>AP027107.1:9178172-10628172 GCA_028142955.1 Pinctada fucata | reverse complement strand
TGTAATCTAAAACTCTCAAAAATTTTAATTGAAAGTCAAACTTTTGCATCAGAACCCTTCCTTGGTATCTTCTGATGCTATCTATCAAGTTTCAGCTCAATACTTTCATTATTATTCAAAGAGTAGCATTTTACATGTAGTCTATTGATGTCCCCAGAATTAAGTTTTTGATAAGAATTATTTTGAATTACGCTGATTTCAAATTTCTGTTATTTCCGCAATTCTACAGATATGTAAAAAAATGAAATGTGACTCTTTCAAATGGCTGAATTCTCATAATTTATGGTGCTAAAAATTGCATATGTACCGTTTTCGAATTTATATGAATTTTCGTTAGGCCCTCTTAGTCTATCGACAAAAAAATGAAAATTAACGTTTAAAACATCAGAAAACTTATTCTTTTACGATTTCAATTATATTTTTAGTGCAGATCGCATGAGATGGCATATAAAAACAATATTCCAGCATATAAAGTTCAGCTGTACATGTGAACTACGAGCGGAGATCGAAAAACGGACCCCCCCCCCCCGATTTCTTGTTTGGGGGGGGGGGGGGGGTTGGAGCCAGGCAATGCTTGGCTATTGGATGAGAACATTTATATATATGGTAAAAGTAACAGCATGACACACAGCTAAAGCAAGCATGTCGCAGTAATGAAAAAAAAATCACACTATGTCCTTACCTCGGCCTCCTTTCCCATTTAAGCACATGTTCGCTTGCCCCGGAACCCCCCCCCCCCCCCATTTTCGCCAGATCAGCCCTGAAAACCCACGAATTATCATCTAGCAGTATCATGAAAATAATATTTTCATCCTACATGTATCATATTTTCTCCATTTCCCCTCGTCTGGTCTCTATTTAGTTGCACACGTGATATCACTGCGCGCGCTTATAGGTATCAGACCCCAATTATTTTTTCCTATATATTCCTTTGTAAATTATACTAATATGACGATTAAATACTCGAATCGCACCACCATTATTTGCTTGAAACTTTTATATCTGCTAGATAGTATCAAAATAAGCTCAGAAATGGATTCATGCAAAAATCTGTCGCTTAGTAGACTTTTAATTTCTTTTTAAACCCGAAAGGGGGTATCTGTGGCTCTAATGTTCTACAATCTATCAATTCTAGAGCCTCATAACACATCTGTCATTCCGCGATTAGGATGATGCAGTATCATTCAACATGCTAGAATATTTTTTTTCAACTCATCTGCGACTCATTGACGTAAGAAACGAATCATCTAGTGTAAAAAGAGTCGTAGAAATTAAATGTAAGAAGACGAGGGGTTGAAATAATCAGGAACTATTTGCGTGATCAACGAACTTTCAAAATTAATTGTGATCTGTAATCTAATAGGTAGCTCCCCGTCTTACAAGCTCAATGTCGCGCTTTATATACTCTACGGATCAACTGACAATCTAAATATAGTACCGTGACGACCATTTAAATCCTTATCGAGAGATATATACGATAAATCTGTTAAATCTGAGCTCAGGTAAGTTATACAGGTAGATCAATACAAAAAGGGGGTTCTTACTATCAAATAGGGGTATCAAAATAGCCTAACATAATGTGTTCCCGTCACACTCCTCCCTTCTTAAAACTAAAATATTGGCAAATATTTTAACTAAAAAAATTAGAATTACATGAACACATTATGTTAATCACAAATCAAGTAACACAAAGTCCAAAGTTCCAACAATTAATCACTACAGAGTTCACATCCTGAAAAGAAAACACTATGATAAAACATTTACGATTCAAATTTCTGAAAGAGAAGAGTTCATATAAAATTTCAAAATGTTCAGCAAATTTCATCCACGGTTCAGTCCAAAATTCTGTATTCATCTGTCGTCAATCACATCAGCTTCCTGTCCAGTTGTCCTTGAAGATACGCATTGTTCCGTTCGAAAATGTGATCATCCTCCTCCCGCGACACTGAGTAAACATCAACCGGGACTTCCTTAAGTCCAACATCAGTCGTCATCGTCAGAAAGCCACATCATCATCTTCTAGTAAGAACTAACATCTCAGCATGACTAACTGCTGCATATGTAGCTGTAAGTCACAATCTCGAACGTCTCAGATTGACTACTTTGAACGTTATTACAGTTATACGTTGACGGATTGTCTCATCTCCAACCTGGTGACATTGAGAACAATCAAACATGCTGCTAGACAGAACCAACGTACACCAGTCTCACTTTGTTACGGAATTCAATGGTTATCCATCACTCCTTCCCTTCACAAATAGAAACGCAATAGGTGTACCATCATAAGGCTGCATCATTCTTCTGAAATAGATCAAAGCATATGTAAATGAAATTATCAAAACTACGAGAATAAATTGTACTCAATATTTTACCAAAATGATTCACAAAAATTTCAAAAGCCAGAATTCAAAGTCGTTATTTTCAATGACAGAATAACAGAATAACAAAAGTACTTATATTTCTTCAAAGTCTGTATTCGTGGTTCCAATGCAATCACACTGCGTATTGAGACATGTACGTCATCTCATTTGACACTAGCTATATCATCATCTCAGGTATCGGTGACATCATCGTCTCAGGCCGACATCATCCAAGCATCACCATCGTATATGACAACAAACACACAATACATGGTATTACAGTAAGAGGTAAACGCCTCTATGTAGCTGTAATTCCGGACAATACAAACGTAGAAAACATGTACATGTTGCACTAATTTCAACTGAATGTATCTACCAAATGAGAATAAAAAAAAAACTATGACCAAAAGGATTTATTTAACCAAACTTGATGTAAAATTCACTGTAATCACAACATGCGTAAAGTTGAAAGATTCGTTTTCAATAAACAATTTAATGTGAAAGAAAGATTCTTCAAAAATCATTGTAGACTCGGCCATCCATACCCATGAGCATCCATAAACAGTTTGACTATGCATATACAAAGATTTATCCACTACAGAACCCCAATGTCTGAACATAAAAATCTTACTCCAATACGCCATAGACAAAATCAATCCATGAATCTCAAAAGCCATGATAACCAAAACACGAATATAACCCATCAGTATTTGACAATGCGTCATCCCACTGACGCCTAACATGCCACCAATACATGAACAGAAAACTCATCATTATTTGACAATGCATCATCCCACTGATGCCTTACATGCCACCAATAACTGACAAGGAAACGCAGATCTAAAATAACCAACGAAGATTCAAACTTCACAAGTAAACCAAGAACTAGGCAGTCAACATTACCAATCTAAAATTTCAAAGTTAACAACGTTAACATAATTCATGTCTTAAAGAAAATACAAACTAAAATAAAAATAATATATATCCACGATTGAATTAAATCTTCTTTAGGAGAGTGTTCGAAATTACTTTCACGCCTAACGGTTAAATGATCACAGATTAAATGTACAGTCTACCTGTATAGTGAGTACGTAATCAACTTTGTACAAGTGTATCGTATACACTTCGGTTTATATACTCGCTAAATCGTACGCTAAAGTGTCCAACGAAAACGCTGTACATGTACTAAACGGTTTTTTTTTTCAAATAATTCAAGTTTCGTTCATGAAAGCCTATCCGAATAATGACTACAAGTGACAGAAATCCTGGCAAGCTCGCCAATTTTGTAACAGGACCCGGTAGGGGCGGGCGCCTGTCTTCAGGTCCGAAGGATTTCTATATTGTAGCCAACACCTTACATGACAGACTAACATGAAAGAAGACTAGGAAAACGGATAACATTTAAATACTTTAATAAAAACAACATAGATACGACAAATACAACAGAAAACGTACATATATAGAGAGAATATTTAGCCTAAGTCCGAATATCTACCCCCGCCCATAGTTATCAGAACCAAACCCAAGCCATGGCTAGAGAGAGAGGAGGAGAGAGGGAGAGCTGATTGCCTTCGGCAATATAGGTAGCTCCCCGTCTTACAAGCTCAATGTCGCGCTTTATATACTCTACGGATCAACTGACAATCTAAATATAGTACCGTGACGACCATTTAAATCCTTATCGAGAGATATATACGATAAATCTGTTAAATCTGAGCTCAGGTAAGTTATACAGGTAGATCAATACAAAAAGGGGGTTCTTACTATCAAATAGGGGTATCAAAATAGCCTAACATAATGTGTTCCCGTCACAAACTAAGTAAAAATAAGAATGAAACAAAATTTATTCAAAGTAACAATTCAAAAGTCATTAGTGCTCACCAAAGAGCCTGTCTGGCAGTGCATTGAATATCATTTAAGTGTTTCATATGCTATTCCAAAAATTTAAAAGAAGAGATCTGCTAGCATTTAAATTACTTGAGGAGTAATTTTCAATATATTAGAAAATTAAAGAAATAATAATAATTCGTCCCGAAGGGCCGTCGAAATTTTTTTTCCGGCTCTTAAAACGGCTGAAAAAAAAATCCGGCTGGCAAAAGTCTTCCTGTCTCCCCCCCCCCCCCCCCCCTAAAAATCAAATGGTTGCTGCCTTATGTCGTTTGTGCCTGATGTTTGTATGGTGTGAGGTGGTGTCCCTTGTTCCTTCGTATCTACATGAATAAGAAGTGGGAAGAAGCCTCCCTCTAACTCTGCCAACTTCAACAATTTCCGGATTCTCTCCCCACTTCTTTCGCACTTTAGAAATGACTATCTTTTGAACGTTTGAATGAAGGAAAAACCGTAAGGGAAGATGCAGCATCATTTTGACACAGAATTTTAATATTGGCGGCTGATTTGTAGAAAAATATGGTAATGTGTATCAATTAATTTAATAGTATTAGGTATCAGACCCCAATTATTTTTTCCTATATATTCCTTTGTAAATCGTACTAATATGACGATTAAATACTCGAATCGCATCACCATTTTTTGCTTGAAACTTTTATATCTGCTAGATAGTATCAAAATAAGCTCAGAAATGGAATCATGCAAAAAGCTGTCGCTTAGTAGACTTTTAATATCTTTTTAAACCCGAAAGGGGGTATCTGTGGCTCCAATGTTCTACAATCTATCAATTCTAGAGCCTCATAACAGATCTGTCATTCCGCGATTAGGGAGCACTAACAAAACCCAATGCTACTTTTGCTTTTGCATAATTAGGTAAACAATGACGTAAAATCAAAGGTCGGAACGGAATATCCCGAACTTCCGCTTTTTGATTGGACGACTATTTATGTTACCTTTCTGACCAAATATAAGATTAGGAAATACCCTACGAGCATGCGCAGTAGTAAAGGTAAGGTTTCTTGTCTCTAAACTAGTTCAAGAAGAAAAAATGGTGGACATCGAGTTAGTCGGAGTTGAAATATTCGCGTTTGAAGATCGGAGATGTTTGGCTTGGCTGCATGGATGGAAAATGACTCTATAATTTTGAAAATTGATAAATAAAAAGGTGATTTATTTCTGAAAAAGAGGTATTTAGTTTTAAATAAAGTGAATGTTCTACTTTCGTTTTATTATTGACACAGCTGGGGTACTGGTATAGAATGCAGGGTACATTAACTTAAGGCACGGTCCATTTGATATTCTGGGGGGGGCTTGGGTTTTTTGTCGGAGCAAGATTATTTTTTTCGCCTTGGACGGGGGCAAAATTATTTTTTTCTTGCAAAGTCGGAGCAAGGAAATTTTTTAAACAAAGTGATGTGCATATATATTAAGAATGTTTGTGTTTTATCAATAGATATTATTTATATTTTTACTCAAAATCTAAATATTAATATATACTTTATTTTTATGCAAGTAATCAATTCAGTTCTTTAATAGAGTGATAAAAGATTTCTACAATACAATTCTAAATAAACAAAATTTATATATGGTACATGAATATAAGAGGGTCTTTGGGGAAGGTCTTCTAGACAAATTTAAAAATGTAGAATTGTAAAATGGTGAATAACTGAAGTTCTCCTCCCAAGCTTACAAGAGCATAAAATTGAGACTCTATAGGATACATTGTGTACATGCAACATGTATTAATAGTTATACACAAGTATTGTTAACAATTTTGATATCTTCAAATATATGAACTTTGACATAAGTAAGTAATGATTGATAGAAAACTATGGCGAGCGAAGCGAGCCAAAAATTTTTTTGATAGACTGAAAACTGCGGCGAGCGAAGCGAGCCGGAAAAATTTCAAGAATTTTAGCAAAATTTTACGGTAATTCTTCAAATTAAGATTATTTGTAAGATCAAGATTATTTTTTTCTGTCACACCATAAGCAAATTTATTTTTTTCATCAAAATTCAGAGCAAAATTATTTTTTTCGAAAAAAACCCAAGCCCCCCCCCCCCCCCCCCCAGAATATCAAATGGATCGTGCCTAAACCTAGCTGCACTGAGCTGAACAAGGTCTGGTCAGACATTTTGTCTACTGTTTTAAGTAATTGTCAGTTGCTTTATCGATTGAATACACAGTCGTTCAATGTTGTCACTGTCAACATGGAAGTAAATATGGGAAATTCGATGGTTTTAAAACTTTTATGCAGAATATGCATATGTGGACAAAGTGTTAAAAAAAACTTGTCCATTGAACCCATACAAGATTTTGGACCTTGCTAGGATTGACATTTCTAATGATTTAAAGGATATTCATGTTTCCATACAGACTGTGCAATGCCTGTAAAATGCAGACTGAGTGTGTGTACTTCAAAACAAAAGAAACCAAAGTTTCCATGGAATATTCAAAGGCCATATGACTTTATTCATCATGACAGTTCTTCGTCCATTTGTAATAGGAAAAGGTTGTACGTATTAACAGTCAATGCCATTATCTTTGATTTTTCTGTTGCAAAATCAGAGGATAGGAGTTGAAAGCACTGCAGCCTCTGCAATAGTGATGCTGATACAGCTTCAGATATTATGGCATTTCACCAGAAAAGTTGGAGGGTTGTGCACATGTTATCATGATAACCACACTCTCTTAAGTCGGCACCAATAGCCCATGGATCTCATAGGTTTATGTGTTGTCTTTTGTGTTTGATATCCTGTTTGTTGGTCCTTGCCCTCTTTTTTCTCTTGCTGTATGCATCTTCTCAGTGTTTTCCCTTGGTGTGTTTGATGTGTTGCTGTTGGTGCTGCAACCCAGTCTTGTTGGAGATCCCCTCCTTTCATCAAAATTGCTGAATGTAATATTCCTGGCACTAGTCGGTGCTCATTTGAACCATCTAGCTGCTATAATTACAAGAAAAAATCAAACTGCTGCTGATGTTGCTCATGTGTTGGATTTTGATGAAACTGTCAACTCATTTTCGGAGAAGGATTGAAGTAACTAGTGTTAATTAATACATTGCTCTAAAATCATCTTGCTGAAATTATGCAATACAGCATACATGTATGTAAAGGTCTACCAATGGAACCAATAATAACACTTTGCAACCACATATGGTAAAGCTTGAATTACTGCAAGGCTTCAGATATAGGTTGTGTTTGTCCTGTGTATTGGACAGTCACAGATATTGATGATATCTCAAGTTTAAGTGGTAATTTACTTGCAATGTATGAGAGTCTCCATGTATCAGGTGTTTATACAGAGTGCTGTCGGTACATGAGATACCAAAACATGAAGAAACATGCAAGTTTGGAAAATATCCTAAATCAGTTTTGCAGTTAAGATCTAATTGATCACAAGGAGAAGGTCAAGCAAAAATTCCAATTTATGACTGTAGACCTAAATGTTTGAGACGAGAAGGTTATAGTCTGTCCATGAATTCTGTAGGGAGACATATGAAAGTATCGGATATTTAGAAATCAAACTTTAAAATCTCGTCCAAAGGTTTTATTCAAATCATCGAGCCAAGCGCGGATACAAGAGAATGGGAAATGTAGTTGAGGTTAATGACCCTCCCTACGGTAATTAGAACAGATTACCTATTAACTTAAAATATCCTTGTCTTCTTTTTTCGGCAAATAAATAGGGACTGGAAACCCCTCTCCTCCCTTTTATTGAAACCTGGACCCGCGCCTGCCGTCGATTTGACAATAACTTTTATTAGATCCAATAAAAACTAAACCTATTATTATTATTTTGACCCCCCCAAAAAAAGAAAAAATATATTACCAATAGAAAAATTGGCACCCCAGACACCCCCCCCCTCCCGAATTATACTGCCGAGTCAACTCAGAAGTAAGCTTAATGATCAATGAAATTTTATTACAAAAAAAGGCTGCTAAATAAAAATAAAAATCGGTTAAATTTGTCTTACTTAAGCAAATCAATCGATAAAAAAGATAAACTGCAATCAAATATTGTGTTTGTAAACAAAAGACGTCACTTGGGGCATGCGCGTAGGGTAAAAATCGCTACTTCCGGTAGTTGCATAGAATGTACTGAGCGGTTTTGTTAGTGGGGAGCAACCATTTTATTTTTAGGGGGGGGGGCAGGAAGACTTTGGCCAGCCGGAAAATTTTTTTCAGCCAGTTTTAAGAGCCGGAATTTTTTTTTCACAGGCCCTTCGGGCCGGATTATTTTTTTTTTTTTTTTTGGTTATTTTCCAATGTTGAAAATTACCCTAAAGTTTAAATAATTCAGCATGATTTTTCGGCCATGATTAAACATCAAACACACAGGCTGCATTCGTAACGCTTGTGCAGAACTCTGTTCTGATTGTTCCATTTGTTCTGCCTTTCGAATGCAATAGAACAGATGGAACAGGTCCAATATGGCTGAAAAGGCAGCACTTGAACAGTGGTATTAGTAGAAATGGAAGAATCGCAATATAAAAAGGATAAAACAGCGTTGAGGACTGACCCTCTTGACAGCAGTGATATTACACTCCTTATAAACATTGTTGGAAATTATCACACTATATTTAATTCACTCTTAAAGCGATTAAAGAGGATATAAAGGTAGGAGTTTGAGAAATAATAAGAATATAGAAAGAAAAATAGATAAATAAATGAATAATTTCTGTTGAAATGTTCACCTCTCCCACACATATTTCAATTTTGATTAGGGATTTACACAGGTTTATAAGTCCTTGCCTTGGTACACAACTTTCATCAGCAAAAACCCTGTTTTTATAAGTAGGTCAAACTCAGAAGTAAAAAAAAAAGGTCAAATTTTCATCCTCATAACAAAAAATTCTTGCAAAGAGGAATACACATGTTTAAAAGTTATGTTCAAGTTTTGAGTTTTTCCATACAAAAAGACAGAAAAAAAATACGTGCATCAGTATAAAAACATGCTTAAATTATTATGGCACAAAAAGTCATCCAAAGAAATGTCCAAGGTAACTTAGAATTTTGTCCTGCTAACGCAAAATGCCAGATATTTTAACTAATTTGCTGCAACCAAATGTATTGCAGAATGTGTCAGTGGGCTTGTAGGTAAAAAAAAAACATTTTCGAGAAGATTATTACAGGGCCCGGGGAATAAAATATTACCCCCCCCCCCCAAAAATGTCACACAGACATGCATCCTTTGGACGTAATACTAAGTACGTGCATTCAAGTAATAGAAAAGGTGCTGGATTTTGCTTTTCTTTTTTACATGATAAGCATACCTCTCCATTGGTTGTGGTGATGATGGTAGTGGTTGGGGTGGGGGGTAACAGATTATTTTTGGAATAGTCCTTTACACATTATCGTACGATAATTAATGACAATTGAGAAATTAAAATTTGCTCGAAGGCAAGCACAAGAAACGTTTTAAGCCTAGGAAAGAAGGACGACTACTTAGGAAAATTAACTTCCTTCGTGCAAAACTGTCACTGCACTTGCATCGTTGCAATGTTTGAAGGGTTGGACAGCATATATAATCATGGAATATGTATGGTTAGTTTGTAGAAGTACATATGACACCTTTCTGGGAAATATGCACCCTCGTTGCTTTATTTGAAGTGAATGTTGTCCCTCATTCACGTTAGACCAGCATATTTTCCGCCATGTTGTTTCTGTTCTGTGCCGGCTACACCTGCTTGGCGAAAAGAACAAGAGGAACAGGTTCCAAACACTGTTCTGTTATGTTCGAAAGTTCGGAACAGTGTTCTGCTTGTGCGGAACTGCGTTACGAATGCAGCCACAATGAGTTCATCTCTTGCCAGCAGATCACTTCATTTTAATTTCTTGAATGGCATATGGTGCCTATAATCTGTTTACTAAAATGATACTCAACAGAGACAGGCTATATGGTGCTAATGACTTTTGAATTTGATTTATTCACTCCAAGTTGCTTAAAGTTTGTTCCATTTTTTAGCTCGCTGGGACGAATGTCCGGAGAGCTATTGTCATACCCCCGGTGTCGGCGTCTGCGTTGGCGTTGGCGTCGGTCTGCGCGTGCACAAAAACTTTAACCTTGCTTATAACTTTTAAACCAATACAGATTGGGCTTTCATATTTCACATGTGCATTCCTTGTGAAAAGACCTTTCCATGGATACCAAAATTTTTTGACCTTGTGACCTTGACCTTGGAGATTGACCTACTTTTGAAAAACTTTAACCTTGGCCATATTTTTTGAATGGTAAGTGATAGGGCTTTGATATTTCACATGTGTATTCCTTGTGACAAGACGTTTCCATGGATACCAAAAATTTTGACCTTGTGACCTTGACCTTGGAGATGATTGACCTACTTTTGAAAAACTTTAACCTTGGCCATATTTTTTGATTGGTAAGTGATAGGGCTTTGATATTTCACATGTGCATTCCTTGTGATAAGACCTTTCATGCCGTACCATAAATTTTGACCTAGTGACCTTGACCTTGAAATTTTACCTACTTTTCAAAAACTTTAACTTGGGCCATATTTTTTGAATGGTAAGTGATAGGGCTTTGATATTTCACATGTGCATTCCTTGTGATAAGACCTTTCATGCCGTACCATAAATTTTGACCTAGTGACCTTGACCTTGAAATTTTACCTACTTTTCAAAAACTTTAACTTGGGCCATATTTTTTGAATGGTAAGTGATAGGGCTTTGATATTTCACATGTGCATTCCTTGTGATAAGACCTTTCATGCCGTACTATAAATTTTGACCTAGTGACCTTGACCTTGAAACTTTACCTACTTTTCAAAAACTTTAACTTGGGCCATAGCTTCTTTACTGATTAAAGTAAACTTTATTGGCACTGGGACTTTTTAATCAGAGGAGTTATTTATTGTTGTTGTTGCAATTTACATATGGTTGCCACCGGCGAGCTATGTTGTCATTCTGACAAGTCTGGTTGTACTTTGTTTATGATACACAAAAAAGTGTTTACTGGGCAGTAGAAAGGTCGGAAGAGAGGGGTGAGGGGCAATTTCATGATCCGGGAAATTTTTTTTAACCGGCCCTTTGGGCCGGAAAATTTTTTTCCCTAAAATTTTGATCCAGAAATTTTTTTTTGCAAAGTCTTCCTGCCCCCCCCCCCCCATAAAAATCAAATGGTTGCTCCCTTAGGATGATGCAGTATCATTCAACATGCTAGAATATTTTTTTTCAACTTGTCTTCTTCTTCCGGTTACTGCATAACCTCCTCTGGAGTATTGTCGCAGTTTTTGCTTATCTGCGACTCATTGACGTAAAAAACGAATCATCTAGTGTAAAAAGAGTCGTAGAAAATAAGTGTAAGAAGACGAGGGATTGAAATAATCAAATACTATTTGTGTGGTCAAAGAACATTAAAAATTAATTGTGATCTGTAATCTAAAGCTTTCCGAAAAGCTTGGTCGATATCAACATATATTTTATCTCGAAGTACTGGTGTCGGAACAGTTTCCGGACGATTTTGAAGGTTTTTCTGGGACAACTCCTTCCATCAATGGAAAACATTCAAATTTCTCTCAGATAATGCTATTCCCTTCCCACAAATGCTCATGTTGAAAGAAAGTATTAAATCTCTCAAGAAATATGGTTTCTAGACCGATTTTATGAGTAATGACCCTATATTTTGGCCATTTTTCGCAAATTACTTGAACAGTGTCTCAGCTTTCTGGACACCTGATTTTAAATCTGTCAATCTCAATCAATTTCAGCCTAAACTGGATGATTTTTGGATATTGTTTTCTTCAATCTTCTTCAAATGACTGTAAAAATTATTTTGAAAATAGAACCAAAACTTCAGGGCTTGAAACTAACTTTTTCAGGCGGACTAACTGGATTCAAAATCCATTAGTCCGCATGAAAATCTACTAGTCCGCAGAAAAAAAAACCCCTAAAAATTATATGAAAAAGGACATCAGTAAGCCAGACTCTTTCAAGTATTAACTATGATCCCACACTCTGAACCAAGTCTTTAAAATTTTAATAATAAACAATGCCAAGTTATTCTATGTTTGTTGACCAGTTAACGAAGAATACCAGGTCGGAAATAAAGACAGATTAAAAAAAAAAAATCTGATATTATTATTTCCTGTATCTTTGATTTATCATCATGCTATAAACTTACAACACGTGAAGGTCAACGCGATAGTGATTACGTGAATTAAGAAATACATGTAAACGTTTTCATGTCTTGCGCTATAGAATGGTCATCTTTTGTTCGTAACTCGATATACAGTATACAAATTTGATATACAGTTTACAAATAATTGATACATAAATATTACATGCAGTCGCCAGTGTGCCAGCCATCATATAGCATGATTAAAATCACTTTTTCGGATAGCATGGAGGCGTGGTATTTCCAATAAAATTTCACATTACGAGTGTGAAACATGCATATTTCATAAGTGAAAGACCCTCATATCCGAAAGTTTTGAATCAAATTGTAAATATTTTCATTAGTCTGGCCGAATAATGCATGGAATTTTCTTTAGTTCGTAGAAAAATCCATTTGTCATGGTCTAACGGGCATACGTTAATTTGGAGTCCTGAACTTCTCAAATCACGTAGATTAAAATAGTATGTAGTGATGGGAAATCGGTTTAGAATCATAATCGATAATCGGTTAGAATCGGTTGGTGTATCAATTTACACCAGCGATTTTACCAATTATAATCGGTTTCTCACATTCTATTCAAATTTCTTATTTTTTATCCAAACAAAACCTACATTTGTAATGTATATATATATATATGTGATCTTGGATTTATTTAATCTTGAATAAACTTAATCTATGTAAAAATACCCCCCTATACCATTTCCATTGTTTCATGAAAAAATGCATGAAAAGTATTAAAAAAACAATCATTTTTCCCCCCCTTCTGTACTTTCACGCTATCGATTATTTATTTAAAAATCGATTATCGAAATCGGATTACTTCAACACGCCGCTAATCGATTATTATCGATAATCGGCCCATCACTAATAGTATGGTTCTTGGCGACTTCCTCCAGTGCGCGATATTAAACGGGGCAGAAAATGGAAAAAAGGTAGTGTGATAAAGCAACTTAGATGCAAATTTTGTTTATATGATTCATGATTTTGATTCTGCATTTAAAAATCTTAAAATTGTCACAAAATTTTGAAAATAATTTCCTTCGGAGTACTTTAAAAGGACGACTGTCCGGAAACTGTTCTGACACCAGTAATATGTTTCTTTGTCAAATCATCTTTTTCTAATTTGCTATGTTCCACTGAATCTTCTCATGTCAACAGGTTACAGCTTATTGCGAAAGAAGCGTATATTTTAAAAGATCCTACATGTACATGAACAAAAAGAGTCACAGGGAGTAAAATTAGCACTCGCCCAGTTGCCATTGGCGACCATTTTCACGACTGGGCGACTAAAACTTTGACCAACAGTCGCCCAGAATGGCCAGATGGCGAGTAGGAGATATCGTAAACCAAATGTCGGTTTTCAATTACAGAATACTTCTTATTCACACCTTAAAGGTAGATTTAAATCAGTTTCGCATGACTGGCTATGGACAGTAGGGAGCTCTCGAGTGGCCAACAATCATGGTATCGGTATCAGGATATGAACTCCACTTAAAATTTTACTAGCCATGTGGGCTCGTAAAATTTGAATTTTAAGGGCCCACACAATTTTTTAGGAGCCCACACAGAAAACCAAAGCTTTTTGAGGAAACATTCCCTTTCAAGACATCCCCCCTTAAAACTGACCCAACTGTGCCTGTTTGCTAGATGTACAAAACACGTATTTTATAAATCTGTACGTAATGAAAATGCCGTATCAACGAAACTTTTGAAGAAGTCAGACATATACAAACTTAAGGACTGTAGACATCAAAAGATCTAGATGAATTAATTTGCTATATCGGCTTTAAAATACAACCACCCTCAGTCCCCCCCCCTCCCCGCTATAACGTCCCCTGTTATGACACCAAACTCGTATACCGCCACAGAAATCTTTTCATATAAAACCTCCGTTACAACGCCAAACCTGCATACTGCCATCGGCCCTTGATGTAAAGTTACAAAGAAGCGTTATTCCAAACGAAGTAATTATCCAGATAATTAGGCATTCCTTTTAATGCAATTAAATTATCTGTTTATTTTTTTTAAATAAACACTGTCCCAGGTAAGATTATTATTCAAAAGAGTTTGATGTCGCGTATATATTTGACCGCGCGGCCAAAATTTACACTTTTAAAGATACTATTACGCCCTACATGGCCGAATTATACATGTAGGAGGGGGTGGGGTGGGAAGAATACAAGAGAATCAAATAGTTGTTTCTTCTCTTCATCGATTCGATTAACATCCTGCGAAGCCATCAATTCAATTTAATTTTCCGCCATCGATGTCGCGCTGTACATTACGTAAAAAGACGACGGCAAATAATTTAACGGCTAACAAAGAGCAATGGATCTGAAGATTTATCGACCGTGAAATAAAGAATGTATTTGTAAATAAAGTAATAGTATGGATATCAAATAGACGATCAACGAACACAATCATGTATTTTGACCATTTATATATACAGGCATTTCATTTATGATACCGACATACGAATGTTTACGGCATTATTGATGCTTACGTTGAAGCGGAAAAAGTATAATTCATTCGCCACGTGGGCGAGTAAGTGGCAATTTTTTATCGCCCACAGGAAAAAATACTCGTCTTGGGCGAGTGGGCGAGCGTTAAGTTCATACCCTGGGTATGATAAGGGGATCGATAGCAGACAATTTTTAAAGATTCTTTGAATATTTAACAAAAAAATGAAAATAAGAAATAAGACATTTGTTCAACAAAAGGTTTACAACTTTTTTAGTTTAATAGCAATCAGCGACGATATTTTATCCTACACATTTTGAGACCCCCTGGAATTGCCGAAAATTTTCAGAGTGGAGGGGTAGAACCCCTGGAATTTGTCCCCAAATCCTTGTTTTTCAGATGAGTGGGGAGGGATGGGACCCGACTCCCAGTGGAATTTGCCTTAAAATCCTTATTTTTCAATTTTTACTTAAAATGAATGCACCCTTAAAAAAAGTTGGGCCCCTAATTTTCTAGCTGGGCCCCTAAATTTCATTTTCTAGGGGCCAAGCTGGCCCCTAAGTCCTGCAGCCAATTTTTCATTGTGGTATTGTCGTTAATAAACAATTCTATAAACATGTGTCGTTGACAGTCCGATAAAGTTAGGTAACCAAAAGAGGGAGGAGGCATATGGCATATCCTCTCAAAAATGGCAAATGAAGAGGGTAGATCGCAAATCATATTGGAATTTTTAACCTTCTAGTTAATACAGTTCATGGATAACAAAGAACAGTTTTCTATTGGATCTGTGATTTCAAAATCAAATACGTTTTTGAACTCTTCATTTTCTGCTTGAGTGTCTTGGTAAAGAAGTTTGGGGTAGCAAAGTATCTTACGAAGTACTGATACTAGAGTAACCAAACTTGCATAAAGTGAATCATCTTGGGATGCTACGATGGACCCATGCATTGCATGCAGCATCTGACCTACTTTTTCCACTTAAGTGATTTGGTTTTAAATGTCAATATTGAGCAAAGTTTAAGTGCAACATGCACCAAACTTGCATATTGGATGTCTCTTTGATCAAACTTTCATAAAATGACCATGACCTACTTTTTTCACTTGAGTGATTTTGCTTTTTTTCCTGAAAAGGCCAATATTGAGCAAAGTACAAGTGCTACATATACCAAACTTACAAATAGGATGTATTTTTGATCCAACTTTTATAGATTGACCTTGGACTACATGTACTTTTTAGCTTGCCGGGACGAAAAAGTCCGGAGAGTTAATGCCATACCCTTGGCGTCGTTGTCGCCACTGTCCGTAGACAAAACTTTAACCTGGGCAATATCTCTTGAAATATAAGGGGTGCACATATAGGGCTTTGATATTTCACATAATAGATACCTTGTGACAAGACCTTTCATTTGAGACCATGACCTTTGACCTACTGACCTTGACCTTGGACATTGACCTACTTTTCAAAAACTTTAACCTGGTTTCTAACAAAAACCTGTATAGGCAAGCTATGTAATCTTTGATTACCCTATGTTTCTGCTTGAGTGATTTGCTTTTTAAAGTCAATATTGAGCAAAGTTTAAGTGCTACATGTATCAAACTTGCTTATTGGATGTATTGTTTATCAAACTTTCATATAATGACCTTGACCTGCTTTTTCTGCTTGAGTGATTTTGGTTTTAAAGGCCAATATTGAACAAAGCACTAGTGCTACATGTACCAAACTTGCATACTGTAAACGACTTTTTATTAGCGAGCACTTAATTTTCCCGTAATTTTGCGAGCTTGATCAAACGTGAAAATAAAGTCATCGCTAATGAAAAGTCTCTCCAAAAGATAAAAAGTAGGTCAAATTTTACAAAATTCAAAAGTGTCGTATTTTCCCTTTGCATTAGAATTAATTACCCTAATTAGACAATGGACGATCATATGCTTCGTTGTTAGGGATGTCTGAATTACAAACATAGCAATCAATCAATTATTGAATTAACTTCAATTACCAAATCAAATAATATACTAAAGAACTGTAAAATCTGTAGAAGAAATCATTGGCGCCTTTCATTACATTTTTAATCTTCCCGTTTTCAATCAATTTCAACAAGAGACAAAAAAGTAAACAAATGACGTGTTTATAAGATTAGTTTAGCTTATTTTATGTAAGCATCTGAGCATTAATAGAAGATGATAAAGAAATGAAATATACCAATACAGAAAAAAGAAACTAATAGTAATAAAAAAAAAAATCAGATGATGAGCTCGCGAAATTTAAGTCATGCAAATTTATCTGTCGTCGAGTTGTCAGGATAATAAGGTCAAGCGAATATGAAGTTGTTTACAGTAATTGATGAATCTTTTGATCAAACTTTCATAAAATGACCTTGGGGAAAAAGTTAAATTGAAATTTTGCTGCCATGATAACATGCCGCCATAAGATGAGCTTTGTAATCTGTGATTACCTATGTTTTACTTTACTTACAGATAAATAACAGGATGTCTTCTGAGTCAGGTAGAGGTTCCAGACAATTTTTCACACCACCCCCTCAGATGATGCTTCAGAGGTCCCACCTTACTGAGCATTCCCTGCCACTATACCATCCTAACCATTATTACAGTAGGGAGTTTCTTCATCCTAATGACATCTCCTGGAGAAGGAGGGATCATTATACTAGAAAAGACAGACCACAATTTCTGACCCCTCAGCCACAGTTGATCAGGTCAAACACTGACCTTGGTGATGTGTCTGTAGTGTCAGATAGAGGTTTCCCGTACCGGTCCAACACTATCTATGATACTGCTAACGATTACTCATATCTGGTACACAGACCACAACGACCTGCAAGGGGAGATTATCACCATCCATCACAAATGCCAAGCTTCGATATTAATGACTCCCAGATTACAAATGACATAGATGATGACACGGTAATAAGCTCAGTCAGTGAACACATAAATAGGAATAAAAGGGAACATTTAAACTCAAGGAAAAGTCAGAGCCCTGAGCCAGGTCTTGAAAATAGTGCATTAAATGGTTTAAGGTATCGTGGTCATAATTATGTCCTAAATGAAAGTGGACCTTATGTGGATGCTGGAGCTCTGGATCATATATATATGGAATGCCCTCTAGAAAATCCCATAGGAAAGACATCAATCAGTAAAGGACCCTTCTGGAACAATAATGATTTGAACATAAATGATGAAGTTGTAAGAGTTGGTAGAATTTATGGCAGTGACACAAGACCTGGAGTGGAAATATTGGGGAAGCCTAGAGATGTGGTACAGCCTGTGCAAGAGGTACACAGTTTAAATGTGGAGAATATTGCTAGTATTAGAAAGAGACAGTGTTATGTAGATTTGGTCCCATTGACACCTTCAGCGTGTTCGAAGTATTACAGTCAAAATAATACCTCACAACCACTGACGAAGGAGAACGTGGAGAGACATGATAAAATGGTGAACTTAACGCCAGAAGATGAACAAGTGTCCAACACCACTGCTTCTCTAGACTTGTCTGATGGTGAAATGGATTATATAGGAGTCGACCAAAGAATTCATCAGTCCATGAAAGAGAATAGCTCATGTGGCAGTAAACACTCTGATCCAGATCAATTATCACTAACAGTGCCTAGAGGTGACAGCATAGAAAGGAATTCTTCATTAAAGGAAGCTTCGGCACAGCATGGAATCCTGACTAACTTTGATATCGAGAATCCAGGAGGGAATGATGGAGTTACTGAGGAGAGGGACAATATGTCGACCATTAAGAGTCTGTATAACATAGAACCTATTGATGTAAATCTGCAAGTACAAAATGAGGGTAAGTTAATAAGTGTAGTTGTGTACAGTGTACAATAAGGATGTTTTCAAACATTATTACCATATTGCAAATAAATATCTAGGAATCTCATTGGTTTTATATGAGATGATGTTACCTGTCTGCTGTTGTAAATATGAACATGATGGAACCTTGTAGTGTCTTTAAAAGTTTAAAATCCAAACAATTACATATTCAGGAACTTTAGATCATTAGCTTCAAAATGGTACAAAAATTATAAAAATTGGTTGGGTAGAAGTTACTGTAATCTTAATTTTAAAAAGTGAGGTATCGATTTTTGGAAAAATTTGCTGCTCTGCAGGGATTTTTTTTGCCCCTTTTTGGGGCCGTTATTCGGCCCCATTCCCAATGAGAAATAGTATCTTTTTTTCCCAATTGTGGCTCTAAAATTCCCAATCACAAAGAGATGGAATAATAACTGAAATTAGTGAAATTTACTGGTTCAAAATTAGCAAATTTACTAATTATTTGCCAAATTGTTGTGAGCATAAGAAATTAAGTCTTATTTAAAGGAGAAATATCTGATTAAACTGTTAAACTTTCAATTCTGAACATTTGATTGTATAAACTGTCATTTAACTTTTATATAAGTACTTCTCAAAATATTCCCAAACGTCGTCAGTTTTCCCAATTGCACGGGCCCCGACCCCATTCCCAAATTACTGAAAAAAATCACTGGCTCTCGGCTATCCATAGTTTCTTAAAGTCATGATGGCCCATGTCGTGGTCACAGCAAGCATTTCCTGTAAAAGAATTACAGACATTTTGATTTTTCCTCTCTTTAACTCTATTTTTCTGCAATTCTGAATTTTATTCTTGGTTTATTCATTTGAAAACCGAGTTTAGGCACAATCTTTCTGATGATGAAATTTTTTAACAATCTATCCTCAAATAAAAAAGTAAAAAAAGGCCGGGTTAGCGCAGTGGTAGCGCACTCGCTTCACACTTCTGAGGTCCCGGGTTCGAATACTAGATTTGGCGAAGGGTCTTTTGTGGGAGGGTACAAAAATGTAGATGATCCCTCACCTAGGCCTCTGCAGGGGGTTTCCCTCCGGGTACTCCGGTTTCCTCCTGTTACTTGGATCCCCTTAGCCAACATCTAAGCCAACGTAAGACATTAATATAAGTTGTGTAACTTGTTTGTAAAAACATTGTAAAATAAGGAGTAGGTACGGTAACATGTCATTTCGGCCCTATTTTCAAAGTTGCTTATATATCCATAATATTCTAGTTTATAAAATGTCAAATGTATGGTGAGTCCAAATCATGAAAGCTTTTTCTTTTATTTCACAGTCCTATACTGAATAATACGTTGCTCAAAACGTCTAAAAACGCTTAAATCATTGAAAATATCAATAAATGAGCGATATTTCGATACAAAACTATAAAATTAAGTGGTTATCCAGGCCTTGCCCATAAATATTTTTGTGTCAATCGATAGATTTCTGATCGGCCTTTTAAGTTAATTTGCATAAAAAAATTCATGGGCGAGGCCTGGAGCATAGATGAATTTTGAAGATTTGTATGTGTAAATGGGATGATTTTCCTGAGTTTTGCGTCATTCAGGGTAAATGATGTCAAAACATGACGTCATACATCACGCGCATGACGTTATGAGGGCTCAGAATTATGACGCGGTATATTCTCAAACATTCAACTTTGCAAAAAGTGATAATTAATAATTCGTTTATCAAAAATATTTTTCGACGAAATTATAGGGCCGATATGAGGGGTTAGCGCACCTAGTCCTTTTTAGCTTGCCGGGACTAAAAAGTCCGGAGAGCTAATGCCATACCCTCGTTGTCGTTGTCGTCGTCCGTAGACAAAACTTTAACCTGGGCTATATCTCTTGAACTATAAGGGGTAGGGCTTTGATATTTCACATGTAGATACCTTGTGACGAGACCTTTCATTTGAGACCATGACCTTTGACCTAGTGACCTTGACCTTGGACTTTGACCTTCTTTTCAAAAACTTTAACCTGGTTTCTGACAAAAACCTGTATAGGTGAGCTATGTAATCTTTGATTACCCTATGTTTAACACATTTTACTCTAGATGCCATTTTGAAATGACAATTTATTCCTGATTTGCAGTATGACAAAAATGTTATTACAGCTTCTAACGAGCTCCTAAGATTTGTAAATAATACTTCCTGTTTGGGTTAGTGAATAACATCATCAGTTTCTATGGAAACCTGCCTCAAACTCCAGGAATTGATTATATGAAGTTGACATTACCATACCAAATTTATGACATCACAATCATTATGGTTTTATATGAAATACCACCTTGATTGGGAGATACATTTTTGTAACTCTGTTTTCCAAGAAAACTTATACATATAGCAGAGAAGTAACTGTCCTTGTATTTTATTTAACAGAGGAGGTCACAGACAAGACAATGCTGGCCGAGGAATCTGAAAAAGACAACAGCGATACTGATAATAAGGTAAGATATATATTGTAAGTTCATCTGAGCTTTTGTCATATCATATCTTCGTCTGTACGTTAAGTTTTCACATTTCTATACCCCCTCCATATAATGGTGGGGGTATATAGTGATGCACTTGTCCGTCCGTCTGTCCGTGCGTCCTTCCCACCTGTGGTTTCCGGACATTTAAAGGAAAACTATTACAGATAATCAATTCATTTCTGGCATATAGCTTTTACACCAAAAAATACAGGTCAAGTTCGAATATAGGTCATGTCCCTTAATTACGTGCAGAGTTATGCCCCTTGAAACTTAGAAAATTTCAAATTTTTATGGTTTCCGGACGTTTACAGGTAAACCATTACAGATAATCAATTCATTTCTTGCATATAGCTATTACACCAAGAAATACAGGTCAAGTTCGAATATGGGTCATGTCCCTCAATTTTGTGCAGAGTTATGCCCCTTGAAACTTAGAAAAATTCAAAATTTTGTGGTTTCCGGACATTTAAAGGAAAAGTATTACAGATAATCAATTCATTTCTTGCATATAGCTTTTACACTAAGAAATACAGGTCAAGGTTGAATATGGGTCATGTCCCTCTATTTTGTGCAGAGTTATGCCCCTTGAAACTTAGAAAAATTCAAAATTTTGTGGTTTCCGGACATTTAAAGGAAAAGTATTACAGATAATCAATTCATTTCTTGCATATAGCTCTTACACCAAAAAATACAGGTCAAGTTCGAATATGGGTCATGTCCCTCAATTTTGTGCAGAGTTATGCCCCTTGAAACTTGGAAAAATTCAAATTTTGGTGGTTTCCGGACATTTAAAGGAGAAGTATTACAGATAATCAATTCATATCTTGCATGTAGCTTTTACACTAAGAAATACAGGTCAAGTTCGAATATTGGTCATGTCCCTCCATTTTGTGCAGAGTTATGCCCCTTGAAACTTAGAAAAATTCAAAATTTGGTGGTTTCCGTACATTTAAAGGAAGACCGTTACAGATAATCAATTCATTTCTTGGACATAGCTCTTACACCAAAAAATACAGGTCAAGTTCGAATAGTTCTATCATAGCTTTAAATGCCCCTTGAAACTTAGAAAAATTCAAAATTTGGTGGTTTCCGGACATTTAAAGGAAGACCGTTACAGATAATCAATTCATTTCTTGGACATAGCTCTTACACCAAAAAAATACAGGTCAAGTTTGAATATGGGTCATGTCCCTCAATTTTGTGCAGAGTTATGCCCCTTGAAACTTAGAAAAATTCAAAATTTTGTGGTTTCCGGACATTTAAAGGTAAACCATTATAGATAATCAATTCATATCTTGCATATAGCTTTTACACCAAGAAATACAGGTCATGGTCGAATATGGGTCATGTCTCTCAATTTTGTGCAGTTATGCCCCTTGAAACTTAGAAAATTTCAAAATTTGGTGGTTTCCGGACATTTAAAGGAAAACTGTTACAGATAATCAATTCATTTCTTGGACATAGCTCTTACACCAAAAACTACAGGTCAAGTTTGAATATGGGTCATGTCCCTCCATTTTGTGCAGAGTTATGCCCCTTGAAACTTAGAAAAATTCAACATTTTGTGGTTTCCGGACGTTTAAAGGTAAATGTTAAATATTATCAATTCATTTTTAGCTCACCTGAGCGAAGCTCAAGTGAGCTATTGTCATAGCGTACCGTCCGGCGTCCGGCGTCGTCCGTCGTAAACTTTTCACATTTTCGACTTCTTCTCCAGAACGGCTGAAGGGATTTTGATGAAACTTGGTAGGTATGAAGTACTCATGGTCCCCTACAAGTGTTGTTGTTTTTCGTCCGGATCTGTCAACAGGTGGCGCCACCACAGCCAAAAGTAGGTCACGGGGGGTACCCTCCTTTGACAAACTTCTTCTTCAGAACCAAAGCATGTATCGACAAACCGAAAGCATCAGGATGATCTAGAGAGATGTCTTAAGAAGTGTTGTTATTTTTGGTTCCACTTCGAAGTCAAATTTTTGACGCGTTTTTGACGTCTTTTCGGACTTAGTCAGAAATGCACATTTTTGCACTATTTCTTTAAATAACTCAATAAGTGTATGATTTTACACACTCATTTACTACATATTTATCATATTTAACTTACTTAATGCTTTGATATGTATTTTATGCTTAAATTTTATTTTTTTTGATTTTTTATGAATTTTTTTCTTATGTAAAAAGGAAGGGGGGGGGGTGATTTTCATACATTTTCTGCTTCTTTTCTATAACCACTCTTCAGATTGTCATGACAATTTGTAGGTATGAGGTACTCATGCATGGTACCCTACAAGTGAAAGAATTTTGTCAAGATATCCACTTTTGGATTTTTAAGGAATATTTTTTAAGATTGTACATAGGTATAATGTATGTTTTCCATGCCCAATGGACCCATGGGGAGTGGCTTCAAACCCCGGCGGGACCTCAAAAAAACTTTTTCCCCTTTTTAGCTCACCTGAGCGAAGCTCAAGTGAGCTATTGTCATAGCGCACCGTCCGGCGTCCGTCCGGCGTCCGTCCGGCGTCCGGCGTTGTCCGTCGTAAACTTTTCACATTTTCGACTTCTTCTCCAGAACGGCTGAAGGGATTTTGATGAAACTTGGTAGGTATGAAGTACTCATGGTCCCCTACAAGTGTTGTTGTTTTTCGTCCGGATCTGTCAACAGGTGGCGCCACCACAGCCAAAAGTAGGTCACGGGGGGTACCCTCCTTTGACAAACTTCTTCTTCAGAACCGAAGCATGTATCGACAAACCGAAAGCATCAGGATGATCTAGAGAGATGTCTTAAGAAGTGTTGTTAATTTTGGTTCCACTTCGAAGTCAAATTTTTGACGCGTTTTTGACGTCTTTTCGGACTTAGTCAGAAATGCACATTTTTGCACTATTTCTTTAAATAACTCAATAAGTGTATGATTTTACACACTCATTTACTACATATTTATCATATTTAACTTACTTAATGCTTTGATATGTATTTTATGCTTAAATTTTATTTTTTTTGATTTTTTATGAATTTTTTTCTTATGTAAAAAGGAAGGGGGGGGGGTGATTTTCATACATTTTCTGCTTCTTTTCTATAACCACTCTTCAGATTGTCATGACAATTTGTAGGTATGAGGTACTCATGCATGGTACCCTACAAGTGAAAGAATTTTGTCAAGATATCCACTTTTGGATTTTTAAGGAATATTTTTTAGCTCACCTGAGCAAAGCTCAAGTGAGCTATTGTCATAGCGCACCGTCCGGCGTCCGTCGTCTGTGTCTGTCCGTCGTCTGTCGTCCGTCGTAAACTTTTCAACATTTTCGACTTCTTCTCCAGAACGGCTGAAGGGATTTTGATGAAACTTGGTAGGTATGAAGTACTCATGGTCCCCTACAAGTGTTGTTTTTCGTCCGGATCTGTCAACAGGTGGCGCCACCACAGCCAAAAGTAGGTCACGGGGGGTACCCTCCTTTGACAAACTTCTTCTTCAGAACCGAAGCATGTATCGACAAACCGAAAGCATCAGGATGATCTAGAGAGATGTCTTAAGAAGTGTTGTTATTTTTGGTTCCACTTCGAAGTCAAATTTTTGACGCGTTTTTGACGTCTTTTCGGACTTAGTCAGAAATGCACATTTTTGCACTATTTCTTTAAATAACTCAATAAGTGTATGATTTTACACACTCATTTACTACATATTTATCATATTTAACTTACTTAATGCTTTGATATGTATTTTATGCTTAAATTTTATTTTTTTTTGATTTTTTATGAATTTTTTTCTTATGTAAAAAGGAAGGAGGGGGGGGGGGGGGTGATTTTCATACATTTTCTGCTTCTTTTCTATAACCACTCTTCAGATTGTCATGACAATTTGTAGGTATGAGGTACTCATGCATGGTACCCTACAAGTGAAAGAATTTTGTCAAGATATCCACTTTTGGATTTTTAAGGAATATTTTTTAGCTCACCTGAGCAAAGCTCAAGTGAGCTATTGTCATAGCGCACCGTCCGGCGTCCGTCGTCTGTGTCTGTCCGTCGTCTGTCGTCCGTCGTAAACTTTTCAACATTTTCGACTTCTTCTCCAGAACCACTGAAAAGATTTTCATGAAACTTGGTAGGAATGAAGTACTCATGGTCCCCTACAAGTGTTGTTGTTTTTCGTCCGGATCCATCAACAGGTGGCGCCACCAGAGGCAAAAGTAGGTCACATGGGGTACCATCCTTTGACAAACTTTTTCTTCAGAACGGAAGCACGTATCGACAAACCGAAAGCATCAGGATGATCTAGAGAGATGTCTTAAGAAGTGTCGTTATTTTTGGTTCCACTCGGAAGTCAAATTTTTGACGCGTTTTTGACGTCTTTTCGGACTTCGTCAGAAATGCACATTTTTGCACTATTTCTTTAAATAACTCAATATGTGTATGATTTTACACATTCATTTACTGCACATTTATCACATTTAAGTTACTAAATGCTTTGATATGTATTTTATACTGAAATTTTAATTTTTTGATTTTTTATGAATTATTTTCTTATGTGAAAAGGAAAGGGGGGGGGGGGTGATTTTCATACATATTCAACTTCTTCTCCAGAACTGCTGAACAGATTTTTATGAGTATTTTTTCAATCATGAATAGATATGTTTACTGTGAACATGGACCCAAGGCTTGTAAGTTCAAGTTCTGGTACCCTGGTAACTTTAGTTTCGTATAAGTTGGTACATGTTCATGTATGCAAGAGTTGTCTTTCTTTAATATTGATTTATGTTTTTGAGGTTTAAATTTTTGGATTATCGATTCATTTGAATGTTATATATTTTAAATTATTAAATAGGTATGGAAAAGGAAACTAAATAATTTTTAAAAGATGAATAAGTATTTTCAAATTTATCTTGTGAAGACTTGGATATACAACTTTGAAATTACAATATTGAGAGCAGCTCAAAATATTAATGTAAGAACAGATCAATATTATCAATAACACAGTGAAAAGATGGGGAGGGGGTCTGTTATTTTGCTTTAGCTTCTGTATAACTATCTCTCTCGGGTTACTTAGATTACTCAAGAAGAAGGGGGGGGATGATTTTCATACATATTCAACTTCTTCTCCAGAACCACTGAACAGATTTTCGTTAAACTTCGTAGGAATGAAGAAATCATGGTCCCCTACAAGTATTGTTGTTTTTAGCTCACCTGAGCGAAGCTCAAGTGAGCTATTGTCATAGCGCGTCGTCCGTCCATCGTCCGTCCGTCCGACGTAAACTTTTAACATTTTCGATATCTTTTCTGCAACAGCTGCACAGAATTTCATGAAATTTCACAGGAAGCAAGTACTCAATGCCCTCTACCAAGTTTGTGTTTTCCGAGCCGATCGGAAATTCAAGATGGCCGCCACAGGCTCTGATTGGCTGACACATTTTCGACTTCTCTTCTAAAACTGCATCACAGAATTTCATGAAGCTTCACAGGAAGCAACTACTCAATGCCCTCTACCAAGTTCGTGTTTTTCGAGCCAATCGGAAATCCAAGATGGCCGCCACAGGCTCTGATTGGCTGACACATTTTTTACTTCTCGTCCGAAACCGCTGCACAGAATTTCATGAAACTTCACAGGAAGCAAGTACTCAATGCCCTCTACCAAGTTTGTGTTTTCCGAGCCGATCGGAAATCCAAGATGGCCGCCACAGGCTCTAATTGGCTGACACATTCTCGACTTCTCATCTGAAACCGCTGCACAGAATTTCATGAAACTTTAGGGAAGCAACTACTCAATGCCCTCTACCAAATTCGTGTTTTTCGAGCCAATCGGAAATCCAAGATGGCCGCCACAGACTGATTGACTGACACATTTTCGACTTCTCCTCTCAAACGGCTGCATAGAATTTCACAAACCTTCACAGGAAGCAAGTACTGATTGCTCTCTACCAAGTTTGTGTTTTTCGAGCTGATCAGAAATCCAAGATGGCCGCCACAGGCTCTGATTGGCTGACAAATTTTCGACTTCTCCTCTGAAACCGCTGTGCAGAATTTCATGAAACTTCACAGGATGCAAGTACTCATACCCTCTATCAAGTTTACGTTTTTGGAGCCTATCGGAAATCCAAGATGGCCGCCACAGGCTCTGATTGGCTGACGCATTTTCAACTTCTCCTCTGAAACTGCTTCACACAATTTCTTGAAACTTCACAGGACGCAAGTACTCATTGCCCTCTACTTAGTTTTTTTTTTTTTTTTTTTCGAGCCGATTTGAAATCCAAGATGTCCTCTATAGGCTCTATTTGAATGACACATTTTTGACTTATCCTCTTAAACTACTGCACAGAATGTCACCAAACTTTACAGGAAGTAACTTGTACACCTTGTCCTTCCCAAAGCTTCACTAAAAGCGATTTCCTTCAGGTTTTGACTTTGATTGAAAACATACATACAGTCTCCTCAGGTGAGCGATGTGGCCCCCTTGGGCCTCTTGTTTGCATATACATGTACCATAACTATTACACCAAGAAATACAGGTCAAGTTCGAATATTGGTCATGTCCCTCAATTACGTGCAGTGTTATGCCCCTTGAAACTTAGAAAAATTCACAATTTTGTGGTTTCCAGACCTTTAAAGGAAACTGATACAAATAATTAATTCTCTTCTTGCTTTTACCTTTTACACCAAGAAATACAGGTTAACTTCAAATATAGGTCATGCCCCTTAATTATGTGCAGAGTTATGCCTCTTGAAACTTAGAAAATTTCACAATATGGTGGTTTCTGAACATTAGAAGGACAACTGTTACAGAGAATAAATTCATTTGTTGAATGCATAGCTATTATACCAAAAATTACAGGTTAGGTATGAATATGACTTAATTTTATGCAGAGTTGTGCCCTTTCAAACTTGGAAAAAATCAGTATTTTGTGCTTGCCTGACATTTAAATGAAAACTGTAACAGGGAATTTATTGATTTCTTAGATATAGCTTTACATTGAGAAATACAGGTCAAATTCAAATAAAGGGTCATGTTCCTCAATTTTGTGTTGAATTGTGCCCCTTCAAACTTTTTATACACTCCTTATATGTAAAATATGCCGGGCGGGGGTATCATTGATCCTTAGATCAACAATAAATTTCATTTACTTCTCCTCTGAAACCCCGTAGAGGATTTTGATGAAACTTGTTATACATATGATATAGAACTAAAGGTCCTCTATCAAGTTTGTATATTTCAGCCCAAACTTAAAGTCCTTTATCAACCAAACTTGTTTTGGTGATGCATCTGATTATGCTCATTGTAATACAAGGCACAGATGCTGCATCTGATCTTTATTACAAGCTTAAGCAACCTGATAAAGTCAAATGGGACAGGTCCATTTTCAGCTAAGAATAAATCCTAGATCAACCAAACTTGTGTGGGTGATGCATCTGAAGATGTTTATTGCATTTTATCTTATGGATGCTGCCTCCAAGGCTGTCACTGGGTATTTTAGGACAGGGGCCAGGGCCTTTTAAATTGGGAAAAACGGCTATATCAATATTTCCCTATAATATCGCTCCACCAGTCCTGACAGGCAAAATTACGTTAAGACCAGTGATTTCCTCTTGATAGTCGGTCTGAATTACCTATACCTTCCGGTAAGTCTATTCATTATGTAATCAAATGTTCCAGCGAAGTTTAGTTTTTAAAATTAAAGAGGACGCTACTGAAATTATTTTTGGTGGCTCCACTGAAAGCATCTTTGATGAGAATTTAATATTCGAAACACGTGTCTGGTGCATGTAAATTGGTTTGGAATTTTCTTCATGAAGGTAGAGAGTTGGAACCCTTCGACATTTTTAAAACATTTGTCCGAAAGACCTAGGTGAGCTGAAAGTTTTTGGGAAAGACTGCTATATTTTTTACCAAACTGGGAATTTCTAACTAATATGATATATTCAAATTATTCAAGTTTAACCTTTACAACGTCAAAGAGTTTTAAATAAATTATCTTTATAAGGCACATTAATCCAGGGTCATGTGTGTTATGCTCTATATGGTCCCTCTTATCACACAACTTCCATGAGTTTGCTATATCTCGATTTCTGATACATGTTTGCTTCGGGACCACTGTGAATGGGGAATTTTTATAAACCAGACTGGGGAAAAAGAAACTATTTTACATTGGGAATGGGGCCGAATATTAGCCCTAAATTAGGCCTAGCAATAGCCGTGGCATCTGACCTATATTGCACACTTGAGCAACCAGGTTAGGTAAAATTGGAGAGGTCCATTTTTTGCCTACAATTAGTCCTTAATCAACCAATTTTTTTAGCTCACCTCGGAGAAGTTGAGATGAGCTTATACTATAACCCCGGCGTCCGCGTCCCCGTCCGCGTCCCCGTCCGGTTAAAGTTTTTGGGCAACTCAGTATCTGACAAAGTACTGATGCTACAGTAACCAAACTTGCACAAGTGGATCATCTTGGGATGCTGAGGTGAACCCATGCATCGGATGCAGCATCTGACCTACATTTTCCGGTTGAATGACTTTGTCAATGTCTGGTTAAAGTTTTTGGGGTAGTTAAGTATCTGACAAAGTACTGATGCTACAGTTATCAAACTTGTACAAGTGATTCATCTTGAGATGCTGAGGTGAACCCATGCATCGGATGCAGCATCTGACCTACTTTTTCCGCTTGAGTGATTTTGCCTTATAAGGCCAATATTGAGCAAAGTATGCTACATGTACCAAACTTGCATATTGGATGTATCTTTGATCAAACTTTCATAAAATGACCTTGACCTACTTTTTTCACTCGAGTGATTTTGCCTTTAAAGGCCAATATTGAGCAAAGTATAAGTGCTACATGTACCAAACTTGCATATTGGATGTATCTTTGATCAAACTTTCATAAAATGACCTTGACCTACTTTTTCCGCTTGAGCGATTCTGCCTTTAAATGCTAATATTGAGCAAAGTATAAGTTCTACATGTACCAAACTTGCATATTGGATGTATCTTTGATAAAACTTTCATAAAATGACCTTGACCTACTTTTTCCGCTTGAGCGATTCTGCCTTTAAAGGCTTATATTGAGCAAAGTATAAGTGCTACATGTACCAAACTTGCATATTGGATGTATCTTTGATAAAACTTTCATAAAATGACCTTGACCTACTTTTTCCACTTGAGTGATTTTGCCTTTAAAGGCCAATATTGAGCAAAGTATAAGTGCTACATGTACCAAACTTGCATATTGGATTTATCTTTGATCAAACTTTCATAAAATGACCTTGACCTACTTTTTTCACTTGAGTGATTTTGCCTTTAAAGGCCAATATTGAGCAAAGTATAAGTGCTACATGTACCAAACTTGCATATTGGATGTATCTTTGATCAAAACTTTCATAAAATGACCTTGACCTACTTTTTCCCACTTTAGTGATTTTCTTATTATACATGTACTTAGAGATATGTTTTAATTGAACTTTGCTGCCGCGAGGTGAGCTTCGTAATCTTTGATTACACTATGTTTTTTGATGATCTGAGGATGCTCACTGCTCAATGCTGGTATAGATGCTGTATCTGACCTTTATTTTATGCTTTAGTGATCTGGTAAGATTGAACATCTTTATTTTAAGTTTACTTAAAGTCCTTTGTCAACCATATTTGTGTTGGATGATGCATCTGGAGATGCTTAGTGCAATGTAGGTACAGATGTTGGTCAGGAGGTAAAGTAGGTACAGATGTTGGTCAGGAGGTAATGTAGGTACAGATGGTGGTCAGGAGGTAATGTAGGTACAAATGCTGGTCAGGAGGTAATGTAGGTACAGATGCTGGTCAGGAGGTAATATAGGCACAGATGCTGATCAGGAGGTAATGTAGGTACAGATGTTGGTCAGGAGGTAATGTAGGTACAGATACTGGTCAGGAGGTAATGTAGGTACAGATGCTTGTCAGGAGGTAATGTAGGTTTAGATGTTGGTCAGGAGGTAATGTAGGTACAGATGTTAGTCAGGAGCTAATGTAGGTACATATGCTGGTAAGGAGGTTATGTAGGTACCGATGCTGGTCAGGAGGTAATGTAGGTACCGATGCTGGTCAGGAGGCAATGTAGGTACAGATGCTGGTCAGGAGGCAATGTAGGTACAGATGCTGGTCAGGAGGTAATGTAGGTACAGATGCTAGTCAGGAGGTAATGTAGGTTCAGATGTTGGTCAGGAGGTAATGTAGGTACAGATGTTAGTCAGGAGGTAATGTAGGTACAGATGCTGGTAAGGAGGTAATGTAGGTACAGATGCTGGTCAGGAGGTAATGTAAGTACAGATGCTGGTCAGGAGGCAATGTAGGTACAGATGTTGGTAAGGAGGTAATGTAAGTACAGATGCTGGTAAGGAGGCAATGTAGGTACAGATGCTGGTCAGGAGGTAATGTAGGTACAGATGCTGGTAAGGAGGTAATGTAGGTACAGATGCTTGTCAGGAGGCAATGTAGGTACAGATGCTGGTCAGGAGGTAATGTAGGTACAGATGCTGGTCAGGAGGTAATGTAGGTACAGATGCTTGTTAGGAGGTAATGTAGGTACAGATGCTTGTCAGGAGGCAATGTAGGTACAGATGCTGGTCAGGAGGCAATGTAGGTACAGATGCTGGTAAGGAGGTAATGTAGGTACATATGCTTGTTAGGAGGTAATGTAGGTACAGATGCTGGTCAGGAGGTAATGTAGGTACAGATGCTGGTCAGGAGGTAATGTAGGTACAGATGCTGGTCAGGAGGTAATATAGGTACAGATGCTGGTCAGGAGGTAATGTAGGTACAGATGTTGGTCAGGAGGTAATGTAGGTACAGATGCTCGTCAGGAGGTTATGTAGGTACAGATGCTGGTCAGGAGGTAATGAAGGTACAGATGCTTGTCAGGAGGTAATGAAGGTACAGATGCTTGTCATGAGGTAATGTAGGTACAGATGCTGGTCAGGAGGTAATGTAATGTGTTGTTAATTTTCATTTCATTCTGAAGTTAAGTTTTTTCCTTTCACAAATTTCTTTCTGTTTGATATGCTTAGTTAACATAGTTTTCAGGTGAGGGGTTGCGATCCTCTTGGACCTCTTGTTTTTTAATGCATAAATGAAGTTCATTTCAATATACATCACACATTTATAATAGGAAAGTGCGTCTAAGTAATCATATGTACAATTGATAAGGTTTTGCATCCTTAAACATCTGATTGTGTTCTTAAAATAACATTTATCTTGTTGTATAAGGTGTGTGATAACATGGAGGCTGTTGAGGAGGAAGACGCTGATGTTGAGACTGCCCAGTATGATAACTCGCCTCAGAAACTCTATAACTGGATCATCAAAATGGTACCGCAGGTTAAAGGCGTCTGTGTGGAAGGAAAAAGGCGGTAAGGATTGATAAATCATGCTCGTTTATACATTATTTGTGTGTCGTCTAACGCAAGAGCGACATATAGGTTTAGGGTTGCAACTCTACACTATTCTCTGATACGATATTTGCTTTTGGTATGATTCGTATCACAATTCGTAGATTTTTCGTCTGAAAGATGAATTCTTATACACTCGATTTGTAACGCGCAATCTGGTTGGTTGAGCAATTAAAAAACTGCAAGGGGATTCACGTTTCACTGCAGTTTTTTCTATGATGTCATATGTTCCTATAACAATGTTGCTAAAAGCATGTGTTATCCAGCTTATTACTGACCAAAGCATTGGAATAGGGTTGCATACTGATGTTTTAAAAAAAAATTGACAGGACATCTGCATATCCCCTGTCAGAAACAAAACTCAATTTCTAAGGGAATTCGCCCATACCCTCTCATTTTGTTGTAAAACACACACATGATTAAACCTCTTTGGACACTCTTTTTAAAATGTATTTGCTGAAAATCTGTGCTCCCAATAATTATCATAAATGGCATTTTCAGTTGTTTTATGTATACTGAAGGAAATGAATAATCACACCTCATTTCTGATTTAAGACATTGACAATAGTAAATTGAATCCAAGTAAATGTATCATGACAACAGGAAGAATTTCAAGATATTGATATAAAATGCAATTTTTCCTTTGCTGTTTATATTCATATATAATGATTCAATCACAAATAATTCTGGGTACCCCTTGGTCTTTTGTCAAAATAATAATGGAAGTTGTATATTACAAAACAATTAACCCTTCCAAACGCAGGAAAGATATGAGAAAATTCATGACGTCACAATGCAATTTCAATGTTTGACCAAGGTTCAAAGCTTGTTTGTCCGAGGTAAAAACATTGTGACGTCACGAAATTTTGCATTTTTTTTTCTTGTAATCGGAAGGGTCAATTATCAATGTTTACAAAAAGTGCCAGAGTGCTTGTTATTTCTAGTGGTTTTTAGCTCACCTCGACGAAGTAGAGGGGGGCTTATGCTATCGCCCTGTCGTCGGCGTCGGCATCCGCACTATAGGATAAGCAAAACGGGACTGGTCCATTCCTACCAAACTATAAGTCCTACATCAACCAAACTTGCATGGATGATGCATCTGAGGATGCTTACTACAATGCATGGTACGGAGGCTGCATATGACCTAGATTTCATGCTTGAGTGAGCAGGTTAAGTAAAATGGGACAGGTTCATTCCTGCCTTACTACAAGTCCTACATCAACCAAACTTGCATGGATGATGCATCTGAGGATGCTTACTACAATGCAAGGTAAGGAGGCTGCATCTGACAATACTTGCCAATGTCCCGGCCGGGACAAAAAATGTCCTGCATTTTCGACCGAAAATATGTGTCCCGGCCGGGACACGGAAAATCCCGATATTTGGACGTTTCATAAAAAAAAAAAAAAAAAAAAAAAAATCGGCGTAATCATGGTAATATTGATTATTCTTTGTCGATTTCAGTCATTCAGTCTTTTCTTAAACTTTCATTGTTTATTTATCTACGCTTTATACCCATATACAGTAATCAGCCGATAATGGACATGTTTTGATAGTAATAGCTATAGGTTGTGAATATAAAACGTGAACAATGGAGTAAAAGACTTTTAAAATTTCCACAGAGAAAACTTAAATAGGGTAGACAAGTTCACTGAAGCGCCATGCACTTTTAGAAATGCGTCCGACCAGGAGCCATCTACGTATACGGAGCACGTTAATAAGATTTATTTTTTACTCTGACTTTCTTTCGTTTGCAGAGGGCAATAATCTAGTGCAATTCTGGATTGCAATATCTGAAGTTCAACCTCCTAAAAGTGTCCCTCATTGGCGTTATATTTGTCCCGCATTTTGATGATTTGTCCCTCTTTTTGTCCCTCTTTGCAATGACATAACTCCGAAAAATTATGGCAAGTATGATCTGACCTGCATTTCATGCTTGAGTGATCAGATTAGGTAAAATGGGACAGGTCCATTCCAGCCTTACTATAAGTCCTACATCAACCATACTTGCATGGATGATGTATCTGAGGATGCTTTCTGCAATGCATGGTATGGAGGATGCATCTGACCTACATTTTATGCTTGAGTGAGCAGGTTAAGTAAAATGGGAAATGTCCATTCCCGCCTTACTATAAGTCCTACACCAACCAAACTTGCATGGATGATGCATCTGAGGATGCTTACAACAATGCATGGTACGGAGGCTGCATCTGACCCACATTTTACGCCTTAGTGAGCAAGTTAGGTAAAATGGGACAGGTCCATTCCTGCCTTACTATAAGTCCGACTCCAACCAAACTTGCATGGATGATGCATTTAAGGATGCTTACTCCAATGCATGGTACAGAGGCTGCATATGACCTACATTTTACACTTGAGGGAGCAGGTTAGGTAAAATGGGACAGATTCATTCCTGCCTTACTATTACTCCTACCTCAACCAAACTTGCATGTATGATGCATTTTAGGATGGTAACTACAATGCATGGTATGGAGGCTGCATCTGACCTACATTTCATGCTTGAGTTAGCAGGTTAGGTAAAATTGGACAGGTCCATTTCTGCCTTACTATTGTTTCTTCACCAACCACAATTGCATGGATGATGCATATAAGGATGCTGAACAGTGCATGGTATGGAGGCTGTATCTGACTTATATTTATTATTTATTCTTTATTCAGGCAGAGCATTATATATATATATATATAGATCACATAATGAACATAAAATAATAAATAATGGGATCATATTTTGATACATTGATAAATTAATGCATTTATCAGACATCACGCCTGATTTTATCACAGTTAATAACATATCACAATTGATGGTATATCGCCAGACCAGTTATTATCACATCAATATCATATAAAATCACATCTCTACCTAGGATAACCCATTAAAGTGAATCATACGATTAACTTATTTCCAATGGGGTCCTTTAGCATAGATTAGAAATTAAAATATATTTAATAGAAAAAAAAATAAAATAAATAAACACACACACATGACAGTTCATAAAAAAGCACTATTTTCCCTCCTGCGAGCTTCTTGTACTAAATGTGATTTCACTAAAGATTTCATGCTTGATTGACCAGGTATGGTAAAATTAAGAATCTTCATTTCCAGCTTTCTTTGAATTTTTTAATCAACCAAACTTATTTGGATTACGCACTTGGAAATACTTTGTGCAATGTAGGTACAGTTGCTGGTCATGGGACAATGATGCTGTCGAGGTAAGCGCTGTCATCTCTGATGGCCCTATGTTTATCTATGTCCTGTAGATTTGGTGAGGTGGATTTAATCATGTTCTATAAAAGATCAACCAAAATCATTGAAAATGTCCTGTGGTTTTATGCTCACCTGAGCAAAGCTCAAGTAAGCTATTGTCGTAGCGTGCCGTTTGTACGGCATGAACTTTTTACATTTTTGACTTCTCCTCTGCAACCACTGCACAGAATTTCAAGAAACCTTACAGAAAGTAAGTACTCAAGGTCCTCTACCAAGTTTGTGTTTTTCGTGCCAATTGGTCAACAAATATCGTCGCCAAGGGCTCTGATTGGCTGACACATTTTCCACTTCTCCTCTGCAACCCTTATTGGACCCTCGGAGGAAATGTAGCTCTTGGCTTAAGTCCTACAAATCATCTCATTATGAGTCAATAATTTTATTATGATAAATGTGTTGTAGGATGGATGATGAACATTACTGGGAGACTGGAGTAGTAATAAAGAGACATAGCCATGTTTTAGTGGAGAATAAATCAGGTCATCAATACAGACTTATGGGTGATATAGACATGGAGGATGTAGATTGTGGAGGTATTTATATATCAAAAAAAGTTCAGTGTATGTCATACCGTGTAGTTGTTATAGGTATAACACTAGTAAAAAAATCAAATTCAAGGAATTGTGGTCCCCCGCTTTTGGGTGTTTGTCTTGAAAGAAATGCTTTCAGACCCCCCCCCCCCTTTCTTAGTTTTCATAATACGTCCAAACTGTTGTTACCAAGGGAAAGGTCTTGTGAAAAGGAATGCACATGTGACATATGAAAGTCCTATCATTTGCCATCCAAAAGTTATGTTTGAGGTTAAAGATTTTAAACGAGGGTCAACCTCCAAGGAAAGGTCACATTATCAAGAAATGGTCTTCTCATACAAAAAAATAAATTTACATTTCAATTATGATTACTGGTTACAATTTGACAAACATTGATAAGTACATGTACCTGAATTGATATCAAAACAGACTTACATGTATGTAAGGGAGCTTAGTTATGGGTTATAGGTACTTGCCTATGTTTATTTTGATCATTTACATGTACATGTAATTAGATAATGATTGTTTGGTCAGCATTCACCTGATTCGCTATATAGATGGTGTTTATATAATATATAGTAATTGCAATACCCGTGTTCATAAAAAGCCTCAAATATTGCTATATTTATTCAAGGAATTTGCTGTGGATTTCAAATTAGTTCGCTAAAAGCATAACTTTGCTGTATGCATGTTTGTAATGGATAATGAAAATCACTAAACACGATACACTGACTATTTATATTTCATTTCTTTTACAATTGATTTATTTGACAGGTTTTGACAACAAAACTATCACCAAATTTGTCAATGGATTCCCAAATGATTGGATGAAAATCATCGCAAACTTTTACAGATCAAAGTATGTGAGATTGCAGTTTTACACATAGAAACTAAATATAAAGACCTGCTTATAAGAAACTAAATATAGAGACCTGCTTATAAAAACTAAATATAAAGACCTGCTTATAGATACTAAATATAAAGACCTGCTTATAGAAACTAAATATAAAGACCTGCTTATAGAAACTAAATATAGAGACCTGCTTATAGAAACTAAATATAATGACCTGCTTATAGAAACTAAATATAGAGACCTGCTTATAGAAACTAAATATAAAGACCTGCTTATAGAAACTAAATATAAATCCTGCTTATAGAAACTAAATATAAAGACCTGCTTATAGAAACTAAATATAATGACCTGTCTATAGAAACTAAATATAAAGACCTGCTTATAGAAACTAAATATAAAGACCTGCTTATAGAAACTAAGTATAAAGACCTGCTTATAGAAACTAAATATAATGACCTGTCTATAGAAACTAAATATAATGACCTGCTTATAGAAACTAAATATAAAGACCTGCTTATAGAAACTAAATATAAAGACCTGCTTATAGAAACTAAATATAAAGACCTGCTTATAGAAACTAAATATAAAGACCTGCTTATAGAAACTAAATATAATGACCTGCTTATAGAAACTAAATATAATGACCTGCTTATAGAAACTAAGTATAAAGACCTGCTTATAGAAACTAAATATAATGACCTGTCTATAGAAACTAAATATAATGACCTGCTTATAGAAACTAAATATAAAGACCTGCTTATAGAAACTAAATATAAAGACCTGCTTATAGAAACTAAATATAAAGACCTGCTTATAGAAACTAAATATAAAGACCTGCTTATAGAAACTAAGTATAATGACCTGTCTATAGAAACTAAATATAAAGACCTGCTTATAGAAACTAAGTATAATGACCTGTCTATAGAAACTAAATATAAAGACCTGCTTATAGAAACTAAATATAATGACCTGTCTATAGAAACTAAATATAATGACCTGCTTATAGAAACTAAATATAAAGACCTGCTTATAGAAACTAAATATAAAGACCTGCTTATAGAAACTAAATATAGAGACCTGCTTATAGAAACTAAATATAATGACCTGTCTATAGAAACTAAATATAATGACCTGCTTATAGAAACTAAATATAATGACCTGCTTATAGAAACTAAATATAATGACCTGTCTATAGAAACTAAATATAAAGACCTGCTTATAGAAACTAAATATAAAGACCTGCTTATAGAAACTAAATATAAAGACCTGCTTATAGAAACTAAATATAATGACCTGCTTATAAGAAAGAGACTGATGTAGTTTTGGAAGTTACAACAAAGTTAATAAAAACATTGATAAAAATTTTGACCATTTGTAAAATTTTAGACAGCCATTTTTAAATCAGCAAATTATAGGCTCTCAAACTGACGTTTCTACATGTCGAATATGAAGGCACTCTGCTAACATTCCACTTCTTATTTATTTTGATGTTTTAAGTTCATATTGTATAATGACTGTTAGAGCCTATGATTGAATGCTAAACTATATGAAGGGTCAGAGGTAACAGTAAGACAAGCAGTCTGTATGATATGAATGCCATTTGTATTTTTCAGGGATCAGACCCAGACATCTGACTCTGATGTAAAAGGAAAAGGTAAGACTCATGATATGGGTACGTCTTATGGTTCTATTTATAGCACTTATTAGAAGACTTAATCCAAACACTATCTTATCTAGATCTGCTGTTACACATGGTTTATAAGAGTCATGGAATTTAACCTTGAAAAGTTATGTTAAAGTGGGTGCAGTCTTGGAAAGTCCTGTAATTTAGCATTAAGCCCTTGGAATTTCACTTTCACCCGCTTTCTTTTCTTCCAGGCGATGTTTATTTCCCTGAAAATTATGTCTTAGATAATTTTAAAACATTGTAAAATTCTGAAGATGAGTAGGTTCAATTTTGTTGAGTTTTGCACAATATTATTGAAGGTCCCAACATAATGGTCGTATAACATTTGGTTGCAGGTCATGGAAAATGTGGTTTGAGTTATGGAAAAATCCTGGAATTTCGGTATAGAATTCCATTATGAACCATGTTTCTGTAGCATTATGATGAGAAATTTTAAAATGTCAGGCTTGATAGAAGCATACACTGTAAATGCCAGCTGATGGAACATTGTCTTCCATTTGAAACTTGGCCAAAAAATCATTGGCCGGATTGCAAAGCAATTCCGGTCTATAGATTGACGATGTCCGTCCGTCCGTCTGTCTGTCCGTCCGTCCGTCCGTCCGTCCGTCTGTCCGTCTGCCGTCAACATTTTGGTTAAAGTTTCTGGTTGAGGCAAAATCTAAGGAACTGTATGCAGTAGAAACCTTATATTATACATTTAGGTTGCCCATGATGTGACCTTTCAATTTATGCCGTAACATTGGACCTAGTGACCTTGACCTTGGACTTTGACCTAGTTAAAGATTTTGGTTAAAGTTTCTGGTTTAAGCAAAATCTAAGGAACTGTATGCAGTAGAAACCTTATATTATACATTTAGGTTGCCCATGATGAGACCTTTCAATTTATGCCGTAACATTGGGCCTAGTGACCTTGACCTTGGACTTTGACCTAGTTAAAGATTTTGGTTAAAGTTTCTGGTTTAAGCAAAATCTAAGGAACTGTATGCAGTAGAAACCTTATATTATACATTTAGGTTGCCCATGATGAGACCTTTCAATTTATGCAGTAACATTTGACCCAGTGACCTTGACCTTGAACGTTGACCTAGTTAAAGATTTTGGTTAAAGTTCTTGGTTTAAGCAAAATCTAAGGAACTTTATGCAGTAGAAACCTTATATTATACATTTAGGTTGCCCATGATGAGACCTTTCAATTTATGCCGTAACATTGGACCTAGTGACCTTGACCTTGGACTTTGACCTAGTTAAAGATTTTGGTTAAAGTTTCTGGTTTAAGCAAAATCTAAGGAACTGTATGCAGTAGAAACCTTATATTATACATGTAGGTTGTCCATGATGAGACCTTTCAATTTATGCCGTAACATTGGGCCTAGTGACCTTGACCTTGGACTTTGACCTAGTTAAAGATTTTGGTTAAAGTTTCTGGTTTAAGCAAAATCTAAGGAACTGTATGCAGTAGAAACTTTATATTATACATTTAGGTTGCCCATGATGAGACCTTTCAATTTATGCCATAACATTGGACCTAGTGACTTTGACCTTGGACTTTGACCTAGTTAAAGATTTTGGTTAAAGTTTCTGGTTTAAGCAAAATCTAAGGAACTGTATGCAGTAGAAACTTTATATTATACATGTAGGTTGCCCATGTTGAGACCTTTCAATTTATGCAGTAATATTTGACCCAGTGACCTTGACCTTGAACGTTGACCTAGTTAAAGATTTTGGTTAAAGTTCTTGGTTTAAGCAAAATCTAAGGAACTTTATGCAGTAGAAACCTTATATTATACATTTAGGTTGCCCATCACGAGACTTTTCAATTTATGCCGTAACATTGGACCTAGTGACCTTGACCTTGGACTTTGACCTAGTTAAAGACTTTGGATCAAGTTCCTGGTTTAAGCAAAATCTAAGGAACTGTATACAGTAGAAACTTTATATTATACATGTAGATTGCCTCTGACAAGACCTCTCAATGTATGCTGTAATATTTGACTTAGTGACGACCCAGTTGGTGACAAAAACTTACTTTGCAATCCGGCCATACCGTCTTTAGCGGTGTTTTATTTTTAGTTTAACTTAATGAGAAAAGTGTCATACTTTGAACTCCTGATTGTCTGTGAGTTTTTAAAAAATTGAGTTTCAAAACTTGGAACTAAATTTGATAAAGACAAGGATTCATTTAGACTGTGATTCTTTATAAATTGATAGGGTACTTACATGGGCAATGTAGGTCCTCTTGAGTTGATTCTTTCTGTCTTAACAGGTTCTTTGAAAGTAAACAAAGAAACTAAGTGCAATAAGAAACAGAAGCTAAAAAATGAAGGAAAGGAAAATAAAAAACAGAGAACAGATAAATCAACAAAGCTTAAGGAACAACAAATTGTGAAACAAAATCAGAAAATAACGCAGGAGCCAAAAGGAAACAAAAATCTGGTCAAGGACAACAAAAAATCACAAAATATCGTTAAGCAGAAGGCTATAGATTTGGTTCCCAAGGAAACACAGAGGACTGTTAATACACAGAAGAAAACTTGCATCCTTAAAGAATGGATCATAAAACCTTTGAGTCACTGTCAAGGCATATGTGTGGAGGGGAAACTCAGGTATAGTACATGTTAACAGTCCAAAGCAATATAGAAGTACCAATTTGGTAATTTGTGCTTAATAAGAGTGCCAATGTCAAAACATTTAGTCCTGGAGCTAGTAGGACCCCCACTCATGCACCCCTTGAGTATGTTATAGCTCTACTGGTAAAAGACCAGTCGAGCTTATGCGATACCATGTTGTCCAGTGTCCGTCCATCTGCCTGTCTGCCTGCCACACTTTAGTTTTCCATACTTTTTTATGCCCCCAGAATCAAAAGATTCGGGAGCATATAGTTTTCTGCCTGTCTGTCTGTCTGTCCGTCCGAAAAAAACTTTAATATTGGGCATTACTTTTGAATGGAAGGTGATAGAGCTTTCATATTCCATATGTGTATTCCTTGTGACAAGACTTTTCCATTGATACCAACATTTTTGACCTTGTGATTTTGACCTTTGACCTACTTGACAGAAAATAGTGTTATACTAACAAAGATGTCACCCAGGGCATTCGTGTTTCACAAACACAGGCTTTATTTTTGCTGTTGTTACATATATTTTTTGTATTTGAATATATCTCAATGTCATACAGATCAAGTGTGAGTTTGCTTTTTATTTACCTATTTTTACAAGAGTTATGGCCCTTGGATCATAGGGATTTATCACTTGATATTTATGCTTGATATACTATGGGTTATTTAAAGGGATCTAACTGGGCATTTAACAAATACTGATCTACCTCTTTTACATGTGCTTTTCATTCATAATTTCCCACATGATTTTAATCTCACTGATCCAGTGCTTGTCTTATCTCATGTTAATCATTAAAAAAAAAGGCTTTATTTGAAATTGTACCAACTTTCCAAGCATATACATGTATATGGGGCTATTTAATGCAATATTACCTTCTCATCTTTTTCAGTAATTTAGAGAAGGATGAGTTCTGGCACAGTTCACCTATACTAGAGAGAATCAATACTAGGACTCTTCTATCAACCTCCGGCACATGTTACAAGCTTGTGGGCTCCATAGAGAGACTGGAGGCATTGGAACATGGTAAGTTATATATACAAAGATATCTTATGATTTCATACAGAACAAAACAAGTTTTATTCTTTCTTTGTTCAGGGCTCTCACATCACTTTATCGGACTGGGGCCATGGCCTTTGACATTTGGAAAAATACCGGCATTTTCTTAAAAATTGGGAAAAATATAGATACCAAATGAAGTAGAATGCTTTCATTTGGATAACTGAATTACTTCTTTACACGGTTCTCTGTCAAATTTCACGTGAAATAGCTTTTTCAAGTCATTTTCTCAAATTTTCCATGAGGTGTCAAATTGGGAAAAATTGGTCAATAAATTGGGAAAAAAAGAAACTATTTTACATTGGGAATGAGACCAAATATCGGCCCCAAATAATTCCGATTGAGTGCTCTGATTCAGGTCAAGGAAACTTCCTCATATGGAAGTCAAGCATAGCGGAACGACTGCGTCACATAATTAGTTCAGGGTGAGCGCGCTCTCATATTCAACCAATTGCTTCAATGAACTTTGCATTATGGGATTACTATGACAGTAAAATCGTGCGTATATTTTGGCTTTAGTACTATCTTCAAATTTGCTTCGCTATCGCAGAAATAGCGACAAAATTTGTTGAGAGAGCGCTCACTCTGAACTGATTATGTGACGCAGTCGTTGGGCTATGCTTGACTTCCATATAAGGAAGTTTCCCCGACTGTGATTATTTAATCACACCACAACTTTCAGAAGGTACTGTATGACATAGAAACATCACTTGAGATTCTTTTTATCACATTTTAATAGCAATTTACATCAAAATGTTAAAATTTTGACAGCATTTCGTTTATAAGCCATTTGTTGTATATTTATAGATATTTCTTTTTTAACTATGCTTAACTGCTGTAGACTGAATAAGACTGATGAGGGAAGAGGGGGATTATTTACACAGAACGATCATTCTTGTTTCATAATTAGTTTTACCATAGAAGTTGATGACGTTATAATTAGCTGATGTCAAATACATGCACAAATGGGAAGTAACTCTGTACTTGCAGAACTGCCTACTTTTACGATTTTGGCGTAAATTTTACGAATTTGACCAGCAATTACGCTATACGATTTTGCTGCTCAATTTTACGCTTCCAACATATTTTCCAAGAAGAAAGACTTTTTTAAAAGTATCTGTTAACAGACAAACATACTCGAATACATAAATTATTTGAACATTGATCGTTTGATATCGTATGTGCAATTGTGTAAATGATTTAGATTTGGAACACTGTCAAAATGTGGAAAAGACAATCTTATTATCAAAGTGTCAAAGTCAATTTTTGTTATACTGTATTACGCTTTACTTCCCTAAGTTACACTTTCTTGAGCAAAATATAACACTTTTAGAAAGAAATAGGTAGACAGGTCTGTACTTGGTAAAGACCAAATTGTTCCCAATAGACCCTTTCACATTATCTGCAGTACTGAATTTAAAGCTCAGTTCTGGGGGACAAACAAAACTGACCTTCAAATTAAGTACCACAGATAATGTGCAAGTGTCTATTAGAGAAGACATACCCTTGCCTGATACCCATCTACATTAACCACAAATCCAATATGTCCTTGCCTGATACCCATCTACATTAACCACAAATCCAATATGTCCTTGCCTGATACCCATCTACATTAACCACAAATCCAATATGTTCTTGCCTGATACCCATCTACATTAACCACAAATCCAATATGTCCTTGCCTGATACCCATCTACATTAACCACAAATCCAATATGTCCTTGCCTGATACCAATCTACATTAACCATTAATCCAATATGTCCTTGCCTGATACCAATCTACATTAACCACAAATCCAATATGTCCTTGCCTGATACCCATCTACATTAACCACAAATCCAATATGTCCTTGCCTGATACTCATCTACATTAACCACAGATCCAATATGTCCTTGCCTGATACCAATCTACATTAACCACAGATCCAATATGTCCTTGCCTGATACCAATCTACATTAACCACAAATCCAATATGTCCTTGCCTGATACCCATCTACATTAACCACAAATCCAATATGCCCTTGCCTGATACCTATCTACATTAACCACAAATCCAATATGTCCTTGCCTGATACGAATCTACATTAACCACAAATCCAATATGTCCTTGCCTGATACCAATCTACATTAACCACAAATCCAATATGTCCTTGCCTGATACCCATCTACATTAACCACAAATTTAATATGTCCTTGCCTGATACCGATCTACATTAACCACAAATCCAATATGCCCTTGCCTGATACCCATCTACATTAACCACAAATCTAATATGTCCTTGCCTGATACCCATCTACATTAACCGTAAATCGAATATGTCCTTGCCTGATACCCATGTACATTAACCACAAATTTAATATGTCCTTGCCTGATACCCATCTACCCACAAATCCATTATGTCCTAACAGTCCAACAGTCTTTCAAATTGGTCTACTTTGATCAAACTTTCATAAAATGACCTTGACCTACTTTTCCTGCTTGAGTGATTTTGCATTTAAAAGCCAATATTGAGCAAAGTGTAAGTGCTACATGTACCAAACTTACACATTGGATGTATCTTTGATCAAACTTTCATAAAATGATCTTGACCTACTTTTTTTTTCAGCTTGAGTGAGAATGAGATTTGTAATCTTTGATTTCCTATGTGTATACATACTTTGGCAGAAAGTGTATCAAAGGGAATATTAAGACATACCAGATCTGCCATTTATAAATATGCTTGCAAGAAAATAATGATGAGAAGCAACATCTGTAGAAAAGATACTCATGTAAATAAGATACTCATGTAAATAAGATACTCATGTAAATAAGATACTCATTTAAATATTTTGTTTTACTCCAGGTTTCAATTCTAGTGTAGTAAAGGCTTTCAAAAATGGATTTCCTGGGAACTGGAAACAGATTGTAGCCAAGCATTTCCTTCTGAGGTATATGTCATTTTAGAGTTAACATAGTCAATGTTTACCAAAGGTGCTGGATTGCCGAAATCTCCGGTTGATTTTCTCAATGTCCTGTGGATTCTTGGGAAATTTCAATCATAATTTATAGGAAAATTCCCAAAAAATACAGAAAATGTCCTGTTGTTTTTCGGACTGTGTCGTAAACATTGCATAGTACATGTATTCAGTGATTCTCAGATAACTGAATATTGAATACACATGTATCAGGAAATGAGAGTAAGATATTTCTTGTCACAATTTCTCTTATTAGTGCCCTATTAAGGAATCCAGAGGGGACCATAGGTTTCGTTGCCTACTGTTTGTCTCTCCATCCTAGTCTGGGGTGATAACTCTGATTTATTTTTCCCCAGATTTTTAGCTCACCTGAGCAAAGCTCAAGTGAGCTATTGTCATAGTAAGGCGTCTGTCCGTCCGTCTGTCCGTCCGTCATAAAAATCACATTTTCAACTTCTTCTCAAGAACCACTGAAGGGATTTTGATGAAACTTGGTTGGGATAAGTACTCATGGCCCTCTACAAGTGTTGTTGTTTTTCGTCCGGTTCAGTCAACAGATGGTGCCACCACAGGCAAAAGTAGGTCAGGGGGGTACCCTCTGTTGACAAACTTCTTCAGAACCGAAGCACATATCGACAAACCAAAAGCATCTGGATGATCTAAACCGATGTCTTAACAAGTGTTGTTGTTTTTGGTTCCAGTTCTGACTGTTTCTTTGAATAACTCCAAAAATTTGTGGTGTTATGCCCTCATTTACTGCATACTTGTCATATTTAAGGCATTCAGTGGTTTCATATTGATTTTGGTTGAAAATTTTATTTTCATGATTTTTTTTTTCTTATGTGAAAAAAGGAAGGGGAGTGGTTATTTTCGTACATATTGGACATCTTATCCAGAACCATTGAAGGGATTTTAATGAACCTTGGTAGAAATTAAGTACTCATGGTGCCCTACAACTACAAGTGTTGTTGCTTTTCGTCTGGATTCGTCAAAAGGTGGTGCCACCACAGGCAAAAATTGGTCACGGGGGGTTGTCTCCTTTGACAAACTTCTTCAGAACAGAAGCACATATCGATAAACGGAAAGCATCTGGATGATCTAGACTGATGTCTTAACAAGTGTTGTTGTTTTTGGCTTCAGCCCGAAGTCAAACGTGTTTATGACATCTTTTCAGACTATGTCAGGAATGCTAATTTTTGAACTCTTTCTTTGAATACTCTATAAATGTGTGGTTTTGTGCCCTTGTTTAGTGCATGTTTGTCATATTTAAGTTATTATTTGCTTTGATATACAATACATGCTATAATCTTCTTTTTTGGAATTTTTATGAATTCTTTAAAATATGAATAGAAATGTTTACCGTGCACATGGACTCAAGGGTTGTGGGTTCAAGTCCCGGCACTGGCACCCAAAAATTTTTTCTTCCTTTTTCATTTTTAGCTCACCTCGATGAAGTCGAGAGAGCTTATGCTATACCCCTGCGCGTCCGCGTCCCCACCCGGCTAAGAAGTTTGGGGTAGCTCAGTATCTGACAAAGTACTGATTCTACAGTAACAAAACTTGCACAAGTGATTCATCTTTACCATCTAAACCATGTTTACAGTGATCTATTGGTGTACTCTTCCGAATTATTGATTCTTTTTAAAATGTCTTCTGATTCACATGATGTATCCATTGACGTTAATCTTGTTCTGATTGTAGGAGAGGAAAGTCAGATATAACAGATTCTCCTGTTGCCATAGAGATGACAGAGAATCATCAGTGTAAGTATAATACATAATGGCATTTTCTGTAGTATGCAATGTTGTTATTTATACATCCATCTTTAGACGAGACGTACATGTATTATGGTCCGTCTGTCCATTTAAGTTTTCTGGCGTTTTTCTGCAATAGAGAGAGAGATTGAGATGAAATTTGATACACAGCTTGGTCTTGGATAGTTACAGAGCAAATTAGAGTTTGGTAACTCATGTACAATTTACTCTCAGTTACTCAAACTCGGATAACTCAAATTTCCGCTTAATCAAACTATTTTTAAAATTCTGTCTCTCTTCCATTGGTTTCTATGCATTTTTACCCCTGATAACTTGAATTCTGATAACTCAAACTTTCCAGTAAGTCTAACTAATCTTTAGGTCCAATAACTCATTTTAAATTTAAAATTCCCCTCGATAAGTCGAACCAGAAATGAATTTTAATTCTTAAACAAAAATCAATTATTATCTATAAGGAGATCGATGGACAGACAATTGATACTTTCTTGCTATTGAGCTGCATTTCTTACATTTAAGGTAGCTTGATCGTTAAAAGAAGACAACACAAACGTTTGTGAACGGTAATAAAGACAGGGACATCAGTTTTATTAAGTATTGATGTCTTATCATGTACTCAGTAAGTCAAACTCCTGATAAGTCGAACTTTTTCTCATTGTCCCTTGTACTTCCACTTGTCATTTTCTCACATATACATTTAACTCAATGTAATCTTGTGAATACCAATGCCTTGTTGTGTCCCTGATATTTTGTTTGATCCTCTGGCCCCCAGGGTCTAGGGAAATGGATTTGGTCTATAGATTGACGATGTCCGTCCATCCGTCTGTCCATCTACTGTCAAGATTTTGGTTAAAGTTTCTGGTTGAGGCAAATTCTAAGGAACTATATGCAGTAGAAACTTTAAATTATACATGAAGCTTGCCCATGACAAGACCTTTCAATTTATGCAGTAACATTTGACCTATTGACCTTGACATTGGACTTGGACCTAGTTAAAGATTTTGGTTAAAGTTTCTGGTTTATGCAAAATCTAAGGAACTGTATGCAGTAGAAACTTTATATTATACATGAAGGTTGCCTCTGACAAGACCTCTCGATATATGCTGTAATATTTGACCTAGTGACCTTGACCCAGTTGGTGACAAAAACTTACTTTGCAATCTGGCCATACTGTTTTGGTGTTTCATTTTCTCATATGAACAGAATGTAATCTTGTGAACATCTGAGAGAGTAAAATTTATGGGGAGTAAATTATTTTTTCATTATAACGGGTCTTTTGCTAGTTGAGCACATGATAATTTTTTGTTTGAGCTCCTGCCCCTGTAGTCTTTGAAAATGGATCACTTTGTCCTATATAAGTCCATGTAATCTGGAACACACCCATTCTCAGAGTTGTTAGTTGATATGCTTTACAATGGTTCTGCGGTTTTATTGTGCACCTGATATTTTGGTTGAGCAGTTGACCCCCTGGATCTTAGAAAACGGATGTGCCACTTTGATTGATTCAACAAAACAACCAGGAGAGAGACCTAAATTTACTGTCCGCGCAGCTCACTTCGGAAAGTGGATAAACACGATTTTGATTATTTTGTCATGGAAAAATTAAGATAAAATATATATCACTGAATAGATCTCGCTTAGTCGTAAATTTTGGTACCCGGTATATGTTACACGGTTGAGGGTTTATATAATCAAATTATATAGAAAACATAAATTTTAGATGGGACGTTTTCAATGTTAAATTCCAGCCTGACGTCGCCAAGTTTAACATTGAACCTATGGAGAGCATCACGTCACAGGAAAAATTAGCATGGGAAATAGCCCATCTAAAATTTGTTTTGTCTATTAGTTTTGATTGTGTGCACTGATTCTCATATAACTTATACCAAAATTTACGACTAAGCGAGATTTACTGAATGGTTTCAATTTTATTTAAAGTTTTGCATGATGAAGACAGAAGTAGTCAAAATCACGTTTATCCAGTTTCCGAAGTGAGCCAAGCAGACAGTAGTTTGTTTCAGGTGAGGGATGTAATCAATGGACTTCTTTCTTTCTTTTATGAAGTTTATTATTTGAATTTGTTTGCATTTCTTCAACCGCAGTTTTCACCCCTGTTGGACATAAGGTGCAGCTAGACCAAGTACAGAGGACAAAGAGTGGAAGAGTGGTGAAGCCTATGGTAGGATGGTGGATGGGTCAAAGGTTACAGATAGACCAGGACACCGGAGAATATAAACTAAAATGTCTGACCGACCATGCTCTTAAAGTATCATCACAGATGTCACTACAATATCTAGCTGTTCAGGTACATGAATGTACATCAGATTTTGGTAATTTCGAGTCACTGCCCTTTTGGAAGGCTATCTGACGTAGACTCATTGTGCTGTCAACAAATTCTATGGAAATTACCTCGAAGTCTTGGAAATTACTGTACGAAGTTGACATTGCTATTCTTATTTTATGTCGTCATAATGGTTTCATGTCAAGTACTGTCTTAGAAGGGAAATAACTCTGTTTTCCAAAAAACTTAAAACTTGTTTTACCCATATAATATCTATTGCAAGAAAATATCTATTTTATGCTCACTATGATCAGATTACATGCTTTTTACTGTCCATTCAGCTCACTTCAGACATGAGTTTGGTGTTTATACATTTATCTCCATTAACCTCAAAGATAAATAGTGATATATTGATTTGTTTACTTAAATGATGAAATTATAAAATCACTGTAATCTTTCCGTGTTAAATTTTGTCTGTCTGTTTCTGTAGAGAAAATCTGAAAACAAGGGGAATAGATCAATGAACAACAGTAATGTTACAGTGACGGAAAAAGACAACAGAATTCCTCTTTTACACAATGCTGAATGTGATGATGATTTTACCAGAAAAAAATCCTCAAATAAACGAAAAGAGAGTGAAAAGGAAAACAATAATACACAGAGGAATGGTGTTAAGTATAAGGGAGAAATTGAGTTGGAAAAAGAAGTTTTAATTGTATTAAATGAGTCCAAAAAGAGGAGATCTAGTAACAAGCCAAATAGAAATACTTGTTATAAATCAGAACAATCAGTAGATAATACATCAGTTGACAAGTCTCATGTTTATAATATCGAGGATTCTGAAGATGACGTTGATGAACCCCGAACACGAAGCAAAGTAAGACGGACACACAGTAAAGGTACTAATAAAGACAGCAAGTCAAAAACATCTGACGTGCAGGATAGCGTAATGGGAGAGGAGAGACCCTCACGGAGGAGTACTAGAAACTTGTCAAAAAACGTGTGTTATACAGAAAATGACTCGAGTCAGGAAAGAGATCTGGAAAGAAGAGGGAAAGAAAGGAATCAGAAAGCGACAAAAAGGGAAAGGTCCACATCTCGCTCCAAATCACGACATAGTAAAGCTACAGGGAATTGCAGTTACGAGAAAGAGAAGGAACAAAATCACGTAGAAAAAGGCAACAAAAATGGACAGAAGAGAAAGTGTGGAGAAAGCAACATAAGTAGTGATGGGAATGTTCAGAAAGATAGCGAGGGAGTATTATGTCATGAGAAATGGAAGACGGACGAGATCATCAGATTTACAAAGTATGAATTACAGATTATACATGTATAGTGCATGTAGCTTGATGTTTTATAAAGTCAGAAAATCATTACCTTAGATATGTTAACATTTGTTCTACTTACATGTAAATGATTGCACTGCTCATGCTGCTTGAGATATGATGTTATTTTATACATGTATACAAAGCTTTTTTTTAGATTGGCCGTTTCCTATACTTATTTTTCTCTGATGTCACCAAGTTTTCCATAGGTTCTATGTTAATGTCGGCAATATCATAAAATTAACTTTGGAAATGCCCTGTTTGAAAACATTTTTGTCTGTCAAACTTGTTGCATGCAACCACAATCATATAACTTCTACCAAAAGTAGCAACAACTAGAGAACTATATTATCATGATTATTATATCAATTCTTATTATCATGATTATTGTATCAATTCTATTCAATTCATTTCAAATAGTATGGGCGCAATATTGTTTATGCTGTTTTGGAAGAGAGTTGTGTGGACAGTAGTTCGTTATATTTCTATGTTACCAGGATTTTGAAGGTGTTGGAGCCAGACGATGTTGGTTTTTGGGACAAGATTTGTTCGGCAGTGAAGACACGTAGCGTGACAGAGTGTCAGGAATACTACTATAGGGACGTACCTCAACATCAGAAAAAACTGCTACAACGTAAAGCCAAGTCCAAAAATAATCAAGGTAAAACATACAACATCAGAAAAAACTCATACAACGTAAAGCCAAGTCCAAAATAATCAAGGTAAAACATACAACATCAGAAAAAACTCATACAACGTAAAGCCAAGTCCAAAAATAATCAAGGTAAAACATACAACATCAGAACTCATACAACGTAAAGCCAAGTCCAAAATAATCAAGGTAAAACATACAAGGGCTGATTGATCTTTTATGAGCCTCGGTTTTCTAGGATGCAGAAGGTATTCTGCTGATAGATTATCTCCAAAAAGGACAAACAATTAATGGCACATACAATGCTTCACTTCTGACACAGTTACAGGAAAATATTAAGCTTAAGCACTGTGGAAAGTTCACTAGTGAAAGGTGTGCTATTCCATCAGGACAATGCTCCTGTTCACAAGTCTGTCACTGCCATGACTGCCATTCATGACTGTGGCTTTAATTTGATTGAGCATCCACCTTATTCACCTGATTTTGCTCCATCAGACTTTCAACTATTCCCAAAACTGAAAGCAGCTATTTCTGGCACCTACTTTCAGTCCGATAATGACGTCATACTTGCAGTGGATGGCTTTCTGACCAGTCAAGATAAGGAGTTCTTTAAAATTGGTATTGAGGCCCATAAACACTGGTGGCAAAGTGTATAGATACTGAAGGGGATTATGTAGAAAATGTCTGATAAAATTCAAATTCTTTTATACAAGGCTCACGACATATCAATCAGCCCTCGTATATATCCAGTCCATTCAGTTTCCAGGTCTTCTTCACTATCTGGGGACAATAGTTTGACTACATTGCTTACATGTGTTCACAGAGCCATTTTGTTTTGTGGCTATAAACGTTCACATAATTTCTGAAGGTGTACACTGATTTCTATCCATATACTTGAAAGGTCGTCTTTAATATCTTTATTACTCTAAAAAATGAATAGTTGATATTCCCTAGTGTTGTCAGGCAGCAGTGTCGATCATTTCAGAGATTCTTCATTTAAACATACGTATTTAAAACAGAAGAAAAGCTATGTAGTACCACTGAAAATCGATCCAATCCTTTTATTAAGAAAGAGCTGATATCTCTGTCAAAATTGACACTCCACTATCGTCTCTTTTTCCGTCATTGCTGTCTATTTTCCAATCACTGTCACTCCTTTCTCTGCGTATGGTTATGCATTCGAACCCTGAATCCGGTGTCCTCTTTGTCGTCACTACCGACGTTTTTGTAATATGACTTTTAAATTGAATAAAGATTTATTGCTTACAGATGTTAAGTATTCAGCTTTGTTTGAATCTTAAAAAGTTGTTTTATTGTTTAGGGAAGCATAAGCATTTCTTCTCCAGTTTTCCTTGTACCCTGTGAGACAGCCTATGAGAGACACATAAGTTGTCTCAAAGGTTCCAATTGTCCAATGATTAAAGAGAATCTTATTATGACGTCACAGTAACGTCGTCAGAAAACATGGCATTAGATGACATGAAACGTTGTTTGAATTCAATTTTTTCTTATGTTTCATGAAAGAAGAAATAGATTCTTTCACTTTCTACTGAATGAGATTCGTGACGGAAATTTTTCCGCTACGCTCCACTTGGGAAAAGATGACATTTCCGTCACTCGTATAAATTTTTATGTCTCACTCAGTAGATCGTGATAGAACCTATTAGTCTTATTAACGTTATGAATTAAATATAGTCAAGCATAGCTAAGAAGTGTATTGTATTGTCAACTTTGACGACATCTGCAAATAATTTCTACTGGAAATCACTTTTAATTATAGAATTATAAAGAAAGGTTTACATTTCGTTTACATTCTTCTGTGTACACGTTTAGAAAATTGAGTAAATGTTACGCCCTTAGCCAGGGAGTGGTTATCTTGTCGTAAATCATGAACATCTTCCTATATAAAACTTTGTCAAACAATGAACAGTTCATAAGTGGTTATGATTCATGCAAAGTTTTCAATATCTTAAACAATTCTCATTAATGTTACAGACAAACATGAGGTCAAGGAACTCACAGCCAAAGCTGGTACACTGAAAAGAAAACAACAACTAAGGGACATTGTAGAAAATGCTGCTGAGAATTACACAGACGATCTGTTTGACAGCACACCCTTTAGAAAGTATGGCAGTGCTAGGGTAAGGCTTTCTGCTCTTTTATTGACCTGAGTAAACGGCAAGCCAGCTATTCTCATATTGATCTTCTGTTCGTCATTGTGATCATACATACAAACATTGACTTACATAGACATAAAAATCAGATAATTATGTAATGTCAATAACTAAACATTAGGTGAAATTTAAAGATTTAATTTAATTTATAAGTGTATCACGGTAGCGTATCATGTGACAGGCAAATAATTTCTAGCCTGGGAATCCCCTTCGATTAAACAAGGTAAATACTGTCTAAATCTACTTCGTAAGAATTTATTTTAGGCCTATCATACGAGTATCTTTATCATTTATATGATGATAATCTATTCTGGTCAAGTATAGAGTTATATTCAGAGAACACCTCAACAGAAAATTTTGTTTATTTATGTGCACCATATAAAATGTAACCAAAATCAAAAAAATTCTGTTGAAGTGTTCTCTGAATACACCTCTATTCTTGACCAGAAAAGATTTCCATCGTATAAATGATATTGATGCTCATATGATAGACCTGAAATAGTTTCATAAAAGTAAGGTTCAGACAGTATTTACCTTGTTTAATCCAGGGGAATTCCCAGGCTAGAGATTATTTTCATATCATGTGATATGCTACAGTGTGTATGTCAACTTTTCATGTCAGAGTGGTACAACCACCTAACTTTCTCCCTCCAGAATTATGGTTCCAATATACAGTTTAAGTGTGCACGCCATGCTAAAGTTGAAGTCTTAAGAATGAACCAGACCTTAGTACTATCAATACATCTAGACCTACAATCATGAAAACCAGTGCAGCCAGATTTACCATTCAATTCTTATTCAGTATCAGAACAATGTGAAAATGGCATTAAATTTATGCAGTAGCCCAAGTTGTGAGGTCAAATTCAATACAGCATTGTTCTTGAAACATGATGTACATCACCTTATTCTTAGAATTGAAAAAGAACATCAGTAGCTTTTCTAAGGAAAAATCATTTGAATTTTCAACATCTGAATTTTCAGAAATATCTCAAGAGTGTGAATTACCCCTCCAGCACTATCGACATTTTGATCCCAGGACGTGCGATACTTGCATCGCCTTCATCTCCTATCTCTGTTTACTGTACAGATCAATGACTAAAAGTGATATCCTGCTCTCTGCCTTACATCCATCCAAACTCATATAAACCCCAAAATTCCAAGTTTTCTCATTAACTTTGCCTACTACAAAAAATTTGGGTCTCAACACATGACATCATTTCATTGAGTGGCCAAAATGCCATACAAAAGTGATCTGAGAAGTCTATTGATTAGATTAGATTGCTTGGGGGGGGGCCTTTTTACAACTTGCTTTACATATAAACAAAATGATTATTTCTTTCAGTCGGCCGGCAAAAATCAAAATGATGATGATGACGTATTTGCTGAATTAGCAGCCCAGAATGAACACTTCAGAAACAAAATTTTCACGCCACTGACTCGTCTAGATATAAGACCAGCATCTACTGCCAAAACTCCGGCTTCACAGTTACAGATAGACACTCCTGTGTACGATAGGTAAGATATAAAACAATAGAACAAAGCAAGTAAGGTATTTGGCTTTATCAATAGAGTTATTTACCATTTGGGATAGTATCTGACGTAAATGAATTAACATCATTTAATTACTATAGAAACGTAGTTGAAAAAAAAATGTCAGAGTTTGACCCAGGTTTCCATAGAGTATGGTAACATCACAACACAATATGTTTACATTAGATACCAACAATACCAATCCCAAATGAGAAGTAACAATTCTTGTACCTGCGACTCCTGAAACTATTGGAGATAGAAAGTTAATTCTTTTTGCATTCTACTTGGTATGTGGACTAGTTGTGCACCCGACATTTTGTTTCAGCCCCTGACCCCAAGGCAAAATGGGCGTTATCATTGAAAATCTACTTGATATTGTGATCGCAACTCCTGACACTATACCTGATGGAGAGTTAATTCATTTTGCAATATGATTTGTCTGTAGTCTAGTTGTGCACCTGATATTTTGTTTGAGTCCCTGACCCCCATGGTCCTAGACAATGGGTGTGGTCATTTTCTCATTTATCTCTATGAAATGTTGTGCTATTATAGTGCTACATGTATCAAACTTGAATATTAGATGTATCTTTGATCAAACTTTCATAAAAATAACCTTGACCAACTTTTTTCCACTTAAGTGATTTTTTTTTTGCTTTTAAAAGGCAATAAACATGTACTTAAAAATATGTTTAAGATGAATTTTGCTCCCATGAGGTGAGCTTTGTAATATGTGATTACCTATGCTTTATTCTTGTGTTATTAAGAGTTACTGCAATGACTGTCATATTCTTTGTTTTCATTGGTGTAGAATAGCTTTGTAATTCACAGACCAACCAGTAATACATCTACTTCCATAAACACCAAAAAGTAAACCTTCTTGAATATATCAAGATTTGGTTTCGAAAAACCATTAGGGCTGAGCGGTTTTATCGCGGTACTGGTATATTGCCATATGAGGCATCAAAATACGTACCACAGTATATATTTTCAAAAACCGGTTTTTGACGATTTATTTTTTAACATCAAATTTTTATGTTGTTTCTTTAAAAGTTATGAGCAAACGGGAATTACAACTAAAAATACAACAATAAGGTTATTTAAATTGCCAAAGGTGGATTCTTACGTCTGTGTTGTTTTGATATCACATATTCAAGATACATGTACCCTTTACAACGTTGTGAATCACATCATGCTCATTCCATGTTTCGTCCGATAACAGCGGTGATAAAATTATGATCAGTTCTACAATTTTCTAGCTAGCCACTTTTAAACACAATGAAGTGTCTGTACTATGCTACACAGCCTAATAGATTAAAAAAAATTAATTATTTTAAAACGCTTGCTTGACCTTTAAAATTGTATGTCAACAAACTGCACATGTCAAGGACAAAAGTAAATATGGTAATCATTGGTATACATGTACTAAATTTGCAAAAAAGACTGTACTATGCATGTTAGCTCGATTCTTATCAAGTATCTAGTTCATGATTGGCAGATTGTCTACACATACAACGTCATGATGAAATTCACTATGACATTCGCCTTTCCTTCATTTAAAATAAGGGTAGTTTCCTAATGACTTCTTGCACTGTCTGCATGACCACGAGTGTCTGCCGATGTCCCAGCAGAATTATCACATTAATAATGAGATGAATTTTAATTTCTTTCAACGGAATATTCATGCAGGTATGATTGACTTCGAATGTTTATAATTTGCCTGCACATGTTCATCATTATATATGATGAAGGCATTTTCAGATTTTTGAATAAAATTTTGGAAGAAAAATTGAAGTAGTAAAATCATAAATCTCGATGGTATAAAATATTGCAATATATCGCAATATTTTTCCAAATGTCGCCATACAAATTTGACCTGCAATACTCAGCCCTAAGAACCACTATATATTATAAAATAACGCATAGAATAAACTTGGATTGACATGCATTCAAGATGAGATTTATGTTTAATTCATTTCAGGAAAAAGATTGACCAGTATACAAGACTTGCAAATTTGAAAAGAAGACGATTGGTAAATCAGACAAAACGATTGAAAACTCCACTTCATAAGCCAAAGGTATTGGTCTTGTATTCTAATCTATATCTGCTTTTGTTATAGTCTTAGAAATCTGCATGCTATTGGTAAAAATACCTAAACATTCAAATATTTGAACCATTAGTCTTTATTTTCATTGCTCACATCAGTGATGGACTGGGTGGTAAATCATTCAAAGTAGGTGAGAACTGGTACAGTAAAAAGTGTGATTTGTTGGACCTGAAGACAAAACAATGCCCTCAGCCATCGGCCTCACACAACATGTTGGCTTCAATTCCAGCAAATCATATGTTGCTGGAATTCCCAGTCAATAATTTTGTAAAAATAACATTACAGTAATTGTAGATCCCAATGTTAAGTAATGCTGATGATGAAGCAAAATAGTTCATGCAACTCATGAACTTAATTTTAAAAGATCTTAGTCCATTACATACATGACTACCATAAGTATACTTATTTTAGGGTAACCAAATTTTAGCAGAAGCATGGCAAATATGAGCAAAGCATGAGGTGTAGTGTTGTAAAATCAGAAACATTTTATTATCGATTATCGGAGACTACCGGTAACAGAGGAGTACAATCGATATCACTTTTTCATTTTTCTGCTTTGAAAGCATTTTTAGCTCACCTCGATGAAGTTGAGTGAGCTTATGCTATAACCCCGCATGTCCGCGTTTAGAAGTTTGGGGTAGCTCAGTATTTGGCAAAGTACTGATGCTACTAGGGCTGTCACGATTCACCGCGGTTCTTGACGACGGTTCGATACATGATACGAGATGAGGCCATATCGTAGGTTTACGGTTCGTTTACAGCATTAAGTTTTATCTTTAAAAAATCAACATGGCGACGCTTGATGCCGGGTTGTCAAAGATAACTTTAAAATACACTCCTTTATATCATTATATCAGTGATTGGGAAGGCCACACACATAGTCCCATTCTGATAAAAAAAGCCCATAAAATCGGCAACTCGCTTCGCCCTGGTGCGCATTATTCTACGATGTCCATGTTTGGTTTCCAAATCTATCTAACGTACATGTAGATCTACACCAGTAGCAGTTACATGGCCAGTCACTTCTGCTCCGTTCACCCAAATTATGATACAATATTGATTTTTCTCCGATATTCTTTTTAATTCTCGATCTGCACCTGAGATTTACATCTCCAAGGTCCACTTACGTATCTTATCGATGTAAAGGTACTTGTGTATGCGCTCGTCCCTAAAATTATTACATGTATGTCATTTTAAGTGGTCAGTCAATGGGTTCAAATTGAGGTCATAAAATTTGTACAGCTAGTAATGTCAATTGCAGTCAACCCCTTTCCTCTCTTCACAAAGCTGAACATGAAGTTGCCCATACATGGACACGAAAAATACAGGATATAGGTGGCTGAAAGTTTCTGTTATATGTCTGTAAATTATTCATTAGAAATGGTAAAATTGGGAATTTCACGACTAAAAATGTGCAAACATCTGGTTTATTATGCATACATTGTAAGCAAAGCTTTTCGAAAATTGATCATTTTTGGAATGGCCCTTTCGTGAAGAAAGATGGCTCATTGATTTTGATAGTCCAATTGAGCAAGTTTGCCTTCACTGTTATATCGTTTTATATATTGCTAAGTTTTGTACTTTTTTTTCCCAGTTTTCTATAGTCAATACAATGATTCTCAAAGCATTCAAGTTATGAATGATCTTAATTTGTTGTTGTTAAACTTGTTTCATTACAATATCTGACGAATTACAGAAATGCCTACATATCTACATAAAAGATGATGTATAGTGATACGAATCGTATCATGAGTAAATATCGTGATACATATCGTATCGTGAGCTTAGCGTATTGTGACAGCCCTAGATGCTACAGTAACCAAACTTGCAGAAGTGATTCATCTTTGGATGCTGAGATGAACCCCATGCATCGGACGCAGCGTCTGACCTACTTTTTCCGCTTGAGTGATTTTGCTTTAAAAAGCCAATATTGATAAGTGCTACATGTACCAAACTTGCATATTAGATGTATCTTTGATTAAGCTTTCGTAAAATGACCTTGACCTACTTTCTCTTCTTGAATGATTTTGCCTTTAAAAACAAATATACACCTACTTAAAAATATGTATAAATTGAATTTTGCTGCCACGAGATGAGCTTTGTAATCTGTGATTACCTATGTTTCGTCGAGATTTTATCAACATTCAACAAAATAACCAAACTCGAACACTTAGAAGACTTCTTAGAATCCACCTGTCAAACAAACAGGTGCATGTTTACAATCAAGAAGTGAAACAACCCATTTCATTGGGTGAAATACGACAAAGTACCCAATCACAGTCTGTGTATCATGCAAAATTGATAAACTACTGATTACCAGATATAACCAAAAAAAAAAAAAGAACTGGACTGAAATCCGAAAAGTACGATCCAAATCGAACCAACCAAGCTTGAACCGCGGTTAACCGAATTTTTGGTTAACGGTGACAGCCCTAATATTTTGTACCTTTTTCAAAGGAGAATACTCGGTGCTTGTGATTTGAGAATCTGATTTTCATTTAAAATCATGGAAATAAATTAGATATTGAACATTCCTTGTTCTTAATACAAAATCTCAAGGCTTGCTTTATTTAGAGGGAGGGCCTTCATTTTACTTTCTAAAGCCAAAATGGTTCCATATTATGTACCTAGTACCTAGAGAATGTACTCCTCCTCGACCATTAACACTGCCATCGCGAGCGCGTCTAGTTTCGTTTAGAATTATATCAAAGATGTTTCGCACTGAGACCATTTTGCATCACATTAACTTCAACAGCAACAATCAATTTTAAAAACCATCATCAATAGTCGACTTTAAAGTTTCAGCGACGATAGCGGCAATTATCATTAAACCACTAATGCAGTGTAAGCATGAGGGGATGGCTCAGGCCCCAAATGGCAACACTGTAAATTGGGCAAAAACAATTATGAAAAAAAAAATGGGCAAGTCAACATATTAGCGTTATCAGGAATGAGCACACTTGGCTTATTTTCCTTAGGCCATACCAAATTAATTAAATGTTCTTCGGATTTTCTTGTGAAAAAAATGGTGCGAGCGGGCGAAAATATAATTATTTTATCTTTTTTAGGTTTTGCAGTTTTTAAGGTGCGAGCGAATGAAATAATTTTATTTTTGATATAGGTCATCCCAGAAATACATTTCTGATGTTTTCTGTACTCAAATAGGAATCTGGTGACTAGAAAGCCTGGCACATAGCAGTACGGAAAAGATTTTCGAACATTCCCCCCTCCTTGACTTTCAGTGCTATGTATATGGGACAACAAATTTGCTCCCAACAAAATTTTTTAAGCACAAGAAGTATCATTTTCTTCGAAATTTGCACAATCTGATACTTATAGAAGCTTTAAGATTTGCAGAAATTAGAACCGACCTTAAAAAATTCCTTGAGCCAGAAATTTAATGGTGCGGGCGAGCATTTTATTTTTATAATATTATTTTTTGAATTTTGAAAAATATGGTGCGGGAAATCCAAAGAACATTGAATTAATTTGGTATGGCCTTATAATCTATTATCATGATTATGTTTCCATGATGTTGTATTCCATGCTCACAACACGGTAATAAAAGGGCTGTGGGTTTTTGATTATGGCAGTAATTAATATAGTCAACCTCATATATGTACCTTCATGTGTCAAGTCTATATACTAATGTTGTAATCACTTTATCTTCACAGAAAGTAGGTGCTGGATCACATGTTAAAGCTAAACGAAGTAAGAAGAGTCAGGATCTACAGAGTTTGTTTGTCACAGATTATAACTCCGATCATAATCATGTAGACTCGGATCAGGAAGATGATTTCTACTTCTCGGACCACTAGTATAGACTAGAAGTTAACCAATAGTGCACAGTAACTTCTGAACAGTAAGCTTTATGTATACAAACTGGGCAGATCTAGATTTTTTTTCCCAGGGAGGGATTGTGTCCAGCATATGATTTTGAAGCATATGATACCGGAATTCGGTAAAAATAAGGAGTTTTGGCAGATTCTAAGTGGGAGGGTCCAGACTTCCGAACCTCCCCTCACCTATTCCCTCTAGATCCACGCTTGTACTATTTATAAAAATCCATACATATGACTAAGACTCCATTGTTTCACAATTCACAAACAGATAAAAATCCTTTCCGATTCCTGTCATATTTTCATGTATCTGAAGATTTATGTTTTATTTTGGTCATTGAAAGTTATAGAAATGAACCTTGGTCATGGAAAGTTAAAGAATTTGATCTGGGTCGTGTTAAATTTTTCAGCTCAAAGCAGTTCTGGTCTATGGATGGCCAATGTTTGTAGGTCCATTCGTCTGTCTGTCTATCTGCCCGTCTGTTGTCAACATTTTGGATAAAGTTTCTTGTTAATGCATAATCTAAGGAACTGTAGAAACATTATCTTATACATGTAGGTTGCCCATGACAAGACCTTTTAATTTATACCGTAACATTTGACCTAGTGACCTTGGACTTTGACCTACCTTTTAAAAAAAAATTTCGAGGTATGTCTCTTCAACTAAAGAGTATGAGGTTGTCTTATTGTGTGTGTAAGTTACATTTGATATCGCAACCTTTTAAGTAGTGGCCTTGACCTTAGACCTTTCTTAAAAAAATATCTTTGGTTATATTTTTAAGGGAAAGGGCTTTGATATTTTACATGTAGATTCTCTTGATACTATGAGATGGACCTTAAATCTAATGACCTTGACCTAGGGACTCTTGACAATTTTGTATATTTTCAATCTCTTTTATACCCAAAACCACAAACACCAACATAAGTTCAGTCATAAGATAAACAAGGCACATTGTACCTTAGTTGATACATTTGAGCAATATAGGTCTTAAGTTATGGGCATGCTTTAACTTTTTCCTGATAAAAACTTACTTTGCAATCTGGCTATACTGTCTTTTAATAGCCATATATTATTCTTAAAATGAAATGAATTGATATGCATATGAAGTATGACTAAATTTTTTTTAAAACATATTAGACCTTTGTACATTTTTTCCTGTGTACACAAGTCTTAAACTTTTCTGCTTTATGTATATTCTGTACAAACCATGCATATGAAAGATGTAAAGAAGAATGTACATTTATTTTACACTGTAGATGCTAATGTGAAATACACATTTATGTGTACATTTACTGTAAGTTTGTACATATCATGAACTTGTAATATTATTTTTAACTTCAATTGTAATATGGAGCTGTGATTTACAATTTGTAAAAATGTATATATCAAACATACTCTGTAGTAATCTGTCATCTGTGCACAGTGGGGTTTTTTTTTTTCTTGTTTTGGTCCGAAATTTGGCCCCTTCCCAATGCCAATATGCCTCTATTTTTCCCAAAAATCACTGATCACAGTCAGCAAATAGGAATTTGGAAAAATCACTTCATAAAATATGACTCAAAAGTTGTTAAGTCAACACAAAATTTCCTATTTCTGTGTGTATCTGTAAAGCTTTTCTTCATCACTTGTTCAGTTCAAGCAAATTCATGGATAAGCAATGTAAATATAAGATACTTTAGGATTGTACTTTGCAGAGATTTTCCCAAAGGGGTAGGGCCAATTTCCTTGGAAATGAATTTCTTTAGAAGAACTTAATACATTCATGAATGTTAACCCCTTTGAATGAAAAGAACATAATCATCGTACCATGTACCATTTGACAAGTTACGGTGTCATCAAGTGACGTCATTCTGACTTAAGGAGGTATTGAACACTTGGACGCCAAATTCAATTTTTCTCAAAATTTCTCAAATTATATATTTCTTGTCTGTCCATGATTATGCAAACTTACATTTGATTCTATCCACAGGAAAATTTTCTGCGAGACTTTGAAATATGCATTAATCGACATTTTTGTGAATTTCTTGATGACGTCATAATATTGAAAGTGTCATTCCAGTTCTCGTAAAGCTATGGAAAATTAATTTTTATTTAACATTCAAAATCTTTATAAATGTATCGCACTTACATATGGAAAAGATGAGATTAATTGTATTTAAACAAAGGCAGGATACTGGAATCAAATATGACACTGTTGCTAAAAAAATTGCAATTTCGAGCCAATTGACTGTAGTTGTTGATTAATTATTAGGAATTCTGTGGATGAATCTTTGTCAAAAACTAACAAAATTATCAACAATGTCTAGAGATGATTTCATGATTAAATGAGAAAAATTAAATTTTGGATTAAAATATTACAAAGCTTTATATTTTCCAATTTTTCTTTCGAAAATCGTCCATTTTCAATGAAGTGACATCTGCTTTCCTGTAATGTTAATTTGTCAACGTATTCACTGTGATGAAGATTGAATCTTCTATTTCATACATGCAAAGTTTCAATGCGATACGTTTGGTATTAATGTTTTTATTGCATTTTGAATCCGAAGGTTTTTGACGCCATTTTCTCTGATAACGTTGAAATAACGTCATTGTTTGCTCATGGATAAAACTCCCAAAGTCCACTATTTCGACAATCGCCATAATTTCTTCAAATGACACCGGAAATTATTCAAACTTCATCAGGATATTTAAATGTGAATATCAATCAGCGTATCAAATGTTTTAAGGAAGTAAAGACTGTACTTTTCCTAGGAAGTGAGAAAACAAAAAATGCCGCCGCCATCTTGGTGTTCAAACCCTCCTTAATCGACAAAAAAACAGCAAAAACTGCAAGAAAATTTGTCTTTTGTTGAAGAATATGAAGTGGCCACAGGTGTCAACTAAAATAGAATTTTTATGACAAAAAGATATAATGATATAACGTTTCACATATAATTTTTTTCATGTTAGTTTATGTATGCAGCCATCGCTAATTGTACTGAAATATGTAGATTTGCCAGGATTTTTTTCAGAATATTATTGCCCATTTCAGTGGGGGTTGTTTTGGGGCCAATTTTTGGCCCCTTCCCAATGCCAAATTTCCTCTATTTTTCCCCCCAAAAAATCACTCTTAAATTCCCAAAGAGGAACTATGAAAAAGTCACTTGAGAAAATAATACTCGAAACCTGGAAGTCAGCACAAAATGTCATATTTCTAAGAGCATCTTTAAGTTTTTCATTCATCCCTGTTCAGTTCATTAGCAGTGTTAATATATGATACTTCAGGGTTATACTTTTTCGGCAAAATTGTGCAAATTTTCCCAAATGGGACAGGCACAGGCACCTTCCCCAGAATAAAAAAAACCTGCATGTAGGGCCAAAGCTAATGATATACATCTTGTTTTATACAAAATACAGATTCATTATTCAGTAAAGAATGTATCAAAGTGTCAAATCTCAAGTTTCACAAAGTGCAATGAGATTTTTGTCTCATAATAATGAGATCTTTTATTATGATTACAAGACATAAATAAATCTTTTCTCATAAAAACAACTTAATTATCTTGTAATAACAAGATCTTTACATTTTATCATAAGATTTTTTGATGACATGAATTGGCTATCATAATTTAATTTCTTTTGAATAGTATAAATCAATATAAAATCATTTGCTTGCTGGTATACCTTTGGACATGATTTGCTCTTTGGTGGCTTGCTGAAAATAATTTGTTAGATTTCTGTACATCTGACATGCAATAAATTATAACTTTTAAGTTATTTATACTTATTATTCTTGAGACATATGGTAACGATTGCAGTTTGCTTTGTCTGTCTTTTGGTCATTCCGTCACAGTTTGCTTTGTCTGTCTTTTGGTCATTCCGTCACAGTTTGCTTTGTCTGTCTTTTGGTCATTCCGTCACAGTTTGCTTTGTCTGTCTTTTGGTCATTCCGTCACAGTTTGCTTTGTCTGTTCTTTGGTCATTCCGTCACAGTTTGCTTTGTCTGTCCTTTGGTCATTCTGTCACACTATTTAAAAGTGTTCAGATGATGTACATATATAACCCAAGAACCTCGCCTCCTGTCAAAACCAAATTTGGATGTTTGGATTCAAGAAATGAGGGGATTTCTAAGAAGACTTGGTTGCAGTACCCACAGCTTTGAAACACTCCAAGCGAAAAATGGAGCACACACACATAAAAAAAGAGACAAGGAATACCAAATACCACATCAAATCACAAAATACTACAGGTAAACCTACAAGACCAATGAGCAACCATTGCCGACTTATTAGTAGCAAATGGATTGATTGTCAAGGTCACAGATTGGAAATGGTCAAAATTCTTGTACAGAGGACACAGTTTTGACCGGAGCTTGACCAAACTTCATACACTTATTACTTATGACAAGAGGAAGAACCTAATTGATTTTCAAGGTCAAGATCACAAATTTGAAATGGCCGAATTCCTTGTATACAGACTGGGGATACATTGCTTCTCGTGCGATGCGAGAGGATTCTACGCTTTGCGCAGGTTTTATTAAAGAAGTTTTACAGGGTCCGTAATGGAGTCCCGGGGTCTTCACAGTTAAAGTGAAATTCTTAAGAAATGCGGCATAAGGCTGTAGATTGATCAAGTACCATACTGAGTGTCCGCCTGGGGTATTGATGATTGCATAACAATCAGAGTATCATCAGGGTAGAAGTCAAAATAAGAGAAGTAAACATCCGGTTTTACAATAGGCTATTTAAAGTCTTTATTACCAAAAGTGTTCTGCAAAGTCGGTTCGTTTTGGCCCAGTTTGTTCATAGGGGGATCCAGGACGGTGTTGATTTAAAAGGCTAACAGAACAAACCCCTCGATCTTTAAAAAACCTCCAGAATTGCTGCATGGATTGAAAAACTAATGGTATCCAAGTGATCAAGAATGATGCACCAAGCAAGTCTATTCATTTTGTTTAAGGTATCCGATGTACAATAGGGCATTTTTCCATGCCTGGAAAGGTACTATAAACTATATGTTTTCTGAAAGGTCATAATGCCCACTGCTCAAAAATAATAATTTTGGGGTCAGAAAAATAAAGGGGAATAACTGGTGAAGCATTTAAATTGTCTATTTTCTCTATATAACCTACATGTATGCAAAATGACAAAGTTGTACAAGAGTTTTTCCCCTTTGATTTTTAAGACCTAGGAGTCTTATATCTGTACTAAGGTCATCATTACCTTTCAGAAAATATATAGTTTATAGTACCTTACCAGGCATAAAATTTACCATACTTTACAATGGAGATGAATAAAACGCTATGTAAAATGACTCAATTGTACAACGGATACCTCAAATCTGCGGTAACTAATTTTTGTCAACTCACCTTTTAAACTTACTTCTATTTTGTCACTTTAACTTTGAAACTTATAAGTTATATTTTCAAGCAAAAATCGAGATTTGTTCTCTTTCGTTTTTGCCAACATTAAGTACATATCATGATAGGTATTTAAGAAAATGCTGAGAATTTTATTTTTGGATTTTATACTAGATTTTTCGAAGTAGAGTGGCATTTATGTTATCAGCACATGGTTGGTGCGTCAGCGTCTACACTACTAGCTGAGGAAAATAGGATCACAAATTTTCCCCATTCCAAATTTCATTGGAGGCTGCTTTCTGTACGACCTTGTACAGTTATTGCTATTATATTACACCTACATGTGATTAACGGACACACCAAACATAGGATGAAGTGGATTGTAAGAGGTTATGGTCTAGTTTCATACTCTGTTTCTCTTACAAACGGGTATCTCTAACTCGATACTTCCGCAATATAACTTTCGCATATTTATTACTTCCTCGTCAAAGAGTTTGAAAAAAGGTCTTGAGAGAACTATAAAATGAATTACATGAACTTAGACAATATCACAATATAAGGCCTGTCATGTCAAAAACGCTTCCTGTTACACACTAAGGCACGGTCCATTTGATATTCTGGGGGGGGGGGGGGGGGGGGGGGGGGGGGGGGGGCGGGGGGGGGTGGGCTTGGGTTTTTTGTCGGAGCAAGATTATTTTTTTTCGCCCCGAACCGGGGCAAAATTATTCTTTTCTTGCAAAGTTGGAGCAAGGAATTTTTAGCTCACCTCGACGAAGTTGAGATGAGCTTATGCTATAACCCCGGCGTCCGCGTCCGCGTCCCCGTCCGCGTCCGCGTCCGGTTAAAGTTTTTGGGCAACTCAGTATCTGACAAAGTACTGATGCTACAGTAACCAAACTTGCACAAGTGATTCATCTTGGGATGCTGAGGTGAACCCATGCATCGGATGCAGCATCTGACCTATATTTTCCGGTTGAATGTTTTTGTCAATGTCTGGTTAAAGTTTTTGGGGTAATTCAGTATCTGACAAAGTACTGATGCTACAGTAACCAAACTTGCACAAATGATTCATCTTGAGATGCTGAGGTGAACCCATGCATCGGATGCAGCATCTGACCTACTTTTTCCGCTTGAGTGATTTTGCCTTATAAGGCCAATATTGAGCAAAGTATAAGTGCTACATGTACCAAACTTGCATATTGGATGTATCTTTGATCAAACTTTCATAAAATGACCTTGACCTACTTTTTCCACTTGAGTGATTTTGCCTTTAAAGGCCAATATTGAGCAAAGTATAAGTGCTACATGTACCAAACTTGCATATTGGATGTATCTTTGATCAAACTTTCATAAAATGACCTTAACCTACTTTTTCCACTAGAGTGATTTTACCTTAGAAGGCCAATATTGAGCAAAGTATAAGTGCTACATGTACCAAACTTGCATATTGGATGTATCTTTGATCAAACTTTCATAAAATGACCTTGACCTACTTTTTCCACTTGAGTGATTTTGCCTTTAAAGGCCAATATTGAGCAAAGTATAAGTGCTACATGTACCAAACTTGCATATTGGATGTATCTTTGATCAAACTTTCATAAAATGACCTTAACCTACTTTTTCCACTAGAGTGATTTTACCTTATAAGGCCAATAATGAGCAAAGTATAAGTGCTACATGTACCAAACTTGCATATTGGATGTATCTTTGATCAAACTTTCATAAAATGACCTTGACCTACTTTTTCCACTTGAGTGATTTTGCCTTTAAAGGCCAATATTGAGCAAAGTATAAGTGCTACATGTACCAAACTTGCATATTGGATGTATCTTTGATCAAACTTTCATAAAATGACCTTAACCTACTTTTTCCACTTGAGTGATTTTACCTTAGAAGGCCAATATTGAGCAAAGTATAAGTGCTACATGTACCAAACTTGCATATTGGATGTATCTTTGATCAAACTTTCATAAAATGACCTTGACCTACTTTTTCCACTGAGTGATTTTGCCTTTAAAGGCCAATATTGAGCAAAGTATAAGTGCTACATGTACCAAACTTGCATATTGGATGTATCTTTGATCAAACTTTCATAAAATGACCTTGACCTACTTTTTCCACTTGAGTGATTTTACCTGATAAGGCCAATATTGAGCAAAGTATAAGTGCTACATGTACCAAACTTGCATATTGGATGTATCTTTGATCAAACTTTCATAAAATGACCTTGACCTACTTTTTCCACTTGAGTGATTTTTGCCTTTAAAGGCCAATATTGAGCAAAGTATAAGTGCTACATGTACCAAACTTGCATATTGGATGTATCTTTGATCAAACTTTCATAAAATGACCTTGACCTACTTTTTCCACTTGAGTGATTTTACCTTATAAGGCCAATATTGAGCAAAGTATAAGTGCTACATGTACCAAACTTGCATATTGGATGTATCTTTGATCAAACTTTCATAAAATGACTTTGACCTACTTTTTCCGCTTGAGCGATTCTGCCTTTAAAGGCCAATATTGAGCAAAGTATAAGTGCTACATGTACCAAACTTGCATATTGGATGTATCTTTGATCAAACTTTCATAAAATGACCTTGACCTACTTTTTCCCACTTTAGTGATTTTCTTATTATACATGTACTTAGAGATATGTTTTAATTGAACTTTGCTGCCGCGAGGTGAGCTTCGTAATCTTTGATTACACTATGTTTTTTTATAACAATTGATGTACATATTAAGAATGTTTGTGTTTTCTTCAATAGAAATTCTTTATTTTTACTTAAATTACTCCAAACATTATTTTTATGTTAAACTTGTATTCACTTCTAAACTGAGAGAGATGAAAGATTTTTACAATATGTGATATATAATTTTTAGTAAACAAAATGTATATAAGGTCATGTAACATGTAAGAGGGCCTGATGCAAGTTAATGAAAACTAGCAAAAAACTTATTTGAATTCTCCTTCCAAGCTTGTATATAAAATTAGACACTATGGTGATACATGTATCTATTGATAGTAATAAATTATATTGATAATGTATTTAAAAATTTTTAATTGGTTCAGTCACATGTGAAATTTTAATTGGTTCAGTCACATGTAAAATTTTTTTTATAGAAAGTAAAAACCTCGGCGAGCGAAACGAGCCGAAAAATTTTCAGGAATTTTAAGCAAATTTTATGGTTATTTTTCAAATTCAGATTACTTGTAAGAGCAAGATTATTTTTTTTTCTGTCACACCATAAGCAAATTTTTTTTTTTCGTCAGAATTCAGAGCAAAATTATTTTTTTCGAAAAAAACCCAAGCCCCTCCCCCCCCCCCCCCCCCCCCCCCCCAGAATATCAAATGGACCGTGCCTAAGGTGAATCCGAATCTTTCATACCCAGTAAATGGTAGCTTTATACGTCAATTAAATATGACAGAGGTGGGATTCCCACCTGATAACTTCCTTCTCCATTTGTGCCTAGGCCATTGAAATTGAATATTTTGTTGAGTTTATTTTTTTTTCTGAAAGGCACCCTTCCGTCAGACACACTTCAAACACAGAATTGATCCTATCCGTTGATATTGATGATTGTATAATTTATGTATTGAAAATGGTATCAAAGATGCTATTTCATATGAAATGAACTTCTGAGTTATGCCCCCGGAATCAAAGATTCGTTGGTATATAGCTTTTGGTCCGTCCGTCTGTTTGTCCATGGGAAACTGAAACTTTGGGTACGACCTTTGAATGGTAGCATGGGTAGTTGATAGATACTTTCATTTCTTTCCATTTGTGACCTTGAACTTTGACCTACTTTGAAAAAGTAAGGGTTATTCTGCTGTCTCCGAGGGCGTAGCCCGAGGAGCAGTTGAATAACCCACCTGTTGCACAGCAATTGTTATGCCATCAAACAATCATCACCGTTGATTGAGTAATTATAAGTCGTTATTCCGAGTATGATAAAACTACTCATGGTCAGTAAACCATTAAGAATTTCACGCATTTCAGATGTAGATTTCAAAGAAAACAGCGGTAAAAAAAAACAGTATTTGTTGTTAAATTAGGGGGATTACAGTTAATTTAATAAAGGGAAACTGATATTTGAATTTTTCAAACTACAGTGTAATAAGAGAACATAGGAAGCGGATTTTAGGAGATTCGGCAGGATTCCCGTACATGTTTTCCAACAAATATTCAAAACTACGGGAATATTATGATACTGTCCTATGACAAATTTGAAATATTTTTAATATTTCAAATTTGTCATAGGACAATACTATTATATCTTCGTTTCGTTTCAAAAGTATTCCAGGGTACCAATCAGTACATTATTCAAGGGTACCAGTCAGTACATTATTCCATCGAAATCTTGCGAGTTTTGTCTGGTAGCTGATCCTATGCATATTGAAACATTTTACAAAGGGCGGATCTAGAGCAAGCTGGGAGTCAGAAACTCCCCCCCCCCCTGGAATTTGTAAAAAAAAATCAACATGATTTCCCGTTTCTATGTATTTTCTTTCAAAATCATAGGTTGTACCCCTTTCCCTAACGGGCTGAATCAACGTTATGGGGAAAAATCTAGATCCGCCCGTGACATTGAAGTTCAACCTGTAAATCGCGGTATTTTTTTCTTAATTCCTATTATGAAATGCCATTTTAGAGATGCTAACGCAAACATTCCTGTCCTTTTTTGTTGTGTTGTATTTTCAAAACGGGAGGCAATACATGTCAGGTCAGTTAAGGACAGTTAACGGCTCAGTTGACCAGTCAATGATTAGTTCAATCATTAATTCAATCAATGAAAAATATTGCATTGTCTGGAAAGGTGTTAATTACCGTCTACAAATACCGTGCAACAAATAATGTTAACACTTGCCCCAATCGGGTTTTGCCTATTTAATAGAAAATTGTTTTAGTGCTGACAAAGATGCAACGTTAGAGCGACATATAGGGAAGTATCTGCCCGCGGACGTAAAAATATTTCATTACCATGGGCTTATCTGTATCTACGATTACTCACGAATTGTATTTCTAAGATTTCTGTGAGATATAATAATGCATTGTTTCAATTCAGCGAGAAATAACAACTCTTAAGGTAGAGCATCCCTCAGGTCTCAGATGCTCATATTTCCAAAATAACAACTTTTTCGATATTTTCATTTCCATATATTCAAAGCTTATGTTAGACCTGATATAAAAACAAAATATAATTCCTGGTTTAATTATTATACGGAGAACTTAAGCCTTTTGACCTTTAGACCCAATGAGAAAAATAAGAAAAATCCATTTTTAGAGATGATGAAAAGTCACTATAAAAGTTTCTTTTCCCAAAACCATATTAGTTTCATATTCAGAACAATATTCTGAAGAGAAAAAATAGGGTATCCAGGCAAAAAAAAACCTTACCAGCAATTCTGACCTGAGGGATACTCTACCTTAAAAGCAGAAAAATAAACTGTGTAACATGGACTCGCCCCAGGTAGCTATACACACTGGAATAATCCAATAGTACCTACATCTTGTGAGATACCTCGACTTTCAATTCAGCTCGCTCGCTCAGGTAACTTCGTTATTACATACACATTTTAGTTCTATTGCCACGTGTTTTCTACATGGCAAGTGCGCATTTACTTTCACCGCCACCAGGGCAGCGCACCCCTTCTCAGAGCCGTAGGGCGTCTGATGACGAACGAGACTCCACCACACAGGCGGGTGGGAGTGACGATTCTGTCTCCTCCGCTACAGCGACATTTAGGGATCACTTATTTTTTTTTTTAAAGTACCTGTCCGCGGACGTAAAAATATTTCATTACTATGGGCTTACCTGTATCTACGATTACTCACGAATTATGTAAGACAGTCATATGATTCTTTTATACACCTTTACGTTTTATCTGGACATTTGTTATGTGTGTATCCAGGGAAGTGTTGATCAAGGGGGGGGGGAGATCATGTCCCTGTGAAATGTCATAACACAATTGCTTAATACGCATTTATTAACTTCACACTGGCATTTTACTATTAAAGAAAATCCGGGCGGAAAAAGGGGGAATCCATGCCATCATGATAGAATTTGAAATGTACTAAATAACGTTTGGACAAAAGGGGGTTTCTGGACACTAGCCCCCCTCCCTTTAATCGATCCACGCTAGTTTCGTAACGCCATCTAGTGTAGCGTGTGTAGTGCAATTGAAATATTCATTTTTTGTCTAAGAGCAATAAGATTCAGTGGCGGGTCCAGCTTTGAGTTAGGAGATGTAGAATTGGCAAGGAACTGCCTAGGATCAGGGTAGAGCCCTGATGGGGGATGGGGGTCCTGGAATTTTGTATTTTAGCTTTTTTATGATCCATTTGCATGACTCCAAAATAAGTTAAGTCTTCAATCGCGATTAAATAATGGAAATTGATGACATGCAGTTATATTAATTAAGGTTACAGTAAACAGTTTTTTTCATGACGTCATCCCTTGACGCGCACCCTTAACCCAGCGTCATATAATACTATCATAAAATACATACCTATCAAAGTATATATATGGTTAAAAAGAATAAATCTTACACTTCATCATGCTTACACAAGATTATACCTATAATTTATAATAAGATGTAGAAATGTGCTCGACAAAGGGGAAAATAGTAAAAATTTGACGGTACCGCGGGGCAACTTCTATAGCGGAAACGACATTGTTCCGTAAATATTTGGGGAATAAAATTCATATCAAAGAAAGAGTGTATCTATATCAATAAAATATAAAAGTGAATTAGGGATTGACCGTGTAGTTAAGGAGAAATCAATATGACCATCAAAAACACTGAAAATCATGATGTCCCTTTTGGCGCCCCTTACTGTGGTAGACTCCTTTAATGAGCCCCAGCTCATTGCCTATGAACACGTGTTTCAGAAAATGAAAATTTCCCATAATCTTGCAAATATCTTACAGATTTTAATGATACCTCATAATATGCCATTATTTTAATTTTCATGCATACAGTATGAAGATCAAGGCTCAGCTCTTATTATTAAAAAAATTGACCGGGGCCAAATCAGGTTAGAGATTATACGAAACTGTTTATTGAAACCTAACAGGTAGTTACTGTCCGCGCGGCTCACTTCGGAATCTGGACCAACGCAATTTTGATAACTTTGTCATGCAAACGCAGTTGAAAATTTGTTTACAAATTTTTTTCAAATTTCTAAAACCTGGTTCCTGTAGCATCACATCCCAGCCATTTTGCTACGTCTTTCGGTATAATTAGGACATACTTCTCACAGATTTTGGTCATATTACATTGTTTTGATTGAGGATCACTGACGAATGTTAAATACCCGAAACGTGCATGTCTGGTACATGCTGTAAATTTATCTTCTCCGGAATGATGCTAATGAATTTGAAGACGTTAAACATTTGTCATGAAAAAATTAAAATAAAATCTATATCATTGAATTTGAAGACGTTTACATTGAATAGATCTCTCTTGGTCGTAAATTTTGGTATATGTAACATGGTCGAGGGTTTATGCAATCATATACAGGCAAAATAAAATTTCCAATGTTTTTCAGCGTGACGTTAACATTGAGCCTATGGAGAGCGTCACGACGTCATGGGAAAAAAATAGCATATGGGAAATGCCCATCTAAAACTTGTTTTGTCTGTAAAGTTTTATTGCGTGCACTGACTATCCTAAAACTAACACCAAAATTTACGACTAAGCGAAATCTATTGGATGGATTAAACTTTTTTGCATGATAAAGTAGTCAAAATCGCGTTTATCCAGCTTGCGAATTGAGCCGCGCGGACAGAAGTAATTATGATTTACTCTTAATGTAGATGGAAAATGATCGTGTTACCTATTATTTGGAAATTTTAGGGGGGGGGGGGGGGGTGCGTTCACCCCCTTTGAATCCGCCACTGAGATTTATCTCTCATGGTCAAATAAATATTTATTACGATTACGAGCAGACTGCGTATTCATGTATTAAGTGTTTTGTTATAAGTGGCTTTCATCCAACCCTTTTCACAGTGGGGATGGGACACGGTCTAGAAACTTGACCAGGTGAAATATGTATAGTTCTAAGCGGAACTAGACAGTTTTAGTCCCCTACCGGCAACACCGAAGGAGACTCTTTTTTTCCTCTCGGTCTGTCTGTCTGTCCGTCCGTCCGTCCCATTTTCAGTTTTCCGGACTTTTTTTCGCTGTTGTTGCATATATTGAACTCATTTTTGGTATGTTGATATATCTCAATGTGATACAGATCAAGATTGAGTTTGCTTTTGATTGACCAAATTTTACAAGAGTTTTGGCTCTTTGACTTAGCAAATTTTATGAAAATTTCAGTTTTCCGGACTTTTTTTTCGCTGTTGTTGCATACATTGAACTCACTTTTGGTATGTGGATATATCTCAATGTGGTTACAGATCAAGTTTGAGTTTGCTTTAGACTGACCTATTTTTACAAGAGTTATGTCCCTTGGTCTTTTCATGAAATTTTCAGTTTTCCGGACTTTTTCATGCCTGTTATTGCAGATAATGTACTGATTTTTTTTTGTATGTGAATACATTATAGTATGATGCAGAACATGTTCGAGTTACATTTAGACTGACTAATTTTCACAAGAGTTATGGCCCTTGGATTTAGCAAATTTCGTGAATTCAGTTTCCCAGACTTTTCTTGGTTGTTGTTGCAGATAATAAATTGATGAACAGAGATGCAGGACATAAATTTATGCCGCCGGTAGGGGACTTATATCGCACAGCGATCATTACATTTTTTCTGGGAAAGAGGGCGTACATTCCATTGGGGGGATGTTTGAGAATTGTACGTAAAACAGATAAAATCAGCATTTATTTGGAAAATTCAAGAGGAGGGATCTCGAGGGTATTCTTTCCTGTTCATCGGTAATCTTTGACCTTCACGACCTTATGACAGGGTCTAGATTATACCATGAGTATATTGACCTTCGAATACATGTAACTTGATAATTAAACATATTAAATCTCTTTTCTATCTCGATCTTAAACAACCTTATACATGTTATATATACATTACTTCACCTAAGATTTTTGCTTGTTTTGTCCCTAGATTTGTTACTGAAAGGACTAAGTGTGAACTATCGAATGACATGTATTTTTAAAACGTGCCGTGCTTCATTATTTATTAAGCTCATGAATAGATGGTTCGCTACAATAACTATGTCAGTCGTACTGTTTCTGTGAAAAGATGTGTGGCAAAAATATGTGTCCAGGTAACTGATTTACATCATTACTGAAGAATTAATGTCGTAGAAATACGTAGGTTGTTGTTTATTGGGAATATATACTAAATTCTTGATTATTCGTGTACAGTAGATCCCGATCTGTGTAATTGTATGTAATCCCTACCCCCGGGGGCTAGGTGATACACGAAGTACCTTACTATATACAGTAGCCGTAATCGGAAATCAAGGAAAGTCATATCGGATGTGCAACTAATTCGTCATTTGACAATACTTGAACCAGGATGTTTATTAACATATTGACTTGAGTGCACAAGTGCATCCCGAGAAAAAGGCACCGATAACAGGAACAAGTGGATATTTATCTGTAAAATTGGAATATTTGTCCTTGGATATATGACGCTACTTTTATAAGGTAAGGTTTGTTTTAAAAATGATACTAGTATTTCAATTTTACATATATCATTTTCATGATGTGACATTTTTTGACATTTCAAGAAATATTATCAAACATTGACTTTGCTGTGTCTTATAAAGAAAAAAAAAAGTAGAATAATTGAATGTTTCAGAGAGTAATGCAGAAACATTGTTTTTGTAAACTCCAGTAAAACATTATTTTATTGATTTCTGAAACATTGTTTATTGATTCCTAATTCATTATTATGAAAATCGGTAACAACGGTTACGGAGAGCGGGTCTATGAAGGCACATACGAGGAGGATATCCGTTTTAAGATTGTGGCACGGGATATTCTGCTGTTAACGATTGCCCAGGCTTGACCAGGTGAAAGGGGCGTGGATGGTGTCAGGGCAACGGTCAACGGCAGCATAGTAAAACGGTCCGGTACAAAGAACCATTGGAATGGGATCAAGGATGTGATGGAACATTCTTAATTTTACATGCATGTGTATGCTTTATTATACTTTCTATTTAGAGTGAACGCACCATTTGAATTTGAATACAAGTTTAAATAATGCGACGAGATGTTCCAAGCCGACAGACATAGCGGTTGTTCGCATTTGTATAAATGACATAAAAAATTATAAAATCAACAATTATATGCTCCCCTCGAATACAATCCCTTTACAATTTTCAAAAGTAGCAAAAATAATTACACTGAAGGTACATGTACCCAAAACCTGATGACCGAAGGAGGATACTCTACTAATATACACGATTTATTACGTTAAATATCCTAAAACTGAATAAGTAGGGAGTTAACCTTAAGTTCATATTATGTTTTAAGAAGTAGAAAATTAACTACTTCCTACACGTAAGAAGGGAAAATGTCAATATATTTCTACTTATAGTGATCTTTAATACTATACAAAAATAGTTTTACCGCTGAGTATATTGTAGAGGCGGATCCGATTAAAGAATGTATAATAATATGATACAAAATAATTTCTATACTCCCCGCAAACGAAGTTTGGGGGATTATTTGGGAAACACCCAGTCCATCCACCCGTCCGGTTAAGACTCATTCAAAATCTGTTCAAGCGTAGGTGATAGTGCTTTCCATTCGCCAATGGATCTAATGACCTTGATTTTGAACTTTTGACCTTGAAAACAGTAATTTGGTTGAAGCATATAAGTGATAGGATTTTAATATTCCATACACATTCATCGTCGTAACCCACGGTCGGGTACGCTAAACGGTGAGTTAATCGTGATCGACCGTGGGTGAGTTTAGAGCGATCGACCCTGGATGGGTTTAGAGTGATCGACCGTGGGTGAGTTTAGAGTGACCGACCGTGGGTAAGTTTGGAGTGATCGACCGTGGGTGAGTTTAGAGTGATCGACCATGGGTGAGTTTAGAGTGAACGACCGTGGGTGAGTTTAGAGTGATCGACCATGGGTGAGTTTTGAGTGAACGACCGTGGGTGAGTTTAGAGTGATCGACCGTGGGTGAGTTTAGAGTGATCGACCGTGGGTGAGTTTAGAGTGATCGACCGTGGGTTCCGAAGAGGACCTTCACTGTAACAAGTTCTACTTTTTGATACAAAGACTTTTAACCTAGTGACTTTGACCTTAAACTTCGACCGAAAGAACATTTATTATAGGTTCCAGTTAAAGAATAAACAAGTTCACATTTTGATATGGATTTTTTTTACATAGTGACCTAGACTTTGAAGTCTTGAGTATTTTTGTTACGAGGGCTGATCGATATGTTGTGAGCCTCCGTTTTCTGGAATACAGACGGTATTCTACTGATAGACTATCTCCAAAAAGGATAAACAATCAATGGCACATACTATGCTTCTCTTCTGACTCAGTGCGCCGCGGAAAGCTCTCTAGTTAAAAGTGTGTTGTTCCATCAGGACACTGCTCCTGTTCACAAGTCTGTCACTGCCATGGCTGTCATTCATGATTGTGGCTTTAATTTGATTGAGCATCCGCATTATTCACCTGATCTTGCTCCATTCCCTCCATCCTTGTTTCATCTATTCCCAAAACAGAGAGCAGCTATTTCTGGCACCCGTGCACTTTCGGTACGATGATGACGTCATACTTGCTGACTGAGGCCCTTAAACACCCGTGGCAAAAAATATATACATGTAGATACTGAAGGCGATTATTTGAAAAAAGACCAGTAATGCAAAATGTCTGATATCATAACAATACGAGGCTCACAACATGCATGTATCAATCAGCCCTCGTACGAAATTCTGAAAACAGTATTTTAAGCATTTGATTCGAATGAGAGTTTCAATTTGAACAATTGAATGTCATGTCATAAATGGATCAGTTTAGATGTTTGGGGAAACAAGTTCCGCGGGGAGGGGGTTATAATTCGTCGTTTTATAGTAGCTCTAGTTCTGATTAAATTCTGTATCAGTTATTGGGTTTCTTCCTGACATACGTTTCACTCAAAGTAGGCTTGTAATATTGTCGGGAGGTTAGCCCGAAAGCCGAATCCCCTGTACATATTTTCACAACTTCTTTGAGTTAGTATGAGGTATGACAGGATAAAGAATTTATCGTGACGATAATTCCTTTGTAATTTTTGACGTTTGAAAATTGTGTGTCCTACTTCCGCGTTTAAGTACCAAGTTAGCACAAGCATGTTTTAAATACATGTCAAAAATATTTCAGTGAATGTTATAGATTGTGTATGGCTCCAGAAATATCAATGAAACTTTTTTGGAAAAAAATCATTTTGTTCAGCGCTCTTAAATGGTGTTATAAACGTTAAAACATTCTATACAAATGCAGTGTTTTAAAAATGTTCTTGGAACGTTTTGTCAGAAATGTTTCAACAGAACCTGTTTGAAACCATACAAAAATATTTCGAAAATGTTTTGTGTTACCTGGGTAGGGCACCGGGATTTATTGCGCTTCGGTGTTGCTTGATGGTGCTGTGGGTGATGTAAACGAAAATTCGACAAGTCATCTTTTCAGTCTTCAGAAATAGACTTATCAAAGTCAAAACCTTTTTCTTTGGTGTATTACATATGTGATGTGAATACATCGTATATCCCCTACCTCGTCTCTTAGGAGCGCCGCAATCAGTTTATTCCCATTTTACAATGGCATAGAGACATATTCAGATTTCAAGATATAAGGGAACGGCCATTTAATAGTGCTGTATATTGATATTGGAATATACTGTGAGTTTTTCAATACGTATCGATACACAAATGCTGAATATCGATACTTTCAATACATTTGATAAAATAAAATCCTAAACTTTTAATTCGTTTTTGGTTCTTATTTTCATATTTCTTCTTAATCTTCTCTGATCACATCAACATTTACGAGTTCAAATAAAGTTTCTATCGTAATTATATTCCAATAAATCGGGTTGCGAATGTGACGTCACGTCCAAACTTACGGAGAATTTGCCAACATTATAGAATACTTTTGAAGCTGTAATTCACTGTGTTTGCAATGTTCGTGCATATTTAGAGTAATGTAAATAAATATTAGAAATGACTGGCTTAGTTTCGGGTGTTCATGGGTGTATAATTCACGATTCACGGAATTTGCACTTGACAAGTCACCAACCAGAATTCTTTGGTAGACCAAAAAAACAACAAAAAACAACAAATAAAAACCACACAAAAAAAAAACAAAAAAAAAACAAAAACAAAAACAAAAACAAAACGCTTTGTTTTTGAAATAACGGAAAACATCCATTTGCTGTTTATTTTTGCTCTTTTTTATAAAGTTTTCATTGGTTAAAACAAAAACTTCATTTATTGATTCATTATTATGATTTATTTGAGGAAAATGTAAAGATGCTTATTGTATTGAAAATATTGAGTATTGAAGCAAAATGTATTGTATTGTATTGAGAAATTTATTTCTATATTCAACACTACCATTTAATCCTGAAAGGGGGGGGGCAGTTTAAGGAAATATATATTCTGACCCAGAAAATGTTGAAAATAAATAATCTGACCCTCTTTGTTGCAGAAATATATATTCTGGCCCATATATATGTTCAAAACCCAAACATTTTCGACTCGCTTCGCTCGCCATTCACTGAAACAAATTTCAGCTTGCTTCGCTAGCAACAAGACCTAAACTGGGCGGTTTGCTCGCCTTTCGGTAAAAAAAATTTCGGAATCGCTTCGCTCGCCCCTCCACAAAATTTTATAAAATATACTTAGTCAATCAGGATTGTAAGAGTCCTGACCTTGAGTTACTTGAGTCCTGCGTCGAAAATTAAGTATTAATCTGACCCCAAAAAATTGCCACCCCCCCCCCTTTCAAGATCTAATGGTCGTCCCCAAATAAAACAAATTCATGCGTAGGAATGACATAAATAGAATAAATGTTATGTTATCTCGAGAGAGAGAGAGAGAGAGAGAGAGAGAGAGAGAGAGAGAGAGAGAATATTAGATGGTTTTAAGGAGGGGCAAGACCGAGTTATTTTACGTACATACTTCCAAGTGGAATCTGGCAGAAAGTTGTTTCATTTTAAAATAACCAGATTTTCAACAGTCAATAAGAGTGATATAGATAATGTAATGTCAGTACCTTTACGTTTTTACATGAAATATGAATATATATGAATGACAAACTAACAATTTCTCATTATTTTTGTAGAAAACAAATTTAATTTGCAGAAGATTTCCTCTTTTTTTATGACGTTTGGCTCGAAAACTACCCGCACGAGGTCGAAAACAGAAAATAACAAATATTCGGCCTAATCTATTTGGTAAGAGGAAATATAATGGAACTCATCATTAACTAAGTCGTTTGAATTTCGCATTTGACATACTCTCTTCTCTAGAAGTATATAACTCCATCGGCCAATTTCTAAAGGAAGGTGATTGTTACATGTTCTAAATTTACAGTTGTTAACGTCTTCAAATTCAATAGCATCTTAATTTTGAAGCATGGACCACCTGACATGCACGTTTCGGGTACTTAACCAAAACCTTATTATATATATCATGATTACATTTTTGGTTAAGCCCCTAGGTGAATCAAAAATGTAATCATGATACACATACTTAGATTAAAGTAATCTCAAAACAAGTTCTTCTTTTTAAGTCAGGATAAATCATGGAAAATTCAGGGAATTTCATTCATCAAAATCTGTGGCCATCCTGTTCCATCAAAATACGTTTGTACTAGTAGCAATGTGTTGTTGACAGTTTCGGCGTCGATGTACAAACACATTCACATAACTTTTTTAGAAGCCAATTACCTCCACCTCCGTACCAGAAATCTATATGTATACATTGTTCTAATTATCTCAGACACGTGTATAGTGAATGTGTGTGATTACACGATATATACGTAATAGATGTATGTTTATGTTGAAGTAACTTATGATATTGAATTCTCCTTATAGAAAGGACTTCCTGGTATAGAGTATATGTACATATATAGACAATAATCTACATTCTAGTATCACTGTGACCTATAACGTTGGAATCTTCCTTGTTAACTTGGTTGTGGTTTTACTATTTTCCGATACGTCTTTGTAACACACAGTTAGAGGATTTCGTCAGTACCATCATGTCGAGATTTTTCTGTTTTAAGGATGCCTATGGCTTTGACCAGATATATGAGAGACACAAGGTATACTTGATTTACATACATAGTATTATTCGAATTTATCGGTATATATAAGCATTCTGTGTTGATCCAGGGGAAGACTGAGGCCAGGGGGGAGGGGGTGTTGAATGCTTCAGATAATCCACCGTTTAATTTGGTGACTTTCAAATTTCATTTATATGTTTGCTATTTTTCTAAACCAAATGCAAATTCTCAATTACAGTCACGAAAATTCCGCAGAGCTCCCCCGACCCCCATACCTTTGTAAACACTTTCGCAAATGAGTAGAATAAAAAAGACAGTGCGTTCTGTTCCTGAGATATCATTGTGCTGTCAGCACTTGGTGATCTATTGTGAGTGCTGTTGAGATTGTCGCCAGGATCTTCTTTATCTCATTGGTATTATGTATAAAGGGTTTTAAAAAATTATATGTGAAGATGATGCTCAGGGATTCTTCGTGTTTGTATGGCATTGCATGCATGGGCGTATCTAGATTTTATTAACGGGGGAAGGGGGGGGGGTCCAGCCTAAGTACCACAAATCTGGGAAAATCAAGATACATTTGTATTTCGAAAATTGCAGGGCAGCTCAGACCTTCCGCGTTCGTCGTTGAACATATGATGATGATATCAATTTGTCATGTGACACTAGATATCACACGGATGAACAGCTTCCGCATTTTGATGATGCTGATCAAAACCACGGGTGTCTGACACATGATGTACAAATGCCATGTGTCCACCAAACATCAAAGGAGAGACATTGCTAGTATATGTAGAGAAAATAAGATAATATATAGAGATGTTGGTGGTCCTGATATTCTGATATCTATAACCTCGGAGTGTCAAGCACCTGTGATCTAAATAACCTCAATATACAATGTATATGTCTTAACAAGTTAACATCAAAATCATGTTCATGGTATCGCACCTGGAGGTCAGAAACTGGCTATATGGTTCATTGTGGCTAATAAAAAGACATATATATATGCGTCATACTAGTAGCCCAAAAAGGTACCATACTAACCCAAAAGGCGCCATACAAACCCGCAAGGCGCCATACTGACATACAAGGCACCACAATAACCAATAGGTGTCATACTAACCCTCAAGGCAACATAATAATCTACAAGGCACCATGCAAATCCACAAGGCGCCATACTAGCCAAATAGGCATCATACCGATAAGGCACAATTTTAACCCCTAAGGTGCCATACTAACCCACAAGGCGCCTTACTAACCAACAAGGCGCCATACTAACCCACAAGGCGCCATACTAACCAACAAGGCGCCATACTAACCCACAAGGCGCCTTGCTAACCAACAAGGCGCCATACTAACCCACAAGGTGCCATACTAACCAACAAGGCGCCATACTAACCCACAAGGCGCCATACTAACCAACAAGGTTCCATACTAACCCACAAGGCGCCATACTAACCAACAAGGCGCCATACTAACCCACAAGGCGCCATACTAACCAACAAGGTGCCATACTAACCCACAAGGCGCCATACTAACCAACAAGGCACCGTTCTCATAAGGCACCATACCAACCAACTAGGTACCATACCCACAAAACAAACCCAAAGGCACCATACTAACCCAAAAGTCGCCATGCAAACCCACAAAGCACCATACTAACACACAAGGCACCATATTAATTGACACACAAGACACCATACTAACCAACAAGGCACCAAACAAACCCACAAAACACCATACCCACAGGGTGGCACACTAACCCACTAGGCACCATGCTCACAAGGCACCATACAAACCCACTAGGCGCCATCCTTACCCTAATACTAAGCCATACTAATTCACAAGGCACTAAACATATCCACAAGGGAAAATACCCACAAGGCACCAAACAAAGGTAAAGGCACCATACTACCCCCAAGGCACCATACTAACCCACAAGGCGCTATACAAACCCACAAGGTGCCATACAAACCGACAATACACCATACAAACCCACAAGGTACCATTCTCACAAGGCACCATACTAACCCACAAGGCGCCATACACAAATATTCCCTAGGACCTAAGGGTGTGTCTTGACCTTGAACCAAGGTCAAAGGTCAATGTCACACTAAACACTATGGGTGAAACCTTCACCCAGATTTCATCCCCTTTGCATTAATAATAATTCAAAGAATTATTTCTTAGGGACTTAGGAGGTGACATGACCTTGAACCAAGTTCAAAGGTCACGGTCACAGTAGACACTTGATCCAAAATAACTTTTTAACGAATAATGCTGCGAGGGGGGGGGGGGGTGTTATTTAGAATTTTCGACCCATTAGGGGCAAAGATCTAGTTGTGCTAAGCTTTTGTATGACGATCTTTATTGTGCTGCTGTATGGCGATCTTTATTGTGCTGCTGTATGACGATCTTTATTGTGCTGCTGTATGGCGATCTTTATTGTGCTGCTGTATGACGATCTTTATTGTGCTGCTGTATGACGATCTTTATTGTGCTGCTGTATGACGATCTTTATTGTGCTGCTGTATGACGATCTTTATTGTGCTGCTATATGACGATCTTTATTGTGCTGCTGTATGACGATCTTTATTGTGCTGCTGTATGACGATCTTTATTGTGCTGCTGTATGACGATCTTTATTGTGCTGCTGTATGACGATCTTTATTGTGCTGCTATATGACGATCTTTATTGTGCTGCTGTATGACGATCTTTATTGTGCTGCTGTATGACGATCTTTATTGTGCTGCTGTATGACGATCTTTATTGTGCTCTTGATTGCAGATCTTTATTGATTGCCGATCTTAATTTTGCTCCGATATGCCGATCTTTAGTGTGCTCCGGTATGCCGATCTTTATTTTGCTTTTCTATGCCGATCTTTATTGTGCTGTTGTATGCCGATATTTATTTTGCTTCGATATGCAGATCTTTATTTTGCTCTGATATACCTATCTTTATTGTGCGGGTGTTTGCCTATCTTTATTGTGCTCGTGTTTGTCGATCTTTCTTGTGCTTATTTGAGGGCTACTTCGAGTAAGATTAGAACGCTGTCATGTAACGAAATTTTCTTACCTTCGTACACCAGAGATTCCCAGTACCGTATGTGACTTCACATCTCAACCAAAACGCATCAGATAGACGGAGCTCGTAGGGAGTGTCATTAACATTACTGATTTACGTTTCAGAGTCGAGGTGAGATGACTTTCTCTATAGAGGGCGTGGTACAGAACCCCTGCCTGCTGGCTCCCCCTCCCTTCCCCAAAGATTTCCTAGATACAGCTACTTTACAGAGGCTGAATGACTATAGGGATACGTTCTCAGCATGGAAGACATATGTAGGTAAGTTCATAGAGGCTCTATATCTATATGGATACATTCTCATAATGGGGACATATGTAGGTAAGTTTACAGAGGCTGTATAGCTATAGGGATACGTTCTCAGCATGGGGACATATGTAGGTAAGTTTACAGAGGCTGTACAGCTATAGGGGTACGTAGTTTATAGAGGCTGTATAGCTATAGGGATACGTTCTCAGTATGGAAGACATATGTAGGCAAGTTTACAGAGGGTGTATAGCTATAGGAATACGTTCTCAGTATGGAAGACATATAGCTATAGGAATACGTTCTCAGCATGGAAGACATATGTAGGTAAGTTTACAGAGGCTGTATAGCTATAGGGATACGTTCTCAGCATGGGGGCATATGTAGGTAAGTTTACAGAGGCTGTATAGCTATGGGGATACGTAGTTTATAGAGGCTGTATAGCTATAGGGATACGTTCTCAGCATGGCAGACATATGTAGGTAAGTTTATAGAGGCTGTATAGCTATAGGAATACGTTCTCAGTATGTTGGACATATGTAGGTAAGTTTACAGAGGGTGTATAGCTATAGGGATACGTTCTCAGCATGGAAGACATATGTAGGTAAGTTAACTGAGGCTGCACAGCTATAGGAATGCGTTCTCAGCATGGAAGTAAGACATATGTAGGTAAGTTGACAGAGGCTGCACAGCTATAGGAATACGTTCTCAGCATGGAAGACATATGTAGGTAAGTTTACAGAGGCTGTATAGCTATAAGGATACGTTCTCAGTATGTTGGACATATGAATGTAAGTTTACAGAGGCTGTATAGAAATAGGGATACGTACTTTATAGAGGCTGTATAGCTATAGGGATACGTTCTAAGCATAGAAGACATACTAGTATGTAGGTATGTTTACAGAAGCTGTATAGCTATAGGGATACGTTCTCAGCATAGGGACATATGTAGGTAAGTTTACAGAGGCTATATAGCTATAGGAATACGTTCTCAGCATGGGAACATATGTAGGTAAGTTTACAGAGGCTGTATAGCTATGGGGATACGTAGTTTATAGAGGCTGTATAGCTATAGGGATACGTAGTTTATAGAGGCTGTATAGCTATGGGGATACGTAGTTTACAGAGGCTCTATAGCTATAGGGATACGTTCTCAGCATGGACGACATGTGTAGGTAAGTTTACAGAGGCTGTATAGCGATAGGAATACGTAGTTTATAGAGGCTGTATAGCTATAGGGATATGTTCTCAGCATAGAAGACATATGTAGGTATGTTTACAGAGGCTGTATAGCTATAGGGATACGTTCTCAGCATAGGGACATATGTAGGTAAGTTTACAGAGGCTATATAGCTATAGGAATACGTTCTCAGCATGGGAACATATGTAGGTAAGTTTACAGAGGCTGTATAGCTATGGGGATACGTAGTTTATAGAGGCTGTATAGCTATAGGGATACGTAGTTTATAGAGGCTGTATAGCTATGGGGATACGTAGTTTATAGAGGCTGTATAGCTATAGGGATACGTTCTCAGCATGGACGACATGTGTAGGTAAGTTTACAGAGGCTGTATAGCTATAGGGATACGTTCTCAGCATGGGGGACATATGTAGACAAGTCATCGCTTAGATCTCAAGATATGGAGAGGTGCACGTTTTTGGATCGTCTGGATGTTAATATTTTCAAGATACTTAGTAATAACAATTTTACAAGTAAGGGTTATTCTAAGTACTGTAGCTAAAGAAAACCACTCAAGGTAACCAGTCAATACATTTGAATGTTCAAACTCTGAAGTTATCGAAGCAAGAAAAAAGTTTATTTTGACTGAATATACGAAAAGACCGAATGCAATAAAATTATGCCCCCCCCCCCCCCCCCCCCCAACGGGAAGGAGACATTGGTTTTGCCTTCGTCGTCCGTCTGTCCGTTTGTCCGTCTGTCAGTCACACATCGTCTCTTGAACCTTTTGCCGGATCCCTTTTATATATTAGCATATTGTTGCTTATGACTCGAAAGTTTCACATCACCTTGACCCAAGGTCATGTAACAAAGGTCAAGGTGACAAATATGGATAATGACCACATCCCTGAAAATCGATAATTCAGAAAATCATAAACCGAAGGCATACAAAATCAGGATAAAACAGGAACCAAAGCAAGCAAACAAAAACCTCCACCATATGAAAGGTAGCGAACTCCAGATATGGGTGTGAGACCAGGTGCCCAGGAAGAGTAAGCATCTGCTTGCATGCAACACCCGCCGCTTCAATTCAGTAGAACTGTCACATCCGGTTACTTCCATTTCGGAAGACATAGAGTACAATCTTTGGTTGGATGGTTCAAATGGTCTATGACAGAATATCATCCACCATTCTGGAGAGTGGGACATCATAGTGTATGACGAGTTCCCCATATTGACCGTAGAACTTCCTCAGTGACGATGTAAGTCGGTCACAAACATATCCCTGACTGAGAAGCTTGTCCGAAAGACGCCTAGCTCTCAGAACAAAATCCGTACTTGCTCTGGCATAGCGTATCAACTGAGATATGAACACGCCATAAGCAGGCGATGAAGGAATGTTGCTACTCAGAAAAGGAAAATTTGTAATGCTGAAATTGAAGTCGTCACGTTTGTCATAGAGTGAGATGTTCATGTGTCGTAGGACAACATTATGTCCAAATAGGATGCTGAATTATTTGTCTCTGTAGTTTCTTTGGCTTCAAGCTCCGAAGGATAGATACTGCTCAAGTAATCCGCGAATTTTTTTTTATTATTAATGGACAACACATCGTCTATGTATCTGTAAGTGAAGTTGAAGTCAGAAGCTAAGTATCTTTTCCCTTCAGAGACCAAAGATTGAATAAATTCAGCTTCCTACGAGTACAGCAAAGTGTCGTCAAGGAGTGGGGCACAATTGGTCCCCATTGGAATTCCGACAATTTGCTGGAGGACCTTTCCTCCAAACACCACAAAAATGTTGTCGATCAGAAAGTTTAACATCTGAATAATATCTGTTTCAGTGTACTTATTTTCAGAATCGGACTTTTCTTTTGCAAAATAGGTTTTGTCATAGTTAACAAGGATAACTTTGTATTTGCGATTACCGTTCTTACTTGTAAACGCATTACTTATAAGTTTTGCGAGTCTTTCTTTCAATTTAGAATGTGGAATTGTAGAATAAATTGGTCCTTTAGTACATTTTTAATGAAATTATGCATACATTCCTGTCCGGGCTATATCTCTTGATCCGTTTGCCCGATCCCTTTTACATTTTAGTATGTTGTAACTTATGACTCGAAGGTTTCACATAACCTTGACCCAAGGTCATGTGACAAAGGTCAAGGTCCTTTAGTACATTTTTAATGAAATTATGCATACATTCCTGTCCGGGCTATATCTCTTGATCTGTTTGCCCGATCCCTTTTACATTTTAGTATGTTGTAACTTATGACTCGAAGGTTTCACATAACCTTGACCCAAGGTCATGTGACAAAGGTCAGGGTCCTTTAGTACATTTTTAATGTAATTGTACATACATTCCTGTCTAGGCTATATCCCAGTAGTAGAAGAACTCCCGCTGTCAAGGTCAGGAAACCGCACGTGCAGCTATGACGTCATGATGACGTCAGTATTATGACGTCAGCATTATGACGTCATGATGACGTCAGTATTATGACGTCAGGTATACAATGACGTCAGTATTATGACGTCAAGTATACAATGACGTCAGTATTATGACGTCAAGTATTCCATGACGTCAGTATTATGACGTCAAGTATACAATGACGTAAGTATTACAATAGCTTTACTATGACGTCAGTATCGCACGCAATAGAGCCCGGCTATGTAGTCGACTTTATTTATAGAAGAGGGTAATTCCATAGTTATTTATAGAATGTAGAAATTCCAGAGTTATTCATGGAATATGGAAATTCCATAGTTATTTATAGAATGTGGAAATTTCAGGGATATTTATATTACTGATCTATGTATAGAATAATTTTAAATCTATGTATAGAAAGACACGAACACTTAGCATACATATTTAAATGTTAGTCAATGTGTTGTATTTGCATTTGTGAATCAGCCATCAGATAAGTAGGATCATGGATCCCAGAATGAAACATCCTTTCACATGCATTATAGCAGGACCTACTGGTAGCGGAAAGACATACTTTGTGAGACGTCTTTTAGCTCACATAGAAGAAATGATGAAACCTATACCGGATCACATAGTCTGGTACTATGGGGAATGGCAGCCCATCTACTCAACTATACGCGGAGTTGAATTTGTAGAGGGACTACCAGACATAGGAGCTCTTGATCCTCAAAAGAGACATTTAGTTATTATTGACGATTTAATGTCAGAAACAGATGAAAGGATCACATCTTTATTCACCAAGAAAAGTCACCACAGAAATATCAGTGTTATCTACATAGTACAGAATGTATTTCACAAAGGAAAAGAGAACAGGACGATCAGTTTAAATTCTCATTACATTGTAATGTTCAAAAACCCTAGAGATGCATCCCAAATCACACATCTTGCCAAGCAGATGTATCCAGGAAATGTTAAATATATGCAGGAGGCTTTTTATGATGCCACTTCAGATCCTTATGGGTACCTTTTCATTGATTTGAAGCAAGACACACCAGAACATCTACGACTTCGTACACGTATATTCCCAGGACAAAACCAATGGGTGTATTTAAGGAAGACGTGAAAAAGGGCATTATAAAAACATCAACATGATACGTATGAGTGCAGTTTTAATAGTGGCATCAAAGACTCAACATGTCTTCCTTACAGTGTATGAAATGTCAAAAGAAATTCTCCAGACTCTTTGCATTAAAAAGACACATGAAGAATTTTCACGTCGATGATAGTGAAAACAGTGAAGATGACGACTTAGTAGAAGAGAAAGATGCTTCCTTTCCTTATTCTTGCAAACGCCTGCGTGACCATGCGGCTGATTTGAACTATTTGCTTTTTGCGAAACCCACAATGTGCAGAAGCGTCATCCAAGACGCAGATAGGTCATTGATACTCTGCCTCTGTGAATGTGCCAAGAATGTTTTAAAAGGCAATGTCGACCTAACAAAGGACCAGTTTAACACATTAGCTCCTTACAAAGAGGAGCTCCGAGAGCTTGTCAACAAGAAAGTTCCTACTGAGAGAAAGAAAGAAGTATTACAAATTGGTGGTATCTTACCTGCTCTTTTAGGACCCTTGTTGGCACCAGTGATTGCGCCTTTGGCTTCAAAATTATTAGGACTTTGAGATGGAGCACACAAAGAAAATGTTACTGGTAGAACCCAAACTGTTGGAGGGATTGCAGCATCATGATGTAGTGAGAAATCCCACAATTAAATCCATGACAAGACTTGACGACGAGATGCAGTCTATTCTTCAAAGAGATGATCTTTCCATGGGAGAAAAAGTTAAAGCTTACCAGCAGAAACTACAAAGATTTCTCATCTATGATGACAAATATGAGAACAGACCACCGGTCAAAGTACAAGTTGTCAGGGGTACTACTGCACCGAAAAATGATGCCAGTTTCAATACAGACCAAAGTATTGGAGTTGACCAAGGATCTTCCACAACAGACCCGATTGAAAGTGAAATTATAAAATCTGTCCCAAAGACTATGAGAAATAGAGCAGAACTATTATTACACAAAATCAAATCAAAACCCGACATGAAGTGGAATGACCGTGGCGAACTTGTCTATAAGGGTGAACGGATCAAAAACAGTAATATGGTCGATCTGGTCAATGATGTTTTACGTCGAAGAAAACATTTCGAACCACGCGGATGGCAGGTATTTAGTGCTGGTCTTCGAGAAACTAATGTACCACAGGATCTCATAGGGCACAAGGAGAGATGGAACTGGATACAATCTGGAAAGGATCCCTTGCAAGACGAGCATGATGCATCAGAATCAGATACGTCATCTAGTAGTTTGGAGACGTTAACAGATGACAAACCCGAGTACAAGTCTTCATTGGCACAAGCTTACGAATCAGATCCAGAAAGTATGCCGCAAAATTTGAAAACACCAAAGAAGAGCAGCATCTCAAAAACGTCCTTCTCTACGCCTCGTTGGTCACCATATTAATACCTATTAATACAGTCTATGTTCAGCCCAGTTTTCATTCCTCATCATGAAAGCCAAGAAGAAGGTGGATGCATCAAAAATACTTTCCAAAAAGTATTATGATCCAAAACATCCTGGGAGTTACGGCGGAGTGAAATCATTCAAAAAAGCACTTGGCAATTTGAAAGTGAAAGAACAAGATGTTTCAGACTGGTTGATGACGCAAGACACCTACACTTTACATAAGCCTGTGCGTCGAAGTTTCAAAAGGAGAAAAGTACTTGTAGCTGGCATCGATCAACAATGGCAAGCAGATCTCGTTGACCTGCAAAGTATTGCAAAACACAATGATGGATACAAATACTTGTTGACCTGCATTGATGTTCTATCGAAATATGCATGGGTCATTCCTTTGCGCGACAAAACGGGCAAAACATTAGTGGAAGCGTTCAAGGCAATATTCAAGTCAGGTAGAACACCTCGCCAGCTACAAACAGATAAAGGGAGTGAATTTACCAACAGGAATTTTCAGTCTTTCCTGAGAGAGAATGACGTACATTTCTTCACAACAGAGAATGAAGACATTAAAGCCTCCATAGCCGAAAGGTTTAATCGAACTCTGAAGACAAAGATGTGGAAATATTTTACACATAATGATACTTTGAAGTATATTGATGTTTTGGACGATTTGGTGTATTCATACAACCATACTCATCACAGGAGTATAAAAATGGCTCCAGTACAGGCAACAAAAAAGAACGAAATCATAGTTTGGAAAAATCTCTATGATGACAAAGCTTTGGATGTCAAAAACACCGCCCTGAAAATAGGAGATCAGGTTCGAATCAGCAAAGCAAGACGGGCATTTAAGAAAGGTTACTTGCCTAGTTGGAGCGAAGAAATATTTACCATTAGTGAAGTGCGTGAACGTCAACCACCTGTGTATCGCATCAATGACTACTATGGCGAACCATTGAAAGGAACATTTTATCCCCAAGAGTTACAAAAAATCGTTAAATCTGATGACGTATACAGAATTGAAGAGGTGTTACAGAAAAGAAAGAAAGGAAAGCAGATTCAATATCTTGTCAAGTGGCATGGATATCCCGCATCATTCAACAGTTGGATCAACAGAAATCAGTTGACTACATATAAAGGATAGATATTGTTCAAGACTTTAGTTTGCCCAAAACACCAGGACTAGCACACATCGGCCATTCAACATGTTTTACCTGACACTCCCAAGTAATAGTTCGATGTCAACTTATTCTAAAAATACTTTGACAAATTATCGTGTCAAGTTACACCATTCCCTGGATTTATCAGGACAGTGGGAAGTGGGATTGACTGAAATTCAGTATCCACATTCGTGGTATAATGTATCAAACGACCAAGCATGGTTTGAAATAACTGAAAATCCAGAAGCTCCAAAAGTTCAGTTTGTGCTGAAAAATGGATACTACGTTTCACCTGGAAAGCTCATGAAGACTTTATGGGGTTTGAAAGGGAGCATCAATGGAGGCGATAAAGTGAAAATAGAATTTGATGACATCAGTCACAAAGTTACAATCACAATAGTAGATGAAGCTATTCTAAAACTGTCCAAATCTCTTGGTAAAATATTAGGCTTTGAACAAGAGGAATTCGACGCTGGTGTTTACATAGCTCCTTGGGTGTGCGACGTGACACAAGGATTTCATTCTCTGTACATCTACAGTAACATCGTAGAGCCTAGTATGGTAGGTGATGCACTTGTACCATTACTGAGAATTGTTCCAATAAAGGGATCGTCTGGCGAAATGGTTTCTCACACTTATCAAAACATTCAGTACCTATCACTACAGCAGAGGCAATTTGACACCATTGAAATAGATATAAGAGACGACACTGGCTTACCAGTGCCATTTGAAAGAGGAAAGGTCGTGGTGGCACTTCATTTCCGGAGACGACAGCCATAATGAGATTTCAAACAGACAAAAACATTCGCTTTGATGGAAACAGAGGTGCGATTGATGAATATTACATTAATCAAGCAGGACATGGATTACCAGCTTTTCAAGGAGCAAGAGTTCAACGAGGACATGGCATTGGTAACATGTTTAGTGGTCTTTTGAAAAGCGCAATGCCTCTTATCAAAAAAGGATCAAAAGCATTGGGTAAACAAGTCTTATCAACAGGACTTGACATTGCTAATGATTTACTTAGTGGAGAAAACATACGCACATCCACAGAACGACGACTGAAAGAAGCGGGAAGAAATATCATGAATCAATCAAGAGACAGAATATCAAAACCACCAGGAGAACCTCATCGAAGGGGTATAAAGCGGCGTGCCAATGCTTCAGCTGTCATTCGTAAGCGAGCAAAGGTACAAAGAACATCTAAGCCGAGAAGAGACATCTTCACCTAAACGTCAACATGTCTTTGGTCCATCAACATTCCTGTGAATGCATGAAGTCAGAGTTGGACTTGTTTGCTGTTCCGCCGACTCAAGCAAGCATCGAGTATGGACATTGGGTAGAACATCGGCCATTGTCTTCTATCACTGACTCGGGACCTATAGAATTTAATATTTCCGGCTCAGGGGATGATTATCTGGATCTGAATAACACCTTCTTGTATTTGCAAGCCAAAATAGTCACCGCAAACAATAACGCAAACCTCGACGCTCAATCAGATGTGGGACCTGTGAACAATTGGTTGCATTCACTCTTCAGTCAAGTCAACATTTCTTTAAACGAAAAACTGATATCCATGCCGGCCAACACTTATGCCTACAGAGCTTTTCTGGAGAACCTTCTCAGCTATGGGAAATCTGCCAAGGCATCGCAACTAACCTCTGAGATGTGGTACAAAGATACCAGTAGCCATATGGAAGCCAGAACAGATGATAATGCTGGCTTTACTAAACGCAAAGCATTAATCGCCCGTAGCAGAATAGTTGATCTAACAGGAAAACTTCATTTGGATATGTTTTTCCAAGAAAGATATCTGCTCAATGGAGTGGATGCAAGGATAAATTTGATCAGGAGTAAAGATGCATTCGCACTCATGGCAGCCAATGATGATTTTAAAATCAAAATTATGGACGCTGCCTTGTTTGTGCGGAAAGTTAGGATCAGTAACACAGTCAGAATGGCTCACATCAAAGCTCTGGAGAGAGGGACAGCCAAGTACCCCATAAAGCGTATTGAGACTAAGGCATTTTCCGTTGCCACTGGAAGCATGAGTATCAACAAAGAGAACCTTTTCCTTGGACAAATGCCTAAGCGCATTTTTGTTGGTCTGGTAGATAATGATGCTTACAACGGAGTAGCTACGAAGAATCCTTTCAATTTCAAACACAACAACATTGAGTTTATGGCACTCTATGTTGACGGACAGCAGATTCCAGCCAAACCTTTGCAACCTAACTTTGGACGCAGTCGTTTTATTCGCAGTTATTCGGGCCTTTTTACGGGGTCTGGGAAGATCTTCCACGATGAAGGAAACGATATCAGCAGGGAAGAATATGGAAATGGCTATACAGTATTTGGTTTTGATCTGACTCCAGACTTATCTGAAGCAGGTCATTTCCACCTTATAAAACATGGTAACCTGAGACTTGAAATTCACTTTTCACAAGCCTTGGCAGAGACCGTCAGTGTTGTTGTGTATGCTGAATTTGATAACATCATAGAGGTTGATCGCAACAGGAATGTAATATTTGATTTTGCAACCTAAAACAATGAACACTAAACAAATACAGACGGTTATTAGACAGAATGTAGGATCATCTTTCCTAGGTGTATTTGCTCGAAATAGGATTCCCTCAGTGAATACATTACCGTGCTCGCTTGTCTGCAATACCGATCTGGACAGCCAGTTGGGTCAACACTGGGTTGCGATCTACCTGGACCAGTGTGGCAATGGAGAATACTATGACAGTTATGGGTTGCCACCACTGCATACGGAGTTTTCAGACTTTATGCATAAGAATGTAGATTCCTGGATTTGGAACACCAAACAAGTCCAAGACAGATACTCTGTTGTATGCGGACATCATTGCATATTTTATTTGATTCATCGATACAAGGGCTTAGATATGACTGAAATTACTTCGATGTTCACAGATAACCTTTTTGAAAATGATGCCATTGTAAAATATTATGTTGACTTATTAGATTAGTCAAATCATTGTACTTAGTTCTGGTTCATTAATATCAATGTTATGTAACATTCATATGACTGTTATGCATGATTTTCTTGTTCATGTTCACTTTGTTTACATTGTTCACATTGTTTACATTGTTCAAATAGTTCAATAAAATTTGAATTAAAAATATGTGTTCTGTCTTATTTTATCAAAAACTGAAATGTGCTCCACAGATGAGATTTGCACTTGTAATGTGCACCAGCAGCAAATATGGACACTTGAAATGTGCTCTCCATCTGCACTTAAATGTGTTGTCACAGAATATTAGAGGCTATTATTGACCTTAAACATCCACCAGCACCTCACTTAAGCATTTTATGTACCAATGTGCATACTAAATGTGCTGCTCAAGCACGTGGATACATACTAATTGTGTACTTAGAATATAGATCAGCACTTAACACATTAACACTTCATTGTAATCCCATTGTGCTTTTCCGTGCGCACTTAAATTGTGCATCTTCATCATACATTTACACCTTAAATTCACTGACAGCACCTAATTGCATACAATTTGTGTAATAGCAGGTTAAAACATTCACATGTTGTCAAAGAAACTAAGTGCACCCTTATTGTTCACATCCTGCACTAAGGTGGACCTTCATGTTATATAATACATTTAGATATACAAATAATGGAGCTGAGTGCACCATAAATGTGCACATTATATATCTATATGTGTACATTCTGCACACTAATGTGGATATCTTGCAAACAAATGTGCACATCTTGCACACTAATGTGCACATCTTGCACACTAATGTGCACATCTTGCACACTAATGTGCACATCTTGCATACTTATGTGCACATCTTGCACACTTATATGCACATCTAACACACAAATGTGCATACCTTACATACTAATGTGCATATCTTGCACACTTATCTGCATAACTAACATTCAAATGTGCACATCTTGCACACAAATATGCACATCTTGAACACTTATGTGCACATTATGAAGACAGATTTGCACATCTTGCACCCAAATGAGCACATCTTGCACACTTATCTGCACATCTTGCACACTAATGTGCGCATTCTGCACATGAATCTGCACATCTTGCACACTTATCTGCACATCTTGTATACTAATGTGCGCATTCTGCACATGAATATGCAAATCTTGCACACTACTCTGCACATCTTGCACACTACTCTGCACATCTTGCACACTACTCTGCACATCTTGCACACTTACGTGCACATCTAACACATTTATGTGCACATCTAGCACTCAAATGTGCACATCTTACACATTTATGTGCACATCTAGCACCCAAATGTGCACATCTTGCACCCTAATGTGCACATTCTGCACCCTAATGTGCACATTCTGCACCCTAATATGCACCTTCTGCACCCTAATATGAACATTCTGCACCCTAATGTGCACATTCTGCACCCTAATATGCACATTTTGCACACTAATATGCACATTTAGCACATTTAATGTGCACATCTTGCACATCTTGCACATTAGTGCACACATCTTGCACACTTATCTGCACATCTTGCAAACTAATTTGCACATCTTGCACACTTATGTGCACATTCTCGCATCAATCTGCACATCTAACACTCTAATATGCACATCCTGCACACTAAAGTGCACATCTTGCACACTAATCTGCATATCTTGCACACTAATGTGCACATCTTGCAACCAAATTTGCAGATCCTGCAACCAAATGTGCGCATCTTGCACCCAAATGTACACATCTTGCACCCAAATTAATATATACATCTTGCACACAAATTCTCTTCTATAAATAAACTCAACTATACAGATGTCATAATGACATTATTATAGGCCATTATGACTTTATAGCTGCACGTGCGATTTCATGACCTACCTTATTTAGGATACAATGTAACCCATACTACAAGGGATACAGAATGCCAGGGCAGTCCCCAGTGCTCCACCTAAGATTGCAGGTGCAGGATAAAATGACGTCATAGGTTCTTGACACTTCTACACACTTCTTACTGGCAAGCTGCCAGCGCGTGCCGTTGACACGAAAGGTCGTTTCAAAGGCATATGTTCTAGAAAGTTCACTGGCAAGCTGCCAGCGCGTGCCGTTGACACGAAAGGTCGTTTCAAAGTCAAAGCTGCAGGTGCAGAATAAATGACGTCATAGTGAAAACGACGTCATAATACTGACGTCATGGAATACTTGACGTCATAATACTGACGTCATAGTGAAGACAACGTCATAATACTGACGTCATGGAATACTTGACGTCATAATACTGACGTCATTGTATACTTGACGTCATAATACTGACGTCATAGTGAAGACAACGTCATAATACTGACGTCATAGTGAAGACAACGTCATAATACTGACGTCATGGAATACTTGACGTCATAATACTGACGTCATAGTGAAGACAACGTCATAATACTGACGTCATAGTGAAGACAACGTCATAATACTGACGTCATTGTCTACCTGACGTCATAATACTGACGTCATCATGACGTCATAATGCTGACGTCATAATACTGACGTCATCATGACGTCATAGCTGCACGTGCGGTTTCCTGACCTTGACAGCGGGAGTTCTTCTACTACTTATCCCTACTGGATTGCTTTCAGGTTTTAGTATGTATTTGCTCATGACTCAAAGGTTTCACATCACCTTGACCCTAGGTCACTTGATCAAGGTCACTTAATACATTTTAATGAAATTGTACATGCTATTCTGTTGGGGTTATATCTCTTTAACTGTTTATCAGATCACTCTCATGCTTTAGTTTGTATTTGCTCATGACCCAAATGTTTCACATCACGATGGCCCTATGTCATGTGACCAAGGTCAAGGTTAATTAGTATATTTTGAATGAAATTGTATATGTTGCGTGTATTATGTCCAGGCTTAAATCTTTTGAACCCTGATTTTATCGCTTTCATATTTTAGTATGATGATGCTGATGACCCAAAGGTTTCACACCACCTTGATCCAAGGTCATATGACAAAGGTCAAGTATTATATTTTTCAATGAAATAGTAAATGCTATTGAGTCTGGGCTATATCTCTTGAATTGTATGCTGGATCACTCTGATACTTTGGTATGCTGTTGCTCAGGATTGGAGGGTTTCTTATCATCTTGACCCAAGGTCCTGTGCCCAAGGTCAAGATCATTTAGTTCTTTTAATGAAATTGTACGTACTAATCTTGTCTGGGCCATATGCACATGTAGAAAGAGCGACAATATCCTGTATGATACCCCTTTACAGATCATAAGAGAATATATGTATAGAAATACAAGGCTTCCGACGAATTTTCAGCTAGAAGTAGCATCTGTAATTTTTGCATCTGACATGTTTGAAAGGCAAAATGGGGTATGACCATAAAGATTGATTTGTATACTTCCTAGAAACATCAATAATTCACCCAAAAAGATCTCATAACATAGCCTAATCGTCTACCAAAGTTGGACTGTTTTCTACTTTCTGTCTTGAATCTCCATTGGCACCATCGAATATACATGTATACGCGACACATATTTCCCTCACTTGACAGGATTCTCTGCTCTTATCTGGATCTTCTCTATTATTTATTTTGCTATTCAACGCCGGTCTTCAACAATGACGTTTCTGACCAAATTTCTGACCATTGCCCCTCTTCTTGGGTCCGTGTTTAGTTTTGTCTGTCCATTCGTCGGGAAATTTCTTGTACCACTTATGTACAAATGCTCTACAAACATTTTCATACTTTTCTGATGTTTTCATTTCTGACTTTATCTAAAACGGGATCAATCCATGATCGATGCAATATTTCAGTACCGTCTTCTGCTCCGCTTATACAATTTTGAATGATTGATGAGGAGGTTGCATTATGAACTGCTTCATAATTTAATTGTTTATTACGCCAATGAAGATGATATAGCATGGCTGTACCCGTAAAATTCAGTACTTTCTGTCGATTACCCCCCGTTTACGCTATGTTCCCGGCGGCCACGGAGGCCACGTTTCAAGCCACCGTGGACGAAACGTGGTGACCGTGAGACAACGTATGGGAACGGGATTGACAAACGTAACTAGCCGTGGTTGTCGGGGCTGACGGGGCAAATGTTTAAACTGTCAAAACATTTGTCACGGCAGCCCACGGTGCAGATGGCCTATTTTAAAAATCGTAGCAAAACGGGTCGAACGCAACGCAACGTGACAGAACGTTACAGAGATTTACAAAACTTGGGACAATGTCCGTAGCGGAACGGGAAGCAAAAGTATGACTCAGCAACTTACGATCCTAGTGAAGTTAAGTTACAGTCTGTCAGGTTCATGTCCCGTTTATAAACCTGTAGGATATTTACGCTCTTTCGATCCCCTGAATCCTTCTTACAATTGTTTTCATATTTTAGTATATTGTTTCTCAGGACTAAATGTTTCTTATCACATTGTCCCAAGGTCACATGATTAAGGTCACTTCTTACTTTGGTAATGAAATTGTATATGCTAATCATGTCCAGGCTAAAATTGTCTATGCTTATTATGTTCAGGCTATATGTTTTAAACGTGTATCCAATCACTAATTCAGTTTTTGTTAATCATGATCCATACAATGTAGGTTTCAGATCACCTATATCCAAGATTATGTGACCAAAGTCAATTTCACTTAATATGCTTATTATGAAATTATATATGCTAATCACATGTGCGGATCCAGAGGGGGGATCGGGGGTCTGGACCCCCTCCGAGATTTTCGGAGGTGGGTCCAGTTTTGGCCCATTTCTAATTGAAATGGGTCTAAAAATGCATGAAAGGGCTTTGAAACCTAAAGTTTTGGCTCGCTTCGCTCGCCATTTACAAATACAAAACTATTTTTTTCTGCAAAATTCCTTAATTATTTTCAATTGTTCATACTAAATAATTTTATATAATTGTCTTGGGTCTCAGGAACTCATATTTTCAACAGTCCCCTACTTCATAGGATGTAACCTCCTTCATCTTTTTCAAGGTTTTGTCATTTTAAGATGTCTGATTATTTGGGAAAATGACACATCTCTTATCTATTTATTCTCATGAAATATAGACAAAATGTGAATTGATAAAAAAAATTGCGGCTCGCTCCGCCGATATAAGGAGTAAAATATTCAATATTATGAATAATCATCTCGATCGAATCAAGACAAATTACTATTTCATATCTAAACAATTCTCCGGCTCGCTACTCTCGCCAATTCTTCATAAAAATAAACGTGTAAGGAAAGCTAACAATACCCCTCCCCCCTCAGAATTGCCCCCCTCCCCATTATGTGAACCGATATATATGTACCTACATGATAGAAAAAAATGTTAAAGCACCACAGAAACGATGTATTATTTTCACATATTTTATTGTGATGATAGGTAGACTTCCTAAAATTTTGGACCCCCTCTGACCAAAAATGCTGGATCCGCGCATGAATCATGTTTGGGCTATACCTCAAACAATATAATGAATCACTTTCATGTTTTAATACATGAATGATATTGCCCATGACTCAAAGGTTTCACATCATCTTGGTCTAAGGTCAAAGTAACTTAGAGGGAGGGAAGACATCAGTTGTTGTTTTTTTTCTGAAAAAAAAACAACATTTTTTTTTAGATTTAAACAGCTTTTCTCATCAAAAAATCCGTAAACACTAAAAAAATCTGTGCAAATTTATTTTGGTTGTCAAGAAAAATATCGTCTGATTGAAAATGTTGTATAGGATTATGTGTATAAATCTATCATTCAAATGTATTAATATGGATAACTCAAAATCATGTCTATTGTTATTTATCCACCATCCTCTCTTCAATGTATCTTGCATGTACATTTATGAGAATAAAGATTTGTCATGATTGTCATTGTCAGTCAACGACTCAGTCAATCATTCAATCATTAATTCAATCATAAATCTTATCATTGCTACACAATGAAAATTATTGCACCGTCTGGAAAGGTGTAAATCACTGTCTACAACGTCACTGTCTACAACGTCACTGTCTACAACGTCTCTCTACAACGTCACTGTCTACAACGTCACTGTCTACAACGTCACTGTCTACAACGTCACTGTCTACAACGTCACTGTCTACAACGTCACTGTCTACAATGTCACTGTCTACAACGTCACTGTCTACAATGTCACTGTCTACAACGTCACTGTCTACAACGTAGACCGTGCATAAAACTTTATTAATTCATTCTCATCGTTATCATTATTTAATTTGAACAAGTATAATAATTATACAATGAAAGTAGTGTCCTCCGTAGGGAAGTTTTACGCATTGTTGATTGTTATGTGTGACGTCATACCTTGTTCATTTTACGCTGGGCTTTGTGGATATTACGTAGAATTCTTTTGTATTCGTGCTTTTCCACTTGATAAAGGCCGAATGGCCGAAAATTTGTGGATATAGAGTGTTCATTGTTATTTATTATAATTATACATGTTTATACGAGTATTCGAAAAATAAAAAACACCGAATTAAAAACTCAACCGTACTGACTATTTATGAAATATATAATATATAATATATTTCAGGAGAATGTATGAATGGCACCGGTCCAACTACAGCAGAACTGACTTGTAAGTATGACGTAGTAGTCAGTATGAAGTAATAATGAGTTTGGATAGTAGTTGTGAGTATGACGTCGTAGTGAGTATTACCTAGTAGTATAAGTGAGCATTACCTAGATGTGTAAGTGTTCATAACCTAGTAGTGTAAGTGAGCATTACCTAGTTGTGTAAGAGAGTATTACCTAGTAGTGTAAGTGAGCATTACCTAGTTGTGTAAGTGAGTATTACCTAGTAGTGTAAATGAACATAACCTAGTAGTGTAACGTCATTTCTGAACTCATCGACTTGTGAACACAGGGGTGATGTATCATAGCTTAGTCACGAACAGTTTCCTTTGTACATAGCTTTCCTCTACAAGTCTATAGTATTACCTAGGATGGACACGCTTTCCTCTACAAGTCTATAATATATTACCTAGGGTGGGCACGCTTTCCTCTACAAGTCTATGATATATTACCTAGGGTGGACACGCTTTCCTCTACAAGTCTATGATATATTAACTAGGATGGACACGCTTTCCTCTACAAGTCTATAATATATTACCTAGGATGGACACGCTTCCCTCTACAAGTCTATAATATATTACCTAGGGTGGGCACGCTTTCCTCTACAAGTCTATAGTATTACCTAGGATGGACACGCTTTCCTCTACAAGTCTATAATATATTACCTAGGATGGACACGCTTCCCTCTACAAGTCTATAATATATTACCTAGGGTGGGCACGCTTTCCTCTACAAGTCTATAATATATTACCTAGGGTGGGCACGCTTTCCTCTACAAGTCTATAATATATTACCTAGGATGGACACGCTTCCCTCTACAAGTCTATAATATATTTCCTAGGGTGGGCACGCTTTCCTCTACAAGTCTATAGTATTACCTAGGATGGACACGCTTTCCTCTACAAGTCTATAATATATTACCTAGGGTGGACACGCTTTCCTCTACAAGTCTATAATATATTACCTAGGATGGACACGCTTCCCTCTACAAGTCTATAATATATTACCTAGGGTGGGCACGCTTTCCTCTACAAGTCTATAATATATTACCTAGGGTGGGCACGCTTTCCTCTACAAGTCTATAATATATTACCTAGGATGGACACGCTTCCCTCTACAAGTCTATAATATATTACCTAGGGTGGGCACGCTTTCCTCTACAAGTCTATAATATATTACCTAGGATGGACACGCTTCCCTCTACAAGTCTATAATATATTACCTAGGGTGGGCACGCTTTCCTCTACAAGTCTATAGTATTACCTAGGATGGACACGCTTCCCTCTACAAGTCTGTAATATATTACCTAGGGTGGACACGCTTCCCTCTACAAGTCTATAATATATTACCTAGGGTGGACACGCTTTCCTCTACACGTCTATAATATATTACCTATGGTGGGCACGCTTCCCTCTACAAGTCTGTAATATATTACCTATGGTGGGCACGCTTTCCTCTACGATTCTATAATATATTACCTAGGATGGACACGCTTCCCTCTTCAAGTCTATAATATATTACCTATGGTGGGCACGCTTTCCTCTACAAGTCTATAATATATTACCTAGGATGGACACGCTTCCCTCTACAAGTCTGTAATATATTACCTATGGTGGGCACGCTTTCCTCTACCAGTCTATAATATATTACCTAGGATGGACACGCTTCCCTCTACAAGTCTGTAATATATTACCTATGGTGGGCACGCTTTCCTATACAAGTCTACAATATATTACCTAGGATGGACACGCTTCCCTCTACAAGTCTGTAATATATTACCTATGGTGGGCACGCTTCCCTCTACAAGTCTGTAATATATTACCTAGGGTGGCCACGCTTCCCTCTACAAGTCTGTAATATATTACCTATTGTGGGCACGCTTTCCTCTACAAGTCTATAATATATTACCTAGGATGGACACGCTTCCCTCTACAAGTCTGTAATATATTACCTAGGGTGGACACGCTTCCCTCTACAAGTCTATAATATATTACCTAGTGTAGGCACGCTTTCCTCTATAAGTCTATAATATATTACCTAGGGTGGACACGCTTTCCTCTACAAGTCTATAAGATATTACCAGGGGTGGCCACGTTTTCCTCTACAGGTTATTATTTATTACCTGGGGTGGACATGTTTTCCTCTACAAGTCTATAATATATTACCTAGGGTGGACACGCTTTCATCTACAAGTCTATAATATTTTGCTAAGGGTGGACACGCTTTCCCTCTACAAGTCTATAATATATTTCCTAGGGTGGACATGCTTTCCCTCTACAAGTCTATAATATATTACCTTGGGTTGGCACGCTTTCCTCTATAAGTCTATAATATATTATCTAGGGTGGACACACTTTCCTCTACAAGTCTATAATATGTTACCTTGGGTGGACACGCTTCCCTCTACAAGTCTATAATATATTACCTAGGGTGGACACGCTTTCCTCTACAAGTCTATAATATTTTACCTAGGGTGGACACGGGGTGGACACGTTTTCCTCTACAAGTCTATAATATATTACCTAGGATGGACACGCTTTCATCTACAAGTCTATGATATATTACCTGGGGTGGACACGCTTTCCTCTACAAGTCTATAATATATTACCTAGGGTGGACACGCTTTCCCTCTACAAGTCTATAATATATTACCTAGGGTGGGCACGCTTTCCTCTACAAGTCTGTAATATATTACCTGGGGTGGACACGCTTCCCTCTACAAGTCTATAATATATTACCTGGGGTGGACACTTCCTATGTAATATATTCCCTAGGGTGGACTCTTCCTATATAATAGCTATATTTCACTTTTGTACACGATCGTGGCTTCAACTACTAGCAATCCGGATTCGACCGATGTAACTTTTAGAATAAAGTTTTGATTTAGATTTCTTTTTCTTATTTATCTTGAGATAACCAAACCAAAACCATATCAATATTTGGTCACTGGATCAGCCTTTTGGAAGGAAAGAGAGTATCCACCCTTGGGGGTTTTAATATAGACTTAGCTTATAGAGGAAAGGGTTTGTGCTGTGGAAAGTATTTGTGACTAAGCTATGATACCTCGCCCCTTTGCTTGTGAGTATGACTATACAGTGAAGATATAGAAGAGAGTATAATATAGCAATGGGTATGACCATAGTAGTTGTGAGTGTAACGTCAGTTGTGATACGGGTGGGGTTCAGGTCGGATTCCTTGTCGTCAAAGATGGAGTGGGTTGGCTTTCCTGCCTATGGTTGTGTAAAAAAATACCCGGTCGAAGACGACAAAATCGACTTATTTGGTAAATTTTATGTGCCTTGATTCTCTTACCCCCTTCCGAGGTCCGCGCTAGGAAAAATAAAACATGTAAATACATGGAGTTATACGATGTAAGATATGTATGTGTTTGACAATGATGTATCTTAATTATGACAGTTGTAGTGGCTATATAGGTCTATATGGTATATAGGTTTCTCAGGCGCGGTACTGGACAGATGAACATCAGACATAAAACCTTTATGCATTTCTAAAAGAGTTGAAGGTAAAACAAGTTAATTAATACACTCGGAACAAATGTCGCTTTGGGATACAGAATCGAATTACAATCTAATTAAAATTCAGATCTCTTTACTTCGAATTTTAATTAAATTGAACCGAATAAGTTTGTATGAATCAACACCCATCCCCGCCTTGTCAGTTTCTCATTATAGGTTTGGACATGCAAATGATGTTTTTCCGGTGGTCTAGTAAATTTATAACATTCGATCAAATATGTGAACTGTAACGTTCTCAGTGAAGGTGTATTTCACAAAAATAACTGAAAGGTGATCCAGACCTTGTTCACCTGTTAGATCCGCGCTTGCAGTGATATATGGAGTGTTGATGTGATGACTTACCTCCCCCTGGTCGCCGCAGCACCTTCCCTTAACGTCATTAACGTGACATTCGGGACAGGTAAAGCGTGGTCAGTATATCAGTACGTTCTATACTCGGAGAGGGAAGGGTACTGGACTTATACATTAATTTTGTGCATCAGAAATGAATATTACATCGTTTAATCCAAATGGTACCACAGGTAAGTCTTGTGAGATGAAAAAAGAAAATAATACCAACTTTCAAAAATCATCGTGTGTTCAAAGTAATGAATTACGTGAGTTGTCAGTTGTTCATAATCGTAGTGTACACAATTCACAAATAATTGATAATGACACTAGTTCCGTTGTGGGCTTTTATTTATATAGAAGGAGCTGTTAAGATAAGGCGTAGAATCTGCCCTGAAAAGTCAAAATTTCAAAATGCAAAATTTTAGAATCGCTTTCGGTAGAAATTTCAAGTAACTTGGTCCGCACATGAATCTGCTGTCAGATGGGATAATTTATGCAAAATAAGACCGCTATTTGGGTCAAAATAAGCGTTTTTTTTTACACAGAAATCAATGGAAAGCGGGAAAGTTTTATACAACATCGCCCCCCCCCCTCGCTTTCCAATGCCAATTTCACCAAAGTTGTATATCAATAAAACACATTTTCTGGCCAAGTGGGGTTCTCAAGCGAAGGGGGGAACAATGTCCCACAGGCGAAAAACGAAAAAAGGGGGGATGGATGACTATTTTTAAATTTGCCTTTAGAGCGATATTTAAAGTGAGTTATATTGCCATCTTTTTCTTTTTATATCACGGAACAATCTATTCAGAGTGTGTTCTGATAAAATATTTAACCGTTTGGAAGGACATAAACGAGAAAGTTGTCTATTTCTACACCGTGTGTATTTCGCGCCAGAAAGCTACATAAGTGGCTGAGAAAAACTAAATAAAACCGTTTTTCAGTTTCCGGATGGCAGAATTTGCCGATTTTATTGATATAATAACCTCAAAGTTAATTTTGCTTATCCAATTTTGACACGAAAAGGTAACAGAAGCATAATAAACGTAAAAATGTGTAAAATAATGCATTTTTGTGCATTTCCCAGCGATATTCAACGTCTTCTGTCATCTGTACCCCTACCTCTTCAACCCGTAATAATATCTTTCGCAAAATTTATTTAAATAAAATACCTACCATGAATCTTATAATACTTATATTTTTATCCTGACCAACTTTCATTTAAATTGGAAGGACAGCGCACGAGAAATAATTGAGTGATTTCAGGGCTAAATCCGGCCCTTATCTTTACAGCTCCTTAGTATTGCTCTGACACTTTGATTATATGTTGAAATACGCTTAATACTATATGATATGATATATGTTGATGTATACGCTTTATACTGAATGATTTCTTTACAGTCTCACCTTCGTGACTGCCTTTAGTTAATATCCCTTTGAAACAATCTTCTGAGCATCAGTCTATCTTTACCTACAAGTATTATTGAAAATTAAAAAAAAAGTCAGAAGTTATGATATGAGAATGCAAGCTAGAAATATTATTCATATATTTGAATTTTGATTTGCTTTGCATGTAGTTTCTTTTAGTGCATCTCCATGATTCATTTTTACTTCTTTGCTTTAAAAGTAGTTGGAATTATAAATGTTTATATCAGAGACACCAAAATCATCTCCGTTATTATTAGTGAAAAACTATATGTCGATGAAGTCATTTGATTCCGAATATCGATTTCAATTTTCTACAATCGATTGGGCACGCCGAAAGGAAGATGTTTAATGCATTTCCCTCATTTTTAATGTAGCAACTTGTAGTTCTTTTCTGTGATAAAAAAGCAAAACGCGCAGAGAATTTGAATGCTAAAAATGTAATTTTTTAGCATTTTTTCCTCAGTGTTATGCATGAAAATACAGTCTATCTTTTATGCTGTATTTTTCATAGAATATTATTTTCCGATTGAAATCCGGCAGTAATCGATCAGCTAACCCTTTACGATCATTTTCCGATGATCGATTCCTAAATATCTTCCGATGTACAATTTTACCTTAATAATAACTTATTATCATTATCGTCATTTTATTCAGTGTTTGAGATAGTTTCGGTTGTTTTATTTGATACGAACATTTGTGTTTGAGCTACAAATACAGTTCAAACATGGTTTGATCAACGTTTTAGGATCAACACCAGTTGCCACATGTACATGTAATTGCTATGCTCACTTTCAGCTACATCAGTCAGCCTGAGTCCAGTATCGAACCTAACCACGCCATATCTTACGTCAACCAGGGATACTGACTTAGCCTCCACTCCCATCCCCGTCACTTCTCAACCTCGTCAACCACAAAGTAAGATTCCCACAATGCCATGTAGTTTCCCAGAATGCATTGTAGCTTCCCTGGTTACGGACTTGCACATGCTCATGGATCACAGATTTTTTTTTATTGATTTTAGACACCAAATTTTAAGACGCCGTATCTGAAAGGAGATTTTTGTTCTTTCCTACCTCCGAACCAGTACCTGTCTTTAGATCAATCCCTACAATATCTGCAGTTTTTAAAATGTTCCTTACAAATTGAATATATGGTATTTAATGATCTAGAATTTCCCGGGTGGAGCATCAGAGAGGGTACATCCTAATTTGGTTATGATGAAAATAACCCCTCCCCCTAGAATAAATCAGGGGAAAATAAGGATTTTTGGAATATTCAAATTCCAGGGGGTCCTGATACCCCTTTAGATAGGCGCCTGTTCTGGGAACTGTTGAAATAAAGTATCCGAATATCCTCCCGAGTGAAAAGAAGAAGAAGAAGAAGAAAGAAAAAGAAAGAAATAGTCATAATCTTAACAAAAATACTGTCTGATATTCTGTGTTGTGTGACCAACATGATGGGATATTTTACGTAAATGTGGGATATAACATGTAAATATGGGATATTATACGTAAATATGGGATTTTACACGTATATAGGGATATCACACGTAAATATGGGATATTATACTTAGATATGGGATATTACACGTAAATGTGGGGTATTACACGTAAATATGGGGTATTACGTGTAAATATGGGATATTACATGCAAATATGGGATATTTATGTAATTATGGCATATTACACGTAAATATAGGATATTACATGTAAATGTAGAATATTACACGTAAATGTGGGATATTACACGTAAATATGGGATATTACGCGTAAATATGGGATATTACGCGTAAATATGGGATATTACGCGTAAATATGGGAGATAACACGTAAATATGGGATATTACGCGTAAGGTCTCGCGGAACACCTCTAGACTTTTCCATGTAGCGACTTTTCAAAAAAGTGACCACTGTCAAAATCCTTATTTTAAGTAAACTTAAAGTTGCTTTAAATTTTAATAGGAAATGTTGACTTTTGAAGTTTAAATAAATTTGGGAGGATTTTCTGCTGAAAGTAGGCATCTTGGACAGATCCGAAACTGTGTAGAAACTCCCATGCAGCCGGCTTACTTTCGGTTTGCTGTTTTGACCATGTACTGAAAATAGGTAAGAAATATGGAGGGAAAATACCAGTCTTGTTCATAGATGATAAATTTGTGAGAAAATGAATCACGGAAGAGGTATGTAATATGGTACCATTTGAAAGTTTCAGATTTTATCTAGAGATACATAGTAACCATATTTTGTGGGAAATTTTTTTCCCTGAGCTATGGCGACCTGAAAATGGGTAGGTTTTGCTCAAATTTGCATAATTTTAGAGTCATTTTGGGTATGTTTCCATTCAATGTTCTGGCACATGGAAGCTAGAAGAAAGTAATGTCTATATGTGTTCTAGTACTTTGAGGGGGTATTGTGAATATTAAGATATAAAATGTCAAATAAGTTGGTTGCCATGGCAACAGATTGGGAAAAAAAGAAAAACACCCCTTCCCGCAAAGCGACATTACGAGACAGGTGTTCCGCGAGACCTAAATGTGGGATATTACACGTAAATATGGGATATTACATGTAAATGTAGGATATTACATGTAAATGTAGGATATTACACGTAAATATGGGATATTATAAGTAAGAATCGTCTGTGCAGGGAGATGAGAACATTGTGTGATCCGTCAGTACCTAACAGTGATGTAGACGACACATTACAAACAAACAAAAAAGTGATCCAAGTGCATGAGCACTATATATATGTTTAAATTATATAGATAGACCAGGAAGGGGTTTCTTTTTTGCACAGAGTTTCCTTCCTCATAGACTTTTCCTGTTTGGTGGTGGATTCCATGTAAATGAGCAGGTTATATGTAATATTCATAACATCACCGTGCTTAATGAACAACTCGATTTCTCTCTCCCCTACAGACAAATTTGTAACAACAATTAAAAACGCATTATCTTTTTTTTTGTTACTCTGTGTTTTTATTATTTATTTGTAAAATGAGCCATGCCAATCGATTGCTTTGCAGTTGCAAATCCAGGGTGATCTTGATTGAAGCTTCTTGTTTAAAAATCCAAACACTTTTTAGTACAGCCATTTTGAATATAAATCAAATCAGTTGAATATTTTGAATGAATCCTAATATTTTGAATAAATCCAATTGTTTTGACTAGGATAAATCACTATATGATAATTACTTAGTTACTGTACAATTATAAATGACTTCAGCTGGATGATGCCAATGGACCAACCTACTTTCCGTCCAGCTTTTAACGTTTCATTTCCATTACTAATCAATAAACCTTAAGTTTTCAAAACCTAATAGTTGGAAGACATACATTATAACTGATGTAACTTATCATTCAACAACACGTATAATTACGATTAATGTGGGTTTTTTTTAATTTTGGAGTAATCTCTCTTGTTACAATATAATGGGAAATCTCTTATGTACGGAGATTAGAAAATTTTGCACGTACATGCATGACTTAAGAATGATCATTGATGCATATGACCGCTTAGAGCATACATGTTTGTTATATGTTACTATGTTGTACTAATTCTCTAACATTGCAATAATTATGATTACTATGGTGATGATATAAACATTTAACCAATCAAATTTACTAACTTAAGCTTCTGTATTCACGTGGACCTAATCCAAGAATTTGTTGATACTGAATTGAGTCTTAATTAAAGACCTTTATCAGGGTAAAAAGAATCTAATATTTAGTTCAATCTAATTTTGTGTCAGATTGAAATACTTCTTCCAGAGGGAAGGAATGATATAAGTAATAAAAACACAAACTCTCAAATACATCAATTTTCGCCCCCCTATTTTAAACTGTATTTATTTCAATTTCACTTAATAAAACATATATGGAAACAATTGTAAATTTATAAAAATAGAAAGGAAAGGGAAACAAGGATAGTCAACGAAATAAAAAAAGCAAACGAAAATGAACAAAACAAAAAACAGTTATTGAAAACGTACAAAATGGGATAGAGATCAAAAGGTTGCATGCTAAATGAACGATGAATGAAAAATATCGTTAGGAGAATACGAAGAAAAATATATATATACAATGAACTGATGATCTTAGAAAAATGTTATACTTAAAACAAAATTATAGGCTGCCATATACATTGTCGATTTATTTGATTGATATAGGGAATAGGAACGAAAATTTGTGTATTTGTGTTTTTATTTAATGTTATGTCGTTACCTTGATTAAGCCCCTAAGACCGGAAAATTAGATTCAGAGTTCTCATCTAGCAGTTTTAAAATTGGCAAGCAATCACAAACTACAAAGTTTGAATCTTATTTGATTCAAAAAATCATAAAGAAAAAGTTACGACCCTCAAGAAAACCAAGTTAGGCCGAAAAATGTCAATTTAATAAAATATTATGCACATATGACATGTAAGATATGCATAATATTTTATTGAATTGACGTTTTCAACCTTCTGTGAATGAAACCCACCCCTTCGCTACTTTCTTTTATTATTGAAATATAAGGAAAGTACAGGAGGGTGCCATTGTGGGGTCACGGTGTCGAACTCCTGTGTTTTAGGTCACATGTAATACATTTTCACGTTTTTTTTGTTCCAGCACCTCCTGATACAAATGACGTCATTGTCATTGCAATTATTGTGTCAGTTGTCATTCTCCTTCTCATCGTGCTCGTCGTCGTTATCATCTACAAATACAGACCAATCAGGAAAAAGATATGTGGGCAGTCAACAAACAGGAGGTATGTCAAATTATTCTTGGCTATATCATGTAATGGTACAGTTTCTTTCTATAGACTTTAGTGTTTTATCTACTCGCATACAAGTCTGTATTTTACTTGGCAACCAAAGTTAACGCTTCCAAAAACCTCCAAATCTCAAACTTTGGAAAGTATAGTAGATATGTTGATCAGATCGATACGCTGGTGTTACAACTTGGGGGCCAAAGTAATTAAATATGGTGGGACATAAAACAAAATGTTTATTACTGTGGCCTTATAATCTAATTCGCTACGCTCAAACGCTTATAAAGTAACTCAACACCTACATCTAAATTTTAATGTATAGATCAATGATTGTACAGGACAGATTGCGATCTTGAAATTTGATCTGAGACCATAGATAACACCAAACTTTCCTTCTGCCATGAATACATCAGGAAATCTGAAAAATATGTATTGAAATACGTTCAATACTTTATTGAATCGATATGAAAAACAACAAGAAAAGAGTACTCTGATGGGGCAAAGACTACACCAGTACTGACCAATCAAAGGACCTGTATATATCAAATGAGTGTCTATACCTGCCTTACCTTATGGCAACCAATCGGATAACAGCACTTTACTGTAACAGTCGGGGAAACTTCCATATATGGAAGTCAAGCATAGCGGAACGACTGCGTCACATAATAAGTTCAGAGTGAACGCTCTCTCATGTTCAACCAATCGCTTCATTGAACTATACCATGATAGTAAAATCGTGTGTCAGTATATTTTGGCTTTAGTACTGTCTTCAAAATTGCTTCGCTATCGCAGAAATCGCGACTATATTCCTTGAAATCTTTGTCACTTATACTTCAGAGGTATATCTATCAATTCCATGTTGCATTAAAAAAAATTCAAACTCTAAATTCAGATATTAAGATTAGAAAATGGCACATTTTTAATAACTACTTGCATTGGACCTATACACATAATCTTCGTGAAATCGATCCATACACAGATCTTTCTGTACTAGACATGTATAATTTACGTTTGTAACTATAAAAACATCGAATATTGAAGAATAATGTGTTTCTAATGTATACATTGCAAAGTTTTTTGAAAGAAATGCCAGGGATTGAGGAAGAATTTGCCGAAAGTGCATAATTTTTCCTAATGTATGTTTTATTTTCTCCATGCATGGGTTTACACCCCTTTTCGGTGTTTGTACTATGTACAAATTTGAAAAAAAATCTAGAAATGTCACGTAAAGGCATCATAAGTAATCGAATTTATTGAACATTAGCAAATCTAGAAATCTAGAATTGTTTTCCAAGGGGGGGGGGGGGGGGGGGGTGGAAGCAAGCCTGTCAGGAGGGTCAACCTTTGAGTCTGAAAAAAAAAAATATTTACAACGGGAAAAATAAAAATTTGGTATTCTAGACGGGGTGTCCCCCCAGATCCGCGCTTGCAGGTCTCAAGTTATTCAATTAAGAGCATACTATAGATGTACAATACCTCACTAGAAACCTCATTCTCACATTTAACAATAACCTATCAAAACTATTGTACATGTAGGTGGCGCCACTCACTTAAAACAATTCATTAGAACAGAATTGGGGAAATTTTTCTTTCAAGGAATATTGGCATAATAAATTTATCGGTACCGATGTAAGGTTGGGATGGGAGATATAACAGTTTTGTTGAAAATGGAAAAGTAGGCCGGGATAGTTCTTTTTAATCCTAGTTTATAGTTCTCTGAGACGTACACCTCCTTCCTCATCAATGGCCAATTTTATTCTCTCTCTCTCTCCCTCTCTCTCTCTCCTTTTTGATTTTAAATGCGCGAAAGAGAGGAACTGAGCTAATATAGAACCTATTAATCGAATAATATATAATAATTTTCATTGAGATCACACATTGAACCATTCAAAAAAGCATGATCTTCTCACCTTGATTTACGGTCTTTGACATAGAATTTTTAAAACTGCTACATGGAATCGATAGATAACTTATAATAATACCTCTAAAGTATATGTAACAAAGATGTCAAGGAATTTAGTAGCTATTTCTGCGATAGCGAAGCAAGTTTGAAGACAGTACTAATAAAGCCAAAATATACACACGATTTTACTATCATGGTAATCCCATAATGAAAAGTTCATTGAAGCGATTTGTTGAATATGAGAGAGCGCTCACTCTGAACTAATTATGTGACGCAGTCGTTTACGGTGTCATCCTGATTGTCCAACATTTATATACAAAGGTAAAAATTTGGTATATTTTTTGTTGGACAATCAGGATTCCAGGTAGTACCAATTACATTGTTTGCATAATTACTTAGTTAATTGATCTCATTGATCTTGCCGCTAATTGGTTCAGGTAAATGTTGGACAGATATGGCATAACCTCGTGAATTTAAAATAAATAAGATAAAAGACGTTTAACATTTTTTAAAAAGTAATTCTACCAGGGACGTATATATACGTCTCTGCTTCTTCACTTATTTTGTCGTCAGTATCTCAGGTGCCTGCAGATATGATCGTTTTCAACCCCTCCCCCTCTTTCTTTCTCAGAATCATGGCCATAATGGCCATGGAGTAAAGAAGGTTTTATCCCCCCTTCTTTACTCCACTGCCATTTTAGCCATGATTCTGAGATAGAAAGAAGGGGGGAGGGGTTGAAACAATCATATCTACAGACACCTGTGGTCAGATAAAAAAAAATTGTTGGAAATAGACAATTGTTCATGTAGATGTTCGGGCTTTTATGAGATTAGCGGAGAAATTCCATTCATATTTTTATCTCAAACAAGCAGACAGACAGCAGGCATGAAAGACAGACAGCAGACATAACCGTCCATATTAAAATTAACTGATTCTATAACAAACATTTAGCATATAAGAGTTTCATGCGCATGAACAACCTCCATTTTACTCCAAAACACAGGGGAAAAGTAACTTAAATATTTTTAAACTGAAGAACTTAATTGATTAAGAAGTCACCTAGAAATAAAAAATAAATAAATATATGATTATCATATAAACATGTATATATATTTATCATATATACATGTATATATATTTTTGCGAAAAGCTCGTTTTCTAGGATTTTTTCTAAACTTTACTAAAGATTGTAGTGTATTTTCTCCTTATTGTACTCATCATTTTAAGTAATCATCTACTATTACATGTAGCCGATGATCTACTGAAAATCATAATTGAGAAATAAATTAATTTTGAGTGAAACTTTTACATTTATTTTCCTTTTTTATATATCAAATTTAAATTAACTTTGTTAGATTTGGTGAAAATAGATTTTCAAGTATGAAAAAAACCCTAATTGGAATGTTTATTTAGACAAACAGGTGTGTTTATTTAACAATACACAGGTGACCTTAAATTCTTTGTTGGACAATCAGGATATGGGATATTCAAAATGTTGGACAATCAGGATTGAACCGTCGTTTACTACGGTTGGCTTCCATATAAGGCAGTTTCCTCGACCTGCGTAACATTGATAAACATTGGAAGAAAATCTTTTTGTATTACGTCCATTGGAGGATACCTTTCTGGAAAATTGGTTAGAAAAAAAGCACACACAAAAACATCAATCTTACTATCCGGAGGAACCCCCCCCCCCCCCCAAAAAAATAAAATAAAATAATAAAATCAAGCCAAATCCTTTGTGGGTATTTTCTAAGACCAGAATTTTCTTAATCTATATACATTTAATTAGTTTTGAGATTTTTTTCTAAATAATTCAGTTTTTTTTTTCTTTTTTTGTATTTGAATTTTTTATAATTCATTTTTCTCCTTCTTGGAATTTCTAAAGGTAGTGCATGTATCTGTTTTTCTTGCCTACCGGGATGGTACCTCTCAGAAAATGATCATAGAGATGTAATGACAGCACAAAATCGATAATTCAGAAAATCAGAAACAACAGAAAAAACAGCTCTGATCTCAGAAAATGAGCGGGACTTAAAACAGATATTTAATCCCTTGGCCTAAGGTAAAAAAGATATCAACATAACTTCGTTTGAATTCATTTGCATGTACAGGTCCGTGGTCGCTTCCATTCATGTAAATTTTGGACATAGTTAAGGGTTAATTTTTCTCTGGCGCCAGCCTTTATGGTCTGTGAGGATTTTATGTTCTCTGAAGCGCGTGAGCGTTCCTGATTTTTGTTCGATAATGACCCCTATCTCAGATTTTACGTCCAAAACTGCCCGCAATATGGAAATAGGATAGAAGTTTTCTATACACGAGCAGCGTTGTTTTATCTGAATCATGAAAATAATTGGGAAATGAGTTATTTTGCGTTGAAATTACAGACAGTAAAACGAGTCTTTACAGGAAAGTAATCAATCAGTAATATAAAATGTTGACGTTGATTGATTAGAAGGGAAGGACCACTCCATGTATCGGTTCTACTTTTTTTCTATCCACATACGTCAGTGGTCTGGTACAGCAAGAACAGATCTAGGAGGGTGGGAGGGGAGTCAGACCCCCCCCCCCCCCCACTTGAAAATGCTTATTTTCCTATTTTTTTTTCTCATATAAATTTTAGACTGCTGAGCGGATGACAAATTCCTGCTCATCTGTGATGATACGATGGACATATAGTCATTAAGAAAAAATATCTTTCAACATTTCGTCATAGGACAATATGAATACGTCATGAATTTCGGAGAAATATTTGCACCTCCCCCTTCCCATGCACCCATCCAACTTCAGGGTAGGAAAGACATTTGCCACTATCTTTCGACCTAAAGATTTTATAGTTTTGAATTAACCATATACAGGTATTACAACGTTCTCATTCGATGGAAAAGGTAACGCACACGAATTACTGTTCTTGGCTGGTTTCTATAGTAACGTTGTCTCAAGGTTTATACAATAGAAACAAATTGCAAATGTCGAAGTCCATTACACAAGGATGAATTAGTCCTCAGCAGTGACGGATTCAGAGTCTCCCCTCCAATTTTTCACGCAAATTTGAATATTTTTCATATTACTTCTTTTTATCAATATAAATTGATGACAGTATGTTAACATTTACAAATTTCAATATGTGGATATTATTACGTGTAATCTATGTCAGAAGTTTAAAAAGAAAATAATTGATTTTTTACTTTTTATTTATGTCCCCGTAATTGTCCTGTCCGTTTGTCTGTCTGTTTGTCTGTTCGTCCGCAAAAACTTTAACCTTGGCCATAACTTTTGAATGGTAAGGGATATGGCTTTGATATTTCACATGTGTATTTCTTGTGACAAGACCTTTCCATGGATACCCAGATTTTTGACCTTGGAGTTTGACCTACAATGTACATGTACTTTTGAAAAACATTAACCTTGGCATTTACCTTTGAATGGTAAGGGATAGGGCTTTGATATTTCACATGTATATTCCTTGTGACAAGACCTTTCCATGGATAGAAATAATTTTGACCTTGTGACCTTTACCTCGGAGTTTGACCATTTTACAATTTTTACTGACAAAGATGCACGGGGGCATTCGTGTTTCACAAACACAAGTTTTTTTTTATTTATCAATAATCACGGCGTTATGAGATATTCAAAAAATTCCTATGGAAAAGATGAATTTAAACGTTCGAATTTCCACGAATTCACAGAGTTTTACAAGTTCGCTTTGTTTGTCGTTTAAATATTTTATGACTAGATAAAACTCACTTTTACATGTTACTTTTTTTAAATAGATTAATATATATTATAAATATACATGTGAAAAGTCTTGAATAATTAATCTACTGTATGATTTAACCATGAATAAATCCATGAGAGTAATCGATAATCTGGTTTAACTCGCGAAAGCCTTTATGGATAACCCGAGAAAACACTTCTTTCATCTGTAATAGTTACAAGTCCACCCCCTGACTGTAAACCTCCACAATACCAAAAGGGGAAGTGGTGGCTGCACTCAGCCCCACCCCCTTTCCTAATATTCTGTATCCGTCACTGTGCTGTACATGTAGTTATAAAATCGAGAGGAAATACTGGTTCAGATTAATTTTTTTCAGTGCAATTTTTAAATACTTAACTATTGTGAATGCAAAAAAATGGGAGTGGGGTGGGAGGCATTACTAAAGAAACCATCCTTATGTACCCATTACGATAGAAACCATCCTTATGTACCCATTACGATAGAGACTGCTTTTGCAATGAGCGAACAAATAATGTTATTTATAAACAAATTGTCTTGTTGTACAGAATGTGTCATATAAAACAGCAAGTAAACTTGCACAGGCGCGAATACAAGGTGTTGGTTTTGTTCGATTTTATTTTTTGCATGAAGCAAATTTGCATAGAGATGAATTATTGCATAATCTGGCACTAGGCCCGTGTTTCCTAAATGGATGGATGCATGTTATGAATTGTCTGAAAGAGAGCGAATTGATTTGGTATCTGATTGGCTTATGACATGCATGCATATTCATGACAATGAATGTACAATATATAAAGACTTCAAAATCCATACCTAGGGACCTGCTTTGGATTGCTCCACGAGACTGACTCATCGTTATCCGTTCTTATATTTCTTTTTCATTAGCTCACCTGAGCGAAGCTCGTGTGCTATTGTCATAGCGCGCCGTCCGTCGTCCGTCGTCGTCGTCGTCGTCCGTCCGGCGTAAACTTTTAACATTTTCGACATCTCCTCTGCAACCGCTGCACAGAATTTCACGAAACTTCACAGGAAGCAAGTACTCAATGCCCTCTACCAAGTTTGTGTTTTTTGAGCCGATTTGAATTCCAAGATGGACGCCACAGGCTCTGATTGGCTGACACATTTTCGACTTCTCCTCTGAAACCGCAGCACAGAATATCTCGAAACTTCACAGGAAGCAAGAACTCAATGCCCTCTACCAAGTTTGTGTTTTTCGAGCCGATCGGAAATCCAAGAAGGCCGCCACAAGCTCTGATTGGCTGACACATTTTCGACTTTTCCTCTGAAACTGCTGCACAGAATTTCATGAAACTTCACAGGAAGCAAGCACTCAATGCCTTCTACCAAGTTTGTGTTTTTTGAGCCGATCGGAAATCCAAGATGGCCGCCACAGGCTCTGATTTGCTGACACATTTTGGACTTCTCCTCTGAAACCGCTGCACAGAATATCTCGAAATTTCACAGGATGCAAGAACTCAATGCCTTCTACGAAGTTTGTGTTTTTCGAGCCGATCGGAAATCCAAGATGGCCACCACAGGCTCTGATTGGCTGACACATTTTCGACTTCTCCTCTGAAACCGCTGCACAGAATTTCATGAAACTACACAGGAAGCAAGAACTCAATGCCTTCTACCAAGTTTGTGTTTTTCGAGCCGATCGGAAATCCAAGATGGCCGCCACAGGCTCTAATTGGCTGACACATTTTCGATGTCTCCTCTGAAACCGTTACACAGAATTTCTGGAAACTTCACAGGAAGCAAATACACAATGCCCTCTACCAAGTTTGTGTTTTTCGAGCTGATGGGAGATCCAAGGTGGCTGCCACAAGCTCTGATTGGCTTACACATTTTCGACTGCTCCTCTGAAACCAGTGCACAGAATCTCTCGAAACTTCACAGGATGCAAGAACTCAATGCCCTCTACCAAGTTTGTGTTTTTCGAGCCGATTGGAAATCCAAGATGGCTGCCACAGGCTCTGATTGGCTGGCACATTTTCGACTTCTCTTCTGAAACCGCTGCATAGAATTTCACGAAACTTCACAGGAAGCAAGTACTCATTGCCCTCTGACAAGTATAAGTTTTTTGGAGCCGATTGGAAATCCAAGATGGCAGCTACAGGCTCTGATTGACACATCTTCGACTTCTCCTCTGAAACCGCTTCACAGAATTTCTTGAAACTTCACAGGAAGCAAGTACTCATTGCCCTCTTAGTCTACCAAGTTTGTGTTTTTCGAGCCGATCGGAAACCCAAGATGTCCTCCATAGGTTCTAATTGGATGACACATTTTTGACTTATCCACTTGAACTACTGCACAGAATGTCACCAAACTTTACAGGAAGTAAGTACACATTGTCCTTAACAAAGCTTCACTAAAAGTGATTTTCTTCAGTTCTTATACTGACTTTGATTGAAAACATACATACAGTCTCCTCAGGTGAGCGATGTGACCCCCTTGGGCCTCTTGTTAAAAAATGCTTTTAATTTGGAACCTCTTTTTGCAACTCAATCAAAACTAGTACATAATGTATGGTCGATCTTGACTAACATCCAATGGTATACACTACTAACAAACCATATCATCAACGTAAAACAGTTTTCTTTATTTTTATGTCCCCCCAACGGGGAGGAGACATATTGATTTTGCCTTCGTGTCCGTCTGTCTGTCCGTCTGTCACTCATCGTGTAAGGGCTATATCTCCTGAACTGTTTACCCGATCACTTTCATATTTTAGTGCGTTGTTGCTTATGACTCTAAGGTTTCACATCACCTTGACCCAAGGTCATGTGACCAAGGTCAAGGTCACTTAATACATTTTTAATGAAATTGTACGTACATAACTGTCCGGTCTATATCTGTTGAACCGTTTACTGGATCACTGTCATATTTTAATATGTTGTTGTTTATGACCCAAAGGTTTCGTATCACCTTGACCCAAGGTCAAGGTCACTTAGTACATTTTTAATGAAATTGTACATACATTCCTGTCCGGTCTATATCCCTTGAACGGTTTACCTCATCTTTTTCATAGTTTAGTATGTTGTTGCTTATGACCCAAATGTTTCACATCACCTTGACCCAAGGTCAAGGTCTCTTAGTTCATTTTAATGAAATTGTTCATGCTATCCTGTCCGGGCTTTTTTCTCTATATATGTGATAATTATTTTCATCGGTCGGTTATTCATTATAGTTCTGCTCAAGGACTATATTACTTGTCTGTCTGTACATATGTCACAACGTAATACTCTAAACATTTTTTGGTCTCCTTGACAGATTTTTCAGGTATCACGTAAAAGTTTTGTCGACCTACTTTATTACATTAGTTGTGGGCCTTTCGTTTAATTTAAAGGTTTTCTGTGCCCCAGTAATCGGAGATGCATATCGGTTTTGGCTTGCCAGTTTCTCTGTTTGTCCACGATAAACTTTAACCTTGGCCATGACTTTTGAATCTCACATGACAATAACACTTTTTTGTGTTGACCTTGAAGTCTGACCTTGTTGATACAAAACAGTTCACCTTAAAAAGATGCCGACAGTGTCATGTGTGTATTACAAAAACATTTTGAACTCAGTTTGACGGACTGGACACCCATCCAACCCTTCTAGATCCGTCTATGCATGTAAACTTATAGTGAGGTGTTTTTATGATACAGACAAATTTACATGTTTCAGTCGGCATGATAAGGAGGATTTACGAGCAAGCACCTCCTCTTCTGTTCAGTATGAGAATGGTAGAATCACGTCCTGCGCAGCAGCGGAGCCGCCTGTCAACTCGCCTGGCTCAGTTTCGGGCATCGGGGAGGGGGTTAGAACAACCTCTGACACAAACTCACTACAGGATAATGACATTAAGATAGAAATACCGATGAATGATACAGAAATGAACGTGTTTTCGCCAAGTATACACTTTCGAAAGGGGGGAACAATATCACAAGAACCGCTTCTTGACGCCTCCGTGACGGGAGACGACGTGGATGAAGGGGGAAGTGAGAACATGGGGTTTAATAACTCTGAAAACACACAATCGCAGGTAACTGAAAGCGTTACAGATAAAAACATTGTAGATTCAAGGGCAATGTATCATAAAGGGGGAACACTATCCACGGAACCTCTTATTGCCTCGGACTCTGTGGAAACTGTTAATGACGAGGTAGATGGAAGATGTAACAGTGCTTTTAGTGAATCAGACAAGAAAGAGGACGAAATTGTCACACACGAAACGTCTGTATCCATAGACACTGTAAATGTGGATGATGAAGCTGTGTACATCAACAATGAAGAAAAAAAGCCAGACATGAATCAAAACATCACGGTGAAACGGGAAGTAACTCTTGAGAGTGAAGCTGAGTAGATCACGATGAAAGAGGAAGTAACACTTTACAGTAAAATAGACAATGAAAATATACTTGTAACAGACGAAAAAGATACTTTTAAAACTTATTTTGTCATGCAGCTGATGTTGACGAAAGAACGTTGCTGTAGACACGAGGCCTGTTGGATTTAAAAAAAAAAAACCCTCGAACACACCTAAGATCGACCAAAGAAACTTATTATGTTGAATTTATACACTTTAATAACACCACAGAGAGAGAGAGAGAGAGAGAGAGAGAGAGAGAGAGAGAGAGAGAGAGTTTTATTTGCAACACAGAGTTTCAAAATCTTCAGGGGAGGATATTTCTCTACCAGTTTTACTATTCAATTTATTTGATCGGAAAAGAGGTCAAAAGGTCATGAATTTCTTTAGTTTTGTACAACATGCAACACCCCCATCCTACCCCCTACTTCTTAAAAAAAGCAAAAAATTTCCCTTTGCATAAATAATAGTACCTCTGATATATTTAAAAGTGTGTCAAAGTAACATGCCGTATCGCAGTTTTGTTTTACTTTCCTACAATACTGTATACCAAACTGTTTACTGGCAGCAAGGTTTGTAAGGGTCAAGGTTTGTTGTAGGTAAGGTTTATAAGAGGTCAAGGTTTGTCAAAGGTAAGGTTTGTCAGTGGTAATAAGCTTTGTCAAAGGTCAAGGTTTGTCAGAGGTCATGGTTTGTCAGAGGTCATGGTTTGTCAAAGGTCAAGGTTTGTCAGAGGTCAATGTTTGTCAGAGGTATGGTTCGTCAGAGGTAAAATTTGTTAAAGCTCAAGGTTTGTCAGATGTCAATGTAAGGTTTGTAAGAGGTAAGGTTTGACCGTATGGTTTTGTCAAAGGTCAAGGTTAGTCAGAGGTAAGGTTTGTCAAATGACAGGGTTTGTCAGAGGTCAAGGTTAGCTTTGTAAGAGGTAACTAAGGTTTGTCAAATGTCAAGGTTTGTAAGAGGTCAAGGTTAGGTTTGTAAGAGGTAAGGCTTGTCAAATGTCACTTTTTATCAAAGGTCAAGATTTGTCAAAGGTCAGGGCTTTTCATAGGTCAAGCTTTGTCAAGGATCAAGTTTATTAAACGTCAAAGATTGTCAAAGTTCTAGGTTTGTCAGAGGTCAAAGTTTGTTAGATGTCAAAGTTTGTTAGATGTCAAGGTTTTTATAGGTCGGGGCTTTCCTAAGGTAAGATTTTCTACATCAGAGGTAAAAAGGTCTAGGGCATCATAAATAGAATTGACTTGTTGTATAAGAACTTAAAAATATAGATAGTTAAGGTTTATAACTTTATAGAGAATTAATCGAAATCGAAATAATTATTTTCCTATTTTTTTTATTTTTTTGTAAATACACGTAATATTTTCTAAAATTCATCCTTCAGGGTTTTGGCTTTAATATCCTGACCCCACCTCCCGAAAAAAAAAAAAAAAAAAAATCCAGTGTCATGTATGTCTCTCTTTTTATTAAATTGTTGAATGGTGATCTGCTTTCATTCCATTTATTTTTGTTTATCTCAAATTCTTTATTGGATGTTTTTGTTTTCATATTGACAGTGTTTTATTTTACTTTGTTTAATAAATATTATTATATATAATTAAAGAGTGCTGTATTTTGTCAGTGCAACAGAACAGATTTCTAGGTAAGGACAACACAAACCATGTGAACAAACGCTCGTTTTCAATAAATTCGAATTCACGTGTCATTAATAATCGAAGAATATGAAAAAAAAAAACCCATACAATCGAAAAAAAAACCAAAAAACAAACAAACAAACAAAAGAAACAAAAAGAAAAGAAATCAAAACGACAACAATAAAAACATAAACAAAGATCAATATTCATCTCTATTGATTCTAAAGGAAAAGTACAAGACAATGCAATTAATTTGCAGTTCAAATTAAATAGAAAGAACGAAAAAGGAAAATACAAAATTTAAGTATTTCTATGGAAATTACTTGATTAACTACGAAATTGAAGTAAATTAATTAATTCAAAACTACGAAATTGAAGTAAATTAATTAATTCAACTCTCTGAAGGGAGAGCTGATTAATTCAACGGAGGTTGTCTCTATTCACAGTTAATCAAAATTAAAAAAAAAAAAATCGCTACATTTATCATAATTTTAGTGAATAGAAAACCTATAATCTAGTTGACCACTTTGCAATTTCACTTAAAGAAAGGTAAAATATGAATATAAAGTTCAGCTAATGTTTCATTGCTCATTCAAAGTAGATTGTTGCACGGTCTACGTTGTGACAGTAATTAACAATTTTCCAGACGGTACATTAATTTTCATTGTGTAGCAATGATTCGAATAATGATTGAATGATTGACTTAGGCGTTGACTAACTACCATGAGTAGTTTTCTTTAACTTGTAATTAGAATTATCCAATCATTGGTGATGATTGTTTCAAGGCCGAACAATTGCCGTGCAACAAGTTGGTTATTCAACTGCTAGCTCCTCGGGCTACGCCCTCGGAGACATTAGAATAACCCTTACTTAATATATAAATGTAAGTACACAGATCTAAGTTTTGAAATGAAGTAGATTTTAAGAGCGAAGGTCAAGAAAGTTCAAATAATCTTCATTTTGTCAATTGAAAGGTTCAAAACTAGCTATTGAAATTGAAAAAAGGAATTTTGTTCATTAGATCAAGAAAATTCAAATTATTTCTGCTTTTTCAAATGAAAGACGAAGAATTGACTTTTAAAATTGAATAAAGGGAGAAAAGATTTTTGTTGTACAGTATAAGTCATATTATTATAGTATAGTATAAGTACATGTCATTAAAGTATTTTATAAGTACATGTCATTAAAGTATTTTATAAGTATTATTAAAGTATATTATAAGTACATATTATTAAAGTATATAATAAGTACATATTATTAAAGTACATATAAGTACATATTATTAAAGTACATATAAGTACATATTATTAAAGTGTAGCATAAGTACATATTATTAAAGTATAGTATAAGTACATATTATTAAAGTATAGTATAAGTACATATTATTAAAGTGTAGTATAAGTACATATTATTAAAGTATAGTATAAGTACATATTATTAAAGTATAGTATAAGTAGATATTATTAAAGTATAGTATAAGTTCATATTATCAAGTATATTATAAGTACATATTATTAAAGTGTAGTATAAGTACATATTATTAAAGTATAGTATAAGTACATATTATTAAAGTATAGTATAAGTAGATATTATTAAAGTATAGTATAAGTACATACTATCAAGTATATTATAAGTACATATTATTAGAGTATATTATAAGTCCATATTATTAAAGTATAATATTATAAGTACAGATTATAATTCAAAGTGTAATATTATAAGTACAGATTTATTAAGATATAGTATGAGTATTATTATAGCATAAGTACATATTATTATAGTATTAGTACATGTAATTATAGTACAGTTCAGTTTATTTATTCTTAGAACATACATTCTATCGAAAAAATACATTGTATATTCAACATACTTATATAACATGGAGGAGAAGTTACAGATGAAAAACAAATAGCAGAAATGGAGAATGATATGGATGAAGTATAAAATATGGATTATCATATACATGTACATATAATAAAATTTACATCAGTTCTGACCTTAAACGAAAAGCATTTTTTAGATATTTACCCAAATTACAAAGAGCTTAAACATTGTTAATACTATAGTATAGTATAAGTTTGCAGGTATTTTTGTCATAGCTGTCAGGTATGAACCATTTAACACCTGTGTATACTTCGTGTTTGACACACAATTAATTTTGACACACAATTATACTAACTATATTTTGCATTTGAATAACTGTTCCTTTTCTTCACTTAACTGAGATCATATAATCCTGTCAGTAACATAGTCTTTACTTTTTGGTATATATGGTTGTCTCAACTTCGTTAATACTACAATTGATAATACTCTGTGGAACGATACATTGTCGCAAATTTTACTATACATGATAATATTATTGCATACATAAACAGCCGGAGTCTGCGTACAATGTCACCTATTTTATATCAAAGCGGGTACAGGCATAAAACATGGCATAGTGCTTCACAGACACCTGTTATTTTGTATTATTTATGCTTGTTCTCGCGTATGATGCTTGAGTTCGGTCTACCTGTATTCTTGAAACGTAAATATCCTCAAATAATAAACTCCTCTCTCTCTCTCTCTCTCTCTCTCTCTCTCTAAAATGGACATGCATGGCGGAAAAAATGTCTCGTGCACACGTCTTAGCAAGTCACGAGAGCATGATTTACTGTGAGCATGGCTATTTTCATGAAATGACCGTTGCATGAAATGACAGTACGCGTTGGGGGTAATTCTTGCGAAATCGGCAGCATTCCCTTTATTCTTTTATTATAGTGGTTAAAATACTTTTCGCGATAAGAAGACAAATGCGAAATTACCCTCACGAGAAAATTTCAACGTTTTCAGTACTAGGACAGTCATATTTATATCCTTCACCATGTGTCCCTTCTGTGCTTCCGTATAATTGTCTCCACTTTACATACGGTCTATCTTGTTTAGATTGAGGGTTAAATACCAGAAACTTGCATGTCTGGTCCATGCTGAAATGTACCTGTTCCTTAGGGAATTTGAAGACGTTAAACATTTGAGAACGTACTAGGCACGTGATAACTACATGTAGTGTTTTAGTTTGAAATGTCTATGAAAATTAACGTAGGTTCTAATTGCGCCATTCGTCTCGGCAACCTACAAGGAAATTTTCACAAGTTCATGCAATATAATGTATGTTTTGAAAATCATGATTACCTTTCACAAAAAGAACTATGTGTTAATAACTTCAACCTTCTAATAGACGGAAATTATTGTCGAGTAATGAGCTCAAAATATATCCGTACACTTATAGATTGTCACGGCAATTTCCATCCTTTTAGAGTGCACTTGTATCAACATGCATACATGTATCTACAGGATTTTGACTTTGATTGAAGTCTGACTCGCATTGTAATTCACTGTATACATATATTTTCATTATTATCTCTATATCAATTTAAGTAAAATGCAGAGACGCAAAATTTTCTGATCTCATTTCTACGGTGGCCTATGGTGGCCGTAAAGGACCGTGCGAAAAATAAAATTTATTTCGTTCCCACGAAATAATATTTCGAGGTCCGAACGCATGCGTACACCTGTCAAATTTAAAGATATCGAAATGGAAGACGTCAAAATTAGAAAGTTTGCTATAAAGGAATTATTATTTGAAAATAGGGGTTGTTTTTCAAAGGTCCAAAATCAAAGTTTTTAGGGCATATCAGAATCACCCTGTCTGGTTAAGAAGTTAAAGAAAAGACTTCTTTCACTCTATGAAAGGCAGTCCTGTCATACGTTAGGAGTACTACATTTTTGTTAACATGATTGTTGACCAAGTGACTTTTCGACCTTGATCTTGTTTATAGTATTTAGATAATAGAAATGAAAACAGATTTCTTTCATACTCATCGTATCTATTCAAAATTTCCAAATAGAACAGTACTGCATTTTTGAACCATAAATTCTGATCTTCTAGTAGTGAACTTCATTTTGGGTTTTAACTTTGATCTTTTATTATCATATGTATAATCTATAATTGTAGATGTAAATTTTCATATACATGTATGGCACATATATACAGAAGTCTGCACATGCGCAAAAAGGAGAGTTATTTCGTTCCCACGAAATAATGTTTCGTTCCCACGAAATAATATTTCGTTCCCACGAAATAATATTTCGTTCCCACGATGTAATATTTCGTTCCCTCGAAATATTATTTCGTTCCCATAAAATATTATTTCGTTCCCACGAAATATATAATTTTTATTTTTCGCACGGCCCTTTACGACTACCGTGCATTTCCTATTACATTGTAATATAAGAGTATGCCAAGAGAAAGAGAATATGTATCGGGAAAATGGAACTAAATTCATAAATAGTCAAACCATGTCTTTTTGAGGGATATAAGGATGTGACTTATAAGAGAAGTAACACATTAAATGATTAATATATATAATTTAAAAGCTTTTACCATTTGGTTTCAGACCAGCCCCTGGATTGTATGACCTAGATCAGCACGCACAAATCAACTACGTCAACAACAAAGCTGAGAGGGGAGAATATTGGAGGGACAAAGTCCCAGAAAACCATTCTCATCGGTCATCTGTCGGCGATCCCGGGGGTGGAGGAGCGGAAAGACCACACCCTAAAAAAATCAATAAAGTAAAACCAATTCATATAAGGACAGACAACAATACGGCCACTTATCACCAACATGAAAATACAAACGGTTGTCACGTGACTGATATAAACCAATCACCGCTCTGCAAACAGAAGGTCATTCATGATAAATGTTCAGAAGAACCCCAGAAGAGTGCTCAAAAGGAAACAATTTATGCAAACCATCAGTTCGAGAAAATTATACAGAAGAAAAGCAAAGGTCATTCCAACCCCACGTTTACAGGCGATGATAGTCACAAATTAAAGGCACTTCCAGTGCCAGAAAACCTGCCGCCCATTGACAATCGCACGAACGACATGTATATTATAGATGAATCACCATACGATAGGGTGGATTTCAATGCAGCACGGGCAAAAGTACCATCTCCTCGACAATCAAATTCCAAACCCGTCCCAACGAAACGAAAGTTAAAAAATCAAAAACCCATATATGACGAGAACGCAGAAAGCGTAGATGTGTAGCAATAATACCGACTTGTTATATATTTTTCTTGTCCAATAATAATAATATATTGATGGTGCTATATATAGTATATAGTGCCGGATAATTCGTCTGTGATATACAATTATATTCATAGTTTAGACATTATTATTTAAATTGTGTAGCTCATTGCATTGAATTACAGTAAATTAGTACAGTTAAACTTGTTTGTAACGAGAGGTCTCTTGATATATTGGGTCGCTAAGACAGGTTTATCTGTACTTGAGCTTCTCATAAATCGTAAAAAAAATATATCACTATGTGTTTACTTTATCGTGTCACTCTAGCTCTCAATATTCACAATGTACGATGTCACTTATGAAGCATGTTGATTTTCAATAGGGTCGTCTTTAGGTCTTAGGGTGTAAAATAATTTTTCATGCAGTACATTCCATAAATATTGTAAGTACCTCTCAGGGACATTGGACGAGCTGTATTATATGGGGCTGGTATGTGTCAAAGGGCTGATATTTGTCAAAGTGGGGCGAAATGTGTCCAAATGGTGGCTGACATGTGTCCAAGTGGGGGTGGAATGTGTCTAAGTATGACTGACATGTGTCCAAGTGGGGCTGACATGTGTCCAAGTGGGGGCGGAATGTGTCTAAGTAATACTGACATGTGTCCAAGTGGGACTGACATGTGTCCAAGTAGGGTTGACATGTGTCCAAGTGGGGGCAGAATGTGTCTAAGTAGGACTGACATGTGTCCAAGTGGGGGCGGAATGTGTCCAAGTAGGGTTGACATGTGTCCAAGTGGGGGCAGAATGTGTCCAAGTGGGGTTGACATGTGTCAAAGTGGGGGCAGAATGTGTCCAAGTGGGGTTGACATGTGTCCATGTGGGGGGGGGGGGGATTAGACATGTCCAAGTGGGGCTGACATGTGTCCAAGTGGGGGCGGAATGTGTCTAAGTAGGACTGACATGTGTCCAAGTGGGGGCAAAATGTGTCTAAGTAGGACTGACATGTGTCCAAGTGGGACTTTCATGTGTCCAAGTGGGACTGACATGTGTCCAAGGGGGAATGATATGTGTCCAAGGGGGAATGACATGTGTCCAAGTGGGGATGACATGTGTCCAAGTGAGGCTGAAATGTGTCAAAGTTGGACTTTGATGTGTCCAAGTGGGGTTGACATGTGTTCAAGTGGGGTTGACATGTGTCCAAGTGTGGGGGGGGGGGGGGGTTGACATGTCCAAGTGGTGCTGTCTTGTGTCCAAGTGGGGTTGTCATGTGTCCAAGTGAGGTTGACATGTGTCCAAGTGGGCATGTGTCTAAGTGGGGTTGACACATGTATCCAAGTGGGGTTTTCATGTGTCCAAGTTGGGTTGTCATGTGTCCAAGTGGGGTTGTCATGTGTCCAAGTGGGGTTGACACTTGTGTCCAAGTGGGGTTGTCATGTGTCCAAGTGGGGTTGTCATGTGTCCAAGTGGGGTTGACATGTGTCCAAGTGGGGTTGACATGTGTCCAAGTGGGGTTGACATGTGTCCAGGTGGTGTTGTCATGTGTCCAAGTGGGGTTGTCATGTGTCCAAGTGGTGTTGTCATGTGTCCAAGTGGGGTTGTCAAGTGTCAAAGTGGGGTTGACACATGTATCCAAGTGGGGTTGTCATGTGTCCAAGTGGTGTTGTCATGTGTCCAAGTGGGGTTGACATGTCCAAGTGGGGTTGACATGTCCAAGTGGGGTTGTCATGTGTCCAAGTGGGGTTGTCATGTGTCCAGGTGGTGTTGACATGTCCAAGTGGGGCTGACATGTGTCCAAGTGGGGTTGTCATGTGTCCAGGTGGTGTTGTCATGTGTCCAAGTGGGGTTGTCATGTGTCCAGGTGGTGTTGCCATGTGTCGAATGGGGGTTGTCTAGTGTCCAAGTGGTGTTGTCATGTGTCCAAGTGGGGTTGACATGTGTCCAAGTGGGGTTGACACGTGTCCAAGTGGGGTTGTCATGTGTCCAAGTTGGGTTGACATGTGTCCAAGTGGGGTTGTCATGTGTCCAAGTGGGGTTGACATGTGTCCAAGTGGGGTTGACATGTGTCTAAGTGGGGTTGACATGTATCCAAGTGGGGTTGTCATGTGTCCAGGTGGTGTTGTCATGTGTCCAAGTGGGGTTGACATGTGTCCAAGTGGTGTTGTCATGTGTCCAAGTGGGGTTGTCATGTGTCCAAGTGGTGTTGTCATGTGTCCAAGTGGGGTTGTCAAGTGTCCAAGTGGGGTTGACACATGTATCCAAGTTGGGTTGTCAGGTGTCCAAGTGGTGTTGTCATGTGTCCAAGTGGGGTTGACATGTGTCGAAGTGGTGTTGTCATGTGTCTAAGTGGGGTTGACACATGTGTTTAAGTGGGGTTGACACATGTGTCCAAGTGGGGTTGACATGTGTCCAAGTGGGGTTGACATGTGTCCAGGTGGTGTTGTCATGTGTCCAGGTGGTGTTGTCATGTGTCCAAGTGGGGTTGACATGTGTCCAAGTGGGGTTGTCATGTGTCCAAGTGGAGTTGTCATGTGTCCAAGTGGGGTTGTCATGTGTCCAAGTGGGGTTGTCAAGTGTCCAAGTGGTGTTGTCATGTGTCCAAGTGGGGTTGACATGTGTCGAAGTGGTCTTGTCATGTGTCCAAGTGGGGTTGACACATGTGTCCAAGTGGGGTTGTCATGTGTCCAAGTGGGGTTGACATGTGTCCAAGTGGGGTTGTCATGTGTCCAGGTGGTGTTGTAATGTGTCCAGGTGGTGTTGTCATGTGTCCAAGTGGGGTTGACATGTGTCCAAGTGGGGTTGTCATGTGTCCAAGTGGAGTTGTCATGTGTCCAAGTGGGGTTGTCATGTGTCCAAGTGGGGTTGTCAAGTGTCCAAATGAGTTAAAGAAGATCCTGACGATAATCCCAACAGCACTCACAATAGAGCACCAAATTGAGCATCGACGGACCCCTAGCAAGCTAGATTTGGGACCAGGTGCCCGGGAGGAGTAAGCATCCCCTGTTGGCTAGCCGCAAGTGGTGTTGTCATGTGTCCAAGTGGGGTTGTCATGTGTCCAAGTGGGGTTGTCATGTGTCCAAGTGGTGTTGTCATGTGTCCAAGTGGGGTTGACATGTGTCGAAACGGTGTTGTCATGTGTCCAAGTTGGGTTGACACATGTGTCAAAGTTGGGTTGTCATGTGTCCAAGTTGGGTTGACACATGTGTCCAAGTGGGGTTGACACATGTTTCCAAGTGGGGTTGTCAAGTGTCCAAGTGGGCATGTGTCCAAGTGGGGTTGTCATGTGTCCAAGTGGGGTTGACATGTGTCCAAGTGGGGTTGACATGTGTCCAAGTGGGGTTGACATGTGTCCAAGTGGGGTTGACATGTGTCCAAGTGGGGTTGTCATGTGTCCAAGTTGGGTTGAGTGGGGTTGTCATGTGTCCAAGTGGGGTTGTCATGTGTCCAAGTGGGGTTGACATGTGTCCAAGTGGGGTTGTCATGTGTCCAGGTGGTGTTGACATGTCCAAGTGGGGTTGTCATGTGTCCAAGTGGGGTTGTCATGTGTCCAGGTGGTGTTGACATGTCCAAGTGGGGTTGACATGTGTCCAAGTGGGGTTGTCATGTGTCCAGGTGGTGTTGTCATGTGTCCAAGTGGGGTTGTCATGTGTCCAGGTGGTGTTGCCATGTGTCGAATGGGGGTTGTCTAGTGTCCAAGTGGTGTTGTCATGTGTCCAAGTCGGGTTGTCATGTGTCCAAGTGGTGTTGACATGTCCAAGTGGGGTTGTCATGTGTCCAAGTGGGGTTGACATGTGTCCCAGTGGGGTTGACATGTGTCCCAGTGGGGTTGTCATGTGTCCAGGTGGTACTTATTGGTATTTACATGTACATGGTGTTATTCCAAGTGTGAGGTGCTATCAAAGAAATAATGCAATCAATATATTTGTTATCTTTTATTATGTTTTTGTTAATTAGAGAATTTTCTTTCATGTATTTAATAAATTATTCATGAATTTGAATGACATTTTAAATGTAAATAATTAAATGGATATGTAGTTATGAAACACTGATATTCTAGGAAGAAAACTGAATATAACTCAAGGATATCAAATTTCAAGATAAGTCACAAAGTAAAATCAAACAGAAAATCCAAAATCAAAATTCACTGACAATCAAAATTCACTGGCTATCAAAATTCACTGGCAAGAGGCGCACAAGGAACATCAAATACAAGATAGAAACATCAAACACAAGAGACTACACATAAACCAACAATAGCAATAGGCAATTAATATTGACTTGGGACGGCCATCTGCTGCGCCAGTAGCAAATTGAGTGGTTATCCATGTGTGAGCACAACCCACTTTTCCAGTTACCTAGAGGTCTCGAAGAACACACAATTGTAGTGTAAAATAACCTCCTCACTGTAAGATGACCATACAAACAAGACAGTAAAAATTCCAACGTTGCACTAATGCATTTTTCCAGTCTTGGGAGGTCAATAAGGTCACGATAATCAGCGAGCATGAATGAACGCAACAAGCACAAAGATGGACATTACATAGACTATATATAGAAAATATTAAAGCTTTATTTTACTTTTAGCAAACAAGTTACACAACGTATATTAATGTCTCACGTTGGCTCAGATGTTGGCGTGAGGGGGTCCAAGGAGCAGGAGGAAACCGGAGAACCCCGAGAAAACCCCCTGCATAGGCCTGGGTGGGGGACCACCTACCCTCCCACATAAGATGCTTCGCCGAATCTGGGATTCGAACCCGTGACCTTAGAGGTGAGAAGAGAGCGCGCTACCACTGCGCTAACCTGGCCTTAAGACTATATATAAGTATTTTGTCTGTATAATTTTCTTGATAAAGACCACACTGTCTAAAATTTGAAGAGTTTGTTTTATTGATTATTGGAAATGGGTTAGGCTGGAAACTTATTGACTGACACGCATAAGTATGTATGTACAATATAAGTATACAGTATAAGCACCTGAGGCAATACAAACACTTTGTAAATAACAACAGAAAACAATTTTTCAAATTTGTGTTTTTTTTTCAATTTTAAACATTATCATCCACTTTTGCAAAGTGCTCAAACATAAAATACATAATTATTATTATTACATTACACACATATGCACACTAGAAACTGAATATTCTTTGATCTACTTCCAAAGTACATGTATATTTTTTGATTTACCAAACAGCTGAACAAAGGGGAAAACGATTTAAGATGTACTCGAGAAAAACTGATACCCCAAAACAGCAAAGTTAAAGGTACAAAAAATGGTATCAACAAATGAGTCACTATGGTCACCAGAAATATCCATGTGAAATATTCTGACATTTCAAACTGCACTACTTACTTTTTATCGAAATTCATCATTCTTTTAAATTATTGTACAGGTAGTAAATCATTGTGCGATTTTCTATGTTCAAAATGTAAAAACTAGAATTAATTAAGAATTGATAGTCTGTATAGTTTTTCATGGATGGCACAGTGGTTAAAACTCTAAGGTCAAGGTTAAGGGGTCAAAAACTTTGGTATGAACAAAAAGATCTTGCCATGGGAAACACATGTTATGTGCAAATGTTAAAAGTACATACATGTATTTGCAATGTTAAAAGTTTAACACCGGCAGACAGACAGGCCAAAAACTATATGCCCCAAAATCTTTGATTCCAGGACATGAAAAACGATCATGAGATGGGCCAAAGTCTTTAAATATTTTGTTTAATGTACATATATAAACTGTGACAACAATAAAGAGCAACTAAAAACATGTTCTCTATTCAAATTCCCTGTACGAAAAAAAAAATGAAATAAACAACGACAGGCTTCAAATCTACAAAGTCAAAAATGTCATTTTATCTTAAAAATTGATAGCCAATATTATAGATACAAAGCACTCTTATATAAGTTCATCACTGGCTGTATACATGATTACGGACATTGCACGTGAGTTCAACATTTTGCCATTTACGCCTTCTTAATATACAAAGAAGAAACGTGAGTAACTCTCAAAATGAGTAATACAAATCACAGTCTAACATAATTTCATACATAAAAACAATCAAGCAATGTCTATGTGTATAATATCCTCATATATATTAAGGAGATCAATCATTTAAAGTGGTGGTTCTAGCAAGCATCCCCGGGGGGTCGAGGGGTGAATTATACCGTTGCTCAAAAATAGGTTTTCAGAAAATAATTCAGGACACTGCTGAGGGGAATTTGGGGGGGTGTGAGTATCAACTCGCCCCAACCCCAAAAATCTACCCCTAATTTGTCCAACCTTAATCATGTTAATAGTATTTGATAATTTCAGTCACAAAAGGAAACTAAAAAAAAAAAAAACAAAAAACCCAATACAAACATTGCTGAAAGCACAATATGGCATGGGACATCATCTGCTGTTTGTCTGCACTGCTGTATGGTGTCTACAGTATGCATAGAGTTAAACAAAGTGACGTGACAGTATATAAAACCTACATCCTCCGTCGTCAATTAAAATGGAATTCCTTCTCTCTTGTTGCGGTGAGCAGACGGTCTCTTAGAATTTCTTCACTTGAATATTCTGGGAGTTTGAGATAGTGATAACACGTGTTGACAGATGGATAACTGGATTCCACATCGTTCTTACGAGCTACAGATAATCGTGGATGTAAGTTTGAAAGGCCACCTGGTGGCAAAGAGGAACATCCTGTGACGAATTGTATGAAAGCTTTTCTCTCATCTGATGTCAGGTTACACACAACATTCACAAAGCGTACAAATCCAGGGCTGAAAATATACCAAAACTTAAATGTTAGAAATTCTGAAACTGGACACAATGTTTGTAAAACATATACCCCAACATCCTTCATAAACTCAATCTCGCTTTCACAAGGGATATGTATCACAATACAAGGTTCACGATACAATATATATCATACACTTATCGATTCAAGGCTAAATTACATGTGTGGTGGACTTAGTCCGGGTAGCTCAGTTGGTAAGAGTGCCAAGAAAGCAAAAGGTCTCAGGTTCGATTACCAAAAAGTTAGTTTTACTGTGAAGTGTTAGCAGAGCAGTAAAACAGGTATTTGTGACTATAAAATCATACAATTCAAACCTGCGAATCATTCAAGTCTAATAATTGTGACTCCATTCTAATGCACCTTTTTATAATCCATATTTCATAACACCACTATGCAGAATTGCTAACAATACATCGTAAATCACCCAGACATTACTGACCTTTCTTTGGTATAGCCCTGTTTAGGTTCTGTATAAGTTAGTATATAATCCTTGTATCATGATACATATTGTGAATAATTGTATCCCACTACAACTATACAACTAAACATTATATGTTGTTTATCACCCAGACATTACTGACCTTTCCTTGGTATAGCCCTGTTTAGGTTCTGTATAATTCAGTATATCATCTTTGTTCCATTCTGGGAACTGTTCACCACACAGCATTACAGACACCTCTATAGGACTGAAGGAATGTAACTTCTCCATGGAAAATACCATGTTGAAACCCTCTGAAAACGATTTTTAAACTTGAAATTGAAAAAATTTGAAATCAGCAAAACATGGTCATGAAACAATTTTTAAAATCTGTGCACCTCAATAACGTATCGTTCAAGGTTTCACAATTCACATAATTTTGCATGTGACCACCTAGAATTAAACACCCCTGCCAAAAGACAGCCATTACTAAAATTGACATTTGTACTATATTAGAAACCTTTACATGTATTTGTATGGAGATTGCTTATATTGTGTGTGACAGTGTCAAAAGTATTTTGATTTTGGTAAATTCTGCCTTCGTACAAAAGTTGAACGAGAAGTAACAATAGGCAACTTGAATAATTGAAATACATGACTGTATAATTCTAGTTACTTAATGGGTGTTTAATATGGGAAATCTACTGGTAATGTAATGCCTTGTTCACATGAATGCGCATTAAATCTAATTCGCATTAAATTTGAAGCGCATTATTTTAATGCGAATTAGATTCGCATTGCCTTCACACGGCAAATTCTAATGCGCATTAGATTTTGGTACAGTTGCACTGATAGCCATCATTTTCATATCATAAAGGGTAGAATTTATGCCAACTCATTTTATTTTCATATATTTTTTCATCATCGTAAATTTTAAAGTTCTAGCAAGGATAAAGAATGATACATGACGTCATTATGAGATAAAATGACGTCATAGTACAGCTTTACTGTAGATCTACGTAGGTCAAAACACGCGTTTAACTTAATAATGAACTAGACAGTATTTTGCCTCTTATTACATGATTCGAGGTCAAAGGGTGGTTGAAATTGTCAAGTTATGGTCTATACATATCATAAAACTTAAGCACATCATACATGTATACGCATGCACTAGATTTAATGCGAATTAGATTCGCTTTGCGTTCACACGACAAAATCTAATGCACATTTTAAAAATCTAATGCGAATTAAAGTAATGTGCATTAAATTTGTCGTGTGAACGCAACCAAAATCTATTGCGCATTAAATCCGATTTAATGCGCATTAAACCTTCCGTGTAAACAGGGCATAAATATTTGTAAATGACTCTTCTGAATTTTACAGACTGTATCTTATCAGGTAAAAGGTTTTAAGAAGATGACTTATTTCTAAATTATAATACAGCAAGAGTTAAATATAGAAAGAGTTTTCTAGGAATGCGAGTTCATACAATTAATATAAAAAAATCAGTAAAACTGATGAGTGCTCCGGAAAAAAGCCATTTTGATACCTTTTAAGTTTTATTTTCTGAGTGTCTTTGACCTTTCAGAAATGATCATAAATGAGCTATGTCTGTTAGTCTTGAATTTTTATTCTATTATGACCTTGAATACCCTTGTCTTTAAGACAGACAGATCGACATGACAGCAACAGCATGCTCTCCTGAGGAGCATTAAAACAAACTTGAGTTCATATTCCTTATATTTATCCAAAAGCTGACCTTGACCTTTGATCTTAATCAAAACCAATAGGAAAGAAGCAACTTCTGATGATGTACGTCACTGTAGGTGAAAAATTACTCAAGTTTTGATGCAGAATTGTTGTAAAATACCGCTTTCACTTCATGCAAAATTTGACCTTGATCTTTGACACCAATACAGAAACAAACGCATTTATGAAAAACAAACGTATAAATCATTGTGGGTCAAGAATTACTAAAGTTATAATGCAAAATGAAACTTGTATCCATGGAAAGGTATACTATATCCTTATCAACTTGGAAGGGAACATAATAATACCGTATACAATATACTACAATGTTTCTGATTATCTTATTTGGTTTTACCTCTGAATGCGTCAAGTTGTTTCCTAATACCAAGGTTCAGACAGAAATCTGTCACTAGATCTACATACTCCTCCACATTCTCTAACGTCACATCCTGAATAAATACCATACAGAATTATCATTCAAAATGGCGTCAAGTGTAAAATTTCTAACTTTTTAAAATTTGTTGATGCCTCATCAAAAAGATTGTACCTCAGTATCAATGGTCTATTCAAAATGGATTAACCAAAACTAGGAAATATAGAATTAAAAGATCCAAGGTGAAAAATAAATTCAATGTTGAATTTATTCATTGGAAATGCTTGCTATGAAGTAAAGAAAGAATGGATTTTGTGATGTCACAAATTTCCATATTAATGGCTGCAGACAAGTAACATTGTCTCGTATTTATGGCTAAACAACAAAAGAGATTCCAGGAAAGGAGTATATATCATGTATATGGTTTATACAGTAAAGTGGCCCCCTAAAATCAACTTCTCAAAAATAAAATTTTGTTGTCATTTTTAGAGAGTTAAATATCTATATTTTGAGAAATCCAGTCATAAAATCTTCTATTCGCTTTTTATGACATTGTAAATTTTGCATAAATATCATGAAAACCGGTGATTTTGCCAGTTTTAAACGAAAAATAGCATAATTCTTGATTATTTTCATTCAGATAACATCGAGCAGGATCGTGAACAACTTTTTCCTTTTGCATGCACTTAATACGTGCAAATGTAACATTATATCAAAATATAAAAGTTGTTCAGAAGCCCGCTCGATAGTAACTAATAGAAAGTGTGTCGAAAATTACATGTAGCCCTAATAGGACGTTTTACTCGAAATTTGGCAAAATATACCATTTTTGAAGCCCAAATTCTAAGAAATGGAGAAAGTAAATGAAAGGTTTTGTATCATTTCATAAGTAGCTTACAATGTAGAATAAATTTTAGTACAAATTCATTATTTCAAGAAAACTTAATATTTTGCCTTGACAGGGGGCCGCTTTACTATATAAACCATAGTTAGTCCTTTATTTGCAGGGTTATAAAGGATATTACTGGTGATACGTACCATGTTTTCTCCGTCTGGTTTGAGGTCATAGCTTGTAAAGCCATAGACTCTGGATGAAGGGTTAAATTGGAAGGTCAACCTGAAGTGCATATACATGTATATGTATTATAATTATGTTAAAAAATCTTTACATTAAAACAACACAAAATAAGGTTCATCCTCTTATGGCAAGTTGAGGAGCTCACAAGTAGAAAGTTAACGTTGTCAATATGGACAATGGGACAGTTCAACATTTGATTTACAATCAATTTTTAGTGACCAAGAATTAGTAAAATGATTGAATAAGCATATGAAATCTCTCTGAAGTTTCCTTTTCATGTTGACCCATAGGGGATTAACTTCTCATATAACAAGTGTCTCTGTTAAGACACTGATTTACATAACAATTATATTGTCTTTTTTAAGAAACTGAAGATAATTATAATAACAATTTACAGTAGGAAATTACAAAATTACCCTAAATCATCAAGTCTGTATGTTTCCTCTGGACGCTGAGGATTGGTTAATCCAAGTCTTTGTATCAGTATGTTCTTTTGGTCCTGTGATAAAGCACGATCTTTCAGTATCCTCTGTTTTTTAGCCACAAGTTCTCTAAGCTGTTTCAGGAAGCTGGCACGGTACGGGTCAATAACATCAAAGTCCTCCTCTGTAAGAATACCGGCATACCAAGCAGGTGTGTCCGGCTGTCGTGATTTAGGCGGGTCTAAGATCAGCTCCTTGTCTTCTATACTAGACGTCATTGTGGAGAGGACCGAGTCACTTATTTCACTGTGATACGACTCAGATGAGCTACCAGCGGACTTATGAAGGGACTCAGTGTATTTTTGTGTTATATGGTGACCAACCTCACCCATGCACATTAATTTTAAGAAAGGGCGAGAAAATGGCAGATCTACAAGTCTTTTGTCCTGTAAACTTTTTGCAAGGAAGGTTCCCATGAAGTGGTATAGTCTCTCAACTCGGCCAATATCTGTTAGATCCTGGGGTAACGGGGCTGGGAACAGACCCTCAGACCTCTGTATGTAATATCCAGGGGGCTTCATTCCTTGTCCAATATCAATCTGAAAGTTATATAGAAATATTAGAGTTTAAATAGAAAATGACCACACCCATTTTTCTAGACCCTGGGGGTCAGGGGTTCAAACAAAACATAATATGCACAACAAGATCAGTGACTGATTATATTGCAAGAAGAATTAACTCTCTTTCAATTATATTTTCTGAGAAATGGTGTTCTTCAGTTTTGCTCGTACCCTGAGAGACAGCCTATGTGAGACACACAGCTACATCAACCAATGATAAACATAATATACATGTACAAACCAATCAGCTGTTCTAAACAACCAGTCAGGGATATCTTATTAAAAGACGAGTGTGGCTTTTGAATGAAATTCTGGTAAATGGCAATGAAATGGTGATAGAGCTGGAGTTTGACATCTGAGAGCTATCATGTGATTTTGCAGGTGTGGGGCCAACTATTGTGAAATTCCATTAATAAAGAAAAGCATGATCGTTATCTTGTCCGTCAATGTTTTCTACTGGTTAGCATTTTGTCTCGACAAAGAAATAGATTCTTTCACTTTCTAATGAGTGAGACATAAAAATTTACACTCGTGACGGAAATTTTTCATCTTTTTGCTCGTTCTGCTACCTTACACTTGGGAAAAGATGAAATTTCCATCACTTGTGTAAATATTTAATAAAATAAATGCAAAAAGAATTAGGTTTCTATCATTTATGGAGTTGTTTTCATAAAAAAAATTGTTAACAGACAGACAGACACACGGACGCCGGACAACATTTGACCAGAAGAGCTAAAAAGTCGTTTTCAAATTTTGTCAAAGCTACCATTACAAATGATGAATAAGCAGACACTGACCTGTCTCTCCAACTTATCATGAATATCATCATCACATAACCACAAGCCCAGGGCCTTTCTCTGTAACTCGGCTGCTATCAGGGCAAAAAACTCGAGAGTTGGCCCCAGTCCCGTGCCCTCCTCTCCTTCAAATTCGAATTCCAACATAGCTTTCCTTCCTGCGTGATGATTCATCACTTGCATGGCTCTCTCCAGGAGCTGCTCTCCTCTAGGTACTTTGACTCGCTCGTGCTTGAGTCTGCCTAGACGATACTCACCCCCCTCATCCCTACGTGGCACAGGTCCTCGAGTTCTCTCTATAGTGGCATCTCTCTTGTCCTGAAGCCAAACTATTGCCCTGTTCAAAAGATTGATTTCCCTATTTGAAATCTGACTGCAAATAATCACTATCACTTGTTATCTAGACTCTTGATAATAAATCTAATGTAATTTGAAATCTGACTGCAAATAATCACAATCACTCATTATCTAGACTCTTCTAAATCTAATGTAAGTAATTTAAAATTTTATCCTGTTGAATCTATAAATTTAATTGTGAAAGTTGTTAAGGTAATAATGCCCACAAGATTACCTTCATATAAAGAAGATGTATTTCAGAATAAGCAAGGACATAAAAGTACAGATAAAGAAGAACTGTCAGCTGCCCATAAGAATACCACAAACCTGGAAGTGCCAAAAGCTGTACAGGTGAAGTACAACTGTCGGGTATCAAAGGAAAACAACATGGGACACCATTTTGTCAGCTTCTCACACCAGTCTGGTAAAGCTAAACTGGCGAGTACTAATGGATCCTACAGATATAAAATAAAGAAAATTACATTGATGTTGGACATGTGAAGAAACTCTCCATGCTATTATAACAAAATAAGGAAATGGTATTATATTCTTGGGGTGCAATTATCTTTTTATTCTATATTCATCAATGACCTTATTTTACACTCGGTATATTGGAATTTTGCCCATATGATATATACATGTATTACATACTGTATTTAGACATTTTGAATATTGTGGAATTCACTTTAAAACTACATGTAAAATATTTTTCTTATGGTTGGCCATCTATACTCAGAATTAAATATTTATACTGCAGTATAATCATTTATACTGCAGTATAAATAAAACACTGGCCAAATGAACTCACAATTAAATATTTACACTGCAGTATAAATAATTATACTGCAGTATAATTATTTATACTGCAGTATAATTATTTTGTACTGCAGTGAAAATACAGCATGGCAAGCCCACTCACAAATAATTATTTATACTGCAGTCTAAATAAAACACTGGCCATATGTACTCACAATTAAATATTTACACTGCAGTATAATTATTTATACTGCAGTATATTTATTTATACTGCAGTATAAATAATTATTTGTGAGTGGGCTGGCCATGCTGTATTTTCACTGCAGTACAAAATAATTATACTGCAGTATAAATAATCATACTGCAGTATAAATAATTATACTGCAGTATAAATAATTACGCTGCAGTGTAAATATTTAATTGTGAGTACATATGGCCAGTGTTTTATTTGTACTGCAGTATAAATAATTATACTGCAGTATAAATATTTAATTCTGAGTAAAGATGGCCAACCATATTTTCTCACTATTTTACTGCAATGATATTACAGTAAGACATTACTAAATTCTATGGAAACCAGCATGAAATTCCAGAACAACAATCCTCTAATACAACATGTAATAATTCTTTTTTTGTCAGATAATGTCCTGAATGGGAGGTGAGTCTGCATAACAAATTACAGTGGCTTGTTGTGTAAGTTTGTTATTTATTTTCTTACCTGGGCTTGTTGTGTAAGTTTGTTTGTTATTTTCTTACTAACAAACTCCTCTGCTGGTACGCTCAGAGACTGCTTTTTGTCTGCAATATAAACACTAAATGTATAATAAATGTTTATTAAATTATAATACAGTTAAAGTATATCATTAAGGGAGTTAGAATTATTCTAGTTTCCCCGAGACTAGAACTATCTGCTGAAGCAAAGCTGAGGGAAATAGGTCTGGTCTCAGGGAACTTGAATTGTCTCAGCGTCACTAAAAGAAGCCCCGCCCCATTTCGAAACTAATTCCTTTAAACTAACGCACCCTTAGCTAGATTTAATGAGTACCTTTTTATGTAGGGAAAAATCAGTGGAGCTGTAATAATCATAGTTCATCAAGCATTGCTCTGTACAGTGTGAGATGGTGTTCTACAAATTACATGCACAACTAGAATTTGTCCTGTGTATCCTAATGCAGGTTTAACTGTACTTCCCTCTAATATTTCATCTTATATTCTATATGCATGTGCTGTAATTCACGAAACCTTACATACATGTATCATGTGTTGTCCATAAAACCATTTTACAACAAGAATAGCAGCATTCCATGGAATGCATGAGTTGTCTGCGAAACATTGCGACACTTAATGATAACTATGGGGTGTGATACCTTACATGTAAGTGTGACAGACATACTGGTGTGACAGACATACTGGTGTGACAGACATACTGGTCTCTAACTGTGGCTGTGCTTTACAGGCAACACAAAACCATATGATTATGAACTTCTCAGATGGATTTTAAAAATTGCTTTTTACCCTAAAATGGTAGGATACACATGTAATTACATGTATGACTTTACCATGAGTAAGTTCTGACTTTACCATGAGTAAGTTCTGACTTTACCATGAGTAAGTTCCGACTTTACCATGAGTAAGTTCCGACTTTACCATGAGTAAGTTCCGACTTTACCATGAGTAAGTTCTGACTTTACCATGAGTAAGTTCTGACTTTACCTTGAGTAAGTTCTGACTTTACCATGAGTAAGTTCTGACTTTACCTTGAGTAAGTTCTTACTTTACCATGAGTAAGTTCTAACTTTACCATGAGTAAGTTCTGACTTTACCATGAGTAAGTTTTGACTTTACCATGGGTGAGTTCTAGTTGAGAGCCCTGCTCCATTGCTATAGCATAGAGTCTCTGTAAGAGTTGTAGAACATGGTCAATCGTACACGCTGAGGGATCGTTATTACGTGGGACGTCACACTCGTCCAGTATCTGGTACAGTTGACTGTCTGACTGTGTGGTCACCTGCCCGTAGTTAGATTCCTGAAAAAGGCAATTACTTTATCATGTCTCATACATGTACCATTATTGTTATACCAAAGCTCAGTTGCTCAATCTTTACAAAATTCTGTACAAAATTCAGAATTGGTACCCATGTAAAGTTTTAGCCAGGAAGAATATGATTCACCATTCAAAATTTAAAGACACAGACAAATGAACAAACAAATAAAAAAATATATACTCCTTTTCAATGAAGTTTTTCGGTGCAACATTGAGATACAATTCTATTCACTTATACAAATTATTAATTTTGATATTTACTCTTACCATCATTTTCTCCAAGTCTGCCTTTGATTCTCCATCCTTTAAAGCCTTGTATAAAATACTGCAAAGAGAAGAATCAAATTCTTTGATCTCAGCTGCTTTTCCTTTACACATCTTTATTGTTTGATTTGCTCAAAACATTTCAGTTAAGTTTCATCGTTAAGTATGTGGAGAAGTGTTTCTATGATTTGTGATATGACCTTTAAAAACGAAAGCCTTCGATGTATTCTGAAGGCGGCCACTAGATGGTGGTGATGAGACTCACGTCATGAATAAACATAAACATTACTTAGAAAAACAAAATAGAACATTAGTTGATAAATCAGAGATTTTTTTAGGGTCTGTAGGGGGCTGAAATTCAGCCCCATTCCCATCGTCAAAAAGAAGTACTTTTCCCCAATTTTAGACCTAAAAATTCCCAATTCAATCTTTTCTCCAAAACGAGAAATTAATTTCCAATTTACGTATCATTAACTGAAAGGAAAGCGAAAGTAGAACAAACATGTTTTGTTCGTTAACTTTGGGAGGGATTCAAAATATAGACAATTGATTTGATTAGGGATCATTTGCATAAATATATCTTTTTGTTGTTTGAAATTTATTTCCCAATGTAGGTTAAAATGTTGCAAAATTCCCAATTTCATCAGCCCAGGCCCCTGGCATCAGGGGCTAGAAAAAACCCTGTAAATGGTGTGGAGGCTGAGAAAATGTTCTGCACTTCATGCAAAGACAATAAATATGGTGTGGAATCAAACTCCATCAAAGGCGAAAAGAATTTCAAACTTGAAACTTTTCAGGATCTTCTTTAACTGATTTTAAGCAACAAGAGGCCACAAAGTGGAATATGAAATTGAAAGAGAACTTTAAAATTAAATATAACCTAAAATTTCTCAATGACATGCTTTATTTGTCTAGAGAAAATTAATTTGGGATAGTAGATTGATCAAGTCCACAAGCCCTATTGGCTAGTGATTTGAAAAAAAAAAGTTTTTGTGAAGACCAATCTGTTCCTGTCTATATTATTCTGAGAGCTCATGTCTTGTGTCTTGTGTTATTTGCACATTTTTAGCTCAACAACAGATCAGAAACTGGCCTATTGGTCTGATGATATTATCTAATGGTTTTTTGGTCTACACAAACTTACTGATATGTTGGTTCCCAGATTCTCCGTACTCTCTCATTACGTGTGCTAACAGGACCTTGTACAAGTAACTTCTGAATGTATCGGAATATACAACTTAGATCACTTCCCAGGCAGACCTCAGTCTCCTCCATCTGTAAAACAGCATTATGGGAATGTAAAATACAATTTGAAAATAATCAAATGGTAATTCACAAATAAGAGGTCACTCAAAGAATCATGAACATTGAAATATTTCTATATAATTTTTCACATCATACACACTTTATTTGATTATATAACACAACTTTATAATTTTTGTGTTATGACATACGTTACATAACTTTATCAATCACAGTGTATGTCATCTAATAAAAAGAATCTCAAATGATGTTTAGCAGATGAGATGTCGAAAAGGTGTCAGCTAATCAGAGCCCTTGGTGGCCATATTTGTTGACGGATCAGCTCAAAAACACAAAAGCTGGTAGAAGACCGTGAGTACTTGCTTCCTGTAAGGATTCATGAAATCATGTGCAGCCCTTACAGAGGAGATGTCCATAATGTGTTAGCCAACCAGAGCCCTTGCAGGCCATATTTGTTGATCTATCACCTTCAAAAACACAAACATGGTAGTAGTCCTTGCATATTTGTTTCATGTATATTAAGGTTTCATAAAATTCTGTGCAGTGGCTTCAGAGGAGATGTTGAAAAATTAAAAGTTTACAACAGACCATGAACGGAATGCTATGTGGGCTGAAAAGGCCAAATCTTCATTTCCAATTAAATTGACATACAAGTAATCGATTCAAAACCTCTTCAATAATAAACCATTAATCTACTTCGAATCTATCAGATTATACAACAGTAATCAAGATTTTCCTTTTCTTAAATGAAGAACTCATCACAAGAGTTTTTTTTATAGTAGATAAAAACTACATCATACTCCAGGTAGACACGGTGCTTTCAAGTACAAAACCAAGTTTGGTTGTGCCGTCTGATCCAATGTCTCCATGACAACCTGATCGTCTGCTCCGTTTTCTGGGATTTCATAGTCCTGATACTGGTTCACATTGGTACGGCCAGGTCGTGGATCAAACGCAGGGATCAGTGCCGAAAACTGTCGCTTCAATACCAACTCGTCGTCCCATGTCTTACGTCGCTCTCCACGGACCTCTGCAAGCTCATCTTCCTACAAACAGAATAGCATGTTTAACAAACTTTGTTATACTGTGGCATTGTATGTTATATAGTATCATTTCCATTTTTCCAGATAATGTATAATTATGTAAAACTTTACGCAGTGTATTCATCAACGCTATTTAGCGGCAGTACTCTGACCATGACAGTGAATCTAAGTGGAATCAAATACCAAAATATCACTGTTCAAGAACAAGTATGTCACCTGTAGCATGTTTGACCCTAAGTACCCTTCTCCGAACAGAGTTGTCTCCTCCTTACAGTCAAACAATCTCTGCCACAGACTTAAAGAAATGACAAGAATCCTGCCCTAAAGTAATTATGACCTCATACATGTAGCAGTGTTACGTTACGATATGCTTTATCGCAGCAAGTCTGTGGCAGTGATGTTGTAGAGTAGGGTAACAGAACATAAACTTGAGCTGCCTGGAGTTTGCCTAAGTACGTGATCTTGATAGTGACCTTGACCTATAATGGATGCTGAGCCTCATCATGCAAGTTTGAAAACGATGTACGATCAAGTTAATTCATATTTACACATTCACACTTACCAATACATCGTCATAAACATCATCATCTTCATTTTCATCTTCATTCTCATCGTCGTCATCATCAGGTCCTGGCATTTCTTCATCATCATCTAATTCTGCCAGCAAAGTAGAAGCTCTACAGCTATCGAGGAATTCGTCGCTTTCACTAGAAGAGGTCAGGCTTCGGGTCAAGGCCTGGCTCAAGGTCACGTTAGCCATTGCCTGGGTGGTTGTTAAGGTGTTAGAGGTTGGAGCATTGGACGTGGTCAAATTAGGGAAACTCTGGGCGGTACTCAGAAGGTTGTTACCTGTAAGAAGATCTATTGACCAAGGGAGATAAGTCAAAGTTCTTCTTATTTTTTTTGTTTAACACCACAGACATGTAGACATTTCTCGAAAACTTACGGAATATCCAACTTTGAATGTTAACAGGAATGAAACAAAACTGCAAAATTAATCTAAATTGATATTGAGATTTTCACTGGGAAATGTTCATTGTAATTACCAGTAGTTAGGAACTTTTTCGTTTCAATTTTAATGTATCAATTTGATTTATTTTCAAAAATAGAATTTTATAATTCGAAGGAGGGAGTCGGGATATATTAATCCTTGACATATAGGAAACCAACAAATTTTAATCATAAAGAGAACATACTCTGAAGATTAGCTGGATTGAGCCTAACACTGTTACATCTGTTGTTCATACTGACAGTTCCCAGATTTCTCCTGGCCACAGCAGCAAATGTTTCCAGTAAGTTAACGGTCTGTTCCATACTGGTTGGTAAGTTAGGTACACTGACACTCATGGGGTTGGTTGGTGATCCCCGTGTCTGACTCTCCGGTTTTTTACCGTCCTTATCACCAGGTTCTGTGACATTTCCATTGTCAACTCCTCCCTCGGCACCTGTAACTGACTGTTGGACAGTTGGTTGATTAAGATCTGCCATTCGGTTGTTGTTAGATACAGTTTCTCGGCTGTTAACTACGACCAAAGGGTCGGTTGGCAGGTCTTCATTTTTGGTCTCCTCCAGAGATGCCATCGTCATACTCACTAGATTGTCACTTAAGTTCTGGGCCAACTACAACACAACATAGTCAATCATCCATTTTTGCATTTCTATAGTTAAGTAAGACATGAGAATATACACATGACAGTGTAGTAAAATCTAAAACTGACCTACAGGATAAAAACCCCTTCTGTAGATTAAGATTGTAAGCTTCTGGTCCCCTAGCATAAGCAAACCCAACTGTTCTCTTCAAACCTTTTACTTTTAGCAAAGGAACCACCCCAAAAACAATAGGAATCCCTCTTTAATCAAAGGGCAATCTAATTAGAAGTTTCATCCCTGTAATTTCTGATATTGTCCTCTGTATTTTGCTCTGGCTGATTAAACTAGGACAATCCAGGTCATTGACGATGCCATTCCATAGCCCAACCCAGGGCATTGAAGACTCTTAATTTGGTTTGGCTCAATCATGAATATCACTGCAAAATTAACAGATCATAAAATGAGTTTTACCGTTTTAACAGCAGAGGTGAGATTATCGGCCGATGATGCCTGCTCGGTACTGGCCACAGAAGGTTTATCCTCGGCTACGTCAGTTAGACTGGGTGTAGAACTGCTCTTTCTGCTGGTTAGTACACTGACCTGATGGAAAATAAATAATGTGTGTAAAAACATGTAAAATCAGAAAGATTATTACATACAGTTTAGTAGATGGAGTTCAGGCAAAGGGGCATCCCATAAAGTTAAATAACATTTGAAAAATTTCGAGTCTTTGCATTTTTTTATTAACTTAAAAATTCTTTGTACTTTTGACCAAAAAAAAGCTGCTGCAACTGTTGACTGCAAATTTTGACCAGTGTTCAGTGCCAGCTTTTTTTACCTTAGTTTTATCAGCACATGGTGGGCCAGTTTTGACCTTTGTAACACCTGTAGCACCTTGATCTGGCTTGGCTGGTAAGGCCCTCAGCTTCTCAGGGTCAAAGTTTGGGGCAAGGGCAAGGTCATATTTACCCTCGGCCCCCATCCTGTAGGAGTTGGATCCACCTGAATCCCAGGTCACATCTATCCAGCCTGTCAGAAATAATAATACAAAATCACGTTAAGTCTGAATGAAGGTAGCATGACAAACAAACGTGTGTTACTACGTATACAACTGTATAACAATGTGTTTGTAACAGCAAAACTAAAACATGTGTAAAACCAAACCAACTTGTGTTAAACTACATGTACACTTAATTATATATACATATAATTACTGACCCTCTTTTGTGTAAAAAAGGTTGATACCTATAATACAAATAACAAGTACAAATTGTCTTTGGGCTAGTCGTTGAGTTCTCGTGAAGACTGTTTTTCTAACACACAGAACCTTTGTTATTTACCGTTATGTAGCTCTCCTGTAACAGTTCCTTCCCCTGGTTTGGATCCATCTTGATCCCTCCATTTCCAGTCCATTCCCCTGACGACCCTCGCCCCCGGTACCATCTGTTTGACCACCTGGGTTCTGATTATTCTCCTCTGTCGTCGTAAGTTAGCCTCCGCTTCCCGCGCTGCTTTACCTGTCACACAAAATCATATAAACATGATTTATAAAATGCTTAACTCAAATAAAGTAAACTACTTTCAGAAAATCATTACAATGTATTCCATAAATACCACTAAGTTCCTACATTGTATATCTAACTATAAAAGTTAATAAAATATCCCTCTCATTAGAGAAATACATGTGCTGGAAAAGAATGTTTAACAGATTGTTTCAAAAATACAATGCAGCACTGTTCAAGAACCGATATGTTGCCTGTCACATGTTTGACCTAAATATATTACCTTTGACCTTGAGCTACAATGGGTATTGCTGTTAAAGATACTTCATTATCCCTGCAGAAGTATGATGCAAATCATTGAAGCTATAGTTATTTATTGTACAATTGACCCTTCCGAAGGCGGGAAAAAAAATTGAGAAATTCCATGACGTCACAATGCAATTTCAATGTTTGACCGAAGTTCGAAGCTTGTTTGTCCGAGGTAAAAGCATTGTGATGTCACGAAATTTTGCATTTTTTTCCTGCAATCTGAAGGGTCAATTATGGACTTTTAACTCAGTGCATATGATGTGATATTGACTCACTATGAAAATATTGGCCTAGGTGAAGCCGAGGTCAATATTTTCATAGTAAGTCAATATCACATCATATATACTGAGTTGAAAGTCCATAACTGTTTTATTCTATAATTTCATATATGATTCACTATAAACAACGACGTCATTTGCAGAAGTAAGTGGAGGTAATCATTGTCTATTTTTAAACCATGGTATACGGTGATTTATTCAGGAGCGTCGATGACGTTATCAGCCAATCAGAGAGTCGCTATTTATAGTTGATAGAATAAACAGAGATGCTGGATGACTGGCACACTATTACAATACATTTTGTAGCTCACTTGAGCTTTGCTCAGGTGAGCTAAAAAGTAATGACCAGGACACAATTGATTGACATGTTGGCAGACCATGTGATTCCTATATAATCTGGCCAACTAACCTTATCTTCATGCATAAAATACAGTAATTAATCCTCAAGTGCGTAGTCTATTTACATGTATACATACCCAAATCATCACAGACACCTGTTACAGTACCATAGAGCTCTAACCCTGACATAGACAGGTAGTGGGTCTGACCACTGGCATTACGACCAGCTTGGTGGATAGTGTGTTTATACTTACCCAAATCATCACAGAAACCCGTTACAGTACCATAGAGCTCTAACCCTGACAAAGACAGGTAGTGGGTCTGACCACTGGCATTACGACCAGCTTGGTAGACAGTGTGTTTATACTTACCCAAATCATCACAGACACCTGTTACAGTACCATAGAGCTCTAACCCTGACATAGACAGGTAGTGGGTCTGATCACTGGCATTACGACCAGCTTGGTAGATAATGTGTTTATACTTACCCAAATCATCACAGACACCTGTTACAGTACCATAGAGCTCTAAACCCTGACATAGACAGGTAGTGGGTCTGATCACTGGCATTACGACCAGCTTGGTAGATAATGTGTTTATACTTACCCAAATCATCACAGACACCTGTTACAGTACCATAGAGCTCTAACCCTGACATAGACAGGTAGTGGGTCTGACCACTGGCATTACGACCAGCTTGGTGGATAGTGTGTTTATACTTACCCAAATCATCACAGACACCTGTTACAGTACCATAGAGCTCTAACCCTGACATAGACAGGTAGTGGGTCTGACCACTGGCATTACGACCAGCTTGGTGGATAGTGTGTTTATACTTACCCAAATCATCACAGAAACCTGTTACAGTACCATAGAGCTCTAAACCCTGACATAGACAGGTAGTGGGTCTGACCACTGGCATTACGACCAGCTTGGTGGATAGTGTGTTTATACTTACCCAAATCATCACAGACACCTGTTACAGTACCATAGAGCTCTAACCCTGACATAGACAGGTAGTGGGTCTGACCACTGGCATTACGACCAGCTTGGTGGATAGTGTGTTTATACTTACCCAAATCATCACAGACACCTGTTACAGTACCATAGAGCTCTAACCCTGACATAGACAGGTAGTGGGTCTGACCACTGGCATTACGACCAGCTTGGTGGATAGTGTGTTTATACTTACCCCAATCATCACAGAAACCTGTTACAGTACCATAGAGCTCTTACCCTGACAAAGACAGGTAGTGGGTCTGACCACTGGCATTACGACCAGCTTGGTAGACAGTGTGTTTATACTTACCCAAATCATCACAGACACTCGTTACAGAACCATATAGCTCTGACCCTGACAAAGACAGGTAGTGGGTCTGACCACTGGCATTACGTCCAGCTTGGTAGACAGTGTGTTTATACTTACCCAAATCATCACAGACACTCGTTACAGAACCATAGAGCTCTAACCCTGACATAGACAGGTAGTGGGTCTGACCACTGGCATTACGACCAGCTTGGTGCATAATGTGTTTATACTTACCCAAATCATCACAGACACTCATTACAGTACCATAGAGCTCTAACCCTGACATAGACAGGTAGTGGGTCTGATCACTGGCATTACGACCAGCTTGGTAGACAGTGTGTTTATACTTACCCAAATCATCACAGACACCCATTACAGTACCATAGAGCTCTAACCCTGACATAGAGAGGTAGTGGGTCTTACCACTGGCATTACAACCAGCTTGGTAGACAGTGTGTTTATACTTACCCCAATCATCACAGACACCCGTTACAGTACCATAGAGCTCTAATCCTGACATAGACAGGTAGTGGGTCTGACCACTGGCATTACGACCAGCTTGGTGGATAGTGTGTTTATACTTACCCAAATCATCACAGACATCCGTTACAGTACCATAGAGCTCTAACCCTGACATAGACAGGTAGTGGGTCTGACCACTGGCATTACGACCAGCTTGGTGGATAGTGTGTCTATACTTACCCAAATCGTCACAGACACCTGTTACAGTACCATAGAGCTCTAACCCTGACATAGACAGGTAGTGGGTCTGACCACTGGCATTACGACCAGCTTGGTGGATAATGTGTTTATACTTACCCAAATCATCACAGACACCTGTTACAGTACCATAGAGCTCTAACCCTGACATAGACAGGTAGTGGGTCTGACCACTGGCATTACGACCAGCTTGATGGATTCTGATATGACGCCAGCCTTGTTTCTCGTCCTCTGTATGACTCAGAGACCAGGATGCAGTAGATCTGAAAATTAAAACATGCAATGTCATACATGTAAATCTTTATTAAGTAAAGAAAAATACTTCCTTTTACTTTCATTTTTTTTTAAATTGAAACTAGAACACTAACAAAGTCATGAAGGGACCCGCTAAACAGAGTCACATCAAAATAAATCTAAAAGTATCAAGATCTGCTAAACATTGACCTTCCTAAACTTTCATCGTTTACAGTTTGGAATTTCTGGGTGTGTTTGCATCATAATTCTGAACCAGGATATGAAATATCAAAGATTTAACTGTTATTGAATCAGAACCAAAGTATTGACATTTCATAAAGATTTACATGTACATAGGATTAAGTTAAAGAACCAAAGTATTGACATTTCATAAAGATTTACATGTACCTAGGATTAAGAACCAAAGTATTGACATTTATTTAATTTTGCAGAAGTTTGACCTTGACCTTTAAGGTTGGATATTTATAGGCATGTTCCTAACTAATGACTCTTTTTCTGTGTGAAAACTACTTAAGCTCTTGCGTCAGAAACAAATTGTTGACCGATGGACAAACAGATAGACAGATAGGCAGAGTATGTTACTCCTACAGGGCTCCCGCATAATGATGCAGGTCCCTAAAGCGAGTACATGTAGATAATAAAACTTAAGCTTATCTCAATCAAAATTCTCGGGACAAACTTTAAAAGACAAGTCATTCATAAGCAATGGGATTTTTGTATAATGTTGGAGAGACGTCACTGTTTACTATTGTTGTTACGGAGAGCAAAATGGTGGAGGTCTGAAGCGGGAAATTCCCATAAATATTTCATTTTTCCATATGGCAGGTAAGAAAAGGTATAAAGGCTGAGTTAATGTAAACTAAAGGAGGTCAATCTAACAACAGAATAATTAATTGGAAAACTCCCAAGTCGTCAGAATAAATCTCCAAATAAAGGTGTTCTGCATTAAATGACCAGGACAGTAAGTAAATTTCAATGTTTTATATATGTATGACTTACCCTGGTTCATTAAGACTACAATCATCTTTGTGTTTTTTGAGTGTTGTCCATGACATACCATCCTTAGAGACCTGAAGCTCCCAATTCCTTAAAGCTGACCTGACAAGTTATAAACTACACTGAATTAGATACATACTGTAAATTAAAATTTAAAATCTCATACATTGTATCTAACATTATTATTGATTTATGTATCATATCTTAAATGGAAAATTAAAATGTTATGGAATGTATGAGTTTGATCATGCAGATTTACATTGAAAATATTGCTTAAGTTGGACTTGCACGCCCAAGTGCATTTTTAAGAAAGTTCACCTTTTTCTAATATATCGAATATGAAATGGAAGCCTACATAGCCATTAAGTCTTTCACTTTATCAAGATTATATGAGGGGATAGAAACCTATCACTTTTACACTATTTGAGACAACTTACATGAAATTTTAATTTTTTTTTTTTTATAAAAATTTGTTCTTTAAATCACGTCTGTACATAATAGATTTTAGAGAGTCATAATCGATTATCGGAAGTGAAAGTATTTATAGAATGATAATGAATAATTAGTGATAATAGGTACACCACTAGTGTATCTTACCGTCCGTATCCTCTAGCATGTCTCATGGTGTACTTGTCAGGTATAAACCACACTCCTAGGTCTATGGCAAACCAAGCTTTCCTATAAACAAAATAAAAAAAAAGACAAGTTTTATTTGAACTCATCACATTTAGAATTAACAAAGCAATTCATTCAAATTTTGAAGAAAAGTAGAACTTTGCTAATGGAAAAAAATTATACCTCACCCCCTGCATAAATTTTTCAAAAATATACCAATATGCATGAACATGTAGTAAAATCAGTTTCTAGTATTCTGGTTACACAATCCATCCTCTCCCCCCTAAATAAACTTTCTTTTAAAATAACTTTACATTCAAATTCCTTCAAGGATTCTATTATACATGTAACTTGAGATTTTCTCCCCATATGTATTATAGAACACGCCTAGTGTAAATTCTCCAACAAAATTCCAGTTTGCTTTGCTCCACCCATGCACGTGCTATAGAGCTCGTGCAGAACAATATTAGAAAAGAAATAACGACTAGCTAGATGTGATTTGTTGTTAAGTAATTCCCCTCGTGGCATGAACCAATCAAATTATCACCTTGCCGCTTTGTGATAATTTCATTGGTTCATGCAACTCGGGGAATTACTGGACAACAAACCATGGCTAGCTAGTTCTTACTTCTTAAATAAACCATTTGCCAAAATTTCTAATGGATGATTGGAGGACAATATAATGAAAATGTCCCAGGTATGAACTTTTTGTGGGTTTTTTGTATGTAATGTCACGATGGCATTGCGTATTTGACAGTGACAACAAAATGACAAACTATGCCAAAAGATGTTGACCCGGACATTTTGAGCTCAATAGCATGAGCAGAAATTAGTCTATTGTCATTGCAATTGATATCCCCCTGTGAATTTGGTGAACTTATAAAATATCAAATCAAAGCTATTGGTATGACTAACAGACAGATGGACAGACAGACGTTGTCATTCCTATATGCAGGGAATATACATGTACATGATACAAAGGATAATAATTTTTTAATGATCTCTTACTTATCGTCGTTCGTGTGGCAGTTCAGAGCAGCAGCTTCTCTACTCAGTATGTCCTCTAGTTTTCCGTAGGGAAGATTCCGTCCCTCTGATGACGTCACTACCACAAGTCCGTATTGAGCTGGATTTACCCATTCTACTGCCGTCCTGTCATTGTTACAAAATACATGTTAGTTTAGTTTAAACATATTTTATTTCTGTAAACGAAATGGGATTGGGCAAAAGTTTAACAACATTACTAACGCCCTCTCCCTGTACATGTATTATACATTAATGCTATTTTGACAATGTACATCTTTCATGATAACAAGTTGTTATGCTTTGATTTCAGCTGCTAACATAAATATTTCATACTGTATGTGTACTTATTCTAGCACAACCAATTTTTAGCGGAAACAGGACAAAAATGCAGAAATATAAGTATTATTGCTATCATACATTAGTGTACTTGACGACTTCTGTTTTAATCTATGAGAGTTCCATGATTTAATGTAGTCTTGCATTTACACAATCTTGACAGTACCGACTCAACTAAAATATTTATGCACAATCAATGTAATCCTTATGATGAAAATATTGAAATTTATTGAAAGGAACATGTTGCATTTTACATGTAAACTCTCGTTAAGCACTATGCATTATCTGTGCAGGAACATGCCGTGAAGGCTGTTCTAACCAGCAAACTGAAACCCCAGTGACCTCAATTTTAAATGTAATATAGAGAATAAATGTCATAATTTGTGTTTTGTGAGGTGCACGCTACACACAGCAAGTGCATTTATCACTTGAAATGTGCTAAAAAGCATTACACTTGCTGTGTACAAAACAGAAATTAAGACACATATTCTATAAATGGTTACCACTTAAATAAATACACATACAGTATGTTAACATTTTTAGCACTTTTATACAATGCAGTAAACAACAATATACTTAATACATGTAAGAATTTTTTTCCTCAAATTTATTTTTCTTCTCTTGGCTATGCTTTGTCTTTTACTATCAGTAAAAGTTGAATATCAGTTCTACATGGACAATTCTGACAATTTTTTTAAATGTGAATTTTAGGAAATAGACATATTCTTATGCAAAAATCTTACTTGGCATTGGATCCTATCCAGAAAAGTAAGCCATTTTCATCGAAATCATTGTGATATATAAACTTCAATGGTTCCTGCCTTTCCTTCAGTTTCCTGACAAATGTGAATGTTTGACGCTCAAAGTCATACCACTGCTTGGCTACCTGTTCATTTAAAATACAGTATAATCCGCATAACTGAAACTGATTTCTAATGAAATAAACTGAAATTAAAAAAAAAAGCCCAAACAAAATAATGAAAGAATAAAGTCCAAATTATCTTCCATTGGTTTCTATGCATTTTTTTTATTTCTCCTGATCAGCAAATCATTATCCATGCGAAAGAGGTTTACTTTTATAAAACCACGGAAGAAAGTACCAGCGAATGATTCTACATGTACAGTATATACATTGGAAGCATTGGTGTTCTCATGACATTCAGTATTACCATCTTAAGGAGGTATCTCTCTAGAGAGGCAACATTGGTAAGTGGCTCCATCTTCAGGTTACATCCACTCCTGTCCAGTAGAGTTGTCTCACCTTGAGCTCTCTCCAAGCGGCATCTCAGACGACGTGTAAGAATCTAAAAACGAGGATATAATCCATTGACTTAATTTCATATTCACAATATTTTCATGCAATTATAACTATACTATAAACGTGGAAATTTTTGCATTGGGGTAATTTTTGCGTTTTTTGCAATTGTATTATCGTGAAAATAACCCCCGTGTGAAAATTACTACCAGTATAATAGACTAAATGGAATACTCCTAATTTCGCTAAAATTACCCCCACGCGTATAGTTGAAATGGTCTTTTTGCGAAATGTTCCCCCAGTGAAAATAACCACGTTTACAGTTATTTATTGAAGACTTTCAGCAAAATGTCAGAGAAATAAATCATATAAAGTCTAACACATAGAATAGAGATAACTTACTTGAAGTCCGTACCCTGATCCTGGCAGGTCATAGCTGTATACAGGTAGTTTCTCCACAGATTCAAGCACAGCTATCAACTTCCTAACTAATGCCGTTGCTGGATTTATACTGAATCATAAAATAGAAATATGTAGATTTTTTTTCATAAACACCACAGACATGTTGACAAAACACAGAAAAGAATATTTTGTGTATATTCATGTATACTATTTTATATATAACGTAAAACATATATTACTTTTTTTCCAGCTCTGTAGCGTGAAAGAAGCTTTGTTTTGGCCCTTTCTCAATTTGACATATTACCGGTATGTACATTTTTATGCTATTCTGGAAAATTGTCGAAATTAAAGGCAGTATATATCCTAGCATCATCCCTTTAATGCTACAGTATTTCGGTCATAGCTTTATTCAATTATGCTACTGAATTGACCCTACACAAAATTTGGAGTCGCACACTCTTTGTAAAGCATCAAATTCTGAACAAGTCATGCAATTTAAAAATAAAATGCAATATAGAACATGTTTGTCCTTCATTTTCTATTGTCAAATCAACTGTTCAAATACAAATGTAGTGAATGTTTATAAAGCATCAAGCAAGTATGAAAAAATGTAGCAGAGGAGTTGAAGACTGCATATCAGGGATACATGCAGCAATTAGTAATTATGATTGAAACTGCATACTTTAGAGCTGCTTGACGATATATACCAGTAAATCATACATGGCGATCCAAAAATATAAGCTATCTTTAGAGACTTGTTTTTACCATTCAATATCTTATAATTTCTCTGCCAGCCATTTTGCTAAAATTCAATAATATCTGACTGACGCTTCGTAGCGCTATGTAGCATTGACCTACATGTAGCAGCTATGTAAAAAAAATAGCAATCCAAGGAATGCTTGTGTCGCCTGCGAAGCAGTTTGATTATTATTCTAGAAAGAGGATCAAATTATTTGTATCAGTAGAAAAGTCTTGTCAAATGAAATTCATTTGAAATATCAGACCTCTTAATTACAAATTAAAAGTTATGGTCATTCTCAAATTTTCAGAACACAGTGTCAGTTATCTAGGACAAGGTCACTACGTAAAAATTGGTAACAAAAAGGTCTCATCATAAGAAATATTAAAGACCTATCACCTACCAATTAAAAGATATATACAACCTTAGAAAAGAAGGTCAAATAGCTAGGCCAAGGTCAAAAGGTAAAAAAATATAGTATGTGTAGAATGGCATTGTTACAAGGGAAATACATGTGAAATATCAAAGCCCTATTACCTACCAATCAAAAGATATAGCCAATATTACTTTTCTTGAAAAGTAGATCAAATATCTAGATCAAGGTCAAATATTATGGTCTGTGTAGAAAGGTCTTGTCACAAGGAATACACATGTAAAATACCAAAGCCCTTTCAGTTACCAATCAAAAGATATATCCATTCTTAATTTTTTTGAAAAGTAGGTCAAATATAAAGGTCAAGGTCAATAGGTCAAAAATTATGGTTTGTGTAGGAAGGTCTTGTCACAAGGAATACACATGTGAAATATCAAAGCCCTATCACTTACCTATCAAAAGATATAGTGAATCTTATCTTTTTTCAAAAGTAGGTCAAATATCGAGGTCAAGGTCACAAGGTCAAAAATTATGGTATGTGTTGAAAGGTCTTGCCGCAAGGATTGCACATGTGAAATATTAAAGTCCTAACACTTACCAATCAAAAGATATAGTGAATCTTATCTTTTTTTCAAAAGTAGGTCAAATATCGAGGTCAAGGTCACAAGGTCAAAAATTATGGTATGTGTTGAAAGGTCTTGCCACAAGGATTGCACATGTGAAATATTAAAGTCCTAACACTTACCAATCAAAAGATATATCCATTTGTAATTTTTTTGAAAAGTAGGTCAAATATGTAGGTCAAGGTCACTAGGTCAAAAATTATGGTATGTGTAGGAAGGTCTTGTCACAAGGAATGCACATGTGAAATATCAAAGCCCTATCACTTACCAATCAAAAGTTATGGGCTGTGACACCCAAAGTGTGACAGACAGACAGACGGACGGACAGACGGACAACGGACAAAGTGATCCCTAAGTGTCGCTATGCTTTGCAGGCAACACAAGGAGCGTTTAGAGACGTAGGTACATAGTGACTACAAGCAGATAAGTCACTGGAAGCGGCTAGGTCTCTACACGAGGCTAGGTCACTACAAGCAGCTAGGTCACTACAAGCAGCTAGGTCACTTCTAGCGGCTAGGTCACTATAAGTGGCTATGTCATTGAAGCATCCCACGGGTGACAAGGCAATGCAACTCATCTACTTCTCAATCTGATTTATCTGTAGAGTATTTCTGCCTCCTCGACAACATTTGTGGGTGGCTTGATGATTCTATGACGATAGATTTTTCTTCCATGCTGTTTACATGTTTTAAGCCCTGTGCTGACCTTAACTGTTGACTTTGAATATCTATAGGGTTAATTCTCCCCAGGTAACTGTTGAAGATTTGTTCATTCTATGATGATTACTTTATCTTCTTAGCTGATCCCAATGTTTTTAATTGAGGGATCACCAAATGTTCAACACCTGATGGCATACTTATGACATTATAACAATTGCCCGTATAACAATGCTTTGAAATTTGATTATGACACCATAATGTTTACGTCCACCAGAAGGTGCCATGCTGGACATTTGACAAAACATCAATATCAGACGACCTTGACCTTAAGGTATCCGTTGTACAATTGAGTCATTTTACATAGAGTTTTAATCATCTCCATTGTAAAGTGTGGTAAATTTTATGCCTGGTAAGGTACAATAAACTATATATTTTCTGAAAGGTAATGATGCCCTGAGTTCAGATATGAGACTCCCAGGTCTTAAGAATAAAAGGGGAAAAACTCTTGTAAAAGCTTGTTATTTTGCATATGTTACAATGTATATAGAGAAAATAGACAATTTAAATGCTTCATAAGATATTCCCCTTTGTTTTTCAGGCCCAAAATTATTATTTCTGAGCAGTACCAGTGGGCTTTATAACCATTCAGAAAATATATAGTTTATAGTACCTTACCAGGCATGGAAAAAAGCCCTATTGTACATCGGATACCTTAAAAGTCAATTACATTGGGGACATTCTGGATGATATGATACATTCTACATAAACTTTACAAGACCCTAAACACAAACATATATGTGCATTGCTACATGTACTCCCCACCACAGCCCTTCATAACTTTCATTCACAACATGGTTGTGTGGTGATTACGAGGGATTAATTTTCTATAGAAAACAACACTGACCCCTTCATTTTCTTCGACTATGCCTCCAACTCAAAGAAACAAAACAATACACATGTAGCAAAATGAGTTCAAGAGTCCAAAGCCATGCAGTTTTCAATACTGTAGACGTGGAAATTTTTTTGCATGGGGATACTTTTCACGTACCTCACAAATTAAAGGACTCTGCGAAAATTTCCCTCACATGAAAACAACGGAAAGTTTACAGTATATTGCAAAAATTTTCCCCAAGCGTAACACATTGATGTTATAATCGTGAAATTTTTCCCCATTGAAAATATCCACGTTTACAGTAGTACTTATAGACTTTATTATACATGTAGGATCCGTAATCAGAGAAGATACTAGCGGTATTATATGCATGCTAGTACAAGAGTACTTACCCTTCATCGTCAAAGCTTTTAAAGTATGAGAATCAGATTACATACAATGTACATGTATTTGTTCTCCGTACTCTAACTCTATAATAAATACCGTGTCATAAGTTCTACTTTACTTTACTTTCTTTTTGACTTATAATAGACCTGCCTATCAAAAAGCATTTCAAAACATACTTTTTTTCATTCGTATGGCCAGATTTGAGGAATTTTTCTAAGTTGCATAGTACATTTCTGTCAAAATCATCACTACCTATCAAATTTAATTTTTAAGTCATTAAAAATTTGGTACTCAAAACTTTAATTTTAAAATAGGCAATCTTGAAAAAATGATCTTTGATTCAAATCATAGGTTGTGTAATTTAAGAGGTGTGAAACAGTACAAACTTTGGACAAATCAGAGAAATGTGTAGGGCTGATATCATGGTTCTTTGGTTTTTTAACAAGTAAGAGCACAAATCATGAGCACAAATGACACATTGTAATGCTTACCCATCTTTACCAGTAAGAGCACAAATCATGAGCACATATGACACATTGTAATGCTTACCCATCTTTACTAGTAAGAGAACAAATCATGAGCACAAATGACACATTGTAATGCTTACCCATCTTTACTAGTAAGAGAACAAATCATGAGCACAAATGACACATTGTAATGCTTACCCATCTTTACTAGTAAGAGAACAAATCCTGAGCACAAATGACACATTGTAATGCTTACCCATCTTTATCCATGAAGATTGCCTTGAAGATGTTGATCCTTTGTTTTGTTCTCTTCTTACTGTCCTTACTGTTTGTATCCTCTATGTTCTGGTCAAATATAAGTTATAAATTCAGATCAGGACAAAATTTTAATTATGGCTTTATGAAGCTTCAACTCTTTTTTCATTCAGGCATTTTATTTTTGAGCGCCCAGCAAAATATCACTTAAGGTATCCGTTGTACAATTGAGTCATTTTGCACAGCGTTTTAATCATCTCCATTGTAAAGTATGGTAAATTTTATGCCTGGCAAGGTACTATAAACTATATACATTGTATTTTCTGAAAGGTAACGATGCCCTGAGCACAGGCACATGTAGAAAGAGCGTCAATATCCTGTATGGTCATAAGAGAATACTGGTATCTTATCGAGAGACAAGGCTAGAAGTAGCATTTCTGCAATGTTTTGCATTTGAAGGATCAAAACGGGGTATGACCATAAAGATTTATTTGATGTACACTTCCTAGAAACATCAATAATTCACCCAAAAAGATATCATAACATAGCCTAATCGCCTACCAAAGTTGGTCTGTTTTCTACTTTCTGTCTTGAACCTCCATTGCCAGATTAGCTAGTCTGAATCATCCAGGTGTTTTACTCTGCTTACAGTAAGCAGAGTAAAGCCTCTGAATGAATCAGTATTTGTCCAATCTGGCAATGGAGATTCAAGACAGAAAGTAGAAAACAGTCCAACTTAGGTAGACGATTAGGCTATGTTATGAGATCTTTTTGGGTGAATTATTGATGTTTCTAGGAAGTATACAAATAAATCTTTATGGTCATACCCCATTTTGCCCTTCAAACATGACAAATGCAAACATTTCAGGTGCTACTTCTAGCTGAAAATTCGTCGGAAGCCTTGTCTTTCTATACATACATGTGTATATTCCCTTATGACCTGTAAAGGGGTATCAAGATATTGACGCTCTTTCTACATGTGCCTGTGGCCCTGAGTACAGATATAAGACTTCAAAGTCTTAAAAATCAAAGGGGAAAAACTCTTGTACAAATTTGTTATTTTGCAAATATTACATAGAGAAAATAGACGCTTCATCAGTTATTCCCCTTTGTTTTTCTGGCCCCAAAGTTATTATTTCTGAACAGTTGGCATTATAAGCTTTCAGAATATATATAGTTTACAGTACCTTACCAGAAATGCAAAAATTCCATATTGTACATCGGATACCTTAAATATACATGTATATATATGCACAACCAATGTACATGTAATTCCCCGAGATAAAACTATTGAAGTGGTAGATATATGTGTTGCATAAAAACATGACGTCACAATGTATATACATGTAGCTCTACACGAACATGCCATGATGGCTGTTCTAACCTGCAAAATGAACCCTAAACTTGTAGGTGTGGTGTTGACCTGCTCATTAGGCACTATTTTCAAAGATGTTCAGATGTTCACAAGTTTCTAGTTTACAAAATATCAAATGTATGGTGTATCAAAATAAGGAAAGACCGTTCAAAAAGTCTAAAAATATTAACATACTGTAGGTAATCACAGATTACAAAGATCACCATGTGGCAGCTCATGTTATCATGGAAGCAAAATTCAATTCAATTTTTTTTCTAAGTATACTGGCTTTTAAAAGCAAAAGAAGTACATGTAGGTCAAGGTAATTTTATAAAAGTTTGATCAAAGATACATCCTTTATGCAAGTTTGGTACATGTAGCAATATTGGCTTTTAAAAATCAAAATTACTCAAGCATAAAAAGTAGGTCAGATGCTGCATCTGATACATGGGTTCATTTGAGCAACCCAAAATGAATCACAAGAGCAAGTTTGGTAACTGTAACATCAGTTCTTTGTAAGATACAGAGCTACCCCAAACTTCTAAACTACTAGTAAAGTCACACTGATTTACCCCAAACTTTTCAAGTCCTGTCTTTGCATTGCAGGCGACATACATGTAATTACATTGGTTTATTAGAATATTAAAATATATTTGCCCTAATTTGAGAACACAGGGCTGTTGCTAGGGCTGATTTGGAACCTAAATAAGGCTCCATTCCCAATGCCAACCCCCCCCCCCCCCCTAATGTATGCCCTGAAAATGCCCAATTCTTTGTGGTCTTTGTTTGATATAAAATTCAGCCATCTGTCGTCGGTGAATCTTGCCTTAAGGTATTGGGGGTATAATAACCATATCGTCAAAACGCTAGAAATCATGTACTTCTTTATCCTTCTTATTTTTAGATATTTGATCATTTTTTAATGTTCCATTCAACTCACCATGAAAATATATGGTCCCGAACATTGCCAAAGTCATGCGTCTTCCACAAACTTCGTGGTATTTAATTTTTCTGTTATCAAAGCAACCGAAAGTAGAGTCCTATACCCCTAATACCTTAATTGAACTCCTGAAATTTCATTTCAATTGTAAAATTCCCAATTTTGCTCAAAATGCCATTGTTTTACCCAATATGAAGGACCCCAGCCCCTTTCCCAAATACCCTGCAATAGCTCTGGTATACATAGAGCACTACAACATCTAATGTATGTGTAAATAATTTGAGTGAGAGGTACTTACATTATTGAGTATATTGAGAAGAGTTTGTACCAGACCACTCGAGTGGAGCTCATAGGACGACACAGTGTGCTCATCTTGGAGTAGGTAAACCAGCTCTGTAAGAGCTGACCTCATGTCCTCAATCCAGGTCACTTCTCCGTCAGGTGACTGTAAATGTAAAGTCAAATATAGGTCGTTGTTTTTTAGCAAATTTATAAAGCATGCACAATTAAATACAAGTATATATGGTCTATAAAATAAGTTAAAAACACTTTAAGTGCAAAATGTTGAATAGTGTTTAAATGTTATTCTTATGTAATGCGGAAAAATGTATTTCTTCCAAAATTTTCACCACTAGGGACTTTTTTAAAGATAAAACATTCCGACGGTAAGTAAATTATATCAACTTCACAATATTTTCACAAAAAGAAGGATGAAATTCAAAGATTCTACACCTTCATTATACATGTACATCTAAGATTGATATGTAACTGATAATCCTGACTTGTACTAGTACTAAGTGCTCTTACCCTGACTTGACTGATCTGCATAGCACAGGAGGCCTCTAACTGCTGTACAATGTTTTTGATTTTAGCTACTACCCCTCGAGGCATAGCCTCTGCCTCACGGAAATACTGCTCATATATCTCCCGTGCTTGCTGCTTGACCTGTTTTATAATTTCAATTTTTAGTTTAAAATTCAATTTCAATTTAAAATTCTTCATGATGTCATACTTATCATATCAGGTCTGGATAGGACCCTTGAAATCATTATGCTTGATGTCTATTTTCAATGCAAGAAAACCAAATTTTAAAGAAATATTCTGCAAAGCATGCGCTTTTATTTAAGAATTATCATTATGAATAAAACTTGTCAGAAGACAACAATGCTTGCTATATTAGTGTAGGTGTAGTAAAAATATTGAAATTTTGTTGAACTAACAAGAATGAGCAGATAAAGAGGGTAAGATGGTGTTTACTACAACATGGGAGATACCACACATTAAGTAAATTATATCATTTTCACAATATAAAAAATAAAACTCGAGAAAAGGGTATTAAGCATGGGATTTTAGTCTATCTCTAGGATTGTATAGGAATTCATTTCTATCTCTAGGAATCTTGTAGGGCTGTCATCATTCACAAGGTTCTCGATTCACCGCAGTTCTTGACGACAGTTCGATACACGATACAAGAAGGGGCCGTATCGTTGCTTTATGGTTTGTTTTCGGCATTTAATTTTCTCTTTCCGATGCTGAGTCGTCAAAGATACCTTCAAAAGGCACTCATGTGGTATTTAAAAGCTACATATTGAAGCACTTTGGATTTTGAGGAGAGGACAAAGAGAGAACAACTTGTAAACTCTGCTGAATGATCTGAATTTGTTGTTGTTAAACTTGTTTATCTGACGAATTACAGAAATGCCTTCAAATCTACATTAAAAATGATGTATCATGATACGAATCGTATCGTGAGTAAATATCGCAATACTTATTGTATCGTGAGCTTAGTGTACCGAGACAACTCTAGAATCTGGTGCCTGTGAATAATACATGTACCTCCAAAAAGGAATTAGGTATCATTGAGATTCATTGAGAGAATACATCTATCTATTAACTGTAAGATTAGCAAAAATTTTGTAAAATTCTTATTAGAATTACCAAACATATCAGATTTGCCTACCTTTATCCTAATTTCCTCTGACTTTGACCTGAGCTTTTTGCTTTTTTTGCCTCCCCATCCTGCGGAGAATTCTGGCCCTAGGGATGTCTCTGCCGTAAAGGAATGCTTTGTCCCTCTGTTTGATTCAAAGATAAAACCTGGCAGATCCTCCTTTAGTATGGTGGATTGCTGTAATATCAATATTATCATAAAGGTGTGCATCATTGTTTACCAAATGTAAAAAGACAGACGTCAGACGGACAACAGACTGATGGACGCTGGACAAAGGGGTAGCTCACTTGATCCTTTTGCTCAGGTGAGTTAAAAAAAGTGACTCAATATTCTTGCATATGCATGTGTCAATCTATAGGATTTACTATCAATATGCATTTTACAGTGTATTCTAGGTCTCAATATCATATATAAGTATACATATATACTTCTCTTGTAGAATTTTTGAATCTGTATTTTCTTTCTCTGATCCATATTCCATAGTTTTGTTTCAAATTGTGTGCACAAAACAGTAAAATATAAGTGAAATATGGAGGAATAACATAATACTTACATCACAGACCTGCTGACCATCTGAATTGTGTATGTGTAGTTCTCCTTCCTTCTTACAACACAGGCTCCAATTACCCACAACGAGACGTGGGGCTCCTACACGAGACAAGATAGGCTGACTGGCCGTCCCTGCTTTAATCTGACCACGAGCTCGCTGTAGTTTTTCCAGGAATTCTCCTCGGTTTTCTGAGCTGTCAGAACTTCCTTCAGGGCTACCACTAGAATACATTGTGGCTAGTTTACTGTCGAGGATAAATCGGAACCAGCCATTACTGCCGTTAGAGAGTTCCAGGGCAGCAGCCTCGCTCCATAGATATAGACAATCCCGTCCTCTGACGATACACCATTCCTTCCAGTGATATGGACGACCAGAGAGAACCTCTGTGGCATCCTCAATACACATCTCTTCTTCCTCCTGAAAGTAGTACATACAGTAGTGATGAGCAATCAGACAAATTTTACTATCGATTATCCGGGCGCTATCAGTAATTAACTATTGATTGATTATCTGAACTATCGAATTTTGAAAAATCCTGTTGAAAACTAGTGAAATACCACTGAGGATGCAGCCTTTTTAACACACACATACACTGCAAATGCATAGAAATACAATTTCAAACTAAAATCAACAATTTCATTTGTTTTTCTATAGCATTGTTATTTTTGTACACTTAGCTTGATGTCATTTTGATTACTTTTTACGAAAACAATTTTGGTTACATCTACATTTTATCTCCGAGCGACAATCAATTGTCAATTCAAATATCGATTATTGAAAATCGAAGGGGTTTCAACGATCGACTATCGAAAGTCGGCGACTATCGTCACATCACTAACATACAGCATACACATTAATGTAAGATTTTTAAAATAAACTGAATTTCAATCAATCTACCAATTTACATGAGCTACATGTATTAGCAAATATCCCATCGTGTCCAAGTTGATAACTTGTACTAGATTTAAATCACAAGTACAAACTGCACAAACCTTTTCATCTTTAGTGGCACATGCCTCATCAACTTGTGGTCCAGCTAAGCTAAGGACCCGTCCAAACAGACCTAACCGTGCAAAATGTTCCAAGAAAATTTCCCGTCCCTTCATCATAACATCCTGTATGATCTGTATTACCACTTGATGGCCTTCATCATCCTCCTACAATCAAACAGTGTCATCAACATACCTTCAAAACATGGACACCGTCATAAAGAATAACCAGCATCCCACCTTGCTGGGAGATAAATTACATTACATTGTATCCTCCTCCATTTTGCATTCAGAAATAATAAGTACCTAGTCATGGTTTATTGTCCAGTGATTCCTCCAGTTGCATGAAGCCATCTTATTTTCACCTAAACCATGAGGGGAATGACTGGATCATAACCCACAGCTAGTTAGTTGTTAATTCTATCCCAATATATTAAGATTATGACAGACAACAAAGTATTGCTTGTTGATCAGTTATAAGCAATTAAACAATAAATGGTTTGTATGTATCATCTGGTTTGTTGTGATAATATATTATAAGGTAATTAGGAGTGCATAATATGCAACTTTGTTTTTATTATGTACATGTATTTAGTTTTTAAAATTTGTTAGCCGGGCTTTTATGTGTACAAGCTATATTTTCTCCCTCATTTTTTATGAAACATCATTTTAATCTTAGACTCTATCATTTTTTATCCTTTACCGCTACATGTCCCATGTAATAGCGATAACATTAAAGTCAATTAAACTTACATGTATATCAGTCAAAATTCTCTTTTCCTTATTTCAATTTATTTTTTCAGGAATATTTATATTTGTCGGTACATAATTTCTTCACCTGTTAAAGGACAGCACAAAAATAATGAAGAATGGTACTTAAAGACATCCCCCCAATTTACAGTATCTATTTTACCTCATGGTCTAGGACATTGGCTAAGACTTCAGTGAGGGATCCAGCAAAATTGACCACACCCATCTCTGGGGTACACATATCTGTCAGTAAGGCATTGTTGATATAGTGTATCATTTTCTTCAGTAAAGCTAGACTAGATTTTCTGAAAAATAAAAATGAAGTGTCATAAGTAAAACCAGAAAGTTTTTGTCAAAAATATACATTTTTCTTAATATGTATATAAACAGCACAAAAAAGTACAAGTGACTATGACACTAATAAATGTTTAAATCCAGTGGAAGGAACAGTTCGTCCCTTAGACTGGCAGGACACATGTACATATCTTACACACTCATGCTAGTCAAAACCTGCAATGTACTAAAGCTTGAAAGGCTACAACTCATGTAGGTAATACGATCAATCAAATGAACCAAAGCAGACCCCATGAGGGACGAGACCAGGTGCCTAGGTAGAGTCAGCGTCTCTTGTGTGTGCGTCTTATGTATATTATATATTTCATTAGTTGTGGGCATTGTAGATTAAAAATCGTATTGCCATATAAGATACCGATACCATCCCAAATAGGAAGAAACTCCATATATAAAACATGTAATCACAGATTACAAAAGCTCACCTCATGGCAGCATGTTATCATGGCAGCATTATCCAATTAAAACTTTTTTTAGTATATTGTCGTTTAAAAGCAAAATCACTCAACCAGAAAAAGTAGGTCAAGGTAATTTTATGAAAGTTTGATCAAAGATACATGTATTTAAGTTTGGTACATGTATCACTTATACTTTAAACTTATACATGTACAAACCTGACTGGGGGTAACATAGTACTCTGAAATACAAACCTGACTGGGGGTAACATAGTACTCTGGAATACAAACTTGACTGAGGGTAACATAGTACTCTGGAACACAAACCTGACTGAGGGTAACATAGTTCTCTGGAACACAAACCTGACTGAGGATAACATAGTACTCTGGAACACAAACCTGACTAAGGATAACATTGTACTCTGGAACACAAACCTGACTGAGGGTAACATAGTACTCTGGAACACAAATCTGACTGAAGGTAACATAGTTCTCTGGAACACAAACCTGACTGAAGGTAGCATGGTACTCTGGAACACAAACCTGACTAAGGGTAACATAGTACTCTGGAACACAAACCTGACTGAGGGTAACATACATGTAGTTCTCTGGAACAAAAACCTGACTGAGGGTAACATGGTACTCTGGAACACAAACCTGACTGAGGTTAACATAGTACTCTGGAATACAAACCTGACTGAGGGTAACATTAATCTCTGGAATACAAACCTGACTGAGGGTAACATAGTACTCTGGAGCACAAACCGGACTGAGGGTAACATAGTACTCTGGAGCACAAACCTGACTAAGGGTAACATAGTACTCTGGAATACAAACCTGACTGAGGGTAACATAGTTCTCTGGAACACAAACCTGACTGAGGGTAACATGGTACTCTGGAATACAAACCTGACTGAGGGTAACATAGTACTCTGGAACACCTGAGTAAAGACTGGCAGTAATTGTTTGACATATATCGGAGCTATTTCTGGGTCACCACTGGGTTCAGGCTCCTCTCCCTCTTTTTCCTCTGCTTTCGCCTCAGGCTCCTCCTCCTTCTTGCCCTCCTCCTCCTGGCTGCCATCAGAGGATGCTACCACAGGCTGACTGGACGAGTCTCTGTTCACAGGAACCATATATTCTCCTACACGAGGAAAATCAACATGATCAGAATAATCTCACTAAAGTGGGGATCTAGAGGCAGAGAGGGATCTTGAGGTGGAGGGAGGATCTAGAGGTGGAGGGAGGATCTAGAGGTGGAGGGGGATCAGACTCATGTATTCTTACTGAAACTTTGCTTGTAAATGAGAAATCTAGTTATCAATGCCTGTAGTTTAAGATTTATTTATTCAAAATAAGTATGTTTAACATATAATACAATACATAAATAAGGATCTGGAAAAAAGCTGTCAGCTTATATGAATCCATTTCCTTAAAGAGTGCAAGTGAGACAAACAGGCATACTTAGAAAAATAGTAATCAATGCCTGTGAACAATATACAAGACTGTCTATCAATTACCAGATACTACAATTCTATAACAATTTTAGCAAATGAAATTTTACAAAGACAGTTGACAGTTAGTCTTAATTCTTTTTTTTATTGAGCTTAAAATGTCCGACTTAATGTCATTTGGCGTTACTTTTCATTATGAGGTCACTGTTAAAGAACCAATTCTATTATTAAGTAACAATGAAAAAGAATGCAAAAAGCTTCTACCTCTGATATTTTTCCTCATTTTGTCATCCATTATATTTAAGAGTTAGGTATATGAAATGTAAGTATAGACAAGTAAGTATCTACTAACCTGGGGACTGTAATATAGCTATGACCTCTCTGTGACCTTCATCTCCTCTCTCCCTTGCCTTATCTAGAGGTGTTTTACCATCCTCATCCCTCAGGTCTGGATTAGCACCATATCTCAATAACGTCTGCAAAACAGATCGGTAAACATTCAAGTTTTATTTCATAATACACTTACTAGTACCACCATGTTAAAACTGTACATCAATAAACCCTAAACTTTAACTATTTGTCAGAGGGGTCAACAATATTTTTGTTTACATAAATACTTGAGGGGCAATCACATGTATCTGAAGAAGTTCTTAGCTACTGAAAATGAATTATAGACATGTTGCCTCAATTCCTTGTCGAAATATTTAAGGTAAGTACATGTATTACAAAACAATCATTGACTTGGAATTCCTTGGAAAAGCTTATTGTTTGTGGAACTTCAAGTTTTTGCTATTGTTAAGCATGTTTAGGATTCTAACTTTCCTGTAGTCAAGGTTTTATGAGTTTCAATATACATTTGTCACAGATTTATATGATCCAAAAAGCAGCAGGCTACATGTACACCTTACCACATAGCTATACCTAGACCTGCACCGTTTCCTACGTATAACTTACGTCTTTGGATTATGACATCAACTAATGACGTGTACATGTGCGTCATACATACACATTGACAACACCTGTAACTTAACCTCTCTTTTATCTATAAAGTCATAGACAGATGTACCAGAATAATAAAGTAAATTTATAAAGTAGTAAATACATGTACATTCATCAGAATTGTATAGATAAACTCCATAGAGTAGTCTGGTAGTAGACATATGTATCAAGATAAAACTACAAAATACTGCCTCACCTTGACTATCTGAGGTCTACCAAAGCATGCCGCGTAATGTAAAGATGACGATCTAAGACCTCGGTTAACGTCAGCTCCCCTCTCACATAGAAACTCCACCTACAAAATTCCGTGATAAACATAAAAAGCATAATTTAATGGCAGAAAAAGATCAAATCTCTTATTTTGTCCTAGGCACTAGGGCTGGGATGATACTGCACGCAGTCGATCCGAAACGTATCACAATACCCTATATCTGATATCAATCGTGACACTAGGTTAATTAATATAACATTCTCAAAAAGCTATATGATAGTTTTTATATAAACATGGTAAAGTAGCTTTTTTCATTAAACATGTTATTTTATTCAATACTCTAGCTTTCTGTCTAGAATAAAGATGAAAAAACAAATAAACGATTTATTATTTGACTAGAAGAAATGAAAAACAAAATCATTTAAAATAACAATTAGAAGTCATGGAAAAATCATATTTTAAAAAATCAATGGTTCTTATCATTTTGTCATGTTTATATCTATACATGTATAAACTGAACATGCTGAAGAAAGGTGGATTTAAACTTGAGTACTTGAAAATTTAAACACATATTTTTTGTAAATTTTAACTTGCATGTAGGTATCTTCGGGCTATCAATACATGTACTTGGATCATGAAAAAAAATATCGCGATACATCAATGAATCAGAATATTGTCCCTAGAACAAGTTTGGTGCTTTTTGTCTGTTTAAAGTTGATTTCTTACCATTGGCAATATAAATAGGAAGTTATTCCATTGCTATTTTATAGTTACTAGAATTATTTAATAATCATTTTACACTTATTCTGAGACTGACCATTTCCTGGGTACCAAAGGCTGATGCCCAGTTCAGCAAAGTCTGCCCCACATCATCCATAAAATTGACTTCAAAACCTGCAAAAAAAAAATTATAGAAAAGTAATTAGAAATTGAATTATGTACTCTTATAAGTAATTCCATGAGGGAATTTACCAAGGATTTAAATTCATTTAATATATAAAGAATACTAAGAACACAAGACTCTTTCTTTGTCTGCTATCATAATACAAGAAACATTGGTTCCACCCGATGGGTCTCAAAATCATGTAAAACCAGAGGATCTTTCTCATATCTTAATTCTTACAGCAACAGTCAAAATTAAAAAAAAAAAAAAACAAAGAAAATTTCGAAATATTGACTTCATCCAATTTCACTTTGCATTTACATATATCATCAAAAGGATTTATAGTAAATTCCACAGTGATCTTGGCCATTAACCCTGGAAATCAATAGGTTTCAGCTTCTCCCAATATTGGAAACATTTGTTGAAGGTTTTGTGATCCTATAATGATTGCTAGGTCTGTTATGCTGTTCAAAATGATTTTAAGCTTACATGTATGTCCATTGTGACCTTGACATTTGAACCTTGATCTTAAGAATCTATAGCATTCATCCCCTCCCCATGCAGAACATTTGTGGATGGTTTAGTTATTCTATGATCATTGCTTTGTCCACATACGGCAGTGATGCTGTATCCCCTCCGCAACGAAGTTAATAGGGCATAAAAGTTGTCAGGGATTTTTTTTCTCACCTTTTTGGGGCCGAATAACGGCCCCATTCCCAATCACCTATAGATGGAATTATGACCAAAATTAGTGAAACTTACTGGTTCAAAAGTAGCAAACTTACAAATTATTTGCTATATTGTTGTTAGCATAAGAAATTAAATAATATTTAAAAGAAAATCATTAATTTTGATATAAACTTTTGATTGTATAAACTGTCATTTTACTTTTATATTAGTCCTTCCCAAATTATTCCCAAACGTAGTTAATTTTCCCAATTGCAAGGATCCCGACCCCATTCCCAAATTACTGAAAAAGAATCACTGGTTGTGAATATTTGTTGAATATGTCTAGATGTTTGTACTTCCTCACCATTATCTACAGCATCTATTAATGCATCTGTATCTTTACTGCGTATACAGTCTATAAGCTGTCTATGTGACCTCTCTCCTGCGCTATCACTTTGTCGTAGTCCTGATAGTCGACTGCTTATACTGGATATACCTGCCTTAGGCAGGGCCTTACGCCCCTCAAACAACAGTACAAGTAAAAGGTCTACCAGCCTCATGGTATCCAATGAACATCTGGTGACAGAAATGAGAAAATAACATCAAGAAATACATGTATCAAAATTGAATACTGTCCATGCAGCTCACTTCGGAAATCTGAAAATTGAAGTTTGGTCTAATTTGTCAGAATTTTTTTCTGATTTTTAAAATACACAATGGAGGATAGATCTCAAACTCTTGTAACTAATTGTGTAAGTTATATGTTGTGCAACCAATACTACTCTCACAGTGAAAGAAAATGGTTTTAGATGGAAAGTTTTCTATGTCAATTTCAGAGTGACCACGCTGATGTTCTCCATAGACTGAATGTAAAACATCAAGGGATATCATGCTAAAATACATACAAAACTCCCCATCTTAACCTATTTTCTGTCACTGTGAGTATAGTATTGGCTGCAAAACATATAACTTACACAATCAATTACAAGAGTTTGAGATCTATCCATCTATATGATTTTCAATATGAAACTTTGCCAACAAAGAAGACAAAACTTCCAATATTTGAAGTGAGCAGTAGATTACTGACTGACAAGTTTCATAATTGGCACTACATGTTACTAACATCTCAACATGTGCATTTTAATCCAATGAAAACAAAAGTGAGAGAGAAATATAGCTTTATATAATTCATTGATAAAGTCAATTCACAGTACAAATGTACAAATATCAGCAAATCTGAGCACTTGTCGACCATATTTGTTGACCAATTGGCAAGAAAAACATAAACTTGGTGAAAGGACCTTGAGTTCTTGCTTCCTGTCAAGTTCGTTAAATTCTGTGCAATGGTTGCAGGGGAGATGTTGAAAACTTTATGCTGGACAAACAACAGACTGCGCAATATGACAATAGTTCACTTGAACTTCTCGATTTTTGCTCAGGTGAGCTATAAAGCCAAGTTAAAATGACCTCAATCATTTCTTTGTTAACGTGAGCTATAAAGCCAAGTTAAAATGACCTCAATCATTTCTTTGTTTACCAGCATGTAAAATCATACTAAAAAATTCAATGTACATTTCTTTGGTAATTAATTACACATAAAGCTATAGCTTACCTTTCATCTCCTTTAAGACCACTTTCTATGGCATCTGGTAGATCCGACCTTAGTAAGTCATGTGTTATGATAGGTGATCCACGGCACAGAGTGGATAATAGACTGATAACTGTAGAGATACTGGGATTGCCCTTGCCGTCCCCTGACTTGCCTGGAGTACTGGCGATGGATATGTTAGGACCAGGCTCCCCAGCTTGCTGAAGACGCTGGAGAAGTTCATCTATTAATCCATGCTCTGCTAAGGGGGCAGGATCAACTCCTCTCCGTGTAAAACGGTCTGCTAGTGATGCAAAACATCTGAGGGCTCCATCTGATACCTGTGAGAGAAATAACTTCATATGTTCATTATGGACAACACAGAGTAGAATCTAATATAGAGTTCCTGAAAAATATAAGTTTGCCTATAAAAAGGATCGCGGACCTTAAGGAAAGGCTATAATAATCGGATTTTTGAATTTTCAAAATTTACTGAAATAATCATATAAATTGTTTGATCTATGTCTGAACAATAACTTTCATATTCCTTTCTGCTAAGATATAACCCTAAGCGCTTGCAAAATTAACTAAAACACACCCACCCTTCTTGAGCTTTGGTTGAACAGTACACAAAAAACCCAGGTTGTTATGATAAATTTCACTTTAATTAGATATGGGCGCAAAATGGAATGGCTAATTCAGACAAACTAGTGAAAGATAGATATACGACAAATTCTCCTTGAAAAGGAATTAGCCATTCTTTCTTGCGCTCATGTTGAAATTAGAGAAAATCAAAGAAAAAATACACTGGACAAAGTACAAATTAGCATGTAAAATACCTTTTACATATATCGATCTATATATCTGCATTGATTTTTACCTGAGCGAGGGCGGTTTATCCGGATATTTCGGTTACCCCTCTTAACTGTATAGACGTTACATAAATTGTGATGAGATTACAAACGACATTTTCATAGTTATTCTTACTCATAAAATGTTAAATTTTCTTCTGGTGTAAAAAGGGACACTAAATCTTTATAATTAGTCGATATATAGATGATCCAAAAAGGGGCCTTAAGGTCCGGGATCCTTTGTCTGGTTGATAAAAGCTCACTCTATAAATATTTTTTGGATGGATAAGAATCCCCAAATGTCCGATATATCAAGAATGTTTTCAAGAACTCTGTTATACTTTTTATACAAAGGGAAAGGTCCACAAGACCCTAAACAGGCCCTAAAACTTTCACTGAAATTAAAGTTGACAAGAAATACATTTGTACTTGAAATTAAAGTTGACAAGAAATACACTTGTACTTGATACAGCTCAGAAAAAATTATGTGTTGTGCTTTTAAAGAAAGAACAAACTAACCATAAACGTACCAAAAAACTATCATGACAAAACCGAAAGACGTTATTTTGACTTTTTGACAACAGAAAGCCAAATATGTAAAAAAACTTGACTTTCGTCCAATAATTTGATGTGGTCGCATACACATGATACATATGCAATGTATGTTTTAAAAGCAAGATGGAACTTTTATGACAATAAGATATTTCATTAGCATTTTTTTATGTGAGTAAATACATGTGGCCTATACTTATTTTATAACAATACGTAGGTTTTGCAGCAATTTCTTGGTGGCTCCTAGAAAGTTCTGCAAAATTTCAACCCCTGTTCCTATGGTGTCGAATTACAATTTGCTAGGCCATATCTGTTTTAATTATTCAATATTGACCTGAGACTATGTCTATAATTCAAGGTATCCACCTCATTAGAGTGCTATAATTTATAGTATTTTGTACATAATGAGACTTACATATTGATCATCATGTTCTAGCAGTGTTGACAATGACTCCACACAAGTCTCTAGGGAACCGTCCTGTGGCTCCATCTTACCACACAGTCTGGACACCACCGACATGGCCGAATGGAGAGTGTCTTTGTGAACCTGAGAACCATGCTCCGTTATAAACGTCAATACACAATTAAGGCCGCCTGCCTCAAATACTGCACCAGACTCCCTGGTACATATCCTCTCTAAAACCTGAAATTGGGTTTTTTTTGTAATCTTTTATCAATACTTGTACATTTATGAAATAAAAAGAACCAAACATGTAAACGCCCTGTCACACAGTACTTGCGTATGAATTGTGCATAAACTTTGTCAAACATTTGGGGCAAAAGTGGAGATACATATAGATACGATATTCATGCGCAAATATATGTAATTCATAAGTTTTTAATAAATTTCAAGCAAGTTTCATTTGCATTTCATTCGTTGCTATGTGCAGCAAGTGAAGTCCAGGAAGAGAATACACAGACATACGCGATAACTAGTGCTGTATATTGAAATAAATTATTCAATACAATACAGTACATTTTGCTTCAATACTCAATATTTTCAATACAATACGCATCTTTACATTTTTCTCAAATAAATAATAGTAATGAATCAATAAATGGAGTTTTTATGTTTTCATCAATGAAAACTTTATAAAACAGAACAAAAATAAACAACAAATGGATGTTTTTCATTATTTCAAAAACAAAAATGGAATGAAAAGATGACAATGCCAGGTATGGAAAGTGTTTCTTTGTCTACCAAAGAATTTTGGTTGGTGACTAGTCACGTACAAGTTGCATGAATCGCGAATCATACAACCATGAACACCAAAACTAAGACAGTTACTAGTATTTCTAACATGTATTTGCATTTCTCTAAATATTAGACATCCTATTTTTGCAAGAACATCGTAAACACAGCAAATTCCAGCCTCAAAAGTTGTCTAAAGTTCGCAAATTCTCCCTAAGTTCAAAATATGGACGTGATGTCACATTGGCAACCCGATTTATCAGAATATGATTATTATAGAAACTTTATTTTAACTTGTATGTCTAAGTGTTGATCTGATCAGAGAAGATTCAGAAGAAATATGAAAATCAGAACCAAAAAGGAATTAAATGTTTAGGATTTTATTTTCTTATCAAATGTTTTGAAAGTTTCGATACTCAGCATTTGTGTATCGATACGTATTGAAAATCTTAAAGTATCAATACTCTTCAATATTCCAATATCAATATACAGCACTAGCGAAAACAGTTGAGCTGCACAATTTTTTTTACCTTTTGGATAAACACAATCTATGCATAATTAACATAATTTTTACACTTATGCAATTCATCAGAAATTCATACACGTATGACTTTAACAAACCTTTCACACATAAAACATGCATAAGTTGCGAATGCATCACTCATATATTGAGTATATCGCTAAGAACTACACACAAAATTGGCTGTTCTGTAGATATACATGTTCTTTGCACAGTTTATTCGTGTTTCATGCGTAGTTTATGCATCATTCTTGCAAGATTCGTCTGTCAAAATTTCACATATTACATCCAACTTTTTCAACATATTCCCACATATAAATCCAAATTTTTAAATTTCATTCATAAATTATTCATAATTTATACATAAATGACTGTGTGACAGGGCTTTAAGACTATTCATATCTTTAAGTGTAACTTTTTTAAATGTCCAAATTTTCAAAGTGACTTGTTTTTTTTATAAAATAGTTTTTGACTATCATAACAGTTAACATCACTACTGTGTATCTGGACAAATAACATAGTAGCTATGCGAGTACCTTGATACACTGCTCAGCCAAGTCTCGGCTATTTTTTGATGTCATATCTACCACTACCAGTCTGTTGCACAAGGCTTTTATAGCGCCCTCTACACCTACAATTCTGCGAGTGCACTCTGCAGACACATCTAGGTAGTATGTAATGGCACGAGCAGTCACCTCCAGGACATTGTCTGGGGCACAATCGTCCAAGAATATACGGCACAGTGCTGGCAAAAATGTCCTTGGCGGACAGCTGGAAAAATAAAATAAACATTTCACAAAATAACATAATTTACCATTGGATTTTGGAAACACTGCCAGTTTTTACATCTACCGTATGTAAGTATACATGTACCGCTATGTCTTGGAAAGTTCAACTTACTTATCATAGAATTTTCTAAGTAAAAGAATGTATCAAGGTAAATAATCTATTTAAAATTTGATGTTTCTGCTAACCATTAGTTAGCAGATCAGAATCGCCAAATTATTCTAATACCGATACATGCATGTATATATGCACAACCAATGTAATTCCCTGAGATGAAACTATTGAAAGGAATGTGCTTGTATTCTGCATGAAAACACTTGTGACGTCACAATAAATAAGATCTAAAGAAACATGCTGCGAAGGCTGTTCCAACCTGCAAACTGAACCTGTGGGGACATGAATATTAACGTCACCTTTTTACCCAGAAAAACGCGATTTCAGAAATCAAGAATGAAACAGACAACTGTGGCGCATAAATTTATCATAAATGTCATAATTTGTTTTTTGTTATGGGTATGCAATACACAGCAAGTACATTTATTGCAATGTCTCAGGCTTGTCAGAAGACAATATTGATCACCTTTTACGTTTTTGATAGAATGGCACTTATATATGTACATATACACAGGGTTTTTTTTTTTTATTTTGGGGAAGGTGTCTGTGCCTGTCCCATTTGGGAAAATTTGCGACATTTTGCTAAAATTGGGAAAATTTTTGTACAAATTCTCACAAAAGTATAACCTAAAAGTATCACATATTAACACTGATTATCCATTGATTTGCTTGAACTGAACATGGGATGAATAAAAAACTTTAAAAAATGCACTTAGAAATAGGATATTTTGTGCTGACTTCCAGGATTTTGGTCTTATTTTCTCAGGTGATTTTTTCATTATTCCTCTTTGGGAATTTCAGGGTGATTTTTTGGGAAAAATAGAGAAAATTTGGCATTGGGAAGGGGCCGAAATTCGGCCCCAAAACAAGGAAAAAAAAAAAACCCCTGATACATGTAACCATTTGATACATGTATGGCATAGAAAAAAGTTTTTTTTAAAAGAATGTCAAATGCTTAGGTCAAGGTCACCAAATCAAATTCAGAGTTAAACACTGATAAGAAAGTTCAGTTCATGAGGTATTTCAATGTCAAATATTTAAGCATTAATCCTTATACGTGTACTTCAAAATTTATGGCCATGGTTAAAGTTTTTAATATAATTACATGTTACTGTAAATGTATACTATATAGGTGAAACACTGAGATCAAGGACAGTAATAGGGCTGGGACGATTCAGGTATCCTTCGGTTCGGTTCGGTTTCGAATCACAAGGCCTCGGTTCGATTAATTTCGATTCGATTCATTTGAATGAGAAAAAATACAAAATAATTTGTTAAATGAACAAAATTAACAAAAATAAAAGGATCAAACTGATTTGACCAACTTATCACTTCAGTCTAACATTATAATAGAGCATTAATTCACATAGGTCTGTGGAATATGAGGGTATATACCAAAATTTAAGGAAAATTGTCAGTTTTGCATCCCAAACTATTGTGGATGCATGTGCTCCAACAGTATGTATACTGTGAGACATTAATTCAACACCTCAGGCCTCATTTTTAACAACGAAATACTGACAGGTCTTATAGGACTTTCACAGTAAATATTTAAGTGGACATAGCTTTCCTTACATGATATTTTGCGACTACAACTCCCGTTTAGTTTTCTTGCTGCTTGCACTAGCTTTTACCAGTTAACGGAAAGCGAAAGTAGATCTAGTTTCACTTTCCGTTTCATGAGAGGCCTGAAAGTGGGGTGGGGGGGATCTACACGTAAATCGGCGCGATAAATGAATGCAAAACTCTTTTCTTACTTTCTGGCTTTATTAAAGGTAATTTTTGAGCTATTGCAAGCATTTTCTGGTCACTATTTGGCTTCAGTTTACTCTGATTATTTACGTCTGAACCGAATCGAAACCTGCAATTCTATGTCGGTGCATCGAACCGACATTGTTAATTTCGAAGCACCGAAATTTTCGGTGTACCGCCCAGCCCTAGACAGTAAGTCAAAAGTCAAGGACCTACATGTAAAAGAAAGGTCTAGACATAAGGCACCCATGTAAGGTGTATCCCTTATATAACATTAAAACTTATCAGAAGTCAACATTGCTCACCATGTAAGTTTTTGATAGTAAAATGTCTTTTTTAGAATTGCCAGATATTACCCATATAATCTTTAAAAGTAAATGTAGGTAAAACTCAAAGGTCTCCCTTTAGGCCAAAATGTGTTGGCGATGATTGCATGGCGCAGAAAAGTGTTGTTTTTTTTTCTTTTTCAATGTAATTTAACTTCTTGCTGTGCCATAATTTCTTGTTAACTAAGACATCGCGTGTGGCTTTTCTTCCAAATCTTAATCTGTTCCATTCCTTCTGAGTGTTTTACATGTTACTATTAAAAAATATTATCGTTCCCTACTTTGGTCTGTTCCATTCTGTGTTTTAGTATAAATAAATAATTTTGTTCCGTTCCGTTCCGGGTTTTAGTGTGGGCACCGTTCACTAGAAGCTATATTTCTCGATAGATTTTTTGACATTTTCTTTCAACATGTGTATCTGTGGGAAGGACAAAGCATTATTTGAGAGAAATACAAACATATTCCATTAAAGGACAGAGTAATTACTGAATATTAAACCTTCAAAATTGTCAGGAAACTGTTCCAACACCATTACAGGTATGGATGTGCTTTTCCTACCTTTCAAAGACTCTGTCAACATTGTCGGACATCAACAGCAGCATACATAGCTGTTCCAATGCTATAAGCTGCATGTCTCTCTCTTCTCCTTGTCCCATCTGTAGCCATTCTAGTAGCGTTTCTGGATCAACGTCTGCCATTGCTTTAAATTGAAACTTGCTTTCAAAATCCCGAATATAACTTTTGGTTTAACACCAGATGATGGCAGATCACAAATTTGATCACCAATCACAGCGGCTCACTAAAAGTGGCCCTGGAAATCCTTACTTGTATGTTAAAGTCTGATCACTTATCCAAGCATAAGAAAGTTTCTGATATTACAGGTCCATTGACCTTCAGTGTTGACACAAATAACAAAAGAAAAGTGGTTATTTTCCTGAAATTTTTCACATTTCAAGAATGAAATAGTGTTCATTCGAATCTACACCCCATTGTACACTTCTTTACACTTCTACTGAGCTTTTGTCCTACGAGTAAGAGAGATTGATAGTAAATGATAAAGAATCAGAGTATAATTAATCATAAAACAATAGTCATTATTGAGGTATCTCTTTTCTTCTCTCCTCGAAGTCTGATTACCCTCGTTTTCATTCTTTCCGGAAGTACAATATTAAAGGGGAAAATCTAGAGAACTTCCGAAAGAGGTCAAAGGAGCATGTGCGACTACTTTCAATTCACCTTCTCTGAGCTGAATCATGGAAAATAGGATCAAAATACTTAAAAATAAGCACAAGTAATGATATTAAGTACTTTCCTTTACCTTTTTCCACAAAGAATTTCATTTTCTTGTAATTTTATGAACTGACATGCACGAGAGGTCTGATTATGTAATGCTAAATTTTCCATTGAACATGTCCTGCAGCCTCAGGTCCTCTCTGGTCCTTAGGCCCAGCACAGTACATGAGAGTGCTGTATATCGATTTTAGAATACTGACAATTATCAATATTTTGAGATTTTCAATACGTAACAATATACATAAAAGTTGAGTATCAATACTTTAAATACATTTTCATAACATTTGATAAAAATAAAACCCTAAACTATGGGTTCAGTGAGGGCATACTTTATTTAGCTGAGCGGAGTGTGGGGTGGAGGGTGGAGTGGAGTGACACATTTCCAGTCAGATGACCCCCATAATCAGGACAGTGAGGTGAATGTTTCTAAGAATCGGGACAACGGCAGATTCATCTGTCAGACCAATTTATCACACTCTCTAATTAAGGACCTTTGATCTCTATGTTCAACACATTATGGGAATAGTAATTCCCACAAGCAGATTATTCTTTGAATTATAATCTCACATCTATTGATCATTTTTGATACCAAGACATTTGACCTAATGACCTTGACCTTGAATTCTGACCTTATAGTTATATTTTGGTTAAGAAGTTTTTAAAGCATATCTTCTTTTCACATATTTGTGATAGGGCGTTCATATTTCATACATACATTCACCATAACAAGTACTACATTTTGATACCAAGATATTTGACCTAGTGATCTTGAACTTTGACCTCGTAGTAATATTTTTGTTAAGATGTTCTGAAAGGGAATATCTCTTCAAATATAAGTGATAGGGCTTTCATATTTTATACATACATTAACCATAACAGATACTACATTTTGGTACCAAGACATTTTACCTAGCGACCTTTACTTTGAACTTTGACCTTATTGTAATATTTTATTTAAGAGGGTATGAGCGTGAACAAATCAAACGTAAACGGTATCGATGTCGTAAAGAAAACAAAATCTGAAAACTTATTGAACTAATGGTTGAATATACCTCTAGATTAAAGAGCAATGCATTTCGAATGACGAGCAATATATATCCTTGTTTACATCTAAAATACGCTTCTATCACGACATCGTTTTACCCTTGGCATATAGTTTACGTCATCAACGGGAGTTTATTTGACGTCATACTGAATTATGACGTTGTTATATTTTTCCGCGAATTATTATGAAAGCGCTTCGTGCTTGTTCTTTAGAAGTCCAGTAATTCATTTTGTCTTATATTACTTCACGCCACGACAACTTTACGGAGCGGAATAATATGATTGCGATTGAATTTAGTAAGTTAATACTTTGAATTTATTCTTGCATAAAAAAAGACACAAATAAATTCAAAAGAATAATTATATTTTATAGTACAAGTTGACGATGAGGCGTTACTGACCACGCAATTTACCTCAAATAATGAAAACATGCAAAACTAATATATCTTGAAAGTACTTTTCTTTCATTTACAAAACATATGTGTTATAATGATTTAGCCAGAATTTAAATCGCGAGGCCTATTGATTAGTAGTTGTAATAAGTGAGCATGACGACCGACTGTCAAATCATCAAAAAGACCAAAGATCACGTACATGTACGTTGTAAAATAAATGGATCCTAAGGACTCCGTAAGCACACTTCCCATTGTATGCCCTGTTGAAATGGAAATTATTCTGTTTCAATTTTACTAATCTATGATATAACGACATTTATTGAATAGAACATGTGCAGGAGATCAATGCGGAAGACAGGGTGTGCGTTTACTACCTTTCCTATCACACCGACACCCCCCTTCTAATCCTAGCACTTTGGTAAAATGAAACTAGAAATGTGCCTCAGCTAACTTTAGATAAATTATTTCAAAGCAAACTTATCAAGAGATTAAGAGATCCTCCGTATCGTTGTTCTACTATTAAAGTTGCTTCATTTTTTTTAAATCTGGTACAATATGTATGAATGTCAAAACTACATGTACATGAATAAATATATACGTGTAGATGCCGCAAAATGAATTTCGAGAGAAATGATATACAGAAGAAGCATACAGATAGGTATCTAAAACATCCATTTTTTCTCATTCAGTGAGATTGACAGTATACAATATCGCCGAGCATTACCTAAAGTGAGCGTCACGATGTGCGCTACGTTACGTTACGTTGTCGGTGCTTAAAAGTGTTAAGTGTTGGGAAAATGAACAAGAAATTGATCAGAATATGACTCAAACTGTTAGTCTGAAGTCCAGATTATAAGAAATCTCAGATAAAATGTGTAGATATATAACAATTTTCCATTTTCAATCATAAACAACGGATTTATCATATCCAGAGGCTTGGTCAGAGGAACTCCAAGCTAAATATCTTTAAAACGGCTACACTCTTTTTTCTATAAACTATTTCTTTATCTTTGGCATGTATTACTAGATGATAAAAGAAACATTTTATCAAAATTCTATTATGCCAACTACTTCGAAAATTAATGTTTTTCATCTTTTCATACAATTTTTACTGTCAAAAATGGGATGAAATAAATGTCCTTCTCCAGCATGGTTACCATGGCAACAAAAATATTTTTTTCGAAAATGATAAATTTACTTCATTTACTACGTCAATGGATAAAAAATTACTTCTTACTGTGTTATGTTGATTTTTGAAATAAACTCCAAAGTTGGGACATTATTTTATAATAGAAAAAAATGTGCAGAGTTACCTCCCTTTTTTGTCGGTATACAGGGGACAAACGGCTACACTCTTTTTGTCATGAAATATTGCAATCGATGAAGAAAGAGATATTCTTTTATATGTAGACAATTATTTTCAATTTCTATTATTCCCTGAAAATGCGGTTCACACTCATACCTCCTTAAGACGTTCATAAAGTGAATATCTCGTCAAGTATAAGTGATTAGGCTTTAATATTTCATACACACATTCATCATAACAAGTATTACTCCAAGACATTTGACCATGTGACCTTGACCTTTGACCTGCTTTTAAACTATAAGGGGTAGGGCTTTGATACCTCTCATATGTATTCCTAATGACGAAAGCTTTCGCTTGATACCATGACTTTTGATCGAGTGACCTTGATCATGACCTTTGACCTACTTTAAAACTATAAGGAGTGGCTTTGATATTCACATGTAAATTCCTCATGACCAGAGCTTTCATTTGATACCATGACTTTTGACCTAGTGACCTTGACCTTTAATTGACCTACTTTTAAGCAATAAGGGTAGGGCTTTGATATTTCACAAATAGATGACCAGACCTTTCTGTGTTATGTCACAAATGAATCTGTTTAGACAAAAACGTCCCGCGGGTTGTATAATTCGTCACTTTAAGGGCAGTTCTAGTTTAAAGATCAATATTTTAGACCATAAAATATGACAAATTTGATTATTTTATACCCCCGCAAACAAAGTACACAAAAGAAGCCGGCCGGCCAGTTAAGAAGTTTTGAAAGCAGATTTCTTTTACACTATTAATGGTAGGCATTTCATACACACCTTCACCATAAAGAGTACTACATTTTGGTACCATGACTTTTGACCCTGTGACCTTTTGACCTTGACCTTCACCCTATACAACATTTTATGTTTTGAAAGCAGTTTTCTTTTACACTTTTAATGGTAGGCCTTGAGTTCTGGATTTCATTACTTTACAATTATAGGAGATAGAACTTTGTATTTTTTTTCTGATATACATTGTAGATATATTAGATGTCTTTTAGGTAATAGGTATCCATTTTAGGCATTCATAACATTATATTTCAGTAATGATTATCTTTTTTCTGCATATGTACGGCCATGCAGAAGAATTTCATACGGCACAAGATTCAGGGCTAAAAACGGCCCTTATCTTATCAGCTCCTTTGTATAAGTTATAACTTGCAGAGCTTGGGAAAGAGACCAAAAATCTGAAGTACACTTTGCAGATAACACAAAACCACAGGACATCACGAAAATCTGCCGGGGAACCTATTATAAGTTAATCCAAATTCAATGAATAAATAACTACAATTGTAATATTGTACAAATTTTATCAACATTCATACCAGTAGGCCTATAATTAAATCATTTTCTTGCCATAATGAGTACAGAAACTTACATGTGGAAGAAACAAAACAGAATATTCTGGCCCCTTTGAAGGAAGGATCAAGATAAAAACATTTGCAAATCAGTCAAAGTCCATATGGTCAGAAGTCAAAGTCCATGTGGTCAGAAGTTAAAGTCCATATGGTCAGAAGTCCATATGGTCAGAAGTTAAAGTTTATATGGTCAAAAGTCAAAGTCCATATGGTCAGAAGTCAAAGTCCATATGGTCAGAAGTTAAAGTCTATATGGTCAGAAGTCAAAGTCCATATGGTCGGAAGTCAAAGTCCATATGGTCAGAAGTCAAAGTCAAAGTCCATATGGTCAGAAGTCAAAGTCCATATGGTCAAAAGTCAAAGTCCATACGGTCAGAGGTAAAATCCTTATGGTCAGAAGTTAAAGTCCATATGGTCATGATGGTTAGAAGTTAAAGTCCATATGGTCAGAAGTCAATTCTTATGGTCAGAAGTTAAAGTCCAAATGGTCATGATGGTCAGAAGTTAAAGTCCATATGGTCAGAAGTTAAAGTCCATATGGTCATGATGGTCAGAAGTTAAAGTCCATATGGTCATGATGGTCAGAAGTTAAAGTCCATTTGGTCAGAAGTCAAAGTCCTTATGAGCATAATGAATAAGAAAATAGAACCTTTTTGGAATTTTTGATTGGGGCCAAAAATGGTCACTTTTGCCCCTGCCCCTTTCACTTGAATTACATATAAGGCACAATTGGATGTGACATAATTATATGTCCACATTATGTTGATGTTGAATATTTGGTGATCTCTCAATTACTTTTCAATAAAAGATGTAATAGTCTTCACAAAAACTTTATTGAACCACTTAACCTAAAGACAAATTCTAAAAGCCAACTGTATAGTTTATTAGAATATTTCCACTGTATAAATGTAGGACCAGTGTTCATATAGACGTTAGTATTATATATTTTGTATATTATAGACCTAAAGATAATTTAACTGGTCCTTATTTGGTATTTTAGAAAACAAGAGTTGCTTCCCCTTTGAGACAGTATCTGACGTATACTATATTGTGACGTCATATAGATGTTAGTATTATATATTTTGTATATTATAGACCTAAAGATAATTTAACTGGTCCTTATTTGGTATTTTAGAAAACAAGAGTTGCTTCCCCTTTGAGACGGTATCTGACGTATACTATATTGTGACGTCATAAAATTCTGTGGAAACTGTTCTTAAACTCTGGGAAATGACGTTACAAAATCAAAGTTACCATACCATTCTGTCAGATACCATCTGTAAGGGGAAAAAACTCTGTATTCCTCAAAGACTGAATATGACATTGACCATGTTTGAATTTGTGTGTAAATTTAGCTGTTATACTAAGCTGTTTGATATCATGGATGTAGCTATTGGTACCGTAAAATGACATAATATCATGGAATAGTAATACTATCATAGAAAAGTATTGGTAATATGACAAAATTTAATTATTATAATTTTAATATTTAATATACTTAAAATTGAGAATTAAACCTTACGCATTTTTCTTCATTGTACAGATTCCAGTTTGATGTTTTATTCCTCAAAAGATTTCTGAAGCTATGGCGTCTGATGTTCCCCACGTGGAAATGTATACAACTTCTTATGTGTATCTTCATACTCACCTTAGGCTTATTAGGTAAGATCAGTTACTGGATGAAATAGGGATGACCCAAAAATTTTCCAAAAACCCCACATTTTGGCCCATTTTAAGTAAAAATCAGCAAAATTTGCCCCTTTAGTCCCATGGTGAAGGGGGCGCTTGATCTGCCATTGGCATCACATTGCCTCAATAGCATATTCACAGGACAGACTTTGCTATTGAGATTTTAAAAGGAAGTGGCAACACCTATAGCGCTTTACTCTCAAAACGCCGTAACTCTGTAAAGCAAAGAGCAATAGGGCTGGTTGTTGGGCATTATTAACCTATTATTGCCCATTTGTGTGGATACTATAATCTCTCTAGTGTTGCTTTTGGAAGGAATAGTGCCCGAGCGTCGGCGAGAGCACTATTTAACTTCCAAAAGCAACACTATGATAGAATATAGTACCCAAACAAACAGGCATTAATTGATTTAGTGCATCATATGACAGTAGTAGTGATTAATTAATGAATTGATTAATTGCAATTTACTTGAGATATCAGGGAAAAGTGTCCTTTATTGTCCTTTATTTCCCCCACTTCGCTTATTGCTATTTACATTCATGCATTGTTCATTACATCATAATACTTGCTGAGGGATGTAACTCTGTGAATCAAAAAGCAATAGTGCTCGAGTGCCGAGCACTTAATAATTCTCTCATAGTCATGCGTGCTTAACCAATGAAATTCTGAGGATTTATCATGTGATGCACTAATCTCTCATAGTCCCAGCATGCATAACCAATGGAATTCCAAGTATTTATTATTTGATGCACTAAAGATTTATAACATTTCATTAAATTAACTTTTCTGTCTGTTTCAGAACAAGTTGTGATATTTAACATTGGAAACATTCCATCACAGTATTACAAGGTGTTTGGAGAAAAGGACGCAGAAGGATTCCGAGACAAAACTATTTTTGCACTAGTTCTCATTGTTTCCGAGGCCTTTGTAAGATATATTTCCTTGTTTGTCTGAAAAGTTTGTCATAAGTAACCCAAAACTTCATTTAAAAAAAAAATATTTTCATCAAATTTCCCCTGAGCTAAATTTAGTACAACATAATGAATAACAATAAACACTCAATATCCACAAAATTTCGGCCACTCGGCCTTTATCATGTTTATCAAGTGGAAAAGCATGAATATAAAAGAATCCTACGTAATATCCATTACTACTCCAGTGTAAGATAATCAAGGTATGACACAAATATAACAATCATCAATGCATAAACCACCAAAACGATGTTACATAAAACATGAAACCGCAGTAGGTAAGAGTTCCTTACAGTTGTACTGTTAATGAAATAATCAAATTTATAATTAGCAAATAGAAATTCAGAAGGTTAGAGACTGGTCTGTCTCCCACTGCTGTCCTTTCTAACACTTATAAAACTAGTAAGGTATATTAAATAAAGTGAGAAGATACATATATATGTACAATGAACATGAAACTTTGACTAGATCCAAATATACTGAATTTAATTTTTTAGTATAATAATTACAGTTTTAACTATAACTTTAATAATTATAACTACATGCCTACTATACAGACTGTATGCTTTTCTTTAAAACAACATCCTAAGACATCTTTAATATTATTTAATGTTTCAATGTTAATTCACCTTATAGAATAATGACATCATTTTTTATATCGTGGGTGGACACTGGTTTTTTCCTTATAACATTGCTAGGTAACTTGATTTTGTACTGTAGAGTATAACCAGAAATTTTTGCGAGCACCAAATTTTGTGTGTTCAGTGAAATTCAAAATGTGAGCGCAAATGTTCAGGATACAAACTGAAGAGAGGAGAAAAAATCTGATAGGTATTACATTTTATATCAATACATGTATTTATAGTTTTCATGTCCCTTTTTCTATGACTTATGATGCAATAACATGTATCCAATCAATTTCTATTAAGGTATAGAGATAGCTAGGAATAGCGCATAATCATGTTTATCAGATTGCGACTGGAAGTGCAATTTATGAAAATTCTTGACTGTAAGTAAAATTTTTCGAGAAGACTTAATTTTCTTGTTTTTAAATAACAAAAAAAGCAAAAATTAGTGTTGCAGGAAAAATTCTGCTTATTCCATGTATACAGTACATTGTATTTTGATTACAGATTAAGAGTACCAATACGTATGTGACATCAGTTCTATATATAACATGGAGAGGAGAGATTACACGTCGTGTACACGATTTATACTTCAAAGATGTCCTGTACTACAGTATAAATGTCCTCAGTGATCTGGATAATCCGTGAGTATTACGCTCACCTGAGTCAAAGGCTCAAAGTGAATTGTCATACTGGTTTGTCTGTCGTCTGTCATATGTCATCCGTCTGTTAACTTTTCACATTTTCAATATCTCTTCTGAAACCGCTTGAAGGATTTTGATGACACTTTGTATGCATGAAGTAGTAAAGGTCTTCTACCAAGTGTCCTCATTTCAGCCCAATCCTTTCAGGGCTGGATCCAGGGCGGGGTCAAATAGGTCCCAGAGGGTACACCACTTGAAAAATCTTCTCCAGAACTGCTGCATGTATTGAAAAACTAATGGTATCAGAGTGATCAGAAAGGATGTATTGAATATTCAAGTTTGTTCATTCTGTTAAAGTCTGAACCGATAATCTGATCAGTAATTTTTGACATGATTTTGTCTTTTTTGACTTCAGTTATTTTAATGCAAAAATTGAGATTTCTTTTAATCTTTTACGCTTGGCTAAGTATGCTGCCCAAATGTAGTTCATTTTAGCCATAATAAACTAGAGGAATGCTTAGGTGAAAGACTTTTTCGCTGAATTTGTTTTTTTTTTATTTTGTAGACCCTTTTTTGTCTCTTCATAGGACGATTTTGCCAACCAGAACAATCAAATGATATCATTCCACTCCAAGTAGCAGCGTGCATTGTCAAAAATGATGTCATTCTATTGATTTGGTGTTCAAAATCATCCTATGAGGAGGCAAAATCTTTAACAGTGAGCATAACTTTAGAATGGAAGGTGATAAAGCTTTCATATTTCACATGTGTACTCCTTGTGACAAGACCTTTGCATCAAAACAATTTTTTGCCCTGTGACCTTGACTTTTGACCTACTTTTGAAAAACTTTAACATTAGGCATAACATTTGAATTGAAGGTGATAGAGCTTTCATACTTCACATGTGATGACGTTGTAGTGCAAGACGGTGTATTCCTTGTGACAAGACCTTTCCATTGTAACCAATTTTGTTTAACTCATGACCTTGACATTCTTTTAAAAACCTTAACATTCAATTTGGGCAAAACTTTTGAATTGAAGGTGATAGAGCTTTTGTATTCCATTTGATAAGACCTTTCCGTTGATACCAAAATTTTGACCTTGTGACCTTGACCTTTGACCTACATGTAAAAAAATTATAACATACTCTTTTCCATTGAGTTTGACCTACTTAACAGAAAATGTTGTTAAATCTGACACAAAGATACCAACAGGGGCTTTTATGTTTCACAAACTCGGTTTTTAATTTATTTTTTTTTAAATTTTTTTCATTTGATGTGAGATTTGGCGTTTTGGTGGGCGGGCATCTACAATTGGTTTCCAGACTATCACTCAAATAATATATATGCTAGTGCAATAAAACTTAATACACTAACTCACCATGAGTCATATCCCCTGTTGATTTTGGGTTTCAAAGGTCAAGGTCACAGGACTCTGATAATTGAAAATGGTTTCCAGATCATATAAGAGCATGTATTGCACCTATTATCATGAAACTTGACAAAAATGTTTCCCATGAGTCAAGAATGATTCCTAATGATTTTGGGGATCAAGGGTCAAGGCAATAGTACTCTGAGGATTGAAAATGGTTTCTGGATCATTTTAGAGTGTTTAATGTGTATTGCACCTATCTATCACCATGGGACTATCCAGAAATGTTTCCCATGTGTCTAAGATGATTAATTTGGAATCATAAGGACACATTTCAAACTATACACAATTCATGTATGTCTGTAAATTCATACTTACATTCCAATTTTGCAACAAATTGAGCTGCAGACACTCTTTTGAACAGTTCAGATTTCTCTTACGTTAATAACCGATGAATTTTGCAACATATTCCATACTTAAAACGAAATTCATGGCTTATTACTTACATAAGAGAAATCCGAAGTGTTCAAAAGAGTCTCCAGCTCAATTTTTATAGAAATTTCCACAAAGCATTTTCTTGCGGATACTTCATTCAGTTTAGATCAAATGTTCAAACTTATCGGCTTTTAGGTATGTAATGAATTAAAGTCTTCAATAGAGTCAGAAATGATACATTTGCCATAATGAATTTAAATACAGCTGTAACTCGTTATCTCGAAGTCGATGGGCCCTCTGAAAATACTTAGACATAAGCGGAGTTCGAGATAAACGTCAGTCGAATTTACGGTATATTTTGGAATGTATTGTACCACCTATAAGGCTAAAAGAATCGTTTTGCTATTGTATTTTATACAATAGATATCAGAGTTCAAAAGGCTACTCGTGCTGAAAATGTAATGTTTACTTCACAATGTAGAAATGATTCTAGAAGTGTCATAAACGTATTCTTGATACTGACATTTTACGAAGAGGTGCATTGAGAACATCAGGTATTTTTATTCCTTGTGTGACCCCACCCCTTCCGCGCCGATCGCCTCGGTCCTGATATAATACCAGTTTGGTTGTCTTATCAATCTGTCATAAGCCATTTACCTTCAAGAGTTTTAGATCATTTATACAGGGATATGGTCATTATCCATATTTAATATTGTCATTGTGTCATCAAAGTACAACGAAGACATTTGTTCGTACGCTATTTAATTTTTTCGTCCGCTAGATTTCAATATCGTATACATGTCTTCATTCTTCACTTAAATTTACTCGCATGCAATCAAGTTTAATCATCTTCCTCTTAGTGTACGAAATTTTATATATGGTTTATTTCTTAGATCATCAGTATAATCATTGTTGCTCAAATTGCTTTATTTCAGTTACGATTAATCTTGCGAATTTTATTTTTTCATTGGGGGGGGGGGGGGGGGTTGTTTTGGTATGTTTATTTATTTTTTTTTTAGCCGTCGCTTCTCATAAGAATTTCAACGTAGCAAACAATGCAATTTTAATGAATGAAACATGCCTATATCATTGTTTCCGCAATTATATTATCTAATTAACTGTTATCCCCCTTAATTAATTCTATTGTCACGGTCGATCAAACAACGGCGAATCAGTCAACCTGCGTTACCGGTACCTATAATTGGTTGTTTACCATGTGATTTCACTATTATTTGGTACGTTAATTGGTTTGTTTTTACAAACATTAGGACTTCGACTTAACGAGTATAAAATACACGATGAAAATGACTTTGGACTTCGAAATTACTTCGAGATAAGCAAAATTTCGAGATAACTGATTTCGAGTTATCCGAAGTCAAATTGGTTAGAATATGAAGGCAAAAAGATGGGACTGCTGCTCGACTTAGAGATAAACGGAATTTCGAGATAACCGAGTTTGAGATAACGAGTGTCGGCTGTATCTATAGAATTCAAGCTCAATGAGTGCTAAAACAGGAGATGTGCAAGAATGCTCCTAAATCGTGACCAATGACGCACCTTTAGGTGCTTATTATTCAGAGACCTGTCGATCAGTATCTAATCTATTATTTTTCAGAGACCAGAGGATAACTATGGATATAGACAGACTTTGTAACAGTTTTAGTTTGATGTTTGCTCCTCTTATTCTCTCACCTTTTACCATTGCCTATTATCTCTACAAAAGTGTTCAAAGGTAAGTATTAACTGACATTTATTATAACTAATACATGTACCATAAACAGATAGGCAGGTAGGGTTGTCAGCAAACTTGAAAGGTCAAGGAAGATGCCTTCTTTTATCAAGGTCAGGGAATTGTCAAGGATTTTTAAGGATTCCGACTTCAGTCGGAATCCTTTCTGTTATTGTATTGTCTTTTCTTTATTCTTATTATTCTTATTAAGGATTCCGACTATTCCGTCGGAATCCTTTCTGTTATTGTATTGTCTTTTCTTTATTCTTATTATTATTCTTATTATTATTATTAAGGATTCCGACTTCCGTCGGAATCCTTTCTGTTATTGTATTGTCTTTTCTTTATTCTTATTATTCTTATTATTATTATTCTTACCCCCAAGCCAATCCAGAGACTTTACAACAAAGTACCGCATCATAGGATAAAATGGAAAGTGTCATGTGAAAGAGCAAATAAAGATCTTCATTTAAAATTTTTTTCTTGTCGAAAAGTTCACATATGCCCCCGTTAGAGGTCATCAAAGGTCAAATCTTTGAAACCTTATAACTCCTAAACTAACCGTGCGATTTGAATGAAATTTGTTTTACATTGTTCTTTGGGAAATTTGCAAACTTTTATACGCTTACATGCTCGATAAAATATTTACGGTTTTCGCGTTATTATGAGTTGAAAATTGAACTTTAAATTGGCACAGTGCCAATTTCTACAGTTTTTGAGATTTTGAGTTGAAACTTGGATGGTAGGTTACTTATAGGTAGTCAACGATGATGACCTAGTTACAAGGTCAAATTATGATTCTCAAGGTCACAACAAACTTTTGCCTATAGAACAAAGACTATTTGACCTTGACAGTTCAAACTTCATAAATACAATCATTGATCCAAGTCCTTTCACCTTGACCTTGACCCAAGGTCAAATTCTCATTCTCAAGGTCACAACAAAATTTTTCCTATAGAACAAAGACCATTTGACCTTGAGAGTTCAAACTTGGTGCAAATATTCCTTGCATCAAGTCCTTTCACCTAGACATTGACCCAAGGTCATTTGTTCGATTTCAAGGTCACAACAGACTTTTGTTGATAAAATATTGTGCTTTGAATAGATGAAAAGGAATCTTGATGAGAAAAACTAAAATGCTTATTTTTCATCCATGACCTTGGTTCAAGGTCAAATCAACTTTTTCAAGGTCATAACAAACATTTATTCTTGTAGGATTGATAGGATTTTGTTCTTAAATATTTATTCTTCACACAAGTAGTACTTCTTATTTAAATTTCACATAGTAAGATAGATAACTCTTTTATTCTTGTTCTCTGTTTGTATTTTTTATCTTAGTAGCATTACTTGTTTGTACTTTCATGCTGTTGTCATTCTCTATTTATAGAAATTTTCTCATTGCTAATTCATTGTGCAATTCTTTTTGGGATAGTAATTTAAAAGGATTCCAAATTGATAGAATAGATCTAGGAGTTTAAAGCCTTCCTAAACTTGAAAGGTATTTATCATCTTTTTCTTCTTTTTTGTCGATAAATAGATAAGAGTCCCAAGTTAGACATAAGCTCTTTTGATTTATTATCTGAAGTGAATAAGGTACTAAAGCAACTATTATTTTTTCATCTTCTTTATTCGGATTTTAACACTTCAGTTCCGAGGAAGGTCTAATAAAGGAGGAATCCGTCTGTTGCTTGCAACAGTAGCCATCTAGTTATTATTATTATTCTTACCCCCAGATCGTTCCAGTCACTGTACAAAAAAGTACAACTTCTTATGATAAAACGAAAAGTATCATGTGAAAGAGCATATAAAGATCTTGAGGTAAAAAAATTTTGTCGTCCAAAAGTTCACATATGCCCCCGCTAGAGGTCATCAAAGGTCAAATCTTTAAACTCTTATAACTCCTAAACTAACCGTACGATTTGAACGAAATTTGTTTTAAAATGTTCTTTGGTAAATTTGTAAACTTTTATACCCTTACATGCTCGATAAAATATTTACGGTTTTCGCGCTATTACGAGTTGAAAATGGAACTTTAAATCGGGACAGTGCCAATTTCTACAGTTTTTGAGATTTTGAGTTGAAACTTGGATACTAGGTTACTTGTAGGTAGTCATTTAATGTTGACCTACTTTTAAGGTCAAATTTTCATTCTCAAGGTCACAACAAACTTTTACCTGTAGAACAAAGACTATTTGACCTTCACAGTTCAAACTTCATACATACTATCGTTAAACCAAGCTCTTTCACATTGACCTTGACCCAAGGTCAAATTTTGATTCTCAAGGTCACAACAAACTTTTGCCTATAGAACATAGACTATTAGACCTGCAGAGTTCAATCTTCATACATAATATCATTAAACCAAGCTCTTTCACCTTGACCTTGGCCCAAGGTCAAATTCTGATTCATAAGGTCGCAACATACTTTTGCCTATAGAACAAAGACTATTAGACATTCAAAGTTCAAACTTCATACATAATATCATTAAACCAAGCTCTTTCACCTTGACCTTGACCCAAGGTCAAATTCAGATTCTCAAGGTCACAACAAACTTTTGCCTATAGAACAAAGACTATTTGACCCTCAGAGATTAAACTTCAAACAAATAATTGTTCAGTCATGCTCTTTCAATTTGACCTTGACCCAAGGTCAAATTCTCATTTTCAAGGTCACAGCAACTTTTCCCTACAAAACAAAGACTATTTGACCTTCAGAGTTCATACTTTATACATATCATGCTTGGGCCCAGCTCTTTCACCTTTACCTTGACCCAAGGTCAAATTCTGATTTTCAAGGTCACAACAAACTTAAGTCTATAAAACAAAGACTGTTTGACCTTGAGAGTTCAAACTATACACAAATATTCCTTGCATCAAAATCTTTCATCATGACCTTGACCAACGGTCATTAGTTTGATTTCAAGGTCACAACTGACTTTGGTTGATTAGATATTGAGCTTTGCTCAGATTAAGATCAATCGTGATGAGAATAATCACAGTACTTAGCTTTCATTCATGACATTGGTTAAAGGCCAAATAATCATTCTCAAGGTCTTAACAATCATTTACTCTTGTAGAATTTACACTTTTTGTCCTATACTATTTATTCTTCACACAAGTAGTCCTTCTTATTAGAACTTAACATAGTATAAGAAAGATAACTCTTTTATTCTTATTCTCTTTTCTCTTTCTTTTTTTTTTTTTCTTAGTAGCATTACAGATCTGTCCTTTCATGTTGTTGTCATTTTCTATTAATAGAAATGATCTCATTGCAAAATCATTGTGCAATTCTGTTTTGAGAAAGTAATTGTAAAGGATTTGATATCCATAGAGCATGGAGTTTAAATCTTTCGAAAACATGAAAGGTATTTATCATCTTTTTCTTCTTTTTTGTCAATAAATAGATAAGAGTCCCAAGTTAGACACAAGCTCTTTTGACTCATTTGCTGAAGTGAATAAAGTACTAAAGCAACTATTCTTTTTTCATCTTCTTTATTCGGATTTTAACTCTTCAGTTCCGAGGAAGGTCTAATAAAGGAGGAATCCGTCTGTTGCTTGCAACAGTAGCCATCTAGTTATTATTAAGGATTCCGACTTCCGTCGGAATCCTTTCTGTTATTGTATTGTCTTTTCTTTATTCTTATTATTCTTATTATTATTATTATTCTTACCCCCAAACCAATCCAGAGACTTTACAACAAAGTACCGCATCATATGATAAAATGGAAAGTATCATGTGAAAGAGCAAATAAAGATCTTAATTTAAATTTTTTTTCTTGTCGAAAATATCACATATGCCCCCGCTAGAGGTCATCAAAGGTCAAATCTTTAAAACCTTATAACTCCTAAACTAACCGTGCGATTTGAATGAAATTTGTTTTATATTGTTCTTTGGGACATTTGCAAACTTTTATACGCTTACATGCTCGATAAAATATTTACGGTTTTCGCGCTATTTTGAGTTGAAAATGGAACTTTAAATTGGCACAGTGCCAATTTCTACAGTTTTTGAGATTTTGAGTTGAAACTTGGATGGTAGGTTACTTATAGGTAGTCATTGATGATGACCTAGTTTCAAGGTCAAATTATGATTCTCAAGGTCACAACAAACTTTTGCCTATAAAACAAAGACTATTTGACCTTGACTCTTCAAACTTCATAAATACAATCATTGATCCAAGCCCTTTCACCTTGACCTTGACCCAAGGTCAAATTCTCATTCTCAAGGTCACAACAAAATTTTTCCTATAGAACAAAGACCGTTTGACCTTGAGAGTTCAAACTTGGCGCAAATATTTCTTGCATCAAGTCCTTTCACCTTGACCTTGACCAAAGGTCATTTGTTCGATTTCAAGGTCACAACAGACTTTTGTTGATAAAATATTGAGCTTTGAATAGATGAAAAGAAATCTTGATGATAATAAACTAAAATGCTTATCTTTCATCCATGACCTTGGTTCAAGGTCAAATAAACTTTTTCAAGGTCATAACAAACATTTACTCTTGTAGGATTGATAGGATTTTGTTCTTAAATATTTATTCTTCACACAAGTAGTACTTCTTATTTGAACTTTACATAGTAAGATAGACAACTCTTTTATTCTTGTTCTCTGTTTCCTTTTTTTATCTTAGTAGCATTACATGTCTGTACTTTAATGCTGTTGTCATTCTCTATTTATAGAAATTTTCTCATTGCTAATTCATTGTGCAATTCTTTTTGGAATAGTTATTTAACAGGATTCAAAATGGATAGAATAGATCTAGGAGTTTAAAGCCTTCCTAAACTTGAAAGGTATTTATCGTTTTTTTTTTTCTTCTTTTTTGTCGATAAACAGAGTCCCAAGTTAGACATAAGCTCTTTTGACTCATTTCCTGAAGTGAATAAGGTACTAAAGCAACTATTCTTTTTTCATCTTCTTTATTCGGATTTTAACATTTCAGTTCCGAGGAAGGTCAAATAAAGGAGGAATCCGTCTGTTGCTTGCAACAGTAGCCATCTAGTTATTATTATTATTCTTACCCCCAAGCCAATCCAGAGACGTTACAACAAAGTACCGCATCATATGATAAAATGGAAAGTATCATGTGAAAGAGCAAATAAAGATCTTCATATATATTTTTTTTCTTGTCGAAAAGTTCACATATGCCCCCGCTAGAGGTCATCAAAGGTCAAATCTTTAAAACCTGATAACTCCTAAACTAACCGTGCGATTTGAATGAAATTTGTTTTATATTGTTCTTTGGGAAATTTGCAAACTTTTATACGCTTACATGCTCGATAAAATATTTACGGTTTTCGCGCTATTTTGAGTTGAAAATGGAACTTTAAATTGGCACAGTGCCAATTTCTACAGTTTTTGAGATTTTGAGTTGAAACTTAGATGGTAGGTTACTGATAGGTAGTCATTGATGATGACCTAGTTTCAAGGTCAAATTATGATTCTCAAGGTCACAACAAACTTTTGCCTATAGAACAAAGACCATTTGACCTTGACAGTTCAAACTTCATAAATACAATCATTGATCCAAGCCCTTTCACCTTGACCTTGACCCAAGGTCAAATTCTCATTCTCAAGGTCACAACAAAATTTTTCCTATAGAACAAAGACCATTTGACCTTGAGAGTTCAAACTTGACACAAATATTCCTTGCATCAAATCCTTTCACCTTGACCTTGACCCAAGGTCATTTGTTCGATTTCAAGGTCACAACAGACTTTTGTTGATAAAATATTGAGCTTTGAATAGATGAAAAGAAATCTTGATGAGAATAAACTAAAATGCTTATATTTCATCCATGACCTTGGTTCAAGGTCAAATAAACTTTTTCAAGGTTATAACAAACATTTACTCTTGTAGGATTGATAGGATTTTGTTCTTAAATATTTATTCTTCACACAAGTAGTACTTCTTATTTGAACTTTACATAGTAAGATAGATAACTTTTTTATTCTTGTTCTCTGTTTCTTTCTTTTTTATCATTAGTAGCATTGCATATCATTAGTTTCATGTTGTTGTCATTTTCTATTAATAGAAATTATCTCATTGCAAAATCATTGTGCAATTCTTTTTTTGAGAAAGTCATTGTAAAGGATTAGATATTGATTGTGCATGGAGTTTAAAGCTTTCGTAAACATGAAAGGTACTTATTATTTTTTTCTTCTATTTTGTTGATAAATAAATAAGAGTCCCAAATTAGACATAAGCTCTTTTGACTCATTTGCTGAAGTTAATATGGTACTAAAGCAACTATTCTTTTTACCATCTTCTTTATTCGGATTTTAGCACTTCAGTTCCGAGGAAGGTCTAATAAAGGAGGAATCCGTCTGTTGCTTGCAACAGTAGCCATCTAGTTTAATTTTATTATTTATATGTTTAATTTGGTCAGTGAACGTTTAAAAAAGTCAAGAAAAGTAAGGAAGAATAAAAGACCTTGATAAGTTTAAATATTTGTGGCTGTTGCAGTCTTGACATTGACCATCAAACTGTAAGAAAACTGTTTACTTAATTGTTGTGCTTTGTATTTGATATTTCTGTGTTTTAATACAGTGGACTCCACTTATTTGACTATCGCATAATCGGGTCATTCGTTTTATTGACTTGACTATCTCTGCACCAAACCATTTCCTATCTATTCTATGTTAATATTTTGCCGTAATCGACTGGACTAAAACCAATATCCCGTTTATTTGACTCGAAAAATTTCTTAAACTTCAAAATTTCTAAGATAGATTTCACAAATTTGCCGTTTCTGACCATACGAAGTCAGGTAAAGTTGTTTCCCCGGCGTTAATTACCCGTAATTGGCTTCCGTACAACTTAATTGCCGCTGGCGGTGTGCGATCTTAATTAGCAGCACGTGTCAATAAGACAATTTACCTGGACTAATTGATCAAACAGCTGAGTGTATAAAGGAAGGACGAAGAGAAAAGAATATTTGCGTATGTCACACCAACATTGGACATGTTAGCTCTGTCGGCAAATTAGAAGCGTGTTAATTTTTCGACGAAATTCGTGCGAGTTATCAAAGAGCAAGTGAATGTCATTGCGATGAAAATTACAGAAAAAGAAAAATCAAGATATCCGTCATGCATGTGACATTGTTTCAGGCCTTTGTGAAAAAAATCTAAGGTACAAAAGTCGAAACGAAGCGTGAACAGGTCACTACGCGGCTCCAGAACGTAACTTTTCTTTTCTTTTTTTTTTTTTTTACATATGAGGACTTGAGAACGAAAGACGCGATTTAACGTGCAGCGTGTCAACTGAATGACCTTGCCTCACGCCCCACCCTCCAGGGCGGGGAAGAGGACTTGATGTGCCGGAATGTGTTTATACATGTAGGATACAGACGCAAACGGACACGAACTCTGATATACATTTATTTTTTATTCTTTCGTTATCAATAAGAACCACGCGTTATTCGGTCTTAATAATTGAAGTTAGCTTAGTTGTACATGCCTTGAAATTCAGTAAAATTCTGAAACGAGGTTGCGCAGTCTTCAACCCACTGGCCCGATGTCCGAGGCTAGTAGACACTTTGCTGGGCCAGTAGAATTTCACTAATAAACTAAACAATTATCAGGTAAAAATTGTCTTCGGGCCAGTGGTGGAAAAAAGTTTTCGTAAAGACTGGATAGGTTGAATTATAACTGTGGAATAATAGCTGGTCCAAGGGGAATGACGGTCTTAATTTGAGACGTAAAAGAGGGAAACAGAGAAAGGGCCCTCCCCTCTTTCAGTGGCGGATCCAGCGCCCCCTTTGCCGGGGGGTCAAGGGGCGAATTTTGCCGATTTTTACTGAAAATGGGCCAAAATATACCTTTTTTTGGAAAAATGGGGTCAGTGCCGGGGGGGGGGGGCGCCCCCTCCGCACCCCCCCTGAATCGGCCACTGCCTTTTTATACGGGAGAATTTTCTCTACTCGATGTTCAACAAAGAAACAGAAATATTCCGCTCTCAAAAAAAAAAAAAAATAAATAAAAAATTCAGAGTTCCGTGAGCTGATGTAACTTTCATGTTGTCAAAATGACGTCCGTTCATGTCCTTTACTTTGGATCTGCTACTTGTATACACCTGTACAGAAAATCAATAACTCTTCACAAAGGTTTAAATTGTCAAAATGACGTCCGTTGATGTCCTTTACTTTAGTTCACCTGGACAGAAAATCAATAACGTTAAACTGACCAGGGATTTAAATCCTATTGTTCGGAGAATAATAGACGTGACGGCCAGTACCTGCCTCAGGTTATACACGCTTATAGAGTACATAAAGGGCGGTGCATGAATTACAAACGTCTTTCCTACAATTTTATTATTATTATTTTAATGTAGCAGACTTTTACTTCATTTTTCGTATTTTTTTTTCATGAAATTTTTTATGATCAAATGCGACATCGAGACGTATACATGTTTTAAAACACGTGAAAAGAAAGATAACTCTTACTGAAATTCAGCCCTTGAAATTCCCTTTCTAACCGTGTACATCGATTTGGTACGTGAATTTGACGACCCGAGTAGTCACGGAAATTGCCGAGTTGCTTATTCGAATATTCGGCTAATCGACTGGAATTGACTTGACAAATGGTCAACCCAAATAAGCGGATTCCACTGTATATAAAAATAAACAAAAAACAACCAGGATAATATATTGTAACACAAATTTATTAAATATTGCAATATATCGATATATTGTTACACCCCTATTACAGTATTTATACCTACAGTATTGTGTATCTCTTTTCAACATACATGTACATGTGCATAGTTACTTCCTATCTGTGACAGTATCTGACATAAATGCATTATGACATAATGAAAATCTAGCAAAAACTTTCTTTTCCCTGAAATTTTACAATGGTTTCTGTAGGATTTGATGATGTCACATTTAATTAACTTCTATATAATCTATAAACATGTATACCGTACCAAACTGGAAGTAGCTCTTTATATTTAAAAGAATGAATATTCATCAGATTACATTAACTTTCATTGAATTTCAGCACCGGTTATTTGGGACCAGTAGGTGTTATATCGTTCTTCTTTGTTGCCACGGTGATCAATAAATTCCTGATGTCACCAGTTGTGGATTATGTATTTAAAAGAGAAAAAATGGAGGGAAATTTCAGGTAACAATTGCATTATAAAGAAATTAGATCAAATAGTTACTGAGATACATGTAGCTAGCGCACCTAATCCTTTACAAGAAGTATTGCAGGATTAACAGATTTAATGATATTTGGTTTCTCTGAACTTTGGGCCATTTCTGGTTTATGTTCTGTTTTGCAACTTTTGAAATTGCAAACCTGAATCAACACGGCAAGGAGAACAGCAAACAAACTTGCATAATGAGATTTATTACCTTTCATATTTTTTTATTGTATACAATACACCAAAATCCTGACTCATTAGGTGTTTTGATATAAACGTATACTCAAAGAACTCAGTTGATTAAAAATTAATAGGTTATGTTAGTTTGTGCTGGGATTTAAAAGCTACCCACACAAAGATTAAAAACAAAACAAAGAAATAGCTTTAGACGTAGATCTTAAATTTTTCCCAGACGTTATTTGGTATTTTCGTAATACAGAGTTATTTAATATTTGGAATGCTAATTTTATTTGAGGCATGTTTTTCCTGAGTTTTACACTAGTTTCCATACATTTAGATGAAATCTTAAATGGGAAGTAACTTTGTATGATTAAAAAAGACTGAATAAAGACTTCTCCACTTCTGATCTTTCCATATAGGTTCAAACATATGCAGATGAGAGTAACTGCTGAGTCTGCTGCTTTCTATAGAGCCGGCAAAATAGAGAAAGCCAAGGCAAACCATAAACTACTGAAGTTATTAAAAACACAACAAAAGTTGGTAGCAAGAGAGTATGCACTTAACTGTAAGTACTGTGGAAAGGAAGTTGTTATGATATGGTATTTTACAGTGAAAGTTTTTTTTAGCTCACCTGAGCCAAAGGCTCAAAGTGAGCTATTGTCATAGCAGGTGTCTGTGACAATGAAATTGAGCTTTGACTTTGATCTTAAAAATATAAATTATAGAGTTAATCTTGTAAGTTGTACCAAATCAATACAAAATATATCACATTTAAACTTTACATAAAGATATGACATAAAGAGATGACCTGAGAAATGCTGTTATTATGTTATTATAATTTCTACCTTTCAGTTTCCATCAATATGTCTGATTACTTGGGGAGTATACTGAGTTATGTACTGTTAGCTGTTCCTATATTTCATGGTTTATACGATGGACTTTCTCCGTCAGACCTATCGGTTCTTATTAGTAAGGTAAGGATTTTTCAAAATGTGTGTTTAAGATTATTCCTGGGTAATTCGGTCTTTTCGAAATAGAGAGTTACTTCCCATTTGTGCAGGTATCTGACGTCAACGCATTGTGACGTCATCAAATTCTATGGAAACCAGCGTGAAATTCAGGGAAACAGAGTTACATATGTGACGTTTTGAAAGCAATTAAATGACATCACAATTCTTTTACGTCAGATACCTGCACAAATCGAAGGTACGACTTTAAAATCGAAAAGACGGAATTAGAAAAAAAGATGAACTTTCTTTAAGTTTTGCATCATAGCTACTTCTTATGAATGAAACATCGAGGCAGTGAGTAAAATATATCAATTGGAAATTCAATTCTTAAGTAGATTTGTAGTTTTTAAATACAGTGCCCCACAGAGGTTAATATTGACATGAAGATTGTCAAAGTAATAAACAGTTTGATTGCCATGATATGATAAAGATGATAAACAGTTTGATTGCCATGATATAAAAAAGATGATAAACAGTTTGATTGCCATGATATGATAAAGATGATAAACGATTGCTATTGATGATGTCTTACTTTCATCTTTATTGTAGAATGCTTTTGTGATAATATACCTTATAAACAGTTTTACCAGCCTGATAGATTTGTCATCTAAAGTCACAGATGTTGCTGGCAATGCTCACAGGTAAGGAAATTCTGCTTCAACGGTAATTTTACAAGTAAGGTTTCACATGGCAATTCTCATACATGTAGGTAAAGAAATTCTGCTTTTAGAGTAATTTTACAAGTGAGGTTTCACATAGTAATGTTCACAGGTAAGGAAATTCTGCTTCAGCGGTAATTTTACAAGTAAGGTTTCACATGGCAATTTTCATACATGTAGGTAAAGAAATTCTGCTTTTAGAGTAATTTTACAAGTGAGGTTTCACATAGTAATGTTCACAGGTAAGGAAATTCTGCTTCAACGGTAATTTTACAAGTAAGGTTTCACATGGCAATTCTCATACATTGTACATGTAGGTAAAGAAATTCTGCTTTTAGAGTAATTTTACAAGTGAGGTTTCACATAGTAATGTTCACAGGTAAAGAAATTCTGCTCAGTGAGCAATTTATACAAATACATTTAATGTTTCACATGTCATTGCTCTCAGGTAGAAAAATTCAGCTCTGAGGGCAAGGCCATTTTGTTTGACATTTTGGACAGGTACCATTTAGGAAAAGTGCACATAAAACACTCACACACACCCTCACACACACAAAATGAATTATTCCACTCAAAAAAAATATACCCAGAGTTGTCAAACTACACAGGCCGCCCATACCCTTTAAATTCCTATAGATTCCTATAAATTTTACAATACCTATATTTTTATATGCCTTAGCCCTTGCAAATTTTAAATTTCAGTGTAGATTACCTATAGCAAGACGAAAAATCCTATTTTGATAAAGAGATTGAGAATGCAAAATGTACATATTTCTTCTATACTTTATCATAGAGTTTGTATACGTTTTGATGCAGATGTGTGGTATAACAGTTAACTGGAAATATCAATATATTTTTATAAAGCACAAAAAGGGCAAAAACAAAAACATTCACTATTCAGTCAATGTCCAATTCATCCAATAAAGGGCAATAATGTTTATATGCCCTAGAATCAAAGAATCGGGGGCACATAGTTTTTGGCCTGCATGTCCATCTGTTTGTCTGTTTAATTGTCGGTGACAAAAACTTTTAAAAACATTGGGCAAAATTTTTTATTCGGGACATATAGTTTTTGGCCCGTCTGCCTGTTTGTCAGTTTGTCTGTCCATGGCAAAAATGGTAACCATCTCCATAACTTTTGAATTAAAGGTGATAGAGCTTTCATATTTCACATGTGTATTCCTTGTGATAAGATCTTTCCATTCCAAAATTTTCTACCTTGTGACCTTGATCTTTGACCTACTTTTGTACGAACTTCAGTATTGGGCATAACTTTTGAATTTAAGGCGACAGAGCTTTCATATTTCAAATGTTTATTTCCTGTGACTAGACCTTTCCATTGATTCCAAACGTTTTGACTTCATGACCTTGACCTTTGACCTACTTTTGAAAACCTTCAACATTAACTCTTGCCCACCCACATACTGAACAGAAAATGTTCCAGATGGGGCAATCATGTTTCACAAGCACAGTTTTCATTACACATTATAAGTCTGCAGAAATTACACAGAAAAGATCATTTGATTGGGTTTGTTTTACAGAGTGGGTGAGTTTATAGAAGAGTTACAGAAATTACAGTGTGAGCAGCCCACATCTCGTAGCTATGTAGATCATACAAATACTTCAGCCCATGACAGGTACATGTAAGTACAATTAGATCTTAACAAATTATAGTGACTTCCTATTTGTGCAGGTATCTGACCTCAATGTATTGTGATGTCATTTAAGTCTATGGAAACCAGTGTAAAATCAAGCCTGTAGGAATCAGTGCTGCAAATCTGACTTTTTTTAAAAAAAGGAATTCAATGATACCGTCACAAATGGAACATGAAGCTGTAGAATCAAACAGACAGCAAAGCCCAAAAAGTTATGTTATGATGTCATTAAATGGCTTCATTGAATAATTTGACATTCTTGAGAAAAGATGACTAAATTTACTTGAAAATTTGTAGTTTTTTAAAGGATTTAATGGAGTTACATGCATTAACTAAAATAAAACTTTTTAACTTTTTTTTTTAATTTTGAATTTAGAAATCTTTTTTTGCATTTGAATGTCAAGTACATCTTTTAGGCTCAAAGTTTCATTATTTTAAGAAGTTCTAAATACTGTAAGTTAAGTCTAAAAGTTGATGAGATTTTTTTTTCTAGATGAATTGAAAATTGATTAAGCTTTGACTTATCTGATTAAATTGGAACTTAAAAATTCAATGCTATGATCAATTGATAAGATTTTGAAATCAAATTATACATGTATGATACATGCAGGTCATTTAGAATACAGGTTACATGGTCTGATATTGAGATTAAAGGATCTTTTATTGAGATTCCACGAGCTGAAGGCAATATTATGTAGGAAAAAGATACGGCCTCCAACTTCAATATGATTATATTTTAATTTTGTGACAAGATCGTTCTGTTTAAATTGATATAAAAGTTTTGACTATTGATGATAATTTATACTGAATGATCTAATGAAAGTTCAGCTGTCAGACCCAGTATGCTGTTTAATGCTTTGTTCCTGACATCTTTATTATGTTGAATCATATCAGCTTTATTTACCATGCATATCTACTCAAGCCAAGCCAATTTCATTACTTGACTGGAAATAGATTTCTTTGGTTAAATGCTAACAGGATATCTTAAATTAAAGTTTTGCATGATTGTGCAGAAATATTAAGTGGTGGATAAATCTGCTTATACTAACAACTAATTGACAAATATTACTATTACATAGTCATATTAGTAACAGTTGTAGGGAAGTATGAACCAGTATGTTTTCCATGTCCTAGTTAGCTTCAGTCACACTGCCGAAGATCATTACTGAGACAATTTTAACACTGTTTAAATACATTGTACTAGATTAGTTATCACTATACAATGTATTTGAATTAGTTATCACTAAACCCGTAGTAGTAGATACAATGTATTTTAATTAGTTATCACTAAACCTGTAGTAGTAGATACAATGTACTAGAATTAGTTATCACTAAACCCGTAGTAGTTGATACAATGTATTAGAATTAGTTATCACTAAACCTGTAATAGTAGATACAATGTATTAGAATTAGTTATCACTAAACCCGTAGTAGTAGATACAATGTATTAGAATTAGTCATCACTAAACCTGTAGTAGTAGATACAATGTACTAGAATTAGTTATCACTAAACCCGTAGTAGTTGATACAATGTATTAGAATTAGTTATCACTAAACCTGTAATAGTAGATACAATGTATTAGAATTAGTTATCACTAAACCCGTAGTAGTAGATACAATGTATTAGAATTAGTTATCACTAAACCCGTAGTAGTAGATACAATGTACTAGAATTAGTTATCACTAAACCCATAGTAGTTGATACAATGTATTAGAATTAGTTTTCACTAAACCTGTAATAGTAGATATAATGTATTAGAATTAGTTATCACTAAACCCGTAGTAGTAGATACAATGTATTAGAATTAGTTATCACTAAACCCGTAGTAGTAGATACAATGTACTAGAATTAGTTATCACTAAACCCGTAGTAGTTGATACAATGTATTAGAATTAGTTATCACTAAACCTGTAATAGTAGATACAATGTATTAGAATTAGTTATCACTAAACCCGTAGTAGTAGATACAATGTACTAGAATTAGTTATCACTAAACCCGTAGTAGTTGATACAATGTATTAGAATTAGTTATCACTAAACCTGTAATAGTAGATACAATGTATTAGAATTAGTTATCACTAAACCCGTAGTAGTAGATACAATGTATTAGAATTAGCCATCACTAAACCTGTAGTAATAGATACAATGTATTAGAATTAGTTATCACTAAACCTGTAGTAGTAGATACAATGTATGGCCGGGTATGGCCGGGTTAGCGCAGTGGTAGCGCGCTCGCTTCTCACCTCTAAGGTCCCGGGATCGAATCTCAGATTCGGCAAAGGGTCTTATGTGGGAGGGTAGGTGGTCCCCCACCCAGGCCTCTGCAGGGGGTTTTTCTCCGGGTACTCCGGTTTCCTCCTGCTCCTTGGACCCCCTCACGCCAACATCTGAGCAAACGTGAGACATTAATATAAGTTATGTAACTTGTTTGTTAAACGTTGTAAAATAAATAAAGTTTAAATTTAATGTATTAGAATTAGTTATCACTAAACCTTTAGTAGTAGATACAATGTATAAGAATTAGTTATCACTAAACCTGTAGTAGTAGATACAATGTATTAGAATTTGTATTCACTAAACCTGTAGTAGTATATACATGTATATAAGATACAATATATCAGAATTAGATATCACTAAACCTGTAGTAGTAGATATAATACATGTATATCAGAATTAGTTATCACTAAACCTGTAGTAGTAGATACAATGTATTAGAATTAGTTACCACTAAACCTGTAGTAGTAGATACAATGTATTAGAATTAGTTATCACTAAACCTGTACTTACAGTAGGAATCTGCTTTTTCAATAACACTTATAACTGGCTTAATGTACCTTGAAGAAATCTTCTATGCATCCTATTAGTATTCAGTACTATGGAAAACTAGAGTAATATTTCATTTTGGACGGTATCTGATGTTTACTCATTGTGGCTTCATCTATTTCTATGGAAACCTCTGGGAAATGATAGTAAGAAATTAACAAACCAATTTTATGAAGTCATAATGGCTTTTGGTCAGATAACGTCTCAAATAGAATATTCCGAATCATACATTGCTAGTTTAATATATAACCTCATCTGCTCATCCTGCATGCACCATGGTTCTCTCACAGGCAGTCTATAGCATTATCAGAGCTCAACATTGTCTCTGACAGCTCAACAGGGGCCAAGAACCAGTCAAGAGGGACAGGTAACTCCAACCAGTCATCAGGGGCAGGTAACCTACAGGCACCACAGAGGGCGCTAACAGTCAACAACCTTACATATAGACCTCCAAAGAGCAAAGATATTCTTTGCAAAAGTAAGTACGTATATGATTCTTCCACCAGAAATTGTAATCAATCTGTGATCTTTGCGCATATATCAAATTATCCCTTCAACTACATGCTTGTATATGTGAACATGGGATCCTAGGATGCTTGGTTTCTTATGTATTATGTTTATAACCACATTCTGAATGCAAATTGATCATAAACAGTAAGTTTCTGAAGAAAATTTTAGAATTTATCACAATGATCTTCGCACTCTCCATGTTGAAGCAAGAAAATAACCTGAGTAGAGCTTCAGTCTTGTCAAAGATTTCTGGTTGATAGTTAACATGAATTTACAGTATGTTTCTTCAATGGTCTAGTTTACAATGCTATTTTTATTGATTTAGTTTTTACTCTTTTTATAAAATAGGTCTGTCTTTCCACATGGAGTCTGGTGTAAACATTTTAGTGACGGGGGATTCAGGATGTGGCAAGAGCTCACTACTCCGTGTCATATGTGGACTATGGCCAAAAGCAAATGGTAATTAATACATATAAATCTTTAAAATATATGACATGCTGTGCCAACGTGTCTTTGAGTTTTTTGTCCTCAAAGAGAATTGCTCTGAAATGATTTTGAGACCCATTCGGTGGAATTGATATATCTTTCATAAAAGACCATGAAAGTTTTCATTCATTTTTTGTTCGTAACGTTATTGTAGGTAGCGTAGATTTGCATCAGCCATATGATCCAGGGAGCATTCTGTTTCTTCCTCAGAAGCCGTATTTTACTGATGGATCCCTCAGACAACAGGTTAGTGATAGAAGGATTGAAGGATGTTGAGGGTAATACTAGTATCACCACGTCTGTATGTCTGTTATCACCACATCTGTATGTCTGTTATCACCACGTCTGAATGTCTGGTATCACAACGTCTGTATGTCTGTCTACTGACAAAAGTTATAGGGCCCTATAAGCCCTGCAATTTTTCCTTTAAAGAGAAACAGTTCATATCTGTCACAAAAATTCACTGATGTTTAGTTTGTTTAACAAATAGTAAAAATCATCCAACAAAGCACATACGAAAATGTTATTTTGGCTCACTTAATTGACAGAAGAAGGCCATTAATTCTGCTTGAAAATTTGTCTTTTGTGGAAGAATTTGATGTGGCTGCATGCGTAGACGACTAGAAGATATGGTAGTCTTTCACATGTAATTTTTTCAAGTTAATAATTGATGTATGCAGCCAATGCAAATTCAAACTTGTATGTATTAAAAAGTGTTTCTTTTAGTAATCCTTCACCTAGAGTGATTAAACTTTACATGTAGATTGTCGACGGGGAAAGAAGGATCCCCATTGATTTGGGGGTCAAAGTTAAAGTAAAACTTTACATGTATGGAAAACAGCTTTTTTATAGCAACATTTTTACACATTAACCCAAGAAATTCTTGGCTTAAAGTGATGAAAATCGCTCATATAATACTAATGACCAAAAAAGGAACCATATTGAATTTAGTGTCAAGAGGTCGAAGGTAAATATTCAGACATAACTACCGAATGTATGAAAAATAGAATTTTCATTCTATAACTTGAGTAATTCTTGATCTTGATGCATGTATCATATTTTACCGTAAGCTGTTTTTGATTTTACTGTAGTTTTCAAGATGCAGACTGACTATCAAAAGTTTTGATCTAAAATTTTCATGATTTTACTTGAAGGCGATAATATTGTCTGTTATGTTAACCTGTTGGACAGTGTATAATATGTTATATTTGTAGATCATTTATCCACTCGACGAGGCAGAATATGAAAGTGGTATGACAACTTTATCAAATTTAAGATTATGAATGTACCATAATTGACTTTTTGAGTAGGCTTGTTCTTAATACTTCAAAATGCCATCAGTTGACCTAGCCGCCCCAGCCACACCTTATGATGATACTGTATGAATAGCTTCAATACTGCCGACGCCCGTCTCACACATTATTTCTATTTGATTATTTTCGGCTTTATATTATGAAATACACTATTTATCTTGTCATTGCGTGATAACATGCTTTTGTGATACTTAATCGTCTTGCACCACAGCAGTCTATGGGGAGGAATTGAAGCCTTCTCACCACACAAAGATAACTGAGTAGAAATAACGTGTGAGACAGGCGAAATACTGAAGTTACTGTATGAGTAGAATCATTCACTGTTTTATAAAAGTAAACTTTTTCACATTGACAATGATGCGCCCTTGATTTCATTGAGTTATGCCTCTTGTATTTATATTCACTGAGACATGATAACTTTCACGGTAGGAGCCGAGCGCAGAAATAGTGAAGGTTAATACACTGCACTACGTACACAGTAGAAAATAGATTATGATATTTCACATGTGCATTCCTTGTGACAAGACCTTTGCATTGATACCAACATTTTTTACATCATGTCCTTGACCATGATCTTTGACCTGCTTTTCAAAAATTTTAATATTGAGTGTAACTTTTGAATGGTAAGTAATAGGGCTTTGATGTTTCACATGTGTATTCCTTTCGATTGATACCAACATTTTTACCTCGTGCTCTTGACCTTTCATCTACTGAACAAAAAATGGTGTTAATACTAACAAAGATGCCAACAGGGGCATTTGTGGTTCACAAACACAGGTCTTATTCTATCTGGAACTGAAAATGGCAGTAGATTTTTTTAATCTATCCCCCATTTGTACAGGGACAGGGAAATCCCGTCTGCGTATCAAATATTTGCAGTCCATGACAAGGCTTACAGTCAGTCTGAGATGTTTCAAATCTTTGATATCAGGTCGGGAATTCCCTTTCTCTGTACAAAGGGTTGATTTATTATTTTTATCTCATTTGTAATTAGTACCCAATATTCATTATTTAATGAACATTGTATATATTCAGGCAAAATGTTGATCTTTATGACATCAAACTTGGCTTATTATAAGCAAAATTAATAAACATGTACATGTATAGATAAAACCAAAATAAGATGATTACAATATTTATTTGTTTGGATTTCAGTGTCAACAGATGAAGACAAGATGACAACATTATTGACAAAAGCTGGACTGGACAGGCTGTTAATACGTACCCAGGGAATAGATGTTGATCTGGACTGGAACTGGTAGGCATTGTCACAGGGGAAACAAGGGGAGGGAGCTATAGGTTCCTACACCTCTGTGTCACTTACATTCTGAGGGAGAGATTTTAATACGGTTTTTCATGCTTTCTTCATCATCTATTTGTTCTCTGGACATACTGAGGTACACCCCATTTAGGATGGTTTCAGACATACGCTGATTGTGACATCATCAAATTCTATGAAAATCAGCCTTAAAATTCAAGGAGAGACATTGTTCAAATACAATGTTCCTGTAGGTTTTTCATAACACAATACATGCATTTACTTGAGATACTGTTCCAAATGGGAAAACTTGTATAAGGATTCTTTTTGCATCGCATAGCACGGTGCTGAATCTGACCCATATTTCATGCTTGAGTGACCAGATAAGTAAAATGGACAACTGCATTTCTAACCTACTGTAAATCCTGTTAGTGATGCATATGAGGATGCTTACTGCAATGCAGATGCTGCATCTTACCTTCATGTATATTTTATGCTAGACTAACCAGGTTAAGTAAAATGGTACACCTCTGTTTCCAGGCTTAGATGAACCAAACTTATTTGGGTGTTCAATCTATCTGAGGATGCTATGAAGTTCATGGTATGGATGCTGTATCTGACCCATATTTTACACTTGTCGATCAGTTACATGTATTGCACGTTGGTTTGGTAAAATGGGACATTTTGATTTCTAGCTTACTATAAGATGTATATTTCCTTCTTCAACCAAACTTGTATGAGTGATGAATCTTTAGATACTTGCTGCAGTGTATGGTACAGTCCCGATTATGTTAACTGTCTACCCCTGAAGGAGGAATTTTTGTTAGACGAAGGAGAAATTTTGTGAGGTAAAATGAAGACGAAAAAATAGAAGAGGAATTTTTAAGGCGAAATGTAAAAGGGAAAATAGAGGAGAAATTTGCAAGGTGAAAGGAGAAAGAGAAGAGAAATTTGTAAGGTGAAATAAAAGAGAACCCTGAAAGCGAACTGGAAATAGAAATATTTCTCCTTTAATTCCCCCTTCAATTCGCTTCCGTGTTCTGTTACGTTTCTCTTACAATTCTGCTTACATTTCTCTTTTAAATTTCAGTTCGCTTTCAATGTTCGCCTCCAGCCTCGTTTTGGGCGGGGCTTAATGTGGTCTAATGTAGGCATAAAATTTAAATATTACAATATTCTTAAACGTTTATTTACACTCTTTTCTTTTATCACGCTAATAATAGAATTATATGCTATGTAGATTGTTTTAATATGTCTAGATATATTTACATATAAATTTTAATCATTTTAAAACAGCAAATTTTATCATGTAAAATATGTCCGTACCAACAGGTCATAGAAGTTATTTATTAATTATTTTAAAATATTTGTCAAGGAGCAAGTCATTTTAATTCATCTAGATGTCAGTTCTTATTATTGACCCCTTGTACTTTACATGTATATACCCCGTAATATCGATGGATTATGACAGGTGTCGTTCAGGTAGGCATCGTCGTCTACTTGTGTGGAGTCAGTCATGCGCGCGTTCATTTATTTACGTCCAAAAATGACAGTTTCGGGAATGGTCAGATATAAAATGTTTATATAAATATTTCTGGAGTGATCGTATGTTTAATATTCTTTTCAACAATAACTACAGGAAACACGTATGGGAATTCCCCCTAGCGAATATATATATTTAATATTTTTTGGTCATTTGTGTATACGGGGCAAACTTTTTTATTCGATGATATCTTCCCCCCTCTCCCATTACATTTCTTTTTTTTTTTCTTTTTTTTGGTTGGAGGTCCAATTCCGTGCTCTTACTTTTTATCACGAAGGGTCTGGATTGTGGAAAAAAGAAGCCAAAAAAGTTTTATATGAAAATATGCAGTAACGACCATAATATTGTCGAATTTGCAAAATTAAATATCTGTATACCTGTATTGTAAAAACGCAATACATTGTAGGTGGCGCCGGTGAAATGAATTAGAGCTGTGCACCCCCAAATTAAAAATGACATTTTCAAACGGCTATAGCTGCGAATGTATGTGTTTGTCCTTTTTTAGAAAAGGACTCGTTAGATTCACCTGAAAATTTGAATTTATATAAATGAGAACTTAAACTTTCATATGAAAAGAAAGATTTTGTATTATAAAATTTTGTAAAATTAATTAATTTTCAGGGACACCGTATTTTTAAATATTCTCTCCCTATCTAATGTTGAAATGACCGCATAGTGATATCACATTCCGATGATTTTCACACCTGGCAGGTAATGGTTAAACGACACCTACGTACATGTACCCTGTGCGGTTGATTTACATGTGTGTATTTGTCAAAACAACGATTTGTTAATTGGTATGTTACATTTAGAAAATGGATTTGTGCTATAGATGTACGAATGCGAAGAAACAAACCATACATTATAAAAAACTTCTTTTTGATTTACTAATAAATGTTTAAATATTCATAAAAAGTTCGTTTGTTAACAATGTTTCTAAATAAAACTAATTAGTCGTGTATTTTAAATGCAACGCAAAGAAATTACATCAAATTACGTTCGTACCCTCTATTTAGGGAAATCCCCTAATATGCAAATGAGGAAGCCTCGCTTTGATTGACAAGAGGGCTGAAAGCAGAATGAAAGCGAAATATTTCGCTTTCGTTTCTCCTCTGTTTACGCTTTGCGTTTCTCTTTCCTTGTACGTTTTGCTTCTGTTTCTCAAAAATCCGTGTTCATTTTTCTCTTCCAGCACCGAAGGCGAAATTTTGAGGCGAAATAAAAGAGGAAAATTTGAAGAGAAATTTTATGAGGGAAAATGAAGACGGAAAAATAGAAGCGAAATTTGGAGAGATGAAGGGAGAAAAAACGTTAAAGGGGGGACAGTTAACGAAATCGGGACTGTACAAATGCTGGTCAGCACAATAAGTTTGACCTTGGGAACTTAACCTTAGAGTTTGACCTACTTTGTGACAAGTGCCCTAAAGCAGTGGAACGCAATTATATTGATTTGCTTGTTCCTTTAGAATCTTTTGGCAAGATGGAAGTTCTTTTGAGGTGACCAATTTTCATGATCAATTTCCCAAAAAGTAACCTGGAGGGCACTGACAAGGTAAGGTAAAATGGGACACCTTCATTACCAGCCTACTCTGAGTGCTAGATCAAAGGTCAAGGTCATTCATGATAATAAAGGTCAAGACACTCAGAAAATCAAACATTTGGTATCAAAATTATTGTGTTCAGTATTGTTGTAAGGATACATGTAGTTGCCAACATGTTTTCTCTTTGCGCAACATGGCACTTGAAATGTATCAGAATGGGAGACATGACTACGGGCACATTACATGTGAAAAGAGTAACATGTATGTCCCTAACAAGGCAAATAAAGATATGTCAAAGTTTTATTTTTAAATTGTGTTGAAAGTCATACAGATATGAAGGTGCAGTCCCTCTGAATTAAGGTTAGAAATGAACAAAAGTTTGGAAAGTACTCTTCTTATTATGTCCAATAATCCATAGTTAATTATATCCAATTTTACAACCCTAGTGTTCGGGGAGCAGCCATCAATTTTACTGATTTTTAGCTCGACTGCACTTTAGTGCAAAAGAGCTATTGCAATACCCCCAGCGTCCGCGTCGGCGTCGTCCGAACTAGATGATAAGGTAAATGTTAAGATTAACACATTTACCTTTCCTATATTCATATTCTGTTGGGTTTTTTTGTTGCAAATGTTTAATTATACATCATTTAATATATCCAGATGAGGATATAGCCCCTGGGGTTGGGATTTTTAAAATTATTTCAAATGATAAGGCAAATGTTGAGATGATAAGGTAAATGTTAAGATAGCAATAAAGTCTTTAAAAGCAAATATTGAGCAAAGTTTAAGTGCTACATGTACCAATCTTACATATTTGATGTATCTTTGATCAAACTTTAAAAAAATGACCTTGACCTACTTTTTTCCGCTTGAATGATTTTGCCTTTAAAAGCCAATATTGAGCAAAGTATAAGTGCTACATGTACCAAACTTGCATATTGGATGTATCTTTGATCAAACTTTCATAAAATGACCTTGACCTACTTTTTTCCGCTTGATTGATTTTACCTTTAAAAGCCAATATTGAGCAAAGTATAAGTGCTACATGTACCAAACTTGCATATTGGATGTATCTTTGATCAAACTTTCATAAAATGACCTTGACCTACTTTTTTCCGCTTGAATGATTTTACCTTTAAAAGCCGATATTGAGCAAAGTATAAGTGCTACATGTACCAAACTTGCATATTGGATGTATCTTTGATCAAACTTTCATAAAATGACCTTGACCTACTTTTTCCGCTTGAATTATTTTACCTTTAAAAGCCAATATTGAGAAAAGTATAAGTGCTACATACACCAGACTTGCATATTGGATGCATCTTGGGTTAGACTATTGAAATATGACCTTGACCTACTGTCATGCAATCTTAGATCAGTCCAGTAACTGCCATATTACCAAGAAAAAAACATGCAACTATTTCAACATACAAGGTATGTATTTAGAACTTGATAGCATAACTTTCCATGTCTGATGATTCATGGTTTCGTTTAGGATTTTCCTAGTATATATATGCAGTGTTCTGCATCTCAAAGAGTGTGGGCTTTTTTCAGCTCATATGAGCAAAGCGTAAGTGACCTTTTGTCATAGTGTATCCTCTGTCATTGGTTCACCATAGACTAATTTTAATTTATAACTTTAAATTTTTTATGTGACTTGATATATGTTGTTGCCTGAGAAAGGGAGTTTAAATAAATTGGCTGTCATGGGAGATATTATGCTATGCAGTCGAGCATTAGGTGACTCTGGCAACTATTTTCTATTTTATAAATACATATAAGAGGCTAACATTGAGCTCACCATGCATCCATACTTTCAGAAATGAATAAAATAATGTTAATTTGTGACAACACAAATTTCATGCATGTGCTTAATATTGATGTGTTTATTCAGGTATGATGAACTATCCCCTGGAGAGATGCAGAGACTGTCATTTGTTCGTCTTTTCTATCACCAGCCACCTTTTGCAGGTAATTGTTCATATGATAATTATACTATACAGTATTTAGAACAGTATTGTAAAGTCATTTTCCAAAGGAATCCAAATGAGTTGAGGTGAAGCTGTACAAAAAAATGTACTGTGAAGTTAATTGATTGCTGTTAATCAAATATTGTGGTGATGATGGAATTTTCAGTTGCACGTACACTCGAGTCAAATTTTAATGAAACTTTAAGCAAAGCCCAACTTATTAGTACAAGCATTCATTATACCCCCTGTGAATGACATTGATTTGGTCAAACTTGTTTTGGCCTTTTTAAGGTCTTGGAACATAGCTTTCAGTCTCTTGTAGGTGTTTAAATGGGGAGGGAAAGATTAATATTTTGCTGTGAAGTGGAATGGGAGGATTCTAGCCCAGTTTTATCGATAAATCTAATTTTAAATGAATCTTTGTGATTGATCTTCCAGTATTAGAGATTTAGGCAATCTAGTTCAGTTTTAGCGATAGATACATGTATAATTACCAATAGAATGTATCATTGTTGTTTGTTTTGCAGTATTAGATGAAGCTACGAGTCAGATAGGACTTGATGCTGAGAATGAGATGTATACAATGTGTGGAGAGCTGGGTATAACGGTGTTAAGTGTAGGACATCGAGCCTCGCTCAGACAGTATCACAATATGGAACTTATACTTAAAAGGGGGGATAACTGGACACTTCAACCTATCACTGATCAGAGTAATCATATAGCAGACTATGACTAGTTATAACAAATTATTCAATCATTAGGATCCTACTTCACCATGCAGGTGCCCTATAGTAACCAGACTGTTTGTCCGTACGTCTGTCTGTTCATCAATTTGCTGAAGTGTTGTATACAGTATTTGAGTTGGCTTTTCCAGTATCTCTTGTGGTAATCTTAATTTTTATTTAAACAGTCTTAATTATTTTCTGTCTAAAAGCAGAATTTCCTTTCTCAGAATACCAGAAACCTTGAATTTGGTCTCCAGGATTCTGTTTTATGGCGTTTGCCTTTAAAAATCATCATTTTCAATCCCATTCAGATTTTTTTGTTGCATGATTTAATGTATTATACATACAAATATAATGGGATATGATTTTTTTTGCAGCTGTATTATTTAAATATGCCAACTACATGTATCTTCCAAGCAACCTTAAGAAATCGCCCAGTCCTACTTGGATTTTTTTTTAAACAGTCTTAATTATTTTCTGCCTAAAAGCAGAATTTCGCTTCTTATAATACCAGAAACCTTGAATTTGGTCTCCAGGATTCTGTTTTATGGCATTTGCCTTTAAAAATTATCATTTTCAATCCCCTTCAGATTTTTTTGTTGCATGATTTAATGTATTATACATACAAATATAATAGGATATGATCTTTTTGCAGCTGTATTATTTAAATATGCCAACTATCTTCCTAGCGACCTTAAGAAATCTCCCAGTCCTGCTTGGATTTTTTGTCTCACCCCTTATCTGTAAGTCTGTTTTAACCTTGGCCATAGCTTATATGAATTGCAATGATAAGGCTATTAAATTTCACATGTGTATTCCTAGTGACAAGACCTTTCATTTTATGTTGTGACCTTGACCTTAGAATTTGACTTCATTTTGGTAAACTTTCAATCTTTGGCATAACTTTTGAATAGTGAGTGATACAGCTTTCATATTTTACAAGTAAATTCCTTCTTACAAGACCTTTTCATAGATACCAAAATTTTTTACCTTGTGGCTTTGACCTTGGAGTATGACCTATACTTATGAAAAAAAAAAAAAAACTTTACCCTTAGCAAGAGAAAGTGGAGCCATGAACAATCAACCTAATAATACTCATGTTAGAGATTTGATGACAAGTTTTTATGTAACCTGCAGAGCATAGCAACACTTAGGGATCACTTTGTCTGTTTGTCACACTTGGATGTCACACCCTATAAAAGCGTTTCCTGAGTGTCGCTGTATTTCGCAGGCGACACATGCATTCCTTGGAATGATTTTGTATGTTATTAAATCAAGTGCAAGGCACTATAAACTAATAATCCACATGTATTCAGGATTTATGATGTTATATTTGTATATTTTGTATTTTTCATTCCTACTGGGTTAATATTAGCATCAGTTTTGTGGGATATTTTGTACTCATCTTAGATGACTATACACATATTTTAACTTTTATACCTTGAATATGTAACATTTTGCAATGAATTTGCATCATTATCTTTTTAGTAATGATAACAACTAAGATAAGGAACTAAACTATGTAGCAATAGTCAACTGATATTTTATGTATTTTACAAGATCAGTTTCCTTAATAAGCATAACATTTTTTACCAACTTTCACTTTCTTTTGACAATATATGATGTCATTTCCCGAGATAAATATATTTTGCAAGAAACTTTTTTGAATAACTCTTTTGTTTTGATTTTCTGTATTATTTTTGGAAAACATTCAAAATTTTTCAAATAAAGATTTTAAAAATTAATCTGAATATAAGAATGTGAAATTTATGCTTATTTATTTACTTCATCACACCAATATTGGATACCCTGTCTCGTGCATAAGCACAAATTATTATTTGTAGATGGTTTAATATTAACACTTCTTGTATTCAAACTTTAGCATTTTCCCTGTCTGTAGTTCCGTCCCAATTTCAATAAAAGGGAAATAACTTTATAACTACTGTAGGTGATACAGCTTTCATATTTCTCATGTGTATTATTTGTGACAATACCTTTCCATAGTTTTTAACCTGTGACCTTAAACTTTGACCTCCTTTTTTACAAGATAAAGAATGGGTGTATGTGTATTCCTTGTTGTAAGACTTTTCTAGCCAAACTACAGTTTTTGACCTTGTGACTTTGACCAGGACTTTGACCCAATTTTGAAAAATTTTCATATTGGGCATACATTTTGATTGGTAATTGATAGGGTTTTTATATTCAGATGTATATTCTGTGTCAAGACTAATTTTTGATACCTATTTTTTTTACCTGTAACCTTGACCTACATGTACAAGTAATTTTGGTTAAATTTAGCTTCTGTCATCATCTAGGGACAGCTGTTTCACAAACATGTTTTGTTGTCTTTTCATATGAACTATGAATAATTCTGTTAGCATTTTTAGCTCACCTCGACGAAGTTGAAATGACCTTATGCTCTAGCCCCGGTTTCTGCGTCCCCATCCCCTTCTGCGTCCAGTTAAAGTTTTTTGGGTAACTCAGTATCTCACAAAGTACTGATGCTACAGTAACCAGACTTGCACCAGTGATTCATCTTGGGATGCTGAGGTGAACACATACATCGGATGCGGCATCTGACCTACTTTTTCTGCTTGAATGATTGATTTTGCTTTTTAAAGCCAATATTGAGCAAATATTAAGTATAAGTGCTACATGCACCAAACTTGCATAGTGGATGTATCTTTGATCAAATTTTCATAAAATGACCTTGACCTACTTTTTTCCGCTTGAGTGATTTTGCCTTTAAAGGCTAATATTGAGCAAAGTTTAAGTGTTACATTTACCAAACTTGCATAGTGGATGTATCTTTGATCAATCTTTCATAAAATGACCTTGACCTACTATTTCCGGTCGAGTGATTTTGCCTTTAAAAGCCAATATTGAGTAAAGTATAAGTTCTACATATGCAAAACTTGCATAGTGGATGCATCTTTGATCAAACTTTCATAAAATGACCTTGACCTACTTTTTTCCGCTTGAGTGATTTTTCTTTTTAAAGCAAATATACAATGTACATGTACTTAGAAATATGTTTAAATTGAACTTAGCTGCCAAGAGGTGAGCTTCATAATCTTTGATTACACTATGTTTTGTGTTAAAAATTATTGTTGTGTTACAGATTCATAATTTTTAATAATGGTTTTTTGTTCAACTAATCAAACTATGATCATGTGTGATAATAATACAAAAAAGATGAAAACACTGCCAAATCAATATTTGAAATAAAGAATTGATGAAATTTAAAGTCTGTTACTTTTATCTGTTATCAACTAAATATATGCACATCTATGGCTATAACTTGCATGTTAATAATACATATCAAGCCTATAGGGACATGGTCAAGCAAGAACAAACAAACCTGACAAGAACAACAATTGTGGGTCAAGGTCACTCTCAAGGTCAAAACCACCTTCACATTCAAGGTCATGTTTTTAGGGTCAAACATACAATGGCCAACATACCCATTTGAATTGTGCTATTTTTCGTTGTTAATCATTTAGCATCTCTAACAGTGTTATAATAATAAGTGAATTCCAAAAGATATTTACTCGGTCATATTTCGCTCCCTATATAACAATGGAAAATGCTGTGTTATGGTTACCTTGAAATCTTTAAATGTACAAACCAAGTTACATTACAGAATACATCTCCAGACTGTGTAATATTATTGAGTGACCAGACTAGGTAAAATGGTACACCTTCATTAATCACAACTTTATATTTATATTAACATGTGCAGTTGATTCTTATACTGATGCTTCGATTGACCAGATATTGTTGCTATCCATGTTGGCATTAACACTCTTTTTTTTGTGTGGTTTTTTTTTTTTTTTTTTTTTGGTAAAGATATTTCCTACATATCACCCAGTATGACTTTGACCTTGAAATTCAATAGTATTAATCTTCCTAGTTTGCCTTCTTACGTCATAAACAGATATGGACTGTATGTAATGTCCATTGTGACCTTGAAAATCAGTAGGGTTCATCCTCTGTCATTGTTTCAAGGTCCTGACACATATGACATGTATGTCTTATTGTTTCAAGGTCCTGACACATGTGACATGTATGTCTTATTGTTTCAAGGTCCTGACACATGTGACATGTATGTCTTATTGTTTCAAGGTCCTGACACATGTGACATGTATGTCTTATTGTTTCAAGGTCCTGACACATGTGACATGTATGTCTTATTGTTTCAAGGTCCTGACACATGTGACATGTATGTCTTATTGTTTCAAGGTCCTGACACATGTGACATGTATGTCTTATTGTTTCAAGGTCCTGACACATGTGACATGTATGTCTTATTGTTTCAAGGTCCTGACACATGTGACATGTATGTCTTATTGTTTCAAGGTCCTGACACATGTGACATGTATGTCTTATTGTTTCAAGGTCCTGACACATGTGACATGTATGTCTTATTGTTTCAAGGTCCTGACACATGTGACATGTATGTCTTATTGTTTCAAGGTCCTGACACATGTGACATGTATGTCTTATTGTTTCAAGGTCCTGACACATGTGACATGTATGTCTTATTGTTTCAAGGTCCTGACACATGTGACATGTATGTCTTATTGTTTCAAGGTCCTGACACATGTGACATGTATGTCTTATTGTTTCAAGGTCCTGACACATATGACATGTATGTCTTAGACTTAATTCTTTGACATTTCAATCAACTCCAAAAGTAACATGTTGCGTCTGAAGTGAATGATGAGAGGATTTAGTTTGAAATTCATTCTGCAAAAAAAAAACAAAAAAAAAACTGCACTCTGTCCTATGAATATTAAAGCTACACACAAAACCATACAGACTAACATAATGTAACATCATAAGAAAAGCCAAGTTATTAACTTTCAAAGTTTATTAAACTTTATTCCACATATTTGTTCTGAATGACAATTGCCCATCTTATGAGTAAAACTTGTAATAATCTCACAAATAAGTCTCAATATATCAATACATGTTAATATCCACTGTACACACGTTCACCTCCATGAGTGGCATCTATTCAGACTGGACTTACACATACTCCATTACTGGTAACATCATACCACCATTGACACTTTATTTTACAACTGTAACTGTGAATATGGCATAAATGAAGGTTCTCTTTTTATAGTCCACATTTAAAGTAGTGCATGTACAAAATGTGTTACCTTTCATTCTTCCTAAATTTATGCTGACTTTTGATGGTTCCCAAAGCTACATTGACCTTTTATTGTTCCCAAAGATATGTTGACCTTTTTTTCTTCCCATATCAAGACATTTTGAATTATACATGCAAATTAAGTATATATAAACTTTTGACATAATTCACACAAAAAGCATAGTAGTAAGGTTTGGCATAAATCAGAATATTAATACCCACATCAATGAAAGCTGCCCTAAAGGAACGAAATATACCCCCCCCCCCATCCCACCCCCAAACACCTTATTTTTCACTGCAAAATCACTAATTTCTTTAGGAGAAATTATGATGACAATAAGGTTTGACAATTATCATACATGAATTATCAAAGCTTATTGACTACAACTCGTGTACAACTTTATCTGGAGCAATCTCCTTTCTTCTTGCACACCTTCATATTATGATCTATCATTGTGTAAAGCTTCATTGAAATCCATCCAATGGTCTTGGTGGAATTCTGATGACAAGGTTTCACATTTAAAATGCATGATTTGATGATAAAAAGTCCAAGGGTCACAACTCGGCTTAACTTTTTTGGGCAACAATCCCCTTTCTTCATGCATATCTACATATCATGATCTTCCATTGAGTAGAGTTTCATTGAAATCCTTTCAATGGTTTGGGAGGAGTTGCGACGACAAGCTTTTGTCTACAGACAGATAGACGGACAGACAGACGGACTACATGGTGATTCAAGTATCCCTCCCCACAACTTTGTTGCAGGGGCTATAATTACAAAATACCAAATAATAAAACCCTAAGCTTTCATGATTTACAATGTAAAATACTAGAGTAAATCAGCATGGACTTAACATTGTAAAGGGTCAAGGACAGTGTTTGGAGGTCAAAACGTTTAGTAAAAAATATCTACAGGTATGGCTGCACACAACAAATAAAATATCAGGATCCAAAATTAAGAACTCAAGTTATGCTTTACAAGCAAATTTGTCTTGAGGTGAAAAAGCAAATTCTATAATCTGAAAAGTATAAGAATTAAAAGAAACTGTAACAGACATCTACAAGTTGATTCCCTTCAACTACAAATCAAAACTACCAAGACACCTTGAATAATTATTCTCATCTGGATTATTGACCAATCAGAAAATTATTCAAGACACCTTGAATAATTATTCTGATTGGTCAATGATCCAGATGAGATTATTGAACTGCTATAAAAAAAGCCAAGCAACAAGGAATGTAAACCCTTAATATAAAAACATTTATATTCAATACTGAATGTTAAAACACCAAAAAACCACTGCGATATGAACAATACAAACAATGTGCCCCAATGCATGTATTTGAAGGCATATATGGAATGTTAAACAGTGTGTATATATACATTTATATACATGTACATGTGAGCTAACATACAATATGTCATACCTGTCAACTCTGAAATTCTCAGAAGAGGGAGATCTCCCTCCTTGACAGTTGTAAAAGAGGGAGATCTCCCTCCTTGACAGTTGTAAAAGAGGGAGATCTCCCTCCTTGACAGTTGTAAAAGAGGGAGATCTCCCTCCTTGACAGTTGTAAAAGAGGGAGATCTCCCTCCTTGACAGTTGAAAAAGAGGGAGATCTCCCTCCTTGACAGTTGAAAAAAGGGAGATCTCCCTCATTGACAGTTGAATAAGAGGGAGATCTCCCTCCTTGACAGTTGTAAAAGAGGGAGATCTCCCTCCTTGACAGTTGTAAAAGAGGGAGATCTCCCTCCTTGACAGTTGAAAAAGAGGGAGATCTCCCTCCTTGACAGTTGAAAAAAGGGAGATCTCCCTCATTGACAGTTGAATAAGAGGGAGATCTCCCTCCTTGACAGTTGAATAAGAGGGAGATCTCCCTCCTTGACAGTTGAATAAGAGGGAGATTATGGCGTGAATCAATTTAAATTGTGACATTTAATCATTGAATGCTAACCATCTAAGTCTAAGACAATGTATAGACAATGACTACAATATGATGCATAAACATTTTATCATCGCTCTTAGTGGAAACTTTGCTGACAGTCACGTATTTCTACTGAAAAGTTCTACACAAATTTATCTTTTTCATGAGAAAAGTGATGTAAGTGGAAGATATGGCCCAAAAGAGGGAGTCTCCCTCCAAGGAGGGATGTTGTAATATAAGGAGAGAAGTGAACTCCAAAAGAAGGAGAGTTGACAAGTATGCTATGTTAGTCAAGTATACATGTACATAAACCCATTAATACATGTATACTACATACAGAGACCATTGCATAATTATGAAAAAATCATCAAATTATACAATTTCATATTTTTTACACTTGCATTATAGATATATCATAACCTGACATTGCAACTTTTGACGCTATTTTCTACTGTGATGTCATCGATCTAGTGTTACAATGTCACGATAAAAAGTTACGTCAAATACTGTGATGGCAGATCTTGGCATGTATAAAATGCAAGTCCATTGGAATAATAAATGACTATGAAAATGGTCTTTTCACAATCTGTGGTTTCTATAGATATAAAAAGACTAAACCTTGTGACATTGTAATGATTGTTAAATTTGCACCAACATATTACTTTGGGTTTTTTTTTTGCGCTACACATGTATGATAATATAAATCAGGTCTGACATGGGCAGATCTGAGTAAACTCACCTTAAATAGTACACATAGAACAATATATCACATACATAAATAATAATGTACTCTCATTCTAAACACTCTCTGTGTGTTGTAAAATAATCTTATACACATGAGTCAAAGACATAACCATTTTTCAATGTACACATTTATATCAACATTATCATAAATTATGCCCACAAACACACAATGAATGAATCAAGATAAATGATAAATTAACCATACAAAGTACATGTATAACGATGAATAAATATAAGTACATGATGTAAAAAGATGCTGCATTACCAGAAATTTTTTAAAGACTAAACTTCGCCTTTTTTAAAGATACTTGAAAACACATAAATCTGTTTTCATTGAAAAAAATGTATTTCCTGAGAAATTTTGGATTAGAATGAGAACTTGAATTATTACATATGTATAGAACTTGGAAGAATAAATCTTGACAGATGGAAGAACTGAAAGAACTATTACTTATATTTATATAGATACAATACTCAAAACAAAGTACATGTATATTCATCCTTTTTATATACTGTTTTAATACAACAGGCTTTCTGAATATGCACCAAAAAAATCACAAATTTTTAATTCAAGTATAAGCTTAAAATGCATCAAAGATGCAAAGTGCCGAGTTGCAAAACTTGAATGGTCTCGACAGATGGGAAGCATCACAGACACGTTTCAGGTTGATACACATTCATATATAATTCAGAAACCAAATCAATTACCCAAATCCTATGAATTTGACCTTTGCTCTTTTGATCCCAAAATCAATAGGGGTCATCCTTGATTCATGGAAAACATTTCTGACAAGTTTCATGATTAAAGGTGCAATACATGCCCAAATATAGTCCCGAAACTATTTTCAATTATCAGAATCCTATGACCTTGACCTTTGGATGCAAAAATCACATGAGGTCATACTTGATTCATGGGAAACATTTCCGGAACATTTCATGATCATAGATGCAATACAGGCTAAAATATTATCTGGAAACCATTTTCAATCATCAGTGATAGGGATCATCCTTGATTCATGGAAAGCATTTCTGGCAAGTTTCATGATTATAGGTGCTACGCAGGCTCTAATATGGTCTGGAAACCATTTTCAATCATCATAGTTCAGTGACCTTGACCTTTGGACCCATAAATCAATAGGGGTCATCCTTGATTCATTAGAAATATTTCTGGCAAGTTTCATGATCATAGGTGCAATACACCCTCTTATATCATCCGGAAACAATTTTCAATTTTCAATTACCTAAGTCCTGTGACCTTGATCTTTGACCCTTTGACCCCTAAATCAAAAGTGGTCATTTTCTATTCACTGGAAACATTTCTGGCAAGTTTCATGATTATAGGTGCAATACAGGCTCAAATTCAGTCGGGAAACCATTTTTAATCATCTTAGTCCTGTGACCTTGACCTTTGACCTTTTAACCCCAAAATTGATAGTGGTCATCCTTGATCCATGGGAAACATTTCTGGCAAGCTTCATGATTATAATTGCAATACAGGCTGAAATATGGTCCGGAAACCACTTTCAATCATCGGAGTCCTGTGACCTTGACCTTTGACCTTTTGACCCCAAAATCAATAGGGGTCATTCTTGATTCATGGGAATCATTATTGGCAAGTTTCATGACTTTAGGTGCAATACAGGCTAAAATATGGCCAGGAAACCATTTTCAATCATCAGAGTCCTGTGACCTTGACCTTTGACTTTTTGACCCCAAAATCAAAAGTGGTCATTTTCTATTCACAGGAAACATTTCTGGCAAGTTACATGATTATAGGTGCAATACAGGCTGAAATATGGTCCGAAAACCAATTTCAATCAACAGAGTCCTGTGACCTTGACCTTTGACCTTTTGACCCCAAAATCAATAGGCCTCATCCTTGATTCAAGGGAAACATTTCTGGCAAGTTTCATGATTATAGGTGCAATACCGGCTGAAATATGGTCCGGAAACCATTTTCAATCATCTGAGTCCTGTGACCTTGACCTTTGACCTTTTGACCCCAAAATCAATAGGCCTCATCCTTGATTCAAGGGAAACATTTCTGGCAAGTTTCATGATTATAGGTGCAATACAGGCTGAAATATGGTCCGGAAACCATTTTCAATCATCTGAGTCCTGTGACCTTGACCTTTGACCTTTTGACCTCAAAATCAATAGGGCTCATCCTTGACTAATGGTGAGTAAGTGTATGAAGTTTCATTGTTATAGCCTCTTTCGTAGTTGACTTATAGTCCGGAAACCATTTTCAATCATCTGAGTCCTGTGACCTTGACCTTTGACCTTTTGACCCCAAAATCAATAGGGCTCATCCTTGACTAATGGTGAGTAAGTGTATGAAGTTTCATTGTTATAGCCTCTTTCGTAGTTGACTTATAGTCCGGAAACCAATTGTTGACGCCCTCCCGCCCGCCCCGCCCGCCCAGACGCCCGCCCGCCCGCCCGTCTCACATCAAATTAAGAGCCGAGTTTTGCAACTCGGCTAAAAAGTTTACAGTTAAATAGCATTTTTGTATCACCCATGGTAATGTATAATTAATGTTTGGTTTATCAATAAACAAAGTTACTTCCCATTTGAGACGGTATCTGAAGTCAACTTATAATGACGTCATCAAATTAAACAAGTGTAAAATTAAGGGAAAACATGCTTCAAATACTGCATTTCTGTAGGATCAAATTTCATACTACATCATAATGAATACATGAGTATATATAGTCAAGCACTTTCCCAAAAGGGAAGTAACTCTGTACATGTATATAAAACAAAACAGAATAACAACCATTACGTGTGAAGCACAACATCACCATTTGTGTATACGGTAGAATTCATGGATTTCAGTGTGTGTTGCTTGTGGCATAGCCATCCAACCATTTCCTGGTATCTCATGTAAATCATTCCAGGCCATAAGAATGCATAACTCATTTTGGGCTCAGCCCGAGTACATGCTAAAATCATGAAGAAAATCTGTAAATACGGCACTATAAATATCACAAACCACACTCCTAGCGGTACATCTGCTAGGTGATGCCATGAGGACGTCCTTGACCCCTCCAAGCTTGGGATATTGTCCTTGACCTTTTGATTGCTGTCTCCTTTGTGAGCACTATTGACATGATCAAGGGCAAACTGGTTATACCTGTCGTTTATTTCAAACAGGTAATATAGACTGAGAAAGGAACCGGCGAGGTATCCACTGGCAACCAACCAAGCCAGACGCTGGCGAAACTTCATCACCGCATCACTTTTGATGAATTTACTTACGTCCTCATTGAAACTGGCTAGAGTTTAAAACTGTTATAACTCAACCTCTCTTCTGAAATTAAGAAACAATGAAAACATATGAAATTATAATTTTAGAACATCAAATACATGAATTATAATCACTGGAATGGAATTGGAATCATTGTGTATTTGCTGAAATATTTTTTAAAACTTGAATTCAAATAATATTTGTGTTTGCCTTAATTGATAACTAAATGTTTTGCAGTAGATCAAATGATTTTCATGGTCCAACCTGCTTTTGGCCGAGTGCCTTTAAAATCTATTTGCCAGCCACTGGTTAATAGATTCAATGTACAGCAAGTGACCATATTTTGCCACATTTTCATACATTTCCTAAAAAATCACGATTTCATACATTTCCAAATCTTGATGTATGAAATCTCATATTTGTATGAAATCTCGATTTGGAAATGTATGAAATCGAGGCATCAGGCTTTGCATTCTTTACTACATAATCTGGGAGATGGTTTCACTGGACAATGGCCATGTACTGGAGGACTGAATATTTATAATAATCTTTGGAGGAAGTTATATGAGTGAGCATTGCGAGTAAAGCAAGAAGGATGCACAATGTAGTTGGGTATTGGAACAGCAACAAGACCGTACCTTTTGATTGGTAAGGGATAGGGCTTTGATATTTCACATGTGTATTCCTTGTGACAAGACCTTTCTACACATTCATGTACCATAATTTTCGACCTAGTGACCTTGATCTAGATATTTGACTTATTTTTCATAAAAATTAAGATTGGCTAAATCTTTTGATTGGTAAGTGATAGGGCTTTGATATTTCACATGTGTATTCCTTGCGACAAGACCTTTCTACTCATACCATAATTTTTTACTTAATGACCTTGACTTAGATATTTGACCTACTTTTCAAAAAATTAAGATTGGCTTTTTCTCCCACTGTGGACTGGGATACCCATGGAAACGCTGAGAATAGATATCCTTATCTTACCCCTATGGGGTAAGATAACATTTTCACATGCCTTTTGACTGTAACGTCAATTGTGACGTCATACATGATTGCTGCGTTAGACGATCAAAATATGAAAAAGAATTCATAAATTCTCTTTATTGTGCTCCTTTAGACAGTGGGAGAAAAATAATCAATTACCATATGTGATCAGGGACAAAGAAATCCAACCCTCATGTCCAGGATTTCCCTTTGTCCATGACTCGGCAAGCCTTGTTGTGGTACAAGCAAATCCTGGACACACGGGTTGGATTTCCTTGTCCCTAATCACAACTGGTGATAGATTCTATTAATCTTTTGATTGGTAAGTGATAGGGCTCTTATATTTTATAAGTGTATTTCTTATGAGTTGTTTGTTTTGTTACCAAAAATTTTTTACCTAATGACCTTGACCTAGATGATTGACCTTCTTTTTTGAAAATTTGAGATTGACCATATCTTTTAATTCATGGTAAGTAAGAGGTCTAACATTTCACATGTTTTAAATTTTATTTGACAAGACTTTCCTACTGATACATGTTGTACAAATAATTTTGAACCAAGTTACATTGATCTGCATATTTGATCCTCTTTACAAAAATAAGCTGCTTCACAGGCAACACAAGCATTCCTAATGGATTGCTATCTTTTACCTTCAAGTTGATGTTTTTCTTAATGAGCTGAGGCCCAGTGACCAGTGTTGGCCTTGCTAACGATCTTACCTATTAAACGATATAGATTTCATTTTACAAATTGTTATCAAAATTGCGTTTATCCAGTTTCAGAACTGTCAGGTGAGCCGTGTTGACAGTAACCTCCTATGAGATTAATGCATCCGTCTACTTGCTATGCTGCTGTTTTTCTCTCACCCTGGACAGAGGTATCTACAGATTTACCCGTTCTGAGACACCTCTGTCTCGCAACCCCGGATGTTTATCTGGAACTCCCTATTGTGACGTTATAAGCGTATATGTAGGTTTAGCATTGTTTTACGTCACATGGAACAACATTTTAAAAAACGCAAAATAAGCAATGTTTATTCATGACATGAATTATGTGAAAATATATGGGTGAGAGAAAAATAATCAATCACCCCTTTGTTCAGGGACAAGGAAATCCCACCCTGGTATCAAAGATTTGCAACATCCACGACTCAGCAAGCCTTGTCCTGGACTGCAAATCTTTGATACTCGGGTGGGATTTCCCTGTCCCTGTACAAAGGGGTGATAGATTGTATTATACTCTCACCTCGAACAGAGATATCTACAGATTTACGACCCGTTCTGAGACAACTCTGTCTCGCCCCCCCCCTGGATGTTTGTCTCGAACCCCCTATTGTGACGTCATAGTATTAGTTACACGGTTAGTTAGTGACCTGATACGGAAAAATACATGGTGTGAAAAGAAAACCCGTATCGGCCGAGGCGAAAGCCGAGCCCGATACCGGTTTTCTTTTCACCCCATGTATTTTTCCATATCAGGTCGCTAACTAACCGTGTAACGAATTTATCACGTCTAAGACCTCTAACTGTATGTGTGGGGGTCTCTGTATCATACAATTCACGACGTCATAATAAACTACTCGCCCGATAGGGATTTACAAGCCCGATACGGCTTTTTTCACGGCGTCATGTGACCATGATCTGACCAATCAGATTCCAACATTTTTGTCTGAGGCGTGATAAACGTTTAAGTAGGTTTAGCAGTGTTTGATGTCACATGGAGCAACAATAAAGCAAAACAAGCAATGCTAATTTCTGTCAATTATGTAAAAATGTATGGGTGAGAGAAAAATAACCAATCACCCACTTGTCCTGGGACAGGGAAATCCCACCCTCGTATCAAAGATTTGCAATGTCCACGACTCGGCAAGCCTCATCGTGGACTGCAAATCTTTGATACTCGGGTGGGATTTCTCTGTACCTGTACAAAGGGGCGATAGATTCTATTAATCTCGTTTGAGATTCATGCAAGCGTCTATTTGCTATACTGCTGTTTGCTACTTAGGCTTGCTTAGTATTTAGTAGTAAACACTAAAACAGCAGCATAGCAAATGGACATATGCATTAATCTCAAACGAGATTACGTTGACAGTACTGTCCGCGCGGCTCACTTCAAAAACTGGATTAACGCGATTTCGACTATTTCATCATATAGAACTTTGAATAAAATTGATACCATTCAGTAGATCTCGCTTAGTTGTAAATTTTGGTATAAGTTATATGATAATCAGTGCACGCAAGCAAAATTAATATACAAAACAAATTTTAGATGGACCATTTCCCATGCTAATTTTTCACGTGACGTCGTGACGGTCTCCATTGAGTCTTTGTGGAATACAGAGTTTTTTCCCCTTACAGACGGTATCTTACGTAAAACCATTGTGACGTCATGAAAATTGTATGGTAAGGTCGACTTTATACCGTCATTTCCCAGACTTTTAAGGACTGTTTCCATAGAATTTGATGATGTCATAATCAGTCTACGTCAGATACCGTCTCAAACAGGAAGTAACTCTGGTTTTCCAAAATAGCGAAAAGGCTCAATGTTAAACTTGGTGATGTCACACTGAAATTTAACATTGAAAACGTACGCCCCATCTAAAATTTATATTGTCTGTATAATTTGATTGCATAATTAAACCCTCGACCATGTAACATATACCAAAATTTACGACTAAGCGAGATCTATTCAATGATATAGATTTCAACTTATTTTTTGCAGTTATCCAGTTTCCAAAGTGAGCCGCGCGGACAGTAGGTTGTAAATGCGTAATGTAACCCCCCCCCCATATAGGTGGCATCATGACAGCTGTCACTTTGTGTGCCCTGTGATGTACTGCTGGATGGATTAATAGAATCTATCCCCAGATGTGATCAGGGACAAGGAAATCCAACCCGAGTGTCCAGGATTTGCTTGTACCACGACGAGGCTTGCCGAGTCGTGGACAAAAGCAAATCCTGGACACGAGGGTTGGATTTCCGTGTCCCTGATCACATCTGAGGATTGATTATTTTTCTCCCACTGTCTAAAAGCGCTCAAAAATGAGATTTTATGTATTCTTTTTTCATATTTTGATCGGCTAACGCAGCAATGATGTATGACGTCATAGTTGACGTTACAGTCAAAAGGCACGTGAAAATGATATCTTACCCCATAGGGGTAAGACAAGGATATCTTTTCCCAGCGTTCCATGGATATCCCAGTCCACAGTGGGAGAAATATTATTCTCTTCATTGTATCACCTGACAACTTACAAAGCCAGTCTGTCTTTGTTGATTCTACCTGCTTACTTTAGTTCTTCAGAATTTTTAGTCATCCACATCATGTGTGGGCATCTCTAGTATACAAAACTATGACGGATGTAGCTGGCCTGCGTAACTAGCCAGTTCTGTTTGGTTTAACCGCGACATATTATCGTAGTCATACAGGGACTTGGAGTTTCGTTATATTTCCATGAAACTGTGTCTTTAACATTTTCTGGAGCTATTCGACGGAAAATAAAAAGCACCTGCATGTAAATAAATATGTACAATCATTTTAAGTAACGTAATATCTCAGTAAGATGTCTCGAGAAGATTATCCTTTTATAGTAAACTAATACCTACCACAAAACAATCAAAATAATTTGTTTATATGCTACTCAACCTGTACTGTAACAAAGTGGTTTTAGTTACAGTGCAACGAAGATGCTACTTTCTTATTCGGTTATTTCCAAAATATATACGCTGTGTGGTTAGTTAATGCGGAAGATCGTAAATACTTTTAGTCACCTATTGTTCAAAACTTGGGCACCTTTTCTTTGATGACGTCATAACGATGGAGAACAATCGAAGAGTGCGCGAGGACATTCGTATAGTAGTCTTTAAATGAAAAATCAGAGAGGACACGCTGCACGCGCTGCATTTGCGATCTTGCGTATTGAGTCTACAAGGCCAAATATTGTTGGGTCTGGATGGTTTCTTCGAATGCACCCAGAGACGGAGCCATGACAATCAATGCCTGTAAAAAAAAAAGAAGATTGTTCTGGGAAAAAGGCATCAATGCTGCATTGCATCCGCAATGGTATAATTTGTATTACAGGCAAAGACCATTCAAATTCTATTCGAAACATTCAAATTTATTTCAAATGATGCTTTGTCCTTCCCGCAGTGACATATGAACATGTTGAACTTGAGAAAATGAAAAATCCATCAAGAAAGATGCAAAGGCATGTATAGATTCTAGACCGATTTTATGACCACGTATTCGCGATCGAATCACTGGAGCACAGTGGACATCATTTTCCGGACATGATTTCTAGCCAAACGGTTTTAACCGAATGACTTTTGGATATTTTATTCTTCAATCTTTTCTATAAATGACTGTGTAAAAATAATCTTGAAAATAGTACGGATCGAAACGTCTCAAATCTTGCAGATTGAAATTAACTAACCCCCCCCCCCTTTAGTCCCTAGACTAAGAGTATTTTATGTCAATGGCGGATTCAGGGGGGTGCGGAGGGGGCGCCCGCCCCCCCCGGCACTGACCCAAAATTTTCCAAAAACAGGTGTATTTTTACCCATTTTCAGTCAAAATCGGCAAAATTCGCCCCTTGACCCCCCGGCAAAGGGGGCGCTGGATCCGCCACTGTATGTCCATATAAATTAGTAGCGGATCCAGCTTTTGCGTTGGGGTGTAAAAAGGGTCAAGGGAGAAAAACCTGGTAGGGGGACTGGTGAAGCTCTTGTGTGAACAGCTTTCTTTTACGACCAATTTTCGTGACTGCAATAATAATATAAGTGCAAATCCAAAAGCTGATATAGCATCCTCGGTATTCCATTCAGCCAAGGCGCAAATAGCCCGGGGGTACCGAGGATGCTCAGTGATATATAGATCATGCATTTTAAAATTAGATCTATATTAACTAACACAGGTAGTTATTCATTTCTTAATATTTAATCCTTATTAGATTGAAAATGATCGTTTTAACTATTATGTTTAGGATATGGGACGTACGCCCACTCCCCCCCCCCCCCCTTTGAATCCACCACTGTATATATATTTTACGAAAGGAAAGAAAGTGTTTGCACAGGCGAGCTAAAAAAAATAAATAAGAGGTGTTCCGAAAGTACAAATCCGGTAACGAAATAAGCTTGGCCGGTTCCGACCACACTTGATCTATGCAATGGATTTACGTTAACACATACTTTAAAGTCTCTCAGTAACTGTAAAGATGAAGCGGGTAGGGTACTGGATGAGTGAGAAGAAAAAGAAAAATCTAAACATAGAAGACCAGAAAGATTTATTCCGGTACGTATCATGACTCACGAAGGGTCCGAACACTACTGTAAGTAGGTCAAGTTTAATAATTTACGTTGTTTTGTTTACATTGCGTCGATTAAAAATAATCTGAAACCTGATGAGATGGAATATAGGAGAAGAACAGTTGGATATTATGATAAATATATCAATAAAAGGAACACGTTTCAAAATTGTTCTGAAGCATTCTGGTAAGTAGTACTGTACATACTGATGTATCAGTGGCGGATTCGGGGGGGGGGGGGGGGGGGGGCGAATGGGGAACTGACACAAAATTATCCCAAAACAGGCATTTTTTGGCCTATTTTCAGTGTACACCATTGACCACCCCAGGGCACTGGGTCTACCACTGTGTATCAATACATAAACTTTTAAAGGGTACTTACTACCTAGGGTGTGTGTGTGTTTGGAAAGGGAGGGGGGAGCAGGGAGCATACTTGCACACGACTGGAATATATGACTACCTGACTGAATTAAACTGTTGTGTTGAGAGTATTGAAGTTCAGAACTTGCGCATTATTGAATGTACACATGTTAGAATATCGTTGTGGCTAATGAAGGGGAGGGGTGTTGATTCTGGTACCATAACTGGCAAAATTCTTGTAAACTTACATGTACAATAGTTCATTTCTATTTTCAGGGAGGCAGGCATTGATTTAGTCAAGGTAAGTTACCCTTTTTTATAAACTTTTGCAGTATGATTAAGGGTGTCAGTTTTTGTTGTCATATGATTACATGTACATGATGTTCTGCCCGAAGTACATCCTTAATATTTTGTACTTTAAAATATCCTTTATGCTATGCCCTTTATTTTTAAAATACTCTTGATGTCACATCTTTATAATACTCTTAATGTCAAATCCTAGATATCATAAATCACTCATTTCCTTGATATCATTAATGTCATGTCCTTGATATCCTTAATGTCATGTCCTTAATGTCCCAACCTTTATATCCTTAATGTTCCATCCTTGGTATTCTTTTAAAGTTTATGTTATGTCCTTGATATCCTTAATGCCATGTCCTGGATATCCTCAATGTCATGATCTTGATATCCTTAATGTCATGTCCTTGATATCCTTAATGTCATTACCTTGATATCCTTAATGTCATGACCTTTATATATTAAATGTTATGCTCTTGGTACCCTTAATGTCCCATCCTTTATATCCTAAATGTCACATCCTTGATATCCTTTATGCAATGTCTTTGATATCCTTAATGTTATTCCTTGATATCCTTAATGTCATGACCTTGATATCCTTAATGTCATGACCTTGAGATCCTTAATGTCATGTCCTTCATATCCTTAATGTCATGTCCTTGACATCATTATTGTCATGTCCTTGCTTTCCTTTATATCCTTAATGTCACGTTCTTGATATCCTCAATGTCACGTCCTTTATATCCTTAATGTCATGACCTTGATATCCTTAATGTCATGACCTTGAGATCCTGAATGTCATGACCTTGAGATCCTTAATGTCATGTCCTTGATATCCTTAATGTCACGTCCTTGAAATCGTTATTGTCATGTCCTTGATTTCCTTTGTATCCTTAATGTCAAGTCCTTGACATCCTTAATGTCATGTCCTTGATATCCTTAATGTCACGTCCTTGAAATCGTTATTGTCATGTCCTTGATTTCCTTTGTATCCTTAATGTCACGTCCATTATATCCTTAATGTCATGTCCTTGATTTCCTTGATATCCTTAATGTCACGTCCTTGATATCCTTAATGTCATGTCCTTGATATCCTTAATGTCATGTCCTTGATATCCTTAATGTCTTGTCATCGATATCCTTAATGTCACATCATTGACATCCTTATTGTCATGACCTTGATATCCTTATTGTCATGTCCTTGATTTCCTTTATATCCTTAATGTCACGTCCTTGATATCCTTTATGTCACATCCTTTATATCCTTAATGTCATGTCCTTGATATCCTTAATGTCATGTCCTTGATATCCTTAATGTCATGTCCTTGATTTCCTTAATGTCATGTCCTTGATTTCCTTGATATCCTTAATGTCACGTCCTTGACATCCTTATTGTCATGACCTTGATATCCTTATTGTCATGATCTTGATTTCCTTTATATCCTTAATGTCACGTCCTTGATATCCTTTATGTAACATCCTTTATATCCTAAATGTCATGTCCTTGATATCCTTAATGTCATGACCTTGAGATCCTTAATGTCATGACATTGATATCCTTAATGTCATGACATTGATATCCTTAATGTCATGACCTTGATATCCTTAATGTCATGGCTTTGATATCCTTAAGGTCATGTCCTTGATTTCCTTTATATCCTTAATGTCATGTCCTTGATATCCTTAATGTAATGTCCTTGATATCATTAATGTCACATCCTTGATATCCTTAATATCATGTCCTTGATTTCCTTTATATCCTTAATGTCACGTCCTTGATATCCTTAATGTCATGTCCTTGATATCCTTAAAGTCATGTCCTTAATATCCTTAATGTCATGTCCTTGATATCCTTAATGTCATGTCCTTGATATCCTTAATGTCACATCCTTGACATCCTTATTGTCATGACCTGATATCCTTTTTGTCATGTCCTTGATTTCCTTGATATCCTTAATGTCACGTCCTTGATATCCTTAATGTCATGTCCTTGATATCCTTAATGTCATGTCTTTGATATCCTTAATGTCATGCCCTTGATATCCTTAATGTCATGCCCTTGATATCCTTAATGCCATGACCTTGATATCCTTAATGTCATGACATTGATGTCCTTAATGTCATGTCCTTGATATCCTTAATGTCATGACCTTGATATCCTTAATGTTATGTCCTTGATATCCTTAAAGTAATGACCTTGATATCCTTAATGTCATGTCCTTGATATCCTTAATGTCATGACCTTGATATCCTTAATGTCGTGACCTTTATATCCTTATTGTCATGTCCTTGATTTCCTTTATATCCTTAATGTCATGTCCTTGATATGGTTAATGTTATTCCTTGATATCCTTAATGTCACGACCTTTATATCCTTAATGTCATGTCCTTTATATCCTTAATGTCGTAACCTTGATATCCTTAATGTCATGACCTTGATATCCTTAATGTCATGACCTTGATATCCTTAATGTCATGTCCTTGATTTCCTTTTTTTCCTTAATGCCACGTCCTTTATATCCCTAATGTCATGTCCTTGATATCCTGAATGTCATGTTGACATCCTTAATGACCTTATTGTCATGACCTCATATCCTTAATGTCACGTCCTTGATATCCTTAATGCCATGTCCTTTATATCCTTAATGTCATGTCCTTTATATCCTTAATGTCACGTCCTTTTTATCCTTAATGTCATGTCCTTTATATCCTTAATGCCATGTCCTTGACATCCTTATTGTCATTACCTTGATCATGTTGATATCCTTAATGTCATGTCCTTGATATCCTTGATAAAGGTACGTCAGGGTTGCCAGCAGTTTTGAAAAGTCAGGGAAATTCCTTTTTTCAAGGTCAGGGAATTTTCAGGGAAATTAAGAATTTGGTCAGTGAAAAATGAAAATCCATAACAGTCAGGGAAAAGTGAGTGAAAAATTATTTCAGAGCTGAAAAAATAATATTAAGACTTAAATTTCATGACTATGACAGTGTTCAAGTATTAAATTGAAGTAAATAGAAATGAATTTTAAATGATAAAGGCCTCATAAGAATACTTTCATGTTGATTGATTAAAATATTGAAAAATAAGATAAAAGTTAAAACAATCAAAAAAAAAAAAAAGAAATTTAAGAATGGACAGATGGGGGACGGCTTATGGGGAGGTCAGGAGGCCGTTAAAATGTTTTATGGTTTTGGTCAGTGAAAAACATTAATTAATTAATCAGGGAATTTTGTTCTCCAAGAGTGCTGGCCACCCTGACCGTACCGTACCCTTCAAAACGCCAAGAAATTGCTTGCATATGAAAGTTTAATAAACGTGATAAAATATAGAGGCCGATCTTGACGTATATGCTCTCCGAGTGAAGCTCACTGGACACGCAGTTTTGTGTGTGAGATCCGAGTAAAGTATTATACATGCCTCGAGAAGGTTGTCTCGAGAAGATGGGATACGTTTCATTTGGTACCTTGCATTTTGCATTTCGACCTGGTGACTTTGACCTTGAAAATGAAATTTGTGCTATATCTCATGAACAACACGGGGCAGGCCTTTTACATTCCATATGCGGATATACCTCAAGGGCAAGGCCAACCTTTCATTTGAGTCCTTGCTTCTTTACGCAGTGATCTGGAAGTTGGAGTTATGACAATTTTAACGACCGTGATTGATACCAAAGGTGAAAAGAACGTCCAGCCCACCGTACCTTACCTCTATTTTGCCAGGTACACTGATCCTGCATGTCTTTGTTCCTTTATCAGACGCGTAGCCACTACCAGGTGTACACAAGTACGCACATGATTCCACATCGTCTTGCAAAAAAAAAAAAAAAAAAAAAAAAAAGAGAGAGAGAAAGAAATGAAATTGTACAAAGGATCATACTGCCCTTTAAATTTGTAAAATCCGTTATATTCCGGGGCTTCGCCTGTTGGATCCCCACAAGGGATTCTCTATGGACCCACAAGGGACCTCACAGTGACCCCAACCCCCTGACTGAAAGTGCTTCCAGTTGAAAAGTACTATGGCTACGCGCCTGTTTATTATTGGTACTTGTAACAATATGAAAACTTAAAACATTTTTAAAGTTCTCAAAAATCTGATTTTCTTTTAGCTAATCATTTCATTTAATGCATAATAATCATGATACGAATGACATTTTGTCCGTTGGTAGATACCCTCACACAAACACGCACTCTCCTACTCAAAATACAGAAGTTCATTTTAAATTAAACTACTATATTGCCTTTGTATGCCTGACGGGAGGTACCCATCTTCTGGAGTGTAGTAAGATATTACGTACACTGGGAGATACCTTTCAGAAAAAAAGTTTGGGACGTAAAACAAAATATTAAGTCTGCATCGCATAACATATACAGATTTGCCTGTACATTTGTTCGGACCTTGACTTTAACATTATATCACACATGAATGACTAGACTTAACCCATAGCCATAATAAATTAAGAAAATGCCCCATAAGAAATTGCCCCATACTTTATCCTGTGTAATCATTGAACTTTTCTATATTCAACATGTTAAAAGGCCGACTAACATGGTTTGTTTTAGCTACATGTATTGATTTACAAATACATCATAAAAGAGCTACTAACAATGTATAGGGGAGTGTACAAATAAACCCTTAAAGATTCCATTTAACTACCACTGTAAGTTCAAGGTTAGACCCATTATAAGGATATTGATATACTGATACTAAGGGTGTTGGCGGATATAGTTAAGGAAATAGTTAAGGAAATAACATGTGGAATAGACGGTTGGAAGAAGTCGGGTGTCTGGGTGGTCAGGACTTGGTGCCCCCTTCCCTCCACTTTAGGATTTGCCCCATAAGAATTTTTTGAACCCCTTCCTCTCTTTTTTGAAAAAAAAGTTGTCGAAACCGAGCCATCATTTTATTGGCATAACAAGCTAGCGAGATTCATCCACAAATACATGTACATGTATTTTACATAAAAATCATACGCGTCTTCTTTATAGCAGAACAGATAAAGCAGCATGGACCAGACATGCACTTTTCGGGTACTTCGGGTTTTCGGGTACTCAATACAAACAATGAAATATGATAAAAAAAACTGTGAAAATTATGTCAAAAAACATCGAAAGACGTAGCAGGATGGGTGGGATATGATGCTACAGGACCCACTTTTCAGAAATTTGATTCAGCTAGAAACTAAACCAAAATTGTAATCATGATAGCTTTGATTGTACATAAAACGAATTCACCGCTTTGGATCAAAACGTATGGTGTGTTTATCATTTTCTAAAACTGAGGAGTCGTTGCAGTAGGACAAGGCTTAATACATGTAATATATTATTCCATATCGTCTAGGTTTATGAAAAGTTCATAGTTTTGCAAACACTTCAATAGTTTGTCGACGACAGAAACGTTCTTGGCCTATCTTCCTTTTGACGAACTCTTGAGGTGTGATATATAAACGATATGGATTTACTTATTTGGCAATGACCTACTGCAACGTCTTAATATAATAAGGAATCGCAACATCATACGTTTCGATCCCACGCTGTGGTATTAGGCTACATGATAATATTGTATATAGAATCAGAAGATACACTGAATATTTAGTGCTTTATAGGAATGAGAAGTAGAAATATTTCCCGTTTCTTTCTTTACTTCAATTACAAATGAATGTTATGAGTCATGGTTGGCTAACTTGTGGAGAGATCCGATGCCCTGGCCTCAATCGGCCTTTATATTCTTTCACCTTTTTCGTGTATTTGAATAAAGTATGTTAGCGTGTATTAAAAGATACTAAAGCCCCCCCCCCCCCACCTCTCAATACCGTTTTTATACGGCTTCCTTTTTTACGCCACATCTTGGTGTTTCCGATACAACCCTCCTCTTTCTTTCACAAAGTCCCTCTCTACGAACCTCACTCTTTGGCTACGATCCTCATATGGGCGTAGGAAGGGATCGATATCAGGTCCCTCTCCCCGGGATTTTTATCCAATATGTGTATATGAACTTGGCCCTTATTTCTCCATATCCCATGTAAGTCCCATGTCAAAGGTTCGAAGAAATTCAGATCAAGGAGTTTCATTGAAATTCAGGAGTTTCAAATTTAGGATTTTCAAGTTCAGATAAGGAAGCATCAGCCAATACTCTCATTTATATTTGACAAATCGTAAGCGCGGATCTAGAGGGATGGAAGTTTAAATAATGCCGATTTTTCCCCAGATTGTAGGAATTTTTTAACGATAGACTGAAACCCAACCTGACAATTTGGATCTCTGAACAAAAGACTTATTTACCAAAAACTCACATATTTGTCAGGGATGGAATGGAACCAAGGTGAGAGATACAGAACCGATTGGGCCTCTGGTTAATAGGATTCATGGACAATATTTATAATGTATGCGGAACTTATACATTGTAAACTCAAGTTTATGTAGATTTCCTGACAGTTACTTTGACCATCTTATTTATATACTTAGTATTATGGAGTTTACAAACTTGTGTCATATAAGCAAAGAAGGAAGGATGGGGATAGGGACCTTGTCATCATACGAGTGTTCAGTTCTTATGTATCTTATGAATCGGATGATTTCTCCCATCCATGCATGAGAGCAGGGGAACTTGAAACATGACTTGAAGGTATCCTAGCAAGTGCGGGATCTGGAGAGGGTTCACTGGGGGAGGTCAACCCCCCCCCCCTCTTGATTTAACCACAAATGCTATTTTTTCCTAATTTAAGTATATATTTTCCTCAAAAACATAGGCTGTACCCCGAACGGCATTGACACCTCTCTCATACCCACGATCACGACTGACCACAATTTCCTTTTGTATCTCACTATGGCGTCATTTTTTCCTGACATAGCACGGTGACGAGTTCACGAACTTCCGAAGATACTTGAATGCGAGTGATTCAACATGTTAAACGATATGGGTGGTGAAAAAGGGGGGGGGGGGGGCTGTGGCTTGTATGGTGAGTTCTGCACAATTCATTCAATGTTTCGACGAAAAATTTATTTTAAAAAATCCGAATTCCGAACTCCCGAACCCCCTTATAGCTCATTTGAGTTATAGGTTCAAGTGACCTGAAACTCATAGGCCTTTGTCCGGCATCTGTCTGTCCGTCGCCCCTAAACTTTCTACATCTCCGCAACTGAATTTCACGAAATCTTACAGGTGACACTTTTACTCAAAGTCCTCCACGATTTTCATTTTTAGTTCATCGGAAAGCAAACCGACATATTCAAACATTGTCGTATCTAGATATTTACCACGTTGCCGTGCCTACGTTTTTTTTTCGACAGTGAGTAAAAAGAGTTCTCATCAACATATTAAAGCCAGAATCCCCTCCCCGCCGGTCGGACTGGGCCATCCCTATTAAAAACTCTTACATGATTTTGACCTCATGATATACAAAGAGCCGGTCGGGCTGGACCATCCGTGTTAAAAAATCTGACTTAATGATATACAAAGATAGAAGATAAAAAATGTTATTTGTAGTATGGTCTTCTATGTTGGCTTTAAGTTACACAGTTAAGTGATCATATATCTTGCACATCAACCTTGAGTTACTGATAAATCATGTTGATATACTGCATTGAGAAGTGGCAAGCTTTGTGAAGGCGACGCCAGATAACTGGTTCAGGAGAGGGGAGGTGTGTTGCTTCATCAGCTGAGACCAGCCCATAGTTTTGAAAAAAAAAATTGACGTAAAATCGGGAAAAAAAAAACAAGTTCCAGGGACTGAGGGAGGAGGTCATGACCTCATTGACGATCCCCCCCAAATTGCCACCCACCTATCTAGACCCGTGCTTTGATGTAAATTTCGACAAATTTATGAGAATTTCAACTTAATCAAAGTAGAAAGAATATAGTCAATGAGCAATTGGTTGCAGGGATGTATTATAATTAAAGCGGCTTCACTCAATAAAAATTCATTAAAAAATGTCTGAAAATTTAAGTGTTCCAACTCAACCTTCTTCATCAATTAACATAATATAATAACATAATGACACGTTTTGCATCAAATGAATTTTCATATAATATTAAGCTGCGGTTTCGGCATAGTTTTTTCGGTCATGTTTAGAATTAAGCTCCTTGCGCCTACCCTCCAACGATTTTTGACCATATTTTTCACTTAAATACGCTTCTGAATAAACCCTACACAAAGTTTGGAGCCACTCATTTTGGCAAGAGAAAAGTAGAAGTCTGATGCCGCCAGGAAAATTCACTTTGGCTTTATTTAAATTGTTTGAAATAAAGTACTACTGACGAGGTTTCAATATCCGAAACACTTGTCTAGTACAATAAAATTGTTGCTAACATGATTAATATTTTGACTTTACCCGGTATGGACCTTAACCAAAATACTAATCATGATAACTTTGGTTAAGGCCCATACCGGGTAAAGCCAAAATATTAATCATGATAGTTACCATAGAACATATATTTCAATATAGACAATAAATATATACTTAATTTAATCTAATTCTTAACATTTTCAATTTCAGATTGATATAGACAGATGTTTAGAATCACAGGGACCATTTGATCTGATTCTACACAAATGTACAGGACTGATGGTAAAAGCTGCTGAGGGTAATACTACTGCCATACAGCAAATACAGAATATCAAGGTAAGGATAGAACTATCCTCACAGCAAATCTTACAGGTAAATCCTACATAGGAATTCATATAGATCTGATTCCACACAAATTTACGGGACTGATGATAAAATATGCTGAGGGTAATAATACCTCCGAACAGCAAATACAGAATATCAAGGTAAGGATAGAACTATCCTCTCAGCAAATCTTACAGGTGAATCCTACATAGGAATTCATATAGATCTGATTCCACACAAATTTACGGGACTGATGATAAAATATGCTGAGGGTAATAATACCTCCGAACAGCAAATACAGAATATCAAGGTAAGGATAGAACTATCCTCTCAGCAAATCTTACAGGTGAATCCTACATAGGAATTCATATAGATCTGATTCCACACAAATTTACGGGACTGATGATAAAATATGCTGAGGGTAATAATACCTCCGAACAGCAAATACAGAATATCAAGGTAAGGATAGAACTATCCTTACAGCAAATCTTACAGGTAAATCCTACATAGGAATTCATATTTATCTGATTCCACACAAATTTACGGGACTGATGATAAAATATGCTGAGGGTATATAATAATACCTCCGAACAGCAAATACAGAATATCAAGGTAAGGATAGAACTATCCTCTCAGCAAATCTTATAGGTGAATCCTACATAGGAATTCATATAGATCTGATTCCACACAAATTTACGGGACTGATGATAAAATATGCTGAGGGTAATAATACCTCCGAACAGCAAATACAGAATATCAAGGTAAGGATAGAACTATCCTCTCAGCAAATCTTACACGTAAATCCTACATAGGAATTCATATTGATCTGATTCCACACAAATTTACGGGACTGATGATAAAATATGCTGAGGGTAATAATACCTCCGAACAGCAAATACAGAATATCAAGGTAAGGATTGAACTATCCTCACAATACATGTAATTTTAATATCTGCAAGTCTATTTCCACACAAATGTACAGGAATAATGGTAAAAGCTGCTTGTCTCCTGTAAGGATTAAATTTATCTCCAAATATCAGCTCATTATTATTATTGGCAGCTCTTTCTTACACAGTATGGTATTGACTCAATTAAAACATTTTCTTTTAGAGTTATGTTAAGAACCATCCGAGCTGTATATTAGTTGACCCATTTGATTCCATAAAGAAGCTGATAGACAGGAATGAGCAATACAAATTACTGCTGCAGTGTCATCTCCTGGATTCAGGTAAATATGATTTGTAAATTAACGAAATCAAAAGTTTTGTGTTTGTAGATGTGTGTCCTGGATTTTTATGAACAGTATATGGACAGAGTGTTCATCATAGAAACATCAAACCTTCCACAAATATTCCCATGGGGAGGATGAACCCTATTGAATTTCAAGGGTCAAAGGTCAAGGTCACTAGGAACTCAACTTCAAAAAACTTTGTGAAAAGCATAACGTTCAAGTAATCATCTTTAAAAGATCATCAAACTTTGTATGAATAATATCTATCCAGGGAAAGGATTAGTCAAAGGTCAAGGTCAATGTAGACTTATGAAGAGCCTAAAAGATAATTGTTGGATCTCCAAACCTTCTATAAATGTTCCCTTTAGGGAAGGTATGAAAACTATTGATTTTTGGGGTTAAGGGAAATGGATCAAGGTCACTCTTGACTTGACTTGACAGCATGGAAGACAAAGCATTCTAAATAGATTCACTAGTTGCTCCACAAATGTTCCTAAGTTGGAGAGCATGAAACCTGTCGATTTTCACGGTCAAGAGTCAAAAGCATAGGTCACTATTGACTATTGCCAAGAGTCAAAGGTCTAGGTCACTACTAATTATGCACTATGACTCAACTTCACAGATCCTGCTGAAATCATAGAACAAAAAGCAATCATTGTAGAATAGTAATACATAATTGTAATACTGTGTACAAATGTTGAAAATGAATTAAGAGAGAGTTGGGAACATTGTTTCCATTATTTTCAATGGATGGAAACGCGTAAAAAAATTGGATTACATAAATTTTCACCTTCGACATCTTTGGAAAACACACTTCTTTAACAATAAGTGAAAATTTGATGGCTACAGGGGACTCTGATTGGACGAAATTTTGGCCTCTCAGATGTCCTGCAGAAAGTATGGTTCTCAAAGAGCTGTTCTAACCTGATCCGTTAACAAATATGGTCATTAAGATTGATTGGCGGATTTCTCCACAAACGCTGTGTGGAAATGTTGCCACACATTACACCGAGCAGATAGCCTTTGTCCTTTAACGGGGCGCGAAGTTGGAGAGGTCACGAAGTTTTTTTTTTCTCCGAACCTTAAAGTTTTTTTTTCAACGAGTTAATATTACATATAAGTTATCTACTTATTATCATGTAATCTTTGTTAAAATTATGGAAAGACATCCACTAGGGCCTCTTGATTCGAATCTGACGAAAATCACAATTATATATTATTATGTTTGTTTTAAATAAAAGATCTGTTACAAGCATTCTTCTTCTTGGGAAAAAAGTGGTATTATTTTTACTTCCCTAAAGGAACTTTTTATGATATAGAGAAATACTTTTGAAACTGATAGAAAAGGTAAAGATGTATTCTCATTTAATGTGTTGAATTTCGTAACTAGTGTCCAGTTAATAACCCCCCCCCCCCTCCCCCCAATCGATTGTAATATCCCAGACAAAATGCTTCGAATAATCCTAGTCTAGGAATACAGGTTTATAACCATGAAGTTGTAGTGCAGTCAAAATGTCACCCCCCCCCCCCCTTAATCTTCTACCTGTTTAAAAAAACTCTTTCGGGTGATTTTAATCAGATTGCTCTAGCATTCTACAACGCTTTCCCGCGGATTTAACATAGACAGACGTGGAAAAGGGGGGGGGGGGGGTTAGAGAAGGGGATGGGGGTGACATCTCGATTGCAGTGTATTTCATGATGATTAAAATATCTAACAAAGTTGCCATGTGATGGGTAAAGACATAGAGTAGTGGCAGAGCAGCTGTACACGGGAAGATAATGACAGACAATTCAGCTGTTTTACCACAGGTTTTTGTATCTTTGAATGTACATGGGGCCTGATGAAAGATAATGTTTGTTTCAAATCCGTCTGTCATTTTGGGCGGATGAGCAACGAGTTTTGGGTTTGTTTCAAACGTCGATTGTGTGGGTGGAACATGTAAGGTTGGTGTGTTATACCGGAATTAACTACATTTACCTGACCTACATCCGCGGTTCTAGGTATTTTTCCAGGGAGGATGATGAAAAAAAGGGGGGGGGGGGGGTCCAGCCTTTAATTTTGAAAAAAAAAAATATGATACGCATATACGTAATAAGCATTTTTGACAAACTACAGGGGATCTTGACCCCCTAGACCCTCTAGATCCGCGCTTTATCTTAATTCTAAGGTCTTCGTTTTTGGATAATTTAGTTTTCTGTAAACATTGACTGCGAGTTATAGGAATTCTAAGACAAACGGGCAGCTGTATACATTTTATAGAGGAAGTGAAGGTCAAGAGTATTTCCTTTATTTTGCTGTCATTTATGCTTCCGTTTTGATTATATTTCCTGATTTATCACTGGAAGGATTAAGGTTACTTGATGATTATATTTCCTTATTTATTAAATATCTGGAAGGATTAAGGTTACTTGATGATTGTATTTCCTTTATCATAACATACAGACTCTAAGCTAGAGATGGAAGCTTGAAGGGGGAGGGTGTCGCCCTCCCTCGTCCCTACATCTCCTACCCCACCCCAAATGTTCTACCCCTTGCTATACTGATCATAAGATAAAGTTTTTGTCACGAGGGAAAAGTAAATAAAAATCGATGCATCTGGGCTTTTTTATCCCCTCGAAACTTTGTTTGCATCACTGCCCTTCCCCGCCCGTGTCTAAATGTTTTCTTGTGAACAGTATAGAGCACAAAGTTATCATAGTAAGATAAAATAGTCCACAAATGTTACCCATAGGAAGAGGATAAACCCTATTGATTTTCAAGGTCAAGAGTCAAAGGGCAAGATCACAGTGGACTTAAGCTAAGCTTCATATGATCAACAAACCTTGCATAAATGTTACCCATTGGGAGAGGATGAACTCTGTTGATTACTTCAAGGTCAAGGGTCAAGGTCAACTTTGGACTTAGGCTTAAAACCTTTTTGAACAGCACAGAGCCATAGACGCCAAAGCAATCATCATAGGATCATCAACTTAGTATTGCTTATCTGGAGAAGACGAATCTTATTATAACTAGAAAGGTTTCTTGTTGCGGTTGCAACAAGAGTGTCTTCCTCCTATACAATTTTTGGTTTGGAATTATGAAGGACGTCACATTACATGTATTTATATTATATATTTAAGTTTTCAAATAGCAGTAACATTAAATTTTCAAACCGATAATTGTTGGTGAGCAACCATTTGATTTTGGGGGGGGGGGGGGGGGGGGGGGCAGGAATTCTATTGCCAGCCGGTAAAATTTTTTCAGCAATTTTCTGAGCAGGCCATTTTTTTTCAGCCATTACCAGAGTCGGAGAAAAATTTTCGCCGGTTCTTCGGGCCGGATTTAAACAAATTGTCAAATGTTGTGAATGTCTGTGTAAGTTAAACTCCCCGCTGTTACAGAGTATGAGTTAATAACCGTTCCTTCAGATGTCTCTTTGCAATTAGCGAATTTCAGACAGATTGTATGATGTTTAAATAGAACCTTTTCTAGATTTTTGTGCCTATGCGTATTATGTCTCTGGTAGATACAGCTATGTGAACAGTTTGTATTTATATTAATTAATTTTTTGACTTTAAATTGTCTGGCACAAAGGGCCAGCAAAAATTTCCATATCATGCAATGTATCCTTACTTTTGCATGGTCCGGGAAAAAAAAATTGCCGGCCCTTTGGGCCGGAATATTTTTTTCAGCATTTTTCAGAGCCGGGATTTTTTTTTTTTTTTTGCAAATTCTTCCTGCCCCCTTCCCCCATAAAAAAGGCGAGCTCGTAGCTGTAGAACCAATTTTCTTGAGAAGAGAAATGGTAATAACAAGTTACGTTCAATATATATATATAAATACCATGAGGTTCTCGCTGTGCAGGTTCAAATTTGGACCCCCCCCCCCTTCCCTTTTTTCAAAGTTTATTTTGAATTTCCATCATGGCGACATCGTTCAATATAAACAGAACTGTTTTCGAAAAACGAGGGGAGGGAAGAATGTTGGAGAAATTGTTCATCAATTTGTAAATAAACCAACCGAAAATTATGTTCGAACGTTTGCTAGAATTAGAAATTAAACTTGAAGTTCAAAATATAGTTATTGAAGTTTAGAAACAGGTTTGTAGGTTAGAAATCGGAATCAAACTACCACTTTTTGTGTGTAAATTCTGGTTTGTAGCTGATCTCTTCTAAATTAATCAACTGTTTTAAAATCAAATTGTGTATATCGAAATGTTACAAATGTATTTATGAAATGCATATTCATCATTGCCGTGAAATCGGAATTTGAAAATCTCAACACTGCTTTTCTCGAGTCGGACTCGGACTACCAATTTTAGTGTGAGCCCGATCTGTTGGCGTGAAGGTGTATCGAAATACCCAACTCAAAATTTCGATGCTCATATCTTTTCAACAGTAAGAGATAGGAAAAATCAGAAAGACTAAATAAGACAGATATATGGATAAAAAATAATAATATTGAAATTTTTAGGAACTTCATAAGCTTAATTTTTGTTTACTATTATAAGCAAAAAAGTGTCTTCCTCCTATGAACTTCTGAATTTGGAAATATGAAGGACGATGAAGGACGTCATCGTAATAAATCGTTACAGTGTGCATCTAGCATTTCATATCTTGCATGGCTGTCGACTTTCAAAAAGAATGGAAATTGTAGATAGCAAAATACGAGATATTTAAGCTTACAAATAGCAAAACATGAAATTTTCGGTCCTTTTGAGTAATTCGACGCTCCCGTCAAATATTTGAATCTACTAAAAAACATGATAAAAAAATAACAGAGACCAAAAATAAAAAAGACCAATCTAGCTTTTACTCCAAACGTAACGTTGGAGAACTTTCATTGTCCTAGCTTACAGGGTTCTTGAGAAATCGCTGATCCAATTTTCCAAGGTTACGAAAACAATAGGTCTTCCGACGGAAGTCGGAAGACCTAATTATTTGATTTTCTGCGTCAAAGGTCAAGGTCATTATGACTTGGTTTTAAAAATACTGAAATTGCGTTTTTCCAAATAGGTCACTGCGGATTCAGTTTGCAGGTTAGAACAGTCTGTAGAGCTAATGCATTGTGACGTCATGAGCGTTTACATGCAAAATGCCACACGTTCCTTTCAATAGTTTCATCTCAAGGAATTACATTGGTCGTGCTTAATAGGGTTTTGATGACCTGTGTATATAATAGTAATGTCATATTCTCCATATTCCAGTGTTTATTGTCATATGTATGTAATAGTCATATATTTTTTCCAGATTCCAGTTTATAATGTCATATATATGCACAACCGATGTAATTCCCTGAGATGTAACTATTGAAAGGAATGTGCTGCAATTCATGTATTAACACTCGTGACGTCACAATGCATAAGATCTAAAGAAACATGCCGCGACGGCTGTTCTAACCTGCAAACTGAACCTGCGATGAGATAAATTTTAACGTCATCCTTTTACCCAGAAAAAGCAATTTCAGAAAACAAGAATGAAACAGACAACTTTAGTGCATATATTAGAAACAGTAACAACACACAGCAAGTGCATTTATCGCATGAAATGCGCTAACACCCATTACATGTACGATGAAACCGCACTTGCTGTGTGTTGTATACCTGTAACAAAACACAAATCAAGACACTTATTCTCTATATGTATGTAACCGTCAAGTCATGTATATTTTCAAATTTCATTGTTTTTATGTATGTTATATCATATATTTCAGATTCCAGTGTTTTAATGAATGTTATGTCATATAATTTTCCAGATTCCATTGTTTTTATGTATGTCATGTCATATATTTCCAGATTCCAGTGTTTTTATGTATGTTATGTCATATATTTTCAAATTTCATTGTTTTTATGTATGTTATGTCATATAATTTTCCAGATTCCAGTGTTTTTATGTATGTTATGTCATATATTTCCAGATTCCAGTGTTTTTATGTATGCTATGTCATATATTTCCAGATTCCAGTGTTTTTACTCCATCCTTTGTGGAGCTGACCACCACAGATGTTGTTACCAATAGACAGAGGCTAAAAGAGGCTAATGTCAGCTTCCCTTTTGGTTAGTCAAACATTTAATATCTTTACTGGTCATAAACCAATATTATTATACCTCTACAGATTTTTTCCTATAAAAAGAGACTCATTAAATTTAACTAAATCCCTGAAAATCGCCTGATAAGACTATTTCCCTGCAAAGGGGTGCATTAGTTGAGAAGACTATTTCCCTAGGGAGTTAGTTTCAAAATGGGGCGGAGTTTCTTTAGGGGTGTGTCAGTATCAGCAAATCAGCGAAGTTGACGGTTGATCGGATGATGCTATTAATACGCAAGCAGAGTAATCCGCCTCCTATCCACTTAGAACATAAATTACTTATTAGTCAGCAATAAAATAAAACAATCAAAAATTAAACATGTATTAGTATGATAAATGATGTTTCTGTTTATCTTATCATCAAAAATTAATATTTTCCATTACTCAGTCATTCAGTGGAGAAGGCAAGGCAAAATCATTAGAATTTCTATAGGAACCATGTGAACCTAAGAGATATGTTTGTTTCAGTATAATGTTTGTTTCGGTATACCTAAGACATATGTTTGTTTCAGTATAATGTTTATTTCGGTATAATAAGACAGTTAAAGTATACCATTGAGGGAGTTAGCACGATTCTGGTTCCCCGAGACCAGACCTGGTCTGGTCTTGGGGAACCAGAATCGTGCTAACTCCTTCACCTCGAGAAATAGGTCTGGTCTCGGGGAACCAGAATCGTGCTAACTCCCTCAATGGTATACTTTAACTGTATACTACCTGATATATAGTGTGTCTAGTAAGCCTGTGTGTCAGAGGCTGAGAGAGGCTAATGTCAGCTTCCCTTTTGGTTAGTCAAACATTTGATGTCTTTACTGGTCACAAACCAATACTAACTGATTTATAGTGTGTCTAGTAAGCCTGCATGTCACAGTGTATGCAATTACATCGGATGGCCGGACCTGTCTTGCAATTCTCTCACCCGGACAGAGATATCTACAGATTTACCCGTTCTGAGACAACTCTGTCTCGCACCCAGGTCCCCTGGATGTTTGTCTCAAACCCCCTATTGTGACGTCATAGACATTTATCTAGGTTTAGCTGTGTTTGACATCACATTGAGCAACATTTTAAGCTAATGTCAGCAAGCCTCGTTGTGGACTGCAAATCTTTGTACTTGGGTGGGATTCCCCTGGCCTTGCACAAAGGGGTGATAGTATACAGTTAAAGTATACCATTGAGGGAGTTAGCACGATTCTGGTTCCCCGAGACTAGAACTATTTCCCGAGGCGAAGCCGTGGGAAATAGGTCTGGTCGAGGGGAACCAGAATCGTGCTAACTCCCTCAATGGTATACTTTATCTGTTTTATTATACCAAAACAAACATTATACTGAAACAAACATATCTCTTAGGTATACCGAAACAAACATTATACTGAAAAGAAGGGAGGAGATCTCCAACAAGACCCCGTTGCAGCATCAACAGTAAAACACCAAAACATGAAACGAACATATCTCTTAGGTTCACAGGGTTCAAATGAAAATTCCAATGATTTTGCCTTGCCTTCTCGACTGAATGACTGAGTAACAGAAAATATTAATTTTTGATGATAAGATAAACAGAAACATCATTTATCATACTCATACATGTTTAATTTTTGATTGTTTTATTTTATTGCGGATTAATTTATGTGCTAAGCGGATAGGAGGCGGATTTCTCTGCTCGCGTATTGATAGCGTCATCCAATCAACCTTCACATCATCCGATCAACCTGCAACGGCGCTGATTGGCTGATACTGACACACCCCCAAAGAAGCTCCGCCCCATTTTGAAACTAACTCCCTAGGGAAATAGTCTTCTTAACTAACGCACCCCTTTGCAGGGAAATAGTCTTATCAGGCGATTTTCAGGGATTTAGTTAAATTTAATGAATCTCTTTTTATATAGGAAAAAATCAGTAGAGGTATAATAAATTCTATTAATCTAAGACTGGTCTGATTAACATCATCAACTATTTCTAACCAGATGTACAGTGTAAATTTGCATAAACCTAATGTTTAAAAAAAAGTTCATTTTTACAGTTCCTATAACTCTGACAGTCTTGAAGAATGAGTTTGACGATTTTTTCTTATACCCCTAGCAACAAAGTTGTGGGTTGTATACTTGAAGTGCCATGCTGTCTCTCTGTCCATCTGTCTGTCTCTAGGCAAAAGCTTGTAATCGCAACTCCTCAAAAACCATTGGACAAATTTCAGTGAAACTTTACACAATGAAAGATCGTAATATGTAGATTTGCATGAAGAAAGGGGATTGCTGCAGGAAAAGTTTCACCCGAGTTATGGCCATTGGACTTAGATTTTGTATGCATTTCAAATGCCAAACCTTGTCATGGCAGCCTTTCACAAACCATTGAATGGATTTCAATGAAACTTCGATTTACAAATGAAAGGGCATGACATAAAGACTTTTTAGATGTGCAGGAAAAAGGAATTTGCTCCAGATAAAGTTGCACATCAGTTATGGCCAATTTATGTATGATAAATGTCAAACCTTGTCATCACATTTAATCCTCCTAAAGCAAGGAATGTGTGATTTCACAGTGAAATGGCAATGATGAGAAAAGTATAAGTGGTACTTGGGAAGAGTTACGATGACAAGGTTTGACATTGAAAATGCATAAAAAATCTAAGTCCAGGGCCATTACTTTGTCTACAGACAGACAGATGGACAGACAGACAGATGGATGAACAGACAGTCAGACATCCATGGTGAATCAAGTATACCCCATCCCCACAATTTTGTTGCGGAGGGTATAATTAGATTAGGGATAACATGTTTGTATTATAGTTATTTGCAGGCATAAATCATATGACTTTTATAGTCGCAAATTTAGTTTTACTGCCTCAGGATTGTGGGGAGATACTTGTTATATTTGTTACTATAAAATAATGCAATAATTTTAGCACAATTTTAAAATAATATTCCCTTTCTTATGTATTGTTCTTAAAGCTCATGTTTCATAATGTCACTATGTAGCGTTGCTGAAGATGTTACATCATCGTTAATTTGGTCCAGGCATAAATATCATGATTTTATTGTTGCAAATTGAGCAACATCAGCCAATAGAATTGTGCAATACATGTGACATAGAGTAAAATTTATTGAATGCAAATTTCATACATGAACTAGGTTCATATCCCCCTATATTCTGACCGTGCTTGCTGCAATTAGAAACTTTTTAAATAGATATAGAAAGACTTAAATTATCAATCTTACATTTAATGCTATGCATTATTCAACTGGAAATGTCCTGAAAAGATTACAACATGGTAAGAAAGGACAGAAAACTGTCATATAATTCCTTAATGTGTGTTTGTTACAGTGTGTAAACCAACCCAGGCTCACGGTACAAGTCTCTCACATCAAGTAAGTAAATTCATTTGTAATAAAAAGAAAGATTCTTGAAGTTGAAATATATCTTCTGTCAAACAAATTCAATTTTTGCCAGGTTGAAAACATACACATATACTGTAATAATGATACCATATCCGAAAAGAATTAATCTGAGGAGTAATGGTTTGATTATCTTAGAAATAGTTCAGTTAAACTTCAAATATTTTTCATTTTCTGATTGCTTACTTATTTGCAAGAAATCAAGCCAGACACTGGATATCACAAAAATTTGGCCATAAATTAATCATTGTGATGTCATTATACAGTAGGGCGGCCAAGCCGGATTTGCACGTGCGGCGTAAAAAGGAAAATGTGAGTCCGCGAATGCATGACGCACTCTTTCTCGTCGGAGAAAATATGGACGCCTCCGAATTTTGGTCCTTTTCCGAAAGCTCTAGACAGCACAATTTTTTATTTCAGCAAATAAAATATCGTCAAACTTTTGCTTTTAGCTTTATATTTTACCCTCAATTAGTTTATTTTAGACAAACCTGACATTTTAATTACTAAATCGATGATTGAAGTTGGCTAAATTTTCCCGGGAAAAAATGCCCCAAAAAGTGGAAAATAAAAATGAGGTACAAAAAAATGGTCCCTCACAGATTTTTATAATATTTTCAAAAAATGACATTCACATCGGCATCTTTCAAATATCAAAAAATTACAGAACCACTTTTTCATATATTGAAATAATTCCCGTTTGAAATCAGCTGGTGTTAGCTTCGTTTCGGCATGCGCAGAATCACGACTTTGCACCCAATACACATTGAACGTGTGTCACACTGTAAACATGAATGAATGACTATTCGGAGTTTAAAGTATTTTGTGTATGAAAAAGTATAACTGTTGGATGATTTTTATCTCGTGAACCCATTTCTAACCTTGGAATTGCAATTAAGAAGAGATTAATGAAGGTTTCAAGCTGTTTTTGTCCAACCCGACGTCACGAAGGCCGATGTCAGCTCAGTACAGTGCCAGTGTCGGTGTGATGTAAACTTGATGACGCAAAAACATGGTACGACTTGTGTACTTCACATACATGTACTTTCTTCAGTTCAGCTGTTTGTTTATATAGTGAAATGGATACTAGGCCGATGCCTCGATGACGAAATTAATCTAGGAACCATTGAAAACATCGGCTTTTTCCTCAAGCTCAAGGTAAATAAACAAATTTGTAAACAAATATTTTTTTCTCTTTCTCTCACACATACATATACACACTTTACTAATACTACCAAGATATGTAATAATTTTCAATCACTGAAATGATCAGTTTATTAAGTTCATTTATGTGCCTTTATTTTGACCAACCAAGCCTACCCCCCCCCCCCCCCCCCCCCCCCCCCCCCCCCCCCCCCCCAACCCCCACCCCACCCCATTGGGCCCCAAGCCATATTTTTTAAATTTAAAAAAAATACACACTGTCATTCACAAGTATACATGATATTATAAATGTATTTTTTTTCATCAGAATATAAAGAGAAAAGAGATTGAATGGGGCTATGGGGGGGGGGGGGGGGGGGGTTACTCACATTTCCATTCGCACAATGACATAAACATATAAAATGCAAAATGCAACATGGGTAATTTAAACTATGAATTTCTAGATAGATAATATATCATTATATAATTTGATTATCTTGTAGTTCAAGTCATTAAAAATAATTTTTCATGAAATCATTGGTTGAGTGTTGAATTTTAATATCAATACTATTCTTTCCAGTGATAAATTTATGATTGCTAAATGAATAACATATACAATCAAATAGTTATAAAGGATTAATACAATTTAAGTGCAATTAATGAATCATTTTGAATTTTTTCTGTTTATGACTATGCATTAGTGAAAATTGTATCAAAATAAACAAATAAATAAATGAGTAAATAATAAATGAATGACTTAAAACTAATTGAAAATGTAAAATTACTTTTTCAGGTCAAACTTGTTAGAAGAAATCTTGCTGTCTGAAAATCACCAAGTGGCTTTTTATATGGAAGGCATGCATTTAAAAGGAATTATTGATTGGAAATTGTGTACTATAGACTATATTGATATCATATTCTACATCGAATTGGTTTGAAGATTGTGCATATTGCCATCATATTCTTCTTTGTGAATTGTGAGTGTGCAAAAATACCATACAAATGGATTATTCACAGAAGATGGAAGAGTTCAAGACCTGTCAAAATTTCAGAAAACAATTAACATGATTAATGACTGTGAATCTTATTGGACAATGGCAGATATAGTGAGATAATGAAATAAATATTTCTTGTGAATTCTTGCAGAGGATGAATTGGTCAATTAAATTTCTTCTTCATGATATAGGAATTTAAATTCAACTGTCATGGATCATGGGCACATCAAATTATGATAGTTATTTCTTTCGTAGTGACTATCTGGAGTAAAAAAGTAAATATAGGCTTCCTTGCAAAAAAAAATCACATATTTGTATCTTTTGTTTTCCAATTATTGAAAGCTCCTGCGCATTAAACAGAACAAAATTGGAATTTTTATATGTATTTTTCTCGGATACAATGAGTATATTTCAAATTGTGGATGTATTGTCTGGCATATCCAAGAAAATGTCATTTTTCCCTTGTGCGTGGCAGTTTTGTACTTGATCAGAGGAAATTAGGAAGGTCGCTGGAAAAATCTTCGGTCTGTTGAATTCTGGTGATATTTCTTACAATTTAAATGTTTGCTCATCAAAAGGTCAAAACAACCTTCCTTCTAGAATGGTAAATTCGAATTTATATTCTGCTTTGTGAATTTCTGATGTCGAAGCGTTCGGTCGATTGACGATTTCTCCGAAATTGTCGAAACTGTGCAGCATGTCGAGGTACATAAATGAGGTACAAAAAAATGGTCCCTCACCGATTTTCATAAAATTTGAGAATTGAACACTTGGATATATTCTCCACAACATATCAAAAAATTACAGAACCACTTTTTAATATTTTTGAAAACGATCCCCCTGTTTGCGAGGAAGGGGGCATGGGAGTCGAACGTTTAGAGTACTGCTGTCATTTTGTCAGCTGATTTTCGACAAATTTACAGAATAAAACATCACATTTTGGGTATATTTAGAGACATAAAATCTTAAAGAGTTTGTTTAATCTTTTAAAATCCGATGCCATCAATTTGCATCGCTGTTATTAGTATTTTTCTGCTGTGAATGTGTTTCGAAAAAATGCTTAGTAACGGCGACGCGAACTTCGTTCGATATTAATGCGCCGTTCTTAGCAACGGTTGCCGTCACGCGCAAATCTGGCTTGGCCGCCCTACTGTATAGGAACCATGATAAAGTGTCTAGGCGCATCAAGACGATGCGATCAAATATGACAACACAATGAAAAACTTTGCTAAATGATGTGATGACAGGATTGTCTGTGCGTTACAAGTCTAGGTTTAAAACAATTATAATCCTTAAGTGGATAATGGACTATTTCAGATGGCAATAATATTTGATGAGGATGGACTTAAGGATGTACAGCCTCCATGCGTGGCTCAGACCTTCCTTAATCACAATGCTGTCCTGTTTAAGGTCTTTGTGATCGGTAATAAGCAGTTTGTTGTGGAACGTCCATCCATCAAAAACTTCTCCTCGAGGGGTAAGAATATACAAGGGATAATAATAGACAAATTTACTCCTTAAGGGGTAAGAATAGACAACTTTACTCCTCAAGGGATAAGATAAGACAAGGGGTAAGAATAGACAAGGGGTAAGAATAAACAATTTTACTCCTCAAGGGGTAAGAATGGACAATTTTACTCCTCAAGGGTTAAGAATAGACAATTTTACTTCCAAGGGGTAAGAATAGACAATTTTACTTCCAAGGGGTAAGAATAGACAATTTTCCGTTCTTGTTATTGAGTTGACATCTTATGGCTTTATTTATTATGTCACTGTTAAAGAGGTGATTGTGATTTTAATACGATAAAATAGAATGCAAAATGTTTCTATTTGGGACATTTTTAGCTTGCCAGGATGAAAAAGTCCGGAGAGGTAACGCCATACCCTCAGCGTCCTTGTCGTCGTCGTCGTCGTCATTGTTGTCGTCCGTAGACAAAACTTTAACCTGGGCTATACATGTATCTCTTGAACTATAAGGGATAGGGCTTTGATATTTCACATGTAGATACCTTGTGACGAGACCTTTCATTTGAGACCATGACCTTTGACCTAGTGACCTTGACCTTGGATTTTGACCTACTTTTCAAAAACTTAAACCTGGTTTCTGACAAAAACCTGTGTAGGGGAGCTATGTAATCTTTGATTACCCTATGTTTATCTCGTTGTTGTCCGTCATCCATTATAAATTTCGGCAAGTGGTCTTTTTTCTCAATGTATTTTTTTCAATGAGAAAGAGAGAAAGGAAGAAATTTAGTTGAGTTTTTTTTTAATCACAAACATTTGTGATCTCTGATTATGAATTATCTTATTCAGTATTTTCGAAAACCAGAGTAACTTCCCATATGGGACGTAAACATACTGTGATGTCATCAAATTCTATGGAAACTGTCCTTAAACTCGGGGAAATGATGGTATAAAATCGAAGTTACCATACCATTCTATGATGTCATAATGGTTTTACTTCAGATATCGTCTCAAATGGAAAATAACTCTGTATTCCACAAAGACTCAATACCCAATACATCATTATAAAAACCAGTAGAATCTATGTATTTAAAGTGACCATTTGCCATGTTGATCCAGATCAAATTAACAAATATTCAAATGGACAAATATTTCCTTAATTCATTATGTTGACAGAATTACATACCCAAGGTATACATACGTAAAATATATATACGCAGTTAAAAAAAAAAAAACAGTTAGTTGATCAGATTACCTCACAGCATAAGGTAGACTTAGAACACACAGTCCAAAACTGAAATAACTCTTTGAGTAAATGGATGATTTATTTATTCTTGAATGACCATAATATTTACAACTGATTTTACAAACTCTCTATATGATAAATCGTGTACAAAATCGATAAAAGTATGTTGTTTTACCTGCTGGTATTTCCATCATGATAATGAATTATAAATTTTAATTTCAGACCATACTACAATCTTCTTTGATTCCAATAATGTGTCCAAACCTAACTGTGCCAATTTTCTGACAGAGGTAAGTGAAAAGTTAGTAAGGGCAGAGGTAAGTGGAAGCTGTTTGTAGTGTTGAAATATGACTGGTGGGGTGGGGGGTTAAGGGCAGGGATGGAAGCTGTTTGTAGAGTTGAAATTAGACTGATGGGTTGGGGGAGGGGGACAAAGGTTTGTATTTCATTGAGGTTCCAAGTTTTTAGGAATTTTACAAAACTTGGCTCTTAATTTGATGTTAGGCCAGGCATCAGGGAAGATCAGCAGTTTGTTTTATGACTATAAATCAAATATGATAAGTGCTAGTGCAATGAAATTTCATACACTTACTCACCATGGATTCAAAGATCAAGTTTATTAGAGACGGTTTCTGGATCATATAAGAGTGCGTATTGCATTTATTATCATGAGACTTGCCAGAAATGTACAAAAAATAAAACAAGGATGATGCCTATTGATTTGTTTTGGGGTCCAAAGGTCAAAGTCGTAAGACTCTGATGATTAAAAATGATTTCTGGATCAAGTAATAGCATATAGTAAATCTATCATCATGAAACTAACCTACACAGTAATCTCTGATGTTAAATAGCTAATAAACACAGAGCACTGAATTATGCACTCTTTAAATTGGTCACTATTACAATGTAATCACAGTCCTATGGATGGAAATTTTACTAGTACGAGAAGGCTGAATACATGATCTGGAATGAATAGAGAATCTCAAACGAGTTTTGATTTCATACGGTATTTAAGTTAAGAAATGCGTTGTGTGATATTTGTTCAATTCACAACCAGTCTTTTCAATACTTTATGAAATAGAAACATTATTTGAGATTCTTTTAATTCAAATGACATAAATGGTAATTGATCAAAATTAAGTCAAAATGTTACAATTTTGACTTCATTTCTACTTTAGAACATGCCAACGTTGCAGTTGCTATTGTAACGTCATAAGTTGAGTTTTTAACCTAATGACAATTTGTGCAAAGTGTTATGTCACATGTGCATTGACACAAAAATTATGCGATCGAATATACATGCTATCATTTGATAAATAAATATAAATTCTGTAATCAATTACAAATTTTATATGTTTCAGCTGGATGCAATTGACCTTGATCGTACGCCAGTGAACCCTGACATTGGACGTCTTCAGGAATTAGGTCGGGTCATCAGTCAGGAATTACAAATGGAGCTGTTTGGCATTGATGTAATCATCGATTGTGAAACCAAGAAATATGCTGTGATAGATATCAACGCATTCCCCGGTTAGTCATCAAAATTAATAAAATTAATATATCTTCCCTATTTAGTCATCAAATAGCACTGAGCAGTTTTATCACGGTACTGATATTACTAGTTATACAGTGTTTTACAGGGGGATCATCAGAAATATATTGGGTCAATGAAAAAATTGTATCAGGCAAGGTGAAGCTGAGCCCAAAAAAGTTTTTTTCAATAACCCAGTATATTTTTGAATCCCCCCCTCCCTGTAAAACACAGTGTAAAGAATTTTTCTCACCAATGGCTTTTGGTTTGTGACGTCAACAAATTTTAAAGCATCTCAGTGACATCAAAAGCATAAAGTTTCTTAGAAGAAGTAGGATGTTAGAATAATATTCTGGCAGTAACATAATACAACATAATATTCGGTTCTTTTCGACCAATCAGATTGCAAGAAATTTGCCAGAGTTGGGATAAATTGTGAGATGAGGCTGCAGTATTTGTTTTCAAACATTTTCAATATCCCCTCTGCAGACACTGCTCAGAATTCAACGGAACTTTACAGCAAGCAAGTATTCAAGGTCCTCTACAAAGTTTGTCTTTTTCAGGCCCATCAGTCTACAAATATGGCCACATTACGCTCTGATTGGCTGACACATTTTAGTCATCTCCTCTGCAACTGCTGCAAAGAATTTAATGAAACTTTACAGCAAGCGAGTAATCAAGGTCTTCTACCAAGTGTGTCTTTTTTTAAGCCGATCGGTCAACAAAAAAGGCCTGTGATTTGCTAATGCATTTTTAACATCTTTTCCATAATTTATGATGAAACCGTACCAGTATCAAGTACTCAAGGCCTCTACCATATTGACCTCTATCGGCCATTCGTCTGCAACTCAGTTGAGTGATGTGGTGCCCTTGGGCCTTTTGTATAGTGTCAACTTTGTCCATTTGTTTGTCTGTCTGTCTCATTTCAGTCTTGCTTCAGGAGATATATGTAAAAATTTAAAAATGAGTAATTTTTACTGTCTTTTACAGGTTATGAGGGCGTTGACAACTTCATTGAACTTCTGTGTGATCTGCTGAACTCATTAATGGACAACCAATCAAAACTCTTGTGTCACGGCAACGAAGCTGACATGGCAACCAACTTAAAGCGCCCAAGCGATGTGATATTTGACAGAGACAGTAACTGCACGAAAAGGTTAAAAGTTTCCAAAACCTCGGCTCCGACCTCTCAAGACAATCAGACATGTAGGTGTGCAGAGAACAGCGATAGAAATGCCAATATCAACCATAGGGAACAGATTAAAGGTTGTCGTGGTTACAGGTCTGATGATCTGACCTCACAAGAGGATGACCTTGACCAATATCAAGAATCATGTGATAGCATATCTGCAAATAAAACCAGTAATAATGTTGAAAAATAATCTGTCTTATTTGTTTTATGACTGCTTCTTAATTTTCTAAGCTTACTATGAGAATGAAGAGTGTTTAGCTTTTCCGCCCTTTGTTCACTCCTGTTTAAATTTCTAAAATTATGATAAATCTCATTCCTAAAACCCTTTAACCTTGGTCATTTTTAGAATGGAAGGTAAATTAATATAGATAGATCTATCATGTTTTGAATTTGTAATCTTTATGACAAGACCTTTAATTCATACTCAAAAATTTGTCTTTATGATTTTGACTTTTCAAGATGCTTTTTGCTGACAAAGCTTTTGTGTTTCATAAACTTAATTGTCTGAGGTCTTTAAAACTTAGCGATGATATTTGATGGTACTTTTCATTTCTATAAAACTGCTTAGTGACGGGAGAATGTATACATTTTAAGCTGTTGTTCCCTCTGGACTTTGAACGTTTTATCTCTGTGTAAACTTTGTTGAGTTTGATTTGTACATAATTTTATGCAGATAAATCTTTTAAAGGGAAGGTACATATGAATAAACGTATTTATAGATGTAGTTACATGTACATGTTATTTTACAAAGATCTTCATCATCTAGTAATATATTTTGTTACATACAATCTGAAATGTTTAATCACGATCAAATTTTTAAAATACCACAGCAATATTTATGTCCATTTTTTTTTTCAAATATTGCCTTTGAATGATTTATTCAGAAGTTGAGAATAAGGAAATAAAGCTATTTATAGATCAGAATATCATTATAGCCATTATATCAAATTATATTGCATATAGAGTTTTACTACATTCTTTAACACATACATGTATATAAAATATACAGATAGAAAGAGACTGTAATATGTTGTTAACTTTTTTGGCAACTGGAAACAAAGAGCATATTGATCTTGTTAATTGTTTTTTGTTTTTTTTTTGACAAAGACAAAGACAAATGTGGCAGACATTGAGATTGAGCTTTGAAGTGGCATTTTTTAATCCCTCCCTGTATAGCACTTTTTCCTAGAGGAACACTTTCCTTTCTGTTAAATAATCTATTCTTAATAACTCAAGATACATGTATAGATAAATTATATTGTTGAATGTTCAATATGATAAGATACAAACTTATTATCAAATGTATTAACATAAAATAAATGCAGTGACTCTATTACTTCCTCTCACAGTCTGATTTTAGCTTTCAATCATTCAGCACTACATCACAGTGGGTAATCTAGCAACGCAGAACATCCAGGTTTTCTATATTTTTGCACAGTATAGATTATTTATCGAATGTGATGTAGTGGAAACATGTCTTAGCTATATGAATTGTAACCAAACTAAGAGAAATAATATCTTTCGATATGCTCAACAACAATCGATGTTCTACTTTCACTTTCATGTAACAAGAGACATGTCGATCATTTTTGCACTTCAATATTAAATATTTGTAATAAAATATCTACCAGTAAAGCTAAAAAATAGAATGAAACTGAATGTTTTGCCTTGCAAGGTTATACCATCCATGTACAGAATTTTTTTTTTTATTTTCTAAATATTACACTGTCAGGCAACCCCATAGGAAATTTTAATTTCCTCCTAACTTAAATTTGTCAGTATTTTTAACTTTTTTATTTTTTTTTTTTTTGGAAATGAATAGAGATATTTAGTTAAAATTTGGTACATTCTTATATCTATGTTTTAGTCAGACTGAAACATTGTTATGGTTAACCTACTTTTCATAGAGTAATTCTATATGTTGACCTACTTTTTACAGAGTTACATTGGTAAGGACATTTATAATGCTTGCAATACAAACAGATTGCACATTCATTTCCATTCAGCAATATGATTCCAATTTCAGGTACATACGGTTTTTGTGATTTTCTAAAATTTTGAAACCATTATTAAAGCAATGAAAGAAAAACACACAAACAGTTACCTTGTACTTACATTTTATATTCATATGTACATGTACATGTATATATACTAGTGTGTGTGCTTCACATATAAATGGCATTTTCCAATGTGTTATATACATGACATATGTTAATTCTTGATTTCTTTTTCTGACTGTGCGTCCGTCTTGTATGAGAGAGAGAGGTTACCCTTGATAAGTTTTTCCTATATAAAAAATTACCAACGTTAGTAAAACCAAAAATAAAAACCTAAAATACCTATGGTAGTTAATATCTGTAATCTTACATGTAATAGGTCGTTTACTTATATGACTATGTATTCTTGCTGTTCTATTACATATATATGTGAATAACATTTCTTTTGAACGTACATAGCAGCAACTGATTTGTTTCTTTGAACAATTCTATAGTTAATTATTATTAATTATGTATATAAATTTCAACCCAGATGTACTTTCAAGTAATATAAAATAATTCAAATTTCAAATAAAAGTGATTGTATGTCAAATTAGGTATTAATGATTTCTACGGTGGTATTTGAAATATTTTTTATGCTTTACTAGTTAGTTCTTTAGAATGGTCTTTGGCTTGTCTCTATTTCTCTTATTTCTATGCACACAGTCTAAATGATGCATGCTTTATTATATTTTTAATGTCTTTACTTTTGTTCTTATACAAAAATATGGAATCCTGATAGAGCCATGTATCTCATTATCACACCATGGTACTATTAACCTAGATAAAAGCCATGTATCTCATTATCACACCATGGTACTATTAACCTAGATAAAAAGTACCATGGCTGTAGTGATAGATGAGTTTAGTGTGATGAGGATTATGTGGTAATACGTTAGTGACTTGCATATTCATCATCTTAACATTGCACTATCCTGCCATTGCACCATTGCCATTGTACTATCACTGTAGCACAATAGTCCATTTTCCAGAAAATTTTTGTGACCGTTTTAAACCTTGATTTTATCTGAACAGACACCAGACATCACATCATCTGGCAAAATTTTCCATGTGACGTCACATCTGATTGCACCGTCTTGAAGCATCTTGATGTGTTGTCATGCTTTCTATTTTGACGTCACAATGGAAATACCGTCAAATATTGTGATGTCTAGTGTCTGTTTGCACAATGAATCTATTGGAAAATCAGCTATTTATGATGATACTGAATCTTAAACACAGATTTACATTAATGAAAAACTATAGAGCAAATCAAACAAGTTGACTGGTTGTCCATCTCATTGGTTGATTAATTCTATGATAAATAGACTTAGATTTGTAATCTGATGTCTAAGTTTATTGAAATATACGGTACTTGTATTAAACTGTGCACATGTGAAAAAGCATAATGGAGTGATAGTGTGATGGTGAAAAAGCATAATGGAGTGATAGTGTGATGGTGAAAAAGCATAATGGAGTGATAGTGTGATGGTGAAAAAGCATAATGGAGTGATAGTGTGATGGTGAAAATGCAGTTATTTTAGTAATACATCGTGGTTACCATAGCAATTTACGATATAAGTAGTGCGTTGAAGATAATGTGATGGCGCAATATTGTGATGAAGTAATTACAACAGTACGATGACGTGATGATGATTGTGCGATATAGTAGTACTTGTTATACAAGACCACCCCTTCTGCTAGGAAAAAATGGTATCGCAATAAAGGTTATCTTCCATAATAGGATTCCATTTTCTTGATCTTCTTGTAAGCTGTCCATAGTACGAAGGTATCATGAGGATAGTCAGTATGAACTATTAGCCACTTTCTCGTCATCCATTATCACGTCATTGCCAATCACACTATCAACCTAACGTCAGTATTACGATCATGGTACAATAGTGAACTACTTGGCTCTATTTAGACAATTCTGTACAAGTCTCTTGCTTATATTATTATTTATAAAGTACAGTTGTTCTGAAAACATTGAGCCCCCCCCCCCCCCCCCCCCACTCCCACAATCTGCTGAAGCACTAGCCCTGTAAAAAACACTGCTGCACTACAATCATTATACGTGCCTTGATGGTGGAGGACAGGGTGTCTTTTTGTAATGTTTAATGCAGTTCATGACTCTTTAGTAATACTTTAAGAATTTTAAGAGTTACTCACTTTAATTGTAAGAGTTCTTGATTGGTATGTACATGAAATACATGTATTTGATTTCCAATTCTGGAACTGAAAGCTCCTTTTTAAATACTAGTATATAAGTACTTAAGAGTGATGTTCAGTAATGATAAAGATTTTTAATTTTTTGAAATCCATATTTTGTATACTGCAATAAAACCCAGTATGATACATCAATAATACTCTAATGCAATATTCATGATATTATAATAACATAGAATTTCCTGTGTAAAGTCAGAAAATGACAACATACTGGCTGTCAATGTTGCTAGCATCACATTTTGACGTTGTGAAAAAGAGAATTGCATTAGAATGGGAATGCTGTGTTTCTATCTGGTATTATAAAAGAGCATCACAAATAAAACTTAACTTGTGACCGTAAAATCCACTAGTGGCAAATGTAACATCAGAAACTGTTATTCCGTAAACAAAACTATTGCAATCAATGAAGTCGATACTTGACCTGCAAGGCATGATGATTGAATAAAGAAATATGAAAACGGGTGGATTTCTTCATAATATCATTAGAACTTATCTTGTACAGTGATGGAACTTAACAATCTAGAAACACCAAAATTTAGAATTCAGCATTAGAAGAAAAACCTTGTTAATTCAGGCGTCATTCAGAGAACGTACAAAAATTATTTAATCCAAATATTAGAAAAATACAAGTTGACCAAGTTAGAGAATGATAGTTTAAATTAATAAAGAAAAAAAAACTTGCTAATTCAGATGTCTTTCAGAGTACGTAAAAAAATATTTATTTCAAATATTAGTTAAATTGCAAAATTGACCAAGTTTAAAGAGAATGATAGTTTGAATTCATGGGAGATACTTTTTCAAGATTTTCATGTATACTTGATATATATTTTATTAATTGAAAAGATCTCAATTTTCATGAATTTGACTTTATGGTTTTAATGACCTGTGTTTTATTTTGTTGAAGGCATCAAGTTAGATAAACTCTTGGAATTTATGGTATATTAAATAGTTATATCATGGATATACACGTGTAATTATATTATATCCAAATGGGGGGAGCTGCTCATAATAGATATACAAATAAACATATTATCTAAATTATGGGAGGGGGGCCTTCAAACCAATTTGAACAAAATTTTTACTGATAAATTCATTATGATAAACAAAACCGTACGGTATACCATTTTGAAAATATGTAAAATTGTAGGTCAGACTTTTCTTTTGTTCAAATAATCATTTTGTTAATTTGTGCATTTGTTTATAATTTTTGTGCTTTAATTTACAAATGTACATGTATTTGGTCATGCCTTTTTGCATTTCATACATGTGCTTTTTATATACTTTATTACATGTATAAAGATTTCTTGTAGTTGCCAGGATACTTTTTACACTAATTTTCCAGAATGTGATTTCTATTTTCTTAAGTTTTTGTTTTAGCTGGACATACTTCTTGGAGATATATTCTGTTGAGTACACAACCAGTTGTGCCTCACATGAAATTCATATGAAATGAGCATCATGTAAGAATTATGTGAAAAATATTTCACATAAATTTACTTCACATGAATTTCACATGAATTTTTCTTTTTGTCCTCCATGCGAAATTGAGTTCACATAAAATTCATGTCAGAAACTTCACATGAATTTCATGTAAAAAAAAATTCATGTAAATTTCATGTTAGTGCTCTGACCTTTTATGTAAAATTCATGTAAAATTTCACATGAATTTCATGAGGCACAACTGGCTGTGTATAATAGTTATGTAACGCAGCTCTGTATTAGATCATGTAATCCTGAAGTGGACTTGTTAATAAATTATTATACATTCAATACATTCATTTTGTTGTCATTTTAATGGAAGGGCTTGACTTTGTAAACATGACCCAGAGGGGGCACAAGCACTCATTTGATACCCATGTACACTCTTAACATATTGACAATGCATTTGGTGTACTTTTGTACTTTACCGGGGGGGGGGGGGGGGGGGGGGGGGGGGGGGGGGGCAGTCAGGATTTGAACCCTCAACCCTTGGGTTCATGTGCACAGTAAACATAGCCATTTAAAATAAGATTTATGAAAATTCAAAGAAATATAATTAAAATTTAAACATAAAATATAACGTAATCCTAACTGAAAAACATAAATTGTAACATAAACGTAAATGAATAAACAAAATTTATATATATATCAAAGCATTAAGTAACTCAAATATGATAAAGACAATGTATGCTATAAATTTGTGCACAGGAGAGGGCATTATATAATGTTGTGTAAACTTTTGCCCAATCCTTTCTCAATTATTTGAAATAAAATATGATTAAACTAATTAGTGCATGAAATTTGGAAAAATGAAAATGAAAACAGCATTACAAGCCGACAAAATGGAAAAAAGAAAATGAAAAAGGGAGAAAAAACTTTTTACGGGGTTGCCGGTGCCAGGATTTGAACCCACACATACGGCTTCATAAATTATGCACATTTTACATAACACATACTGTTATATCTATGATTTTAGAAAAATCATAAAAATGCCGAAAAATATAATTTATATTATCAATATAAAATATCAAATATCTATCAATACATTCATGTGTTTGGTTATTTTTCAAAGGAGGGTTTCAATACTGACCTACTTTTGTCTGTGATGTCGCCCCAAATAACATATCTGGATCAAAAATGAAGTCGAAATAAAAAAATTATTCCTTCATCTCTGATACCCTGTCTGATTCGAACCAGCAACCTCTTCCTTGAGTGGTCACGGTGTCTGATCTTTGATCAGTGTTTTAACCACTACACCACGAAGGCCCAGTAAGACTAGGTGTTAATTATTACGAGAAGAAAACGCTTTAGAGAAACATCGCCAGGGGAAATCATTCATACTAGCAGTGGAAAAATTGTAAACTTTCAATTATAGTGATTTTAGTTTAAACATATTTATTCGAATATCACATGAAACATGTTACGTATACAATGCAGGTAATAGTATCTAATCAAGTAGGATTGAAAAGAAAGCTTAAAGCTTATATAAATTTCTCTCCTGTATTATACAAATTACACCAATCAGAGATCAAAACATTATAATATATGTGATTTTTAAGGAAACTGTTAATCATAGAGAGCTTAACAATGAGAAAGAAAACTAATTCTGTAAATGTAATTAATATAGAAAAAATAAGATAGTGATTTTAAGGACATATTCTCTTCTTTTTTGAATAATGAAATGGAGAAAATAGTGCAGTACAATAATAATTTGATCAAAATTACAATCAAAAATGACAATGGCTTTCTTTCATTCTAAAAGAGTGCTTTTCATTTAATAGATGATTGTACATGTAAATAGAGTTCACTAAAGTTTTCTGTATTTGATCGTATCATATAAACACAATATATACTTCTAAAGTCAGAAATCTTGCGTCTTTACAAGCAACGCCTGATAAGATAGCTCGAAAAGTTTTATATAGGTGATTGTTATCCAATCTCAATACAGGGCATTTCTCTCTATCCCATGACAAATCGTCCTCCGATCATGTTTGTTTTCCAGCTCTCATCACAGTGATGAAATTTACTCTTTCACATTCCAGCTTATATGTAACCAGAAATCCTGTGTAGATGAGATGTACAAATATCCCTTCCATCATCCGTAACAAGAGGTTATGAACATTTGATTGAAAATACATAGGGAGGTTGCAATATTCACGTAAATATACATAAACAAGCGATACAAATGTTATGCATAGTAAAATTTGACATCATAAATATTATACGGCTATACGGAGAGTTGTCATTTCATTCAAAAATATCATCGAAATTAAAGGAGGTTAACATCTGATCATATCCCTCCAATGCTATTTTGAGCATGGATTTTATTTGGATATGCTACTGAATCGACCCTACAGGAAATTTGGAGCCGCGCACTATCTGCAAAGTAAATGTACAAATTTGACTGAATAAAACTATTACCAGACGGCGCTACTGAAATGGATTTTGGTTGTGTCTAACATCACTTGGGCTGGAAACATCACTGATTAGGAATGGATATCCGACACACGTGTCTGGTGCATAATATATATTGGTCTGAAATTTTCTTCAAGAAGTTATAGAGTTGGAACACTTCCATTATTATTAAAGATGTCAGAGACGCTTCTGAGTTTTACGCCCTTTCTTAAAGTGCCTTTTCAATTTAATGATTGTGACTATTCATTGATAATTTTTGCGTTTTCATTGTTTTCAATAAAACTAAGATGAACTTTGAAAAAGAAGTTGATTCTTGTGATGTATGTATGAATGGGCATATAAATTTATGATAATCTTGCCAGTGCCATGTTAGCTCAGGCGGTAAAGATGTTTGTCCTTCTAACAGAAAGTACTGAGTTCAATTCGCCATGCGAATTTCGTTTTTTTTCTCTCTCTCGCTTGAATGAATTCTCTAGTTTTATATCATGATAAACCTTTTATGCTGCGTTTATGAAGAAAATATTCAGAGGGGGGTGTACTTTTTCTTAAGGTAATTAAATTTTATTTGTCAAAAATTGTTATCATGAAAAATTTGGCAGATGTTTATTTTCTTCTCCTAAATAATCAGTGATCACCTTTTATTATGGGTTGATAATCACAAGTCTTCATTGTTCACTGTGTCCATCTTCTATTTTTCAGCATGTTCCTCCAGAAATAATTATGTTTGGCAAACTTTGAAATCACTGGTTTTGCATTTGTACTTCTAGAACACAAATATTTTAAGTAGTAAATTACAAAAACGTCAATTTTGAAAATGTTATTCACAACGAGACTTTCATCCCAAAACAAAAACAAAAATATAAAAAAATGTCGAAATAAAAAAAATATTCTTTCATCTCTGATACCTTGTCTGATTCGAACCAGCAACCTTTCCCTTAAGTGGTCACGGTGTCTGATCTTTGGTCAGTGTTTTAACCACTACACCACGAAGGCCCAATGAGAATAGGTGTTAATTATTACGAGAAGAAAACGCTTTAGAGAAACATGGCCAGGGGAAATCATTCATACTAGCAGTGGAAAAAATTGTAAACTTTCAATTATAGTGATTTTAAGGATATATTCTCTTCTTTCTTGAATAATGAAATGGAGAAAATAGTGCAGTACAATAATAATTTGATCAAAATTACAATCAAAAATGACAATGGCTTTCTTTCATTCTAAAAGAGTACTTTTCATTTAATAGAGGATTGTACATGTAAATAGAGTTCACTAAAGTTTTCTGTATTTGATCGTATCATATAAACACAATATATACTTCTAAAGTCAGAAATCTTGCGTCTTTACAAGCAACGCCTGATAAGATAGCTCGAAAAGTTTTATATAGGTGATTGTTATCCAATCTCAATACAGGGCTTTTCTCTCTATCCCATGACAAATCGTTCTCCGATCATGTTTGTTTTCCAGTTCTCATCACAGTGATGAAATTTACTCTTTCACATTCCAGCTTATATGTAACCAGAAATCCTGTGTCGATGAGATGTACAAATATCCCTTCCATCATCCGAAACAAGAGGTTATGAACATTTGATTGAAAATACATAGGGAGGTTGCAATATTCACGTAAATATACATAAACAAGCGATACAAATGTTATGCATAATAAAATTTGACATCATAAATATTATTTGGCTATACGGAAAGTTGTCATTTCATTCAAAAATATCATCAAAATTAAAGGAGGTTAACATCTGATCATATCCCTCCAATGCTATTTTGAACATGGATTTTATTTGGATATGCTACTGAATCGACCCTACAGGAAATTTGGAGCCGCGCACTATCTGCAAAGTAAATGGACAAAACTATAACCAGAGGGCGCTACTGAAATGAATTTTGGTTGTGTCTAACATCACTTGGGCTGGAAACATCACTGATTATAGGAATTGATATCCGATACACGTGTCTGGTGCATAATATTTATTGGTCTGAAAATTTCTTCAAGAAGTTATAGAGTTGGAACACTTCCATTATTATTAAAGATGTCAGAGATGCTTCTGAGTTTTACGCCCTTTCTTAAAGTGCCTTTTCAATTTAATGATTGTGACTATTCATTGATAATTCTTGCGTTTTCGTTGTTTCAATAAAACAAAGATGAACTTTGAAAAAGAAGTTGATTCTTTTGATGTATGTATGAATGGACATATAAATTTATGATAATCTTGCCAGTGCCATGTTAGCTCAGGCGGTAAAGATGTTTGTCCTTCTAACAGAAAGATTGTGAAATTGCGCATGCGTTAAACTAGGCGCCATGGATTTTTGAGACAGAGAGAAATGCGAGTTTTTAAGTGTCTTTTAATGGATTAAAAACTGTTTTACTTTGTCCAAAAGTACTTTAGAGGTATGTGATCATATCTGTGCAGCAAATTTCGAAGTTTGAAGACTTTTCTAGATTTTGAACTGATTGTTTTGATTTTCGAAAGATCAGTCAGTGATTATCAACTCACATTCCGTTCAATCAAGCATATACCGTAATCGTTTTGCATGGGCGATACTCCGATCAAATCCAAACGAAAGATGTCTGATACACCTGAGAAGCCCGATCCTAAAAAGGTATCTGTACGGTACGATGCCGGTGATGAAATGTCCGATATGCCTCAATCCAAAGACCCAGGTGAACCTGACGTGTTACGTTGCGCAATAATGAAAGCGCTCATGGACGAGCAAGTTCTTAATGCTTTATGTGAACAAATATTGAGCGGAGTTATGAACATCATCAAACCTCAAGTTGACTCCCACATAAACGAACAGCTGACCAGAGCAGTGGACTCAAAAGTCACGGATCTGAATCGGGAAATTGCTACCAAAAACTCTGAAATTGCGATGCTAAAGGACCGTGTTACCAAACTTGAAGTGCGTGCGGAGGAACAGGAGCAATATTCTCGGCGAACGTGCCTACGATTTTCAAATGTACCCTATCAAAAGGAGGATGGCAGCATCCCCGAATCTCCCTGGGCTATGAATACAGACAAGATTGTCTTTGAAATATGTGAGAAAGTTGGCGTAAAGGTGACAGAGAAAGACATAGGTCGATCTCACATAGTTGGTGAACCAGTGAACGGGAAGTGCCAGATCATAGCCCGATTCCTCTCATATCGCGTACGCCAGAACGTCTATGAAAACCGATTCAAATTGAAGAAGGACGAGAAAAAACTATTTATCAACGAAGACTTGACCAAGTACCGTTTTAGAATTGTCCAGCATCTCGCAAATCTCAGGCGTCAACGTAAGATTTACCAACACTGGACACAGGACGGACGGATCTTCATGCGGCTGCGCAGTGATGGACGTAAAATGCTCATCAGAAGTATCCGTGAGGCTGATGAGCTTATCGCTAGATTCAACGAGTAAGACTGACTTATTTACTGGTAATATTCATATTCCTACCTGACATGTAAGTTAATCTGAAATGAACTTTAAAGTGACATTTATTCGTATATTGTTTTTTGGTTTTTTTTTTTGTATGATCAATTTTTTTTTTTTTGCATATTTTAATCCCATTTCTCTTTATCATACTTACATAGTCTTAAATCCTGTAAGAATCACTGTACTTACATGTATCATAGTCATACTTACATATTCTTTAATCTGTATGGATCACTCATTTATCATACTTACCTATTCTGAACAACTTGATCCTGTAAGAATATTTGTACTAACATATTGTACTTACCAATAAATTCACTCATCTGTATTGAATATAATACATATGAAATATCCTTATTAAATATGCTTACACCACTTACCTTATACACATCATAAATACATCTGGTACTTATCCGTATAATACCCCCTCCCCGCCTCCTAATTCAATAGCCTAACTCCTAATAAATAACTCACCTGACATTGAGGTAACAATGACATCTTGATCACATACCTTTTACTCACCATCTTGAACATATTGAAAGCAAATCAAATCAAATGCTCATGACACTGTATAATTCGCATCCTATATATTACGAATGCTATTAACTTACATCGTTTTTGCACTTAACTTTCTGCTTTTTGTCATCCCCCCTTCTCTAACCCGTCGCTACAATTTGGTAACACCAAACATCGATTATGGGTAATGACGTATCGTCATATAGGGCAAGCATAGGCTCCTTTTATTCAAGGTGCTATGGAAAAATATCTCTACCCCTTACCATTCAATTCAATATATCTATCGATAAATATGGCAAAAGTTTGAATCTCCTCTGGTTCATATTACAAAGTACGAAAAAGAATATAGATAACATCCAATTTATTATGTTACTTATTGTTCTGATCCTTCTGTGTAACGATATTGCAGAAAACCCTGGTCCTGAATCATCAGTAATACACGGATTCTCTGTATTTCACTTAAACATTCGTAGTATACGTAATAAGTTAAATGATGTTGAAAATTTGTTAGATGAATTTGATATTGCCTGCTTTACTGAAACTCATTTGGATACAACAATTTCATTAGAAGATATAGAAATACCTGGTTTTGAGCCTCCATTTCCGAAAGATAGGACGAATCATGGAGGTGGTATACTTATCTACTATAGATCTGGTCTAACTGTAAAACGAAGGGTCGAACTTGAAAATGATATTGATGAGAGTATTTGGATTGAGTTATTGACCAAAAATAAAAGTTTACTTATTTGTTGTTTGTATAGACCACCCAATAGTCGTAATGATTTTTGGGACAGACTAGAACAATCGGTTGGATCAGCATCCGATTTATCTCAAGAACTATTACTGTGTGGTGATTGGAATGTAGATTTTCATGAGCGGTTACCATCCCGCATCAAAGATTTACTTTCACTCTATGATCTATCTAATGTTATTAACGAATCAACTCGTATTACTGATACTACGGCCAAATGTATAGATCCTATCATATTGTCGGATACAACAATCTCCCAAGAATCGGGTACTATTGATGCCAGACTAAGTGATCATATGGCTACATATGTGACTCTGAATTTCGAGACTCCTGTACGAAAAACGTTTCTACGTAAAGTTTGGTTATATAAAGAATGTCGTTTTGAAAATATGAGAGATGAAATTTCATCAACTGATTGGTCATTTTTAAATGATGGAAATGACATTGATAATACCGTATCATTATTCTCTGATAAACTTAAGACAATTATGAACAAACATATACCACGTAAAGAAGTAACTATTAGACCTCTAGATAAAGCATGGTTCAACTCAGAAATACGACGTGAAATCAGACACAGAGACAGACTGAGAAAGACATACAGACGTACAGGGAAAACAAGTGATCGAGTTAAATACAAGAATCAAAGAAACAAAGTTAATAATATGAAAAAGAGGCTGAAAGAAAAATATTTTGAAAGCATGAACGACTCATTACGTGATTATAAACAGACCGACAGTAAAACATATTGGAAACTGATTGGATCACTGATCAAAGGTGGAAATAAAAACAATGAAATCCCGACACTTAATTATAACGGCCAATCAGCTTTCTCTGACGAAAGTAAGTGTAATATGTTTAATGATTACTTTTGTAGCGTCTCCGATTTGGATGATTCAAATATCGATTTACCTCCCTTTGAGAATCGCACTGACAGTGAAATATCTGATGTAGATATTTCAATTGATGACATAATTGATCAAATTAAAATATTAGATCCCAAAAAAGCTGTTGGACCTGATGAATTTAGTCATCTTCTACTCAAAAATGTCTGTAATGAAATAGCTACACCACTTTTTATCATCTTCAATAAATCCCTTCAGTTAGGAAAATTTCCTTCACAATGGAAACATGCCTATGTATTACCCATTTTTAAAAAAGGAGAAAAATCCAGTCCAAGTAACTATAGGCCGATTTCTTTATTAAGCTGCATAGGTAAATTATTTGAACGTGTTACACGGCTCCGAACCTTATTATGCAAATTATATGCATACAATCGGAAGAATCTCGAGTCAAGATTTTACCTTACACACGACGGAAAAGAAAGTCCGTTCCTATTCTAATTTTATAGTAGTCTCGTCTAAAACATTCTCTCGTGGACTTCCGTTCGAAATTTGAACACGTAGAAATGCTTCTTTCATGCAAGTAAACCAACTGTTCAAGAATACAGACACATGGCTCATCTTAAGGTATGTTTTTAAATTGATTTATGTATCACGTGGAACACATATGATGGGATTTTAAATTATTCTTCTTATCAGAAATTCTCGACCTGGGAGTGCTCCATGTTTTCGTGTGAATGAGTATCGGTGTAAGCGAATATCTCACAAATATTTGTTCTTTAAAGAAGTCCTCTACTCGTGGGTATTTTCACTTACATTTACTCGGACAAACTCAAATTACAAAGTATTGGTAGTTCCATAAAAATATATTGTCTCGTTTATCCATGAAACAGTAATTTATAGGCCCATATCAACAAGCTAGCGATTTAACATAGAACTAGTCTGCAACTTCCGCCGAAATTGAAAGTACAAATTCATGACGTCAGATGTGTGTATATGTTACAGGGAATAAGTGTAATCAGGGATTTCATGTAATTCCTGAAAGGTTCAGTGATTACGTGTAATCCCTGGTCATTTTAGTGATTTCATGAAATCCCCAAAATTTTAGGGATTACATGTAATTCCTAAAATATTTTAGCATTTTTACACTTATTTCCTGACGGCCAAAAATCATATAAAATGATGAAATTGCGATATGATAGACATTTAACATGTCCATAATATAAAATCCTATTACTGAAAGAGACAAAATGGTTACGTATATAATCAATTATGCTTTTAAGGCTGATTATGTTAATTCAAGATTGATAGGAAAACGATATGTTGGAAAAACTCTTGAGCGGGCAATTCGGTTGCACAGATAGATTATGGCCCACTGATCAATATGACTGTAATGCATGTACTAGGTAAAATTGTATGCATGGAATCTTGAATGGACTATGTAACTCAACACACCATTGTACCAAAGTGCCATGGTGATCGCTTCATCCCAAAATCTTTTCTTAGTATCTATTCTATTTCAATGAAACTTGTTGCAATCAAAATATCTTTGTGTACACAAAGGAAGGGGATATCCAATTTTTTTTTTACCGGGAAATAGGAATAATTCACATAGATTTGCTTTATGGACCTTCATACTTAGTCTGGTCTCCTATGCTATTTTTAACATATGCTTTATTTGGATATGCTACTGAATCGACCTTGCAGCAAATTTGGAGCCGCACACTCTCTGTAATGTAAATGTACAAATCTAAATTCAAAGCATTAAAGAGGGCGCTATTGAAATGAATTTTGGTGGCTCCGCTGGAAGCATCACCGAGGAGAATTTAATATTCGAAACACGTGGCTGGTGCAGGAAAATTTTGTTTGGAATTTTCTTCATGTAGGTATAGAGTTTGAACACTTCCGTATTATTATGCATTGCTGTCGGAAAGGGATATCCGTTGCCTCGCTTAATAAGTAATTTTGAATATATATTAAACTTATTTAGACATCACATAATAAATAGTTGAAAATTAGACCATTTTTATCATTTCTTTTTGTTTTTGGCCCATTATCAAGATACGTTAATGAGGGTTAAATACTAATTTTTCCGATTGAAACTTTTGATATATGTTTTAGAGAACTTTGACCATCAATTTTGTTCGATAAATTATTTTTCATTGCGCTCATGGATTTGTTTTATGTCTATTTTATCATAGATAATATGATAAATGAACTTCAAATTTTGGGAATAATTTGATAAAAAATACCTATTCTAGTTTGAATATTTTCACTTATTTGGCATAGCTAGTTCTTCGTATTTGACAGAGAGGATATTCAGCATCAACTGAGCCAAAAATAAAACTGAAAATAAGGAGAAATTAAGGTTAGGAAATAAGTGTAAAAATGCATGAAAAATTCAGGAATTACATGAAATACCTGACCAATTTCAGGGATTACATGTAATAACTAATCGAAACAGGGATTACACGAAATCCCTAAATTTCAGGAATTACATGAAATCCCTGATTACACTTATTCCCTGTAACATATACACTACACATTCATACGATGACGTAATGTGAAATATAGTACATGTGTCTCTTTGTTTATATGGTACATTTATAATTATTTTTCGGTTTGACCATTTTCAAAGTAAATTAGACATCAGTGTTCTTTTTCTAAAAAAAGACCTGTACAATTTTATTGTCGGGGATCCATCCAGGTGGAGTGGGGGGGGGGGGGTTCTTCCCCATTCCTGGTAAGACTTACATGAACACGGAAAATATTAAATAATGATGGGAGGGGAGGGTGAGAGATAGAAATTTTATAGGATATGAAATCCTAAGTAAAGCCTTTCCTAGCTGTCTAGATGGGATCTCAAATTGATATTCTAATCAGCTTATAAATAGCTAGGACTGAGGGGGGGGGGGGGGGGGGGGGGGCGCAACTGTATTAGGAAGAGGGTGAAAAATGAAAATTAATGTCATTAAATTGACGACACATTTTTTGGCCGTTTCAGATAATATGAATTTTCTGAAGTTATATAAAATTGTGAAGGTAAAAAAAAATTTAAATGATTAGGGTCGACAAAAAAAAAAAAAAAAAAAAAAAAAAATAAATAAATGATATGGCCTGGAAAGTTGTCTGTTAGCTCCGTTCAGGATTTCAGGAAAAAAAGAACTTTCTTAAAATTCAATACCGGGAGAAGTGATCATGTAATGTATATCGAATAAAATGAAATTCTAATCGTTTCAGAATTAAACGGAAAGTAAAGAGCGTTCTTCGTCAACTATCTCAATACGAGAGAGAGAGAGAGAAAGATTTTCATTTCCGAGGTACATTACAAGAATTCAAGACGGACTTAATTTATTAATAATACTATCTCCGCTCCAAAAGAATACGACTACTGTGTTGCCCAGAACAATAAGAAAATAGATATCCGGAATACATATAGGTATCTTGTTTATGATTATCAAATATATTTTTTCCGAAATTCAGTCGCGACTCCTTCCGCAGTTAAAATTTACGTCCCCACCCCAATCTATCGAAAATTTTGTAAACATGTAACAGGTTATGCTCTGCATATTGAAAACTGAAGTTCTTGCGTATTTCGATGTTCCACACGGATCCGTTTGATGAAAGTTTTGATTGACATTTATTTGTTTACATTCAATAAAAAATTTTGTTTTACAAAATAACAATCGTCAAACATCGCATCGTTATTTATGAGGGGGGGGGCTGGGGGGCTGGAGACGAGAGTTATGTCTGGAAAATCGGGCGGGAGAAGGGTTAATATTTGTCTTTAACAGATGTTGCATACTTACTTTTTTCGGCACTTGGGGCCTGTAAATATGTAAAAAAATATAGCTTGTATCTTTCCTTCTTTCTTTCTTTTTTCCCCGCTCACAAAAATAAGTACATTGAACATGTCGATGATTTATATTTTTACATTTAATTCTCACCGATATTTCACAGACATAATTTCTTCTATTAACATGTACATGGCATGCTTTTTCCAATGCAAGGAAGGTAATATTTATTGAAGTACGTACGTGCCGACTGGAAGCGGGGAGGTACAAATGTCAACTAAGGCGGGTGGTATCAATAGGCTGAACGGGAGGGAGTCAGATTACGGGGGAAAATATAGAATTTTGTAAATAGGATACCATCTGCAAGCGTGATCTGGACGGTTAGGACGTCATGACCCCTTGGATTCGCCAAAAATGCAGATTTTTTCTTTGTTTTACTAGTACATGTAGTATGTTTTTTTTTCAGAAATAGACGGCTTACCCCCACCCCCATTTTCTTTCCGGGGGAAAGGAAGGTTGATTCCCTTAAGATTTTTTTTATCTATATATGCCTTAGAATCCCTCTCTGAGATAAACTTTTGGATTCTGGAAATCGTTTAAAATATATCAACACATGTACGTACGTATATAAATAAATTATGTACATTAGTAGTTTTAATGTAAATATTTAGGTTTCATTATTATATGCTCTTTTATCATTTTATCACTCATACACTCTTATTTGATATGTCCTGTATTTTGGCATTTATAAGAGTACAATAGTACACGTATCCACAACATGCATGTACATCTCTATATATAGCGTTATGAAACGTGGTTCCCTTTTACACACTTCTGACGTACTTCCGGTGTGTACAGCTATTTTGAGAAATTGGAAAAGGTGGTAAAATATAAATTGGTTTATATCAGCTCTGAAAGAGACTACATAATGGGGAAATTTCTTGTTGGAATTAAGTTTGATATGAACTGTAATATACACAAAAATCTCCACGACTAGAGAACTTCTTTAAGGCCATTCCTGTCTTTCATTACATCTTCATGAACATCTAAATATAAGTACACACCATGAATTTGAATAAATTTGATGTCAGTGTTAGTTATAATCAGTATCAAATATCAGTTCTGTAGCCTGGTGCTGTAGTGTTGGTGGAAACAGTATTTGAATGGTTTTAAAATTATTTAAAGGGGATGAATTTCAAATCAATTGAATATTTCATTTATTCTTTACAGTAACAACCATAACTGCCAGACAAAAGAAGGAATATACTCTGAGAAAAGTCTTCATGCGCATGTGTGCATCAGATCCAATGAAAGAAAGTGCATCAGAATAGTGGAATGCTTATAGTGCTACTAGTACCATACTTGTAAAGTTGAAGAAATACTGTGGAATATAATATTACAATTGTACTACCATATATGATGTTGGCCACCATGGTGTGAAAATAATTCACTTGTGAAAGGAGAATGAAGAAAATTGTTCAAGTGCATATTTCTACACGAAAAACATATTCAATGTGTACATCGACAACATTTTACTTGTGAAACTGTGGTCCAGTATGAAATGAGATTTTGTGTTATAATGTAGAGGAATTCATCATCAATAGAATAGTGAGATCGACAGATGAAACTGTATCACAGCCTCTTGCAGTAAACATGCTGATATAGCACTGAAGGGTAAGTTGTACATATAAATGTATACTACTTGTAATATACATGTTATAATAATTTTGTAAATCTAATAATACAAGTACAATGTACAAATAACATTGTATTTATTTCATATTTTATACGTGTATCCCTTGTGATTCACCTTAAATGGTAAGTTACATGCTTTCATATTTCATGTGTACATGTACAGTGTATTGTTTGAAACAAGACCTTCTCATGCATACAAAATTTGTGACCTTGACCTTGGAAAATGACAAACTTTTTAAAATCTTACACCATGGCCAGAACTTTTGAATGGTGAGTGATATATAGACATGTGCTTTCAGAGATTTTTTTTGCCCCTTTTTGGGGCCGTTATTCGGCCCCATTCCCAATGAAAAATAGTATCTTTTTTTCCCAATTGTGACTCTAAAATTTCCCAATTTCATTCAGATGGAATTATCAGCGAAAATAGTGAAAATAACTGGTTCAAAAGTAGCAAATTTACTAATTATTTGCCATATTGTTGTAAGCATAAGAAATTAAATCATATTTAAAGAAAATTATATGATAAAACATTCAATTCTTAACTTTTGATTGTATAAACTGTCATTTTACTTTTACTTTGATATTTAGTACTTCCCAAATATTCCCAAATGTCGTTAATTTTCCCAATTGCAAGGGCCCCGACCCCATTCCCAAATTACTGAAAAAAATCACTGGCTTTTGCTGTGTAAATTTCCATGGATACCAAATTGTTGTCTTTGTGACCTTGAACTTGAAGATTGACCTACTTCCCTATTATTTTCTAAAGTAATATTATGCTTTTAAGTGATAGGGCTTTCATATTCTTATATATATTCCTTGTGATAAGGTCTTCGTATTAATACCAAAATTTTGACATTGTGACCTTGACCTTGAATAATGATCAATTTTTGAATAACTTTAACCATGTTACCTGTAACCTTGCCCTTGGTCATAACATGAATTGCAAGTGATAGTGCTATAATATCTTACATGTGTATCCCTTGTGGTAAGGCCTTCACATTAATACCTGAATTTTTACATAGAGACCTTGACCTTGGAGTGTGAAATACTTTTCTACAATATATCTGACAACAAGGGCATTCATGTTCCACAAAATAAAACATGGGTTTAATTTTTCTTTGTCCTAAGCGGGCTCTTACACATGACACCCGTTTTTAGCTCTACTGGTTATAGTCGAGCTTATGCGGTACCCCCTTGTCCGGCGTCCGTCCGTAAACAATTCTTGTGCTCGCAACTCCTGAAAGTATAAGAGACAGAAATGTAACTCTTTTTGCATAAGACTTGGTCTGTGGTCTAGTTGTGCACATGACATCTTGTTTGAGCCCCTGACTCCCAGGGTCTTAGAAAATGGGTGTGGTCATTTTCTTCTGTATGACTCTATGTAATCTTGTACTCGCAATTTCTCTGACACTAAATGATGGAGACTTTATCCTTCTTGCAATACGATGAGTCTGTATTCAAGTAGTGCACCTGATATTTTGTTTGAGTTCCTGGCCCCCAGTGACTAAGAAAATGGATGTGGCCATATTAGAATTTACTTGTCATTAAGTGAATTAAAAAACAACCTGGAGAGCTACAGTCTCGTCAGAGACTTCTGGTTGGGATTGGATCAGGCCTTTCAAATTGGGAAAATTGGCAATACATGTATTTTCTTCAAAATTGAATATGATAGCTTTCGTCAATGGATTTAGGATTTTTTACTTTCTCTTTTTTTAGAATTTTCTATGACTCAGTATGAGGTACATGTACAGTATGTATCAAATTGGGAAAAATTGGTCAATAAATAGGGAAAATGATACTATTTTGCATAATTTGAGAATGGCCGATCGAAAGCCCTGTAATTATATTTGTATGTTAGTACTACTACTGAAACTTTACAATTACATGTCATGTAATTTATATACATGTACATCATTATGATATATACTACTGCTGCATGTTCTGGTAAATGTATGCAAAATTCATTCATTTTAGAGCTTATTTAATAATATTAAAATGAAGTTACTAGTATTCAATTTAATTCATTACATCTTTTACTTTCAGAGTGAGACTGACATCATCTTCTGTACATACATGATGGCTGGACAATAAATTCCTCATTTCTGGGTATCAGATTGAACATCTACCTCATCCTTAAGTTTTACTATAGACACTGGAGAAATCACTGTACTAGTATTTGAATATTGAACATGTTTTGTGCTTACTTTCATGTGCTTACAGGTACATGTACATGTATGTACTAAATGTAGGTTAAATTGCCTCTAAATGCATTGAAAACATTTTACTTGAGAATAGACCTGCACCTGTTGAATGGGGAAAAAAGATTTATTTATTTCATTATTTTCATAGCAACAATTCTAGGTACATATAGACTAGACATGTAAATTCATATAAAATATTAATTTCAAAAAGAAATAAGCATATGCTAAATTATAGAGAAAGAAAAATATCCTTTCGCAAGTACAAAAGTATTATGTTGTAAATTGATGATACTATTACACACATATATATATATACATACAGACAGGTCCGGGTGTAATCGGGAAAAAACAAAAAACACAGTGCAGAAAAAATCAGAATACGCAGTGTTTTTCAGGTGTTTTTACCTGAGCCATCCTAGAGCGACTTTACCTGTAGTAGGGTGTTATTGGGGATGTTTATTACCTGAGCCAATTAACAACTCCCCTCACCTATACAGGACACACAGATGTATTGTCACCTTTCTAAGGAAGAATTTTTATTGTTAAAAAATTTACTTGTTTAAAATTTTATTTATTCAGTAGAAATAAAAAAAAAAAAGAAAAAAAAAAAAAAACTCATCAAACTTTTTTTTCATATATTGAATTTAAGTTATCCCAATTTTTATTATTTTATTATTCATATTTAATTATATTCATATTCATTATATCATTTGAATTAAAGTTATCCTTATTCATGATTTTCTAATGTAAGAAGAAATTGTATGGGTAAGTAGAAATGAAATAAAATTCACATTCTTACAAACTTATTATTTTGATTTTATATATAAATTTCTTTAAAAAAGGAAGAAAAAAAACATTGAGTAACTGGAAATAGAACAAAAATTTCATATACAAATAGGCCCAAATTATTTTGATTTGTTTACAGTTTACCAGTTTAACTATCTGACAATATACATAAAGTTTATAGATGAACCCCGTCTTTGCATACATGTACAAAAAATGTACGTGTCAATTCTAGGTTTAAACATTTTTATTGAAATAAATACATTGTGTATTTGTACTTTATGTTCGGCCATGGACTCCGATCTATTAATTTTCAAAGAAGTCGGTATTCGAGTTTGCAATTGCTCTCCTCTTGTTTCTCTAATTTATCGTATTTATTTTATGTAGACCCGGCCAAATAAAATTCATTCTTTGTTTCCCAGACACCGCCACGCGCTATAATTTTTCACCGACGAGACGTACGTATTCATGAAAAAAATCCGTCATGCATAGCTTCCGGTCGCTGGTTACTATCTATCTATCTATTTATCTAAGGAAATAACATTGTCTTGTAAATCCGTCTTTAAATAAAAATGTTCCAACGTACAATCAGCGCGCCGTGACAAGTCATTTTACGGCAACGTCTAATCTGCGAGTATAAGGTGTACGATAGAATAGAACGCTGTCTTAAAGACTTCATTCACGCATTGTAAATATTTCTAAAGATTATCCACGTTGACGATTCAGAGCTACTGGCCATTTGTCGATGAAAATTACATGTATTAAAAAGGCCGGTCTGTTCGCGTGCGCAATACATTTTGTTTGCTTTTTATGAATAGTTATTATTAACTTTTTCCGGCCTCTATTTTATTCTATTCGTTTTACTTTATTTTTATTTATCTATTTATTTATTTTTTTTTTTGTTCGTCATACCCCAAATAAGTTGAAATTGAAAAATTAAGAGAGAGAATGACAATAAAATATCCTCTATAGTACTGACTTATTCCAGACCCCCCCCCCCCAAAAAAAAACCAACAGAAATTCCCGACTCACAACACTGTCTGCTGCTTTATAGTTCTAAAAACGGTGAATATCCTATCCATTGATTTTCTTCAAAAAAAAAAAAAAAAGGGGGGGGGGGGTTCGGGCGGGCGCGGTAATGCAATTATATTTTACAGGTACGCAGGTACGGTAATCTTCTACCTAGTCCAAGTATATTTCTGGCAGAGGGGTTTCATTTGTTTTTTCTTCAAAAAAAAAAGGGGAGGGGGGGGGGTTCGGGCGGGCGCGGTTATGCAATTATATTTTACAGGTACGCAGGTACGGTAATCTTCTACCTAGTCCAAGTATATTTCTGGCAGAGGGGTTTCATTTGTTTTTTCTTCAAAAAAAAAAGGGGAGGGGGGGGGTTCGGGCGGGCGCGGTTATGCAATTATATTTTACAGGTACGCAGGTACGGTAATCTTCTACCTAGTCCAAGTATATTTCTGGCAGAGGGGTTTCATTTGTTTTTTCTTCAAAAAAAAGGGGAGGGGGGGGGGGGTTCGGGCGGGCGCGGTAATGCAATTATATTTTACAGGTACGCAGGTACGGTAATCTTCTACCTAGTCCAAGTATATTTCTGGCAGAGGGGTTGACAATCAACTTGTTTTTCACACCTTTTTGGCTGACTGCGCACAGTATAACGACCGTCTATACATGTCTTGAAAATTTAGAAAAGGGTTCCCTTCGGCGTTACCGGTAGGGGACTAACAAAAGACGGGAGGGGGTGTAGGTAGTTTACCATTGCTTTTGAATAGGACCTAATCGTTTAATTTTGTAGAGTCTTGTAGTCTTTTGTAGAGTTTTGCAGAGTTCTTGAAATCTTCCAATTAAATGTAGGACATTTAGGGATTTTTATCTGTACAAATAAAAGATATAACGTGCGATTTTATCGGACCCAAATTTTTTTTTATCAGCAAATCCGCTAAAACCAATACATTTCACGAACTCTGCTTCTACATTTACAACACTAAAAAAATCTTACTATTCCGCCGTTTTAGGCCTGGCCATTCCTCGATTCCGCCACCTTCTTACTTTTTTTTTGGAGGGAAGGTAGATTGCGACTTTGTTAATAAATTAAAAAAGCATATCGAAAAAAACAAAATTACCGGCCCGAAGCGCCGACGTAATATTCGCCATTTTATTATAAAAAATATTATGAAAAAAAAAAATGTAATTGCAGAAATATTTAGATGCCGCAAATACATTTCACGTAACTCTCTCTTTCATTCCCTAATATTTTACAAAAAAAGAAAGGGTAAAGTGTTGGGGGGATTGTCTATTTATCATGTTTATCTTGATATTGAATATCTGTCGATACCACGACTCTCTTTCACACCTGTACGGCTCACTGAACGCCACTTTAATAATCTCCGGCGACGTAGACGGCACCAACTAAAATAGCGTAGTCGCCCGACTTGCCAGGTTTTGAGAACATAGTATTGGTACACCCCCCCCTTTCGTATCCGATGTACTCCATGCTGTAAATTCCTAGTCTGTGGGATAAATACACGATTGAACGTCAGTGAAATGTCCGTGATGGTTTCAAAGATCAATATATTATATTAAAGGTCCTATTTAGACGGGAAGTTAAACGATGATAAAGTCTACGGTGTCGTTTAAAAGACATAAATACCGCGCCGTGTTTATTGATTTATACCTGGTTCCAGGTGTTAAACGTCTTGTAGTCCACAGCAAGCTTGTATTTACCAGAGAAACGGCTTTTGTGGCTTCCACCTGTACTACGCACGTACGTTAATCTCATTTTCCGTCGTACTTTAAACATGTAGACCGTAATTTTCCTTCATTAAATGTATGATGAAACGTGTTACATTATCAAAATACATGTGTACATTGTATATTTCTATATTGACATACCCCCCGCTACGAGAAAACGTTTACATGTATTGCTTGATTCACGTCGTACCGTCACGTGTCATAAGTTTATCGCGTAACGATATAAATGTTGTTGTCAGTCAAAAAAAAAAAAAAATCTGACTGTTACAGGAGCGCAAAATAATTAACCCATCTTTAGTATTTATGAAAAAAAAATCGTGACGTTTTTTACTTAAAATCTGGGAGAACTTGATATACAAACACTTTATGACTGTTTAAACGACATAAAATATATATCAAACTCCAGTACCCCGGCCATAATTGTGAGGACTCTAAAATTTATAATTCCCGTGTTTTATCTAGTTCATATTCTGAGGCGTGGGAAATCATTGTCCGGAGAAGTCACCTAAGCTAAACATATAATCGGATTAACGCAGGGGTATATGTTGTTTGCACAGGCAGCGTTACCGGCTGAAAGTATTGGACAAATTCATGAGGGGGGGGGGGACACTGACCCTGAAATCGATTCTTTGACATGTTTGAAAAATATGTATCAATTCTTAAAAAGCTTTTCTTTAATTGAATGAAATTTTGTATAATTACAAAGTACAATAATTTTTTTTTTATAATCATTGTTTTGTTTTTATGTATATTTTTTCTTTCAGATATCCATATGTAAAAAAAAAAAGAATAAGAAAAAAAAGAAAAAGAAAAGGATAATTATGTATAATTATAAAATAATTTTATCTTATATTTTAGCATGTTTTAATTTCAGTTTTTGAATGTCCAATATGTGAAAAAAAATAAAAATAAAAAGATAATTATGGATATTCAAAAGAAAAAAAAAAAAAAATTATAAAATAATTTTATCTTATATTTTAGCATGTTTTAATTTCAGTTTTTGAATGTCCAATAACAAACTTCAATTTATTATAAAATTAGTTGATATTATAAAGTTTAAATTATGAAATTAGAATACACTTTTATACATGTTAAAACTTCAAGTGTTTGTTAAGTTTTGAAAAATAAACAGAAAACAGCCTTCATACATGTAATGGTATCTAATATTTCCTTCTAGTATAAATGCCACTACCTGGCCTTTTGTCAGGGTAACTTCCACACCTGAGCGACTTTCACACCTTCCATCAGAGGGGCATATAGCAGCTACAGAGGGGGATGAAAGTGACAGAGGGGGAATACAATAACACTGTGTTTTCTGATTTACCTGTAGAAAACACCTGAAATAAATACACTGCGTTTTTTGTTTTTCCCTATTACACCTGGACCTGTCTGTATTGCAGTGATAATGATTCTTCTTTAGTGATTTTCAGAGTTTTGAATAAAATTTACAATTTAACTTAATAAATCTTAAAAAAACATTGATATTTTAAGTTCATTACTCTTCTACACAGTATACATTTGTGTAAGAATATCTAGTAGCCTTGACCTACTTTCCTAATATTTAGGATTTGCTACAACACTGGTCTGGCAAATGATAGATGATATGGTATATGTATGCATTGTGTCCGGAAATTACTTAAGATAGATTTAGATTCAATATGTGACCTTGAACTACACGTTTGACCTTTTCTTGGAATTAAAGAATCTGAACTTGGAGAGTGATGTATATATTGAAGAATTTGAAACATTTAGTATCAGAGAATCCTGACTAAACTGAATCATTGACAGTTGTGAAATGTCTGAGGGTCTATTAGCACGTCTAATGCTGACGATGCTGGAGAAAGATGTTTTTCCTTTCATTCCTCAGTGAATGCTTGATTTTTCCGCCAGTCATGCAGAAAAATATTTTTGCAAAATATTCCGAGCTGGATTTACAAAAGCCCCCCCCCCCTTAAAAACCAAATGGTTGTACATGTTTACAAATGCCTATTGGCATATGGACAAGAGAGAAAATCATGCGCACAACCAGGCGTACCATTAGAACGCAGTTGCTCCCACGTCGTTTTGCAAAAAAAAAAAAAAAAAAAGAATGAAAGAAACATTAACGTAGAAAACTGCCCTGTACATGAGCAAAATTGAATAGATTCTGAGACTTTGCCCCTTGAATATCCACAAGGGCTTCTACCTGGACCAGTACGCTGGCTAAGCGCCTGAAGATGAATGCATATACATAAAATGTATACACTTCGTACGAGTGAGAGGGAAAAAGATTCCCGTATATTGTACATCATAACATGCATGTATCTGTTAAAACGGCCAGAAACTATTGAAATTACATTTATTTATATATCGTATTGTGATTCTATGAGATGAAAAAAAATATGTTGGTTTGCTGTGGTTGGGGGATTCATTTAATATATTGAAATTTATCAAAATTTTGGAAAAATTCAGAATATAATTACGGGGGACAGGTTTGAGTTAAGAGGGGGCGTGGAATACCTCAAAGCCCTGTAGCAGGTTCTTGGGGGAACCCCACTCCCCAGCGGAAAATTATCTCGCATGATATATAATGTATATAAGCGAGCCAGCGAAATTTTTCAATTATCAATTACTTATAGTATATACATGTATCAGAAACAGACCGGTAAAAAAAACATAAAAATAAAGGTTGAGTCGTGGAAGTGGAAACATTGCTTCATTGGCTATTGAGCATGGAATGGACATATTTCTGTATCCCCCCTGTAAAACACTGTATAGCTTATACCTTCGGAAGTTTATTTCAAACCATGATATCGGTTAATATTCTAAATAAAGAAACATGGCGAGCGGCAGGGAGCCAGCGAAAACTTCGATTTCAAACTACCAGAAATTATGTTTACACATACTTGTTTGAGCCCAAGTAATTCCTTATTTTTACGACTTTAGGGGGGGGGGGGGGGGGGGCTTGCCAATGGATTGGTAGGGAAAAATCAGGATAGAAAGAGTAAACTTGTTAGAGAATTTTAGATGTAGGTGCCACCGTGTGCAACCCCCCCCCCCCCCCCCCCACACACACACCCCGCGCTATTGAATCGGATGGGGGCTAATACACGAGAAATTATCATTGTTTTCCTGCTGTTATCGAGAAATATAAAATTAAAATCTTATGGGCACAAATGTATGCAAAATTGATAAGGTATAGAATCGCTCAGTATTCAATCGAAGCGGGGTAAATGAACCGCAACGATAAACTTTGAAACGAACTATAAAAAGTGAAATTCGTGATTCTTCAGTGCAGTAACGAATTATCCATGGCTTGAATATTTAAATAGCAAAGTTCAAAAAAATTTGAATGACAATAACATTGGGAGCCGTGTGTTATGTTTAAACATTTTTACAACTACTTACAAAATTACGATTCATTGTACAGACTTCAAGCCGGATTCAGACCTGGACAATCTACAGTTACACAGTTAATAGAGATATATCATCAAATTTGTGTTGCAATTGATAATAGAGAATTTTCTTGCTTTACGTTCTGCGATATTAGTAAGGCCTTTGATCGTGTTTGGATCAAAGGCCTTGTATATAAACTCGGTAAATATGGTTTTAAGGGTAGGGTTTTAAGCTGGATATCTGATTATTTATCTTCACGCACACAACAAGTAAAATTCCAAGAATCAGCATCATCAACAGGTCATCTAAGGGCCGGTGTCCCACAAGGGTCCGTTCTCGGCCCCCTTTTCTTTTTAATCTACATTAATGACCTTCCAGACGGACTACTAGGACTGACGAGACTGTTCGCTGACGATACATCAAATTCACATACTTCTTCTAATCTACAAAAAATTAAAGACGACAATGATCATGATCTTCTTAAAATTAAGAAATGGGCAACAGACTGGTTAGTTGATTTTAACCCTAAGAAAACTGAAATTATGATATTTGGAAATTCTAGTATTGATTATAATTCCCTAAATTTTAGTTTTGATGGCGAAATGATACATCCATCACTTACACATAGACACCTTGGAATAATATTTTCTGCTGATGCTAAATGGACCAAACACGTTGATTCTATTATAGCCAAAGTTTCAAAACAAATATCTGTTTTACGAAAACTTAAATATACAATTAAGAAACATTTTCTGTCTAATATCTATCTTACCTTTATCCGTCCATCTTTCGAGTACGCGAGTGAAGTTTGGGACAATTTAAGTAATTTTGATGAAGAAAGATTGGAGAAATTTCAATTAGAAGCTGGGCGAATTGTGACTGGACTACCATCGTACTGTAGTAGGGCAGCTATCTACTTTGAGACAGGATGGGAAACCCTGAAAGAAAGACGGCATAATAGAAAATTGAATTTAATGTATAAAGTCCAACATAATCTTGCTCCTGACTATCTGTCAAATCTTATTCCAAGCCAAGTGGGCTCTTCAAACAGTTATAATTTAAGAAATAGTGAAAATATTAACTTACCATTTTGTAGAACAAGTCTTCTCCAATCCTCATTTATCCCTTCGTCAATCAATGCCTGGAATGATCTCCCTCTATCCGTACGAAGCAGCACCTCCTTATCCCAGTTTAAGGCCAAATTAAAATCTGAAACTACTCGCTCGGCTCATTTTGATTTCGGAGATCGAAAACTTCAAATTTTACACTCGCGGCTAAGACATGGTTGCAGCACTTTAAATGGTGATCTGTTTCGAATTAATGTTACGAATAGTAGTATGTGCTATTGTGGTGCACAAGATGAGCGAGCTTTACACTTTTTTATTCAATGTCAACAATATAACACCATAAGACGAGATTTATTTTCCAAATTGAACCAAATTGGAGCCAGCCCTGACATCGGTACTATTCTATATGGTGACCCTGACCTTTCTTATACTAACAATATCGAAATTTTCAAAGCAGTCCATAGATACATATCTCAAAGTAAAAGATTTTAGTAGCGTAGCGACCCCTCCCCCCTCCCTTCTCTTCTATCTTCTAGTAACCATGATTATTAAAACCACATTAAATTTTCTTTTGCACTTTGTAAATATCAGCACGTTTCACTCCTTAAAAAATAACATAAAATATTTGAAATTCCATTTATGTAAACATTTGTATTACTCGTATTTTTCAATATAATTAACGCATGCTATTATAATTGTATGGTTTTGTAAAATTGTTGGAGAGGCGAATTCTAAGTATGTTTTACTTGTCGCCAATCCCTTGCTATATATGCAATAAATATGTTTAAATCAAATCAACAGAAAGTACTGAGTTCGACTCGCCATACGGATTTCGTTTTTTTTTCTCTCTCGCTTGAATGAATTCTCTAGTTCTATATCATGATAAACCTTTTATGCTGCGTTTATGAAGAAAGTATTCAGAGGGGGATGAACTTTTTCTTAAGGTAATTAAATTTTATTTGTCATAAATTGTTATCATGAAAAATTTGGCAGATGTTTATTTTCTTCTCCTAAATAGTCAGTGATCATCTTTTATTATGGGTTGATAATCACAAGTCTTCATTGTTCACTGTGTCCATCTTCTATTTTTCAGCACGTTCCTCCAGAAATAATTATGTTTGGCAAACTTTGAAATCACTGGTTTTGCATTTGTACTTCTAGAACACAAATGTTTTAAGTAGTAAAATACAAAAAAAAAAACGTCAACTTTGAAAATGTTATTCACAACGAGCCTTTCATCCCAAAACAAAAACAAAAATATAAAATAGTCGAAATAAAAAAATTATTCCTTCATCTCTGATACCCTGATTCGAACCAGCAACCTTTCCCTTGAGTGGTCACGGTGTCTGGTCTTTGATCAGTGTTTTAACCACTACAACACGAAGACCCAATAAGGGTAGGTGTTAATTATTACGAGAAGAAAACGCTTTAGAGAAACATGTCCAGGGGAAATCATTCATACTAGCAGTAGAAAAAATTATAAACTTTCAATTATAGTGATTTTAAGGATATATTCTCTTCTTTTTTGAATAATGAAATGGAGAAAATAGTGCAGTACAATAATAATTTGATCAAAATTACAATCAAAAATGACAATGGCTTTCTTTCATTCTAAAAGAGTACTTTTCATTTAATAGAGGATTGTACATGTAAATAGAGTTCACTAAAGTTTTCTGTATTTGATCGTATCATATAAACACAATATATACTTCTAAAGTCAGAAATCTTGCGTCTTTACAAGCAACGCCTGATAAGATAGCTCGAAAAGTTTTATATAGGTGATTGTTATCCAATCTCAATACAAGGCATTTCTCTCTATCCCATGACAAATCGTTCTCCGATCATGTTTGTCTTCCAGCTCTCACCACAGTGATGAAATTTACTCTTTCACATTCCAGTTTATATGTAACCAGAAATCCTGTGTAGATGAGATGTACAAATATCCCTTCCATCATCCGTAACAAGAGGTTATGAACATTTGATTGAAAATACATAGGGTGGTTGCAATATTCACGTAAATATACATAAACAAGCGATACAAATGTTATGCATAATAAAATTTGACATCATAAATATTATTTGGCTATACGGAAAGTTGTCATTTCATTCAAAAATATCATCAAAATTAAAGGAGGTTAACATCTGATCATATCCCTCCAATGCTATTTTGTACATGGATTTTATTTGGATATGCTACTGAATCGACCCTACAGGAAATTTGGAGCCGCGCACTATCTGCAAAGTAAATGGACAAAACTATAACCAGAGGGCGCTACTGAAATGAATTTTGGTTCTAACATCACTTGGGCTGGAAACATCACTGATTAGGAATTGATATCCGATACAGGTGTCTGGTGCATAATATGTATTGGTCTGAAATTTTCTTCAAGAAGTTATAGAGTTGGAACACTTCCATTATTATTAAAGATGTCAGAGATGCTTCTGAGTTTTACGCCCTTTCTTAAAGTGCCTTTTCAATTTAATGATTGTGACTATTCATTGATAATTCTTGCGTTTTCGTTGTTTCAATAAAACAAAGATGAACTTTGAAAAAGAAGTTGATTCTTTTGATTTATGTATGAATGGACATAAATATTTATGATAATCTTGACAGTGCCATGTTAGCTCAGGCGGTAAAGATGTTTGTCCTTCTAACAGAAAGTACTGAGTTCGATTTTTTTTTTCTCTCTCGCTTGAATGAATTCTCTAGTTCTATATCATGATAAACCTTTTATGCTGTGTTTATGAAGAAAATATTCAGAGGGGGATGAACTTTTTCTTAAGGTAATTAAATTTTATTTGTCATAAATTGTTGTCATGAAAAATTTGGCAGATGTTTATTTTCTTCTCCTAAATAATCAGTGATCACCTTTTATTATGGGTTGATAATCACAAGTCTTCATTGTTCACTGTGTCCATCTTCTATTTTTCAGCACGTTCCTCCAGAAATAATTATGTTTGGCAAACTTTGAAATCACTGGTTTTGCATTTGTACTTCTAGAACACAAATATTTTAAGTAGTAAATTACAAAAAAAACGTCAACTTTGAAAATGTTATTCACAACGAGCCTTTCATCCAAAAACAAAAACAAAAATATAAAATAGTCGAAATAAAAAAATCATTCCTCCATCTCTGATACCCTGTCTGATTCGAACCAGCAACCTTTCCCTTGAGTGGTCACGGTGTCTGGTCTTTGATCAGTGTTTTAACCACTACACCACGAAGACCCAATAAGAATAGGTGTTAATTATTACGAGAAGAAAACGCTTTAGAGAAACATGTCCAGGGGAAATCATTCATACTAGCAGTAGAAAAAATTGTAAACTTTCAATTATAGTGATTTTAAGGATATATTCTCTTCTTTCTTGAATAATGAAATGGAGAAAATAGTGCAGTACAATAATAATTTGATCAAAATTACAATCAAAAATGACAATGGCTTTCTTTCATTCTAAAAGAGTACTTTTAATTTAATAGAGGATTGTACATGTAAATAGAGTTCACTAAGGTTTTCTGTATTTGATCGTATCATATAAACACAATATATACTTCTAAAGTCAGAAATCTTACGTCTTTACAAGCAACGCCTGATAAGATAGCTCGAAAAGTTTTATATAGGTGATTGTTATCCAATCTCAACACAGGGCATTTCTCTCTATCCCATGACAAATCGTTCTCCGATCATGTTTGTTTTCCAGCTCTCATCACAGTGATGAAATTTACTCTTTCACATTCCAGTTTATATGTAACCAAAAATCCTGTGTAGATGAGCCTTCCATCATTCGTAACAAGAGGTTATGATCATTTGAACGAAAATACATAGGGAAGTTGCAATATTCACGTAAATATACATAAACAAGCGATACAAATGTTATGCATAATAAAATTTGACATCATAAATATTATTTGGCTATACGGAGAGCTGTCAGTTCATTCAAAATTATCATCGAAATTAAAGGAGGTTAACATCTGATCATATCCCTCCAATGCTATTTTGTACATGGATTTTTTTTGGATATGCTACTGAATCGACCCTACAGGAAATTTGGAGCCGCGCACTATCTGCAAAGTAAATGGACAAATTTGACTGAATAAAACTATTACCAGACGGCGCTACTGAAATGAATTTTGGTTGTGTCTAACATCACTTGGGCTGGAAACATCACTGATTAGGAATGGATATCCGACACACGTGTCTGGTGCATAATATATTTTGGTCTGAAATTTTCTTCAAGAAGTTATAGAGGTGGAACATTTCCATTATTATTAAAGATGTCAGAGATGCTTCTGAGTTTTACGCCCTTTCTTAAAGTGCCTTTTCAATTTAATGATTGTGCCTATTCATTGATAATTTTTGCGTTTTCATTGTTTTCAATAAAACTAAGATGAACTTTGAAAAAGAAGTTGATTCTTGTGATGTATGTATGAATGGGCATATAAATTTATGATAATCTTGACAGTGCCATGTTAGCTCAGGCGGTAAAGATGTTTGTCCTTCTAACAGAAAGTACTGAGTTCAATTCGCCATGCGGATTTCGGTTTTTTTTTCTCTCTCTCGCTTGAATGAATTCTCTAGTTTTATATCATGATAAACCTTTTATGCTGCGTTTATGAAGAAAATATTCAGAGGGGGATGTACTTTTTCTTAAGGTAATTAAATTTTATTTGTCAAAAATTGTTATCATGAAAAAGGGGTAGGGCCACGAAGCCCGATATTGGCCCTTATTTTGATAAATTTTGAACATTGTACTTCATAGAATTTTTAACTGTTATTTGACATTTTGAAACGTTCTCTACTGAATCACGAATCTACTTTTTGTAAACGTTGCTTTTAACAACACCTTTTAGCCCTTTGAAAACACCACAATAGGTCATATTCGGCGAAATTGATGCAAAAACTCAATATTTCTATTCAATTAGCAATGGCCGCATGCATTAACTACGATGGAAAATTTATATGTGAAAGATTATCATTATATCCTTTTGTCATATACGTTTTATCTCAGTTAACGCATGCGGCCACATTGAATTCTACGACAAAAGACAAAATTCCCAGCAATTTTCGTCATATTTTATCAATAACGTCAAAATGACGTCACTTCATGACTTCATTACAGTTAAATGGCACATTGTTTGGTGATATTATTCTTTTCATGAAAAGCGGTAAACATTCGTGTGTTTTCATGAAAGATATCAAGTGTTCCTCATGAAATTTATTTTAAGAGAAAAATCAAGGGCCGATTTAGAGGTCTCGTGGCCCTACCCCTTTGGCAGATGTTTATTTTCTTCTCCTAAATAATCAGTGATCACCTTTTATTATGGGTTGATAATCACAAGTCTTCATTGTTCAATGTGTCCATCTTCTATTTTTCAGCATGTTCCTCCAGAAATAATTCTGTTTGGCAAACTTTGAAATCACTGGTTTTGCATTTGTACTTCTAGAACACAAATATTTTAAGTAGTAAATTACAAAAACGTCAATTTTGAAATTGTTATTCACAACGAGACTTTCATCCCAAAACAAAAACAAAAATATAAAAAAATGTCGAAATAAAAAAAAAATATTCTTTCATCTCTGATACCTTGTCTGATTCGAACCAGCAATCTTTCCCTTAAGTGGTCACGGTGTCTGATCTTTGGTCAGTGTTTTAACCACTACACCACGAAGGCCCAATGAGAATAGGTGTTAATTATTACGAGAAGAAAACGCTTTAGAGAAACATGGCCAGGGGAAATCATTCATACTAGCAGTGGAAAAAAGTGTAAACTTTCAATTATAGTGATTTTAAGGATATATTCTCTTCTTTCTTGAATAATGAAATGGAGAAAATAGTGCAGTACAATAATAATTTGATCAAAATTACAATCAAAAATGACAATGGCTTTCTTTCATTCTAAAAGAGTACTTTTCATTTAATAGAGGATTGTACATGTAAATAGAGTCCACTAAAGTTTTCTGTATTTGATCGTATCATATAAACACAATATATACTTCTAAAGTCAGAAATCTTGCGTCTTTACAAGCAACGCCTGATAAGATAGCTCGAAAAGTTTTATATAGGTGATTGTTATCCAATCTCAATACAGGGCATTTCTCCCTATCCCATGAAAAATCGTTCTCCGATCATGTTTGTTTTCCAGTTCTCATCACAGTGATGAAATTTACTCTTTCACATTCCAGCTTATATGTAACCAAAAATCCTGTGTAGATGAGATGTACAAATATCCCTTCCATCATTCGTAACAAGAGGTTATGATCATTTGAACGAAAATACATAGGGAAGTTGCAATATTCACGTAAATATACATAAACAAGCGATACAAATGTTATGCATAATAAAATTTGACATCATAAATATTATTTGGCTATACGGAGAGCTGTCAGTTCATTCAAAAATATCATCGAAATTAAAGGAGGTTAACATCTGATCATATCCCTCCAATGCTATTTTGTACATGGATTTTATTTGGATATGCTACTGAATCGACCCTACAGGAAATTTGGAGCCGCGCACTATCTGCAATTTGACTGAATAAAACTATTACCAGACGGCGCTACGGAAATGAATTTTGGTTGTGTCTAACATCACTTGGGCTACTGAAATGAATTTGGTTGTGTCTAACATCACTTGGGCTGGAAACATCAATGATTAGGAATGGATATCCGACACACGTGTCTGGTGCATAATATATTTTGGTCTGAAATTTTCTTCAAGAAGTTATAGAGGTGGAACATTTCCATTATTATTAAAGATGTCAGAGATGCTTCTGAGTTTTACGCCCTTTCTTAAAGTGCCTTTTCAATTTAATGATTGTGCCTATTCATTGATAATTTTTGCGTTTTCATTGTTTTCAATAAAACTAAGATGAACTTTGAAAAAGAAGTTGATTCTTGTGATGTATGTATGAATGGGCATATAAATTTATGATAATCTTGACAGTGCCATGTTAGCTCAGGCGGTAAAGATGTTTGTCCTTCTAACAGAAAGTACTGAGTTCAATTCGCCATGCGGATTTCGGTTTTTTTTTCTCTCTCTCGCTTGAATGAATTCTCTAGTTTTATATCATGATAAACCTTTTATGCTGCGTTTATGAAGAAAATATTCAGAGGGGGATGTACTTTTTCTTAAGGTAATTAAATTTTATTTGTCAAAAATTGTTATCATGAAAAATAGGTAGGGCCACGAAGCCCGATATTGGCCCTTATTTTGATAAATTTTGAACATTGTACTTCATAGAATTTTTAACTGTTATTTGACATTTTGAAACGTTCTCTACTGAATCACGAATCTACTTTTTGTAAACGTTGCTTTTAACAACACCTTTTAGCCCTTTGAAAACACCACAATAGGTCATATTCGGCGAAATTGATGCAAAAACTCAATATTTCTATTCAATTAGCAATGGCCGCATGCATTAACTACGATGGAAAATTTATATGTGAAAGATTATCATTATATCCTTTTGTCATATACGTTTTATCTCAGTTAACGCATGCGGCCACATTGAATTCTACGACAAAAGACAAAATTCCCAGCAATTTTCGTCATATTTTATCAATAACGTCAAAATGACGTCACTTCATGACTTCATTACAGTTAAATGGCACATTGTTTGGTGATATTATTCTTTTCATGAAAAGCGGTAAACATTCGTGTGTTTTCATGAAAGATATCAAGTGTTCCTCATGAAATTTATTTTAAGAGAAAAATCAAGGGCCGATTTAGAGGTCTCGTGGCCCTACCCCTTTGGCAGATGTTTATTTTCTTCTCCTAAATAATCAGTGATCACCTTTTATTATGGGTTGATAATCACAAGTCTTCATTGTTCACTGTGTCCATCTTCTATTTTTCAGCATGTTCCTCCAGAAATAATTCTGTTTGGCAAACTTTGAAATCACTGGTTTTGCATTTGTACTTCTAGAACACAAATATTTTAAGTAGTAAATTACAAAAACGTCAATTTTGAAATTGTTATTCACAACGAGACTTTCATCCCAAAACAAAAACAAAAATATAAAAAAATGTCGAAATAAAAAAAATATTCTTTCATCTCTGATACCTTGTCTGATTCGAACCAGCAACCTTTCCCTTAAGTGGTCACCGTGTCTGATCTTTGGTCAATGTTTTAACCACTACACCACGAAGGCCCAATGAGAATAGGTGTTAATTATTACGAGAAGAAAACGCTTTAGAGAAACATGGCCAGGGGAAATCATTCATACTAGCAGTGGAAAAAAGTGTAAACTTTCAATTATAGTGATTTTAAGGATATATTCTCTTCTTTCTTGAATAATGAAATGGAGAAAATAGTGCAGTACAATAATAATTTGATCAAAATTACAATCAAAAATGACAATGGCTTTCTTTCATTCTAAAAGAGTACTTTTCATTTAATAGAGGATTGTACATGTAAATAGAGTTCACTAAAGTTTTCTGTATTTGATCGTATCATATAAACACAATATATACTTCTAAAGTCAGAAATCTTGCGTCTTTACAAGCAACGCCTGATAAGATAGCTCGAAAAGTTTTATATAGGTGATTGTTATCCAATCTCAATACAGGGCATTTCTCCCTATCCCATGAAAAATCGTTCTCCGATCATGTTTGTTTTCCAGTTCTCATCACAGTGATGAAATTTACTCTTTCACATTCCAGCTTATATGTAACCAAAAATCCTGTGTAGATGAGATGTACAAATATCCCTTCCATCATTCGTAACAAGAGGTTATGATCATTTGAACGAAAATACATAGGGAAGTTGCAATATTCACGTAAATATACATAAACAAGCGATACAAATGTTATGCATAATAAAATTTGACATCATAAATATTATTTGGCTATACGGAGAGCTGTCAGTTCATTCAAAAATATCATCGAAATTAAAGGAGGTTAACATCTGATCATATCCCTCCAATGCTATTTTGTACATGGATTTTATTTGGATATGCTACTGAATCGACCCTACAGGAAATTTGGAGCCGCGCACTATCTGCAATTTGACTGAATAAAACTATTACCAGACGGCGCTACGGAAATGAATTTTGGTTGTGTCTAACATCACTTGGGCTACTGAAATGAATTTGGTTGTGTCTAACATCACTTGGGCTGGAAACATCAATGATTAGGAATGGATATCCGACACACGTGTCTGGTGCATAATATATTTTGGTCTGAAATTTTCTTCAAGAAGTTATAGAGGTGGAACATTTCCATTATTATTAAAGATGTCAGAGATGCTTCTGAGTTTTACGCCCTTTCTTAAAGTGCCTTTTCAATTTAATGATTGTGCCTATTCATTGATAATTTTTGCGTTTTCATTGTTTTCAATAAAACTAAGATGAACTTTGAAAAAGAAGTTGATTCTTGTGATGTATGTATGAATGGGCATATAAATTTATGATAATCTTGACAGTGCCATGTTAGCTCAGGCGGTAAAGATGTTTGTCCTTCTAACAGAAAGTACTGAGTTCAATTCGCCATGCGGATTTCGGTTTTTTTTTTCTCTCTCTCGCTTGAATGAATTCTCTAGTTTTATATCATGATAAACCTTTTATGCTGCGTTTATGAAGAAAATATTCAGAGGGGGATGTACTTTTTCTTAAGGTAATTAAATTTTATTTGTCAAAAATTGTTATCATGAAAAATAGGTAGGGCCACGAAGCCCGATATTGGCCCTTATTTTGATAAATTTTGAACATTGTACTTCATAGAATTTTTAACTGTTATTTGACATTTTGAAACGTTCTCTACTGAATCACGAATCTACTTTTTGTAAACGTTGCTTTTAACAACACCTTTTAGCCCTTTGAAAACACCACAATAGGTCATATTCGGCGAAATTGATGCAAAAACTCAATATTTCTATTCAATTAGCAATGGCCGCATGCATTAACTACGATGGAAAATTTATATGTGAAAGATTATCATTATATCCTTTTGTCATATACGTTTTATCTCAGTTAACGCATGCGGCCACATTGAATTCTACGACAAAAGACAAAATTCCCAGCAATTTTCGTCATATTTTATCAATAACGTCAAAATGACGTCACTTCATGACTTCATTACAGTTAAATGGCACATTGTTTGGTGATATTATTCTTTTCATGAAAAGCGGTAAACATTCGTGTGTTTTCATGAAAGATATCAAGTGTTCCTCATGAAATTTATTTTAAGAGAAAAATCAAGGGCCGATTTAGAGGTCTCGTGGCCCTACCCCTTTGGCAGATGTTTATTTTCTTCTCCTAAATAATCAGTGATCACCTTTTATTATGGGTTGATAATCACAAGTCTTCATTGTTCACTGTGTCCATCTTCTATTTTTCAGCATGTTCCTCCAGAAATAATTCTGTTTGGCAAACTTTGAAATCACTGGTTTTGCATTTGTACTTCTAGAACACAAATATTTTAAGTAGTAAATTACAAAAACGTCAATTTTGAAATTGTTATTCACAACGAGACTTTCATCCCAAAACAAAAACAAAAATATAAAAAAATGTCGAAATAAAAAAAATATTCTTTCATCTCTGATACCTTGTCTGATTCGAACCAGCAACCTTTCCCTTAAGTGGTCACCGTGTCTGATCTTTGGTCAATGTTTTAACCACTACACCACGAAGGCCCAATGAGAATAGGTGTTAATTATTACGAGAAGAAAACGCTTTAGAGAAACATGGCCAGGGGAAATCATTCATACTAGCAGTGGAAAAAAGTGTAAACTTTCAATTATAGTGATTTTAAGGATATATTCTCTTCTTTCTTGAATAATGAAATGGAGAAAATAGTGCAGTACAATAATAATTTGATCAAAATTACAATCAAAAATGACAATGGCTTTCTTTCATTCTAAAAGAGTACTTTTCATTTAATAGAGGATTGTACATGTAAATAGAGTTCACTAAAGTTTTCTGTATTTGATCGTATCATATAAACACAATATATACTTCTAAAGTCAGAAATCTTGCGTCTTTACAAGCAACGCCTGATAAGATAGCTCGAAAAGTTTTATATAGGTGATTGTTATCCAATCTCAATACAGGGCATTTCTCTCTATCCCATGACAAATCGTTCTCCGATCATGTTTGTTTTCCAGCTCTCATCACAGTGATGAAATTTTCTCTTTCACATTCCAGTTTATATGTAACCAGAAATCCTGTGTAGATGAGATGTACAAATATCCCTTCCATCATTCGTAACAAGAGGTTATGATCATTTGAACGAAAATACATAGGGAAGTTGCAATATTCACGTAAATATACATAAACAAGCGATACAAATGTTATGCATAATAAAATTTGACATCATAAATATTATTTGGCTATACGGAGAGCTGTCAGTTCATTCAAAAATATCATCGAAATTAAAGGAGGTTAACATCTGATCATATCCCTCCAATGCTATTTTGTACATGGATTTTATTTGGATATGCTACTGAATCGACCCTACAGGAAATTTGGAGCCGCGCACTATCTGCAATTTGACTGAATAAAACTATTACCAGACGGCGCTACTGAAATGAATTTTGGTTGTGTCTAACATCACTTGGGCTGGAAACATCACTGATTAGGAATGGATATCCGACACACGTGTCTGGTGCATAGTATATATTGGTCTGAAATTTTCTGCAAGAAGTTATAGAGTTGGAACACTTCCATAATTATTAAAGATGTCAGAGATGCTTCTGAGTTTTACGCCCTTTCTTAAAGTGCCTTTTCAATTTAATGATTGTGCCTATTCATTGATAATTTTTGCGTTTTCATTGTTTTCAATAAAACTAAGATGAACTTTGAAAAAGAAGTTGATTCTTGTGATGTATGTATGAATGGGCATATAAATTTATGATAATCTTGACAGTGCCATGTTGGCTCAGGCGGTAAAGATGTTTGTCCTTCTAACAGAAAGTACTGAGTTCAATTCGCCATGCGGATTTCGGTTTTTTTTTTCTCTCTCTCGCTTCAATGAATTCTCTAGTTTTATATCATGATAAACCTTTTATGCTGCGTTTATGAAGAAAATATTCAGAGGGGGATGTACTTTTTCTTAAGGTAATTAAATTTTATTTGTCAAAAATTGTTATCATGAAAGCAGATGTTTATTTTCTTCTCCTAAATAATCAGTGATCACCATTTATTATGGGTTGATAATCACAAGTCTTCATTGTTCACTGTGTCCATCTTCTATTTTTCAGCATGTTCCTCCAGAAATAATTCTGTTTGGCAAACTTTGAAATCACTGGTTTTGCATTTGTACTTCTAGAACACAAATATTTTAAGTAGTAAATTACAAAAACGTCAATTTTGAAATTGTTATTCACAACGAGACTTTCATCCCAAAACAAAAACAAAAATATAAAAAAATGTCGAAATAAAAAAAATATTCTTTCATCTCTGATACCTTGTCTGATTCGAACCAGCAACCTTTCCCTTAAGTGGTCACGGTGTCTGATCTTTGGTCAGTGTTTTAACCACTACACCACGAAGGCCCAATGAGAATAGGTGTTAATTATTACGAGAAGAAAACGCTTTAGAGAAACATGGCCAGGGGAAATCATTCATACTAGCAGTGGAAAAAAGTGTAAACTTTCAATTATAGTGATTTTAAGGATATATTCTCTTCTTTCTTGAATAATGAAATGGAGAAAATAGTGCAGTACAATAATAATTTGATCAAAATTACAATCAAAAATGACAATGGCTTTCTTTCATTCTAAAAGAGTACTTTTCATTTAATAGAGGATTGTACATGTAAATAGAGTTCACTAAAGTTTTCTGTATTTGATCGTATCATATAAACACAATATATACGTCTAAAGTCAGAAATCTTGCGTCTTTACAAGCAACGCCTGATAAGATAGCTCGAAAAGTTTTATATAGGTGATTGTTATCCAATCTCAATACAGGGCATTTCTCTCTATCCCATGACAAATCGTTCTCCGATCATGTTTGTTTTCCAGCTCTCATCACAGTGATGAAATTTACTCTTTCACATTCCAGTTTATATGTAACCAGAAATCCTGTGTAGATGAGATGTACAAATATCCCTTCCATCATTCGTAACAAGAGGTTATGATCATTTGAACGAAAATACATAGGGAAGTTGCAATATTCACGTAAATATACATAAACAAGCGATACAAATGTTATGCATAATAAAATTTGACATCATAAATATTATTTGGCTATACGGAGAGCTGTCAGTTCATTCAAAAATATCATCGAAATTAAAGGAGGTTAACATCTGATCATATCCCTCCAATGCTATTTTGTACATGGATTTTATTTGGATATGCTACTGAATCGACCCTACAGGAAATTTGGAGCCGCGCACTATCTGCAATTTGACTGAATAAAACTATTACCAGACGGCGCTACTGAAATGAATTTTGGTTGTGTCTAACATCACTTGGGCTGGAAACATCACTGATTAGGAATGGATATCCGACACACGTGTCTGGTGCATAATATATATTGGTCTGAAATTTTCTTCAAGAAGTTATAGAGTTGGAACACTTCCATAATTATTAAAGATGTCAGAGATGCTTCTGAGTTTTACGCCCTTTCTTAAAGTGCCTTTTCAATTTAATGATTGTGCCTATTCATTGATAATTTTTGCGTTTTCATTGTTTTCAATAAAACTAAGATGAACTTTGAAAAAGAAGTTGATTCTTGTGATGTATGTATGAATGGGCATATAAATTTATGATAATCTTGATAGTGCCATGTTGGCTCAGGCGGTAAAGATGTTTGTCCTTCTAACAGAAAGTACTGAGTTCAATTCGCCATGCGGATTTCGGTTTTTTTTTCTCTCTCTCGCTTCAATGAATTCTCTAGTTTTATATCATGATAAACCTTTTATGCTGCGTTTATGAAGAAAATATTCAGAGGGGGATGTACTTTTTCTTAAGGTAATTAAATTTTATTTGTCAAAAATTGTTATCATGAAAGCAGATGTTTATTTTCTTCTCCTAAATAATCAGTGATCACCATTTATTATGGGTTGATAATCACAAGTCTTCATTGTTCACTGTGTCCATCTTCTATTTTTCAGCATGTTCCTCCAGAAATAATTCTGTTTGGCAAACTTTGAAATCACTGGTTTTGCATTTGTACTTCTAGAACACAAATATTTTAAGTAGTAAATTACAAAAACGTCAATTTTGAAATTGTTATTCACAACGAGACTTTCATCCCAAAACAAAAACAAAAATATAAAAAAATGTCGAAATAAAAAAAATATTCTTTCATCTCTGATACCTTGTCTGATTCGAACCAGCAACCTTTCCCTTAAGTGGTCACGGTGTCTGATCTTTGGTCAGTGTTTTAACCACTACACCACGAAGGCCCAATGAGAATAGGTGTTAATTATTACGAGAAGAAAACGCTTTAGAGAAACATGGCCAGGGGAAATCATTCATACTAGCAGTGGAAAAAAGTGTAAACTTTCAATTATAGTGATTTTAAGGATATATTCTCTTCTTTCTTGAATAATGAAATGGAGAAAATAGTGCAGTACAATAATAATTTGATCAAAATTACAATCAAAAATGACAATGGCTTTCTTTCATTCTAAAAGAGTACTTTTCATTTAATAGAGGATTGTACATGTAAATAGAGTTCACTAAAGTTTTCTGTATTTGATCGTATCATATAAACACAATATATACTTCTAAAGTCAGAAATCTTGCGTCTTTACAAGCAACGCCTGATAAGATAGCTCGAAAAGTTTTATATAGGTGATTGTTATCCAATCTCAATACAGGGCATTTCTCTCTATCCCATGACAAATCGTTCTCCGATCATGTTTGTTTTCCAGCTCTCATCACAGTGATGAAATTTACTCTTTCACATTCCAGTTTATATGTAACCAGAAATCCTGTGTAGATGAGATGTACAAATATCCCTTCCATCATTCGTAACAAGAGGTTATGATCATTTGAACGAAAATACATAGGGAAGTTGCAATATTCACGTAAATATACATAAACAAGCGATACAAATGTAATGCATAATAAAATTTGACATCATAAATATTATTTGGCTATACGGAGAGCTGTCAGTTCATTCAAAAATATCATCGAAATTAAAGGAGGTTAACATCTGATCATATCCCTCCAATGCTATTTTGTACATGGATTTTATTTGGATATGCTACTGAATCGACCCTACAGGAAATTTGGAGCCGCGCACTATCTGCAATTTGACTGAATAAAACTATTACCAGACGGCGCTACTGAAATGAATTTTGGTTGTGTCTAACATCACTTGGGCTGGAAACATCACTGATTAGGAATGGATATCCGACACACGTGTCTGGTGCATAATATATATTGGTCTGAAATTTTCTTCAAGAAGTTATAGAGTTGGAACACTTCCATAATTATTAAAGATGTCAGAGATGCTTCTGAGTTTTACGCCCTTTCTTAAAGTGCCTTTTCAATTTAATGATTGTGCCTATTCATTGATAATTTTTGCGTTTTCATTGTTTTCAATAAAACTAAGATGAACTTTGAAAAAGAAGTTGATTCTTGTGATGTATGTATGAATGGGCATATAAATTTATGATAATCTTGACAGTGCCATGTTAGCTCAGGCGGTAAAGATGTTTGTCCTTCTAACAGAAAGTACTGAGTTCAATTCGCCATGCGGATTTCGGTTTTTTTTCTCTCTCTCGCTTCAATGAATTCTCTAGTTTTATATCATGATAAACCTTTTATGCTGCGTTTATGAAGAAAATATTCAGAGGGGGATGTACTTTTTCTTAAGGTAATTAAATTTTATTTGTCAAAAATTGTTATCATGAAAGCAGATGTTTATTTTCTTCTCCTAAATAATCAGTGATCACCATTTATTATGGGTTGATAATCACAAGTCTTCATTGTTCACTGTGTCCATCTTCTATTTTTCAGCATGTTCCTCCAGAAATAATTCTGTTTGGCAAACTTTGAAATCACTGGTTTTGCATTTGTACTTCTAGAAGACAAATATTTTAAGTAGTAAATTACAAAAACGTCAATTTTGAAATTGTTATTCACAACGAGACTTTCATCCCAAAACAAAAACAAAAATATAAAAAAATGTCGAAATAAAAAAAATATTCTTTTATCTCTGCTACCTTGTCTGATTCGAACCAGCAACCTTTCCCTTAAGTGGTCACGGTGTCTGATCTTTGGTCAGTGTTTTAACCACTACACCACGAAGGCCCAATGAGAATAGGTGTTAATTATTACGAGAAGAAAACGCTTTAGAGAAACATGGCCAGGGGAAATCATTCATACTAGCAGTGGAAAAAAGTGTAAACTTTCAATTATAGTGATTTTAAGGATATATTTTCTTCTTTCTTGAATAATGAAATGGAGAAAATAGTGCAGTACAATAATAATTTGATCAAAATTACAATCAAAAATGACAATGGCTTTCTTTCATTCTAAAAGAGTACTTTTCATTTAATAGAGGATTGTACATGTAAATAGAGTTCACTAAAGTTTTCTGTATTTGATCGTATCATATAAACACAATATATACTTCTAAAGTCAGAAATCTTGCGTCTTTACAAGCAACGCCTGATAAGATAGCTCGAAAAGTTTTATATAGGTGATTGTTATCCAATCTCAATACAGGGCATTTCTCTCTATCCCATGACAAATCGTTCTCCGATCATGTTTGTTTTCCAGCTCTCATCACAGTGATGAAATTTACTCTTTCACATTCCAGTTTATATGTAACCAGAAATCCTGTGTAGATGAGATGTACAAATATCCCTTCCATCATTCGTAACAAGAGGTTATGATCATTTGAACGAAAATACATAGGGAAGTTGCAATATTCACGTAAATATACATAAACAAGCGATACAAATGTAATGCATAATAAAATTTGACATCATAAATATTATTTGGCTATACGGAGAGCTGTCAGTTCATTCAAAAATATCATCGAAATTAAAGGAGGTTAACATCTGATCATATCCCTCCAATGCTATTTTGTACATGGATTTTATTTGGATATGCTACTGAATCGACCCTACAGGAAATTTGGAGCCGCGCACTATCTGCAATTTGACTGAATAAAACTATTACCAGACGGCGCTACTGAAATGAATTTTGGTTGTGTCTAACATCACTTGGGCTGGAAACATCACTGATTAGGAATGGATATCCGACACACGTGTCTGGTGCATAATATATATTGGTCTGAAATTTTCTTCAAGAAGTTATAGAGTTGGAACACTTCCATAATTATTAAAGATGTCAGAGATGCTTCTGAGTTTTACGCCCTTTCTTAAAGTGCCTTTTCAATTTAATGATTGTGCCTATTCATTGATAATTTTTGCGTTTTCATTGTTTTCAATAAAACTAAGATGAACTTTGAAAAAGAAGTTGATTCTTGTGATGTATGTATGAATGGGCATATAAATTTATGATAATCTTGACAGTGCCATGTTAGCTCAGGCGGTAAAGATGTTTGTCCTTCTAACAGAAAGTACTGAGTTCAATTCGCCATGCGGATTTCGGTTTTTTTTCTCTCTCTCGCTTCAATGAATTCTCTAGTTTTATATCATGATAAACCTTTTATGCTGCGTTTATGAAGAAAATATTCAGAGGGGGATGTACTTTTTCTTAAGGTAATTAAATTTTATTTGTCAAAAATTGTTATCATGAAAGCAGATGTTTATTTTCTTCTCCTAAATAATCAGTGATCACCATTTATTATGGGTTGATAATCACAAGTCTTCATTGTTCACTGTGTCCATCTTCTATTTTTCAGCATGTTCCTCCAGAAATAATTCTGTTTGGCAAACTTTGAAATCACTGGTTTTGCATTTGTACTTCTAGAAGACAAATATTTTAAGTAGTAAATTACAAAAACGTCAATTTTGAAATTGTTATTCACAACGAGACTTTCATCCCAAAACAAAAACAAAAATATAAAAAAATGTCGAAATAAAAAAAATATTCTTTTATCTCTGCTACCTTGTCTGATTCGAACCAGCAACCTTTCCCTTAAGTGGTCACGGTGTCTGATCTTTGGTCAGTGTTTTAACCACTACACCACGAAGGCCCAATGAGAATAGGTGTTAATTATTACGAGAAGAAAACGCTTTAGAGAAACATGGCCAGGGGAAATCATTCATACTAGCAGTGGAAAAAAGTGTAAACTTTCAATTATAGTGATTTTAAGGATATATTTTCTTCTTTCTTGAATAATGAAATGGAGAAAATAGTGCAGTACAATAATAATTTGATCAAAATTACAATCAAAAATGACAATGGCTTTCTTTCATTCTAAAAGAGTACTTTTCATTTAATAGAGGATTGTACATGTAAATAGAGTTCACTAAAGTTTTCTGTATTTGATCGTATCATATAAACACAATATATACTTCTAAAGTCAGAAATCTTGCGTCTTTACAAGCAACGCCTGATAAGATAGCTCGAAAAGTTTTATATAGGTGATTGTTATCCAATCTCAATACAGGGCATTTCTCTCTATCCCATGACAAATCGTTCTCCGATCATGTTTGTTTTCCAGCTCTCATCACAGTGATGAAATTTACTCTTTCACATTCCAGTTTATATGTAACCAGAAATCCTGTGTAGATGAGATGTACAAATATCCCTTCCATCATTCGTAACAAGAGGTTATGATCATTTGAACGAAAATACATAGGGAAGTTGCAATATTCACGTAAATATACATAAACAAGCGATACAAATGTAATGCATAATAAAATTTGACATCATAAATATTATTTGGCTATACGGAGAGCTGTCAGTTCATTCAAAAATATCATCGAAATTAAAGGAGGTTAACATCTGATCATATCCCTCCAATGCTATTTTGTACATGGATTTTATTTGGATATGCTACTGAATCGACCCTACAGGAAATTTGGAGCCGCGCACTATCTGCAATTTGACTGAATAAAACTATTACCAGACGGCGCTACTGAAATGAATTTTGGTTGTGTCTAACATCACTTGGGCTGGAAACATCACTGATTAGGAATGGATATCCGACACACGTGTCTGGTGCATAATATATATTGGTCTGAAATTTTCTTCAAGAAGTTATAGAGTTGGAACACTTCCATAATTATTAAAGATGTCAGAGATGCTTCTGAGTTTTACGCCCTTTCTTAAAGTGCCTTTTCAATTTAATGATTGTGCCTATTCATTGATAATTTTTGCGTTTTCATTGTTTTCAATAAAACTAAGATGAACTTTGAAAAAGAAGTTGATTCTTGTGATGTATGTATGAATGGGCATATAAATTTATGATAATCTTGACAGTGCCATGTTAGCTCAGGCGGTAAAGATGTTTGTCCTTCTAACAGAAAGTACTGAGTTCAATTCGCCATGCGGATTTCGGTTTTTTTTCTCTCTCTCGCTTCAATGAATTCTCTAGTTTTATATCATGATAAACCTTTTATGCTGCGTTTATGAAGAAAATATTCAGAGGGGGATGTACTTTTTCTTAAGGTAATTAAATTTTATTTGTCAAAAATTGTTATCATGAAAGCAGATGTTTATTTTCTTCTCCTAAATAATCAGTGATCACCATTTATTATGGGTTGATAATCACAAGTCTTCATTGTTCACTGTGTCCATCTTCTATTTTTCAGCATGTTCCTCCAGAAATAATTCTGTTTGGCAAACTTTGAAATCACTGGTTTTGCATTTGTACTTCTAGAAGACAAATATTTTAAGTAGTAAATTACAAAAACGTCAATTTTGAAATTGTTATTCACAACGAGACTTTCATCCCAAAACAAAAACAAAAATATAAAAAAATGTCGAAATAAAAAAAATATTCTTTTATCTCTGCTACCTTGTCTGATTCGAACCAGCAACCTTTCCCTTAAGTGGTCACGGTGTCTGATCTTTGGTCAGTGTTTTAACCACTACACCACGAAGGCCCAATGAGAATAGGTGTTAATTATTACGAGAAGAAAACGCTTTAGAGAAACATGGCCAGGGGAAATCATTCATACTAGCAGTGGAAAAAAGTGTAAACTTTCAATTATAGTGATTTTAAGGATATATTTTCTTCTTTCTTGAATAATGAAATGGAGAAAATAGTGCAGTACAATAATAATTTGATCAAAATTACAATCAAAAATGACAATGGCTTTCTTTCATTCTAAAAGAGTACTTTTCATTTAATAGAGGATTGTACATGTAAATAGAGTTCACTAAAGTTTTCTGTATTTGATCGTATCATATAAACACAATATATACGTCTAAAGTCAGAAATCTTGCGTCTTTACAAGCAACGCCTGATAAGATAGCTCGAAAAGTTTTATATAGGTGATTGTTATCCAATCTCAATACAGGGCATTTCTCTCTATCCCATGACAAATCGTTCTCCGATCATGTTTGTTTTCCAGCTCTCATCACAGTGATGAAATTTACTCTTTCACATTCCAGTTTATATGTAACCAGAAATCCTGTGTAGATGAGATGTACAAATATCCCTTCCATCATTCGTAACAAGAGGTTATGATCATTTGAACGAAAATACATAGGGAAGTTGCAATATTCACGTAAATATACATAAACAAGCGATACAAATGTTATGCATAATAAAATTTGACATCATAAATATTATTTGGCTATACGGAGAGCTGTCAGTTCATTCAAAAATATCATCGAAATTAAAGGAGGTTAACATCTGATCATATCCCTCCAATGCTATTTTGTACATGGATTTTATTTGGATATGCTACTGAATCGACCTTACAGGAAATTTGGAGCCGCGCACTATCTGCAATTTGACTGAATAAAACTATTACCAGACGGCGCTACTGAAATGAATTTTGGTTGTGTCTAACATCACTTGGGCTGGAAACATCACTGATTAGGAATGGATATCCGACACACGTGTCTGGTGCATAATATATATTGGTCTGAAATTTTCTTCAAGAAGTTATAGAGTTGGAACACTTCCATAATTATTAAAGATGTCAGAGATGCTTCTGAGTTTTACGCCCTTTCTTAAAGTGCCTTTTCAATTTAATGATTGTGCCTATTCATTGATAATTTTTGCGTTTTCATTGTTTTCAATAAAACTAAGATGAACTTTGAAAAAGAAGTTGATTCTTGTGATGTATGTATGAATGGGCATATAAATTTATGATAATCTTGACAGTGCCATGTTAGCTCAGGCGGTAAAGATGTTTGTCCTTCTAACAGAAAGTACTGAGTTCAATTCGCCATGCGGATTTCGGTTTTTTTTCTCTCTCTCTCGCTTCAATGAATTCTCTAGTTTTATATCATGATAAACCTTTTATGCTGCGTTTATGAAGAAAATATTCAGAGGGGGGATGTTCTTTTTCTTAAGGTAATTAAATTTTATTTGTCAAAAATTGTTATCATGAAAGCAGATGTTTATTTTCTTCTCCTAAATAATCAGTGATCACCATTTATTATGGGTTGATAATCACAAGTCTTCATTGTTCACTGTGTCCATCTTCTATTTTTCAGCATGTTCCTCCAGAAATAATTCTGTTTGGCAAACTTTGAAATCACTGGTTTTGCATTTGTACTTCTAGAAAACAAATATTTTAAGTAGTAAATTACAAAAACGTCAATTTTGAAATTGTTATTCACAACGAGACTTTCATCCCAAAACAAAAACAAAAATATAAAAAAATGTCGAAATAAAAAAAATATTCTTTTATCTCTGCTACCTTGTCTGATTCGAACCAGCAACCTTTCCCTTAAGTGGTCACGGTGTCTGATCTTTGGTCAGTGTTTTAACCACTACACCACGAAGGCCCAATGAGAATAGGTGTTAATTATTACGAGAAGAAAACGCTTTAGAGAAACATGGCCAGGGGAAATCATTCATACTAGCAGTGGAAAAAAGTGTAAACTTTCAATTATAGTGATTTTAAGGATATATTCTCTTCTTTCTTGAATAATGAAATGGAGAAAATAGTGCAGTACAATAATAATTTGATCAAAATTACAATCAAAAATGACAATGGCTTTCTTTCATTCTAAAAGAGTACTTTTCATTTAATAGAGGATTGTACATGTAAATAGAGTTCACTAAAGTTTTCTGTATTTGATCGTATCATATAAACACAATATATACGTCTAAAGTCAGAAATCTTGCGTCTTTACAAGCAACGCCTGATAAGATAGCTCGAAAAGTTTTATATAGGTGATTGTTATCCAATCTCAATACAGGGCATTTCTCTCTATCCCATGACAAATCGTTCTCCGATCATGTTTGTTTTCCAGCTCTCATCACAGTGATGAAATTTACTCTTTCACATTCCAGTTTATATGTAACCAGAAATCCTGTGTAGATGAGATGTACAAATATCCCTTCCATCATTCGTAACAAGAGGTTATGATCATTTGAACGAAAATACATAGGGAAGTTGCAATATTCACGTAAATATACATAAACAAGCGATACAAATGTTATGCATAATAAAATTTGACATCATAAATATTATTTGGCTATACGGAGAGCTGTCAGTTCATTCAAAAATATCATCGAAATTAAAGGAGGTTAACATCTGATCATATCCCTCCAATGCTATTTTGTACATGGATTTTATTTGGATATGCTACTGAATCGACCCTACAGGAAATTTGGAGCCGCGCACTATCTGCAATTTGACTGAATAAAACTATTACCAGACGGCGCTACTGAAATGAATTTTGGTTGTGTCTAACATCACTTGGGCTGGAAACATCAATGATTAGGAATGGATATCCGACACACGTGTCTGGTGCATAATATATATTGGTCTGAAATTTTCTTCAAGAAGTTATAGAGTTGGAACACTTCCATAATTATTAAAGATGTCAGAGATGCTTCTGAGTTTTACGCCCTTTCTTAAAGTGCCTTTTCAATTTAATGATTGTGCCTATTCATTGATAATTTTTGCGTTTTCATTGTTTTCAATAAAACTAAGATGAACTTTGAAAAAGAAGTTGATTCTTGTGATGTATGTATGAATGGGCATATAAATTTATGATAATCTTGACAGTGCCATGTTAGCTCAGGCGGTAAAGATGTTTGTCCTTCTAACAGAAAGTACTGAGTTCAATTCGCCATGCGGATTTCGGTTTTTTTTCTCTCTCTCTCGCTTCAATGAATTCTCTAGTTTTATATCATGATAAACCTTTTATGCTGCGTTTATGAAGAAAATATTCAGAGGGGGGATGTTCTTTTTCTTAAGGTAATTAAATTTTATTTGTCAAAAATTGTTATCATGAAAGCAGATATTTATTTTCTTCTCCTAAATAATCAGTGATCACCATTTATTATGGGTTGATAATCACAAGTCTTCATTGTTCACTGTGTCCATCTTCTATTTTTCAGCATGTTCCTCCAGAAATAATTCTGTTTGGCAAACTTTGAAATCACTGGTTTTGCATTTGTACTTCTAGAAAACAAATATTTTAAGTAGTAAATTACAAAAACGTCAATTTTGAAATTGTTATTCACAACGAGACTTTCATCCCAAAACAAAAACAAAAATATAAAAAAATGTCGAAATAAAAAAAATATTCTTTCATATCTGCTACCTTGTCTGATTCGAACCAGCAACCTTTCCCTTAAGTGGTCACGGTGTCTGATCTTTGGTCAGTGTTTTAACCACTACACCACGAAGGCCCAATGAGAATAGGTGTTAATTATTACGAGAAGAAAACGCTTTAGAGAAACATGGCCAGGGGAAATCATTCATACTAGCAGTGGAAAAAAGTGTAAACTTTCAATTATAGTGATTTTAAGGATATATTTTCTTCTTTCTTGAATAATGAAATGGAGAAAATAGTGCAGTACAATAATAATTTGATCAAAATTACAATCAAAAATGACAATGGCTTTCTTTCATTCTAAAAGAGTACTTTTCATTTAATAGAGGATTGTACATGTAAATAGAGTTCACTAAAGTTTTCTGTATTTGATCGTATCATATAAACACAATATATACGTCTAAAGTCAGAAATCTTGCGTCTTTACAAGCAACGCCTGATAAGATAGCTCGAAAAGTTTTATATAGGTGATTGTTATCCAATCTCAATACAGGGCATTTCTCTCTATCCCATGACAAATCGTTCTCCGATCATGTTTGTTTTCCAGCTCTCATCACAGTGATGAAATTTACTCTTTCACATTCCAGTTTATATGTAACCAGAAATCCTGTGTAGATGAGATGTACAAATATCCCTTCCATCATTCGTAACAAGAGGTTATGATCATTTGAACGAAAATACATAGGGAAGTTGCAATATTCACGTAAATATACATAAACAAGCGATACAAATGTTATGCATAATAAAATTTGACATCATAAATATTATTTGGCTATACGGAGAGCTGTCAGTTCATTCAAAAATATCATCGAAATTAAAGGAGGTTAACATCTGATCATATCCCTCCAATGCTATTTTGTACATGGATTTTATTTGGATATGCTACTGAATCGACCCTACAGGAAATTTGGAGCCGCGCACTATCTGCAATTTGACTGAATAAAACTATTACCAGACGGCGCTACTGAAATGAATTTTGGTTGTGTCTAACATCACTTGGGCTGGAAACATCACTGATTAGGAATGGATATCCGACACACGTGTCTGGTGCATTATATATATTGGTCTGAAATTTTCTTCAAGAAGTTATAGAGTTGGAACACTTCCATAATTATTAAAGATGTCAGAGATGCTTCTGAGTTTTACGCCCTTTCTTAAAGTGCCTTTTCAATTTAATGATTGTGCCTATTCATTGATAATTTTTGCGTTTTCATTGTTTTCAATAAAACTAAGATGAACTTTGAAAAAGAAGTTGATTCTTGTGATGTATGTATGAATGGGCATATAAATTTATGATAATCTTGACAGTGCCATGTTAGCTCAGGCGGTAAAGATGTTTGTCCTTCTAACAGAAAGTACTGAGTTCAATTCGCCATGCGGATTTCGGTTTTTTTTCTCTCTCTCTCGCTTCAATGAATTCTCTAGTTTTATATCATGATAAACCTTTTATGCTGCGTTTATGAAGAAAATATTCAGAGGGGGGATGTTCTTTTTCTTAAGGTAATTAAATTTTATTTGTCAAAAATTGTTATCATGAAAGCAGATGTTTATTTTCTTCTCCTAAATAATCAGTGATCACCATTTATTATGGGTTGATAATCACAAGTCTTCATTGTTCACTGTGTCCATCTTCTATTTTTCAGCATGTTCCTCCAGAAATAATTCTGTTTGGCAAACTTTGAAATCACTGGTTTTGCATTTGTACTTCTAGAACACAAATATTTTAAGTAGTAAATTACAAAAACGTCAATTTTGAAATTGTTATTCACAACGAGACTTTCATCCCAAAACAAAAACAAAAATATAAAAAAATATCGAAATAAAAAAAATATTCTCTCATCTCTGCTACCTTGTCTGATTCGAACCAGCAACCTTTCCCTTAAGTGGTCACGGTGTCTGATCTTTGGTCAGTGTTTTAACCACTACACCACGAAGGCCCAATGAGAATAGGTGTTAATTATTACGAGAAGAAAACGCTTTAGAGAAACATGGCCAGGGGAAATCAATCATACTAGCAGTGGAAAAAAGTGTAAACTTTCAATTATAGTGATTTTAAGGATATATTCTCTTCTTTCTTGAATAATGAAATGGAGAAAATAGTGCAGTACAATAATAATTTGATCAAAATTACAATCAAAAATGACAATGGCTTTCTTTCATTCTAAAAGAGTACTTTTCATTTAATAGAGGATTGTACATGTAAATAGAGTTCACTAAAGTTTTCTGTATTTGATCGTATCATATAAACACAATATATACGTCTAAAGTCAGAAATCTTGCGTCTTTACAAGCAACGCCTGATAAGATAGCTCGAAAAGTTTTATATAGGTGATTGTTATCCAATCTCAATACAGGGCATTTCTCTCTATCCCATGACAAATCGTTCTCCGATCATGTTTGTTTTCCAGCTCTCATCACAATGATGAAATTTACTCTTTCACATTCCAGTTTATATGTAACCAGAAATCCTGTGTAGATGAGATGTACAAATATCCCTTCCATCATTCGTAACAAGAGGTTATGATCATTTGAACGAAAATACATAGGGAAGTTGCAATATTCACGTAAATATACATAAACAAGCGATACAAATGTTATGCATAATAAAATTTGACATCATAAATATTATTTGGCTATACGGAGAGCTGTCAGTTCATTCAAAAATATCATCGAAATTAAAGGAGGTTAACATCTGATCATATCCCTCCAATGCTATTTTGTACATGGATTTTATTTGGATATGCTACTGAATCGACCTTACAGGAAATTTGGAGCCGCGCACTATCTGCAATTTGACTGAATAAAACTATTACCAGACGGCGCTACTGAAATGAATTTTGGTTGTGTCTAACATCACTTGGGCTGGAAACATCACTGATTAGGAATGGATATCCGACACACGTGTCTGGTGCATTATATATATTGGTCTGAAATTTTCTTCAAGAAGTTATAGAGTTGGAACACTTCCATAATTATTAAAGATGTCAGAGATGCTTCTGAGTTTTACGCCCTTTCTTAAAGTGCCTTTTCAATTTAATGATTGTGCCTATTCATTGATAATTTTTGCGTTTTCATTGTTTTCAATAAAACTAAGATGAACTTTGAAAAAGAAGTTGATTCTTGTGATGTATGTATGAATGGGCATATAAATTTATGATAATCTTGACAGTGCCATGTTAGCTCAGGCGGTAAAGATGTTTGTCCTTCTAACAGAAAGTACTGAGTTCAATTCGCCATGCGGATTTCGGTTTTTTTTCTCTCTCTCTCGCTTCAATGAATTCTCTAGTTTTATATCATGATAAACCTTTTATGCTGCGTTTATGAAGAAAATATTCAGAGGGGGGATGTTCTTTTTCTTAAGGTAATTAAATTTTATTTGTCAAAAATTGTTATCATGAAAGCAGATGTTTATTTTCTTCTCCTAAATAATCAGTGATCACCATTTATTATGGGTTGATAATCACAAGTCTTCATTGTTCACTGTGTCCATCTTCTATTTTTCAGCATGTTCCTCCAGAAATAATTCTGTTTGGCAAACTTTGAAATCACTGGTTTTGCATTTGTACTTCTAGAACACAAATATTTTAAGTAGTAAATTACAAAAACGTCAATTTTGAAATTGTTATTCACAACGAGACTTTCATCCCAAAACAAAAACAAAAATATAAAAAAATATCGAAATAAAAAAAATATTCTCTCATCTCTGCTACCTTGTCTGATTCGAACCAGCAACCTTTCCCTTAAGTGGTCACGGTGTCTGATCTTTGGTCAGTGTTTTAACCACTACACCACGAAGGCCCAATGAGAATAGGTGTTAATTATTACGAGAAGAAAACGCTTTAGAGAAACATGGCCAGGGGAAATCAATCATACTAGCAGTGGAAAAAAGTGTAAACTTTCAATTATAGTGATTTTAAGGATATATTCTCTTCTTTCTTGAATAATGAAATGGAGAAAATAGTGCAGTACAATAATAATTTGATCAAAATTACAATCAAAAATGACAATGGCTTTCTTTCATTCTAAAAGAGTACTTTTCATTTAATAGAGGATTGTACATGTAAATAGAGTTCACTAAAGTTTTCTGTATTTGATCGTATCATATAAACACAATATATACGTCTAAAGTCAGAAATCTTGCGTCTTTACAAGCAACGCCTGATAAGATAGCTCGAAAAGTTTTATATAGGTGATTGTTATCCAATCTCAATACAGGGCATTTCTCTCTATCCCATGACAAATCGTTCTCCGATCATGTTTGTTTTCCAGCTCTCATCACAATGATGAAATTTACTCTTTCACATTCCAGTTTATATGTAACCAGAAATCCTGTGTAGATGAGATGTACAAATATCCCTTCCATCATTCGTAACAAGAGGTTATGATCATTTGAACGAAAATACATAGGGAAGTTGCAATATTCACGTAAATATACATAAACAAGCGATACAAATGTTATGCATAATAAAATTTGACATCATAAATATTATTTGGCTATACGGAGAGCTGTCAGTTCATTCAAAAATATCATCGAAATTAAAGGAGGTTAACATCTGATCATATCCCTCCAATGCTATTTTGTACATGGATTTTATTTGGATATGCTACTGAATCGACCCTACAGGAAATTTGGAGCCGCGCACTATCTGCAATTTGACTGAATAAAACTATTACCAGACGGCGCTACTGAAATGAATTTTGGTTGTGTCTAACATCACTTGGGCTGGAAACATCACTGATTAGGAATGGATATCCGACACACGTGTCTGGTGCATAATATATATTGGTCTGAAATTTTCTTCAAGAAGTTATAGAGTTGGAACACTTCCATAATTATTAAAGATGTCAGAGATGCTTCTGAGTTTTACGCCCTTTCTTAAAGTGCCTTTTCAATTTAATGATTGTGCCTATTCATTGATAATTTTTGCGTTTTCATTGTTTTCAATAAAACTAAGATGAACTTTGAAAAAGAAGTTGATTCTTGTGATGTATGTATGAATGGGCATATAAATTTATGATAATCTTGACAGTGCCATGTTAGCTCAGGCGGTAAAGATGTTTGTCCTTCTAACAGAAAGTACTGAGTTCAATTCGCCATGCGGATTTCGGTTTTTTTTTCTCTCTCTCTCGCTTCAATGAATTCTCTAGTTTTATATCATGATAAACCTTTTATGCTGCGTTTATGAAGAAAATATTCAGAGGGGGGATGTTCTTTTTCTTAAGGTAATTAAATTTTATTTGTCAAAAATTGTTATCATGAAAGCAGATGTTTATTTTCTTCTCCTAAATAATCAGTGATCACCATTTATTATGGGTTGATAATCACAAGTCTTCATTGTTCACTGTGTCCATCTTCTATTTTTCAGCATGTTCCTCCAGAAATAATTCTGTTTGGCAAACTTTGAAATCACTGGTTTTGCATTTGTACTTCTAGAACACAAATATTTTAAGTAGTAAATTACAAAAACGTCAATTTTGAAATTGTTATTCACAACGAGACTTTCATCCCAAAACAAAAACAAAAATATAAAAAAATGTCGAAATAAAAAAAATATTCTTTCATCTCTGATACCTTGTCTGATTCGAACCAGCAACCTTTCCCTTAAGTGGTCACGGTGTCTGATCTTTGGTCAGTGTTTTAACCACTACACCACGAAGGCCCTATGAGAATAGGTGTTAATTATTACGAGAAGAAAACGCTTTAGAGAAACATGGCCAGGGGAAATCATTCATACTAGCAGTGGAAAAAAGTGTAAACTTTCAATTATAGTGATTTTAAGGATATATTCTCTTCTTTCTTGAATAATGAAATGGAGAAAATAGTGCAGTACAATAATAATTTGATCAAAATTACAATCAAAAATGACAATGGCTTTCTTTCATTCTAAAAGAGTACTTTTCATTTAATAGAGGATTGTACATGTAAATAGAGTTCACTAAAGTTTTCTGTATTTGATCGTATCATATAAACACAATATATACGTCTAAAGTAAGAAATCTTGCGTCTTTACAAGCAACGCCTGATAAGATAGCTCGAAAAGTTTTATACAGGTGAAATTTTATCCAATCTCAATACAGGGCATTTCTCTCTATCCCATGAAAAATCGTTCTCCGATCATGTTTGTTTTCCAGCTCTCATCACAGTGATGAAATTTACTCTTTCACATTCCAGTTTATATGTAACCAGAAATCCTGTGTAGATGAGATGTACAAATATTCCTTCCATCATTCGTAACAAGAGGTTATGATCATTTGAACGAAAATACATAGGGAAGTTGCAATATTCACGTAAATATACATAAACAAGCGATACAAATGTTATGCATAATAAAATTTGACATCATAAATATTATTTGGCTATACGGAGAGCTGTCAGTTCATTCAAAAATATCATCGAAATTAAAGGAGGTTAACATCTGATCATATCCCTCCAATGCTATTTTGTACATGGATTTTATTTGGATATGCTACTGAATCGACCCTACAGGAAATTTGGAGCCGCGCACTATCTGCAATTTGACTGAATAAAACTATTACCAGACGGCGCTACTGAAATGAATTTTGGTTGTGTCTAACATCACTTGGGCTGGAAACATCACTGATTAGGAATGGATATCCGACACACGTGTCTGGTGCATAATATATATTGGTCTGAAATTTTCTTCAAGAAGTTATAGAGTTGGAACACTTCCATAATTATTAAAGATGTCAGAGATGCTTCTGAGTTTTACGCCCTTTCTTAAAGTGCCTTTTCAATTTAATGATTGTGCCTATTCATTGATAATTTTTGCGTTTTCATTGTTTTCAATAAAACTAAGATGAACTTTGAAAAAGAAGTTGATTCTTGTGATGTATGTATGAATGGGCATATAAATTTATGATAATCTTGACAGTGCCATGTTAGCTCAGGCGGTAAAGATGTTTGTCCTTCTAACAGAAAGTACTGAGTTCAATTCGCCATGCGGATTTCGGTTTTTTTTTCTCTCTCTCGCTTCAATGAATTCTCTAGTTTTATATCATGATAAACCTTTTATGCTGCGTTTATGAAGAAAATATTCAGAGGGGGATGTACTTTTTCTTAAGGTAATTAAATTTTATTTGTCAAAAATTGTTATCATGAAAGCAGATGTTTATTTTCTTCTCCTAAATAATCAGTGATCACCATTTATTATGGGTTGATAATCACAAGTCTTCATTGTTCACTGTGTCCATCTTCTATTTTTCAGCATGTTCCTCCAGAAATAATTCTGTTTGGCAAACTTTGAAATCACTTGTTTTGCATTTGTACTTCTAGAAAACAAATATTTTAAGTAGTAAATTACAAAAACGTCAATTTTGAAATTGTTATTCACAACGAGACTTTCATCCCAAAACAAAAACAAAAATATAAAAAAATGTCGAAATAAAAAAAATATTCTTTCATCTCTGCTACCTTGTCTGATTCGAACCAGCAACCTTTCCCTTAAGTGGTCACGGTGTCTGATCTTTGGTCAGTGTTTTAACCACTACACCACGAAGGCCCAATGAGAATAGGTGTTAATTATTACGAGAAGAAAACGCTTTAGAGAAACATGGCCAGGGGAAATCATTCATACTAGCAGTGGAAAAAAGTGTAAACTTTCAATTATAGTGATTTTAAGGATATATTCTCTTCTTTCTTGAATAATGAAATGGAGAAAATAGTGCAGTACAATAATAATTTGATCAAAATTACAATCAAAAATGACAATGGCTTTCTTTCATTCTAAAAGAGTACTTTTCATTTAATAGAGGATTGTACATGTAAATAGAGTTCACTAAAGTTTTCTGTATTTGATCGTATCATATAAACACAATATATACGTCTAAAGTCAGAAATCTTGCGTCTTTACAAGCAACGCCTGATAAGATAGCTCGAAAAGTTTTATATAGGTGATTGTTATCCAATCTCAATACAGGGCATTTCTCTCTATCCCATGACAAATCGTTCTCCGATCATGTTTGTTTTCCAGCTCTCATCACAGTGATGAAATTTACTCTTTCACATTCCAGTTTATATGTAACCAGAAATCCTGTGTAGATGAGATGTACAAATATCCCTTCCATCATTCGTAACAAGAGGTTATGATCATTTGAACGAAAATACATAGGGAAGTTGCAATATTCACGTAAATATACATAAACAAGCGATACAAATGTTATGCATAATAAAATTTGACATCATAAATATTATTTGGCTATACGGAGAGCTGTCAGTTCATTCAAAAATATCATCGAAATTAAAGGAGGTTAACATCTGATCATATCCCTCCAATGCTATTTTGTACATGGATTTTATTTGGATATGCTACTGAATCGACCCTACAGGAAATTTGGAGCCGCGCACTATCTGCAATTTGACTGAATAAAACTATTACCAGACGGCGCTACTGAAATGAATTTTGGTTGTGTCTAACATCACTTGGGCTGGAAACATCACTGATTAGGAATGGATATCCGACACACGTGTCTGGTGCATAATATATATTGGTCTGAAATTTTCTTCAAGAAGTTATAGAGTTGGAACACTTCCATAATTATTAAAGATGTCAGAGATGCTTCTGAGTTTTACGCCCTTTCTTAAAGTGCCTTTTCAATTTAATGATTGTGCCTATTCATTGATAATTTTTGCGTTTTCATTGTTTTCAATAAAACTAAGATGAACTTTGAAAAAGAAGTTGATTCTTGTGATGTATGTATGAATGGGCATATAAATTTATGATAATCTTGACAGTGCCATGTTAGCTCAGGCGGTAAAGATGTTTGTCCTTCTAACAGAAAGTACTGAGTTCAATTCGCCATGCGGATTTCGGTTTTTTTTCTCTCTCTCTCGCTTCAATGAATTCTCTAGTTTTATATCATGATAAACCTTTTATGCTGCGTTTATGAAGAAAATATTCAGAGGGGGGATGTACTTTTTCTTAAGGTAATTAAATTTTATTTGTCAAAAATTGTTATCATGAAAGCAGATGTTTATTTTCTTCTCCTAAATAATCAGTGATCACCATTTATTATGGGTTGATAATCACAAGTCTTCATTGTTCACTGTGTCCATCTTCTATTTTTCAGCATGTTCCTCCAGAAATAATTCTGTTTGGCAAACTTTGAAATCACTGGTTTTGCATTTGTACTTCTAGAACACATATATTTTAAGTAGTAAATTACAAAAACGTCAATTTTGAAATTGTTATTCACAACGAGACTTTCATCCCAAAACAAAAACAAAAATATAAAAAAATGTCGAAATAAAAAAAATATTCTTTCATCTCTGATACCTTGTCTGATTCGAACCAGCAACCTTTCCCTTAAGTGGTCACGGTGTCTGATCTTTGGTCAGTGTTTTAACCACTACACCACGAAGGCCCAATGAGAATAGGTGTTAATTATTACGAGAAGAAAACGCTTTAGAGAAACATGGCCAGGGGAAATCATTCATACTAGCAGTGGAAAAAAGTGTAAACTTTCAATTATAGTGATTTTAAGGATATATTCTCTTCTTTCTTGAATAATGAAATGGAGAAAATAGTGCAGTACAATAATAATTTGATCAAAATTACAATCAAAAATGACAATGGCTTTCTTTCATTCTAAAAGAGTACTTTTCATTTAATAGAGGATTGTACATGTAAATAGAGTTCACTAAAGTTTTCTGTATTTGATCGTATCATATAAACACAATATATACGTCTAAAGTCAGAAATCTTGCGTCTTTACAAGCAACGCCTGATAAGATAGCTCGAAAAGTTTTATATAGGTGACTGTTATCCAATCTCAATACAGGGCATTTCTCTCTATCCCATGACAAATCGTTCTCCGATCATGTTTGTTTTCCAGCTCTCATCACAGTGATGAAATTTACTCTTTCACATTCCAGTTTATATGTAACCAGAAATCCTGTGTAGATGAGATGTACAAATATCCCTTCCATCATTCGTAACAAGAGGTTGTGATCATTTGAACGAAAATACATAGGGAAGTTGCAATATTCACGTAAATATACATAAACAAGCGATACAAATGTTATGCATAATAAAATTTGACATCATAAATATTATTTGGCTATACGGAGAGCTGTCAGTTCATTCAAAAATATCATCGAAATTAAAGGAGGTTAACATCTGATCATATCCCTCCAATGCTATTTTGTACATGGATTTTATTTGGATATGCTACTGAATCGACCCTACAGGAAATTTGGAGCCGCGCACTATCTGCAATTTGACTGAATAAAACTATTACCAGACGGCGCTACTGAAATGAATTTTGGTTGTGTCTAACATCACTTGGGCTGGAAACATCACTGATTAGGAATGGATATCCGACACACGTGTCTGGTGCATAATATATATTGGTCTGAAATTTTCTTCAAGAAGTTATAGAGTTGGAACACTTCCATAATTATTAAAGATGTCAGAGATGCTTCTGAGTTTTACGCCCTTTCTTAAAGTGCCTTTTCAATTTAATGATTGTGCCTATTCATTGATAATTTTTGCGTTTTCATTGTTTTCAATAAAACTAAGATGAACTTTGAAAAAGAAGTTGATTCTTGTGATGTATGTATGAATGGGCATATAAATTTATGATAATCTTGACAGTGCCATGTTAGCTCAGGCGGTAAAGATGTTTGTCCTTCTAACAGAAAGTACTGAGTTCAATTCGCCATGCGGATTTCGGTTTTTTTTCTCTCTCTCTCGCTTCAATGAATTCTCTAGTTTTATATCATGATAAACCTTTTATGCTGCGTTTATGAAGAAAATATTCAGAGGGGGGATGTACTTTTTCTTAAGGTAATTAAATTTTATTTGTCAAAAATTGTTATCATGAAAGCAGATGTTTATTTTCTTCTCCTAAATAATCAGTGATCACCATTTATTATGGGTTGATAATCACAAGTCTTCATTGTTCACTGTGTCCATCTTCTATTTTTCAGCATGTTCCTCCAGAAATAATTCTGTTTGGCAAACTTTGAAATCACTGGTTTTGCATTTGTACTTCTAGAACACATATATTTTAAGTAGTAAATTACAAAAACGTCAATTTTGAAATTGTTATTCACAACGAGACTTTCATCCCAAAACAAAAACAAAAATATAAAAAAATGTCGAAATAAAAAAAATATTCTTTCATCTCTGATACCTTGTCTGATTCGAACCAGCAACCTTTCCCTTAAGTGGTCACGGTGTCTGATCTTTGGTCAGTGTTTTAACCACTACACCACGAAGGCCCAATGAGAATAGGTGTTAATTATTACGAGAAGAAAACGCTTTAGAGAAACATGGCCAGGGGAAATCATTCATACTAGCAGTGGAAAAAAGTGTAAACTTTCAATTATAGTGATTTTAAGGATATATTCTCTTCTTTCTTGAATAATGAAATGGAGAAAATAGTGCAGTACAATAATAATTTGATCAAAATTACAATCAAAAATGACAATGGCTTTCTTTCATTCTAAAAGAGTACTTTTCATTTAATAGAGGATTGTACATGTAAATAGAGTTCACTAAAGTTTTCTGTATTTGATCGTATCATATAAACACAATATATACGTCTAAAGTCAGAAATCTTGCGTCTTTACAAGCAACGCCTGATAAGATAGCTCGAAAAGTTTTATATAGGTGACTGTTATCCAATCTCAATACAGGGCATTTCTCTCTATCCCATGACAAATCGTTCTCCGATCATGTTTGTTTTCCAGCTCTCATCACAGTGATGAAATTTACTCTTTCACATTCCAGTTTATATGTAACCAGAAATCCTGTGTAGATGAGATGTACAAATATCCCTTCCATCATTCGTAACAAGAGGTTGTGATCATTTGAACGAAAATACATAGGGAAGTTGCAATATTCACGTAAATATACATAAACAAGCGATACAAATGTTATGCATAATAAAATTTGACATCATAAATATTATTTGGCTATACGGAGAGCTGTCAGTTCATTCAAAAATATCATCGAAATTAAAGGAGGTTAACATCTGATCATATCCCTCCAATGCTATTTTGTACATGGATTTTATTTGGATATGCTACTGAATCGACCCTACAGGAAATTTGGAGCCGCGCACTATCTGCAATTTGACTGAATAAAACTATTACCAGACGGCGCTACTGAAATGAATTTTGGTTGTGTCTAACATCACTTGGGCTGGAAACATCACTGATTAGGAATGGATATCCGACACACGTGTCTGGTGCATAATATATATTGGTCTGAAATTTTCTTCAAGAAGTTATAGAGTTGGAACACTTCCATAATTATTAAAGATGTCAGAGATGCTTCTGAGTTTTACGCCCTTTCTTAAAGTGCCTTTTCAATTTAATGATTGTGCCTATTCATTGATAATTTTTGCGTTTTCATTGTTTTCAATAAAACTAAGATGAACTTTGAAAAAGAAGTTGATTCTTGTGATGTATGTATGAATGGGCATATAAATTTATGATAATCTTGACAGTGCCATGTTAGCTCAGGCGGTAAAGATGTTTGTCCTTCTAACAGAAAGTACTGAGTTCAATTCGCCATGCGGATTTCGGTTTTTTTTCTCTCTCTCTCGCTTCAATGAATTCTCTAGTTTTATATCATGATAAACCTTTTATGCTGCGTTTATGAAGAAAATATTCAGAGGGGGGATGTACTTTTTCTTAAGGTAATTAAATTTTATTTGTCAAAAATTGTTATCATGAAAGCAGATGTTTATTTTCTTCTCCTAAATAATCAGTGATCACCATTTATTATGGGTTGATAATCACAAGTCTTCATTGTTCACTGTGTCCATCTTCTATTTTTCAGCATGTTCCTCCAGAAATAATTCTGTTTGGCAAACTTTGAAATCACTGGTTTTGCATTTGTACTTCTAGAACACAAATATTTTAAGTAGTAAATTACAAAAACGTCAATTTTGAAATTGTTATTCACAACGAGACTTTCATCCCAAAACAAAAACAAAAATATAAAAAAATGTCGAAATAAAAAAAATATTCTTTCATCTCTGATACCTTGTCTGATTCGAACCAGCAACCTTTCCCTTAAGTGGTCACGGTGTCTGATCTTTGGTCAGTGTTTTAACCACTACACCACGAAGGCCCAATGAGAATAGGTGTTAATTATTACGAGAAGAAAACGCTTTAGAGAAACATGGCCAGGGGAAATCAATCATACTAGCAGTGGAAAAAAGTGTAAACTTTCAATTATAGTGATTTTAAGGATATATTCTCTTCTTTCTTGAATAATGAAATGGAGAAAATAGTGCAGTACAATAATAATTTGATCAAAATTACAATCAAAAATGACAATGGCTTTCTTTCATTCTAAAAGAGTACTTTTCATTTAATAGAGGATTGTACATGTAAATAGAGTTCACTAAAGTTTTCTGTATTTGATCGTATCATATAAACACAATATATACGTCTAAAGTCAGAAATCTTGCGTCTTTACAAGCAACGCCTGATAAGATAGCTCGAAAAGTTTTATATAGGTGACTGTTATCCAATCTCAATACAGGGCATTTCTCTCTATCCCATGACAAATCGTTCTCCGATCATGTTTGTTTTCCAGCTCTCATCACAGTGATGAAATTTACTCTTTCACATTCCAGTTTATATGTAACCAGAAATCCTGTGTAGATGAGATGTACAAATATCCCTTCCATCATTCGTAACAAGAGGTTGTGATCATTTGAACGAAAATACATAGGGAAGTTGCAATATTCACGTAAATATACATAAACAAGCGATACAAATGTTATGCATAATAAAATTTGACATCATAAATATTATTTGGCTATACGGAGAGCTGTCAGTTCATTCAAAAATATCATCGAAATTAAAGGAGGTTAACATCTGATCATATCCCTCCAATGCTATTTTGTACATGGATTTTATTTGGATATGCTACTGAATCGACCCTACAGGAAATTTGGAGCCGCGCACTATCTGCAATTTGACTGAATAAAACTATTACCAGACGGCGCTACTGAAATGAATTTTGGTTGTGTCTAACATCACTTGGGCTGGAAACATCACTGATTAGGAATGGATATCCGACACACGTGTCTGGTGCATAATATATATTGGTCTGAAATTTTCTTCAAGAAGTTATAGAGTTGGAACACTTCCATAATTATTAAAGATGTCAGAGATGCTTCTGAGTTTTACGCCCTTTCTTAAAGTGCCTTTTCAATTTAATGATTGTGCCTATTCATTGATAATTTTTGCGTTTTCATTGTTTTCAATAAAACTAAGATGAACTTTGAAAAAGAAGTTGATTCTTGTGATGTATGTATGAATGGGCATATAAATTTATGATAATCTTGACAGTGCCATGTTAGCTCAGGCGGTAAAGATGTTTGTCCTTCTAACAGAAAGTACTGAGTTCAATTCGCCATGCGGATTTCGGTTTTTTTTTCTCTCTCTCGCTTGAATGAATTCTCTAGTTTTATATCATGATAAACCTTTTATGCTGCGTTTATGAAGAAAATATTCAGAGGGGGATGTACTTTTTCTTAAGGTAATTAAATTTTATTTGTCAAAAATTGTTATCATGAAAGCAGATGTTTATTTTCTTCTCCTAAATAATCAGTGATCACCATTTATTATGGGTTGATAATCACAAGTCTTCATTGTTCACTGTGTCCATCTTCTATTTTTCAGCATGTTCCTCCAGAAATAATTCTGTTTGGCAAACTTTGAAATCACTGGTTTTGCATTTGTACTTCTAGAACACATATATTTTAAGTAGTAAATTACAAAAACGTCAATTTTGAAATTGTTATTCACAACGAGACTTTCATCCCAAAACAAAAACAAAAATATAAAAAAATGTCGAAATAAAAAAAAATATTCTTTCATCTCTGCTACCTTGTCTGATTCGAACCAGCAACCTTTCCCTTAAGTGGTCACGGTGTCTGATCTTTGGTCAGTGTTTTAACCACTACACCACGAAGGCCCAATGAGAATAGGTGTTAATTATTACGAGAAGAAAACGCTTTAGAGAAACATGGCCAGGGGAAATCATTCATACTAGCAGTGGAAAAAAGTGTAAACTTTCAATTATAGTGATTTTAAGGATATATTCTCTTCTTTCTTGAATAATGAAATGGAGAAAATAGTGCAGTACAATAATAATTTGATCAAAATTACAATCAAAAATGACAATGGCTTTCTTTCATTCTAAAAGAGTACTTTTCATTTAATAGAGGATTGTACATGTAAATAGAGTTCACTAAAGTTTTCTGTATTTGATCGTATCATATAAACACAATATATACGTCTAAAGTCAGAAATCTTGCGTCTTTACAAGCAACGCCTGATAAGATAGCTCGAAAAGTTTTATATAGGTGATTGTTATCCAATCTCAATACAGGGCATTTCTCTCTATCCCATGACAAATCGTTCTCCGATCATGTTTGTTTTCCAGCTCTCATCACAGTGATGAAATTTACTCTTTCACATTCCAGTTTATATGTAACCAGAAATCCTGTGTAGATGAGATGTACAAATATCCCTTCCATAATTCGTAACAAGAGGTTATGATCATTTGAACGAAAATACATAGGGAAGTTGCAATATTCACGTAAATATACATAAACAAGCGATACAAATGTTATGCATAATAAAATTTGACATCATAAATATTATTTGGCTATACGGAGAGCTGTCAGTTCATTCAAAAATATCATCGAAATTAAAGGAGGTTAACATCTGATCATATCCCTCCAATGCTATTTTGTACATGGATTTTATTTGGATATGCTACTGAATCGACCCTACAGGAAATTTGGAGCCGCGCACTATCTGCAATTTGACTGAATAAAACTATTACCAGACGGCGCTACTGAAATGAATTTTCGTTGTGTCTAAATAACATCACTTGGGCTGGAAACATCACTGATTAGGAATGGATATCCGACACACGTGTCTGGTGCATAATATATATTGGTCTGAAATTTTCTTCAAGAAGTTATAGAGTTGGAACACTTCCATAATTATTAAAGATGTCAGAGATGCTTCTGAGTTTTACGCCCTTTCTTAAAGTGCCTTTTCAATTTAATGATTGTGCCTATTCATTGATAATTTTTGCGTTTTCATTGTTTTCAATAAAACTAAGATGAACTTTGAAAAAGAAGTTGATTCTTGTGATGTATGTATGAATGGGCATATAAATTTATGATAATCTTGACAGTGCCATGTTAGCTCAGGCGGTAAAGATGTTTGTCCTTCTAACAGAAAGTACTGAGTTCAATTCGCCATGCGGATTTCGGTTTTTTTTTCTCTCTCTCGCTTGAATGAATTCTCTAGTTTTATATCATGATAAACCTTTTATGCTGCGTTTATGAAGAAAATATTCAGAGGGGGATGTACTTTTTCTTAAGGTAATTAAATTTTATTTGTCAAAAATTGTTATCATGAAAGCAGATGTTTATTTTCTTCTCCTAAATAATCAGTGATCACCATTTATTATGGGTTGATAATCACAAGTCTTCATTGTTCACTGTGTCCATCTTCTATTTTTCAGCATGTTCCTCCAGAAATAATTCTGTTTGGCAAACTTTGAAATCACTGGTTTTGCATTTGTACTTCTAGAACACAAATATTTTAAGTAGTAAATTACAAAAACGTCAATTTTGAAATTGTTATTCACAACGAGACTTTCATCCCAAAACAAAAACAAAAATATAAAAAAATGTCGAAATAAAAAAAAAAATTCTTTCATCTCTGCTACCTTGTCTGATTCGAACCAGCAACCTTTCCCTTAAGTGGTCACGGTGTCTGATCCTTGGTTAGTGTTTTAACCACTACACCACGAAGGCCCAATGAGAATAGGTGTTAATTATTACGAGAAGAAAACGCTTTAGAGAAACATGGCCAGGGGAAATCATTCATACTAGCAGTGGAAAAAAGTGTAAACTTTCAATTATAGTGATTTTAAGGATATATTCTCTTCTTTCTTGAATAATGAAATGGAGAAAATAGTGCAGTACAATAATAATTTGATCAAAATTACAATCAAAAATGACAATGGCTTTCTTTCATTCTAAAAGAGTACTTTTCATTTAATAGAGGATTGTACATGTAAATAGAGTTCACTATAGTTTTCTGTATTTGATCGTATCATATAAACACAATATATACTTCTAAAGTCAGAAATCTTGCGTCTTTACAAGCAACGCCTGATAAGATAGCTCGAAAAGTTTTATATAGGTGATTGTTATCCAATCTCAATACAGGGCATTTCTCTCTATCCCATGACAAATCGTTCTCCGATCATGTTTGTTTTCCAGCTCTCATCACAGTGATGAAATTTACTCTTTCACATTCCAGTTTATATGTAACCAGAAATCCTGTGTAGATGAGATGTACAAATATCCCTTCCATAATTCGTAACAAGAGGTTATGATCATTTGAACGAAAATACATAGGGAAGTTGCAATATTCACGTAAATATACATAAACAAGCGATACAAATGTTATGCATAATAAAATTTGACATCATAAATATTATTTGGCTATACGGAGAGCTGTCAGTTCATTCAAAAATATCATCGAAATTAAAGGAGGTTAACATCTGATCATATCCCTCCAATGCTATTTTGTACATGGATTTTATTTGGATATGCTACTGAATCGACCCTACAGGAAATTTGGAGCCGCGCACTATCTGCAATTTGACTGAATAAAACTATTACCAGACGGCGCTACTGAAATGAATTTTCGTTGTGTCTAAATAACATCACTTGGGCTGGAAACATCACTGATTAGGAATGGATATCCGACACACGTGTCTGGTGCATAATATATATTGGTCTGAAATTTTCTTCAAGAAGTTATAGAGTTGGAACACTTCCATAATTATTAAAGATGTCAGAGATGCTTCTGAGTTTTACGCCCTTTCTTAAAGTGCCTTTTCAATTTAATGATTGTGCCTATTCATTGATAATTTTTGCGTTTTCATTGTTTTCAATAAAACTAAGATGAACTTTGAAAAAGAAGTTGATTCTTGTGATGTATGTATGAATGGGCATATAAATTTATGATAATCTTGACAGTGCCATGTTAGCTCAGGCGGTAAAGATGTTTGTCCTTCTAACAGAAAGTACTGAGTTCAATTCGCCATGCGGATTTCGGTTTTTTTTTCTCTCTCTCGCTTGAATGAATTCTCTAGTTTTATATCATGATAAACCTTTTATGCTGCGTTTATGAAGAAAATATTCAGAGGGGGATGTACTTTTTCTTAAGGTAATTAAATTTTATTTGTCAAAAATTGTTATCATGAAAGCAGATGTTTATTTTCTTCTCCTAAATAATCAGTGATCACCATTTATTATGGGTTGATAATCACAAGTCTTCATTGTTCACTGTGTCCATCTTCTATTTTTCAGCATGTTCCTCCAGAAATAATTCTGTTTGGCAAACTTTGAAATCACTGGTTTTGCATTTGTACTTCTAGAACACAAATATTTTAAGTAGTAAATTACAAAAACGTCAATTTTGAAATTGTTATTCACAACGAGACTTTCATCCCAAAACAAAAACAAAAATATAAAAAAATGTCGAAATAAAAAAAAAAATTCTTTCATCTCTGCTACCTTGTCTGATTCGAACCAGCAACCTTTCCCTTAAGTGGTCACGGTGTCTGATCCTTGGTTAGTGTTTTAACCACTACACCACGAAGGCCCAATGAGAATAGGTGTTAATTATTACGAGAAGAAAACGCTTTAGAGAAACATGGCCAGGGGAAATCATTCATACTAGCAGTGGAAAAAAGTGTAAACTTTCAATTATAGTGATTTTAAGGATATATTCTCTTCTTTCTTGAATAATGAAATGGAGAAAATAGTGCAGTACAATAATAATTTGATCAAAATTACAATCAAAAATGACAATGGCTTTCTTTCATTCTAAAAGAGTACTTTTCATTTAATAGAGGATTGTACATGTAAATAGAGTTCACTATAGTTTTCTGTATTTGATCGTATCATATAAACACAATATATACTTCTAAAGTCAGAAATCTTGCGTCTTTACAAGCAACGCCTGATAAGATAGCTCGAAAAGTTTTATATAGGTGATTGTTATCCAATCTCAATACAGGGCATTTCTCTCTATCCCATGACAAATCGTTCTCCGATCATGTTTGTTTTCCAGCTCTCATCACAGTGATGAAATTTACTCTTTCACATTCCAGTTTATATGTAACCAGAAATCCTGTGTAGATGAGATGTACAAATATCCCTTCCATAATTCGTAACAAGAGGTTATGATCATTTGAACGAAAATACATAGGGAAGTTGCAATATTCACGTAAATATACATAAACAAGCGATACAAATGTTATGCATAATAAAATTTGACATCATAAATATTATTTGGCTATACGGAGAGCTGTCAGTTCATTCAAAAATATCATCGAAATTAAAGGAGGTTAACATCTGATCATATCCCTCCAATGCTATTTTGTACATGGATTTTATTTGGATATGCTACTGAATCGACCCTACAGGAAATTTGGAGCCGCGCACTATCTGCAATTTGACTGAATAAAACTATTACCAGACGGCGCTACTGAAATGAATTTTGGTTGTGTCTAACATCACTTGGGCTGGAAACATCACTGATTAGGAATGGATATCCGACACACGTGTCTGGTGCATAATATATATTGGTCTGAAATTTTCTTCAAGAAGTTATAGAGTTGGAACACTTCCATAATTATTAAAGATGTCAGAGATGCTTCTGAGTTTTACGCCCTTTCTTAAAGTGCCTTTTCAATTTAATGATTGTGCCTATTCATTGATAATTTTTGCGTTTTCATTGTTTTCAATAAAACTAAGATGAACTTTGAAAAAGAAGTTGATTCTTGTGATGTATGTATGAATGGGCATATAAATTTATGATAATCTTGACAGTGCCATGTTAGCTCAGGCGGTAAAGATGTTTGTCCTTCTAACAGAAAGTACTGAGTTCAATTCGCCATGCGGATTTCGGTTTTTTTTCTCTCTCTCTCGCTTCAATGAATTCTCTAGTTTTATATCATGATAAACCTTTTATGCTGCGTTTATGAAGAAAATATTCAGAGGGGGGATGTACTTTTTCTTAAGGTAATTAAATTTTATTTGTCAAAAATTGTTATCATGAAAGCAGATGTTTATTTTCTTCTCCTAAATAATCAGTGATCACCATTTATTATGGGTTGATAATCACAAGTCTTCATTGTTCACTGTGTCCATCTTCTATTTTTCAGCATGTTCCTCCAGAAATAATTCTGTTTGGCAAACTTTGAAATCACTGGTTTTGCATTTGTACTTCTAGAACACAAATATTTTAAGTAGTAAATTACAAAAACGTCAATTTTGAAATTGTTATTCACAACGAGACTTTCATCCCAAAACAAAAACAAAAATATAAAAAAATGTCGAAATAAAAAAAATATTCTTTCATCTCTGATACCTTGTCTGATTCGAACCAGCAACCTTTCCCTTAAGTGGTCACGGTGTCTGATCTTTGGTCAGTGTTTTAACCACTACACCACGAAGGCCCAATGAGAATAGGTGTTAATTATTACGAGAAGAAAACGCTTTAGAGAAACATGGCCAGGGGAAATCAATCATACTAGCAGTGGAAAAAAGTGTAAACTTTCAATTATAGTGATTTTAAGGATATATTCTCTTCTTTCTTGAATAATGAAATGGAGAAAATAGTGCAGTACAATAATAATTTGATCAAAATTACAATCAAAAATGACAATGGCTTTCTTTCATTCTAAAAGAGTACTTTTCATTTAATAGAGGATTGTACATGTAAATAGAGTTCACTAAAGTTTTCTGTATTTGATCGTATCATATAAACACAATATATACGTCTAAAGTCAGAAATCTTGCGTCTTTACAAGCAACGCCTGATAAGATAGCTCGAAAAGTTTTATATAGGTGACTGTTATCCAATCTCAATACAGGGCATTTCTCTCTATCCCATGACAAATCGTTCTCCGATCATGTTTGTTTTCCAGCTCTCATCACAGTGATGAAATTTACTCTTTCACATTCCAGTTTATATGTAACCAGAAATCCTGTGTAGATGAGATGTACAAATATCCCTTCCATCATTCGTAACAAGAGGTTGTGATCATTTGAACGAAAATACATAGGGAAGTTGCAATATTCACGTAAATATACATAAACAAGCGATACAAATGTTATGCATAATAAAATTTGACATCATAAATATTATTTGGCTATACGGAGAGCTGTCAGTTCATTCAAAAATATCATCGAAATTAAAGGAGGTTAACATCTGATCATATCCCTCCAATGCTATTTTGTACATGGATTTTATTTGGATATGCTACTGAATCGACCCTACAGGAAATTTGGAGCCGCGCACTATCTGCAATTTGACTGAATAAAACTATTACCAGACGGCGCTACTGAAATGAATTTTGGTTGTGTCTAACATCACTTGGGCTGGAAACATCACTGATTAGGAATGGATATCCGACACACGTGTCTGGTGCATAATATATATTGGTCTGAAATTTTCTTCAAGAAGTTATAGAGTTGGAACACTTCCATAATTATTAAAGATGTCAGAGATGCTTCTGAGTTTTACGCCCTTTCTTAAAGTGCCTTTTCAATTTAATGATTGTGCCTATTCATTGATAATTTTTGCGTTTTCATTGTTTTCAATAAAACTAAGATGAACTTTGAAAAAGAAGTTGATTCTTGTGATGTATGTATGAATGGGCATATAAATTTATGATAATCTTGACAGTGCCATGTTAGCTCAGGCGGTAAAGATGTTTGTCCTTCTAACAGAAAGTACTGAGTTCAATTCGCCATGCGGATTTCGGTTTTTTTTTCTCTCTCTCGCTTCAATGAATTCTCTAGTTTTATATCATGATAAACCTTTTATGCTGCGTTTATGAAGAAAATATTCAGAGGGGGATGTACTTTTTCTTAAGGTAATTAAATTTTATTTGTCAAAAATTGTTATCATGAAAGCAGATGTTTATTTTCTTCTCCTAAATAATCAGTGATCACCATTTATTATGGGTTGATAATCACAAGTCTTCATTGTTCACTGTGTCCATCTTCTATTTTTCAGCATGTTCCTCCAGAAATAATTCTGTTTGGCAAACTTTGAAATCACTGGTTTTGCATTTGTACTTCTAGAACACATATATTTTAAGTAGTAAATTACAAAAACGTCAATTTTGAAATTGTTATTCACAACGAGACTTTCATCCCAAAACAAAAACAAAAATATAAAAAAATGTCGAAATAAAAAAAAATATTCTTTCATCTCTGCTACCTTGTCTGATTCGAACCAGCAACCTTTCCCTTAAGTGGTCACGGTGTCTGATCTTTGGTCAGTGTTTTAACCACTACACCACGAAGGCCCAATGAGAATAGGTGTTAATTATTACGAGAAGAAAACGCTTTAGAGAAACATGGCCAGGGGAAATCATTCATACTAGCAGTGGAAAAAAGTGTAAACTTTCAATTATAGTGATTTTAAGGATATATTCTCTTCTTTCTTGAATAATGAAATGGAGAAAATAGTGCAGTACAATAATAATTTGATCAAAATTACAATCAAAAATGACAATGGCTTTCTTTCATTCTAAAAGAGTACTTTTCATTTAATAGAGGATTGTACATGTAAATAGAGTTCACTAAAGTTTTCTGTATTTGATCGCATCATATAAACACAATATATACGTCTAAAGTCAGAAATCTTGCGTCTTTACAAGCAACGCCTGATAAGATAGCTCGAAAAGTTTTATATAGGTGATTGTTATCCAATCTCAATACAGGGCATTTCTCTCTATCCCATGACAAATCGTTCTCCGATCATGTTTGTTTTCCAGCTCTCATCACAGTGATGAAATTTACTCTTTCACATTCCAGTTTATATGTAACCAGAAATCCTGTGTAGATGAGATGTACAAATATCCCTTCCATAATTCGTAACAAGAGGTTATGATCATTTGAACGAAAATACATAGGGAAGTTGCAATATTCACGTAAATATACATAAACAAGCGATACAAATGTTATGCATAATAAAATTTGACATCATAAATATTATTTGGCTATACGGAGAGCTGTCAGTTCATTCAAAAATATCATCGAAATTAAAGGAGGTTAACATCTGATCATATCCCTCCAATGCTATTTTGTACATGGATTTTATTTGGATATGCTACTGAATCGACCCTACAGGAAATTTGGAGCCGCGCACTATCTGCAATTTGACTGAATAAAACTATTACCAGACGGCGCTACTGAAATGAATTTTCGTTGTGTCTAAATAACATCACTTGGGCTGGAAACATCACTGATTAGGAATGGATATCCGACACACGTGTCTGGTGCATAATATATATTGGTCTGAAATTTTCTTCAAGAAGTTATAGAGTTGGAACACTTCCATAATTATTAAAGATGTCAGAGATGCTTCTGAGTTTTACGCCCTTTCTTAAAGTGCCTTTTCAATTTAATGATTGTGCCTATTCATTGATAATTTTTGCGTTTTCATTGTTTTCAATAAAACTAAGATGAACTTTGAAAAAGAAGTTGATTCTTGTGATGTATGTATGAATGGGCATATAAATTTATGATAATCTTGACAGTGCCATGTTAGCTCAGGCGGTAAAGATGTTTGTCCTTCTAACAGAAAGTACTGAGTTCAATTCGCCATGCGGATTTCGGTTTTTTTTTCTCTCTCTCGCTTGAATGAATTCTCTAGTTTTATATCATGATAAACCTTTTATGCTGCGTTTATGAAGAAAATATTCAGAGGGGGATGTACTTTTTCTTAAGGTAATTAAATTTTATTTGTCAAAAATTGTTATCATGAAAGCAGATGTTTATTTTCTTCTCCTAAATAATCAGTGATCACCATTTATTATGGGTTGATAATCACAAGTCTTCATTGTTCACTGTGTCCATCTTCTATTTTTCAGCATGTTCCTCCAGAAATAATTCTGTTTGGCAAACTTTGAAATCACTGGTTTTGCATTTGTACTTCTAGAACACAAATATTTTAAGTAGTAAATTACAAAAACGTCAATTTTGAAATTGTTATTCACAACGAGACTTTCATCCCAAAACAAAAACAAAAATATAAAAAAATGTCGAAATAAAAAAAAAAATTCTTTCATCTCTGCTACCTTGTCTGATTCGAACCAGCAACCTTTCCCTTAAGTGGTCACGGTGTCTGATCCTTGGTTAGTGTTTTAACCACTACACCACGAAGGCCCAATGAGAATAGGTGTTAATTATTACGAGAAGAAAACGCTTTAGAGAAACATGGCCAGGGGAAATCATTCATACTAGCAGTGGAAAAAAGTGTAAACTTTCAATTATAGTGATTTTAAGGATATATTCTCTTCTTTCTTGAATAATGAAATGGAGAAAATAGTGCAGTACAATAATAATTTGATCAAAATTACAATCAAAAATGACAATGGCTTTCTTTCATTCTAAAAGAGTACTTTTCATTTAATAGAGGATTGTACATGTAAATAGAGTTCACTATAGTTTTCTGTATTTGATCGTATCATATAAACACAATATATACTTCTAAAGTCAGAAATCTTGCGTCTTTACAAGCAACGCCTGATAAGATAGCTCGAAAAGTTTTATATAGGTGATTGTTATCCAATCTCAATACAGGGCATTTCTCTCTATCCCATGACAAATCGTTCTCCGATCATGTTTGTTTTCCAGCTCTCATCACAGTGATGAAATTTACTCTTTCACATTCCAGTTTATATGTAACCAGAAATCCTGTGTAGATGAGATGTACAAATATCCCTTCCATAATTCGTAACAAGAGGTTATGATCATTTGAACGAAAATACATAGGGAAGTTGCAATATTCACGTAAATATACATAAACAAGCGATACAAATGTTATGCATAATAAAATTTGACATCATAAATATTATTTGGCTATACGGAGAGCTGTCAGTTCATTCAAAAATATCATCGAAATTAAAGGAGGTTAACATCTGATCATATCCCTCCAATGCTATTTTGTACATGGATTTTATTTGGATATGCTACTGAATCGACCCTACAGGAAATTTGGAGCCGCGCACTATCTGCAATTTGACTGAATAAAACTATTACCAGACGGCGCTACTGAAATGAATTTTCGTTGTGTCTAAATAACATCACTTGGGCTGGAAACATCACTGATTAGGAATGGATATCCGACACACGTGTCTATGGAGGGGGATTAGGGTCACAATGCTATTTGACTTGCTTACATGTTTCATGCTATGTTGCTTCATTTAATGTTTGATTATTCCATGTTCATTTGTCTTGCTTTCATTTCAAATTGACTTTATTGCATTTGTCTTTCTTTTTATGCAATGTTGCTTTCGTGTATTTTACATTTGTCCTTCGTCAATGCATAATTGTCGTTCTACCATGCGTTATGACATCTTTCAATGTGCCATCATTCTTTCGTCCTAATGCCATGATTGCTTCGTCAATGCTAACCTCGATTTTGATACCAGGTGGCGCTCCGTATGTGTCCGTTCCTTGAAATTAACTTTGAGACGTCCCCTGTTGCAGTACTTGGAAAAATGAGTTATAAATAACGGAAAAAAGCAAAAGCCGATTGAAATATTTGAACAAAAACATCTCATTAAATGATAAATATTTGGACCTTTTCTGTTTGTTTGTTTGGTTGGTTTTTGTTTTGTTTTTTTTATACAGTAATAGCCATTTGGGGATTTGAAAGCTCTAGAAAGTTTTGCAACAATTATGTAATGACTTCGTGGCTCAACTGTTAGCGTGCCGGATCCTCTTTGAATTTTTTTTCCCGCATGGGTTCGAATCCCATCGGCAACATAATTTTTTTTTCTGAATTGTGAGTGGGAAATTATATAGACGTCAGTTTTTTTCTGAGATATCGTGGGAAAGGCGGTATTTCATATCGAAAAATTCTAGATAAATTGAAACTGCCGCGCGTCCTACACTGATCGAACCTTGAGATCAACATCCCCCGGCCCCATTGATTCAGTCAATAATGCAGTTTCTAGTATCCTTTCATACTTTTGACCTTGAAAATTTACCTTTTGACATCTCTGTATGCCAAAATTACTCCAAGCTGTTGTCCAGGACAAGCGGAGCGTAGGAGAAAGGGGGGGGGGGGGGAGGGGGGAGCGCTACCGCTCGCCATTTTTTTTTTTTTTTTTTAGACTTTCTGAATAATTTAGCTAAATATTCTGATCTATCCTTTATACATATTTCTTTATCAACGTACATGAAGACATTTAACTCACTCTATATAGAATATTATTACATGTAATGATAGAGGGTATAGAAAGTATTTTCTGATAAGTCAAAATTTGCTAAAAATAATTCCTGGCTCGCTACCGCTCGCCAAATTTGTGCATACAGAACATGAACCCCCCATATTTTTTTAAAATCTATTCCCCTCCCCCTTTATTCATTTTTTTTTCTTCATTTATTTATTTATTTTATTTTAATTTTTTTGCTTGTTAGAAATTTTGGGATGTTGTGCCCCTCCACTTTTTCAGGCAGAGCTACGCCGTTGGTCCAGGACTTCGCCTGCTCAGGAACGTGGCACAGTTCAGTGTCATTCACAGCCTTTTTCAACAATGGCCAAAATTTAGACCTTTATTGTGATCCTATACTGCGTGTTAGGAGCGCAAGGAAGGTCCAAATTATTTTATTTCTTGAATAAATATTGTTTAAACCAAGGAAGGTCTAATTTTAATTAGGTTGCACTATGGCAAACTTGTCAGATTCTCCTTGTTCAGTGGCGGATCCAGCGCCCCCTTTGCCGGGGGTCAAGGGGCGAATTTTGCCGATTTTACTGATGTACCTGTTTTTGCCGGGAAAATATTGGGTCTGTGGAGGAACATCCCCTAAATCCGCCACTTTTGTTCGACCCAAGATCAAGGTTAAGATTGAAATCCAAGCGTTTGATGCTTGCAAGGATTGACCTTGAACATTGACCTTCATAAGTCCATACTTCAAAGTCAATTATTATAGAAGTTTTATCTTTTTATGCAAGAATCACCCGATTTATGGCACAGAAACGACATTGAAGGGCATACAAAAAGGCAAGGAATTAAAATTATGACTTTTCATAGATGACTTGCAAGCGACGATAGTGAGCCAACGAAGCGTTTGCAAAGTTTTGTAATAAAAATGATTTTGTATTTCAACTGAATAATGATAATGTACAGTTGCCCGCCATATTTTTTTCCAAATCAATGACACCCCCCCCCCCCCGCGCCAAGACAAAATGAAAAAAAAATTGCATAAAAACATTTTATTTTTATAAGTACCCCCAATTTTTTTCTACATCCTCTACTGGGCAGATGGACAACATGGACAAGTTACATTATACTTAAAACTGATCACAGGAGTGAGGTATCATCGCTTGGTTACAAATCCCTTCCTCATTACAAAAAGTTACCCTTTCTTCTATATGTCTATATTAATTAGGGTTGTCAAATCGGACGTTTTTCACTAACCGGTTAATCGGTACTTCTTCCGATCGAGTACCCGGTTACTCGTATCAATAGAAGTTTTTCCACACTTATGTACAATGCATGGGGCCAGGCATGAAATTTTATCCATGGTTTTCAAACTCCGATACACAGGATTTTATTTTTTCGGCCAAATTGTCACCAGTATGGCGCTCCGGCATTTCTCGCGTAACCAGAACGTTTGATTTCATTTCCCAGTTTTTATCAATATGGTGTTCAGTAACCGTTATGTAGCTAGTCGTGGAATTAGAGGTCCACGTATCCGTTGTCAGAGCAACCGTTTCAACGTCTCGCAACTCGACAAGAAGTTTTGACTTTTCCTCATCATATACTTTGTCGATTCTTGCCTTGATTGTGTTGCGCGATTGTGTCCTCTATTTACAACAATGCAGTAATGGCAGGGACACTATATACTCACGTCCCTGGTTATATGTAAACACCTATTCAGTGGCACGTGCAAACAATCGATCTATAATACCCCGGGGCAGTTGAAGACATACCTGTAATTATTGATTACTTGTCAAAACAGTGTTCCGTCGCGCAATACAAACAAGACAAACAATCAAACAGAGCGGATTTTAATGTCGGCTACATTTTGCTTATATTTTATTTTTTTACCGAGTACCCGAGTACTAATTTTACTAACCGATACTCGGTTCGTTCGACGGTTAACCGGTTAACCGGGTACTCGTTGACAACCCTAATATTAATATAGACATATAAAAGAAAGGGTTTGTATCGAGGAAAGGGTATGTGACAAAGCGATGATACCTCACCCCTGTGCTTAAAATTGACAAAAGGAAAAAAATGTATCCTCGTCCGGGATTCGAACCCACTCGGAAAGATGCAAAATAATGTTTATTGGCCTACGTGATAACCACTACGCCACAGAGATTCTTCATAATAATGTTTTAATGATAGTGACGGTTAAAACTTACAAAAATCTTATGCATACAAAATCAAATATTTACTTATTCCTTAAAAATATTTTTCAAATATTCATACAGCCAATCTACTTCTGTCCTCTCGTGCGATAATATAATTACTTTTCGAACGATACTGTAGTAGAATTTAAAATAATTTCTAACGACAGGGGATGTTTCAAAGTTCATTTCAAGGAACGGGCACATGCGGTCGCGCGAAGCGCCATCTGGTATCAAAATTGAAGTTAGCATTGACGAAGCAATAATAGCATTAAGACGAAAGGATAATGGCAGAAAGAATGATGTCATAACGCATGGTATAATGACAATTATGCATTGACGAAGGACAAATGTAAAAATGTAGGGAAGCAAAATTACACAAAGAAGAAAGATAAAGTCAATTTGAAATGAAAGCAAGACAAATGAACATGGAATAATCAAACATTGAATGAAGCAACATAGCATGAAGCATGTAAGCAAGTCAAATAGCATTGTGACCCTAATCCCCCTCCATACGTGTCTGGTGCATAATATATATTGGTCTGAAATTTTCTTCAAGAAGTTATAGAGTTGGAACACTTCCATAATTATTAAAGATGTCAGAGATGCTTCTGAGTTTTACGCCCTTTCTTAAAGTGCCTTTTCAATTTAATGATTGTGCCTATTCATTGATAATTTTTGCGTTTTCATTGTTTTCAATAAAACTAAGATGAACTTTGAAAAAGAAGTTGATTCTTGTGATGTATGTATGAATGGGCATATAAATTTATGATAATCTTGACAGTGCCATGTTAGCTCAGGCGGTAAAGATGTTTGTCCTTCTAACAGAAAGTACTGAGTTCAATTCGCCATGCGGATTTCGGTTTTTTTTTCTCTCTCTCGCTTGAATGAATTCTCTAGTTTTATATCATGATAAACCTTTTATGCTGCGTTTATGAAGAAAATATTCAGAGGGGGATGTACTTTTTCTTAAGGTAATTAAATTTTATTTGTCAAAAATTGTTATCATGAAAGCAGATGTTTATTTTCTTCTCCTAAATAATCAGTGATCACCATTTATTATGGGTTGATAATCACAAGTCTTCATTGTTCACTGTGTCCATCTTCTATTTTTCAGCATGTTCCTCCAGAAATAATTCTGTTTGGCAAACTTTGAAATCACTGGTTTTGCATTTGTACTTCTAGAACACAAATATTTTAAGTAGTAAATTACAAAAACGTCAATTTTGAAATTGTTATTCACAACGAGACTTTCATCCCAAAACAAAAACAAAAATATAAAAAAATGTCGAAATAAAAAAAAAAATTCTTTCATCTCTGCTACCTTGTCTGATTCGAACCAGCAACCTTTCCCTTAAGTGGTCACGGTGTCTGATCCTTGGTTAGTGTTTTAACCACTACACCACGAAGGCCCAATGAGAATAGGTGTTAATTATTACGAGAAGAAAACGCTTTAGAGAAACATGGCCAGGGGAAATCATTCATACTAGCAGTGGAAAAAAGTGTAAACTTTCAATTATAGTGATTTTAAGGATATATTCTCTTCTTTCTTGAATAATGAAATGGAGAAAATAGTGCAGTACAATAATAATTTGATCAAAATTACAATCAAAAATGACAATGGCTTTCTTTCATTCTAAAAGAGTACTTTTCATTTAATAGAGGATTGTACATGTAAATAGAGTTCACTATAGTTTTCTGTATTTGATCGTATCATATAAACACAATATATACTTCTAAAGTCAGAAATCTTGCGTCTTTACAAGCAACGCCTGATAGGATAGCTCGAAAAGTTTTATATAGGTGATTGTTATCCAATCTCAATACAGGGCATTTCTCTCTATCCCATGACAAATCGTTCTCCGATCATGTTTGTTTTCCAGCTCTCATCACAGTGATGAAATTTACTCTTTCACATTCCAGTTTATATGTAACCAGAAATCCTGTGTAGATGAGATGTACAAATATCCCTTCCATAATTCGTAACAAGAGGTTATGATCATTTGAACGAAAATACATAGGGAAGTTGCAATATTCACGTAAATATACATAAACAAGCGATACAAATGTTATGCATAATAAAATTTGACATCATAAATATTATTTGGCTATACGGAGAGCTGTCAGTTCATTCAAAAATATCATCGAAATTAAAGGAGGTTAACATCTGATCATATCCCTCCAATGCTATTTTGTACATGGATTTTATTTGGATATGCTACTGAATCGACCCTACAGGAAATTTGGAGCCGCGCACTATCTGCAATTTGACTGAATAAAACTATTACCAGACGGCGCTACTGAAATGAATTTTCGTTGTGTCTAAATAACATCACTTGGGCTGGAAACATCACTGATTAGGAATGGATATCCGACACACGTGTCTGGTGCATAATATATATTGGTCTGAAATTTTCTTCAAGAAGTTATAGAGTTGGAACACTTCCATAATTATTAAAGATGTCAGAGATGCTTCTGAGTTTTACGCCCTTTCTTAAAGTGCCTTTTCAATTTAATGATTGTGCCTATTCATTGATAATTTTTGCGTTTTCATTGTTTTCAATAAAACTAAGATGAACTTTGAAAAAGAAGTTGATTCTTGTGATGTATGTATGAATGGGCATATAAATTTATGATAATCTTGACAGTGCCATGTTAGCTCAGGCGGTAAAGATGTTTGTCCTTCTAACAGAAAGTACTGAGTTCAATTCGCCATGCGGATTTCGGTTTTTTTTCTCTCTCTCGCTTCAATGAATTCTCTAGTTTTATATCATGATAAACCTTTTATGCTGCGTTTATGAAGAAAATATTCAGAGGGGGATGTACTTTTTCTTAAGGTAATTAAATTTTATTTGTCAAAAATTGTTATCATGAAAGCAGATGTTTATTTTCTTCTCCTAAATAATCAGTGATCACCATTTATTATGGGTTGATAATCACAAGTCTTCATTGTTCACTGTGTCCATCTTCTACTTTTCAGCATGTTCCTCCAGAAATAATTCTGTTTGGCAAACTTTGAAATCACTGGTTTTGCATTTGTACTTCTAGAACACAAATATTTTAAGTAGTAAATTACAAAAACGTCAATTTTGAAATTGTTATTCACAACGAGACTTTCATCCCAAAACAAAAACAAAAATATAAAAAAATGTCGAAATAAAAAAAATATTCTTTCATCTCTGCTACCTTGTCTGATTCGAACCAGCAACCTTTCCCTTAAGTGGTCACGGTGTCTGATCTTTGGTCAGTGTTTTAACCACTACACCACGAAGGCCCAATGAGAATAGGTGTTAATTATTACGAGAAGAAAACGCTTTAGAGAAACATGGCCAGGGGAAATCATTCATACTAGCAGTGGAAAAAAGTGTAAACTTTCAATTATAGTGATTTTAAGGATATATTCTCTTCTTTCTTGAATAATGAAATGGAGAAAATAGTGCAGTACAATAATAATTTGATCAAAATTACAATCAAAAATGACAATGGCTTTCTTTCATTCTAAAAGAGTACTTTTCATTTAATAGAGGATTGTACATGTAAATAGAGTTCACTAAAGTTTTCTGTATTTGATCGTATCATATAAACACAATATATACGTCTAAAGTCAGAAATCTTGCGTCTTTACAAGCAACGCCTGATAAGATAGCTCGAAAAGTTTTATATCCAATCTCAATACAGGGCATTTCTCTCTATCCCATGACAAATCGTTCTCCGATCATGTTTGTTTTCCAGCTCTCATCACAGTGATGAAATTTACTCTTTCACATTCCAGTTTATATGTAACCAGAAATCCTGTGTAGATGAGATGTACAAATATCCCTTCCATAATTCGTAACAAGAGGTTATGATCATTTGAACGAAAATACATAGGGAAGTTGCAATATTCACGTAAATATACATAAACAAGCGATACAAATGTTATGCATAATAAAATTTGACATCATAAATATTATTTGGCTATACGGAGAGCTGTCAGTTCATTCAAAAATATCATCGAAATTAAAGGAGGTTAACATCTGATCATATCCCTCCAATGCTATTTTGTACATGGATTTTATTTGGATATGCTACTGAATCGACCCTACAGGAAATTTTGAGCCGCGCACTATCTGCAATTTGACTGAATAAAACTATTACCAGACGGCGCTACTGAAATGAATTTTGGTTGTGTCTAAATAACATCACTTGGGCTGGAAACATCACTGATTAGGAATGGATATCCGACACACGTGTCTGGTGCATAATATATATTGGTCTGAAATTTTCTTCAAGAAGTTATAGAGTTGGAACACTTCCATAATTATTAAAGATGTCAGAGATGCTTCTGAGTTTTACGCCCTTTCTTAAAGTGCCTTTTCAATTTAATGATTGTGCCTATTCATTGATAATTTTTGCGTTTTCATTGTTTTCAATAAAACTAAGATGAACTTTGAAAAAGAAGTTGATTCTTAATTGTGATGTATGTATGAATGGGCATATAAATTTATGATAATCTTGACAGTGCCATGTTAGCTCAGGCGGTAAAGATGTTTGTCCTTCTAACAGAAAGTACTGAGTTCAATTCGCCATGCGGATTTCGGTTTTTTTTTCTCTCTCTCGCTTGAATGAATTCTCTAGTTTTATATCATGATAAACCTTTTATGCTGCGTTTATGAAGAAAATATTCAGAGGGGGATGTACTTTTTCTTAAGGTAATTAAATTTTATTTGTCAAAAATTGTTATCATGAAAGCAGATGTTTATTTTCTTCTCCTAAATAATCAGTGATCACCATTTATTATGGGTTGATAATCACAAGTCTTCATTGTTCACTGTGTCCATCTTCTATTTTTCAGCATGTTCCTCCAGAAATAATTCTGTTTGGCAAACTTTGAAATCACTGGTTTTGCATTTGTACTTCTAGAACACAAATATTTTAAGTAGTAAATTACAAAAACGTCAATTTTGAAATTGTTATTCACAACGAGACTTTCATCCCAAAACAAAAACAAAAATATAAAAAAATGTCGAAATAAAAAAAATATTCTTTCATCTCTGATACCTTGTCTGATTCGAACCAGCAACCTTTCCCTTAAGTGGTCACGGTGTCTGATCTTTGGTCAGTGTTTTAACCACTACACCACGAAGGCCCAATGAGAATAGGTGTTAATTATTACGAGAAGAAAACGCTTTAGAGAAACATGGCCAGGGGAAATCATTCATACTAGCAGTGGAAAAAAGTGTAAACTTTCAATTATAGTGATTTTAAGGATATATTCTCTTCTTTCTTGAATAATGAAATGGAGAAAATAGTGCAGTACAATAATAATTTGATCAAAATTACAATCAAAAATGACAATGGCTTTCTTTCATTCTAAAAGAGTACTTTTCATTTAATAGAGGATTGTACATGTAAATAGAGTTCACTATAGTTTTCTGTATTTGATCGTATCATATAAACACAATATATACGTCTAAAGTCAGAAATCTTGCGTCTTTACAAGCAACGCCTGATAAGATAGCTCGAAAAGTTTTATATAGGTGATTGTTATCCAATCTCAATACAGGGCATTTCTCTCTATCCCATGAAAAATCGTTCTCCATCATGTTTGTTTTCCAGCTCTCATCACAGTGATGAAATTTACTCTTTCACATTCCAGTTTATATGTAACCAGAAATCCTGTGTAGATGAGATGTACAAATATCCCTTCCATAATTCGTAACAAGAGGTTATGATCATTTGAACGAAAATACATAGGGAAGTTGCAATATTCACGTAAATATACATAAACAAGCGATACAAATGTTATGCATAATAAAATTTGACATCATAAATATTATTTGGCTATACGGAGAGCTGTCAGTTCATTCAAAAATATCATCGAAATTAAAGGAGGTTAACATCTGATCATATCCCTCCAATGCTATTTTGTACATGGATTTTATTTGGATATGCTACTGAATCGACCCTACAGGAAATTTTGAGCCGCGCACTATCTGCAATTTGACTGAATAAAACTATTACCAGACGGCGCTACTGAAATGAATTTTGGTTGTGTCTAAATAACATCACTTGGGCTGGAAACATCACTGATTAGGAATGGATATCCGACACACGTGTCTGGTGCATAATATATATTGGTCTGAAATTTTCTTCAAGAAGTTATAGAGTTGGAACACTTCCATAATTATTAAAGATGTCAGAGATGCTTCTGAGTTTTACGCCCTTTCTTAAAGTGCCTTTTCAATTTAATGATTGTGCCTATTCATTGATAATTTTTGCGTTTTCATTGTTTTCAATAAAACTAAGATGAACTTTGAAAAAGAAGTTGATTCTTGTGATGTATGTATGAATGGGCATATAAATTTATGATAATCTTGACAGTGCCATGTTAGCTCAGGCGGTAAAGATGTTTGTCCTTCTAACAGAAAGTACGGAGTTCAATTCGCCATGCGGATTTCGGTTTTTTTTTCTCTCTCTCGCTTCAATGAATTCTCTAGTTTTATATCATGATAAACCTTTTATGCTGCGTTTATGAAGAAAATATTCAGAGGGGGATGTACTTTTTCTTAAGGTAATTAAATTTTATTTGTCAAAAATTGTTATCATGAAAGCAGATGTTTATTTTCTTCTCCTAAATAATCAGTGATCACCATTTATTATGGGTTGATAATCACAAGTCTTCATTGTTCACTGTGTCCATCTTCTATTTTTCAGCATGTTCCTCCAGAAATAATTCTGTTTGGCAAACTTTGAAATCACTGGTTTTGCATTTGTACTTCTAGAACACAAATATTTTAAGTAGTAAATTACAAAAACGTCAATTTTGAAATTGTTATTCACAACGAGACTTTCATCCCAAAACAAAAACAAAAATATAAAAAAATGTCGAAATAAAAAAAATATTCTTTCATCTCTGATACCTTGTCTGATTCGAACCAGCAACCTTTCCCTTAAGTGGTCACGGTGTCTGATCTTTGGTCAGTGTTTTAACCACTACACCACGAAGGCCCTATGAGAATAGGTGTTAATTATTACGAGAAGAAAACGCTTTAGAGAAACATGGCCAGGGGAAATCATTCATACTAGCAGTGGAAAAAAGTGTAAACTTTCAATTATAGTGATTTTAAGGATATATTCTCTTCTTTCTTGAATAATGAAATGGAGAAAATAGTGCAGTACAATAATAATTTGATCAAAATTACAATCAAAAATGACAATGGCTTTCTTTCATTCTAAAAGAGTACTTTTCATTTAATAGAGGATTGTACATGTAAATAGAGTTCACTATAGTTTTCTGTATTTGATCGTATCATATAAACACAATATATACGTCTAAAGTCAGAAATCTTGCGTCTTTACAAGCAACGCCTGATAAGATAGCTCGAAAAGTTTTATATAGGTGATTGTTATCCAATCTCAATACAGGGCATTTCTCTCTATCCCATGAAAAATCGTTCTCCATCATGTTTGTTTTCCAGCTCTCATCACAGTGATGAAATTTACTCTTTCACATTCCAGTTTATATGTAACCAGAAATCCTGTGTAGATGAGATGTACAAATATCCCTTCCATAATTCGTAACAAGAGGTTATGATCATTTGAACGAAAATACATAGGGAAGTTGCAATATTCACGTAAATATACATAAACAAGCGATACAAATGTTATGCATAATAAAATTTGACATCATAAATATTATTTGGCTATACGGAGAGCTGTCAGTTCATTCAAAAATATCATCGAAATTAAAGGAGGTTAACATCTGATCATATCCCTCCAATGCTATTTTGTACATGGATTTTATTTGGATATGCTACTGAATCGACCCTACAGGAAATTTTGAGCCGCGCACTATCTGCAATTTGACTGAATAAAACTATTACCAGACGGCGCTACTGAAATGAATTTTGGTTGTGTCTAAATAACATCACTTGGGCTGGAAACATCACTGATTAGGAATGGATATCCGACACACGTGTCTGGTGCATAATATATATTGGTCTGAAATTTTCTTCAAGAAGTTATAGAGTTGGAACACTTCCATAATTATTAAAGATGTCAGAGATGCTTCTGAGTTTTACGCCCTTTCTTAAAGTGCCTTTTCAATTTAATGATTGTGCCTATTCATTGATAATTTTTGCGTTTTCATTGTTTTCAATAAAACTAAGATGAACTTTGAAAAAGAAGTTGATTCTTGTGATGTATGTATGAATGGGCATATAAATTTATGATAATCTTGACAGTGCCATGTTAGCTCAGGCGGTAAAGATGTTTGTCCTTCTAACAGAAAGTACTGAGTTCAATTCGCCATGCGGATTTCGGTTTTTTTTTTCTCTCTCTCGCTTCAATGAATTCTCTAGTTTTATATCATGATAAACCTTTTATGCTGCGTTTATGAAGAAAATATTCAGAGGGGGATGTACTTTTTCTTAAGGTAATTAAATTTTATTTGTCAAAAATTGTTATCATGAAAGCAGATGTTTATTTTCTTCTCCTAAATAATCAGTGATCACCATTTATTATGGGTTGATAATCACAAGTCTTCATTGTTCACTGTGTCCATCTTCTATTTTTCAGCATGTTCCTCCAGAAATAATTCTGTTTGGCAAACTTTGAAATCACTGGTTTTGCATTTGTATTTCTAGAACACAAATATTTTAAGTAGTAAATTACAAAAACGTCAATTTTGAAATTGTTATTCACAACGAGACTTTCATCCCAAAACAAAAACAAAAATATAAAAAAATGTCGAAATAAAAAAAATATTCTTTCATCTCTGATACCTTGTCTGATTCGAACCAGCAACCTTTCCCTTAAGTGGTCACGGTGTCTGATCTTTGGTCAGTGTTTTAACCACTACACCACGAAGGCCCAATGAGAATAGGTGTTAATTATTACGAGAAGAAAACGCTTTAGAGAAACATGGCCAGGGGAAATCATTCATACTAGCAGTGGAAAAAAGTGTAAACTTTCAATTATAGTGATTTTAAGGATATATTCTCTTCTTTCTTGAATAATGAAATGGAGAAAATAGTGCAGTACAATAATAATTTGATCAAAATTACAATCAAAAATGACAATGACTTTCTTTCATTCTAAAAGAGTACTTTTCATTTAATAGAGGATTGTACATGTAAATAGAGTTCACTATAGTTTTCTGTATTTGATCGTATCATATAAACACAATATATACGTCTAAAGTCAGAAATCTTGCGTCTTTACAAGCAACGCCTGATAAGATAGCTCGAAAAGTTTTATATAGGTGATTGTTATCCAATCTCAATACAGGGCATTTCTCTCTATCCCATGAAAAATCGTTCTCCGATATCGATCATGTTTGTTTTCCAGCTCTCATCACAGTGATGAAATTTACTCTTTCACATTCCAGTTTATATGTAACCAGAAATCCTGTGTAGATGAGATGTACAAATATCCCTTCCATAATTCGTAACAAGAGGTTATGATCATTTGAACGAAAATACATAGGGAAGTTGCAATATTCACGTAAATATACATAAACAAGCGATACAAATGTTATGCATAATAAAATTTGACATCATAGATATTATTTGGCTATACGGAGAGCTGTCAGTTCATTCAAAAATATCATCGAAATTAAAGGAGGTTAACATCTGATCATATCCCTCCAATGCTATTTTGTACATTGATTTTATTTGGATATGCTACTGAATCGACCCTACAGGAAATTTTGAGCCGCGCACTATCTGCAATTTGACTGAATAAAACTATTACCAGACGGCGCTACTGAAATGAATTTTGGTTGTGTCTAACATCACTTGGGCTGGAAACATCACTGATTAGGAATGGATATCCGACACACGTGTCTGGTGCATAATATATATTGGTCTGAAATTTTCTTCAAGAAGTTATAGAGTTGGAACACTTCCATAATTATTAAAGATGTCAGAGATGCTTCTGAGTTTTACGCCCTTTCTTAAAGTGCCTTTTCAATTTAATGATTGTGCCTATTCATTGATAATTTTTGCGTTTTCATTGTTTTCAATAAAACTAAGATGAACTTTGAAAAAGAAGTTGATTCTTGTGATGTATGTATGAATGGGCATATAAATTTATGATAATCTTGACAGTGCCATGTTAGCTCAGGCGGTAAAGATGTTTGTCCTTCTAACAGAAAGTACTGAGTTCAATTCGCCATGCGGATTTCGGTTTTTTTTTCTCTCTCTCGCTTCAATGAATTCTCTAGTTTTATATCATGATAAAACTTTTATGCTGCGTTTATGAAGAAAATATTCAGAGGGGGATGTACTTTTTCTTAAGGTAATTAAATTTTATTTGTCAAAAATTGTTATCATGAAAGCAGATGTTTATTTTCTTCTCCTAAATAATCAGTGATCACCATTTATTATGGGTTGATAATCACAAGTCTTCATTGTTCACTGTGTCCATCTTCTATTTTTCAGCATGTTCCTCCAGAAATAATTCTGTTTGGCAAACTTTGAAATCACTGGTTTTGCATTTGTACTTCTAGAACACAAATATTTTAAGTAGTAAATTACAAAAACGTCAATTTTGAAATTGTTATTCACAACGAGACTTTCATCCCAAAACAAAAACAAAAATATAAAAAAATGTCGAAATAAAAAAAATATTCTTTCATCTCTGATACCTTGTCTGATTCGAACCAGCAACCTTTCCCTTAAGTGGTCACGGTGTCTGATCTTTGGTCAGTGTTTTAACCACTACACCACGAAGGCCCAATGAGAATAGGTGTTAATTATTACGAGAAGAAAACGCTTTAGAGAAACATGGCCAGGGGAAATCATTCATACTAGCAGTGGAAAAAAGTGTAAACTTTCAATTATAGTGATTTTAAGGATATATTCTCTTCTTTCTTGAATAATGAAATGGAGAAAATAGTGCAGTACAATAATAATTTGATCAAAACTACAATCAAAAATGACAATGGCTTTCTTTCATTCTAAAAGAGTACTTTTCATTTAATAGAGGATTGTACATGTAAATAGAGTTCACTAAAGTTTTCTGTATTTGATCGTATCATATAAACACAATATATACTTCTAAAGTCAGAAATCTTGCGTCTTTACAAGCAACGCCTGATAAGATAGCTCGAAAAGTTTTATATCCAATCTCAATACAGGGCATTTCTCTCTATCCCATGACAAATCGTTCTCCGATCATGTTTGTTTTCCAGCTCTCATCACAGTGATGAAATTTACTCTTTCACATTCCAGTTTATATGTAACCAGAAATCCTGTGTAGATGAGATGTACAAATATCCCTTCCATCATTCGTAACAAGAGGTTATGATCATTTGAACGAAAATACATAGGGAAGTTGCAATATTCACGTAAATATACATAAACAAGCGATACAAATATTATGCATAATAAAATTTGACATCATAAATATTATTTGGCTATACGGAGAGCTGTCAGTTCATTCAAAAATATCATCGAAATTAAAGAAGGTTAACATCTGATCATATCCCTCCAATGCTATTTTGTACATGGATTTTATTTGGATATGCTACTGAATCGACCCTACAGGAAATTTGGAGCCGCGCACTATCTGCAATTTGACTGAATAAAACTATTACCAGACGGCGCTACTGAAATGAATTTTGGTTGTGTCTAACATCACTTGGGCTGGAAACATCACTGATTAGGAATGGATATCCGACACACGTGTCTGGTGCATAATATATATTGGTCTGAAATTTTCTTCAAGAAGTTATAGAGTTGGAACACTTCCATAATTATTAAAGATGTCAGAGATGCTTCTGAGTTTTACGCCCTTTCTTAAAGTGCCTTTTCAATTTAATGATTGTGCCTATTCATTGATAATTTTTGCGTTTTCATTGTTTTCAATAAAACTAAGATGAACTTTGAAAAAGAAGTTGATTCTTGTGATGTATGTATGAATGGGCATATAAATTTATGATAATCTTGACAGTGCCATGTTAGCTCAGGCGGTAAAGATGTTTGTCCTTCTAACAGAAAGTACTGAGTTCAATTCGCCATGCGGATTTCGGTTTTTTTTCTCTCTCTCGCTTCAATGAATTCTCTAGTTTTATATCATGATAAACCTTTTATGCTGCGTTTATGAAGAAAATATTCAGAGGGGGATGTACTTTTTCTTAAGGTAATTAAATTTTATTTGTCAAAAATTGTTATCATGAAAGCAGATGTTTATTTTCTTCTCCTAAATAATCAGTGATCACCATTTATTATGGGTTGATAATCACAAGTCTTCATTGTTCACTGTGTCCATCTTCTATTTTTCAGCATGTTCCTCCAGAAATAATTCTGTTTGGCAAACTTTGAAATCACTGGTTTTGCATTTGTACTTCTAGAACACAAATATTTTAAGTAGTAAATTACAAAAACGTCAATTTTGAAATTGTTATTCACAACGAGACTTTCATCCCAAAACAAAAACAAAAATATAAAAAAATGTCGAAATGAAAAAAATATTCTTTCATCTCTGATACCTTGTCTGATTCGAACCAGCAACCTTTCCCTTAAGTGGTCACGGTGTCTGATCTTTGGTCAGTGTTTTAACCACTACACCACGAAGGCCCAATGAGAATAGGTGTTAATTATTACGAGAAGAAAACGCTTTAGAGAAACATGGCCAGGGGAAATCATTCATACTAGCAGTGGAAAAAAGTGTAAACTTTCAATTATAGTGATTTTAAGGATATATTCTCTTCTTTCTTGAATAATGAAATGGAGAAAATAGTGCAGTACAATAATAATTTGATCAAAACTACAATCAAAAATGACAATGGCTTTCTTTCATTCTAAAAGAGTACTTTTCATTTAATAGAGGATTGTACATGTAAATAGAGTTCACTAAAGTTTTCTGTATTTGATCGTATCATATAAACACAATATATACTTCTAAAGTCAGAAATCTTGCGTCTTTACAAGCAACGCCTGATAAGATAGCTCGAAAAGTTTTATATCCAATCTCAATACAGGGCATTTCTCTCTATCCCATGAAAAATCGTTCTCCGATCATGTTTGTTTTCCAGCTCTCATCACAGTGATGAAATTTACTCTTTCACATTCCAGTTTATATGTAACCAGAAATCCTGTGTAGATGAGATGTACAAATATCCCTTCCATAATTCGTAACAAGAGGTTATGATCATTTGAACGAAAATACATAGGGAAGTTGCAATATTCACGTAAATATACATAAACAAGCGATACAAATGTTATGCATAATAAAATTTGACATCATAAATATTATTTGGCTATACGGAGAGCTGTCAGTTCATTCAAAAATATCATCGAAATTAAAGGAGGTTAACATCTGATCATATCCCTCCAATGCTATTTTGTACATGGATTTTATTTGGATATGCTACTGAATCGACCCTACAGGAAATTTGGAGCCGCGCACTATCTGCAATTTGACTGAATAAAACTATTACCAGACGGCGCTACTGAAATGAATTTTGGTTGTGTCTAACATCACTTGGGCTGGAAACATCACTGATTAGGAATGGATATCCGACACACGTGTCTGGTGCATAATATATATTGGTCTGAAATTTTCTTCAAGAAGTTATAGAGTTGGAACACTTCCATAATTATTAAAGATGTCAGAGATGCTTCTGAGTTTTACGCCCTTTCTTAAAGTGCCTTTTCAATTTAATGATTGTGCCTATTCATTGATAATTTTTGCGTTTTCATTGTTTTCAATAAAACTAAGATGAACTTTGAAAAAGAAGTTGATTCTTGTGATGTATGTATGAATGGGCATATAAATTTATGATAATCTTGACAGTGCCATGTTAGCTCAGGCGGTAAAGATGTTTGTCCTTCTAACAGAAAGTACTGAGTTCAATTCGCCATGCGGATTTCGGTTTTTTTTTCTCTCTCTCGCTTCAATGAATTCTCTAGTTTTATATCATGATAAACCTTTTATGCTGCGTTTATGAAGAAAATATTCAGAGGGGGATGTACTTTTTCTTAAGGTAATTAAATTTTATTTGTCAAAAATTGTTATCATGAAAGCAGATGTTTATTTTCTTCTCCTAAATAATCAGTGATCACCATTTATTATGGGTTGATAATCACAAGTCTTCATTGTTCACTGTGTCCATCTTCTATTTTTCAGCATGTTCCTCCAGAAATAATTATGTTTGGCAAACTTTGAAATCACTGGTTTTGCATTTGTACTTCTAGAACACAAATATTTTAAGTAGTAAATTACAAAAACGTCAATTTTGAAATTGTTATTCACAACGAGACTTTCATCCCAAAACAAAAACAAAAATATAAAAAAATGTCGAAATAAAAAAAATATTCTTTCATCTCTGATACCTTGTCTGATTCGAACCAGCAACCTTTCCCTTAAGTGGTCACGGTGTCTGATCTTTGGTCAGTGTTTTAACCACTACACCACGAAGGCCCAATGAGAATAGGTGTTAATTATTACGAGAAGAAAACGCTTTAGAGAAACATGGCCAGGGGAAATCATTCATACTAGCAGTGGAAAAAAGTGTAAACTTTCAATTATAGTGATTTTAAGGATATATTCTCTTCTTTCTTGAATAATGAAATGGAGAAAATAGTGCAGTACAATAATAATTTGATCAAAACTACAATCAAAAATGACAATGGCTTTCTTTCATTCTAAAAGAGTACTTTTCATTTAATAGAGGATTGTACATGTAAATAGAGTTCACTAAAGTTTTCTGTATTTGATCGTATCATATAAACACAATATATACTTCTAAAGTCAGAAATCTTGCGTCTTTACAAGCAACGCCTGATAAGATAGCTCGAAAAGTTTTATATCCAATCTCAATACAGGGCATTTCTCTCTATCCCATGAAAAATCGTTCTCCGATCATGTTTGTTTTCCAGCTCTCATCACAGTGATGAAATTTACTCTTTCACATTCCAGTTTATATGTAACCAGAAATCCTGTGTAGATGAGATGTACAAATATCCCTTCCATAATTCGTAACAAGAGGTTATGATCATTTGAACGAAAATACATAGGGAAGTTGCAATATTCACGTAAATATACATAAACAAGCGATACAAATGTTATGCATAATAAAATTTGACATCATAAATATTATTTGGCTATACGGAGAGCTGTCAGTTCATTCAAAAATATCATCGAAATTAAAGGAGGTTAACATCTGATCATATCCCTCCAATGCTATTTTGTACATGGATTTTATTTGGATATGCTACTGAATCGACCCTACAGGAAATTTGGAGCCGCGCACTATCTGCAATTTGACTGAATAAAACTATTACCAGACGGCGCTACTGAAATGAATTTTGGTTGTGTCTAACATCACTTGGGCTGGAAACATCACTGATTAGGAATGGATATCCGACACACGTGTCTGGTGCATAATATATATTGGTCTGAAATTTTCTTCAAGAAGTTATAGAGTTGGAACACTTCCATAATTATTAAAGATGTCAGAGATGCTTCTGAGTTTTACGCCCTTTCTTAAAGTACCTTTTCAATTTAATGATTGTGCCTATTCATTGATAATTTTTGCGTTTTCATTGTTTTCAATAAAACTAAGATGAACTTTGAAAAAGAAGTTGATTCTTGTGATGTATGTATGAATGGGCATATAAATTTATGATAATCTTGACAGTGCCATGTTAGCTCAGGCGGTAAAGATGTTTGTCCTTCTAACAGAAAGTACTGAGTTCAATTCGCCATGCGGATTTCGGTTTTTTTTTCTCTCTCTCGCTTCAATGAATTCTCTAGTTTTATATCATGATAAACCTTTTATGCTGCGTTTATGAAGAAAATATTCAGAGGGGGATGTACTTTTTCTTAAGGTAATTAAATTTTATTTGTCAAAAATTGTTATCATGAAAGCAGATGTTTATTTTCTTCTCCTAAATAATCAGTGATCACCATTTATTATGGGTTGATAATCACAAGTCTTCATTGTTCACTGTGTCCATCTTCTATTTTTCAGCATGTTCCTCCAGAAATAATTATGTTTGGCAAACTTTGAAATCACTGGTTTTGCATTTGTACTTCTAGAACACAAATATTTTAAGTAGTAAATTACAAAAACGTCAATTTTGAAATTGTTATTCACAACGAGACTTTCATCCCAAAACAAAAACAAAAATATAAAAAAATGTCGAAATAAAAAAAATATTCTTTCATCTCTGATACCTTGTCTGATTCGAACCAGCAACCTTTCCCTTAAGTGGTCACGGTGTCTGATCTTTGGTCAGTGTTTTAACCACTACACCACGAAGGCCCAATGAGAATAGGTGCTAATTATTACGAGAAGAAAACGCTTTAGAGAAACATGGCCAGGGGAAATCATTCATACTAGCAGTGGAAAAAAGTGTAAACTTTCAATTATAGTGATTTTAAGGATATATTCTCTTCTTTCTTGAATAATGAAATGGAGAAAATAGTGCAGTACAATAATAATTTGATCAAAATTACAATCAAAAATGACAATGGCTTTCTTTCATTCTAAAAGAGTACTTTTCATTTAATAGAGGATTGTACATGTAAAAAGAGTTCACTAAAGTTTTCTGTATTTGATCGTATCATATAAACACAATATATACTTCTAAAGTCAGAAATCTTGCGTCTTTACAAGCAACGCCTGATAAGATAGCTCGAAAATTTTGATAAAGGTGATTGTTATCCAATCTCAATACAGGGCATTTCTCTCTATCCCATGACAAATCGTTCTCCGATCATGTTTGTTTTCCAGCTCTCATCACAGTGATGAAAGGAGCTGTTAAGATAAGGGCCGTATTTAGCCCTGAATCTCGTGACTTATTTCTTCCGCATGGCAAATCGTACACAGAAAAACATGAATCATTATTGAAATATAATGTATTTGCAGACCTTTTACATGTTTTACATTATGTTAAGGAACTCTTAAGGTTGTAAAATTAAGGTCGAAAGAGGTAGGGGTGCTCGGATAGAAAATCCGATAATATCGACAAAAAACATATATATTTTTGAATATTTTATCTAAAATGGATAAATATCAGCTAAAAGACATCAAATATGTCTACATTGTGTATCAGAAATAGATTTCGAACGTTCTACCTCCTTAAATCGGCAAATAATGAAATCCGGAACTTAAAATACGGTCTTATTCTTCATTCAATGGCTACAATGTAAGCCTTTTAGCGCGAAATACACATTGACGGAGAAATGAACATCACTCTTGCTTATTTCGTTTCTAATTCTTGTATCTTTCATTCAATCATATTGAGTACACAATGTTTGATGGATTAAAGAGGAAAAATAGTCAAATGTGCTATATTTAATGGTCAAAAAGATCGATTCTTATAAAATGCAACCCCCTTTCCATTTTTAGTTTTTCGTCTCTGGGGTAGTGTTCCCCCCGGAGATACAGAATCCCACTTTGCCAAAAAAATTGTATTATGGATACACATCTCCAGTAAAAGTGGCTTTCTGTATATCCGGGGGGAACAATGTTCAATAAAACTTTTCCGTTTTCTATTGATTTCTATAAGAAAAAGATAAGTTTTGACCTAAAAATTAGCAATATTATGCAATACAAATGAAAAATAACTTCATATTCTGATGGGACGCCGTATAGGTATACATTTTACCAAAAAAGGTTCTTGAAATTTAAATTTTCAAAATTCCACTTTTCAGGGCTGATTTTACGCCTTATCTTAACAGCTCCTTTACTCTTTCACATTCCAGCTTATATGTAACCAGAAATCCTGTGTAGATGAGATGTACAAATATCCCTTCCATCATCCGTAACAAGAGGTTATGAACATTTGATTGAAAATACATAGGGAGGTTGCAATATTCACGTAAATATACATAAACAAGCGATACAAATGTTATGCATAATAGAATTTGACATCATAAATATTATTTGGCTATACGGAAAGTTGTCATTTCATTCAAAAATAACATCGAAATTAAAGGAGGTTAACATCTGATCATATCCCTCCAATGCTGTTTTGAACATGGATTTTATTTGGATATGCTACTGAATCGACACTACAGGAAATTTGGAGCCGCGCACTATCTGCAAAGTAAATGGACAAATTTGATTGAATAAAACTATAAGCAGAGGGCGCTAATGAAATGAATTTTGGTTGTGTCTAACATCACTTGGGCTGGAAACATCACTGATTAGGAATGGATATCCGACACACGTGTCTGGTGCATAATATATATTGGTCTGAAATTTTCTTCAAGAAGTTATAGAGTTGGAACACTTCCATTATTATTAAAGATGTCAGAGATGCTTCTGAGTTTTACGCCCTTTCTTAAAGTACCTTTTCAATTTAATGATTGTGACTATTCATTGATAATTCTTGCGTTTTCATTGTTTTCAACAAAACTAAGATGAACTTTGAAAAAGAAGTTGATTCTTGTGATGTATGTATGAATGGGCATATAAATTTATGATAATCTTGACAGTGCCATGTTAGCTCAGGCGGTAAAGATGTTTGTCCTTCTAACAGAGAGTACTGAGTTCGATTCGCCATACGGATTTCGTTTTTTTTCTCTCTCGCTTGAATGAATTCTCTATTTTTATATCATGATAAACCTTTTATGCTACGTTTATGAAGAAAATATTCAGAGGGGGATGTACTTTTTCTTAAGGTAATTAAATTTTATTTGTCAAAATTTGTTGTCATGAAAAATTTGGCAGATGTTTATTTTCTTCTCCTAAATAGTCAGTGATCATCTTTTATTATGGGTTGATAATCACAAGTCTTCATTGTTCACTGTGTCCATCTTCTAATATTCAGAATGTTCCTCCAGAAATAATTCTGTTTGGCAAACTTTGAAATCACTGGTTTTGCATTTGTACTTCTAGAACACAAATGTTTTAAGTAGTAAAATACAAAATCGTCAATTTCGAAATTGTTATTCACAACGAGACTTTCATCCAAAAACAAAAACAAAAATAAAAAAAAAGTATAAATAAAAAACTTATTCCTTCATCTTTGATACCCTGTCTGATTCGAACCAGAAACCTTTCCCCTGAGTGGTTACGGTGTCTGATCTTTGATCAGTGTTTTAACCACTACACCACGAAGGCCTAATAAGAATAGGTGTTAATTATTACAAGAAGAAAACGCTTTAGAGAAACATGGCCAGGGGAAATCATTCATACTAGCAGTGGAAAAAATTGTAAACTTTCAATTATAGTGATTTTAAGGATATATTCTCTCCTTTCTTGAATAATGAAATGGAGAAAATAGTGCAGTACAATAATAATTTGATCAAAATTACAATCAAAAATGACAATGGCTTTCTTTCATTCTAAAAGAGTACTTTTCATTTAATAGAGGATTGTACATGTAAATAGAGTTCACTAAAGTTTTCTGTATTTGACCGTATCATATAAACACAATATATACTTCTAATGTCAGAAATCTTGCGTCTTTACAAGCAACGCCTGATAAGATAGCTCGAAAAGTTTTATGTAGGCGATTGTTATCCAATCTCAATACAGGGCATTTCTCTCTATCCCATGACAAATCGTTCTCCGATCATGTTTGTTTTCCAGCTCTCATCACAGTGATGAAATTTACTTTTTCACATTCCAGCTTATATGTAACCAGAAATCCTGTGTAGATGAGATGTACAAATATCCCTTCCATCATCCGTAACAAGAGGTTATGATCATTTGAATGAAAATACATAGGGAAGTTGCAATATTCACGTAAATATACATAAACAAGCGATACAAATGTTATGCATAATAAAATTTGACATCTTAAATATTATTTGGCTATACGGAATGTTGTCATAACCTTCAAAAATATCATCAAAATTAAAGGAGGTTAACATCTGATCATATCCCTCCAATGCTATTTATTTGGATATGCTACTGAATCGACCCTACAGGAAATTTGGAGCCGCGGACTATCTGCAAAGTAAATGAACAAATTTGATTGAATAAAACTATAACCAGAGGGCGCTACTGAAATGAATTTTGGTTGTGTCTAACATCACTTGGGCTGGAAACATCACTGATTAGGAATTGATATCCGACACACGTGTCTGGTGCATAATATATATTGGTCTGAAATTTTCATCAAGAAGTTATAGAGTTGGAACACTTCCATTATTATTAAAGATGTCAGAGATGCTTCTGAGTTTTACGCCCTTTCTTAAAGTGCCTTTTCAATTTAATGATTGTGACTATTCATTGATAATTCTTGCGTTTTCATTGTTTTCAATAAAACTAAGATGAACTTTGAAAAAGAAGTTCATTCTTGTGATGATGTATGAATGGGCATATAAATTTATGATAATCTTGCCAGTGCCATGTTAGCTCAGGCGGTAAAGATGTTTGTCCTTCTAACAGAAAGTGCTGAGTTCGATTCGCCATACGGATTTCGTTTTTTTCTCTCTCGCTTGAATGAATTCTCTAGTTTTATATCATGATAAACCTTTTATGCTGCGTTTATGAAGAAAATATTCAGAGGGGGATGTACTTTTTCTTAAGGTAATTAAATTCTATTTGTCAAAAATTGTTATCATGAAAAATTTGGCAGATGTTTATTTTCTTCTCCTAAATAGTCTGTGATCACCTTTTATTGTAGGTTGATAATCACAAGTCTTCATTGTTCACTGTGTCCATCTTCTATTTTCAGCACGTTCCTCCAGAAATAATTATGTATGGCAAACTTTGAAATCACTGGTTTTGCATTTGTACTTCTAGAACACAAATGTTTTAAGCAGTAAAATACAAAAACGTCAATTTTGAAATTGTTATTCACAACGAGCCTTTCATCCCAAAACAAAAACAAAAATATAAAAAAGTCGAAATAAAAAAAATATTCCTTCATCTCTGATACCCTGTCTGATTCGGACCAGCAACCTTTCTCTTGAGAAGTCACGGTCTCTGATCTTTGATCAGTGTTTTAACCACTACACCACGAAGTCCCAATGAGAATAGGTGTAAATTATTACGAGAAGAAAACGCTTTAGATAAACATGGCCAGGGGAAATCATTCATACTAGCAGTGGAAAAAATGGTAAACTTTCAATTATAGTGATTTAAAGGATATATTCTCTTCTTTTTTGAATAATGAAATGGAGAAAATAGTGCAGTACAATAATAATTTGATCAAAATTACAATCAAAAATGACAATGGCTTTCTTTCATTCTAAAAGAGTGCTTTTCATTTAATAGAGGATTGTACATGTAAATAGAGTTCACTAAAATTTTCTGTATTTGATCGTATCATATAAACACAATATATACTTCTAATGTCAGAAATTTTGCGAATTTACAAGCAACGCCTGATAAGATAGCTCGAAAAGTTTTATATAGGTGATTGTTATCCAATCTCAACACAGGGCATTTCTCTCTATCCCATGACAAATCGTTCTCCGATCATGTTTGTTTTCCAGCTCTCATCACAGTGATGAAATTTACTCTTTCACATTCCAGTTTATATGTAACCAGAAATCCTGTGTAGATGAGATGTACAAATATCCCTTCCATCATCCGTAACAAGAGGTTATGATCATTTGAATGAAAATACATAGGGAAGTTGCAATATTCACGTAAATATACATAAACAAGCGATACAAATGTTATGCATAATAAAATTTGACATCATAAATATCATTGGGCTATACGGAGAGTTGTCATTTCATTCAAAAATATCATCGAAATTAAAGGAGGTTAACAGTGGCGGATCTAGGATTTCATAAAAGGGGGGCCCAAGGTTTCAGCTCGAAGAAAATTGTTCACGGAAAAACTGACAAGCAAAAAAAAAAAGGTCGAGACGAAAAACGTGAACCTCACGACTACTGATCTAATTAAGAAATGGGGTGGGGAGGGGAGTTGATTCATTTACTTTAGTTTATAGGTAAATTGGCGGGCGTAGCGAGCCAGAAAATTTTTTTAAGATATGAAGTTTTCATTTGTTTTTAAATTCATTTGTTTTTAAATTAAGTCATCCGTACATGTATATAAACAACTTTATTCTATATTGGCGAGCGGAGCGAGCCGTAAAATTTTTTAATAGATGGTCACATTTTGTCTTAGGAATACAATCTCTCTCTCTCATTTTCCATGCTCCATTTTTCTTTGACCAATTTGGGAAGGTTGGGAGGATTAGGGCATTACAACTCCACAACCTGGATAGATCGACCCATGAAAATGAAGCATTTGGTAATTATTCAAGTGTCAATTTGATTTTGAATTTTGTATATATTTTGTTTATGACAAATGAATCCGTTCAAACACGATGACAAAGAAAGTTGAAGACAAAGTGAAGACGAAAAAATTAACAACTAATGAAAAATTTAGTGCGGCGAGCGAAGCGAGCCCAAAATTTCCCCAAAAGTAAAGAGAATAAGCATAAAAAGACTACTCTGAATCAATAGCTTTGGGTGAAAAAGGGGGGGCCCGGGCCCCCTGCCCCCCCCCCTCTAAATCCGCCACTGGTTAACATCTGATCATATCCCTCCAATGCTATTTTGAACATGGATTTTATCTGGATATGCTACTGAATCGACCCTACAGGAAATTTGGAGCCGCGCACTATCTGCAAAGTAAATGGACAAATTTGACTGAATAAAACTATTACCAGACGGCGCTACTGAAATGAATTTTGGTTGTGTCTAACATCACTTGAGCTGGAAACATCACTGATTAGGCATGGATATCCGACACACGTGTCTGGTGCATAATATATATTGGTCTGAAATTTTCTTCAAGATGTCATAGAGTTGGAACACTTCCATTATTATTAAAGATGTCAGAGATGCTTCTGAGTTTTACGCCCTTTCTTAAAGTGCCTTTTCAATTTAATGATTGTGCCTATTCATTGATAATTCTTGCGTTTTCATTGTTTTCAATAAAACTAAGATGAACTTTGAAAAAGAAGTTGATTCTTGTGATGTATGTATGAATGGGCATATAAATTTATGATAATCTTGACAGGGCGGACGTAGTTTTTTCTTGGGAGAGATGCGAGGTAGGAAAATGTCTATAACAACCCTATCCCCGCAGAATTCTTGTATTCATAGGGAGCATGAACTTTTTATTACCTCTTAGATGCAGAGTATATGGGACGTGGCTGAAAAATCGCCTTCATTATTTCAAATTTGATGTCAATCGATTTTCGATTTTCGATTTTCCACATATGCCCGATTCACGGACACGCTTGAGTAACGCGCAGGTAGAAAAGACAGGACTTGTACTGCAGTATGGCCAGTGACCTAAATACCTCAGAGGTTTTAAGAGATTGTAGAAGTGTTCTATTCGAACATGATGTCGCAGGTAGAAGTGATACGATACAACATCAGCCAGAATTTGTTGTAATGCTCAGTAATGTGCTCGCAATTATGGAGAAAATGGACGCTAAACTGTCACGCATAGAAAATCAAAACACTGGAATCGAGAAGAACACAAATGAGATAAAAGAACTTCGTATTAAACTGCAATCACTTGACAAAAAGATTGAAGAAGTAGAAGGTAAAGTAACTGGTTTGCAGAGCAGAGCAGATGTCTTTGAAAAGGATTTGCAGGAAAATAGCAATTTTTTCGACGATCTCAAAGTGAAAACAGATGTCATAATACAGAACGAGAAGGAGAAGAAGAAAGATATTTTGGCAGCCAAGGGAGAAATTGAAAACCTTAAGCAGCAGAATTCCGAGCTACAAGCCAAGATGGGAGAAATGCAGGGTAAAATTATTGACATGCAATGTCGTAATATGAAATACTGGTTCCTCAAAATGTTCTACCAAATCTGTATCGATCTTACTCACCAAAGTTTTATCTGAAATCAAATCTGGGCTTCAAAAATATTGTTCGACAGTGTATTCTCGCAGTGGTATCAACCAGATGTGGATTTTAAAGAATTCAAAGGAACTTTTAGAACATCTGAAATCCACTCATTTTAGTAGAGTCCATTCGATCAAAGCCTTTGATTTTTCGACACTTTACACTACAATTCCACATTCTAAATTGAAAGAAAGACTCGCAAAAATTATAAGTAATGCGTTTACAAGTAAGAACGGTAATCGCAAATACAAATTTATTGTTGTTAACTATGACAAAACCTACTTTGTAAAAGAAAAGTCCGATTCTGAAAATAAGTACACTGAAACAGACATTATTCAGATGTTAAACTTTCTGATCGACAACATTTTTGTGGTGTTTGGAGGAAAGGTCTTCCAGCAAATTGTCGGAATTCCAATGGGGACCAATTGTGCCCCACTCCTTGCCGACATTTTCCTTTACTCGTACGAAGCTGAATTCATTCAATCTTTGGTCTCTGAAGGGAAAAGATACTTAGCTTCTGACTTTAACTTCACTTACAGATACATAGACGATGTGTTGTCCATCAATAATCCAAAATTCGCGGATTACCTGAGCAGTATCTATCCTTCGGAGCTTGAAGTCAAAGAAACCACAGAGACAAATAATTCAGCATCCTATTTGGACATAATGTTGTCCTACGACACTGATGGTCACATGAACACCTCACTCTATGACAAACGTGACGACTTCAATTTCAGCATTACAAACTTTCCTTTTCTGAGTAGCAACATCCCTTCATCGCCTGCTTATGGCGTGTTCATATCTCAGTTGATACGCTATGCCAGAGCAAGTACCAAATATACGGATTTTGTTCTGAGAGCTAGGCGTCTTTCAGATAAGCTTCTCAGTCAGGGATATGTTTGTGACCGACTAACATCGTCACTGAGGAAGTTCTACGGTCGATATGGGGAACTCGTCATACACTATGATGTTCCACTCTCAAGAATGGTGGATGATATTCTGTCATAGACCATTTGAACCATCCAACCAAAGATTGTTCTCTATATCTTCCAAAATGGAAGTAACCGGATGTGACAGTTCTACCGAATTGAAGCGACGGGTGTTGCATGCAAGCAGGAGATGCTTACTCTTCCTGGGCACCTGGTCTCACTCCCATATCGGGAGTTCGCTTCTTTTCATATGGTGGAGGTTTTTGTTTGTTTGCTTTGGTTCCTGTTTTGTCCTGATTTTGTATGCCTTCGGTTTCTGATTTTTGAATTATCGATTTTGTGCTGTATACAGGGATATGGTCATTATCCATATTTGTCATACAACCTCATCTTTAGCGGAATCCCAGAGTTCGAAAATGAGAACTGTTATACCACATTGCGCTCTTTCATGAACGATCATTTGAACGTAGATGCGTACAATATAGCGTTTGCAAATGTACACAGGATAGGGAGCAGATCTGATTCAAAACGTCGAGGGAAGCCTAGATCAATTATCGCTCGATTTATTCACAATGACGATTTGCTTATGGTTAAAAACGCTGCAAGAAAGTTGAAGGGTAAACCGTATTGGATAACGGAACAATATCCGCAGGAAATCGAAGATAGACGAAGACGCCTCTATCCGATTGCGAAAGCTGAAAGAAAGAAATCGTCGCGAGTTTCACTTGTACGTGACAGATTGTATGTTAACGGCCAATTAGTTGATGTTCCGAATGAACCGTTTACAGCAGACAGCCCAACGGTGCAGTCCACGCCTATCCGTGCCAGATCCCAGAATGACAGTTCATTTAGTGAAGGTACCCGACCACCGTTAAAGCGTTTTAGAGTTGGTTCGACCCCAGTGTACGATTAGGGGTGCGACAGAGGGCAGCTACCTCGAAATAACAATAACACTTCTTGTAATTCTAGTACAAGTGATACAAGTAGTTTATCATGTTTATGTGGTGATCAAAGCTCACCAAGTAGGTCTGAGCTCCATTTTCTTACCTTAAATGTATGTGGTCTGTTGAAAAAGTCATTATACCCAGAATTTCAAAGTTTAATTGCTAAATATGATATATGTTGTTTTGTCGAAACTAGAATGGATGATTTTGATCGAATTAATGTACCTGGCTATAATGTTAAAATGAAAAATCGCAATACATGTAAAAGGTCAAAGTCAGGTGGAATAGCTTTAGTCTATAAGGACTCCTTAGAAAAATGCATTACATGTATAGAAACTGATTGTAAATATGTTCTATGGTATAAGATTGACAAGATGCTGTTACAAACAGAAAATGATGCTATTTTTGGGATAATCTATATTCCTCCTGAGATCGAGTTCTAGATATTGTATTGGAGATCCTTACTGTGAATTAGAAAATGAAATTTTAAATCTTAAAGGCAAATATGACCATATATGTCTTATGGGTGACTTTAATGCCAGGACAGGCCATGATGATGATTTTTTGATTATTGAAAATGATAAAGATGTTTTCTCTGAAATATTTGGAACAAATTTAAATATATTGGATAACTTAAATATCCAATGTGACAGAATTAATAAAGATGTAAAAAAGAATAATTTTGGAAATCAGCTACTAGATATGTGTCGATAGAACCAATTATTAATCTGTAATGGCCGTTTTGGGCAAAATAGCGGAAACTTTACATGCAAAAACTCTAGTGTTGTTGATTATATTATATGTTCACCTGTGTGCATAACAAATATTTGTGATTTTAATGTTCATGATTTTAGCTGTCTGTTCTCTGATGCACATTGTCCACTATCCTTTGTATTAAAATGTGAAAATATTGATGAGAGGCTAGACATGTCAGAAGAACGTATTATTTCTGAAACTGAATCAGTAAAAATTAAGAAGTGGGATAATTTGAAAAAAACCTATTATATAGTTTTGAATAATAGGTTAAATAATTTTGCTGATGAATTATCCCTTATTTGTGAAAATCAAGCTGGATTCCGCAAAAATTTTTCAACAATCGACAATATCTTTGTTCTGTATTCGATTCTTAATTTACTTAAAAGAAAGAGAAAGAAACTATATGCTGTATTTATAGACTTTGAAAAAGCTTTTGATAGGGTATGGAGAAATGGGTTATGGTATAAAATGCTTTTAAATCACATCAATGGTAAAATGTATAGAATAATAAATGTAATGTATCAAGGAATTAAGTCAAGAATTGTCTACAATCAAGATAAAACAAGTTATTTCCCATGTCAAAATGGCTTAAGGCAAGGGGAAAATCTTTCCCCTTTTCTATTTTCACTATATCTCAATGACCTTGAAAAATTTATGAGTTCTAGTCATATTCAAGGGATAACAAGTTTGACTGATGAAATAGAAGAAAAACTAGGCATTTTTCTGAAGCTATTTATTCTCCTTTACGCAGATGATACCGTCCTCATCTCAGAATCTTATGATGATTTACAGCTGCAACTAAATGTATTTTATGACTACTGCAATTTTTGGAAACTAAAGGTAAATATAGATAAAACCAAAGCCATTGTCTTCTCAAGGTCAGCCCCACCAACTGAGTTTCTGCACTTTGGAGATAAACACATTAAGTATGAAAATGAGTTCAATTACTTAGGAGTCATCTTTAATAAAAATGGTTCTTTCACAAACACAAAGAAAAATAATATAAAAAAGGCAAATTTTGCAATGTATGAAATACTGAAAAAAGGGAAAGATTTAAACTTATCTGTAAGCTGTCAGTATGACCTATTTGACAAGATAGTGAAACCAATCTTAATCTACGGATGTGAAATATGGGGATATACAAATTGTGAATCTATTGAGAGAATACATCTAAAATTTTGTAAATTGTTATTGAATTTAAAGAAATCTACACCGAGTTTCATGGTATATGGGGAACTGGGGGCTTACCCATTGGAAATCAGTATCAAATGTAGAATAATTAGCTACTGGGACCGTTCACCAAAAAGCTTAAACTAAAGGATTTTTAAAGATGACTTCAAATTTGAAAACTATTTAGATATATTGGACTACAAAAATAGAGTTTGTTTGTGTAGATTTCGGACATGTAATCATAGGTTACCGATAGAAATAGGCCGATGGTATAATCTGGAAAGAAAAGATAGGATTTGCAATTTATGTCTAGAAAATAAAATGGGGGATGAATTTCACTATATTTTAGAATGTAAATTGTTAAGAAATGAAAGGAAAAGTCTACTTGGTAATTATTATTGTAGAAGAGTGAATACTTTAAAAATGAAAACATTATTTCAGAGTGATAATATCTCAAATCTTAAAAAACTGTGCAAATTCATTAAAATTATAAATAATACTGCGTCTCCATAAAATTGGTCATGCACTGTACTTTTGTACCTGCTTTAATGATCATGTATTGCACAATGTGAAAGTAAAGTGTTAATAATTGAAATGTATTTAAGCATTATGTATTTTCTAATTTGGTCATGCACTGTACTACTGTACCTCCTCTTATGATCATGTACTTATTGATGTGATAGTCATAGTATGTTTCTTAAACTATGTAAAATATGCAGATTTCATCTATAAATAACTGCAATTTTCATTTGTGATAGCAAAGTACTGTTTCTCAAATTACTTTAAAATTTTTCCAAACTTCATCAATAAATATACTATTTTTCATCTGCAGATCAGGTCGATCATGCACTGTACTATTGTACCTGCTTTATGATCATGTATCAACAAATGATAGTATAATACTGTATTTTGCTAAGCAGCCTTTCTCTTCTAATAAAATAAAAATCTTTTTAAACTTAAGCTCATTTCATGAATCTGCAAATTTGATCATGCACTGTACTAACATGCATATGCTCTTATAATTATGTCAAAACTGCTCTATCCTTGCAAAATTATTTCGATCCACTTTTGTATATATGAAACAAATTTTTGTGTCCTTTGTTGAACTTGTATGCAGTGTACCTGCACTGTTACATCGTACCTGCTAAATGAACATTTTCTTGTAAAACTTTACAAACAGATTCTGCTCTTATATGATTCTTAGAAAATATTGCTCTACTTTTGTTGAAATTCTGCTTATCTTGTCATGTCACATATTTTTATTGTTTTGGTAATTATATGTATGTTTTGTCTCTATACCAATACTTGGTTTATGAGAAATAAATGAATCTTGAAATCTTGACAGTGCCATGTTAGCTCAGGCGGTAAAGATGTTTGTCCTTCTAACAGAAAGTACTGAGTTCAATTCGCCATGCGGATTTCGGTTTTTTTTTTCTCTCTCTCGCTTCAATGAATTCTCTAGTTTTATATCATGATAAACCTTTTATGCTGCGTTTATGAAGAAAATATTCAGAGGGGGATGTACTTTTTCTTAAGGTAATTAAATTTTATTTGTCAAAAATTGTTATCATGAAAAATTTGGCAGATGTTTATTTTCTTCTCCTAAATAATCAGTGATCACATTTTATTATGGGTTGATAATCACAAGTCTTCATTGTTCACTGTGTCCATCTTCTATTTTTCAGCATGTTCCTCCAGAAATAATTATGTTTGGCAAACTTTGAAATCACTGGTTTTGCATTTGTACTTCTAGAACACAAATATTTTAAGTAGTAAAATACAAAAACGTCAATTTTGAAATTGTTATTCACAACGAGACTTTCATCGCAAAACAAAAACAAAAATATAAAAAAATGTCGAAATAAAAAAAATATTCTGTCATCTCTGATACCTTGTCTGATTCGAACCAGCAACCTTTCCCTTAAGTGGTCACGGTGTTTGATCTTTGGTCAGTGTTTTAACCACTACACCACGCCGGCCCAATGAGAATAGGTGTTAATTATTACGAGAAGAAAACGCTTTAGAGAAACATGGCCAGGGGAAATCATTCATACTGGCAGTGGAAAAAAGTGTAAACTTTCAATTATAGTGATTTTAAGGGTATATTCTCTTCTTTCTTGAATAATGAAATGGAGAAAATAGTGCAGTACAATAATAATTTGATCAAAATTACAATAAAAAATGACAATGGCTTTCTTTCATTCTAAATGAGTGCTTTTCATTTAATAGAGGATTGTACATGTAAATAGAGTTCACTAAAGTTTTCTGTATTTGATCGTATCATATAAACACAATATATACTTCTAATGTCAGAAATCTTGCGTCTTTACAAGCAACGCCTGATAAGATAGCTCGAAAAGTTTTATATAGGCGATTGTTATCCAATCTCAATACAGGGCATTTCTCTCTATCCAATGACAAATCGTTCTCCGATCATGTTTGTTTTCCAGCTCTCATCACAGTGATGAAATTTACTCTTTCACATTCCAGCTTATATGTAACCAGAAATCCTGTATAGATGAGATGTACAAAAATCCCTTCCATCATCCGTAACAAGAGGTTATGAACATTTGATTGAAAATACATAGGGAGGTTGCAATATTCACGTAAATATACATAAACAAGCGATACAAATGTTATGCATAATAAAATTTGACATCATAAATATTATTTGGCTATACGGAGAGCTGTCATTTCATTCAAAAATATCATCGAAATTAAAGGAGGTTAACATCTGATCATATCCCTCCAATGCTATTTTGAACATGGATTTTATTTGGATATGCTACTGAATCGACCCTACAGGAAATTTGGAGCCGCGCACTATCTGCAAAGTAAATGGACAAATTTGACTGAATAAAACTATTACCAGACGGCGCTACTGAAATGAATTTTGGTTGTGTCTAACATCACTTGGGCTGGAAACATCACTGATTAGGAATGGATATCCGACACACGTGTCTGGTGCATAATATATATTGGTCTGAAATTTTCTTCAAGAAGTTATAGAGTAGGAACACTTCCATTATTATTAAAGATTTCAGAGATGCTTCTGAGTTTTACGCCCTTTCTTAAAGTGCCTTTTCAATTTAATGATTGTGCCTATTCATTGATAATTCTTGCGTTTTCATTGTTTTCAATAAAACTAAGATGAACTTTGAAAAAGAAGTTGATTCTTGTGATGTATGTATGAATGGGCATATAAATTTATGATAATCTTGACAGTGTCATGTTAGCTCAGGCGGTAAAGATGTTTGTCCTTCTAACAGAAAGTACTGAGTTCAATTCGCCATGCGGATTTCGGTTTTTTTTTCTCTCTCTCTCGCTTCAATGAATTCTCTAGTTTTATATCATGATAAACCTTTTATGCTGCGTTTATGAAGAAAATATTCAGAGGGGGATGTACTTTTTCTTAAGGTAATTAAATTTTATTTGTCAAAAATTGTTATCATGAAAAATTTGGCAGATGTTTATTTTCTTCTCCTAAATAAACAGTGATCACCGTTTATTATGGGTTGATAATCACAAGTCTTCATTTTTCACTGTGTCCATCTTCTATTTTTCAGCATGTTCCTCCAGAAATAATTATGTTTGGCAAACTTTGAAATCACTGGTTTTGCATTTGTACTTCTAGAACACAAATATTTTAAGTAGTAAAATACAAAAACGTCAATTTTGAAATTGTTATTCACAACGAGACTTTCATCGCAAAACAAAAACAAAAATATAAAAAAAATGTCGAAATAAAAAAAATATTTTTTCATCTCTGATACCTTGTCTGATTCGAACCAGCAACCTTTCCCTTAAGTGGTCACGGTGTCTGATCTTTGGTCAGTGTTTTAACCACTACACCACGCAGGCCCAATGAGAATAGGTGTTAATTATTACGAGAAGAAAACGCTTTAGAGAAACATGGCCAGGGGAAATCATTCATACTAGCAGTGGAAAAAAGTGTAAACTTTCAATTATAGTGATTTTAAGGATATATTCTCTTCTTTCTTGAATGAAATGGAGAAAATAGTGCAGTACTATAATAATTTGATCAAAATTACAATAAAAAATGACAATGGCTTTCTTTCATTCTAAAAGAGTGCTTTTCATTAAATAGAGGATTGTACATGTAAATAGAGTTCACTAAAGTTTTCTGTATTTGATCGTATCATATAAACACAATATATACTTCTAATGTCAGAAATCTTGCGTCTTTACAAGCAACGCCTGATAAGATAGCTGGAAAAGTTTTATATAGGTGATTGTTATCCAATCTCAATACAGGGCATTTCTCTCTATCCCATGACAAATCGTTCTCCGATCATGTTTGTTTTCCAGTTCTCATCACAGTGATGAAATTTACTCTTTCACATTCCAGTTTATATGTAACCAGAAATCCTGTGTAGATGAGATGTACAGATATCCCTTCCATCATTCGTAACAAGAGGTTATGATCATTTGAATGAAAATACATAGTGAAGTTGCAATATTCACGTAAATATACATAAACAAGCGATACAAATGTTATGCATAATAAAATTTGACATCATAAATATTATTTGGCTATACGGAGAGCTGTCATTTCATTCAAAAATATCATCGAAATTAAAGGAGGTTAACATCTGATCATATCCCTCCAATGCTATTTTGAACATGGATTTTATTTGGATATGCTACTGAATCGACCCTACAGGAAATTTGGAGCCGCACTATCTGCAAAGTAAATGGACAAATTTGACTGAATAAAACTATTACCAGACGGCGCTACTGAAATGAATTTTGGTTGTGTCTAACATCACTTAGGCTGGAAACATCACTGATTAGGAATTGATATCCGACACACGTGTCTGGTGCATAATATATATTGGTCTGAAATTTTCTTCAAGAAGTTATAGAGTTGGAACACTTCCATTATTATTAAAGATTTCAGATATGCTTCTGAGTTTTACGCCCTTTCTTAAAGTGCCTTTTCAATTTAATGATTGTGCCTATTCATTGATAATTCTTGTGTTTTCATTGTTTTCAATAAAACTAAGATGAACTTTGAAAAAGAAGTTGATTCTTGTGATGTATGTATGAATGGGCATATAAATTTATGATAATCTTGACAGTGCCATGTTAGCTCAGGCGGTAAAGATGTTTGTCCTTCTAACAGAAAGTACTGAGTTCAATTCGCCATGCGGCTTTCGGTTTTTTTTCTCTCTCTCGCTTGAATGAATTCTCTAGTTTTATATCATGATAAACCTTTTATGCTGCGTTTATGAAGAAAATATTCAGAGGGGGATGTACTTTTTCTTAAGGTAATTAAATTTTATTTGTCAAAAATTGTTATCATGAAAAATTTGGCAGATGTTTATTTTCTTCTCCTAAATAATCAGTGATCACCTTTTATTATGGGTTGATAATCACAAGTCTTCATTGTTCACTGTGTCCATCTTCTATTTTTCAGCATGTTCCTCCAGAAATAATTATGTTTGGCAAACTTTGAAATCACTGGTTTTGCATTTGTACTTCTAGAACACAAATATTTTAAGTAGTAAAATACAAAAACGTCAATTTTGAAATTGTTATTCACAACGAGACTTTCATCGCAAAACAAAAACAAAAATACAAAAAAAATGTCGAAATAAAAAAATTATTCTTCCATCTCTGATACCTTGTCTGATTCGAACAAGCAACCTTTCCCTTAAGTGGTCACGTTGTCTGATCTTTGGTCAGTGTTTTAACCACTACACCACGCAGGCCCAATGAGAATAGGTGTTAATTATTACGAGAAGAAAACGCTTTAGAGAAACATGGCCAGGGGAAATCATTCATACTGGCAGTGGAAAAAAGTGTAAACTTTCAATTATAGTGATTTTAAGGATATATTCTCTTCTTTCTTGAATAATGAAATGGAGACAATAGTGCAGTACAATAATAATTTGATCAAAATTACAATCAAAAATGACAATGGCTTTCTTTCATTCTAAAAGAGTGCTTTTCATTTAATAGAGGATTCTACATGTAAAGAGAGTTCACTAAAGTTTTCTGTATTTGATCGTATCATATAAACACAATATATACTTCTATTGTCAGAAATCTTGCGTCTTTACAAGCAACGCCTGATAAGATAGCTCGAAAAGTTTTATATCCAATCTCAATACAGGGCATTTCTCTCTATCCCATGACAAATCGTTCTCCGATCATGTTTGTTTTCCAGCTCTCATCACAGTGATGAAATTTACTCTTTCACATTCCAGCTTATATGTAACCAGAAATCCTGTGTAGATGAGATGTACAAATATCCCTTCCATCATCCGTAACAAGAGGTTATGATCATTTGAATGAAAATACATAGGGAGGTTGCAATATTCACGTAAATATACATAAACAAGCGATACAAATGTTATGCATAATAAAATTTGACATCATAAATATTATTTGGCTATACGGAAAGTTGTCATTTCATTCAAAAATATCATCAAAATTAAAGGAGGTTAACATCTGATCATATCCCTCCAATGCTATTTTGAACATGGATTTTATTTGGATATGCTACTGAATCGACCCTACAGGAAATTTGGAGCCGCGCACTATCAGCAAAGTAAATGGACAAAACTATAACCAGAGGGCGCTACTGAAATGAATTTTGGTTGTGTCTAACATCACTTGGGCTGGAAACATCACTGATTAGGAATTGATATCCGATACACGTGTCTGGTGCATAATATATATTGGTCTGAAATTTTCTTCAAGAAGTTATAGAGTTTGAACACTTCCATTATTATTAAAGATGTCAGAGATGCTTCTGAGTTTTACGCCCTTTCTTAAAGTGCCTTTTCAATTTAATGATTGTGACTATTCATTGATAATTCTTGCGTTTTCGTTGTTTCAATAAAACAAAGATGAACTTTGAAAAAGAAGTTGATTCTTTTGATGTATGTATGAATGGGCATATAAATTTATGATAATCTTGTCAGTGCCATGTTATCTCAGGCGGTAAAGATGTTTGTCCTTCTCACAGAAAATACTGAGTTCGATTCGCCATACGGATTCCGTTTTTTTCTCTCTCGCTTGAATGAATTCTCTAGCTTTATATCACGATAAACCTTTTATGCTGCGTTTATGAAGAAAATATTCAGAGGGGGATGTACTTTTTCTTAAGGTAATTAAATTTTATTCATCAAAAATTGTTATCATGAAAAATTTGGCAGATGTTTATTTTCTTCTCCTAAATAGTCAGTGATCACCTTTTATTATGGGTTGATAATCACAAGTCTTCATTGTTCACTGTGTCCATCTTCTATTTTTCAGCACGTTCCTCCAGAAATAATTATGTTTGGCAAACTTTGAAATAACTGGTTTTGCATTTGTACTTCTAGAACACAAATGTTTTAAGTAGTAAAATACAAAAACGTCAATTTTGAAATTGTTATTCACAACGAAACTTTCATCCCAAAACAAAAACAAAAATATAAAAAAGTCAAAATAAAAAATTATTCCTTCATCTCTGATACCCTGTCTGATTCGAACCAGCGACCTTTCCCTTCAGTGGTCACGGTGTCTGATCTTTGATCAGTGTTTTAACCACTACACCACGAAGACCCAATAAGAATAGGTGTTAATTATTACGAGAAGAAAACGCTTTAGAGAAACATGGCCAGGGGAAATCATTCATACTAGCAGTGGAAAAAATTGTAAACTTTCAATTATAGTGATTTTAAGGATATATTCTCTTCTTTCTTGAATAATGAAATGGAGAAAATAGTGCAGTACAATAATAATTTGATCAAAATTACAATAAAAAATGACAATGGCTTTCTTTCATTCTAAAAGAGTGCTTTTCATTTAATAGAGGATTGTACATGTAAATAGAGTTCACTAAAGTTTTCTGTATTTGATCGTATCATATAAACACAATATATACTTCTATTGTCAGAAATCTTGCGTCTTTACAAGCAACGCCTGATAAGATAGCTCGAAAAGTTTTATATAGGCGATTGTTATCCAAACTTCAACACAGGACATTTCTCTCTATCCCACGACAAATCGTCCTCCGATCATGTTTGTTTTCCAGCTCTCATCACAGTGATGAAATTTACTCTTTCACATTCCAGCTTATATGTAACCAGAAATCCTGTGTAGATGAGATGTACAAATATCCCTTCCATCATCCGTAACAAGAGGTTATGAACATTTGATTGAAAATACATAGGGAGGTTGCAATATTCACGTAAATATACCTAAACAAGCGATACAAATGTTATGCATAATAAAATTTGACATCATAAATATTATTTGGCTATACGGAAAGTTGTCATTTCATTCAAAAATATCATCAAAATTAAAGGAGGTTAACATCTGATCATATCCCTCCAATGCTATTTTGAACATGGATTTTATTTGGATATGCTACTGAATCGACCCTACAGGAAATTTGGAGCCGCGCACTATCTGCAAAGTAAATGGACAAAACTATAACCAGAGGGCGCTACTGAAATGAATTTTGGTTGTGTCTAACATCACTTGGGCTGGAAACATCACTGATTAGGAATGGATATCCGATACACGTGTCTGGTGCATAATATATATTGGTCTGAAATTTTCTTCAAGAAGTTATAGAGTTTGAACACTTCCATTATTATTAAAGATGTCAGAGATGCTTCTGAGTTTTACGCCCTTTCTTAAAGTGCCTTTTCAATTTAATGATTGTGACTATTCATTGATAATTCTTGCGTTTTCATTGTTTCAACAAAACTAAGATGAACTTTGAAAAAGAAGTTGATTCTTTTGATGTATGTATGAATGGGCATATAAATTTATGATAATCTTGACAGTGCCATGTTAGCTCGGGCGGTAAAGATGTTTGTCCTTCTAACAGAAAGTACTGAGTTCGATTCGCCATACGGATTTCGTTTTTTTTTCTCTCGCTTGAATGAATTCTCTAGTTTTATATCATGATAAAGGTTTTATGCTGCGTTTATGAAGAAAATATTCAGAGGGGGATGTACTTTTTCTTAAGGTAATTAAATTTTATTCGTCAAAAATTGTTATCATGAAAAATTTGGCAGATGTTTATTTTCTTCTCCTAAATAGTCAGTGATCACCTTTTATTATGGGCTGATAATCACAAGTCTTCATTGTTCACTGTGTCCATCTTCTATTTTTCAGAACGTTCCTCCAGAAATAATTATGTTTGGCAAACTTTGAAATAACTGGTTTTGCATTTGTACTTCTAGAACACAAATGTTTTAAGTAGTAAAATACAAAAACGTCAATTTTGAAATTGTTATTCACAACGAGCCTTTCATCCCAAAACAAAAACAAAAATTTAAAAAAAAGTCAAAATAAAAAAATATTACTTCATCTCTGATACCCTGTCTGATTCGATCCAGCAACCTTTCCCTTGAGTGGTCACGGTCTCTGATCTTTGATCAGTGTTATAACTACTACACCACGAAGGCCCAATGAGAATAGGTGTTAATTATTACGAGAAGAAAACGCTTTAGATAAACATGGCCAGGGGAAATCATTCATACTAGCAGTGGAAAAAATTGTAAACTTTCAATTATAGTGAATTAACGGATATATTCTCTTCTTTCTTGAATAATGAAATGGAGGAAATAGTGCAGTACAATGATAATTTGATCAAAATTACAATCAAAAATGACAATGGCTTTCTTTCATTCTAAAAGAGTGCTTTTCATTTAATAGAGGATTGTACATGTAAATAGAGTTCACTAAAGTTTTCTGTATTTGATCGTATCGTATAAACACAATATATACTTCTAATGTCAGAAATCTTGCAGCCAGATAAGATAGCTCGAAAAGTTTTATATAGGCGATTGTTATCCAATATCAATAGAGGGCATTTCTCTCTATCCCATGACAAATCGTTCTCCGATCTTGTTTGTTTTCAAGCTCTCATCACAGTGATGAAATTTACTCTTTTACATTCCAGCTTATATGTAACCAGAAATCCTGTGTAGATGAGATGTACAAATATCCCTTCCATCATCCGTAACAAGAGCATTTGATTGAAAATACATAGGGAGGTTGCAATATTCACGTAAATATACATAAACAAGCGATACAAATGTTATGCATAATAAAATTTGACATCATAAATATTATTTGGCTATACGGAAAGTTGTCATTTCATTCAAAAATATCATCAAAATTAAAGGAGGTTAACATCTGATCATATCCCTCCAATGCTATTTTGAACATGGATTTTATTTGGATATGCTACTGAATCGACCCTAAAGGAAATTTGGAGCCGCGCACTATCTGCAAAGTAAATGGACAAATTTGATTGAATAAAACTATAACCAGAGGGCGCTACTGAAATGAATTTTGGTTGTGTCTAACATCACTTGGGCTGGAAACATCACTGATTAGGAATTGATATCCGACACACGTGTCTGGTGCATAATATATATTGGTCTGAAATTTCCTTCAAGAAGTTATAGAGTTGGAACACTTCATTATTATTAAAGATGTCAGAGATGCTTCTGAGTTGTACACCCTTTCTTAAAGTGCCTTTTCAATTTAATGATTGTGACTATTCATTGATAATTCTTGCGTTTTCATTGTTTCAATGAAACTAAGATGAACTTTGAAAAAGAAGTTGATTCTTTTGATGTATGAATGGGCATATAAATCTATGATAATCTTGCCAATGCCATGTTAGCTCAGGCGGTAAAGATGTTTGTCCTTTTAACAGAAAGTACTGAGTTCGATTCGCCATACGGATTTCGTTTTTTTTTCTCTCTCGCTTGAATGAATTCTCTAGTTTTATATCATGATAAACCTTTTATGCTGCGTTTATAAAGAAAATATTCAGAGGGGGATGTACTTTTTCTTAAGGTAATTAAATTTTATTTGTCAAAAATTGTTATCATGAAAAATTTGGCAGATGTTTATTTTCTTCTCCTAAATAATCAGTGATCACCTTTTATTATGGCTTGATAATCACAAGTCTTCATTGTTCACTGTGTCCATCTTCTATTTTTCAGCACGTTCCTCCAGAAATAATTATGTTTGGCAAACTTTGAAATCACTGGTTTTGCATTTGTACTTCTAGAACACAAATGTTTTAAGTAGTAAAATACAAAAACGTCAATTTTGAAATTGTTATTCACAATGAGCCTTTCATCCCAAAACAAAAACAAAAATATAAAAAAGTCGAAATAAAAAAATTATTCCTTCATATCTGATACCCTGTCTGATTCGAACCAGCAACCTTTCCCTTGAGTGGTCACGGTCTCTGATCTTTGATCAGTGTTTTAACCACTACACCACGAAGGCCAAATAAGAACAGGTGTTAATTATTAAGAGAAGAAAACGCTTTAGATAAACATGGCCAGGGGAAATCATTCATACTAGCAGTGGAAAAAATTGTAAACTTTCAATTATAGTGATTTAAAGGATATATTCTCTTCTTTCTTGAATAATGAAATGGAGAAAATAGTGCAGTACAATAATAATTTGATTAAAATTACAATAAAAAATGACAATGGCTTTCTTTTATTCTAAAAGAGTGCTTTTCATTTAATAGAGGACTGTACATGTAAATAGAGTTCACTAAAGTTTTCTGTATTTGATCGTATCATATAAACACAATATATACTTCTAATGTCAGAAATCTAGCGTCTTTACAAGCAACGCCTGATAAGAAAGCTCGAAAAGTTTTATATAGGCGATTGTTATTCAATCTCAATACAGGGCATTTCTCTCTATCCCATGACAAATCGTTCTCCGATCATGTTTGTTTTCCAGCTCTCATCACAGTGATGAAATTTACTCTTTCACATTCCAGCTTATATGTAACCAGAAATCCTGTGTAGATGAGATGTACAAATATCCCTTCCATCATCCGTAACAAGAGGTTATGAACATTTGATTGAAAATACATAGGGAGGTTGCAATATTCAAGTAAATTTAAAAAGGAAAATAGAAACACATGGGCATATGGCCGATTAAACAAGCGATACAAATGTTATGCATAATAAAATTTGACATCAAAAATATTACTTAGGTATTCGGAAAGTTGTCATTTCATTCAAAAATATCATCGAAATTAAAGGAGGTTTAAATCTTATCATATCCCTCCAAGCTATTTTGAACATGGATTTTATTTGGATATGCTACTGAATCGACCCTACAGGAAATTTGGAGCCGCGCACTATCTGCAAAGTAAATGGACAAATTTGATTGAAATAAAACTATAAACAGAGAGCGCTACTGAAATGAATTTTGGCTGTGTCTAACATCACTTGGACTGGAAACATCACTGATTAAGAATTGATATCCGAAACACGTGTCTGGTGCATAATATATATTGGTATGAAATTTTCTTCAAGAAGTTATAGAGTTGGAACACTTCCATTATTATTAAAGATGTCAGAGATGCTTCTGAGTTTTACGCCCTTTCTTAAAGTGCCTTTTCAATTTAATGATCGTGACTATTCATTGATAATTCTTGCGTTTTCATTTGTTTTCAACAAAACTAAGATGAACTTTGAAAAAGAAGTTGATTCTTTTGATGTATGTATGAATGGGCATATAAATTTATGATAATGTTGACAGTGCTATGTTAGCTCAGGCGGTAAAGATGTTTTTCTTTCTAACAGAAAGTACTGAGTTCGATTCGCCATACGGATTTTTTCTCTCTCTCTCTTGAATGAAATATCTAATTTGATATCATGATAAACCTTTTATGCTGCGTTTCTTAATTGATATCCGAAACATGTGTCTGGTGCATAATATATATTGGTCTGAAATTTTCTTCAAGAAGTTATAGAGTTGGAACACTTCCATTATTTTTAAAGATGTCAGAAATGCTTCTGAGTTTTACGCCCTTTGTTAAAGTACCTTTTCAATTTAATAATTGTGACTACTCATTGATAATCCTTGCGTTTTCATTTGTTTTCAATAAAACTAAGATGAACTTATAAAAAGAAGTAGATTGTTTTGATGTATGCATGAATGGGAACATAAATTTTTGATAATCTTGACAGTGCCGTGTTAGCTCAGAGGGTAAAGATGTTTGTCCTTCTGAGAGAAAATTCGATTCGCCATACGTATTTTTTCTCTCTTTCTCTCTCGCTTGAATGAAATCTCTTGTTTTATATCATGATAAACCTTTTATGCTGCGTTCATGAAGAAAATATTCAGAGGGGGATATACTTTTTCTTAAGGTAATTGTATTTTATTTGTTAAAAATTGTTATAATGAAAAAAATGGCAGATGTTTATTTTTTCTCCTAAATAATCAGTGATCACCTTTTATTATGAGTTCTTATGAAGTCTTTACTATTCACTGTGTCCATATTCTATTTTTCAGCACGTTCCTCCAGAAATAATTATGTTTGGCAAACTTTAAAATCACTGGTTTTGGATTTGTACTTCTAGAACACAAATGTTTTAAGTAGTAAGATACAAAAACGTCAATTTTGAAATTGTTATGCACAACGGGACTTTCATCCCAAAACAAAAATACAAAAAAAAAGTCGAAATAAGAAAAATTATTCCTTCATCTCTGATACCCTGTCTGATTCGAACCAGCAACCTTTCCCTTGAGTGGTCACGGTATCTGATCTTTGATCAGTGCTTTAACCACTACACCACGAAGGCCCAATAAGAGAAGGCGTTAATTGTTACGAGAAGAAAACGCGTAAGAGAAACATATCCAAGGGAAATCATTCATGCTAGCGGTGGAAAAATGTAAACTTTCAATTAAAGTGATTTTAAGGATATATTTTCTTCTTTCTTGAATAATGAAATGCAGATAATAATGCAGTACAATAATAATTTGATCAAAATTACAATCCAAAAATGACAATGACTTTCTTTCATTCTAAAACAGTACTTTTTACTTACTAGAGGTTGTACATGTTAACAGAGATCACTGAAGTTTTCTGTAATTGATCTTATCATATAAACACTTTTTTTTAAAGTAAGAAAACTTGCTTTTACAAACAGCGCCTGTTATGATAGCTCAAAGAGTTTTATATAGGTGATTGTTTTCTAATCTCAACACAGGACATTCTCTCTATCTCATGACAAATCTTTTCCTGAGGGCACATGAAGCCAAGTTCGATTAATTTCGGTTGTTCATTTCTTCAAACGCATTTGAACATTTCTGTTCGCAATTTTTTTTTACATTTTTAAAACCTGGGTCCTTTAGCATCATATCCCGGGCATTTTGTAATGTCTTTCGGTATATATAGGACATAATTTTCACACATATTGGTTATATTACATTGTTTAGATTGATATTGATATGTTCATTATTGACACACTCATTAAGTTTATATGCATGGTTAATTCAAAACAGTTAGAAATTGAGTAAAGATATACTCCATGTATAATAAATGTTGCTGTAGTACCCCTTTTGATGTTCTTTTCTGTTAAAAGAGAAAGGGGTAGGGCCACGAAGCCCGGTATAAGCCCTAATTTTGAACATTGTACTTCATGGAATTTTTAACTGTTATTTGACATTTTGAAACGTTCTCTATTGAATCACGAATCTATCTTTTGTAAACATTGCGTTTATCAATACTTTTAAGCCTTTTGAAAACAACAACAAGGTCATATCGCTCGAAATTAATGCAAAAAGAATGGCCGCATGCATTTATTAAGATGGAAAATTTATATGTGAAAGATTATCATTATATCCTTTTGTTATAAACATTTTGTCTCAGTAAACGCATGCGGCCACATTGAATTCTTCGATAAAAGACAAAATTCCCAGCAATTTTCGCCATATTTTACCAATAACGTCCAAATGACGTCACTTCATGACGTCATTACAGTTAAATGGTACTTTGTTTGGTGATATTTTTCTTTTCGTGAAAAGCGGTAAACATTCGTGTATTTTCATGAGAGATATCAAGTATTTCCAATGAAATTTATTTCTGGAGAAAAATTGAGGGCCGATTGAGGGGTCTCGTGGCCCTACCCCTTTCCCAATTTTATTTATTTTTTTCTCATTTTTTTTAAAGTCTAAGGGTGATATATTTTACATGAAGTGCACGCGAACTCCAGATAAGCCTGCTGATCTAATTTTACATGCTGTAAACTAAGGAAATTCAGAAAAAATAGGCACTTTTCAAGGAAAAAAATGCCCCTTTCTAAGCTTGTTTTAACCCACACCTAGACCACTTTATGAAGAGTATAAATTGATTGAGCACATTTCGTTTTACATATTCACATTTAAGAGGATAAAGTGATTTAATATAGAATGTTTTTTAGTTGACTGCAATACCCGTTTCCATCGAAACGAGTCTTTTAAAAATGCTTTGTTTTCATTGTTTTCAAAATTCTGACAAATTCAGACATGGTTACAATGACAACGGAAACTTGCAAAAATGAAGCCAATTTTCATCATAATGAGTCATACCTATGTCCTTTACACAAAATCTTCAAAATCGGTAACGTGCCGTGCCACGGTCCTATTGAATTTGGTTGTTTCTTACAGAGTATTAGTATTAATAAGAACGACGCTTTCAACAGTGCTGCCATAGAACAGCGTTCTGAAATTGAATGAATTTTCTAATTGCTACACTCCATACTATTATATTAGACATTTTTCATCGTAACGAACTTCGCACTTCGAACTTCTTACTTCGAACATCGTTGAATCAGTAGATTATCTGCCATTCACGTATTAACTCATTAGCGGAGTCATCTACATTTTGATAAGAATACTCAATGAAATTGGTATATTGGACTTCCTGTACTACTGGCGCGTTTTTTTGGCAACTCATAGAATTAAAGTACGAAGTCCGCAGTACGAAGTGCTTATTAATGTTTCGGAAAATGAATCAACATAAGGGGTATCTAACGCCAAAATGATTCCAAATTTGAATAGAAAATTAAGTATTATCATCCGTAAAGTCTAAATAGAAGCTTGTCAAATCCGGTAATGTCCAAAAAGGTAAAAGATGACCAATTAGAACAATTGAAAAGGTCGTTTTAAAGAATGCCGTCATAAATTCTTGAAATGCAAGCAGCGGCAACTTGAATAATTTAGAAGAAATTAAATATGCATCAAAATTGAAAATTTGAAAGGTCATTGATCCAAAAACTGCCTGCTAAACATAAAAATGTTTTTAAAATCTACTACTCCGATATATTATTAGAAAAAAGTTCCACAACAAAGAATACTATCAACTTTAACTTTCTGAATCTTTAAATATTTTGCACTAAATACAAAATTTCTCACCAACCGGAAGGAAATAAGTTTACATGTTAACGTCTCCTTCCTTTTCTGTTAATATTCTTGTCATCAAAATGTAGTCGAAGTTTGCGCTTGCTTTGGAATAGCGTATGCGTAGCGAATACAACATAGGCATGAAACTAAGGAATGTTACTACTATGGAAAAGTTATCATTTTAATGTGAAGTCGAATATTAATACTTATGAAAATTTGTACTTTTGAAGTTTAAGTCGTTACATTTGTCGTATTTTGAGTATTCAGGCTACCCTTTTTCGTCAAGAGATCGTGAGATCATAGGCATTTATTACAGTTCCGGGTTGCTTGATGATTTAAGGGTTACATGTATTTAAAGGGTCTTACTCCACGTTTATCGAAAAATCGACATGACCTCGTTTCAATCTTCAGAAATAGGTTAATCAACATCAAAACCCATTGTCTTTGGTACATTTCGATAAGGTAATTCATACTTGATCTCCATAAAAATTTGAAATCAGTACCTCCCTTACACACCGAGATATTCCATTACCGCGTCTCTTATAAGCGCCGTATTTCTAGGTCGGACAAAAAGGATCAGGCTTCAGTGATGAACTTGACGCACCTCTCGACCATTTAATGAACATCTCAAAGACAAAACATTATATAGCCCTTTATATGATTTAAACATTAAATAGCCCCTTATATTCTTGGTACAATTTCAAATAAAGCATTTGAACCATTTACTTGAAAAAGGGGATGATCTCCAGCATGATCACCCTGCACTCACCAAGCGAAGCAAACCCACAAGAAAATGATACGTAATGACATCAGACAATACACAAAAAAAGACACGGCAATATTCACTAGAACATCAGACAATCGAAACAGACGTACGGAAACATCAAACATTAATGACAACACATAAAAGGAAGTAGGCCAATGTGACTTTGAACGGCCATCTGCTATTAGCAAATGGTGGGATTATCCGGATTAAGTCCGCACAACCCTCCCAATAACACAGCGACATTTTGTAAGACAAATTCTATGTAAATGAATCTAAAGAATCTAAATTTGATCACCCGAGAAGTCTGACCAACTTTCAGATAGGACAGAGAATCAAGACCCAGTCTTCTCTGACGAGATTCAAACGAGGCCCGTTATGGAGTCTCGTCGTCATGGTTGACTAGAGTGCAACGTTCGGAAAGTCTCTGGTACAAAACTGTAGATTGGTCCAGTACCATGCCAAGTGTTCTTTTAATGACCTTGGGATCATATCCTCGGTAAAGCAGATGACTCAATATTTTCTTACATGCGTGGTTGAAATGAGGGTTCTAAAGGCCAGCGTATAGGATCAGTGGGATGAAATGAAAAATGTAAAAAGTTATGTATAATATGCCCGCGCAAAAGAGGTAGCTATATGAAGTGCTTTGATATGCCAGTGATGTTTTATATGATACCAATCGTGTGGAGTAATGACATCATGCAGTTGTATGTCTTTGATGTATGGTCGAAAGTTGAAAAATTTGGTCGCTACTGCCTGATTTTCACTAGACACCTTTTTGTCCGACCTAGAAATGCGTGCTGGTATAGACGCGATGGGAGGTATTATTTTCAAATTTTGTATGAAGATCCAATGTGGATTAATCCACCGTGATATACCTACTAAAATGGGGCCTGACATTCATGAGCCTATTTCTGAAGACTGAAACGATGACTTGTCGTTTTTTCGATAGACTCCGAGTAAAATCCCTTCACATAACCCATAGCATTCCTGTGATCTCATGTTATCTGTTGACGACAAAAGTAACCTGAATACTCAAAATACGACACATGTGACAACTTCAGCTTCAAAATTACAATTTCCTAAGTTGTGATATTTGACTTCAACTTAAAGATGGCATCTTTCCCATGTAGTAACATTCCTTCGTCCTTTGCCTACGTGTTATTCATATCGCACTTGGTACGCTATTCAAGAGCAAGCTCAAACTTCGACTTTGTTCTAAGAACCAAGGATGTTAACATAAAAACAAGTGAAACAAGTGAACGTTACATTTTGTAGGCGACAGTCTACAGATACCATGAAAATATTCAACATTGATGGAAGATATTTTAGGTTCGAATTATCCCAACACCGAATTTAACAAATGTACCGGATATGAGGATCACTGACGATGGTTTAGTACTCGAAATGTGCATGTGTTGTCAATGTTGCAAAATTATCTGTTCTTGAATGATTCTATTAAATTTGAAGACGTTTAACATCCCATTGCTGCACGGCCTAAGTGATTGATTTTGCTAACAAACAGGACATGCTTACTCTCCACTAGCACCTGAAATCATCTCCAATTATGATTTACTTTTGTTTCTTTGTGGAACGTTAAAAATGATTGTATTATTTGAATCTTCATAGAAATTTGTAACATGGCAATTCTTCGTATGTGACGCTGTTTACGTTAATCTTATGACATCGCACACATGTAAACTGACTTCCTTCTGGTTTATGAGAAATTGTGTATCTAGTTCAAAAATATTCAAAGAAACAGGAAGTTTCAGTTAATTGAATTCTTTGTTGTGGAACTATTTTATAATGACACATCGAAATAGTAGATTGTATTCTATGTCGTCCGAAATGGAAGTAACCGGATGTGACAGTTCTACCGAATTGAATTGAAGCGGCGGGTGTTGCATGCAAGCAGGAGATGCTTACTCCTCCTGGGCACCTGGTCTCACTCCCATATCGGGAGTTCGCTTCTTTTTATATGGTGGAGGTTTTTGTTTGTTTGCTTTGGTTCCTGTTTTATCCTGATTTTGTATGCCTTCGGTTTCTGATTTTCTGAATTATCGATTCGGTGCTGTATACAGGGATATGGTCATTATCCAATTTGTCATCTAAAAGAAATTATGCTGTTTAGCAGGCAGCTTTTGGATCAATGACCTTTCATTTTTCAATTATAGTACACATCTAATTTCTTCACGTTGGCATAACCCATAGTACATCAAACAACGGGGAAACGAGATAAATCCCTGTGCATGGGATCTAAATATAAAGCAGAGTCAATTGTTTCTTTTACTTCTATTTTAAAATGATTTGAAAATAAATAATATTTTATATTAGGACAAAAGTACATGTGGACTGTATTGATAACAAAACAATGCATAGTGATTGACAGATATCATAAATAAAATGCCGAAAGGTAAGAAATTACATTTCAAATCATATAAATAATCTATTTTAAGTGGCAGTGCTTCGGATTACTTTTTCTCAAGTAGGTTTTGATCCAAAGTAAATAACATCGAACTGTAAAAATGTTTTGTATCTCCGGAAATGTTAAATGAATTTACAGACAGACTGAGATAGACAAATATATAGAAAAAAACAAACCAAAAAGTCTTTAGTGTGCCGATTACAGGGATTTGTATGACTGTGTTAAGATTTAATCTCTCTCAGTTCGTTTGATGATCTATCAGATGTGGTTAACATGCATTTTAATAATGATGCATTGATGCCTATATCTCTCTGATACAAATGCAAAGACATGGGAAATGTTTCTTCAATTTGTAAAAAATGAAGTAAATCATGTTAAGTAAAAAAGACAAACACTTTGAAAAGAAAAAAAAACTACGTTTAAATATATTTATTCATCTTTTCTGCATTTATTAATGATGCAAAATGAGATCCAAAATATACAGTTTTCGTGTACATATAGCAGAATAATTTTATGCAAAATTACGGTAAATACTTTGAGATTACAACTTTAGACATATCCGATACACTCAAGTTCCCAACCCAGACCAGACCTGTCTTATCATCTACACATATCCCCCAGGGCCCTGAAAACCCAGTCTGTTCCTGTGTCAGTATAATATGTATTAACCTACCCTCCCTGTCTATGTAATGCACACAGTCATTGTTGTAATCAGTAACAAGGAAGTTGTTGTATTTATCTACAGATATCCCACAAAAATCAAGCGTCTTTGTCAGTTTGGCCTCCTTACCATCATACACCCACCTCACATCACCTCTGTCATCCACACACACTACATTACTAGGGTTTCCATTAACCACACACAGGTCCTTGCCATTACTAACCACACTGTAAGGATTCATGATCTGTTGTATACCCTGACCATCTATTCCCCTTATCTCACGTAGCTTTCTGCCTGTATCAGGAGAGTACACAGCCATGTGGTTCTTCTTACGATGGCCTCTCATACACACTACGACATCCTCTCTATCAGTCAGACATACACCATAAGGTACATATGGAGACGTGTCTTTTAGTATAGACACCACACCAATTTGTGATATACGTCTTACTTTCATATCCCCACATGTAACAATCATCTCCCCAGATCGTCTTATCTCCATGTCATTAATTCCTTCACTATCTATCGATGTGAAGGACCTGACCATCTTACTACTACCGTCATACAGATGCATGGTTTCACTTCCGGAAGACATAACCCAGGCTGTATTGTTACCTGCTGTGGTGATTGATGTGACACCAATCTTACAAGTAAAGGACGTGACCTTGTTTATATTGATGATAGATAGATTCCATTTTGTCATGGGAGTTAGGGTATGATTTTGCTCAGATGTTCGATCTGCCCATTCTATTTTCCCAATCTTTTCTCTGATTATGGTCAAGATGTCCCTCCCAGGTTTAAAGACAGGGATGATCAGATTTGGGGAGCGTACCTCGGGGAGCAGGGCCTTAAGGGAGGGAGGGGAGTATTTCATCATACTTAAATCACCCTTTTGTATTATTCCATTTATCTCTTTGATCATATCATGAATTTTTCCCTTCTGAGTATCAATACTTTTGAAAACATTATCAAATTCACTGTCATTAACATTGTGTTCAAGTGTTTCTAGAAGATCATCACACGATTCATCAACGGCTTGCTTCATTTCTTTTCTGAAAGTGTTAACTTCTCCTTTAACCCTGTCAACATGGGCTTTCTTTTCAGATCGGTCCTTTTTCGTTTGATCCACCATATGTTCTAGTGTCGGTATCACTTCTTTCTCTAGCTTCCTAACTTTATCATTAAGGCTATCCTCTACTGACAAATAAGCATCTTCTATCGTTGAGATATCATGTTTCTGATGATTTTGTACTTGACATGTGACGCAGCAGGGCACTTGGCAATTTTTGCAGTATGTTGAAACCTCTTTTTCCGGATGGATATGACATTGTTCGGCAATTTTCGACGGTCCATAGAGCCGCATGACGTCATTGGTGCGCGGTACCACGATATGATTCTTAAACAAAGAAATAGTTATGTGTGAAGCTTTACATGAGTTACACAGAGATTCAGCGCACGACTTACAAAACCATTGAATGTCATTTGTGTCTCCACAGAAACCACATGTTACCGCTAGCTGAGTGGAAAAAGCTGTGGCTCCGTTATCACTCATTCTTGTCGTCTGTTATCTATAAATGAATGATTAAAATCATTAGACGTTGCAAAAATGAATTCAGGCAAGGTCTTGTATCCGATCGGAGAAAAATAACGAAATGAAGAACAAACACAAGTCCAATCTCTCTTTGAAAATTTCGATCACTGTGATTTAATAAGGCCTGTCTTAAGAAAATAATTTGTAAAATTATCTCACATGAGTTTTCCACTATCTAGTACAGATATATGCCAAGATCGGATCTAGAGCTAGAACAGGATCTGATCCTCTTTTCGTGGAATTTGCTTAAAATGTGGATGTATTCAGTATCATTTTCACAAAAGGGCAGTTTAACCCATGCAAATTTGAAATAGCCAATTGATGCCGGTACGTTATCAAATAATTTTTTTCAAGTGTCTTTATTATAAGCTTTATCTGAATGATAAAAGTAGCTACACTCGCCTAGTGTATACCAACAGACACCCTGTGTATCTTTCATACTACCAAGGGTCTCAATATTCCTTAAACTTATCCACCGAAGACCTATGTAGAGATGGAAAGTGTTCCGTCTCTTTTCTCCTTTTGAAATTGGATTTCACACAACATTGGTAGAAAATTACAATGATTTTATCCTCTTCATTTATTTATTTGTCTATTTTCAACTTTTTGGACTCGACCTTTTACAACCTTGATTCTACACATTAGACTACGGACATCGACCAACTTAATTGGCTAATACTCTTCATTATTTCACATTAATTTCACATTTCCTCTTTTTCGGCCTCGGACATCACAGATGAGACATATATGCATCTTCTCGAGACAAGTGTATGTAATATCTTGCTCTTCCTTGTCAGATTTTAAATAAGAAATATATGAATTTTCCATGAGTGTCGGCTAGTGAGCATTCAATATATATAACCCTTGTGAACTCGTCATCCCTAGCAATTCGCACACATATTTCGAAAATAATCGTTTCTTTGAAAAAATCAAGTTCCTGACGATTAAACATTAGAAATCTATTCTGAAACTTGTACCCCTATCCCTTCTATTTAATTCGCATCGGCATATTCGACAGATTTCTATGGGCACCTCGATATAATTTTCAATCTGTTAGGTCGATTCTTATTGATCCAGTGTGCCTTACTACGGAGCCAATTAAATTAATGGCTTTATTTTGGCGAGGAATACGTTCGACATCCAACAAGGAGGGAGGGGATATGAAATTACGTTCACTTGTCTCGAGATGACGCATATTATGTACGTATTTTCTATTTCAATATTTACAATTTTTACGTCTGCAGTAATATGAATTATGGCAATGATCTAGAAGCAAAGCGAAGCGGAGTTATTTTCTAAATATTGTACAATTGTTTAACATCTTCAAATTCATTTTAGAGCTAATGAATTTACAGCATGGACAAGACATGCACATTTCGGGTGTTTAACCCTCGTCAGTGATCCTCAATCTAAAGAATGTATTATAGCCAGACTCCATGAAAATTATGTCCTAAATATACCAAGAGACGTAGCAAGATGGCTGGGATAAGATGCTTCAATTCTTAAAATTTCTACAACGTGGGTCCTGTAGCATCATATCCCACCCATCTAGTCTAGTTGCCAAATGGCTATTTTGGGGGGAACCCAAAAAAATGTTACGCACAAAATGTTTTTGCATGAAAGTGATGCTAATACCCTCTATTTTGATAATCCGGCGGATGCCACTCTAACAACAAAGAAACCTTCTTACATGGTTGATCAAAATGTTTCCTTTTCATCGTACTCCTACAATTCTCTACTCTAAATCACTTACAGAATTAAAGAAATATGAGCACAGAATTTGTCGCATCTGTTTTTCACACAACTCAGATTTCATGTGCGACTGCAAAAAATCAACAGGATAAAAGATAGAGGTACAGACGCGATTGGCACAATATTATCACAATTGGTCTCAACATTTTTTAAAAATTTAATTCTTTCAGCAGATCCAGGTTTGATTGAACTGCATCTTAAGAATGTTTCCATATGCATGGCTAAAATATTTAGTTTTTCTTGACATGTTATCGAAATTATTCAATTAACTGTTGGTGACAATGGTCATCTTAGAGTTTTGAACTCTTATAACGCATTTCATTCAATCGTACACTGGACCTTACATCAGATATACTGTCTAGATTCACTAAACCATCGCAATTCTTTATGAATAGCATGGCCTCAGTCACCATCTTTTCAATATCTGAATTAACTTCTCCGAAATTTGACACGGAACACCACTTCAAAAACTTCCCACAGAACAACCTTTGTCTTTCCAATACTATCATATGTTGATGATACCCATCATCATGATCTGTTCTCAATACCTTCATCTTCAGAATGTGAGTATTTATTCAATCGGATTGCTGCCTCGATCATCTGATTGCAAGTACATGTAATATCAATCAGTTGCACTTCATTTCCTGAGATTTTAAGCTTTCCTGACAGAATCTTTTATGTCATTGTGATTGTATGTAGGGGTCAATTGAATATCATTTAAATTTGCTCCCTGCAAAGTGATAGAAATTTTAAGTTCAGAAAATATGGCAAGGGGCGCTGCTGGAGAGGATTTTGGCTGTGTCATGAAGTCACTTTAATTGAAAGCATCACTGATGAGGATTTTTCTATCCGAAACAAGTGTCTGGTGCATAGAAATTGGTATAAAACTTTCTTCAAGAAGGTAAATAGTTGGAAAACTTATTATTGAACATCTGAAGTGTTTAGTTTTTTTTAGAAATATACGACCAGAAACATTCAGGTATTAATTCTGCATGAATGAGAGTCCTGCATACATCAATCGATCATCAGCTCCAAGGCATTCCTGTCGAATGAATAACATGGAGCTTATTTTAAGAACATATTTCGAATGAGTTAAAGAAGATCTCCTGACGATTATCTCAACAGCACTCACAATAGAGCACAAAATTGAGCATCGACGGACCCCTAGCAAGCTAAAGGTGGGACCAGGTGCCCGGGAGGATTAAGCATCCCCTGTTGGCTAGCCGCACCCGCCGTCGATGTTCACGCACGATAATGAAAAGAATATATAAAATACATGCACTGTTTTTTAAATACATTGCAAAGTTTGGAAGTTGCAAAACCGAAGTCATCTGCTCAACATCGACGTAGGGACTAGAACAACGTCATGTCTAAGCAGGTCTTTAAGAATCACTTCAATAATTGAAAACAATTACATAACCCTGGCAAAAATTATCTATATTTTAAAAAAGGTCTTCAAATTCATTAGTATCATTTAAAAGCAGATAAATTAACAGCGTGGACCAGACATGCACGTTTCGGGTATTTAATCCTCGTCAGTGATCCTCAATCCAAACAATGAAATATGGCCAAAATGTGTGATGATTATGTCCAGAATATACCGAAAGACGTAGCAAGATGACTGAAATATGATGCTACAGGACCCAGGTTTCAGAAATTTGTGACAATTTTGTAAACAGAAATTTTCGAATGCGTTTGAAGAAACGACCAACCGAAATTGATCGATATTGGCTACATGTGTCCTTGGGGACTCCTGGTCCACCAGCAGTGACACTCACCAAGTGGTACAAATGTTAATAGTCTTCAAACTCATTAGCATCATTTAAAAGCAGATTAATTAACAGCGTGGACCAGACATCAAAGACAGTGGCCGCTTTCTTTTGAACAATGTCTCAAATTTCACCCACGTCTTTCAAAAGCTCGCTACAAGACTCCATGTACCAGTAAATTGTTTTAAAAAAAGTGTTGACTTGAATACACATATCTTTGTTCTAGATTTTCTGTAAACGTTTTGCATTTTTCAAAGTCCCAACTTTTAATGGAAAATACCCTTCAAAAAACAAAGTTTTCTCTCTCATTCAGGTCTTCTCCCACTTCATTTATGAGCAAGTTGCTTAATACGAATTCAGAATAAAAGACAATAAAAACATTTCTTTTAGTACCATAATTGCTGTACCTCATACTAATTACAGTTTGAAAAAGTTCATTGCATTTTGCACATTTTTAGCGTTTTTACATCCAAGAGTAGTTGTTTTTCCCAATTTTTCGTACCAACATATTGCGAATCTGACTTCTGTATTATTTAAAATGAAAGGCAATAAATCTATTGTGTGTTTGGTACCAAAATTGTTTGTTTAGCTACAGAATGAAAAAAGATATTGTATTTTCCCAATTTTCAACGATTTTTAATCGATAATCCATAGATTTCCCCATTTTATTGAGAAGAAGATTGGTAAATTGAGCTTGAGACTTAAAGACAATTAAAATTGTCGTTCTTTTGGTACCAATTTTATTGCTCTAGCTTGGAAAAAGTACTTGAATTTTTCCTATTTTCAATGATTTTTCTTCGAAAAATACCATTTTACATCAAAATTTCGAAATGCCCAAGAGTGCCAGAGTGGCATCCGCCGGATTATCAAATAAGAGGGTATTGACAACACTTTCATGCAAAACCATTTTGTGCGTAAGAAATTTTTGGGTTTCATGAATGGCACCTAGTCTAATCCTGCTACATCTTTCGGTACATTTTTGACATAATAATTTTCACCCTCTTTGGCCATATTACATTTCTTAGATTGAGAATCACTGACGAAGGTTGAGTACCCGAAACGTGCATGTCTGGTCCATGCTGCAAATGTGTCTGTTTATAAATGATGCTATTTAATTGGAAGACGTTAACATGCTACTGGACCCAGGTTTTAGAAATTTGCGAATGTTTTATAAACAGAAATTTTCAAATGCGTTTGAAGAAACGATCAACCGAAATTGATCGAACTTTGCTATATGTGCCCTCGGGGACTCCTGGTCCACCAGCAGTGACACTCACCAAGTAGTACAAATGTTTAACGTCTTCAAATTCATAAGCATCATTTTAAAGCAGATAAATTTACAGCATGGACCAGACATGCACGTTTCGGGTATTCAACCCTACTCAGTGATCCTCAATATAAGCTAGTATTAGTGTGGTTGGGGGGAAGGCAATATTATTTTCATATAATGTTCTCCAATAATAATGGGCAATGTGAATACGTATGTTGATAAATAAAAATCCAAATTCATAATCAACATAAATGATTAAAATGAATAAATGAATATTGTTTGTCTAGATGAGATTAGATTTTTGACCCCCAGCAAGGTCAAAACGTGAGGCTCAAAGAACCTCACTAAGAAGTTTTTGATGAAGACGACTTCGATAATTTCAATTTCAGAGACAAGGGAAAGAAAGGTCATCCTCCCTGAATAGGCCCTGGGGTAATACTGCTATAATGATTCCTCAACATATGGAGATCATGTCACCAAAGTTCGATGCGCAGGTTCTGCTCCATGAAAATGCAAAGCCTTTCAGATGAGATCATACACGCGTTCAGTGAGAGCATTACACTATGCCCTGCAGTAGGCACCACCCCAAACAAGGTCACAACCAAATCCTGTTATTAAATAAGTGACACAGTCCTCACATCCTCACAGGGACCAACGTGACCTCTAGAATCATGCTGTAGAAGTCAACACGGTTTCGTGCGAAGGTAACCACCAGGGAGTATGCAGAATCACTGCGCTCCTACAAGCGCCAGTAGAAAAATAATTCCTATGTATAAATAGTGTTTAGACCTACTCAGGGTTACAATAAAAATGTAACTCCTACACATCCTTGTCCCACTCCATAGAAGTGATCCCCCTTTCTCTCCGTCCCTTAAAGGGACCCCCTCATCCCCAACCCCACTATGGGTTTCCCTTTCCTTTTCACACTTGGTCAAAGACCCAGTCCCTTTCCCATTATGGCTGAACATCCATTTCCCCTTCTTCTTTTCCTCTTGTCTGTTATGAGTTTAAGACGACTCCCTACACCAGCAATACCCCCTCCCACAACTTTCCCCACCCAATGTATGCCTTTTTTCGAAAAGTAGGAAAGGAAAACCTGGCAATTATTTGACTTTCTATGGTCATTCCTTGCCCCTCTTTCAAATGTAAATATTACAACAGAGTGTACTGCTAGATGCTTCAGGGGTTGTTAATATGTTGTGTTAGTGTTGTTGCGTTTCATTACTCTTAATTTGTATGTTCATCTACCCTTAGGAAGTTGTAAGGGTGTATTTGTGGTTTTAGCTCTGCTTTCGAGGCATGTATTTTATAACTGCAAATTACAATACTCCCACCTTCTATAAAAGCTAGTAGCATAATTTTCAAAAGGAGAAATTGTGCAGTATTTTTTGTATAGGACTAAGGTCGAATCCACCCAAACGGAAGTAGTCACAGTGTGATGTGCGTAGGACAATATGCTGGCCAACAGTATTGGGACCTCGTGTACTTAGAGGTATGAAATCAAATTGAATGTAAATAGTTTAACTCCAGCCTATTCTACCCAGTATTCCCTGTAAATAGATAGATATACGTTCTCGGTATACTTCACCAGTAATCAGTAAATTCCGAAAGCTGTATTGAGATACTTCATGTTCTGAGTGTTACTTTTTTTGTATTTAATACTGACAATAGCCACAGAGTTACTTAGTTACAGGCTAGCACTTGAAATCAATTGAAACGAATAGCGCATTGCAGCGAAACACATAAAAAAAAGATGAAACGAACAGCACTTATTCGCGAAATAAATATCGCACAGATAATAAGATTTATTGTACTTAATAAATCAGGGATCCAAATTTCATCTTCATTTCTTTCCGGAATCGGTAACGATAGCCCGACTCACGTTTAGAGTTATTCCTTTTTTGAAAAACTTCTCGTGGCGAAAGGCGCGAATAATTCACCAAAATTCTTTTTTTCAGATATCTAAGGATCGAAAGAGCAAGTAGGATTAAAACTATAGATATTGATACTTAAACATCGTCTTTGTAATTCTGCCAAAATAAAGTGCATTTGTTTATAAAGCGAAAGTTGGTGTTTATTGATTTTTAACTGGACCCAAAAGACGATGGAAGTATTTTATAATTGTTTTTTATTAATAATCACTTGCCGTGTTTTAGTTAATTAGCCAGGACAGGCAGCTCCGCAGTCTTCTCATAAAAGGATATAAGTGTATAGTCCCATCCAAGATAAATTTTATCAAATGTCGCGAAGTACTAAAACTATATTAAACGATGGTGTAAATCAGAAGAAGTCTAATCACATTCTCTGAATGACTGGAAAAAACCTAATATTGGATATTACTAATACTCGATAGATAACTTCCACAAAAATCCACATCATTTTGAAAATCCAAGTTCCAAATCTAAAAAAAAGATATTTCAAATCAAAATTACGCAAGTTACATGAAAAATATATCTTCGCTCCTGCAGACAAATTTAAGCAGCCAACAACACCATAATCATTTGAAAACGTTACTACATATCAACATTGGTTTCGTAACTTTCGTCTACAAACATTTTTATCAAAAGCAATGAAAGTGTGCCAAACATTTTGAGCAAATACAACAGTGAAATTTCTTCATCCCTATTTCTAAATTCATCTTCCTACACTATACTGCATACAAAAACTGCAAAAGTCTCTTTACAATCTGCACAAGTCTCCTAACATTGCTACAATGTAATTCTAGCGACTGCCCAACTACAATTTTGACTAGAAATCTGACGTCAGCACTCACGGTGATAAAGGAACAAGTAGCAAAATATTGTGAAACTATTCTAAACAGGAATGATGTGAACTTATTTTTATCTATTAAAGATTCAGGGGATGTTATTGACAAAATGAAATATAGAAATTTTCAAGCCAATACGATTTCTTCATACGACTTTTCAAATATTAACACCACGCTTCCTCGAATTCCTGATCAATTAATCATCAATTGTCCAAACTCATTTAATGATGCTTTAATCGAGAGGGGGAAACTTATATTTGTACATTTGAATCAAAGGGTTTCTTGTCCACTACAGAATACAAATCATACAAATCATGGACACGTGGTGACCTTTGTATTGCCTTGTCCTTCCTCTTGGACAACATTTATGTAAGATTTGGTGAGAATCTCTACAACCAGGTCGTTGGGATCCCTTTGGGTACTAATTGTGTGCCTCTTGTTGCAGATTTATTTTTATAAACATATATAAATGAATTTATCCTAAATATTCAAAAGCAAAGAAAACATGATGATGTGAAATGTTTCAATGGTATTTCTAGGTACTTGGATGATATTCTTGCTATCAACAACCTGTTTTTCAAAAGTATAAAAATGTGTTATTTATCCACAAGAACTGACTCTAAACAAGGCAAACGTTACAAACACAGAAACACACCGAAATAATGGAGATATTCATACAAGTGTGTATGACAAAAGAGACGATTCAACATAGTACATTTCCCTGGCTTGACGGTGATGTTCCTAGATTACCATCATATGAAACTACTCATGTTTTGGATTTTCAAAGCTGAAATTTACAAATTACCAAGAAACTTTTACGTCAAGGTTTTCGCTTTAACAAACTAGTAAAGACTTTTTTGGAATTTTACAAAAATCATTGTCAACTGAAATTCGGACCCATACAAGCAACAGAGTATAATACTTTCAATTGGGTATTTCGCAACCTGCATTTTATGATGTCATGATCAACAAAATAAGAAGGATCAAAGATAGACAGAATTACCATAGAAATAATTGTGTTAGAATCATCAAACTACCTTTTATACCGTGAATATAACCAGACAGACACTTGGCTTGGCACTGGACCAATGTACATACTTGTACCAGCGTATTCTCAAGAATTGCACCCTGACTGACAGTGACGACAGGACTCCATGACGGGCCCACTTTAGAGAAGTCAGGGCCCTGACCATCTGTCCTGTCTAAATGTTAGTCGTACTCCTCGGGTGATTACATGCATGAGCTCGCTGCAGCCGGCAAAGCTCGGACTGTATTTGGTATGCCTTCAGTTTTTAGCTTACCAGAGCTAAGCTTTTTGACATTTTTTACTTTTTCTCCAGAACCACTGAAGGGATTTTCATGAAACTAGATAGGAATGAAGAACCAATGGCCCCTACAAGTGTTGTTGTTTTTCGTCTGGATTCATCAGCAGGTGGCGCCAACACAGGCAAAAGTCGGTCACGGGGGTTACCCTCCTTTGACAAACTTCATCTTCAGAACGGAAGCATGTATCGACAAACCGAAAGCATCAGGATGATCTAGAGAGATATTTTAAGAAGTGTTGTTATTAAATTTTAAACCTTGTTTTTGACGTTTTTTTCTGACTTTGTCAAAAATGCACACTTTTGCACTTTTAAATTTCTTTAAATAAGGCCGCGTACTGGTAGGTTTTTATACCACATTTTCCAAAAACAAACAAACAAAACCGTGTTTGACCGTTAAGTTATTTTTCCTAATGACGACGTCTAAGAGCTTGAATCGATCTACATAACACATACCGCTTCTGTTTAAGCGTCAAAATAACATTGAACTAAAAGCGACAAGTGCCAGAGACGAATCGGTAATAAGGCATACTGTCCCATTTCAAGGATCAGAATGGCTTGACATGGCTACGAATGATGATGAAAGAGATTTGTACGTTACTCTAATCATAAAGAAACATAAAGTATTCAAACTCTATTGTCAAAGAGGTGCATTGTGCATTTTTCTAGTCGTAATTATATCCAATGAAAAATAACTAATTGTCATGCACAGATCTGTATTCTTTAAGTCGGGGGAGAGGGGGGTCCATAGATGAAGATAAAGAGTGGCAAAAACACAATTGTTCAAGAACAGGTACTGTGTGTGTTCTTATTCTAGCGGCAGAGTGCACCAATTCCAGACTTTGCTAAAGATGTAAATATATACGGGTATTGAATAATACATGGAAAATCACATGTGCAATTTGAAAATTCGCTTTTATGATGCTTTGCCTCCTGTTCTGTTGCCTGTCTTGGTAAATATAATAATATGGTTGTGCTAAAATAGGTATAAATTACAGTGTGTTACCTTGTCATGTCTTACCCTCAATATGTGACTTTAACCTATAAAGTTACCTTTATCTTTATTTGATTGCTTGACCAACCCTGCAACTTCGATGTATAATACATATATCAATCAATTTATATTCATTTATATGAATTTCAATGTATATGACTTCCAGACAGACTTCCAGACAGACAGGTGCAGGACAAAATTATTCCTATACGTTGCTCTTATGTTGCAAGCAACATAATAAAAGTGTTGTTATGAATCTCTGATCATTAAAAACAAGAGACGATCTAACTATAATGCTACAGAGTGGTGTATTTTAGCCACATTTTTCTGTCCACATTTCACATTGAAAATATATTGTCTATTCTAGGTATTTAGGACAGGAAAGAAATAACTCTTTTGAAGAGGGAAGTGTAACAGTTGTATTGTTTCCTTCGTGTGTCATTTTCAGAAAATTAGATGCTTAAATATGCAAATTGTTCCCACAGGTTGGGTAGGACAAACAGGAATGGCACACTTTATGATATTTGTCAATCTCTCTTATATTGCACTAATTCATATGTTTATATATTCAAATAATTCTTGAAATAGTAATCAGGCATAGCAAATGGTAATTCAAGGTTTAACTATGAGTGGTATTCCTTAGTTAAATTATCAAGGTTGTAATTTTAAGTGTAAAGAAATGCGCAATCATCTATCAAATCCGGCTCATGCGAATTTTTTTTTCGACTTGTTTGTTTTTCCCTTGCTTGCTGATAGGTTTTCCGATCAAAACCTGACGCAAAACAAAAAAAAAAACTTAGCCTAATTCACTCAATAAGCGTATGATTTTACACACTCATTTACTGTATATTTATTATATCTAAGTTACTAAATGCTTTGGTATATATTTTAATATACTAAAATATTAATGTTTTGATTTTTTATGATTTTGTTCTTATGTAATAATGAGGGGGAATGGGGGTTTGATTTTCATACATATTCAACTTCTTCTCCAGAACTGCTGTACAGATTTTCATGAAACTAGGTAGGATTGAAGACCTAATGGTCACCTTAAAGTTTGTTTGTTTGTTCGTTTTTTTTTTTCGTCCAGATCAATCTACAGATGGCGCCACCACAGGCAAAGGTAGGTCATGGTGGATACCCTCCTTTGACAAACTTCTTCAGAACCGAAGCATATATCGACAAACAGAAAGCATCAGGATGAGCTAGGGAGATGTCTTTAGAAGTCTTTTTAGTCCCCTACCGGCAACGCCGAAGGGGACTCTTAGTTTCCTCTCGGTCTGTCTGTCTGTCTGTCTGTCCGTCCGTCTGTCCGTCTGTCCCACTTTCAGTTTTCCTGACTTTTTTCCGCTATTTTGCATATATTGAACTCATATTGGGTATGTGGATATATCTCAATGTGATACAGATCAAGTTTGAGTTTGCTTTTGATTGACCTAATTTCACAAGAGTTATGGCCCTTGGACTTAGCAATTTTTATGAAAATTTCAGTTTTCCGGACTTTCTTCCGCTGTTGTTGGATAAATTGAACCCATTTTTGGTATGTGGATATATCTCAATGGGATACAGATCAAGTTTGAGTTTGCTTTAGATTCACCTATTTTTACAAGAGTTATGGCCCTTGGACTTAGCAAATTTTATGAAAATTTCAGTTTTCCGGACTTTTCATCGGTTCTATTGCAAATAATGCACTGATTTTTAGTAAATGAATACATCTCAGTGTGATACAGACCAAGTTTGAGTTTGGTTTCCATTGGCCTATTTTTACAAGAGTTATGGCCCTTGGACTCATGAAATTTGCAGTTTTCCGGACTTTTTCTTGCCTGTTATTGCAGATAATGAACTGATTTTTGTGTCGCCTACAAAGCATAGCGACACTTAGGGATCACTTTGTCCGTCTGTCTGTCCGTCTGACTGTCACACTTGGATGTCACACCCTGTAAAAGTGATTCCTGAGTGTCGCTATGTCTCGCAGGTGACACATGCATTCCTTGGAATGATTTTTTTTGTACATGTGAATACATTATAGTGTGATGCAGATTTGAGTTTAATTAAGATTGACTAATTTTCACAAGAGTTATGGCCCTTGGACTTAAAAAATTTCGTGAATTCAGTTTCCCAGACTTTTCTTGGCTGTTGTTGCAGATGATGAACTGATGAACAGAGATGCAAGTCATAAATTTATGCCGCCGGTAGGGGACTTATATCGCACAGCGATCATTGCATTTTTAATTTTTGTAACAGTTCTACTTTGAAGTGAAGTTTTTTCCTTTTACAAACGTCTTCCTGTTTGATATGCTTAGTTAACGTAGTTTTTAGGTGAGCGAATGTGGGCCTCTTGGACCTCTTGTTTACGTATCCGTCTGTATTTCTTTTGCCCCTACGTCATGCTGTTTATTTGTATGTTCATCTTACAGTGAGAAAGTTATTTTACACCACACCTGTGCGTTCTTCGAGACCTCTGTTTGTTTCCGCTGTCGGCCGAAGTACACCGATGTTTGACGGAGTTGGGGTCATGGATCTTTTATGCCGAGTTGAATGACAATAAATAAAAAGACCCAAAGCAAGGAATCCTCGTGTATGTTTTTTCTTCAACAACAAAACATTAGTTTTACGTGGTTATTTTTATTATACATCGAATACCTTAAGCATCGACCCGGAAATAGAAATTGCAAATAAATTATTGAATGGTTTTAGGTATGGATTTAAATTAGGCTACAAAGGTACCGGACAAGGGGTAGAAAGCAAAAATTTGAAATCGCACATATGATTGAAATGAGCAGTGATAATTTTAGTTTTATTTCAATCATTGTTTTTATTTTTGATAAGATTTGGAAGACCTTTTCAAGCTGTCAAGAATCGTATTTCTGTAATGGTAAGTATTGTCGCAATATTTACATGCAAATGTTATCATAAGTTTTTATTTTAGCTTTCCTGAGCAAAGCTCAAGTGGGCTTTTGTCATAGTGCACCGTTCCGCGTCTGTCTGTCCGTCTGTCGTCTGCCTTTTACTTTTCTTATTGTCGACTTATCCGGAACTACCGAAGATTTTGAAGAAACTTTGTAGGAATGAAGTACTCATGGTCCCCTACAAGTGTTGTCTTTTTATCGTCCGAGTCCGTCCACAGGTGGCGCAACTAAAGTAAAAAGGAGTTCACAAAGGGAATAGTGAAGCACGTTTTGACGAATTGAAGGTATCTGTTACAGAAGGATGTTAAACAAAAATTGCTGATATTTTGGTTTCACGCGGAAGTCAAAGTTTTGACACGTTTCTGACGTCTTTTCCGGACTTTATCAGAATTTTTTTTTACTATTTCTTTGAGTGTGATTTTGTGCACTCATTTACTGCATATGTGTCATATTTGTATTATTTAATAGTATTAAATAGATTTTTTTCCTGAATTTTTTCTTCAGCAAACATTGAAAAGGAGGTAATTGTCATTCAAATTGATCAACGTCTCCAGAACTACTTAAGTGATTTTGATGACATTTTGTAGGAATGAAGTACATATGGTCTCCTACAAGTGTTGTTGTTTTTCATCCGGATTCGTAAATAGTTGGTGCCATCACAGTCAAAAGAAGGTTACGGGGGTACCCTCCTATGACAAACGTCTTAAGAACCGAAGCACATATTGACGAACCGAAAGCATCAGGATGTTGTAGAAGTATGTCTTAAGAATATTGTTTCTATTTTTGTTTTGACTCCAAAGTCAAATTTTTGACGCATTTTTAGGTCTTTTGGACTTTGTCAAAAATACTCATTTTAAAACTATTTCTTTGAATAACTCTATTAATGTGTGATTTTGTTCTCTCATTTACAACGTATTTGTCATATTTATTGTATCTAACGAATTTATCATGATTTTCGTTGAAATTTTTATTTTTCTGACTTTTCATGAATATTTTTCTTAAGCTGAAGAGATGTATTTTCATACATATTTGACATCTTCTCCAAAACTACTTAAGATATTTTAATGAAACTTGGTGAGAATGAAGTACTCATTGACCCCTACAAGTCTTGTTGTTTTTCCTTTGAATTCATCAATGGATGGCGGTATCACAGGCAAAAGCAGTTCACAGAGGGTACCTTTCTTTCAGAAACTTCTTCAGAACCGAGGCACATATTGACAAACCGAAAGAACGGAAGCGCGTATCAACAAACCAAAAGCATCAGGATGATCTGGAGATATTTGTAAAGAAGTATTGTTGATTTTAGTTCCACTCCGTCTTACATTTCACGGCGTTTTAACGTCTTTTTGGACCTTTTCAATGTTCTTTAAATAACTCAATAAACGCATGATATTCTTCACTCATTTATTCAATATTTGTCATATTAAAGTTTCTAGATGCTTTGATATACATAAATGCTCTAATTTTTTTTTCAATTTTAAGATTTTTTTAAAATCATTATTAGATATGCTTAATGTGCACATGGACCAAGAGTTGTGGGTTCAAGTCCCAGCATTGGCAACCCAAAACATTTTTTAATTTCCCTTTTCATTTTTCCATTTGTCAGCACTTTAAATCATTTGAATACCTTTTAGTTTCAGTCTTGATCCCCACAAAATGTATTTCCATTTTCAGTTTGTTTCACTTATTTATTGCACATCTGTCATATTTAAGTCATTTAATGCTTTGATATATATTTTATGCTTACATTGTATGGGTTTTTTTAAATATATGTTTTAATGATTTTTTAAAATGATATAGTCATATTTATATAGTCATGACTCAAGAGTTTAAGGTATGATTGTGCTCACTTGGGCTCTAGTGCACTACATTGCTTTATATTGGTCACATTTCAGTTCCTTAATGCATTTATTGGGGATATTTGTGTTATATTTATTCTTTTAGATTGATAGGGAATAATGTAATCATAATGTGATCAGTTCTTTCATCAATGGACAAGTACAGACATCAGAATTTTTTAGTTTAGATAATCAGCTGACAGTCAGCTACATGTAAGAGTGAACATGAGGATCAGGTGAACGAGGTGGACCCTGGGGCCTCATAGTTTGTTTGGTTTTTTTCTCAAATTTTCAAAATATTCAGTTAGGGATACATTGTATCTGCCGCTAATGACTGAATTAAGGATAGAGTCGGCATAGTTGTGTTTATTCATGATCAGGCTTCAAAAGAACATTTTTAAAAGCAATAATCCTTGTAAACTGCACTAATCAATGACTATCTAAGTATATGTCAATTTATATTCAATTCAATAAACAGGCCATGTTTAGAGGCGGAGAAAGGCTTCGAAATGATATTATATACTCGTGAAAGAACAAAAATATCCATCTCGACCTTTCTCCATTGCTTAGTTAGCATCATGGCAAATGGTATAATTCTTGACAAAAATATTTTAAGTATATACATATTTCAAATCAATTACCTATAAAATAGAAAACAATTAAAAGCACATGAAATTTTGTAACAGCATGCAGGTAATGTTTTAATTAGCATAATATCTACCACGTGTATCTTAAACTAAATTCAATTAACATTTACAAAATGCTATGTCTTTTTCTATTCTCTTTTTGTAGTGTATAAACACTCATTAATCCGAAAGTTGTTGTTTCCACAAAATTATGAAGCAAGTAAAAAAAAAATAGTGATAAATATCTTACCCCTAGAAAACGAATTGTAATTTCAAAAATGTCTGTTTTGTCAATTACAGCTATAGCTACAACGGATATCAGTATAAAGGATTTTATCACGTGATGTTTTTGACATAGAAAGGTCGAACCTTTAAATTTGTTGAACAAAATCTGTATACATCAATAAAATTGGGATTAACGGTTGCATGTTTTATCAGAATGGAAGATATCTTGTTGAAATTATGTGAACGTGCGGTTTAAATGCGGAATTTGCAGACAATCAGGACATCTCCAGTCCTGTCAAAATGATATTCTGCCTATTTGATCTAACTACTTCTTGAACATTCAAGACGGACCCCCCGTTTTAGCATATGGACTATCTATTTTTACTGAAAGATATTGATTTGTACATCCGAAAAAAATCTCTGTCCAATTGATTTCTATTATGATATTGCAAGTTTTCCCGATAAGAGGGGCGTACATTAATCATTTGGATTTTATATTCACGTCAACACAAATATGTTTCATGTGTGTCTAATATTCGTCATTCTATTGCAGTATGTATATGCCGCATGTAGACAAACAATACATAAAAGAAGTCATTTTCGAACCAGAAAACGTATTTGCGTAAAAGTCGTTATGTAAATTTCAGATATGTCAAATTCAAATTAAACATAAAAGAAGTATCCATCAGCTATTTGTCTTCAAAGTCGAGAAGGAAAGACAATATCATTAGAATGTCGAAAGGAACAGTTGTGAATGACAAATATGGATAATGACCATATCCCTGTTTACAGTACAAAATCGATAATTCAGAAAATCAGAAACCGAGGCATACGAAATCAGGATAAAACAGGAACAAAAGCAAACAAACAAAAACCTCCACCATATGAAAAGAAGCGAACTCCCGATATGAGAGTGAGACCAGGTGCCCAGGAAGAGTAAGCATCTCCTGCTTGCATGCAACACCCGCCGCTTCAATTCGGTAGAACTGTCACATTCGGTAACTTCCATTTCGGAAGACATAGAGTACAATCTTGGGTTGGATGGTTCAAATGGTCTACGACAGAATATCACCCATCATTCTGGAGAGTGGGACATCATAGTGTATGACGAGTTCCCCATATCGACCGTAGAACTTCCTCAGTGACGATGTTAGTCGGTCACAAGCATATCCCTGACTGAGAAGCTTATCTGAAAGACGCCTAGCTCTCAGAACAAAATCCGTATATTTCGTACTTGCTCTGGCATAGCGTATCAACTGAGATATGAACACGCCATAAGCAGGCGATGAAGGAATGTTGCTACTCAGAAAAGGAAAGTTTGTAATGCTGAAATTGAAGTCGTCACGTTTGTCATAGAGTGAGGTGTTCATGTGACCATCAGTGTCGTAGGACAACATTATGTCCAAATAGGATGCTGAATTATTTGTCTCTGTGGTTTCTTTGACTTCAAGCTCCGAAGGATAGATACTGCTCAGGAAATCCGCGAATTTTGGATTATTGATGGACAACACATCGTCTATGTATCTGTAAGTGAAGTTGAAGTCAGAAGCTAAGTATCTTTTCCCTTCAGAGACCAGAGATTGAATGAATTCAGCTTCGTACGAGTAAAGACAAATGTCGGCAAGGAGTGGGGCACAATTGGTCCCCATTGGAATTCCGACAATTTGCTGGAAGACCTTTCCTCCAAACACCACAAAAATGTTGTCGATCAAAAAGTTTAACATCTGAATAATATCTGTTTCAGTGTACTTATTTTTAGAATCGGACTTTTCTTTTACAAAGTAGGTTTTGTCATAGTTCACAACAATAAATTTGTATTTGCGATTACCGTTCTTACTTGTAAACGCATTACTTATAATTTTTGCGAGTCTTTCTTTCAATTTAGAATGTGGAATTGTAGTGTAAAGTGTCGAAAAATCAAAGGCTTTGATCGAATGAACTTTACTAAAATGAGTGGATTTCAGATGTTCTAAAAGTTCCTTCGAATTCTTTAAAATCCACATCTGGTTGATACCACTGCGAGAATATACTGTCGAACAATATTTTTGAAGCCCAGATTTGATTTCAGATAAAACTTTGGTGAGTAAGATCGATACAGATTTGGTAGAACATTTTGAGGAACCAGCGATGAAACGTTGTTTGTACGGATTCTTATGCATTTTAGGTATGCAGTATAAGTATGGTAAATCTAAATCTAAATTGTAAGTTTGGAAGCCAAAGGAAGCAAGAGCTGATTTGTGGTTATCTATTATTTCAGAGGCAGAAAGAAACTCGGAATGAATGACATTCCAATCTGAAAAGCTGAAAACTTACATATTCATGTACATATCACATGTATAAGGTAAATATTTTTGTATGGTGATGATAACAGCCATTAAATCGTAATCTAGAATGTCACTGATCAAACATTGATTCAAAAACGTCAATGATGAAAAGGGATGTAGACAGGTTGAAAAGGAGCTAGGGGAGGATGTGGGAGGAGAGGAGGGAAGTGGGAAGGAGGGGGAGGAAACAGGCGGGAGAAGGAAGGAGGTGGACATCTATATTCAATTCAATAAACATGCCATGTTTAAAGGAGGAGGAAGGCTTCGAAATGATTTTATATTCTCGTGAAAGAACAAAAATATCCATCCTCGACCTTTCTCCATTGCTTAACATCATGACAAATGGTATAATTTTTGACAAAAATATTTTAAGTATTTACATATTTCAAATTTATTACCTATAAAATAGGAAACAATTAAAAGCACATGAAATTTTGTAACAGCATGCAGGTAATGTTTTAATTAGCATGATATCTACCACGTGAATCTTAAACTGAATTTAATTTTCATTTACAAAAAATGTTATGTCTTTTTCTATTCTCTTTTTGTAGTGTATAAACACTCATTAAACCGAAAGTTGTTGTTTCCACAAAATTATCAAGTAAGTATAAAAATAAATTGTAATAAAAATCTTACCCCTACAAAACGAATTGTTATTTTCAAAAATGTCTGTTTGTCAATTACAGCTATTGCTACGACGAATATCAGTATAAAGGATTTTATCACGTGAAGGTTTTGATATAGAAAGGTCGAACAAAATCTTTATACATTAATAAACTGGGGGTGAACGGTTGCATAATTTATCAGAATGGGAGATATCTTGTTGAAATCATGTGAGCGTGCGGTTTAAATGCGGAATTTGCAGACAATCAGGACATCTCCAGTCCTGTCAAAATGATATTCAGCCTATTTGATCTAACTACTTCTTGAAAATTCATGACGGGTCCCCCCCCCCCGTTTTAGCATATGGACTATCCATTTTTTACTGAAGAAGATAGGTATGAAAGATATTGATTTGTTCATGCAAAAAAATCTATCTATGTCCAATTGATTTCTATTATGATATTGCAAGTTTTCCCGATAAGAGGGGCGTACATTAATCATTTGGATTTTATATTCACGTCAACACAAATATGTTTCATGTGTGTCTAATATTCGTCATTCTATTGCAGTATGTATATGCCGCATGTAGACAAACAATACATAAAAGAAGTCATTTTCGAACCAGAAAACGTATATGCGTAAAAGTCGTTATGTAAATTTCAGATATGTCAAATTCAAATTAAACATAAAAGAAGTATCCATCAGCTATTCGTCTTCAAAGTCGAGAAGGAAAGACAATATCATTAGAATGTCGAGAGGAACAGATGTGAAACTCGGAATGAAAGACATTTCAATCTGAGACCAGGTGCTCGGGGAGAGTTAGCGTCTCCTGACTACATGCAACACCCATCGGAACAGCTCCATGAAAAGTTGAAAACTTACATATTGATGTACATATCACATGTATAAGGTCAATATTTCTTGTATGGTGATGATAACAGCCATTAAATCGTAATTTAGAATGTCACTGATCAAACATTGATTCAAAAACGTCAATGATGAAAAGGGGTGTAGACAGGTTGAAAAGGGGCTAGGGAAGGATGTGGGAGGAGAGGAGGGAAGTGGGAAGGAGGAGGAGGAATCAGACGGGAGGAGGAAGGAAGTGGGCGGGAGGGGTAAGGGAATATGGAGAGGAAGGGAGGAGGGAGGGAAGGTAAGCGGCGGTTGTGGGAAAAGAGGTACCCCATGTCCGCAACATAAAAAAATCTTACCTCGGCTCCTGGTTTAACAAGAACATCTCCATGTGGATTTATTAACTTCAACTGTTCCATCTTTTGGTAGTGTTTCCTGTATTCTTTTATTCACGAATCCTTGCAATCCTTGTCTACCTTATCCAAAACTTGCAACATATGTATTGCAGTGACATCTAAACTTTCCAACTGGCATAAGTGACTGGCACGATAAGATCACTGTTTGTGTAAAATGGTCTGCAGATATAGAAATTTTAGAAATTTTGAAAGAGATAGTTTTGTCCATGACCTGGAGGGATACAACCTCCAGACCAATTCGCTGATGTAAATACAGCGTGCAGTGAGTTTGAGGGCGAACTCAACAGGTGATCGACAAACATGCCCCTGTCAAACAATAAAGGCATCACAGAAAAGAATAACCTTCTTTAAACAGAGAACTTAGAAAGGCTTTTCATGTAAAACATATGCTATACTCAACTTATGTAAAGAAAACGGGATGATCTCCAGCATGACCACCCTGCACCCACCCAGCGAACAAACCCATAAGAAAGTGATACATAAATGACATCAGACAAACATATAAGAAATAGAAATTGTAAAACCTGGGAGAAGTATTGACAGCAGAGGAGTTTGGGTAGAAAAGTTAAAAAGATGGTCAATGTCAATGTATTTTATTTAGGGATGTACAGGAGGTCATAAATCTGGTAAATTCTGGCCAATCATCAAACCATTTCTCTTAAAAGGGTAACTCTAATGACACTAGCTCAAATTATATAAGAGAAAGAGGGTCAAATTTTGTCTGCCTCTACATGTGTTTGTGAAACTTTCAGTTCTTTTAAATACTGTAAATGTTGCTTGAGATATTGGTAAAGATGTGATTTTTGATAAAGATAAACATCAAGTATTGAAAAAAAAATTCAGAGAGTAATAATGACAACAATTCTTTCACTTTTAATCATGTAAGTAAAGATTTTGTAAACAAGAGCATACATGGTATTAATGTAAAGAATGCAACAGGGGTCGACTCCATGACTGTGAAAATCTTGGAGGAAGGTAAAGAAGCACTTGTTACTCATATTACTATTCTAGTTAATATGGCAATCGACTCGATTATTTGAAATAAGCTCAACTGTGCCCCAATTATAAGAAGAGTGATTGCATGGACAAGAAAATTTATAGACCAGTAAGTGTTTTGCCAATCATACCTAAATGTTTCAGAAGGATATATTCTCAAGTTGAGTGAATTTTTAACTTATTTTTAGAAAAATAATTATGTGCTTTCAGGAAGGGATATGGGTGTCCGACCACTCTATTGAGGCTGATCGAGAACTGAAAGCTGGGTCATGACCAGAACATGTATGTCGCAGCGATATTGATATTGTGAAAACAGAGGACAAGCACAACAAAAGACAACAAAGGGGAAAGAAAGACTAAAGACCTAAGACGACATCTTAACATTGAACACAAAAGACTGCACATAAACCAACGAATCAATGGGCAACTGGTGCTGACTTAGGACAGCCTTCTATCACATTAGAAGCAAATAGAGTAATAATCCGGATTACGTGCGCACACTTCTTCGGTTGCCCAGCGGTCTCAAACAACACGCAATTATTTTGTGTAATATCCTCTTGAAAGGTGACTCAAAAAAGACAATAAGAAGGAAATAATAATAAGGGTCTTATTTAAATTAAAGAAATCAATGTACAAATGAGTTAAAGAAGATCCTGACGATAACCTCAACAGCACTCACAATAGAGCACAAAATTAAACATCGACGGACCTCTAGCAATCTAGAGGTGGGACCAGATGCCCGGGAGGAGTAAGCATCCCTTGTTGGCTAGCCGCACCCGCCGTCGATGTTAATAAAGCATGGAAATGAAAATATATGAAATTCATGAAATAAAAATATATAAAATTCATGAAATGAAAATATATAAAATTCATGAAATGAAAATATATAAAATTCAAAAAACAAGAAACAGATCGTGCTAATGGGCGCGAGCTCATGTTAAATCAACCAAGAATCCGACCAACTTTCTGTTAGGACAAAGGATCCGACTGTACAATATGGACAGAATCCGTCCTACAATCTATCGACACGGTTTGGCGTTGTGCAGATGGGTTCAGTACCAAACCACAATTTTCTTTCGGTTATCGTGCTAATGGGCGCGAGCTCATGTTAAATCAACCAAGAATCCGACCAACTTTCTGTTAGGACAAAGGATCCGACTGTACAATTTGGACAGAATCCGTCCTACAATCTATCGACACGGTTTGGCGTTGTGCAGATTGGTTCAGTACCAAACCACAATTTTCTTTCGGTTATTTATCAATCATATGCCTGGTACATAGAAGGCGATTCATGATCCTTTCAAGAGTCTCGACTCAAAATTTCCTCTGTCTTTTATCTTTTTATTTTGTCTATATTCCAGTTCCAATAATAACACAATTTAATGGAAAGAATAAGATATATTACATGTACAAGGTCATATTGTGTGAGCTAAATAAGATTACTAGACGTCAGGAATAATTTTATAGATTAAAATATATATTACAATATATAATGACCATATCCCAATACACAGTACAAAATCAATAATTCAGAAAAATCATAAACCGAAGGCATACAAAATCAGGATAAAACAAGAACCAATGCAAACAAAGAAAAACCTCCATCATATGAAAAGAAGCAAACTCCCAAATTTGGAGTGAGACCAGGTATCCAGGAAGAGTAAGCATCTCCTGCTTGCATGCAACATAGAATTGCCACATCTGGTTATATCCATCTCGGAACATACAAGTATATTCGGTGGTTGTATGGTAAAAACGATCTAAGACAGAATATCATCCACCATTCGGGAGAGTGGGACATCATAATGTATGACGAGTTCCCCATATCGACCGTAGAACTTCCTCAGTGACGAGGTTAGTCGGTCACAAACGTATCCCTGACTGAGTAGCTTATCTGAAATGACAAATATGGATAATGACCATATCCTAACTCTCAGAACAAAATCTGTATATTTGGTACTTGCTCTGGCATAGCGTATTAACTGAGATATGAATACGCCATAAGCTGGCGATGAAGGATAATTTGTCTCTATAGTTTCTTTTACTTCAAGCTCCGAAGGATAGATTCTGCTGAGGTAATCCGCGAATTTTGGATTATTGATGGACAGCACATCGTTTATGTATCTGTAAGTGAAGTTAGTGTTAGAAGCTACGTATCTGTTCCCTTCAGAGACCAAATATTGAACGAATTCAGCTTCGTACGAGTAAAGAAAAATGTCAGCAGGGAGTGGAGCACAATTGGTTCCCCTTGGAATTCCGACAATTTGCTGGAAGACCTTTCATCCAAACACCACAAACATGTTGTCTGCTTGTGTGATAACGTAATGCTCTTGGAGGTAGGTCACCTCTGTGATAACATCAGGATCTTTAAAGATAGACTCGAATCTGGTGTTCACAGTTGCTTGTAAGTTGTAAATTCCAGATAAAAGTAACCCTCTGATGCATTTTATCCTTTTATCCATTCGGAAAGGGTGTCGAGTTGTACATCCTCTTTCTTTGCCCAACGTCTTACATATTCCTCACACGAGTTCATGGTTATCTTGAAATTTTGGTTCCATGTAAAGGATTTACTTTCTCTGTATTTGGGACCCTTTTTTAACAATTCTCTCAACTTTTTGTTCTTGACTATTGTTATGGGTCAGAATACCCCAAAACGCCAGCAAAAATCAGACAAAGACAGAATATAAATTTACAAGTTTAATTATGTACAAAATATATATATTTACAATGATTACAACTTACAATACAATGTCCGGATCAAAGTGTCCGTTACGGTCCACAAAGTCTATCAAAGGTATGCTTTCCGGTGATCACAAACGTTCTCGAAAGATCGGTGTCCAAACGTTGTTAAATGGATTAAAGTCTCAACAAATAAAGTATCCCAGTATATCAGAATAGATGAATGAATCGTGTCTACGAATGTGTACGAATGCCCCCTCAACACAGTTCCTCAGAGGTATTTATACTTAATACCAATTAATTTACCAGAAGCTTCTAGAACAATGACTCATTACACACGATTAACAATAGAGTAAATTCTAGAAATCAGTCATGTGATGATAATGATGTAACAAAGAACATACTGGAATATTCTATAATGAAATAAACATGACATAGTAAAATCTAGAAAGAATTATTATGAAATCATTAAATAACATGATTAAGTACATGTGTACCTACACATAAAGTAAAACTAAAATAATACATGACCCACGACACCTCCCCTCTTAAAAAAAGTTTGAATGTCAATGAAAACTTAGGTGGTAAATTCTGCAAAAAATCACTCATGAAACTCTCGATAGTGCATCTGCAATCACATTGTCTTTGCCCTTGATATGGTTAATAATGATATTGTACTCTTGCAACAATAAACTCCACCTTGTAAGTCTTTGATTCTTGTTTGACATTTTGTGCAAAAAGGTGAGAGGGTTGTGGTCAGTATACACAAGAATGGGATGTAGAGTAACATTCAAATAAACATCAAAATGTTGTAAAGCTAACAATAATGCAAGACACTCTTTTTCAATAGTAGAGTAATTCTTTTGACATTTAGTCAATTTCTTTGAAAAATAACAAACAACTCTATCTACACCATCATCATTTTCTTGAAACAAAGCAGCCCCGATTCCTACGTCACTGGCATCAACAGTAAGCTTAAATTGCTTATCAAAATTTGGAGCTGACAGGACAGGACTATTCATAAGAACACATTTGATTTTCTTAAAAGATTCGTCACAGTCATTGGTCCATGCAAAATTCACTTTCTTTTGTAACAGATTGGTAAGTGGACCAACAACTGACGAGAAATTTGGACAAAATTTTCTGTAAAATCCTGCCATTCCCAAAAATCTCATTATTTCTTTCTTATTGGTAGGAATCGGGAACTTTGAAATAGCTTCCACCTTGGCCATGATAGGAGTAACAAAACCTTGACCTACTTTGTGACCCAAATATTCTACAGTCGCATGACAAAATTCACTTTTCGCAATGTTCACTGTGAGGTTTGCTTTCGCCAGTATGTCGAAGAAGGTACGCATGATTCGGAGATGATCATCCCAGGTGTCGCTGTAGATGATGACGTCATCGATGTACGCCTCGCATCCTTCGAGATGATTTAGGAGCGAATGAATCATCCTCTGGAATGTGGCTGGTGCGTTTTTCATACCAAAGGGCATTACTTTATATTGGTAAAGCCCATCTGGAGTCGCAAATGCCGATATTTCTCTGGCTCTCTCTGTAAGCGGGACCTGCCAATAGCCTTTAAGCAAGTCAAATTTACTGACAAATTTTGCACTGCCAATTTTATCGATACAGTCATCGATTCGTGGGATTGGATAAGAGTCAGTTTTGGTGACTGAATTGACTTTTCTAAAGTCCGTACACAATCGGTAAGTTCCGTCTGGCTTCGGAACAAGAATACATGGGGAACTCCAATCACTATTGCTGGGTTCAATAATGTCATTTTCGAGCATGTATTGAATTTCTTTCCGCATGTATTGAAGTTTTATCGGGTTTAACCGATAGGGATGCTGTTTAATAGGTGACGCATCACCCACAATGACGTCATGATGAGATGCAGTCGTCTTTTTTGGAACGTCCGGAAAGATTGTCGTATATTCCCGCATTAATTGGTGCACTTCCTCTTTTTGATGCACGGTCAAATGTCCGAGTTTCACTTCCGGATTTGTCAGAATTTCGGAATTCTTCAAACGGACACTTTGAGCGAAGTCTTTTTCGACAGTCTCTTCATTACATTCAGGTTCAACACAATTTTCTAATGTATTTACATTGGCCAAAGTGGAAACTGGTTTTACAAAATTTCGGTCACTTCTATCAAAATACTCTTTCAACATGTTAACATGACACACTCTTTTTTCTTTTCGCCGACCTGGTGTCTTAACCACATAGTTAACATCACTAATTTTACTCTCAATCTCATAAGGACCGAAATATCTAGCTTGCAAAGGATGACCAGGGATTGGCAAAAATACAAGAACTTTATCGCCTGGTTTAAAAACTCTGTTTCTAGCATCTTTGTCATACCATGTTTTCATTTTCATTTGAGATGTTTTGAGATTTTCTTGAGCCAATTTGCAAGCATTATATAATTTCTCTTTGAAATTAGACACGTAGTCTAAGAGATTCAAATCGCTAGTCTCAGTCAACCATTTTTCCTTTAATAACTTCAATGGCCCCCTGACCGTATGCCCAAAAACTAGCTCAAAGGGACTGAACCCCAGGGACTCTTGAACCGCTTCTCGTGCCGCAAACAACACGAGGTGAACCCCTTCATCCCAGTCTTTTCCATACTGGTGACAATATGTTTTCATCATAGTTTTAAGGGTTTGATGAAAGCGTTCAAGTGCCCCCTGGGACTCAGGGTGGTACGCAGAAGACTTATACTGCCTGATACCTAGCTCATGCATAACCTGCTGAAACAATCCTGACATAAAATTCGAACCCTGATCTGACTGAATAGCCTTGGGAGCACCTACGAAACTGAAAAACTTTGTAAGGGCCTTAACTATGGTCTTTGCCTTAATATTCCTAAGAGGTATGGCTTCAGGAAACCTAGTCGAAGTACACATAATTGTCAGTAAGTACTGATTCCCTGACCTAGTCCTAGGCAAAGGACCTACACAATCAACTAACACCCTACTAAAAGGTTCCTCAAAGGCTGGAATGGGTTGGAGGGGAGCAGGTGGTATCACTTGATTGGGTTTACCTACCATCTGACAACTATGACAAGACTTACAAAACTCAGACACATCTTTTCTCAACTTAGGCCAGTAAAAGTGACTTAAAATCCTATTATAAGTCTTATTGACACCTAAATGACCTGCCATGGGTGTGTCGTGAGCTAAACTCATGATGTCCCCGCGATACGCTACTGGAACCACTATCTGGTGAACGACCCGCCACACGTCTTTAGGGGGTGCATCGGGTGGTCTCCATTTCCGCATGAGGATGCCATCTTGTATGTAGAAGCACTCTCCGACTTTGTCCGCTTCTTCTCGGGGAAGGGCCCTCTTGCTTAATCGGATGATCTCTGGATCTTTAGTTTGCTCGGAGAGGAGCTGCTCACGGCTTAAGGCATCTGTATCTCTGTCTAATGGCGGATGGTAATCATCACTAGGTACCGTCGGAGACTTGTCAACATGAAGTGGTACTGACGTCTCAGGTACGCTGTCATCAATGGTAGACATGAATGTGTCAGAAAGGTCTATATTTTCGGAGGGATGGTCCTCGTTAAGTGCAGAAGTACTCTCAGCCTCTTTTAGTCTGTTCCTGGCCATCGCCCTGGTAACTGCGCAGGCTGGGTACAAGTCGTCGTCTTCATCATCGGACACGACATCGGACGTGATTTTCTCACAAACAATCGGATCGGCTACAACTTTGCCGCCAGCTAAATCGTTGCCAAGCAACAAGGAAACGCCTTGAACGGGAAGAGTAGGTCGAACACCTACGATAACAGGTCCAGTAATTAAGTCTGACTTCAAATAAATTTCATGAAGGGGAACATCAATGACGCCTAGCTCCACACCCTGTAATAAAACTGACCTACCAGTAAAAGTGTGCTCAGACAAAGGCAATGAACCCTCTAACAATAAAGTCTGGGCAGCACCAGTATCTCTCAAAATCTGAACAGGCAACGCTTCGCTAGAATCACTGAGTGAAACAAATCCCTGTGACAAAAAGGGCTTATAATGATCCTCCACAAAATCATCAGAACTGGACTTAGAATCCTGAATCTCAGGAGTGTCAGAACAAATCGAATCTAAGGCTTTCCTATCATTTCTAACAGACGCACAGGCCTGTGACTTAAGTTCTTTTTTCTTCTTAAGCTTCAAACACTCACCAATAACATGACCTTTTTTCTTACAATAATTGCATGTAGGAAGCGACCCCACCCCTGGGGATGCCTCAGAACGCTCGGACCTAGGACCGGACGTAGAACCACCTTGAGATGGTGACTGGGAACTAATGGACGACTGAGACTCTTGTAAATTTTTCTTTGGAAAATCTGACGTTTTTGCGCTATCGCTAGATTGAGTTTTTGACACAAAATTTTTCTTATGAGTGAGAGCATACGTATCAGACAAAACAGCGGCTTCTTCAAGAGTTTTAACATTTTTGTCCTCCAAATGAGTTCTTAAATCTTGATGTACACACTCTTTGAACTCTTCTATCAGAATGATCTGACGCAAATTGTCAAATGAATTGGGAATTTTCTTAGATCGAAACCACTGATCAAATAAATCTTCTTTTTCTCGAGCAAATTCAACATATGTTTGATTTTCGAACTTTTTGTACTTTCTAAACTTTTGTCTGTACGCTTCAGGTACTAACTGATATGCTCTCAAAATCGTGTCCTTGACCTTGTCATAGTCTGAACTCTCAGCAATACTGAGCGCCGAGTACACTTCAGCCGCTTTGCCAATAAGTACGCTTTGTAACAAAGTTGGCCAAAAATCACGTGGCCACTTCAGATTGGCCGCGATTTTCTCAAAATGTGGAAAATATTTGTCCACGGACTTTTCTTGAAATTTTGGTACTAATCTGATGTTTTTGGCGGCGTCGAATTCAGACTTGACAGGCGAAGGAACAGGATTTTCCTTAGCGCTTTTCTCTAACTTTAACTTTTCTAACTCAAACTGGAGTTCTCTCTCGTGCATACGTTCCTGTTTCTCTCTTTCTAATTGTCTTTCTTTTTCTTCTTTTTCAAATTGTCTTTCTTTTTCTTCTCTTTCAATTTGAAATTGTCTTTCTTTTTCTTCTTTTTCAAATTGAAATTGTCGTTCTTTTTCTTCTTTTTCAAATTGTAATTGTATTTTCATTTTCTCTAATTCAAACTCAAATTTTGACATTTTGGTTTCGCTTGAAACAGGTTCAACAGGAAAATCGTATGACGAAAAGATTTCCTCAGCTAAAAGCTTTTTAGCCACAATATTTCTAATTTCTTGTTTTCTCATAGAAGATTTTACCTCTAACTTCAAGTGAAGACCTAAACCAATCAAATCATCTTTTTTCAATGATTCGAACTCATCCACAGTCGGCGATTTCAAAAATTCAGTGACCGAAAATACCATGATTGATTTCTGCTGGCAAAAGTTTTGAGAATTTTCCTTTTTTCAAAAACGAACTTTACGTAAAGTGCAAATATGCAGAGATTACTATCCCGGACGAGCCCCCAATTCTGTTATGGGTCAGAATACCCCAAAACGCCAGCAAAAATCAGACAAAGACAGAATATAAATTTACAAGTTTAATTATGTACAAAATATATATATTTACAATGATTACAACTTACAATACAATGTCCGGATCAAAGTGTCCGTTACGGTCCACAAAGTCTATCAAAGGTATGGTTTCCGGTGATCACAAACGTTCTCGAAAGATCGGTGTCCAAACGTTGTTAAATGGATTAAAGTCTCAACAAATAAAGTATCCCAGTATATCAGAATAGATGAATGAATCGTGTCTACGAATGTGTACGAATGCCCCCTCAACACAGTTCCTCAGAGGTATTTATACTTAATACCAATTAATTTACCAGAAGCTTCTAGAACAATGACTCATTACACACGATTAACAATAGAGTAAATTCTAGAAATCAGTCATGTGATGATAATGATGTAACAAAGAACATACTGGAATATTCTATAATGAAATAAACATGACATAGTAAAATCTAGAAAGAATTATTATGAAATCATTAAATAACATGATTAAGTACATGTGTACCTACACATAAAGTAAAACTAAAATAATACATGACCCACGACACTATTCTAAGATCAAGAGTAACAACGGTCAATCAAACGAACGATAGCGTACATGTAGAACCGTCACCTTTCGGAATACTTCGTCAATGATTCTCAATAAATGGTTTTCTCTGCGTTCGCTGTTCTTTAGATTTCAAATTTTATGGGACATTTTCTTTGGCAAAACGCAGGATTTGAGAAATTTTCCCAAATCACAAGATTTTGCTTAATAGATTCGCATATATGTAAAGGGGCCTTAACAGACGTTAGCAGGTAAAGATAGAAAACAGCGTCAGTAGGTGGTCTGACATCCAGAAGGGGTGCCGCAGGGGAGCATTTTTGGGGCCTCTGCTATTTAACATTTTTATCAACGATATTTTTTTACTATATATACAAGAGCAATTTATACAATTACGCTGATGACAATACTTTGACTTTTGCCTCTCCATACTTTGAACAACTTACAAATGTACTTGGAACTGATAGTTATATTTTGATTTACTTTTAATTGTATCAAGGCAAATCCAGAATAAATCCAGATTATTGCCATAGGTAAGAAAACTTTTGACAAAGAGCTAGTTTTTAATTTGAAAGGCGACATCAATATACCTGTGAAACTACTGTAAAACGTTCAAAAATTGAAATTAATTTTCAGCTGAAATTTGACGTACATGTATCCAATTTATGTCGTAAGGCTTCTCAGCAGCTTGCCGTCCTTAAACGTATAGGCACTCATCTATGTTATCTCAGCAAGCTCATTATTTTCACACTTTCATAATGTCACATTTAAAGTTTTGTACTTTAGCATGGCAATTTTGTAGTCTAAGTAGCTGGAAAAGGTCCAAGAACGAGCCTGACGTTTTATTTGTTCTGACTATACCAGCAGATATGAGTGTCTCCTAGATAAGGCACATTACATGTAAAAAGAATGCGCACAATAGCAAAGTAATGTCCACAAGGTCTTTATAATCTTGTACAAATGAAAGATTCAAAGTATAATTTTAGATATTCTAACATTTTACAGGTTGACATTTTACATGTATGAACAAGATCTTATGGTAAGCAAAGTTTAAAATATGCTGCTTCTGTTTTATGGAATTCATTGCCAAATAATTTCAGAGAATCAAATAGCTTTAATCAGTTTCAGAGCCTTATCCAGTCATGGAATGGTAACGCATGTAAGTGTAACATCTGCTGTGATAAGTAATATCTGTGATGATGTGTATGGTCTACGATGTGACTCTATTGTAAGTCTTGTTTTACATGTACTGTGTTTTATTTGTTTTAGCTGTTTTAGCTGTTACTTAGTGTTAAGGTAAAAGAGCTGTCTCTTAAGTTGTCGGGTGCGTTTCGTGCTTTTACATATGTGCTTTACGTGTGCTATATGTGTATTTTTAATTGTGCTTTATGCTTTATTCTAAGTATTTCTTAGTTTTTGCATGATATGCATGCTTCTTTAAATTAATTGTAACAGTGCTAGTTTTTATTTGCGGCAATTGCTTTTCTTTTGATCTTAGCCTACTTGCCTTTTTGCATGCCTTCTTATTTCATGTTACTTAATATGTTATTTATTTCGGTTACAAGTTCTAAAAGCTTATGTTTACCAGTTACATGTATATGACATGACGATGTTAAATAAATCTTATCTTACATCATTATATTAGATATGCCTCTATGCCTTTTAGAAAGGTTTCCATGCATGTGAGAATCACTTTGATGACTGCAATATTGCCATGCTGTGGATTTGTTTCGCATTTTCCTAAGGAATCATTGTAATATTTGTTTGGTTTATTGAGGTATCAATACCAAAAATTGAAGGAAAACTGCATCATGCGCGTTGGGCAAGATGCACAAGTTTTCCCTCATTTTTGGTGTTGATACCTCGATCAACCAAAAAAAATATTACAATGAATAGGTATCATTTCATTTTGGTGCGTTTCAACGTTTATTTGCAGCTTTGAAATTGTGTTTTTAGCTAAGTTGTTTGTGACGTTGCTTATCGTGTTCTTCCGTTTCGGTTGATGCAGGTATAAACAGAATTTATCGGTCAATCAGAATCTTGGTTTCTAATGAAAAGCAAAGGATATTACATGATAAGCCGATCCTTCGATAAAAATTGCCACCAATTGGATTATTTTCACTAGCGCACTTGCAGCAGCTGTTTGGAATTTCGATCTATTTCATATGAAATTCTTATGATGAAACACATTTACAACGTAATTTGGAAATTCCAAAGGAAAAAGAGGGATGAATAACTCATATATATTATAATTGTTTTGTCGATCAATTTGTGAATCATATGATCCATAACTTATATTGTCAGTCGATACCACACAACATGTCATTAAACGAAATGAATGTTATTATTATGATTATGTCGTTTGAAATGTTAATACTCACGTGTGTATAGGAGCTCGTAAAAAGTTCCCCGCGAGGGGTTTGACAGTAAGTGTTTTGAATATTTCTCCCTGACATGGTCGCCATAACACTTTCTATATAGATATAACCTCAGACAGTGCAACGCGTGTATTTTATATATTGTTTTTATTTTCGTGCATGAACATCGACTAGCCAACAGGGGGTGCTTACTCCTCCCGGGCACCTGATCCCACCTCTAGCTTGCTAGGGGTCCGTCGATGCTCAATTTGGTGCTCTTTTGTGAGTGATGTTGAGATATCGTCAGGATCTTCTTTGACTTATCAGTGCAGGATGATAAACCTCTGTGTCAAGACATAAAGTACTTTCTTATCTTATTAGTTAATGCTTGAATATACAAAACATTCTAATTGAGACTGCCTTGTTCAATATGTCGTTATTTTGTCAATGATAAAACAGCTATATAGTCTGTGGTTTACTGTCCGTTATTAAAATACCGGTATAGAAATATAGATGACATTCAATATCTTGCAGTTTGAATACAAAATAATTGAACAAAACGTTTTCAGATTAATAAATTAATCAAAATATAATTTATCAGAATAGGCGAAAAGTACAATTTCATAAACCGCATGGACTTATCCAAGGAAATGTAAGAAGACAAAAAAATTTCAGGACTTGATTCTATTTATCATTTTCCAAACATAAAATACATGCTATTAGCAATGGAGCTGATCGTTTTCAAAAATCAAAGTAAATCTCGGTTTGATGGAGTTACATTCATACGTGTATATCTATTATTGTTCATACTAGTAGAGCGACCAATTTAAAAAAGAAGCTTAGTTTTCGAGTTTAATCAACACACCTAACACAGGCCTGAATTTGGTCTGAATTTTTTGCTGAATACCTCTGCTTTCAAATAGAGCTGTCGTAAAGAATATTCCACGGTCAGATTTTGTTTAAATTGGGTAAAAACGGATAAAATCGTGAAAAATTAAAACGAAATATTTATCGTTTATATCCTCGGTATTCCAATATTTTGTTCTTTTTTGTATAGAAAGTCGTTGCAATCAATGCATTAGATATGTACACATGTTATATAATTGTTTTGGAGGAAGAATATTTTCTCCTCTCTCAAAAAATTGCAGTTTTATGCAAATTTCTATGAAATATGAAGAATCCGTGTTAATATTTTCTCTAAAGCACAGAGACTAAATTTTTGTCTCGAAACATATCGACAAATATATGTTTATTATTTCCAATGCCTTTTTATTGATCATTTATCTAAGGGACTATAAATAAATGTAAAAACCTAAAGCGTGTATACTTTTGATTTAAGTGGCATTTCACAAATTAGTTTCCGTAAAGGAAGATTCGGTCGACCACGTGTTATAGTTTCTATCAAATCGTACCTATCAACCGGTATACATACATATTTTTGATAAAAGTTAAATGCAGAAATGGGAATTACATCATACTGTTTAAAAATTGATGAAAAATACTTCTTTTTAATATGTCGTGGTAAGACCGTGTATGGAAACCCATTCGCGACAAGTTGAAATGAAAATACGTGAATTGAAAAAAAATGCATTAAATTCATATAAAATTATGAAAAGTATATTTTGACGTTTATTTTAGTACCACAGAGATGTGAATATACATGTAAAGTACATTGGTCAGAGTTTGGGCTCTTCGTTATCTGTGTTTTAAACATTACGATATGCCTTGGGTAAAAGTTGTGCAATTTATCCCTTTTAGCATCAGTACTTACTCTTCGTTCAGATTTGTAACTGTTACAAAATCAAGTGGATGCTTTTCAAGATATACTGAGTCAGAAAACCCCTTTGATGTCTCCGTGAGATCCAATGGAAAGTCCTCAAGGGTCACGGGGGGGGGCTTTAATTCCTTATGCTGTACATAAGCACAAACACCACATTGTCATATGTGATATTGGTAATCTAATTGGGCAGTTCCTACATACGTCTACAATACATCAAATAAAAGGCTATATCACGAAGAGGAACCGACGTCTGTTGATAACGAAAAATTCGCCGCAACAGGAGCGCGTCAATGGCCGTATGTCCTAAAGAGCTCCGAATAAAGAAATAAAATTGAAAAAGTGTGAAATGTATGACGCAAAGAATATTCGATGAAATGTGTCCAAGAAGAAACTATTCCAACAGCAAAGCATTGATCTTCAACATGTACATGTATTAAAGAGTCAAAGATGCGATACAACATAGTAAAATCAAACTTATAAATAACGACGAGACTGATATGTTGACAGCTCAGCGTGAGGCCTCAAAGAATAGAGCACCCTTTATTGTGTGGTCATTTCTATTTTAATATTGCTAAAGATTAGCTTCTCGGTTGGTAGTTTTATGTGAGCGTCTTTCATTCTTGTAAATGTGGTTGTTTGATGTTCATTATTTGTTTGTATCTTTTCCGTTTCATTTATATAGAAACAATTGCAGAGAAATTAAAAAAAAAAGTCAATTGTAGACAAGGATGAAGCATGAAAAACAATGAACAGACAGTAAAAAAACAAACTCAACAAAAACATACAATATTGTTGATATGGCCATCAACGATCAACCAATCAGAAACTAGAGAACCAAAACTAGAAATCAGAGGCTATCCCCCTTATCGTCTATTGTCGTAGCAAACTAACCTGACCGGGCGGAGCTAATTCAATCAAGCGATTGCTACAATTTTAGGGTAGATAGATTATGAATTGCACATCGTAATTAGAGTAAATACTCATTACCTGTAATTTTATATGGCTTTTATCACCTGGTCAGAAGTAAACTCTTCCGATGACAAGGTGAAAATAAGCTCCGCCCGGTCAGGTCAGTTTCTGTCATAGACCATTTGAACTATCCAAACAAAGATTGTACTCTATATCTTCCAAAATGGAAGTAACCGGATGTGACAGTTCTACCGAATTGAAGCGACGGGTGTTGCATGCAAGCAGGAGATGCTTACGCTTCCTGGGCACCTGGTCTCACTTTCATATCGGGAGTTCTCTTCTTTTCATATGGTGGAGGTTTTTGTTTGTTTGCTTTGGTTCCTGTTTTATCCTGATTTTGTATGCCTTCGGTTTCTGATTTTCTGGGTTATCGATTTTGTGCTGTAAACAGGGATATGGTCATTATCCATATTTGTCATTGCTACGACAATACCAGTAGAACGATGCCTTTAAGCTACGTTTTAGCGACAACTGTTGTCACAAGGTCAAACTGAGAAAGAAAATGTCACGACTGCCTGAATGTGATAGGGTCGTATAGGCAGCTACGCTTCTTACTTGTGGAACTACAGTGCATTGCATAATTCCATGTTTTGTTGATCATAAAATCTTTGTTATACTTAATTATTTCTAATATTCGGCTGACAAAATGTGTCCATATCACAATGTTTGAAATTACCAGAACATAGATAGCACATAAAAAGAAATATTTTTCAAAATCATTGATGTAAATTTGTCGTCTTCTTTGAAATAAAGTGATATTTTTCATTCATTATTATATGTTAAAACTTAATTTAGCCGCGATTATTTAGTTTTACTCCGTATTATCGAGAAAACATCTCCTAGTTTATATTGCAGTGAATCGCTAATAACACAGTTGGGGGTGGGGCACTTTATTTGCCTGGTACTCCTAAGTTTTTCAATCGATCTCTATCAAACTTTCCTAAAAACACATTCACATATCAAAATATCGTTTCTGTATGTTCTTTTTTATCTTCGAATTAACATTCTCAATATTGAAGTGAAAGAATTGAAAATTTCAATTTTACCAATTTATCTTAGAATTTGTGCTCATTCATCCATGAAGTTCAAATTAGAAAATTCAATTTGATCCAAAAATTTTCTTTTGACTTCAGTTAGCATATTGACGTTGATTTCGGTCAGTTTGACTTTTCATTTATCAAATGATGATAATTTTTGTTAAAATATCTATGATTTTGAATTTTACTAATTTTCCGCTTTTATCTGAATTTACAGTAATTCTGACCATACGAATTTTTTACGACAGGTCAAATCTGATGTCTCATGTTATATTCTTTCGTTTAATATAAAAATTAGCCCTGTGTTAGGTGGGTTGATTAAAATTTCAAATTTAGCGACTTGGTTGCTCTACTATACGCAATCCTTACATGTTTTACGGATAATGATGATTTGTCAAGCGAATAATGAAAACATGTCAAGATAATTAAGAATAATATGTCATGCGGATAAATTAGACATCATATATTTGAACACTGAAAAAATAAAAGATGCAGTGTACGGATATCATAATATAAAAATTATTAATATTGAAAAAGTAAACATGTAAGGATTGCGTATGATCAATTACAGAAGCGTGTTCATGGTAGAAAGCGCTCGCAGACATTCGCGTGCGCTAGCTTCTGAACGATCGCGAACAGGATAGCGCTCATTGGCACTCGCGTGCACTCTGTTCAAGATGCGACAGCGCTCGTCTTTACAAAAAGTACGATCGCATAATTATGATGGTAACAAAGACGCAAGTCTCATCAAAAGTGAGCGTGAAACTGTGTTTCTTATATTTTTTTTTCTTTTTTTTTTTACATATTTTTTTTTAAAAATTGAATGCAACTTTGATTTTGATAGATTGTTTCGACAGTATTTTGTTTATAAATTTTCATTTAATTTGTAGTTTGAATTTTCAATTTTGTCACTCGAGTTCGCAATATTGTTTTGATTAGCTGACGATTCGAAGCGAACACTTGCCCGCGTTCAGTCATTATGTGCGATCTTACTATTTGATCAGACTAGCGCTCTCGTATCTTGAACGCACCTTGGGTATACACGTACATATATGAATCTTACACTATCACATCAAGCTTTGCACCTAGATATACATGGAGTTTTATTTCAAACCAAATAAATTGGTTTGAAAATTTCATCGTGAAGGTATACAGTTGGAACGCTTCCGTATTATTATTATAAAAACTTATTTCTTGTTGCAATGTTGAGCAGTTAAGGTTGTTCACCGTGACTTAATTTGCTACTTGCGTGACATTTGCTACACCATTTGCTACTTGCGCGACAGATGGCCGTCCAAAGTCGGCACCGGTTACCCATTGATCTCGTCGGTTTATGTGTAGTCTTTTGTGTTTGATGTTTACATGTCGTGTGTCTCTTTTCAGTCTCGTGCTGTACTCGTCTTTTGTGTTTTTGCATCGGGTGTTTTGGTGTTTTACTGTTGATGCTGCAACGGGGTCTTGTTGGAGATCTCCTCCCTTCTTTTTATATCTACACTTATTTCGTGTTGCAGTGTGGAGTTGGTAAAGCAATTCCCCGCGACCCGATGTTTGAAGTGTTTTAATTTCATTGTGTTTTCTAACTTGGCTTTGTTGTAATGTCTTCTACGTAAGACTCTAATTCACTTTTCTTCCATTATCGCATTATGGCATTTTTAAGGTCGCCTCGTATCAAACTAACCCCCTTGAGATTACCCTCTGTCACTACAGTCACTTTACCATCATCGACATTCAACAGTAAAAAACTTTTTTACTCACCAAGAGTACTCTTATCACCTCTCAAATTTAGACCCCACAGTCGTATTTTACGCACTACTCCATCTGCAGGCTCTACATTCAACAACAGACACAGAGGGTTCTCAATTATTTCTAAGTGCAAAAGTAAAAGATGCTCGTTGTGTCACCTCATCAACTGCGACTCTATAATAACATCTGGTGTAAATGGGCAGAAATTCAAAATTGAGGTAGACCAAGACATCGATTGATCGTCTCAAGATCTTATTTACGTAATGACTTGAAATGCCAGGGGATGTGGCGCACAATATGTAGGTGAGACAGGCCAACCTTTAAAATGTCGTTTTAGGAACCATTCTTATAAGATCAGAACCTCACGTCAACAAAAACACAGAAACTTTCTTTATAATCACTTTGTTAAATATAATCATTCTATTTCGGATATCACCATTACCCCAGTTCAGACTTTTCCAAAACGTAAAAATGAAAGTAAGACCGAAATTAAAAAACGCCGACTACAAGCTGAACTTGCCTGGATCACCAAACTTCAGACTGCGTACCCTTTTGGTTTAAACGATCAAATTTATGGACAAGGAAACATTTCCTCAGCTTCTACCAATATCAACATCTTTTCAATTCGCCCAAACACTAAAAGGAAATACAGGTCACACGGGAAAAGACGAAACAGACAAAAAAGAAAACGATCCAGAATATACCGCTCTCTCAACGATTTACTTACTATAGCACGCAATGGCGGAAGACATGAGCTGTTACATGCTCTGTCGTCAATACCAGTTATGCACTTGAAATCTATCTTGGATGAAGCAGAGGTTGCATTCTTAAGAAACACTGACTGATTCAGACTTAATATCATTGTCTCATTCGCACAGTATAAACTTTATCCTATTGTGAAAAACACCTCACCGAAAAGACGATTCATAAAAATCCCGTTTATTAACAAAGGTTTTGATCTTCTAAACATCTCTAATATTTTTCGGGATCATCGCGTACAAAGTACCATTCCTCAATATTTTGAAAATCTAGAGCCACCTCTTATTTGTTATAAGTACAAGAAACCTATTCGAAACTTTGTTTTTAACTATAATAAAGTTACAACAGATCCTGACATACTTGAATCGTGTCCTGCTTCTTGGGAATGTGCAATTTCTAAATATCTCTACAAACCAGCTGGCCATGTTGTTACAGGTGACTTTTCAATTATCCAAGACAGACAGCTCCGTGGTCTTCTTAAAAAAGGACCTAAGTATAGAATCCCATCCAAGATAGATTTTGTCAAATGCCGTGAAGTGCTTACGGAAGCCTTAGATAATTATACGAAAAGATGGTGTAAATCAGAAGGAGTCGAACCGCATGCTCTGAATGACTGGAAAAACCTCATTTTAGATATAACGGATATTCGAATAGATAACTTCCATAAAAACCCTCATCTTTTTCAAAATCCACGTTCCAAATCAGAAAGATATTTCAAATCCAAACTAAGTAAATTACATGAAAAATATGTCTTTGCATCAGCTGATAAAGCAGCCAACAACACCATTATCATTTGAAAACGTTACTACATATCAACTTTGATTTCGGAACTTTCGTCTACTAATACATATATCAAAAGCAATGAAAGTGCATCTAACATTTTAGGCAAGCATAACAGTGAACTGTCTTCATTCAATATCTCTATTTCTAAATTGGATCTCCCAACACTATATTGCATACCGAAACTGCACAAGTCTCCTTACAAATTTCGATTTATTGCTAATTCTAGTAACTGCTCCACTACAATTTTGTCTAGAAATCTTACGTCAGCACTTACTGCTATTAAAGAACACATAACTAGATATTGTGAAACGGTTCTAAACAGGAACGATGTAAATTTATTTTGGTCTATTAAGAATTCAGGGGATGTGATTGAAAAAATGAAATCTGGAAATTTCCAAGCCAATACGATTTCTTCATACGACTTCTCGAATATGTACACCACACTTCCTCATGACAAAATTAATGATCGATTATCTAATCTCATTAAATGGTGTTTTGATCGAGAGCGAAAAACTTACATTTGTACATCTGAATCGAAGGGTTTCTTTTCCTCGACAGACTACAAATCATACAAATCATGGACATGTAGTGACCTGTGTAATGCCTTGTCCTTTCTCTTGGACAATATTTATGTTAGATTTGGTGAGGATCTATACAAGCAGGTTGTAGGAATTCCTATGGGTACTAACTGTGCGCCTCTTGTTGCAGATCTATTTTTATACATTTATGAAAAAGAATTTATCCAAAATCTTCAAAAGCAAAGAAAATTTGATGAGCTGAAATGTTTCAATAATACTTCTAGGTATCTGGATGATATTCTAACCATTGACAATCCTGCTTTTGAATTATATAAGAATGAAATTTATCCACAAGAATTAACCCTTAACAAGGCAAACCTTTCAAATACAGAAACACCCTTTTTGGACCTAAATATCAAAATTGTAAACGGAAAGATTCATACAAGTGTATATGACAAAAGGGATGATTTTGGATTCAACATAGTAAATTTCCCTTGGCTTGACGGTGATGTTCCAAGATTACCGTCATATGGCATTTACATATCACAGCTCATCCGGTACGCTAGAGCATGTACTGATATTTTGGATTTTCACAGTAGAAATTTACAAATTACCAAAAAACTTTTAGGTCAAGGTTTCCGCTTTCATAAACTAGTTAAGACTTTCTGGAAATTTTACAAAAATTACAGTCAACTTCTTTTAAAATTCGGATCTATACATGCAACAGAGTACATTACTATGGGTATTACACAACCTGTCTTTTATGGTGATATGATAAACAAAATAAAAAGGATCAAAGGTAGGCAGCATAACCATCGAAAATGCGTCAGAATCATCAAACGCCTTTTATACCGTGGGTATGATCCTAATGTCACCAGACGGACACTAGGCTTGGTACTTGACCAATCTACAGTCTTGTACAAGCGCATCCTTGAGACTTGCACTCTGACTGACTGTGACGACGGGACTCCATGACGGGCCCTGTCCAAACCTCTTTAGAGAAGACAGGGCCCCGACCACCTGTCCTCTCTGAATGTCAGTCGGACTCCTAGGGTGATTACATACATGAGCTCGCTACAGCCGGCAGAGCACGGACTGTATTACGCATGCCCTCTTTTTATATCCATTTACATATTATTTGTGTCTATGGGGCCTCTGCGTTTCGCGGTCTTGTTTGTGTGATGTCATCTTACAGTGAGGAGGTTGTTTTACACCACAATTGTACGTTCTTCGAGACCTCTGGGTAATTGGAGAAGTGAGAGGGTTGTGCGCACGTAATCCAGGATAACCACACCATTTGCTACTTGCGTGACAGATGGCCATCCAAAGTCGGCACCGGTTACCCATTGGTCTCGTCGGTTTATGTGTAGTCTTTTGTGTTTGATGTTTACATGTCGTGTGTCTCTTTTCAGTCTCGTGCTGTACTCGTCTTTTGTGTACTGTAATGTACATGTACAAATCTAAATTAAAAAATTAAAAGAGGGCGCTACTGAAATGAATTTCGGTGGCTCCACTGGAAGCATCACTGATGAGAATTTTATATTCGAAACACGTGTCTGGTGCATTTCTTCATGAAGGTATAGAGTTGGAACACTTGCGTATTATTATTTTGACACCTAAAATTAGCTGGTCTCAAATTCTTAATCTTTTTAATACAGCTGCTCTTTGATTCTACTTCTGCATCAAGGCACGTACGGACTACTTATATATATTGCAGGGGCCCAAGCAACACAGAGGAATATTTTTTCTATAACGGATAAAAAAGGCGTACGAAATACAGCTCGTGTGTAGCAAGCTCATGGATGTTACAGTTAAAATTGTTCTTGATCTTTTCTTAAGTGTATTAAGTACTTCTTTCCGGCTCTGTCGCCTAAAAGAAGCTTTGTTTTGGCCCTTTATCATTTTGACAGCATATATATATATATATATTTGCAATTTCGGAAACAACGTAATCAAAGGAAGTTAACATCTTAGCGCCGTCCCTGGCCTCCAATGCTATTTTGAACATACAGTTTATTTGGATATGCTTCTGAATCGACCCTACAGGAAATTTGGAGACTCCTACTCTCTGCAAAATAAATGCAAAAATTTATTTTCAAAAATTAAAACCAGATGGCGCTACAAAAATGAATTTTGGCTGTGTCTAACAATCACTGTGGCTTGAAGCATCGCTGATGAGGATTTAATATCCAAAAGACGTGTGTGATGCATAACAAATTGGTTTGATTTTATTCGGAAAAGTATAGAATTGGAACACTTTCATATTATTGCTTTCCTATCCCTACATATCACAATCATCTCCCAATCCTGTTACCAGGTTATGGATGTCATTTCTATCTTTCATTTTGATTGACCTGACAACCTTACCATATCACTACTCTCATATATATTTGCCACTGCCACCACAAAAGACCCAGGAAATAACCTGTATTTGTCTCCTGCTGTGGTGATGCACAGTCCCCGCGGCGCATGAATGTGTAATTGGTTCACAATTTCTTTATCTTCCTAAAGTTGTGAATCGAAAATAGACCCCAGCCCGATTCAATCAATAAAATCAGCACTTTAATCGGTTGGATATTCACAACCGCATGGAATGCATGCATGGAAATGCAATATGTATTGAATTAAACCAAAAATCAATAAAAGATCTTACAAGGTCCATTTACCTTGCATTTAAATCGCTTTACATTCCGTCGCCGTCCTTCTTGGTCGCAGACATTTTGAATTGGCAAGCCCGGCGAAGAAAAGCTCAGAGGAGTTCCAATGATTTATTTATATATAGTTCAACATATCTGCAGCCATTTGTTTCTAAATCTAGTTAAGGATTAGCTGTCATACCGCAATCCATTATTATGTTTCAAAGAAATTTTGCTGCCGCGGGGTATTCGTCCCTTCAGTGTAAAAGATTTAAAGTGTAGTTTTCCATTACATTTCATTTCAAATGCAGGCATTTTTCAGTTGATGATATGACATAAATAAATATAAGAAATATATAAAAAGATTTATTTATTCATTAATTGAAATCATTGAACAATATGAACCTGTTCAGTTGATATGACTAGACTATTCTAATTTTGTTATTCAAAACATCATTGAATGCATGTATCTTTTTTTGTCATGAGTATACATTTATTGATAAAAAGCAAATTCAAGAAATTGTGGTCCAACGCTTTTTAGTTTTTTGTCTCTGAAGAAGTAGCTATAGACAACCCCATCCCTAAGTTTTTATAATATATCTCGTTTATAATCTTAATACCTAAACTAAGAAAAATGTCGAACTCTAAGATCAAAGTCACAAGGTCAGAACTGTTGGTGTCTACGGAAAGGTCTTGTCTCAAGAAATACACATGTGGAAATGAACGCCCTAACATTTATCATTCAAAAGTTATGCCCAAGATTAATGTTTTTTTAAAGTAGGTCAAACACTTAGGTCAAGGTCACAAGGTAAAAAATTGGTATATATATGGAACGGTCTTGTGACAAGACCGTTCCATAGATACCAATTTCTTTACATTGACCTTAGAATTTGACTTACTCTTAAAAAAAGTTAGTCAGATTATTCAGTAGGTAGTAAACAATACTCAAACATTTCCAGATTGTTGACTAGAAGGGTGAATCAAAGCTTCGTGTGATCATCCTACTTTTTTACATTCAGTTTGAAAATATTGTTCATTCAATGGTTACATGTAAAACAGACGAAGAAAAGATGCTATTTTGAACATAGATTTTATTTCGATATGCTACTGAATCTACCCTACAGGAATTTTGGAGAACCGCGCACTCTCTGTAAAGTAAATGCGGAAATTTAAATTCTAAAATAACGCAAGAGGGCGCTAGTGAAATTGATATGGACTGCCTATGAAAATCACTTTGATTGGAAGCATCACTGATGAGAATTTGTACTTTGAAACACGTGTCTGGTGCATGAAAATTGGTTTGGAATTTTCTTCAAGAAGGTATAGAGTTGGAACATTTCCGCATTATGTTAATAAACCCGGGACAAGTGAACATTTTGCATGTTTTTGTACTAAAATACTGAAATTAAACACAACTTTAAGAAATACTGTCTTTAGTCTAGTTATAATCGGTGTGATCATTTTCATCTAAATAACTCGGTACAGTCTAATGTACACCGATTCTAGGAATCATTGACAGAGAGAGATAATGCTTTTTTGCATAAAATGATTCTTTCGTCAATTTGTGCACCTGTTATTTTGTTTGTGCCCCTGAACACCCCCCCCCCCCCCCACCAAGTACATCCTCTTAAACTCGTAAACACCAGTTTGCAGGAAGTATGCTTGGTAAAAAGGGTCGATCTGGGATCTTGTTGTGCAACTTATATCTTGAATGAGTCCCTGATCACCAGAGTCTTAATGGATGTGGTTATTTTCTCCTATATATTGTAGCTCCATTTAATTTTTTTTTTTTTTTTTTTTTTTTTTTGGTATTTTTGCGTTACATACAGTTAGACAATACATAGACAATACATGAAACATAAACACTTATACACCATTCACACTTCTTACATACTTTTATATTAAACTAATAGTATAGAGAGTTTTCCCCATTTCTTTGAAAACATTTCATCTTTCATATTTTTCTTAAAGATATATTTTTCAATTTTAAGGTGGCTCCCTACTCGAGCCGTTATAGGTTTTTCCTTATATGCAGCAGTCTGCGTATAACGTTTTACAATGGCTGGTGAGGGACGAGCGAGCGCATTGAAAGACACAGACAGAAGATCTTAAATGCCAAAAGAATCAAAAGATGGTGCAATCTATCAATGTCCACACCAATCATATAGTATAATTTCTTAGTTGAAAATGTAATGAAATTATAAGGGGGTACCCTTATGTTTGTAGCCATATCTTGATCATTTATAAAATTGTATACCTGTATGCGATTTTTTCACCATCTATAAATATTATCGTATAAAATGATACAATCTGAAGAAATTCCATCTGTTGTTTTTTGCACAAAAATGTGATATACTATATATTATTTGTCGAAAATATGATATCATTATAAGGGGGTACCCCTATGTTTGGAGCCATACCTTGATCATTTCAAAAATTGTGTACCTGTATGTGATTTTTTCTTCATCGACATACATAATTTTATGAAATATTATAAAATGAAAAAAAATCATCTGTTATTTTTTTGCAAAAAGTTGGATTTCGTACATATTCTTGGTCCAAAATGTTATGAAATTATAAGGGGGTACCCTAATGTTTGGAGATATATCATACTTAGATTTATGTTACAATATCATTTTATGTGTTGTATTTCTTCTATATGACTTGTTATCATAAGATAAAACAAAACAAATAAACATATTCATATCATCACTGAATTTGGGGGGTTCAAAAGCATACGATGGATATTTGTTATTTCTCAATTTTTAAGTTCTAGGGTACCTTTCTTTAATGTACTGTATCTTTAATGAAAACAAAATTACCTATCTATGTCTGTGTTCATTATGTCATTTTGACTATAATGTATAGAAAATAACCTTAAAATACAAAATTCATCTGTTAAATTCACGAGTAGGGACCCACCTTAAGATAAGATAATATAAATTTTTTTGCACCTTCTAAAGAGGGTTTGCATTTTTGAGTTTTTTGTCTAAAAATGTACTTTTTAACGAGATTGATTATAATGTTAATATTTCTATTATTATCATTTGCTATTCCAAAAATTATGCTTTTTACATCTAAGTTTATATCTATGCTGCAGATATCATGTAGCCAAATGTTAAGATCAAGCCAAAGTTGTTGTGAATGAGAGCAAATATAAAACATATGCGAAATGGTTTCAGGAAATGAGTGACAAAAGGAGCACATAATAGTATCGCTTATTCCAATTTTAAATAGAAGAGTATTTGTACCTAATATACGATGTAATATTCTATACTGAAACCACTTAAGGGTACAATCATTAGTATTTCTATTTACTGCATTATTGACACTTTCCCACCATTTTTCATTCTCAAAAATTTGTAGTTCTATATCCCATTTAAGTTCACTTCTTGGTATACAGTAAAGATTGTTGATAAATAAGTCATAAAAATCTCTTGAGCCTTTATCACTTTTCTTTAAAATTTTGATATAATTTGGATAGAAAGGTTGGCTTTGGAGGAAAGTTTCAATATCAAAGATCGAATGCAATTTTTTCACAATAAGTACAATACCAAAATACAGTGTAAATGGAGGGAAAAAGTTATATCTGTTGCAGAAGTCTTGGTACCTTAAGATTTCACCATTTTCATCTAAAATATCATATATAAAGTAAATTCCTTTTTCTATAAAGTTTTTATAACATAATGTTTCCCCATTTACTATAATTTGGTCATTATACCAAAGTGGCTGATAATAAGTTGCTTCAGTTTCTAATAATTCTCTTAAGTCATAGTAAGATAAAAACACATCTTTCCAAAATAAATTAGTGGTTATGCTTGATAAGTAACTCACATATGCATTGCCAAATTTAAGCATAGATTCGAAATCATGAGGAAGGGTACTATTAAGAAGTTTAATCCATGAAATATTATCTTCAGTCATTATCATTCTTCTTACCCATGTAATTTTTAAACTTTTTATGAAGGCTTCAAGACAAATCATACGCAGCCCACCATTTTTATAATCCTGGATGATATTCTTCCTTGCAATTCTATCAGTTTTTGAATTCCATATATAAGAAAAAAATAATTTTTCTAGGTTTTTCAAAGTACTATTAGAAGGATTTGGAAGGGTAATGAATAAATGAATTATCTTTGGTAGCATAATGCTTTTGACAACAGTAATTCTTCCATTGGTACTAAGCATGCGTCTTGACCATGACCTAATTAGATTCTGAATTTCTTTGGTTTTAGATTCAAAGTTCAGTTTTTCCATATTTTGTAAATCAGTAGAGAAAAATATACCTAGAAATTTAAAAGGCTGCTGAGACCATATCAAGTTGTAATTTTCACTAAAGGTCAATTCAGAACCTCTAAGGGTGCCAATTTTAACACATACTGTTTTTGTGTAATTTGGTTTTAAACCTGAAAATTTAGAAAATTAATCTACAATAGAAAGTGCATTTTTTAATGATTTTTCCGAGCCATCAAGAAGTAGTGCCGTATCATCAGCGTATTGAAGAAGCTTGTATTCATTGTTTTTAATATATATCCCTCTTATTTCTTTGTTTTCTCTAATCATAGTAGCCATAATTTCAACACAAATCAAAAAAATATACGATGAAACCGGGTCTCCTTGCCTACAGCCCCTACCTATTTTGAAGAAATCTGAAAAATATCCATTTTGAGAGACACATAATTTAAAGTCATAATTGAAGATGTCAATCCATTTGATAATACTATTTCCGAAATTGAAAAATTTGAGTACTTTATTTATAAATTTCCAAGAGACGGAGTCGAATGCTTTTTCAAAATCTATTAACAATATTAAGCCTGGTATATTTGTTGAATTACATTCATGAATTATATCGTACATTAAACGTGTATTTTCCCCTATATATCTTCCAGCTAAGAAACCTTTTTGATTCTCATGAACAATTTTAGGTAGGATAGACTTAATTCTTTTGGCTATAACACCTGACAAGATTTTATAAGAGACATTCAGAAGAGTTATTGGACGCCAGTTTTTTAGATAACATCTTGGCTAATCGCCCTTGGGAAGTATAGATACAATTCCTAGTTTTTGAGTAATTGAAAGTTCGCCAAAATCAAAACTATGCATATATGATCTATGTAAGAATTCACCCAAGTCTGTCCAAAAAAACTTGAAAAATTCTGCCGTATAGCCATCTGTGCCTGGAGACTTGTTGTTTTTGCAAGCTTTTAATGAATCTAGGACTTCTGATAAAGATAAAGGTTGGTCTAATGTGATTTTTTCATCTTCAGAAAGTTTTGGTACTTTACAATTCTCAAGGAGTACATTCAAATCGATATCTTCTAAGAAGTTATCCTTTCTACTATATAATGATTTATAAAAAGACATGATTTCCTTCAGTATTTCAGATTGTTTTGTTATCTCTCTTCCGTCATCGAGTAAAATTCTAGTCACTGTTTTATTAGTATAATTTCTCTTTTCTAGATTGCAAAAGTACTTGGTTGGTCTTTCACCATCCTCTATCCAACGAGCACGAGTTCTAATTATTAAACCTTGAAGTTCAGACTTTCTAATTTCTTCTAGTTCTGAATTTAATTCAGCTAAATGTAAAGAGTAACTATCAGTTGGATTTTGATTGAGTAGTTGTTTAGCTTCTGCTATATCTTTTTCAAGTTTTTCCTTTTTCTCATTTCTTTCTTTCTTCTTTTTAGAGCAATATGGTAATGTAATCTTTCTAATATTCAATAAAAGCATGTCGAGGAATAAACTATCATTAATGGTAAGTGGGAGTATATCATTAGGGATATCTACTACTTTTTCTTTTATGATAGGTATAGGTACATATTCTTGTTTTGTTTTTAAAATACAATCCTTAACTAGATTCACATATTCTATATCTCTAAGTAAGGAGTTGTTGAATCTCCAGAAACCTGGAGCTTTATCAAAATCAGTTACTTTTAATTCTAACTCTATATATGAATGGTCGCTTCTATATCCTGGGAGAATCTGTACGTTATTTACAAGTGACATGAGTTCGTAATCTATCCAAAAAAAATCTAATCTTGCCTGCTTTATGGGATTAATACGGTGCCAAGTATACTCTTTCTTTGAATCATTAAGGACTCTCCAAGGGTCTACAAGATTAAAATCATTTTTTAGTTTTTCTACTACTTTTCTGCTATTTGGGTTATTGTGTGTAACATAGTTAAAACAATCTTTTTCAAAATCTTGAGTGAGATTCCAATCTCCACAAATTATTATGAATTCATTGTCAAGTCTTTCTAAAATTTTATTAATTTCTTCATAAAAGGATGGAGTGTGTTAGGGCCATATAAGTTTATGAGAGAGACATTAATTTTATTACACAGGTTAAGTTCTATTACCAAAAGATTTCCATCATCATCATTCATTGTTTTTAAAATTGAGTACTCGAAATTGTTATTAAAAAGAGTCAATACACCTCTAGCATCACTTCTGCCTTGACTAAGAATATGATTAAATCCCCGCTGACCATGTACAATATTATTATCTTTTCTTAAAAGATGAGTATCTTGTAAACAATACAATGAAGCTTTTCTTTCTCGTAATTTTTTAAAAAGATCTTTCCTTTTTCTTGAATCTCCTAATCCTCTACAGTTAAATGATGCTATTTTTATTGAACTCTTACTCATAGTAATGATGTAAACGTTTTAAGTCGAATAATTCTAACGTGCACATACATAGTTTTGAAAGAAGGGGAAATGCAAATAAAGAACTCTCACACTCGCATACATTCAAATGAAAAAACATGAAATAAGACATACAAATAGATTCACTTAAGACAAACAGTTCACTTACTCAAGTATAAACTGGTACGTATTGAAAACCTGGTTAAAAGACATATTTAAAAAGCAAATTCAATCATCTGTGTGTAACGTTCGACGAATCAAATCGTGCGGGCTCATCAAACCGGAAATATACCAATAATAAAATGTCGATTTAAAGAACCAAAACTGAGCAACACATTCCGGGAATGGGACTGACAAAATGAAATGTATTTTTTGTAATAATTTTCAATTACAAACTGTTTCAACAAAAATGTCCAAGAGAAATTAATTCTTACGTCTACCGCCTGTGATGGGAGATTCGGATACGCTCCGTGATATCGTCACTGATTTTGAACTTGAGTTTGCGTCCGCTACCGTAAATTTTTCCATAGACACTACCATTGTAATACCAGGACGACTCAATCATCTCATGCTCGTTTAAGCGTTCCATTAATTTAGAGTTCTCACTTGTCACGTCATCTGCTAAGCGGATCCCGATTTTCTTCTGTTTGAAAGTGGCCCTCTGTCGAATAACACGACTCTTAACATCTGAGTTTTTCAGTTTCACAAGAATCGGACGGGCTTGATCGGGTCTTTTACCGGGAATCCTATGCTCCATTTAATATTGTGAATACCATTTCTCGGAGAGTATAATTGAGAGAGAGAATAATTTCTTTTGTATGATAATCTTATTCTAATCTAGTTGTGCACCTGATATGTTGGTATTGAACCGCTGACCCCTATAGTCTTGGAAAAAAAAGTTTGGTCAATTTTTCCGATATAGTTTTTTTTTTATAATCGCGTGAATACCAGGCCTAAGGGAGAATAAATGATACAGAGTTAGAACTCTTTTTGCATTATTATCAGTTTCCGATCTAGTTGTACTCCTGATATTTTGATTGAACCCTTGACACCCCTCTCTCCCGCTCTCTCAAGGAAAACGGGTGTGTCGCATTGATGAATTAAACAAAATAACAAGGAGAGCTCCAGTCTCGTACAGTCTGGTTTACTTTCTAACTTCCTGTTTCAGATTTGATAAATAAATGGACAGCAAATCGTTTGTTGTCAAGAAACGATAAGAATTAAGGCTCTATCATACAGACTTCAAGTGAATACATGTACAATTTATGTAGACGTAGGACTTTTTACATACCATTAAAAAGAAGAAGCAATGATTCAGAGGTAAGATTTTAAATTATGTAAATTTTACTCAATTATTTACACATAATTCTGACTCCCTGGTTAGATGTTGTGCCGATAAGAATGGCCATCTAAGCTTCAAATCTCAAATATAATATATTTATAAATTAACGGAGTCTATATATTAAAATCATAGAAGAAATTGTATCTTTATATTTGGAATGTTATATGGTATCTCCTGTCATCAGAGCTCCTTACATGTTAATCTATCAATGATCGTTATTTTAGATTCATAATACACAATTTTCTGAGTAAAACAAGCCCAAATCTTAATTTCTCCGTTTTTCGAAAGATTATAGACCATTGCCTGCAACATCATGACGGCTTGGACTCCCTCCCTGGAAAAAATTTAGATCCTCCCCCGTATAAGTATTGCAAAATGGTTTACATTTTAGGTGAAACTATTGATGTGGTATTTAGCTCTTGATACATTCAAAATTTGAATTTCCTTCCTTTCGGCCTTGGCATCACTGATGATATATATAATTTGGTTTTATAATCACCTTTATAACGTTCATATTTATAATAATTCAATGACAATACATAAGTGCATTGACATGAAATCTTATTTCCCGTCCTTGTATATTATAACGTAAACATATTTCCAAGGATCTTGTAGACCAATTACAATGTAAAAGGAAAGGCTCTCTCAAGACGATCATGTGATACCATTTTATGTAGTTGTAGCGATTGTTAAAACTCCAATACTTATTATGCTGATAAAAATTATAACATTTCGCCTTTTAAGACAATCCAAACAAATCAGGGGTAAGATTTTAAAGTATGTTACTTTTTACTTAATGACACACACTATCAGGAAATATAAAAAATTAAGGTTTTATTTAATGATTATCATTTTACAGTTGTCCATAAATATATAATTTTCAAACCCGGAAGAAAGAGCTATAATTCTTTTTGCATTATAATCAGTTTCCGATCTAGTTGTGCACCTGATATTTTGAATGAATGCTTGACAACCCCCCCCCCCCCTTTCAAGAAAAAGGGTGTGTCGCATTGATGAATTTAGCAAAACAACAAGGAGAGCTCCAGTCTCATACAGTCTGGTTTACTTTCTCACTTCCTTATTCAGATTTGATAAATAAATGGACAGCAAATCGTTTGTTGGCATTGTGTGGTTCATTTCCTTCCCGGTAAAAACGTAAACATGTATTACAGGTTCAACTTATTTCCAATGTCGAACAAGAAACTGAAGATAGGCTCTATCATATAAATCAAGTGAATAAGATCTATGTAGATGTAGTGAGGTTTTACATATCCATGCTAAAAAAGAAACAGTGATTCAGGGGTAAGATTTTAAATCATGTAATTTTTACTAAATGATTCACACTATCAAGAAATATATGTTCATATCATTTCAATACAAAGGAGGGGATCTCCAACAACACCAGGTTGCAGTACCCACAGCAAAACCCCAAAAACACCCAATGCAAAAACACAGAGAAGACAAGCACAGAAAGAGATGCAATAGGGACAAGGAACACCAACGTACAACAAAGAAATATCAAACACAAAGGACGACATACAAACCAACGAGACCAATGGGCAACCGGTGCCGATTTAGGACGGCCATCAGCTGCCACGAAAATAGCAGAGGGTGTAGTTATCCTGGATTACATGCGCACAACCCTCCCACTTTTCCGATTTCCCAGAGGTCTCGAAGAAAGTACAATTGTAGTGTAAGACAACCTCCTCACTTTTAGATGACCACACACAAATAGATCCCTTTAACTAAGGTTCTTGAACGTATGTATTTAGACTTTCCCATTTCAATGAGAGCAGGCTGACTAATATTTTCTCTATGAAAGTTAACCCTTTATCATTTTCTAGGTTTTAACGAGAATACATGGGTTTAATATTTAGTTATTACAGGAGGAAACTAACACTTCGCACGCCATTTTCGTCTTTTCCGTCACAGTTCTGTTTTCCGTACGTTTTTGTGCTGGTATTGTAGATATTGAACTGAACTATGGTATTTGAATAGATTTTAGGAGTAATACAGATCAACCTTGGTATTTGTCCAATTTACTTCCATGTTTACAGATTGCCGATGGATTTGATTCATTTTCATGATTTCTTCTATTCGCGATCATTGAGTGTTATATTTGTATGGATGTATAACAGATCAAGTTTGAGGAGATCAGTTTTCATTAAAGTGATTTAGATAGACTTGCAGAAGAACTTCCTTTCAAAAGGGAACCTATAAATACCACTTGATGATCAAATTAATTTCTTCACTAAGACCGCTTTGATTCTGAGATGACCCTTTTGCGATGATATAAAGCAAAAACCAAAGAACACTCTTCCAACATTTTTAAACAAAGGGTAAAGTAAAAAAAAAAAATGAATTGTTCTGACTATATCTTTAGCGAGTCTTTTCGAACATCGATACCAAGTGCCATACTAAATATCCATATATCAAATTCTTAAAGGCTTGAGTAGTGTTAATTGAAGTGGTTTTCATCTCACTTCATTTGTGTCTGGTGTCATAGCGCATAGGTCCGTCCGTCGTAAACTTTTTGCATTGTCGATTTCTCTTCCAGAACCACTGAGTGGATTTAACTCATGGTCTCTGTTCTTGTTTTTGTAAAGATCCGTCAACAGGTGGCCCAAATACAGGCGAAAGTAACCCTCCTTTGACAAACTTCTTCAGAACCGATGCAAATATCAGCAAACTGAAAGCATCTCTTTATTTTTGGTTTCAGTCCGAAGTCAAATCTATGACGCGTTTTTGTCGTCTATTTGGGATTTGTCAGAAATGGTAATTTGTTTAACTGTTTCTTTGATTTATTAATGTGTGGGTACTCATTTACTGTATATTTGTCACATTTTAGATTTCCAATGGTTTTATATGGATTTTGATTGAAAATTTTACTTGTCTGATTTATCATGATTTTAAAAGCAAAAAAGGAAGTGAAGGGGATGTATTTTTATACATATTGGACATCTTCTCAAGAACCACTGAAGGGACTTTGAAGAAACTTGATAGAATGGACCCCTTCCAGTGTTGATGTTTTTCATCCATTTCAACAGGTGGTGCCACCACAGGCAAAAGTAGGTCACGGGGGTACCCTCATTTGACAAACTTCTTCAGAATCAAAGCATATATCGAAAAGCCGAAAGCGTTAGGATGATCTACAGAGGTGTTCCAAGCACTGTTGTTGTTTTAGTTCCACTCCGATGTCAAATATTTGACTTCTTTTTGGACTTTAAACATTTTTTAAACTATTACTTTGATAAACTAAATAAATGTATGATCTTAGAACTTCACTTGTTGCATGTTTATCAAATTTAAGTTTCTAGATGCTTTAATTTTTTGAATTTTTATGAATTTTTAAATTATGTTTATTGTGCACATGAACCCAAAAGTTGTGGGTTCAAGTTCTTACACCGGTACCTGAAAAAGATTTTCTTCCTTTTTCATTTTTTATCATTCTTTCAGCTTTTTATGCACTTTTAAATTATCTGAATACATTAAATTCAATTTCTTTTTGGACCAATTTTTTTTTATTTTTCATTACTTTTCATTTTGCTCAATTATTTTTTGCATATTTAAGTCACTAAATATTTTGATGTTTACTTTATGCTTAGATTTAATTTTACTTTTTCGGGTGAATTTTATCATTTTTTTAAATGATATAAACAGTTATGTTTATGTACATACGTACCTAAAGTTTTCAGGCTCAAATACCGGCACTGTCACTATCATCATGCAATGTCAATATGTTAAAAGAGTACATGTGTATAAGGTGTCAGTTGTGCCCCCCCCCCCCGACTCTATTTATTAAATTGCTCCATATTTGTCACATTTAAGTTCATAAATGCTTTTATATCGGCATTTGTGTTATATTCATTTTTTTTCTTTTTAATGAATATTCAAGTACAAAAGAATGATAGAATTTATTTTCATGTTGTGATCAAGAAAGGAGGGGATCTCCAACAACACTAGGTGGCAGCACCCGCAGCAAAATTCCAAAACACCCATGTAAAAACACAGAACAGACACCCACAGAAAGAGACGCAAAAGGAACAAGGAACACCAACTCACACCATAGAAACATGAAACATAAAAGACTACACATAAACCAACGAGACCAATGGGCAACTGCCACGTAAATAGCAGACGGTGTGGTTATCCTGGATTACGTGCGCACAACCCCCCCACTATTCCGATTTCCCAGAGGTCTCGAAGAACGCACAATTATGGTGTAAAACAACCTCCTCACTGTTATGACCACACACAAACAAGACCGTAAAACACAGGGGTCCAAACAACACAGATGAATATGTACATGTAAATGGATATAGAAAGAGGACCTGCGTAATACAGTCCGTGCTCTGCCGGCTGTTGCGAGCTCATAGATGTTATCACCCGAGGAGTCCGACTGACATTCAGAGAGGACAGGTGGTCGGGGCCCTGTCTTCTCTAAAGAGGTTTGGACAGGACCCGTCATGGAGTCCCGTCGTCACAGTCAGTCAGAGTGCAAGTCTTAAGAATGCGCTCGTACAAGACTGTAGATTGGTCAAGTACCAAGCCTAGTGTCCGTCTGGTGACATAAGGATCATAACCACAGTATAAAAGGCGTTTGATGACTCTGACGCATTTTCGATAAATATGCTGTCTACCTTTGATCCTTCTTATTTTGTTAATTATGTCACCATAAAATGCAGGTTGTGAAATACCTAAAGTAATATGCTCTTTTGCTTTTATGGGTCCGAATTTCAAAAGAAGTTGATCTTATTTTTTGTAAAATTTCCAGAAAGTCTTTACTAGTTTGTGAAAGCGAAAACCTTGACCTAAAAGTTTCTTTGTAATTTGTAGATTTCTATCATGAAAATCCAAAACATCAGTACATGCTCTAGCATACCGGATGAGCTGTGAAATGTAGATACCGTATGACGGTAATCTAGGGACATCACCGTCAAGCCAGGGGGAATTTACTACATGTATGTTGAATCCAAAATCATCTCGTTTGTCATATACACTTGGCTTCATATACACGTTTGTCATATGACACCTTCATATACACGTTTGTCATGTGACACTAGGCTTGGTACTTGACCAATCTACAGTCTTGTACCAGCGCATCCTTAATACTTGCACGCTGACTGACTGTGACGACGGGACTCCATGACGGGCCCTGTCCAAACCTCTTTAGAGAAGACAGGGCCCCGACCACCTGTCCTCTCTGAATGTCAGTCGGACTCCTCGGGTGATAACATACATTAGCTCGCTACAGCCGGCAGAGCACAGGTCGTTTCACGCATGCCCTCTTTTTATATCAATTTACATATTCATCTGTGTTGCTTGGGCCCCTGCGTCTTGCGGTCTTGTTTGTGTGTGGTCATCTGACAGTGAGGAGGTTGTTTTACACCACAATTGTACGTTCTTCGAGACCTCTGGGTAATCGGAATAGTGGGAGGGTTGTGCGCACGTAATCCAGGATAACCACACCGTCTGCTACTGACGAGGCAGATGCCCGTCCTAAGTCGGCACCGTTTGCCCATTGGTCTCGTTGGTTTATGTGTAGTCATTTGTGTTTTATGTTTTTCTGTGATTTGACGTTCATTGTACTACTGCGTCTCTTTCTGTGTGTGTCATTTTTGTGTTTTACAGTGGGTGTTTTGGGAGGTTGCTGTTGATGCTGCAACTAGGTGTTGTTGGAGATCCCCTCCTTTCTTGTATGAATTTCTCCATTGACAATTTTGATATTTAGGTCCAAAAATGGTGTTTCTGTGTCTGTAACGTTTGCCTTGTTTAAAGTCAATTCTTGTGGATAAATAACATCTTTATACTTTTCAAAAACAGGATTATCGATAGTAAGAATATCATCCAGGTACCTAAAAGTACCAATAAAGCATTTCACATTGCTTTTGAAGATTTTGAATAAATTCTTTTTCATATGTGTATAAAAATAAATCAGCAACAAGAGGCGCAAAATTTGTACCCATAGGAATCCCTACAACCTGCTTGTAAAGATTATCACCAAATCTTACATAAATGTTGTCCAAGAGGAAGGACAAAGCACCACACAGGTCGCTACATGTCCATGATTTGTATGATTTGTATTCTGTAGCGGAAAAGAAACCCTTTGATTCAGATGTACAAATATAAGTTTTCCCCTCTCGATTATAGTACCATTTAATGAGTTTGGACAATTGATAATTAATCTTGTCGTGAGGAAGCGTGGTGTACATATCTGAAGAGTATAAGAGTATATCAGTTATATCTTATATCAGATGATAAGAACAAATATCAGAACCTTTAGTGTAGATAATCAGTTGTCAGTCAACTAAGTATAAGGTGAGCGTTGTGACCCCTTGGGTCTCTTTTCTGGGAAGGAGGGAATTCGCCCCTTTACTGCCTATCCGAGCTTAACATACCCCCAGAGTTAAGGTAAATGAACACGCCCTTCGAAATGAGAATTCCAACCCTTTCCTCCACAGATTATTCTGATTGAGACTGATATCATGCACTGTTTAATGGTTCTCATATTTAACTTGTAGCTGACAAACAACAAGAATAAACATGAGTGATAATGGTGCCACAGCTTTTTCAACTCAACTAGCGGTGACATGTGGTTTCTGCGGAAACGCAAATACCATTCCATGGTTTTGTAAGTCATGTACTGAATCTCTGTGTAATACATGTAAAGATTCACACCCAACTATTCCTATGTTTAAGAATCATACAGTGGTTCCGCGCACCAATGATGTCATGCGGCTCTACGGACCATCAAAAATTGCAGAACAATGCCGAATCCATCCCGAGAAAGAGATTTCAACATATTGCAAAAATTGTCAAGAGCCCTGCTGCGTAACATGTCAAGTTCAGAACCATCAGAAACATGATATTTCCACGATAGAAGACGAGTACCTGTCAGCAGAGAAAAGGTTGAATGATAGGGCAAAGGAGCTGGAGAAAAACGTGTTGCCGACACTGGGAATGATGTCGGAGAAAACGGGAAAGGAACGATCCGAAAAGAAAGTCCACGTAGACAGAGTGAAAGAAGAAGTAAACACTTTCAGAAAAGAAATGAAGAAAGCTGTTGATGAATCATGTGACGGTCTTATAGAAAAACTTGAACATGGTGACATCGAATATGACGATGTTATCAGAAGTATAGAAGCTCAAAAGGGGAATATTGATGATATGATCAAAGGAATAAATGCAACTATACAAAAGGGTGATTTAAGTATGATAAAATACTTCCCTCCTTCTCCTAGGACCCTGATTCCTGAGGTACGCACCCCAAAGCTCACTATCCCCGTCTTTACACCTGGGATGGAGTTATTGACCATTATAAGAGATAGAATAGGAACGATAGAATGGACAGATAGAAATTCTGATCCCAAACGTACCTCTTCTTCCAGAATTAAATATGATCCATCAATTATCAATATTAACAAGGTCGGGTCCTTAAGAAGTGAGATTCATGTCAAAGCCATCACAACTGCGGGTAAAAATATAGCCTGGGTTATGGACATTCTGAGTGACAAGATGTATCAGTATGACTGTGGTGGTAATATTGTCAAGTCTTTCACAGTAAAAGGTAGTAATGGAGTCAATGACATGGTGATAAGACGGTCAGGGGAGATGATTGTTGCGTGCGGTGATAGGAAAGTAAGACGTGTATCACTGAGTGGTGAGGTGTCTACACTGATAGATACTTCTCCATTTTGGAATGATGGTATATGTCTGACTGATATTGAGAATGTTGTGATATGTATGAGGGATCAGGGCGATAGAAACCACGTGGCAGTCTTCACATCTGATACAGGTGAAAAACTACGTGAGATAAGGGGAAGGGATGGTAATGGTAAACAACATATCACACATCCTTACCGCGTGGTTAGTAATCATAAGGATATGTATGTGGTTAATTCTTATCCTGGTGATAATGTTGTGTGTGTGGATGAGAGAGGCGATGTGAGGTGGGTATATGAAGGGAAGGAAGCCCAACTTGCAAGAAAATTCACTCCGCGTGGAATATCCGCGGATAGACACAACAACCTCCTTGTCACTGATAACAACAATCACTGTGTGCATTACATAGACAGGGAGGGTAGGTTGATACACATTATATTTACACAGGAACAGACTGGGTTATCGTACCCTTGGGGAATCTGCGTTGATGATAAGACTGGGCATGTGTGGGTTGGGACCGATTCCAGAGTAGTCATTTCTAAGTATCTATAGTGATATACTATTAAGATAAACATTTTCGACTGTACTTACTTAAGGACTTATTTAATTGAAATAAGAAACCAATGCATAAATAAACAAATTAAATATGCTCAAATGTCTAAATTGTTTTCTTTTTCTCTTCTGGTATTGTTTATGCATATGTTATATTAGAGGAGAATCCCAGGAACTGATAACAAATCAAAGCCAATAGGATAAACAAACAAAAATCCATTTTTAATGAACAAACGAGTTAACCGAACAACTTTCATGAGTAAAATACAGTATGGTCAATACGGCTTTACAAAATTATCTCAAATTTCTAAAACCTTGGTCCTGTAGCATCGTATCCAAGCCATCTTGCTACGTCTTTCGGTATATTTAGGATATAATTTTCACAGATTTTGGTCATATTACATTGTTTAGATTGATGATCCCTGACGAGGGTTAAATACCCAGCGTGCATGTCTGGTCCATGCTGTAAATTAATCTGCTCTAAAATGATGCAAATGAATTTGAAGACATAAACATTCTATCTACCGGCATCAGATAATTACTCAAACATTTCCATAGAAATTTGCATTCTAATGACAAATGCAGGTTTCATCAACATTTGAACAGAGCCCAAGATATCACATTGGAATTTAAAATTCTTCTATTACTGTACATTTGAAAATTTTCGCGTGGGGTGATAAGTGAATGAATGTCAAAAACAAAAGCCTAGACAACAACCACAATCGAAAGGATTACCACTGGAAGAAGTATAAAGCAGAACTTTCTCACATGAAAAGAAAATCTTGACACAGACAATGACGCAGCTCCACACAAATACGTATTTCGAGAGAAAAAAAATGTCGTCGCGAAAATTTCTCCAACGCGAAAATAACCAATCTATATTCTTACAAAGTCAGAAATGTTTATATCACGAATATGTCATCAAAGCGTAACGTCAGGATGTTATTATCACGAAATTTGTTCCAGCGAAGATAAATATGTTTACAGTATATTGCAACATGTGTAACCCACTCGTACCTCACAAACCCCGTGGGACAGAAGAAATGAAAACATTCGGAAGGTGTGTCATGAAATACGGCAATCCCATTGGTTAGCGACGTTTTCATCGCTTACCATTAAGCTGAAATGGCTCATTTTTACAATTTGGTGAATTTATGTAACAACAGTTCACGACATCGTGATAAACGAATTTCCAGAACAAAGTAATATCAGAATTTTACATTTACAATTCTTCGAGAAAACCTCGTTAGTGTATATACATGTATGTGTGATAAGGTCTTTATTGGACGATCACTTTGAAATTTGTTTGATAAAAAAACGGAGAAAACTGGCTGCTTCGTGGTCTTCTAAAATAAGGACCTAAATAAAGAGTCCAGTCCTTGATAGATTTGATTAAATGTGTGAAGTGCATAAGGAAGCATTACCTGACTACAATGTATAAAAATCTCAACCTTTTAGCTCAAGTTACTGCATCAGAGCAAAAGATAAATGATATCTGTCAAGATTTACGTAAGTTTAACCTCGACCTTCCATCTTGACGTTCCGAATTTTTACAGTTTAAATTCTATAAGACAAGCTTTGAGAAATGAAATATCCAAAACGCGGGTACTGTAGCATCATACCCCACCCATTCTGGAACATTTTTCGGTACATTTTTGGAACTGATAATTTTTACATTCTTTGGCCATATTACATTGTTTAGATTGAGGATCACTGACGAAGGTTAAGTGTCCGAGACCTGCATCTCTGATCCATGCTGCAAATTGATCTGTTATTAAATGATTCTATGGAATTTGAAGACTTTTAACATTTGAACCACTTGGTAAGAGTCACTGCTGGTGGACCAGGAGTCCTCGAGGGCACATGTAGCCAAGTTCGATCAACTTCGGTTGATTATCTGTCTCTTCAACGCAATCGAAAATTTCTTTTATAAAAAAAATCTTGAAATATAAAAAAGTGGGTCCTGTCCCATCATATCCAAACCATTCTGATACATTTTCGGTACATTTTTAAGAAAAAATAGTTTTCACATTCTTTGGCCATATTACATTGTTTATATTGTTAACGGAATATCACACGCGTTTCAGTAGCCTCCCTTAGACGAAAATTTTGAAGAAATCTCGACGCTGAATATTTCCGATTTTCGTAACTTAAGCTTAACTTAACTTGACAGTAAGTGTTTTGAATATTTTTTCCTGACATGGTCGCCATAACACTTTCTATATAGACATAACCTCAGACAGTGCATGCATTTTATGTTTTCATTTTCGTGCATGAACATCGACGGCGGGTGCGGCTAGCCAACAGGGGATGCTTACTTCTCTCGGGAACCTGGTCCCACCTCTAGCTTGCTAGGGGTCCGTCGATGCTCAATTCTGTGCTCTATTGTGAGTGCTGTTGAGATTATCGTCAGGATCTCCTTTAACTCATTAAAATGCCATGATGTTCTGGTCTTTTAATCCTCGCTCACCTGCAAGTGACTCAGTAGCTCAGAGGTAGAGCTCTCGTCCACCACGCAGGAAGACTGTGGTTCGAGGTTGTTCGAGAGGGACATTTTCAGATTTTCATTCGTATGTAAACACCAATTTTTTTTCCTTTGCAAAGCAATGGTAAGCCTAGAGTGACAAACAATAGTCGAATTATTGCTGGAATTGAACTTATTTGAACATTTTGTTATGACTTTTCTACCTACATACATATGTCATATCTATTTAGAAATAATTATATCTATCAGGTTTTTGAGATGTGTTTGAATTTAGAGAAATTTTATCTTTCACACTTCATATGAATGTATCCATATATATGCATATGTTCATATCATTATACAAAACTTTGATATACGTTGTAATTGCTGGAATGATCTTGTGATTTTTACAAAGTTGGAAAATCTTTATGTCAGTCAGGTATCTGTAAAGTGTTTGAATGTTTGACGTCTTCAAATTCATTAGCATCATTTAAGAGCAGATAAATTTACAGCATGCATGTTTCGGATATTTAACTCTCGTCAGTGATCCTCAATCTAAACAATGTAATATGACCAAATGTCCTAAATATACCCAAAGATGTAGCAAAATGGCTTGGATTTGATGCTACATGACCGAGGTTTAGAAATTTGAGAAAATTTTGTAAACAGACATTTTCAAATACGTTTGAAGAAACGACCAACCGAAATTGATCGAACTTGGCTACATGTGCCCTCGGGGAGTCTTAATCCAACAGCAGTGACACTTACCAAATGGTACAAATGTTTAACGTCTTCAAATTCATTAGCATCATTTTAGAGCAGATAAATTTACAGCATGGACCAGATATGCACGTTTCGGGTATTTAACCCTCGTCAGTGATCCTCAATCTTAACATTGTAATTTGACCAAAATCTGTGAAAATTATGTCCTGAATATACCGAAAGACATCGCAAAATGGCTGGGATATGATGCTACATTACCCAGGTTTTAGAAATTTGAGAAAATTTTGTGAACAGAAATTTTCAAATGCGTTTGAAGAAACGACCAACCGAAATTGATCGAAGTTGGCTTCATGTGCCCTCGGGGACTCTTTGTCCACCAGCAGTGACACTTACCAAGTGGTACAAATGTTTAACGTCTTCACATTCATTAGCATCATTGTAGAGCAGATAAATTTACAGCATGGACCAGACATGCACGTTTTGGATATTAAACCCTCGTCAGTGATCCTCATAACATTCCAACGTAATATTTGAGGAAAAAATTGCATTCATATATCATTCTCTAGAAATAGTAAAAATATAACCATACATCCCTAAAAGTTTCTGGTTTTAAGCACATTGACTGAATTTAGACACTATGTAAACTTTCTGTTTAAACATTTCTGCTCGCTACAGGACCCACGTTTCGGAAGTTTCCAGATTTTTTTATAACAGAAATTTTCGAATGCGTTGAAGAAAGAAAGAAAGAAATCATTCAATGACCACGTCATATGTTTCTAAACCTGACTGAATGTGTATTTTATCATGTAAAAAAATAACAAATGCAATTAGAGTTACCTTTCTTGACTATATGACCAAAGACAAAAGCATGAAATTTATATAACCAACTTTTTAAAAAATATTACTGCAGTGATCCTTCACAATGATAAGTAGAGACGATTACAGATTTTGTGTAATTATACATTTTGTACGGCAACATGACTGTGCACGTGTGTAATGATTTTACTATATGGGTAAGATATATCATAAGTTTCTCAACATTAGGGTTAAATACCATAAACGTGCATGTCTGGTCCATGCTGTAAATTTATCTGCTCTAAAATGATGCTAATGAATTTGAAGACGCCAAACATTTCTCCGACCGTGTTTGTTTTCAAACTCTCATCACAGTGATGAAATTTACTTCAACATATTCAAGCTTAGGGTACAACCATCTGATTTTTATCGGGGGTAGGGGAGAAAGACTTTTGCAAGCCGGAAAATTTTTTTTCGGCCATTTTAAAGCCGGAACTTTTTTTTCGTCGGCCCTTCGGGTCGGATCATTATTATTATTTATTTTTTTGTGATTTTCCAATGTAGAAAATAACTCTAAAGTTTAAATAATTCATCGTTATTTTTCAGCCATATTAAACATCAAACACAGAATGAGATTATCTCTTGTCAGCAGATCACTTCATTTTAATTTCTTGACTCTATTCACTTTATTGATACTCAACGGAGACAGGCTAAATGGTGCACATTTCTTTGAATTTGATTAATTCACTCAAAATTGTTTGTTCCATTTTTATTTGTACTTAGTTTATGACACACACAAAAAACTGTTTACTGGGCATGTGGAAAGGTCGGAAGAGATGGGGGAGGGGCAATTTCATGAACCGGAATTTTTTTTTTGGCCGGCCCTTTCGGCCGGAAATTTTTCCCCTAAAATTTCGATCCGGAATTTTTTTTTATTTTGCAAAGTCTTCCTGCCCCTCCCCCAATAAAAATCAAATGGTTGCTCCCTTATGTCACCAGAAAGCCTGTGTAGATGAGCTGTACAAATATCCCTTCCATCATCTGTAACAAGAGATTATGAACATTTGATTGAAAATACAAAGGGAGGTTGCAATATTCACGTAAATATACATAAACAAGCGATACAAATGTAATGCATAATAAAATTTGACATCATAAATATTATTTGGCTATACGGAAACTTGTCATTTCATTCAAAAATATCATCGAAATTAAAGGAGGTTACATCTGATCATATTCCCTCCAATGCTATTTTGAACAAGGATTTTACTTGGATATGCTACTGAATCGACCCTACAGAAAATTTGGAGCCGCGCACTACCCGCAAAGTAAATGAACAAATTTGATTGAAATAAAAATATAACCAGTGGGCGCTAATGAAACGAATTTTGGCTGTGTTTGAAAATCACTTCGGCTGGAAACATCATTGATGAGGATTTAATATCCGAAGCACGTGTCTGGTGCATAATATATATTGGTCTGAAATTTTCTTCAAGAAGTTATAGAGTTGGAACACTTCCATTATTATTAAAGATGTCAGAGATGCTTCTGAGTTTTTCGCCCTTTATTAAAGTACCTTTTCAATTTAATGATTGTGACCATTCATTGATAATCCTAGCGTTTTAAATTGTTTTCAATAAAACTAAGATGAACTTTGAAAAAGAATGTATGTATGAATGGGCATATAAATCTATGATAATCTTGACAGTGGCATGTTAGCTCAGGCGGTAAAGATGTTTGTCCTTCTAACAGAAGGTACTGAGTTCGATTCGCCATGCAGATTTTTTTCCCCCTCGCTTGAGTGAAATCTCTAGTTTTATATCATGATAAACCTTTAATGTTGCGTTTATGAAGAAAGTATTAAGAGGGGGATATACTTTTTCTTAAGGTAATTATATTTTATTTGTCAAAAATTTTAATAATGAAAAATTTGGCAGATGTTTATTTTTTTCTCCTAAATAGTCAGTGATCACCTCTTATATGGGTTGATAATCACGAGTCTACATTGTTCACTGTGTCCATCTTCTATTTTTCAGCACTTTCCACCAGAAATAATTATGTTTGGCAAACTTTGAAATCACTGGTTTTGCATTTTTACTTTTAGAACACAAAATGTTTTAAGTAGTAAAATACAAAAACGTCAATTTTGAAATTGTTATTCACATACGGAAAGTTGTCATTTCATTCAAAAATATCATCGAAATTAAAGGAGGTTAACATCTGATCGTATTCCTCCAATGCTATTTTGAACATGGATTTTATTTGGATATGCTACTGAATCGACCCTACAGGAAAATTGGAGCCGCGCACTATCTGCAAAGTAAATGAACAAATTTGATTGAATAAAACTATAACCAGAGGGCGCTACTGAAATGAATTTTGGTTGTGTCTAACATCACTTGGGCTGGAAACATCACTGATTAGGAATTGATATCCGACACACGTGTCTGGTGCATAATATATATTGGTCTGAAATTTTCTTCAAGAAGTTATAGAGTTGGAACACTTCCATTATTATTAAAGATGTCAGAGATGCTTCTGAGTTTGACGCCCTTTCTTATAGTGCCTTTTCAATTTAATGATTGTGACTATTCATTGATAATTCTTGCGTTTTCATTGTTTTCAATAAAACTAAGACGAACTTTGAAAAAGAAGTTGATTCTTTTGATGTATGTATGAATGGGCATATAAATTTATGATCATCTTGACACTGCCATGTTAGCTCAGGCGGTAAAGATGTTTGTCCTTCTAACAGAAAGTACTGAGTTCGATTCGCCATACGGATTTCGTTTTTTTTTTCTCTCGCTTGAATGAATTCTCTAGTTTTATATCATGATAAACCTTTTATACTGCGTTTATGAAGAAAATATTAGGAGGGGGATGTACTTTTTCTTAAGGTAATTAAATTTTATTTGTCAAAAATTGTTATCATGAAAAATTTGGCAGATGTTTATTTTCTTCTCCTAAATAGTCAGTGATCACCTTTTATTATGGGTTGATAATCACAAGTCTTCATTGTTCACTGTGTCCATCTTCTATTTTTCAGCTTGTTCCTCCAGAAATAATTATGTTTGGCAAACTTTGAAATCACTGGTTTTGCATTTGTACTCCTAGAACACAAATGTTTTAAGTAGTAAAATACAAAAACGTCAATTTTGAAATTGTTATTCACAACGAAACGTTCATGCCAAAACAAAAACAAAAATATAAAAAAAGTCGAAATAAAAAATTATTCCTTCATCTCTGATACCCTGTTTGATTCGAACCAGCAACCTTTCCCTTGAGTGGTCACGATGTATAATCTGTGTTTAACCACTACACCACGAAGGCCCAATAAGAATAGGTGTTAATTATTACGAGAAGAAAACGCTTTAGAGAAACATGGCAAGGGGAAATCATTCATACTAGCAGTGGAAAAAATTGTAAACTTTCAATTATAGTGATTTTAAGGATATATTCTCTTCTTTCTTGAATAATGAAATGGAGAAAATAGTGCAGTACAATAATAATTTGATCAAAATTACAATCAAAAATGACAATGGCTTTCTTTCATTCTAAAAGAGTGCTTTTTATTTAATAGAGGATTGTACATGTAAATAGAGTTCACTAAAGTTTTCTGTATTTGATCGTATCATATAAACACAATATATACTTCTAATGTCAGAAATCTTGCGGCCTGATAAGATAGCTCGAAAAGTTTTATATAGGCGATTGTTATCCAATCTCAATAGAGGGCATTTCTCTCTATCCCATGACAAATCGTTCTCCGATCATGTTTGTTTTCCAGCTCTCATCACAGTGATGAAATTTACTCTTTCACATTCCAGCTTATATGTAACCAGAAATCCTGTGTAGATGAGATGTACAAATATCCCTTCCATCATCCGTAACAAGAGGTTATGAACATTTGATTGAAAATACACAGGGAGGTTGCAATATTCACGTAAATATACATAAACAAGCGATACAAATGTTATGCATAATAAAATTTGACATCATAAATATTATTTGGCTATACGGAAAGTTGTCATTTCATTCAAAAATATCATCAAAATTAAAGGAGGTTAACATCTGATCATATCCCTCCAATGCTATTTTGAACATGGATTTTATTTGGATATGCTACTGAATCGACCCTACAGGAAATTTGGAGCCGCGCACTATCTGCAATGTAAATGGACAAATTTGATTGAATAAAACTATAACCAGAGGGCGCTACTGGAATGAATTTTGGTTGTGTCTAACATCACTTGGGCTGGAAACATCACTGATTAGGAATTGATATCCGACACACGTGTCTGGTGCATAATATATATTGGTCTGAAATTTTCTTCAAGAAGTCATAGAGTTGGAACACTTCCATCATTATAAAAGATGTCAGAGATGCTTCTGAGTTTTACGCCCTTTCTTAAAGTGCCTTTTCAATTTAATGATTGTGACTATTCATTGAAAATTCTTGCGTTTTCGTTGTTTTCAATAAAACAAAGATGAACTTTGAAAAAGAAGTTGATTCTTTTGATGTATGTATGAATGGGCATATAAATTTATGATAATCTTGCCAGTGCCATCTTAGCTCAGGCGGTAAAGATATTTGTCCTTCTAACAGAAAGTACTGAGTTCGATTCGCAATACGGATTTCTTTTTTTCTCTCTCTCGTTTGAATGAATTTTCTAGTTTTATATCATGATAAACCTTTTATGCTGCGTTTATGAAGAAAATATTCAGAGGGGGGTGTACTTTTTCTTAAGGTAATTAAATTTTATTTGTCAAAAATTGTTATCATGAAAAATTTGGCAGATGTTTATTTTCTTCTCCTAAATAGTCAGTGATCACCTTTTATTATGGGTTGATAATCACAAGTCTTCATTGTTCACTGTGTCCATCTTCTATTTTTCAGCACGTTCCTCCAGAAATAATTATGTTTGGCAAACTTTGAAATAACTGGTTTTGCATTTGTACTTCTAAAACACAAATGTTTTAAGTAGTAAAATACAAAAAAACGTCAATTTTGAAATTGTTATTCACAACGAGCCTTTCATCCCAAAACAAAAACAAAAATATAAAAAATGTCGAAATAAAAAAAAAATTTCCTTTATCTCTGATACCCTGTCTGATTCGAACCAGCAACCTTTCCCTTGAGTGGTCACGGTGTCTGGTCTTTGATCAGTGTTTTAACCACTACACCACGAATAGGTGTTAATTATTACGAGAAGAAAACGCTTTAGAGAAACATGTCCAGGGGTAGCAGTGGAAGAAATTATAAACTTTCAATTATAGTGATTTTAAGGATACATTCTCTTCTCTCTTGAATAATGAAATGGAGAAAATAGTGCAGTATAATAATAATTTGATCAAAATTACAATCAAAAATGACAATGGCTTTCTTTCATTCTAAAAGAGTGCTTTTCATTTAATAGAGGATTGTACATGTAAATAGAGTTCACTAAAGTTTTCTGTATTTGATCGTATCATATAAACACAATATATACTTCTAATGTCAGAAATCTTGCGTCTTTACAAGCAACGCCTGATAAGATAGCTCGAAAAGTTTTATATAGGTGATTGTTATCCAATCTCAATACAGGGCAGTATAATGACAAATCGTTCTCCGATCATGTTTGTTTTCCAGCTCTCATCACAGTGATGAAATTTACTCTTTCACATTCCAGGTTATATGTAACCAGAAATCCTGTGTAGATGAGATGTACAAATATCCCTTCCATCATCAGTAACAAGAGGTTATGAACATTTGATTGAAAATACATAGGGAGGTTGCAATATTCACGTAAATATACATAAACAAGCGATACAAATGTTATGCATAATAAAATTTGACATCATAAATATTATTTGGCTATACGGAAAGTTGTCATTTCATTCAAAAATATCATCAAAATTAAAGGAGGTTAACATCTGATCATATCCCTCCAATGCTATTTTGAACATGGATTTCATTTGGATATGCTACTGAATCGACCCTACAGGAAATTTGGAGCCGCGCACTATCTGCAATGTAAATGGACAAATTTGATTGAATAAAACTATAACCAGAGGGCGCTACTGGAATGAATTTTGGTTGTGTCTAACATCACTTGGGCAGGAAACATCACTAATTTGGAATTGATATCCGACACACGTGTCTGGTGCATAATATATATTGGTCTGAAATTTTCTTCAAGAAGTCATAGAGTTGGAACACTTCCATTATTATTAAAGATGTCAGAGATGCTTCTGAGTTTTACGCCCTTTCTTAAAGTGCCTTTTCAATTTAATGATTGTGACTATTCATTGATAATTCTTGCGTTTTCGTTGTTTTCAATAAAACAAAGATGAACTTTGAAAAAGAAGTTGATTCTTTTGATGTATGTATGAATGGGCATATAAATTTATGATAATCTTGCCAGTGCCATGTTAACTCAGGCGGTAAAGATGTTTGTCCTTCAAACAGAAAGTACTGAGTTCGATTCGCCATACGGATTTCTTTTTTTCTCTCTCTCGTTTGAATGAATTTTCTAGTTTTATATCATGATAAACCTTTTATGCTGCGTTTATGAAGAAAATATTCAGAGGGGGATGTACTTTTTCTTAAGGTAATTAAATTTTATTTGTCAAAAATTGTTATCATGAAAAATTTGGCAGATGTTTATTTTCTTCTCCTAAATAGTCAGTGATCACCTTTTATTATGGGTTGATAATCACAAGTCTTCATTGTTCACTGTGTCCATCTTCTATTTTTCAGCACGTTCCTCCAGTAATAATTATGTTTGGCAAACTTTGAAATAACTGGTTTTGCATTTGTTCTTCTAGAACACAAATGTTTTAAGTAGTAAAATACTAAAAAAGTCAATTTTGAAATTGTTATTCACAACGAGCCTTTCATCCCAAAACAAAAACAAAAATATAAGAAATGTCGAAATAAAAAAAAAATTCCTTTATCTCTGATACCCTGTCTGATTCGAACCAGCAACCTTTCCCTTGAGTGGTCACGGTGTCTGCTCTTTGATCAGTGTTTTAACCACTACACCACGAAGACCCAATAAGAATAGGTATTAATCATTACGAGAAGAAAACGCTTTAGAGAAACATGGCAAGGGGAAATCATTCATACTAGCAGTGGAAAAACTTGTAAACTTTCAATTATAGTGATTTTAAGGATATATTCTCTTCTCTCTTGAATAATGAAATGGAGAAAATAGTGCAGTATAATAATAATTTGATCAAAATTACAATCAAAAATGACAATGGCTTTCTTTCATTCTAAAAGAGTGCTTTTTATTTAATAGAGGATTGTACATGTAAATAGAGTTCACTATAAAGTTTTCTGTATTTGATCGTATCATATAAACACAATATTTACTTCTAATGTCAGAAATCTTGCGTCTTTACAAGCAACGCCTGATAAGATAGCTCGAAAAGTTTTATATAGGCGATTGTTATCCAATCTCAATAGAGGGCATTTCTCTCTATCCCATGACAAATCGTTCTCCGATCATGTTTGTTTTCCAGCTCTCATCACAGTGATGAAATTTACTCTTTCACATTCCAGCTTATATGTAACCAGAAATCCTGTGTAGATGAGATGTACAAATATCCCTTCCATCATCCGTAACAAGAGGTTATGAACCTTTTCATTGAAAACACATAGGGAGGTTGCATTATTCACGTAAATATACATAAACAAGCGATACAAATGTTATGCATAATAAAATTTGACATCTTAACAGCAATTCTCTGTAAGAACCAAAGAATTTCAAGACATGTTGGCACGGCATGTCATGGATTTTTGAGATTTTTGGTATGGAAGTTCAATATGAAGCACTAGTATGTAAATCAACCCCAGTTTTTTCAAAAAAGTTGCCGTTGCCATGGTAACCGTGTCTGAAGTTTCAAAAATAGGGAAAATCTATAGGACGAGGCATATTTGTAGGCTTCGTTACCATGGAAACAGGTACTTTTTTAATCTGAAATTGCTTTGATTATTTTCTTTTAATCCTTATTATTATGCATATTTGTAAAGTTTTTTACATTCATCTCGGATACCTTTTGTATACAAGATGAAAAATTGGGCCAAAAAAGGGTATCAAAAGGCTCTGTTTTTGGCACTTAAAGACCCTTTTTTGCATGTTTTTACTGTTTTACAAGGTTGAAAATTTCATAAAAGCACCAATTTTTGAAGTCCAAATTCTAATTATCTAATTAGTATCATCTTTGAACTATACATTAATATGAAAAATTAATTGGGCTAATTTGTCCTTTTATATGCAAAGCAGCATCAAATTTAGTTGCTATGGCAACAATCGGCTGAAAGGTTTCCATACGATAGATTTAAACACAACCTCTATCAAACTATCTACACATGACATTGGAACAGAAGTTCATGTATACATCTATCAGAGGGGTTTAATATAAAAATGACCTTGAAATTATTTCAAGGTCACCCACTGAATTTCCAAGGTCATTAAACTATAAGTGACCTGATTTGACGAAAAATCCTGATTTTTCATAAAATGAAGGTGCCAATATTTTAGAAACCTTGAAATATTGAACTTAACAGTTATTTGCCATAAAATGATAAAGGTATCACTAATTTCTTAGAACTATTGATAACGTTTCTTCACATCTTCGAATATCTAAATTCTTGGTGAGTATTTTGATAAAAAAGGGACGAAATCTGTATTTTCTTGTTTTTTGACGAAAAAATATTTTCCCATTAAATTTCCCCAGTTCAATAAATTCTAAGATTTTTCTTTCTTATATTCATTTGCTTTCATAAAAAATATGACCTATGAAAATATTCAAATGAAAAATAATTAAAATCGGTAACAAAAAAATTAAAAAAATCAATATTTTATGCAAAATTTGAGTCTCAAAGTATAAATGACCTTGAATATCAAGCCAATGACCTTGAACATTTTAATTGTTCTTATGTAAAAGACTTAAGTCATATCTATACATACATACATTTTGACAATCTTATGTAACTCTAAAGAGGAATAAAATCAATTTCAAAGATAATATGAAACAAGCAAAAAGGTCTAATGTTGCCATGGCAACGGTCTTTGGTGACAGAATTTAGGTAAAACTCTTAAAATACCCACTCCAATTTTTCGTTCATTTTATTTGTCAATAAACATATATTTCCTTTGATGAAAATCATTGGTCTCCTTTTGGTGCCTTTTGTGATATTCAAGATTGAAAATGGTCAAAAACACACTAAATTGGCCCTTATTTTCACCTCTATTTTTCGCTTCATTTTGACTTATTTTGACTTAATACAATAAGCTTCCTGTAATAAATATCACATAACTAAGTGTACTAAGTAAGAATGGAAGTAAGGAAGAATAAATTAAATAAAGATGAACAAGCTGTTACAGTGGTATCCATGGCAACGAAGTCTCCGGAGATGGCTTATTTCATGGTCCCAACAGTGCTATAAATAGAATGACCTCGTTACCATGGCAACCAGAGGTCACATTGGCCAAAAAGTGTCATTTTCATGGTCAGTACTTAATATATACCCATTATACCGAAAATCATCAAAATCCATGACATGCCGTGCCGATCGATTTTGGTCCTTACAGAGAATTGCTATTAAATATTATTTGGCTATACGGAAAGTTGTCATTTCATTCAAAAATATCATCGAAATTAAAGGAGGTTAACATCTGATCATATCCCTCCAATGCTATTTTGAACATGGATTTTATTTGGATATGCTACTGAATCGACCCTACAACAAATTTAGAGCCGCGCACTATCTGCAAAGTAAATGAACAAATTTGATTGAATAAAACTATAACCAGAGGGCGCTACTGAAATGAATTTTGGTTGTGTCTAACATCACTTGGGCTGGAAACATCACTGATTAGGAATTGATATCCGACACACGTGTCTGGTGCATAATATATATTGGTCTGAAATTTTCTTCAAGAAGTTATAGAGTTGGAACACTTCCATCATTATTAAAGATGTCAGAGATGCTTCTGAGTTTTGCGCCCTTTCTTAAAGCTGAGCTCCCAGGATTTAAACGCAAGTGACGTAATAAAATTTTTTGGGGACGGAGATTGTTAGATACAGACTCTAACAATCTCCGTCCCATGCCATAGAAACAAGCTATATCGACCTTTAACACCTGTTGACGTATGCATACTAATGAAGGTACGACCTAAAATCCATGTACATCGCTCTAGTCCCGGTATATAAGACGAGCTTCAAACCCACATACCGTGACATTCGGTGATTAGAAATCTGAAAGGCAAGAACACCTGGAATGAGAAATGTAGTCAATTGATTAAATGATATATAATCAATATTTGGTAAATACAATAAAAACTAAATCGAATATTTTCATTATTTAGAGTGAAAAAGTAATCGTACTATCATGTACCCGTAATTGCAGGCACAGTACAAATCAATTAACCCCCCCCCCCCTCCCCTACAACAAGCACACTTCTCATGCGTCTGAAACTTTTCAATATAGGCCTTGTTTCCATGATTTTAAACACGAGTTTGCAAATAATCAGCATGTAACAGCACGTTCAGTAATATCAACTGTCAATGCCAACCTCTAACTTCTACCCTCCCCCCCCCCCCCTCCTCCATTCGACCTTCTTCATCTTCGGACTCATTACTTCAACAAGTACTGAATAATGTATTTACACTTCACACAAGCGTAGAGATTAGCTTTTAGTTTTTGATAAATAGGGAAACCCCGCTATATCTTACCTTGTTGAACAGCTATAAAAATATCATGTCTCCACATATACAATAGGCGGATTCATCACTTCCGGGTTAAAAAAAGGAGCGTGTTCGGTTGTATAAGAAGAAATTGGTGAAAATTTGTCTTAAAAGAAAGAGATACATTGTATTTGAAAGAGTCTGACCTATATTATCAATTTTCTATTAACCTTTACTTGCACCATTCATCATATGGCACTCCAGCCTCCTGCGTTCAATGACAATTCAAACATGTGGAAGCGAAAGTTCAGGGGAGTATTCTGATTTTCATTTTAAACCAAACGAAGTGTGAGTAAATGAAAAAAAATGTGATCTATTCATAAAAAGAATGGGTTCACAAGTCCAATAAAAATGATAATACGACCCCCCCCCCCAAAAAAAAAGGTGAAACAGCCGTACCCCTGATATGACAATCAACTCCACATATAAACACGATACAATCAAATTAGGTTTTAAAAGTCATGTACCTAAGACCTACACATTTTCCTATATTCTCCGTGAAAAAAAAAGAAGAAAAAGGACCATGTTATAAGAAAAATAGGACACTTCACCTGTCGCATGCTGATTCTAAGTACGTGACCTTGACATTACCTTGACATACATTTGATGCTGAGGTTCATCATGCTTATTATTCCTGCAGATTTGAAAAATGTCTATAGTATATCAAGTAAGTTCTAGCCAAATATACCAGACAGACGGACGCTCGGTAAAGTGATCCCTTTATGTCGCTCCGCAGACGACATATAGATGCGTCCATAAGAATGATATCCCTTTACATCAAATTCTTGATCAATATGAATTCCTCGTTGTTTTTCATACTTTCAGAACTATATATATTAAAACATAAACAATTCAATACAAATTCAGCCGAATATAATATCTATTGAATTCTGACGAGATGGGATAGAAAATAGTGATTGATGTCAACGAAACATTACGAATAATTAAAAAAAGTTTCTGATCGAGAGGTTGGGGGTATCCCTGCCAATAATTAAACATGTTTGAATTCCATTCTATGATTCAGTACACTGGGGTTGCGAAAATTATAGAAGAGAAACGAAATAAAACGGACAGAAACGAATCTGAATGAATAAACGAAAAAAAAAGTCTTTTTCAGTAGTAATGTGCTCACTTTCAAAGATTCAAAATTGAAAGTAAGAAAAATACTTTATTGACAAAAAGAATCAATCTGAATTTAGACATTCTATAACACTGAAATGGTTCATTTTTAGCTCACCTGAGCTCAAGTGAGTTATTGTCATAGCGGGTCGTCCGTCCGTCCGTCGTTTACTTTTAACATTTTCGAAATCTCCTCTGCAACCGCTGCACAGAATTTCACGAAACAATTTACAGGAAGACCATCAGTACTCAACGCACTCTACCTAGTTTCTGTTTTTCGTGCAGATTAGTCTACAAATATGGCCGCCGAGGGCTCTAATTGGCTTACGCGTTTTCGACTTCTCCTCTGCAGTCGCTGCACATTTCAGAAACTGATGCACAGGATTTCTCAAAATTTTACAGGAAGCAAGTACTCAAGGGCCTCCACCAAATCGATCTTTGTCTGCATATCAGGTGAGCGGTGTGGCCTCCGTGGGCCTCTTGTTCTAGTTATTTGATATTACTTTTACCAACAGCCAAAAGTCAATTCAAATAATTCGATGCCTACACCTGCAATAAAAGTCTTATTAGTAAAAATGATGCCTTGGTCACATGATTTTTTTCTGTTTGCATAAGCACGTATGTGGGAAAGTGGTCGATGGAATCTTTTGTGATTTTTAAAAAAGCACTGACGGAATGTTTTATTTTTGGAGAGGGAGAGGGGGTGTTTCGGGGTCCTTATCTACCCCTACCCACTACCCACGTTTTTGCGGTCAAAATTTACAAAAGTAGACATCTGTTTTAAAGAAATGATTTTTTCTGAACGTTGGTCTTATTTGGCAATTAGTACTTACATGATCAAGATTAAAAAGAATACAGCATTTCAGGCGCAAACATTACATGTATCTTAAACTCAAATACACCATGGCGTATGGGTTACCGAAATTTTTTTGGTATTTTCTGCAATTTTGCAAAAATCTCGCTTGCCCACTGCCGCTCGTCAGTCACATAATTATGTATTATCAGTACATATTGAAAATTTTAAAGCGAGGACTCTATAGTATGTTATTTAACTTAATCTTCCTTTTTTATATTTCCTCTTTGAAAAATTTCTACCCCGTTCAGGCGCGCAACCAGAGTACTTTTCAAATAGAAGCCCTTTCGGAGAAGCCCTTGTGGTATTCAAGCAGCGAAGGATTTTACATACAGACAGGGCAGTGGCCCTTGCTGCACTTCTTTTATTTATTTTTTTTTTCTTTAATTCATTTATTATTTTTTTTTTTTTGCAAACTGATGACGTGGAAGCATCTGCTTACTTACGTACGCCTGGCTACGCGCCTGTCATTTTTGAAAGCTTTCTAGATCCGCCTATGGAAAGCATATTGCATCTTCATATAATTATGATGCTATTGAAATGCATTTATACCGTATGTAATAGCAAGAGACTAAAAAGAGAAAGCAGCATGAGAAGTCAGTTGAAAATAACATTGGCTTGTAAAACAAAACTATGACATTTTTCTCAAAAATAGTTGAGTGTGCGCACCTCCCCCCTCCGAATCCCATCTTGACCTTTGACCAAATATACTTGACGATATAGCAAGATTGAATTTGAGAAAATACACTTTATTTGTCCATGCATGTACATTGCTTGTGACTATTCCATTCTTTTATTTCCATCCTCTACACTTTCAACATAGTTTCTCTGTAAATATATAGTCAAAATTAGTATTGTAAAAAAAATCGCCTTCTCCTTATAAAGATTATTTAGCTGTTGCTTTATTATATATTTGCGATTCAGAGTTACATTCTTATTCTGAAATCAGAATATGGTCTTTTTTTACCTATGTATTTCTATCACTCTGTATTACACTTACAATGTAGTTTTCAAAATACATAAATGCTGCTCTCATGAAAAAGTAAGTCAATACATTACATTTTACATAATCAATTTAAAAACATAAAAAAAGTAAAGAATACAAAGAATATGAAAATTGAGAAAAAGAGAAGGTGCAATGGCAAGGTATTTGTTTATCTGGTAACTTTCTGATATATGTAGGTAACAAACCATCGAATCTAGTTAATGGATCATTGAGGAATTTTAAAATATTCTTTAAATAATTCAAAATATGCTCATCATGAAAATTCCCCTTCTCCGTTTTAATCGAAAAAAAAAAAACTAAACGGACACTCTCAACCCTGCTTATACCGGAAGTGACAGGAGAAATGGAGGGATTCATTTGTTTATCAAGTAAGATAGTAAAATACATATAATTGCATTTTCATTTTTTGAACGAGAATGGTTATGTCAATCTGTCTAAGGCGTCAATTTCAGGATGAAAAATCCATAATATTGCCTTGACATTTCTTCACATTCGGAATGAAAAGTGGGGATTCACATGGGCGGATCCAGAATTTTACTTTTTGAAGAAAACAAAATACAGAAGCACTTCTTATTGAATCAGAAAATATGAGTTCTAGCCCTCCCCCAACGTCTCATATACCTGAACTTTTTTCGTTCATAACATTTTAACAGAAACTATTCTGGAACCCCCCCCCCCCCGCTTCCAATTATTGTTTACGTTGGTTTGATTACAGCTGACTAGAACTAGTATTTTGAAAATTAAAAAAAACGAAAATATGCGATCTGCGTGGCTGTAATAAATGAAATAAGTAATAATCGGACAACTCTGGTGTTTTTGCGAGTGCCGGGGGGGGGGCTTGTCGGGTTAATTTTGACATATTGAGAGGTTGGGATTTACATTTGGTACCAATGTACAGGCACATGCTGTTAAAATGTTCCTTATTATTTGCAGACGCATGAGAAGTGAGCTTGTTGTAGGGGAGGGGGGGGGAATGTTGATTTGTATTGTGCTAGCAATTGCGGGTACATAATAGTACGATTACTTTTTCACTCTAAATTATGAAAATATTCGATTTAGTTTTTATTATATTTACCAAATATTGATTTTACATCATTTAATCAATTGACTACATTTCTCATTTCAGGTGTTCTTGCCTTTCAGATTTCTAATCACCGAATGTCACGGTATGTGGGTTTGAAGCTCGTCTTATATACCGGGACTAGAGCGATGTACATGGATTTTAGGTCGTACCTTCATTAGTATGCATACGTCAACAGGTGTTAGAGGTCGATATAGCTTGTTTCTATGGCATGGGACGGAGATTGTTAGAGTCTGTATCTAACAATCTCCGTCCCCAAAAAAAATTTATTACGTCACTTGCGTTTAAATCCTGGGAGCTCAGCTTTAAAGTGCCTTTTCAATTTAATGATTGTGACTATTCATTGATAATTCTTGCGTTTTCGTTGATTCAATAAAACTAAGATGAACTTTGAAAAAGAAGTTGATTCTTTTGATGTATGTATGGATGGGCATATAAATTTATGATAATCTTGCCAGTGCCATGTTAGCTCAGGCGGTAAAGATGTTTGTCCTTCTAACAGAAAGTACTGAGTTCGATTCGCCATACGGATTTCTTTTTTTTTCTCTCTCGCTTGAATGAATTCTCTAGTTTTATATCATGATAAACCTTTTATGCTGCGTTTATGAAGAAAATATTAAGAGGGGGATGTACTTTTTCTTAAGGTAATTAGATTTTATTTGTTAAAAATGTTATCATGAAAAATTTGGCAGATGTTTATTTTCTTCTCCTAAATAGTCAGTGATCACCTTTTATTATGGGTTGATAATCACACAAGTCTTCATTGTTCACTGTGTCCATCTTCTATTTTCAGCACGTTCCTCCAGAAATAATTATGTATGGCAAACTTTGAAATCACTGGTTTTGCATTTGTACTTCTAGAACACAAATATTTTAAGTAGTAAAATACAAAAACGTCAATTTTGAAATTGTTATTCACAACGAGCCTTTCATCCCAAAACAAAAAAAACAAAAATATGAAAAAAGTCGAAATAAAAAAAAAATATCCCTTCATCTCTGATACCCTGTCTGATTCGAACCAGCAACCTTTCCCTTGAGTGGTCACGGTCTCTGATCTTTGGTCAGAGTTTTAATCACTACACCACGAAGGCCCAATAAGAATAGGTGTTAATTATTACGAGAAGAAAACGCTTTAGATAAACATGGCCAGGAGATATCATTCATACTAGCAGTGGAAAAATTTTAAACTTTCAATTATAGTGATTTAAAGGATATATTCTCTTCTTTTTTGAATAATGAAATGGAGAAAATAGTGCAGTACAATGACTATTCATTGATAATTCTTGCGTTTTCGTTGTTTCAATAAAACAAAGATGAACTTTGAAAAAGAATTTGATTCTTTTGATGTATGTATGAATGGACATATAAATTTATGATAATCTTGACAGTGCTATGTTAGCTCAGGCGGTAAAGATGTGTGTCCTTCTAACAGAAAGTACTGAGTTCGATTCGCCATACGGATTTCGTTTTTTTTTTTTTCTCTCTCGCTTGAATGAATTCTCTAGTTTTATATCATGATAAACCTTTTATGCTGCGTTTACGAAGAAAATATTCAGAGGGAGATGTACTTTTTCTTAAGGTAATTGAATTTTATTTGTCAAAAATTGTTATCATGAAAAATTTGACAGATGTTTATTTTCTTCTCCTAAATAGTCAGTGATCACCTTTTATTATGGGTTGATAATCACAAGTCTTCATTGTTCACTGTGTCCATCTTCTATTTTTCAGCACGTTCCTCCAGAAATAATTATGTTTGGCAAACTTTGAAATTACTGGTTTTGCATTTGTACTTCTAGAACACAAATATTTTAAATAGTAAAATACAAAAACGTCAATTTTGAAATTGTTATTCACAACGAGACTTTCATCCCAAAACGAAAACAAAAATATAAAAAAAATGTCAAAATAAAAAAAATATTCTTTCATCTCTGATACCTTGTCTGATTCTAACCAGCAGCCTTTCCCTTAAGTGGTCACGGTGTCTGATCTTTGGTCAGTGTTTTAACCACTACACCACTAAGGCCCAATGAACATAGGTGTTAATTATTACGAGAAGAAAACGCTTTAGAGAAACATGGCCAGGGGAAATCATTCATACAAGCAGTGGAAAAAAGTGTAAACTTTCAATTATAGTGATTTTAAGGATATATTCTCTTCTTTCTTGAATAATGAAATGGAGAAAATAGTGCAGTACAATAATAATTTGATCAAAATTACAATCAAAAATGACAATGGCTTTCTTTCATTCTAAAAGAGTACTTTTCATTTAATAGAGGATTGTACATGTAAATAGAGTTCACTAAAGTTTTCTGTATTTGATCGTATCATATAAACACAATATATACTTCTAATGTCAGAAATCTTGCGTCTTTACAAGCAACGCCTGATAAGATAGCTCGAAAAGTTATATATAGGCGATTGTTATCCAATCTCAATACAGGGCATTTCTCTCTATCCCATGACAAATCGTTCTCCGATCATGTTTGTTTTCCAGCTCTCATCACAGTGATGAAATTTACTCTTTCACATTCCAGCTTATATGTAACCAGAAATCCTGTGTAGATGAGATGTACAAATATCCCTTCCATCATTCGTAACAAGAGGTTATGATCATTTGAATGAAAATACATAGGGAAGTTGCAATATTCACGTAAATATACATAAACAAGCGATACAAATGTTATGCATAATAAAATTTGACATCATAAATATTATTGGGCTATACGGAAAGTTGTCATTTCATTCAAAAATATCATCGAAATTAAAGGAGGTTAACATCTGATCATATCCCTCCAATGCTATTTTGAACATGGATTTTATCTGGATATGCTACTGAATCGGCCCTACAGGAAATTTGGAGCCGATCACTATCTGCAAAGTAAATGGACAAATTTGACTGAATAAAACTATTACCACACGGCGCTACTGAAATGAATTTTGATTGTGCCTAACATCACTTGAGCTGGAAAGATCACTGATTAGGAATTGATATCCGACACACGTGTCTGGTGCATAATATATATTGGTCTGAAATTTTCTTCAAGAAGTTATAGAGTTGGAACATTTCCATTATTATTAAAGATGTCAGAGATGCTTCTGAGTTTTACGCCCTTTCTTAAAGTGCCTTTTCAATTTAATGATTGTGCCTATTCATTGATAATTCTTGCGTTTTCATTGTTTTCAATAAAACTAAGATGAACTTTGAAAAAGAAGTTGATTCTTGTTATGTATGTATGAATGGGCATATAAATTTATGATAATCTTGCCAGTGCCATGTTAGCTCAGGCGGTATAGATGTTTGTCCTTCTAACAGAAAGTACTGAGTTCAATTCGCCATGCGGATTTCGGTTTTTTTTTCTCTCTCTCGCTTGAATGAATTCTCTAGTTTTATATCATGATAAACCTTTTATGCTGCGTTTATGAAGAAAATATTCAGAGGGGGATGTACTTTTTCTTAAGGTAATTAAATTTTATTTGTCAAAAATTGTTATCATGAAAAAGGGATAGGGCCACGAAGCCCGATATTTGCCCTTATTTTGATAAATTTTGAACATTGTACTTCATAGAATTTTTAACTGTTATTTGACATTTTGAAACGTTCTCTACTGAATCACGTATCTACTTTTTGTAAACATTGCTTTTATCAACACCTTTTAGCCCTTTGAAAACACCACAATAGGTCATATTCGGCGAAATTGATGCAAAAACTCAATATTTCTATTCAATTAGCAATGGCCGCATTACGGAAGCATAGAAGGGACATGGAAAGAAAAAAAATTATCTCGTGCGCACGACTTAGTAAGTCGTGCGCACGACTTTGTAACTCGTGCTAACGACTTTGTAATTCGTGCTCACGACTTAGTAACTCGTGCTCACGACTTTTGTAACTCATGCGCACGACTTACTAACTCGTGCTCACGACTTAGTATCTCGTGCGCACGACTTCGTAACTCGTGCGCACGACTTACTAACTCGTGCTCACGACTTAGTATCTCGTGCGCACGACTTTGTAACTCGTGCTCACGACTTAGTAACTCGTGATCACGACTTTTGTAACTCGTGCGCACGACTTAGTAACTCGTGCGCACGACTTTGTAACTCGTGCGCGCGACTTAGTAACTCGTGCGCACGACTTAGTAACTCGTGCTCACGACTTTGTAACTCGTGCTCACGACTTAGTAACTCGTGCGCACGACTTTTTTCGTCATTCTATTGGTCAATTATCTCGTGCCCACGACTTTGTAACTCGTGCTCACGAGATAATCAACCAATAGAAAACTAGGATCAAATAAAATTGCGACAATTGATAATGATCATGCATGTATATTGAAATAATCTCGTCTAACAAAAGTACAGTAAACATCTAATGTTGTATTAAAAAATTAACGGCATTGTGCTCCACACAAAACGTATTTTACAGGGGCACCCCGATTTATTCTTGGAAGTACACGGAAACAACCCCCCTCCCCCTATGTTGAAAGTGACCTAAATGGATTCATAGCGGGAATAAAATGATGCAGTTCTCTACTCCCCTCCCCCTCCCTCATGTTGCGTCGATCAAGAGGTAAGGGGGATGCTCTCATTGAATATGGAGATTTATATGATAGTTTCTATTATTCTATTTATTTATTTATTTTTTCAACAATTTGTGTAAAATTCACTTACTGTGTATCTTGATTACTCTCCCTATCAGTGTTTACTATTAATTTAAAGTGAGACATCAACATGACTGTGTGAAATGGGTCCTTAGATAAGTAAAATTCGAATAATTCTGGACCAGAACCAGGTACATGACTTTAAAAAAATTTGGAAACGTTGTTTACTTTGAATCTTTACGGCATTTTTGTGTGTGATTCAAATTAAATGTCTTATCATTTTAAAGTATAGTGTCAATGTGTTTGAGTTGGTGCGATTTGAGAGAATTTTTCTCCTAATTTTGGTAAGAAAGTACTTGAAAAAGTGAAGTGTGACAGACAGACAGACAGACAGACAGACAGCCAGACAGACAGACAGACAGACAGACAGACTGCAGACCGTGATCCCTATATATATATATTTTTGGGGGGGGGGGGTTGTTTTGTTTTTGTGGAATTTTCCGGTATTGAATTTAGTGTTTATTCTGCAATATATACTTCAAATAAAACATATCACGTACGATGTATATGTGCAATTTTGATCTTTCAACCTGACGTCGAATTCAGCTTTCATGTGCCAGTGTTCATGAATAAGGCCACAATTAAAAAATTGTTTGTTTCCCCTCCCCCGGGTCTGTTTTTTTCCAAGTGACCCGGCAGGCGGGTACTTTTTTTTTTTTTTGGTGCCAGAACTACAAGTATCAAATATGTTTAAAGTCGTTTGAATCCAAATTGCACATTACTGGACTCCTTACAGCTGCGCAGTCACAATCTGTGATATGATAAAGACTAAGAGCTGGCAGCCGGCGATTTCTCGCCTCCTACTTCGGGAAAATCGCCGCCTGCTTTCCGTAAAAAAATATCCGTTGTGTCTTAATTTCTATCGCTGGTTAAGTATGAGATGTCGATCCATTTTATTGAACAATTTAAAAAGAAGATTACGTTGTCCCGTAAAGTGTATTGTATATAAACAAAATTGTCCCAAGATACACGATAAATGTTTCCGCAACAGATGCATCGAGTGTTTCAGCGCGGCATAACGGGTCATTTTACGGCAACGTCAAGATGCACTATAGAACGATTACATCTCGATTTTTTTACGACTTGTAAATATTGAATTTGTATAGATATTGACCACGCGCAATCTGACTAGGCGGCGTTTTTCCTGACCCGGTCAGGGCGAGGGGAAACAAACAATTTTTTAATCATGGCCTAAACGTACTTCGTACCATATTATATACAGAAACGTGAATGAAAGCAGATAGTTGAATAGAATATAATTTGATGGGTTTAACATATATACGAGGTGCACATACACTCCCAATCAATTTACGGAGCCTGAGCGCCCACCCCCCCCCCCCCTCCCTCCATATCATTTTCTTCATATTTCTTTAAAATCGTATGTGGTTTTGTGCTTATAACCGTAATGGAGGAAAATTGTGCATTTAGGATGAAAAGAATACATGTCGAAATGATGGATCCAGCCCCCCCCCCCTCCCCTCCCCGGCAATTTTTTTTTTGGTATTCCTTTTGATAAAACGAATATTTTTAAGACTTAATTTGATCTACATTTAACGTAAAACTTATTAACAAGTGAGAAACTAGCAAAGTCGGAGACTAGCATACAGTTTTAAGCTTCATCCCGAGCTTATACCTTACAAACAGAGAAAAACGCGGAATTGTAAAAATAGGAGGGTGGGGTGCGTTTTTGCCTGATTGAGAATCGCTATATACATCCATATTTGCATACTACCGCTATTTTCATCTGATAAAGCTTGGAAATGGTCAATGACACAGAACAAGGAAAGGAATTACAATACAAGCCCAGAAATTTCTTTTTCTGGTTGATTTTACAGATTGTTTCAGCCCTCTCTGGCCTCTCGGGAAGAAAAAACAAATAAATTCTAAACATACAGTATGAAGTTTTTTGCATTTAAAAGATCCTTAGATCAAAGTTGAAGGAAGACAACACAGTGTATTTAATCTAAATAACTTTATTTAGAAGAGAACAGGACAGTTTTGAAAATAGAGAACATGCAAATGTAACGAATTTTGCCACATATTGCGTGCTTAGAACATGTAGAAATAGAGCCAATCGTGCTTCATTTTCGCTGAATTATTTCAAATGTGCTGAAACTTGGTACGTAGCAAATAAACATATTGATGAATATGACGGAACTATGAATTTGTTGAAATCAAAAGAGGGGCACGAGGGGTAATATAAGTTCACCATACTGCTCGGCTTGACTGTCCCCTACCGATAAGAAATGCATGATACATACATGACTATCATGACATCGGGATTGGGGCCAACCTATGATTTAAAAAGATATGCATAAAAAATGGAGAAATTGTCCATACTGAGAAGGGTCCGTCAAGCCCAGCATTTGACTTGGGGTACGGTATTACTAGTGTTTGTTCTTTGTTAAAGTTATCTCAGTTTACGAACTCGAAAAGGGGGGGGGGGGGGGTTCCGAGGGTGTCCGTGTGCTTCCAAGAATTAATCAGGGGTACTGTTGTAAAATACGTTTTGTATTGAGCACAATGCCGATAACTTATGAATACAGCATAAGAAGTTTACTGAACTTTTGATAGACGAGAGTATTTCAATATACATGCATGATCATTATCAATTATCGCCATTTTATTTGATCATAGTTTTCTATTGGTTGATTATCTCGTGAGCACGAGTTGCAAAGTCGTGGGCACGAGATAATTGACCAATAGAATGACAACAAAAAGTCGTGCACACGAGTAACTAAGTCGTGCGCACGAGTAACTAAGTCGTGCTCACGAGTAACTAAGTCGTGCGCACGAGTTAGTAAGTCGCGCTCACGAGTTAGTAAGTCGTGCGCACGAGTTACTAAGTCGTGAGCACGAGTTACAAAGTCGTGAGCACGAGTTACAAAGTCGTGCGCACGAGTAACTAAGTCGTGCGCACGAGATAGTCAGTCGTGCGCACGAGATAGTAAGTCGTGCTCACGACTTTGTAACTCGTGCGCACGAGATACAAAGTCGTGCGCACGAGATAGTAAGTCGTGCGCACGAGTTAGTAAGTCGTGCGCACGAGTTACAAAAGTCGTGAGCACGAGTTACAAAGTCGTGCGCACGAGTTACAAAGTCGTGCGCACGAGTTACTAAGTCGTGCGCACGAGATAATTTTTTTTCTCGCAATGTCCCTTCTATGCTTCCGTACCGCATGCATTAACTACGATGGAAAATTTATATGTGAAAGATTATCATTATATCCTTTTGTTATATGCGTTTTATCTCAGTTAACGCATGCGGCCACATTGAATTCTACGACAAAAGACAAAATTCCCAGCAATTTTCGTCATATTTTATCAATAACGTCAAAATGACGTCACTTCATGACTTCATTACAGTTAAATGGCACATTGTTTGGTGATATTATTCTTTTCATGAAAAGCGGTAAACATTCGTGTATTTTCATGAGAGATATCAAGTGTTCCTCATGAAATTTATTTTAAGAGAAAAATCAAGGGCCGATTTAGAGGTCTCGTGGCCCTACCCCTTTGGCAGATGTTTATTTTCTTCTCCTAAATAATCAGTGATCACCTTTCATTATGGGTTGATAATCACAAGTCTTCATTGTTCACTGTGTCCATCTTCTATTTTTCAGCATGTTCCTCCAGAAATAATTATGTTTGGCAAACTTTGAAATCACTGGTTTTGCATTTGTACTTCTAGAACACAAATATTTTAAGTAGTAAAATACAAAAACGTCAATTTTGAAATTGTTATTCACAACGAGACTTTCATTCCAAAACAAAAACAAAAATATAAAAAAATGTCGAAATAAAAAAATATTCTTTCATCTCTGATACCTTGTCTGATTCGAACCAGCAACCTTTCCCTTATGTGGTCACGGTGTCTGATCTTTGGTCAGTGTTTTAACCACTACACCACGAAGGCCCAATGAGAATAGGTGTTAATTATTACGAGAAGAAAACGCTTTAGAGAAACATGGCCAGGGGAAATCATTCATACTAGCAGTGGAAAAAAGTGTTAACTTTCAATTATAGTGATTTTAAGGATATATTCTCTTCTTTCTTGAATAATGAAATGGAGAAAATAGTGCAGTACAATAATAATTTGATCAAAATTACAATCAAAAATGACAATGGCTTTCTTTCATTCTAAAAGAGTGCTTTTTATTTAATAGAGGATTGTACATGTAGATAGAGTTCACTAAAGTTTTCTGTATTTGATCGTATCATATAAACACAATATTTACTTCTAATGTCAGAAATCTTGCGTCTTTACAAGCAACGCCTGATAAGATAGCTCGAAAAGTTTTATATAGGTGATTGTTATCCAATCTCAACACAGGGCATTTCTCTCTATCCCATGACAAATCGTTCTCCGATCATGTTTGTTTTCCAGCTCTCATCACAGTGATGAAATTTACTCTTTCACATTCCATTTTATATGTCACCAGAAATCCTGTGTAGATGAGATGTACAAATATCCCTTCCATCATCCGTAACAAGAGGTTATGAACATTTGATTGAAAATACATAGGGAGGTTGCAATATTCACGTAAAAATACATAAACAAGGGATACAAATGTTATGCATAATAAAATTTGACATCATAAATATTATTTGGCTATACGGAGAGCTGTCATTTCATTCAAAAATATCATCGAAATTAAAGGAGGTTAACATCTGATCATATCCCTCCAATGCTATTTTGAACATGGATTTTATTTGGATATGCTACTGAATCGACCCTACAGGAAATTTGAAGCCGCGCACTATCTGCAAAGTAAATGGACAAATTTGACTGAATAAAACTATTACCAGACGGCGCTACTGAAATGAATTTTGGTTGTGTCTAACATCACTTGGGCTGGAAACATCACTGATTAGGAATGGATATCCGACACACGTGTCTGGTGCATAATATATATTGGTCTGAAATTTTCTTCAAGAAGTTATAGAGTTGGAACACTTCCATAATTATTGAAGATGTCAGAGATGCTTCTGAGTTTTACGCCCTTTCTTAAGGGGTATCGACAAATTTTATCGGCCATATTGGATTTGACGTGAAGCATACTTGAAAATCTGTCGTTCTGCAGAATTAAGACTTCGATTTTAACCATTTTAATACTAAGTTTTCTTTGCCTCAACATCGTCATTTTCCCATCATTTAAACAAAAACTGCATCAATATTTTTACATGACAACCATTTGAACTTAGTGCACCGAACTGCGCAGCTACAGGTTTGCAGGATTCATGATTAATACTATAACCTACCTTAAACGTTACTATCATCCTATGTCTACAAACATTTGTCCTCAAATTTTGATCATACTTTCTCAAAATACCGGGTATCTTCATTTTACACACAAGGGGCTATAGTAGCCATATCAACATAGAAATGAATCCAGGGGCGGATCCCCTGAATGTTGCACATTTGTAATTTGTCACCTATAATTCACATGACTATCCCACTTTTCTAATATATATCATTTAAATAATTTATAATTGAACCGCAAACAGTCGAAATTCTTGTGAATTACCCCAGGAACTTAAAAATCGTTTATTTTTTCTACCCATGTTGGGGCGGATCGGCACGTGAAAATGGCTACCTGTAAAAACTCGTGTTCGAAAAGACACCGTGTTGCATTAACAAGAGATTTATATGATAATGAGACCTTGTACTCAAAATCGAAGGACAAATGGTTGCAGATATAGTATCAATGTAATGTTTAAGGTAAGTTATAGTATTATTCATAAATTCTTCCGAGGTGCAGCTGTGCAGTTCGGTGCATGAATTTAAAAAAGTTTCTAATGTTAAACTCTTAATGTAATTTTCCGTAGAAAATATGGGAAAATGTAGCTATTGGGGTTGAGAATACTTGGGATTAAAATAGTTGAAGTTGGAGCCATGACTCGGTGTAAGGAAAGATTTCCAATAACACACTACAAAAAATCCATCATGGCGAATAACGGTTTGTCGATACCCCTTAAAGTGCCTTTTCAATTTAATGATTGTGCCTATTCATTGATAATTCTTGCGTTTTCATTGTTTTCAATAAAACTAAGATGAACTTTGAAAAAGAAGTTGATTCTTGTGATGTATGTATGAATGGGCATATAAATTTATGATAATCTTGACAGTGCCATGTTAGCTCAGGCGGTAAAGATGTTTGTCCTTCTAACAGAAAGTACTGAGTTCAATTCGCCATGCGGATTTCGTTTTTTTTTTCTCTCTCTCGCTTGAATGAATTCTCTAGTTTTATATCATGATAAACCTTTTATGCTGCGTTTATGAAGAAAATATTCAGAGGGGGATGTACTTTTTCTTAAGGTAATTAAATTTTATTTGTCAAAAATTGTTATCATGAAAAAGGGGTAGGGCCACGAAGCTCGATATTGGCCCTTATTTTGATAAATTTTGAACATTGTACTTCATAGAATTTTTAACTGTTATTTGACATTTTGAAACGTTCTCTACTGAATCACGTATCTACTTTTTGTAAACATTGCTTTTATCAACACCTTTTAGCCCTTTGAAAACACCACAATAGGTCATATTCGGCGAAATTGATGCAAAAACTCAATATTTCTATTCAATTAGCAATGGCCGCATTACGGAAGCATAGAAGGGACATGGAAAGAAAAAAAATTATCTCGTGCGCACGACTTAGTAAGTCGTGCGCACGACTTTGTAACTCGTGCTCACGACTTTGTAATTCGTGCTCACGACTTAGTAACTCGTGCTCACGACTTTTGTAACTAATGCGCACGACTTACTTACTCGTGCTCACGACTTAGTATCTCGTGCGCACGACTTCGTAACTCGTGCGCACGACTTACTAACTCGTGCTCACGACTTAGTATCTCATGCGCACGACTTTGTAACTCGTGCTCACGACTTAGTAACTCGTGATCATGACTTTTGTAACTCGTGCGCACGACTTAGTAACTCGTGCGCATGACTTTGTAACTCGTGCGCACGACTTAGTAACTCGTGCGCACGACTTAGTAACTCGTGCTCACGACTTAGTAACTCGTGCGCACGACTTTTTTTCGTCATTCTATTGGTCAATTATCTCGTGCCCACGACTTTGTAACTCGTGCTCACGAGATAATCAACCAATAGAAAACTAGGATCAAATAAAATTGCGACAATTGATAATGATCATGCATGTATATTGAAATAATCTCGTCTAACAAAAGTACAGTAAACATCTAATGTTGTATTAAAAAATTAACGGCATTGTGCTCCACACAAAACGTATTTTACAGGGGCACCCCGATTTATTCTTGGAAGTACACGGAAACAACCCCCCCCCCCTATGTTGAAAGTGACCTAAATGGATTCATAGCGGGAATAAAATGATGCAGTGCTCTACTCCCCTCCCCCTCCCTCATGTTGCGTCGATCAAGAGGTAAGGGGGATGCTCTCATTGAATATGGAGATTTATATGATAGTTTCTATTATTCTATTTATTTATTTATTTTTTCAACAATTTGTGTAAAATTCACTTACTGTGTATCTTGATTACTCTCCCTATCAGTGTTTACTATTAATTTAAAGTGAGACATCAACATGACTGTGTGAAATGGGTCCTTAGATAAGTAAAATTCGAATAATTCTGGACCAGAACCAGGTACATGACTTTAAAAAAAAATGGAAACGTTGTTTACTTTGAATCTTTACGGCATTTTTGTGTGTGATTCAAATTAAATGTCTTATCATTTTAAAGTATAATGTCAATGTGTTTGAGTTGGTGCGATTTGAGAGAATTTTTCTCCTAATTTTGGTAAGAAAGTACTTGAAAAAGTGAAGTGTGACAGACAGACAGACAGACAGACAGACTGCAGACCGTGATCCCTATATATATATATATTTTTTGGGGGGGGGGGTTGTTTTGTTTTTGTGGAATTTTCCGGTATTGAATTTAGTGTTTATTCTGCAATATATACTTCAAATAAAACATATCACGTACGATGTATATGTGCAATTTTGATCTTTCAACCTGACGTCGAATTCAGCTTTCATGTGCCAGTGTTCATGAATAAGGCCACAATTAAAAAATTGTTTGTTTCCCCTCCCCCGGGTCTGTTTTTTTCCAAGTGACCCGGCAGGCGGGTACTTTTTTTTGGTGCCAGAACTACAAGTATCAAATATGTTTAAAGTCGTTTGAATCCAAATTGCACATTACTGGACTCCTTACAGCTGCGCAGTCACAATCTGTGATATGATAAAGACTAAGAGCTGGCAGCCGGCGATTTCTCGCCTCCTACTTCGGGAAAATCGCCGCCTGCTTTCCGTAAAAAAATATCCGTTGTGTCTTAATTTCTATCGCTGGTTAAGTATGAGATGTCGATCCATTTTATTGAACAATTTAAAAAGAAGATTACGTTGTCCCGTAAAGTGTATTGTATATAAACAAAATTGTCCCAAGATACACGATAAATGTTTCCGCAACAGATGCATCGAGTGTTTCAGCGCGGCATAACGGGTCATTTTATGCACTATAGAACGATTACATCTCGATTTTTTTACGACTTGTAAATATTGAATTTGTATAGATATTGACCACGCGCAATCTGACTAGGCGGCGTTTTTCCTGACCCGGTCGGGGCGAGGGGAAACAATTTTTTAATCATGGCCTAAACGTACTTCGTACCATATTATATACAGAAACGTGAATGAAAGCAGATAGTTGAATAGAATATAATTTGATGGGTTTAACATATATACGAGGTGCACATACACTCCCAATCAATTTACGGAGCCTGAGCGCCCACCCCCCCCCCCCCTCCCTCCATATCATTTTCTTCACATTTCTTTAAAATCGTATGTGGTTTTGTGCTTATAACCGTAATGGAGGAAAATTGTGCATTTAGGATGAAAAGAATACATGTCGAAATGATGGATCCAGCCCCCCCCCCCCCCCCCCACCCCCCTCCCCGGCAATTTTTTTTTTTTTTGGTATTCCTTTTGATAAAACGAATATTTTTAAGACTTAATTTGATCTACATTTAACGTAAAACTTATTCACAAGTGAGAAACTAGCAAAGTCGGAGACTAGCATACAGTTTTAAGCTTCATCCCGAGCTTATACCTTACAAACAGAGAAAAACGCGGAATTGTAAAAATAGGAGGGTGGGGTGCGTTTTTGCCTGATTGAGAATCGCTATATACATCCATATTTGCATACTACCGCTATTTTCATCTGATAAAGCTTGGAAATGGTCAATGACACAGAACAAGGAAAGGAATTACAATACAAGCCCAGAAATTTCTTTTTCTGGTTGATTTTACAGATTGTTTCAGCCCTCTCTGGCCTCTCGGGAAGAAAAAACAAATAAATTCTAAACATACAGTATAAAGTTTTTTGCATTTAAAAGATCCTTAGATCAAAGTTGAAGGAAGACAACACAGTGTATTTAATCTAAATAACTTTATTTAGAAGAGAACAGGACAGTTTTGAAAATAGAGAACATGCAAATGTAACGAATTTTGCCACATATTGCGTGCTTAGAACATGTAGAAATAGAGCCAATCGTGCTTCATTTTCGCTGAATTATTTCAAATGTGCTGAAACTTGGTACGTAGCAAATAAACATATTGATGAATATGACGGAACTATGAATTTGTTGAAATTAAAAGAGGGGCACGAGGGGTAATATAAGTTCACCATACTGCTCGGCTTGACTGTCCCCTACCGATAAGAAATGCATGATACATACATGACTATCATGACATCGGGATTGGGGCCAACCTATGATTTAAAAAGATATGCATAAAAAAATGGAGAAATTGTCCATACTGAGAAGGGTCCGTCAAGCCCAGCATTTGACTTGGGGTACGGTATTACTAGTGTTTGTTCTTTGTTAAAGTTATCTCAGTTTACGAACTCGAAAAGGGGGGGGGGGGGGGGGGTTCCGAGGGTGTCCGTGTGCTTCCAAGAATTAATCAGGGGTACTGTTGTAAAATACGTTTTGTATTGAGCACAATGCCGATAACTTATGAATACAGCATAAGAAGTTTACTGAACTTTTGATAGACGAGAGTATTTCAATATACATGCATGATCATTATCAATTATCGCCATTTTATTCGATCATAGTTTTCTATTGGTTGATTATCTCGTGAGCACGAGTTGCAAAGTCGTGGGCACGAGATAATTGACCAATAGAATGACAACAAAAAGTCGTGCACACGAGTAACTAAGTCGTGCGCACGAGTAACTAAGTCGTGCTCACGAGTAACTAAGTCGTGCGCACGAGTTAGTAAGTCGTGCTCACGAGTTAGTAAGTCGTGCGCACGAGTTACAAAAGTCGTGCGCACGAGTTACTAAGTCGTGAGCACGAGTTACAAAGTCGTGAGCACGAGTAACTAAGTCGTGCGCCCGAGATAGTAAGTCGTGCGCACGAGATAGTAAGTCGTGCTCACGACTTTGTAACTCGTGCGTACGAGATACAAAGTCGTGCGCACGAGATAGTAAGTCGTGCGCACGAGTTACAAAAGTCGTGAGCACGAGTTACAAAGTCGTGCGCACGAGTTACAAAGTCGTGCGCACGAGTTACAAAGTCGTGCGCACGAGTTACTAAGTCGTGCGCACGAGATAATTTTTTTCTCGCAATGTCCCTTCTATGCTTCCGTACCGCATGCATTAACTACGATGGAAAATTTATATGTGAAAGATTATCATTATATCCTTTTGTTATATACGTTTTATCTCAGTTAACGCATGCGGCCACATTGAATTCTACGACAAAAGACAAAATTCCCAGCAATTTTCGTCATATTTGATCAATAACGTCAAAATGACGTCACTTCATGACTTCATTACAGTTAAATGGCACATTGTTTGGTGATATTATTCTTTTCATGAAAAGCGGTAAACATTCGTGTATTTTCATGAGAGATATCAAGTGTTCCTCATGAAATTTATTTTAAGAGAAAAATCAAGGGCCGATTTAGAGGTCTCGTGGCCCTACCCCTTTGGCAGATGTTTATTTTCTTCTCCTAAATAATCAGTGATCACCTTTTATTATGGGTTGATAATCACAAGTCTTCATTGTTCACTGTGTCCATCTTCTATTTTTCAGCATGTTCCTCCAGAAATAATTATGTTTGGCAAACTTTGAAATCACTGGTTTTGCATTTGTACTTCTAGAACACAAATATTTTAAGTAGTAAAATACAAAAACGTCAATTTTGAAATTGTTATTCACAACGAGACTTTCATTCCAAAACAAAAACAAAAATATAAAAAAAATGTCGAAATAAAAAAATATTCTTTCATCTCTGATACCTTGTCTGATTCGAACCAGCAACCTTTCCCTTATGTGGTCACGGTGTCTGATCTTTGGTCAGTGTTTTAACCACTACACCACGAAGGCCCAATGAGAATAGGTGTTAATTATTACGAGAAGAAAACGCTTTAGAGAAACATGGCCAGGGGAAATCATTCATACTAGCAGTGGAAAAAAGTGTAAACTTTCAATTATAGTGATTTTAAGGATATATTCTCTTCTTTCTTGAATAATGAAATGGAGAAAATAGTGCAGTACAATAATAATTTGATCAAAATTACAATCAAAAATGACAATGGCTTTCTTTCATTCTAAAAGAGTGCTTTTTATTTAATAGAGGATTGTACATGTAAATAGAGTTCACTAAAGTTTTCTGTATTTGATCGTATCATATAAACACAATATATACTTCTAATGTCAGAAATCTTGCGTCTTTACAAGCAACGCCTGATAAGATAGCTGAAAATTTTTATATAGGTGATTGTTATCCAATCTCAATACAGGGCATTTCTCTCTATCCCATGACAAATCGTTCTCCGATCATGTTTGTTTTCCAGCTCTCATCACAGTGATGAAATTTACTCTTTCACATTCCAGTTTATATGTAACCAGAAATCCTGTGTAGATGAGATGTACAAATATCCCTTCCATCATTCGTAACAAGAGGTTATAAACATTTGAATGAAAATACATAGGGAGGTTGCAATATTCACGTAAATATACATAAACAAGCGATACAAATGTTATGCATAATAAAATTTGACATCATAAATATTATTTGGCTATACGGAGAGCTGTCATTTCATTCAAAAATATCATCGAAATTAAAGGAGGTTAACATCTGATCATATCCCTCCAATGCTATTTTGTACATGGATTTTATTTGGATATATATGCACAACCAATGTAATTCCCTGAGATGTTACTATCGAAAGGAACGTGCTGCAATTCGTGTATTAACACTCGTGACGTCACAATGCATAAGATCTAAAGAAACATGCCGCGACGGCTGTTCTAACCTGCAAACTGAACCCGCGGTGAAATGAATTTTGACGTCACTCTTTTACCTAGAAAAAGGCAATTTCAGAAAACAAGAATGAAATAGACAACTATAGTGCATATATATAGAATAAATGTCATAATTTGTGTTTTGTTACGGGTATACAACACACAGCAAGTGCATTTATCGCATGAAATACGCTAACGCGCATTACATGTACGATAAATGCACTTGCTGTGTGTTGTATACCCGTAACAAAACACAAATTAAGACACTTATTCTCTATATGCTACTGAATCGACCCTACAGGAAATTTGAAGCCGCGCACTATCTGCAAAGTAAATGGACAAATTTGACTGAATAAAACTATTACATGACGGCGCTACTGAAATGAATTTTGGTTGTGTCTAACATCACTTGGGCTGGAAACATCACTGATTAGGAATGGATATCCGACACACGTGTCTGGTGCATAATATATATTGGTCTGAAATTTTCTTCAAGAAGTTATAGAGTTGGAACACTTCCATAATTATTAAAGATGTCAGAGATGCTTCTGAGTTTTACGCCCTTTCTTAAAGTGCCTTTTCAATTTAATGATTGTGCCTATTCATTGATAATTCTTGCGTTTTCATTGTTTTCAATAAAACTAAGACGAACTTTGAAAAAGAAGTTGATTCCTGTTATGTATGTATGAATGGGCATATAAATTTATGATAATCTTGCCAGTGCCATGTTAGCTCAGGCGGTATAGATGTTTGTCCTTCTAACAGAAAGTACTGAGTTCAATTCGCCATGCGGATTTCGGTTTTTTTTTCTCTCTCTCGCTTGAATGAATTCTCTAGTTTTATATCATGATAAACCTTTTATGCTGCGTTTATGAAGAAAATATTCAGAGGGGGATGTACTTTTTCTTAAGGTAATTAAATTTTATTTGTCAAAAATTGTTATCATGAAAAAGGGATAGGGCCACGAAGCCCGATATTTGCCCTTATTTTGATAAATTTTGAACATTGTACTTCATAGAATTTTTAACTGTTATTTGACATTTTGAAACGTTCTCTACTGAATCACGTATCTACTTTTTGTAAACATTGCTTTTATCAACACCTTTTAGCCCTTTGAAAACACCACAATAGGTCATATTCGGCGAAATTGATGCAAAAACTCAATATTTCTATTCAATTAGCAATGGCCGCATGCATTAACTACGATGGAAAATTTATATGTGAAAGATTATCATTATATCCTTTTGTCATATACGTTTTATCTCAGTTAACGCATGCGGCCACATTGAATTCTACGACAAAAGACAAAATTCCCAGCAATTTTCGTCATATTTTATCAATAACGTCAAAATGACGTCACTTCATGACTTCATTACAGTTAAATGGCACATTGTTTGGTGATATTATTCTTTTCATGAAAAGCGGTAAACATTCGTGTATTTTCATGAGAGATATCAAGTGTTCCTCATGAAATTTATTTTAAGAGAAAAATCAAGGGCCGATTTAGAGGTCTCGTGGCCCTACCCCTTTGGCAGATGTTTATTTTCTTCTCCTAAATAATCAGTGATCACCTTTTATTATGGGTTGATAATCACAAGTCTTCATTGTTCACTGTGTCCATCTTCTATTTTTCAGCATGTTCCTCCAGAAATAATTATGTTTGGCAAACTTTGAAATCACTGGTTTTGCATTTGTACTTCTAGAACACAAATATTTTAAGTAGTAAAATACAAAAACGTCAATTTTGAAATTGTTATTCACAACGAGACTTTCATTCCAAAACAAAAACAAAAATATAAAAAAATGTCGAAATAAAAAAATATTCTTTCATCTCTGATACTTTGTCTGATTCGAACCAGCAACCTTTCCCTTATGTGGTCACGGTGTCTGTATATCTTTGGTCAGTGTTTTAACCACTACACCACGAAGGCCCAATGAGTATAGGTGTTAATTATTACGAGAAGAAAACGCTTTAGAGAAACATGGCCAGGGGAAATCATTCATACTAGCAGTGGAAAAAAGTGTAAACTTTCAATTATAGTGATTTTAAGGATATATTCTCTTCTTTCTTGAATAATGAAATGGAGAAAATAGTGCAGTACAATAATAATTTGATCAAAATTACAATCAAAAATGACAATGGCTTTCTTTCATTCTAAAAGAGTGCTTTTTATTTAATAGAGGATTGTACATGTAGATAGAGTTCACTAAAGTTTTCTGTATTTGATCGTATCATATAAACACAATATATACTTCTAATGTCAGAAATCTTGCGTCTTTACAAGCAACGCCTGATAAGATAGCTCGAAAAGTTTTATATAGGTGATTGTTATCCAATCTCAATACAGGGCATTTCTCTCTATCCCATGACAAATCGTTCTCCGATCATGTTTGTTTACCAGCTCTCATCATAGTGATGAAATTTACTCTTTCACATTCCAGTTTATATGTCACCAGAAATCCTGTGTAGATGAGATGTACAAATATCCCTTCCATCATCCGTAACAAGAGGTTATGAACATTTGATTGAAAATACATAGGGAGGTTGCAATATTCACGTAAATATACATAAACAAGCGATACAAATGTTATGCATAATAAAATTTGACATCATAAATATTATTTGGCTATACGGAGAGCTGTCATTTCATTCAAAAATATCATCGAAATTAAAGGAGGTTAACATCTGATCATATCCCTCCAATGCTATTTTGAACATGGATTTTATTTGGATATGCTACTGAATCGACCCTACAGGAAATTTGAAGCCGCGCACTATCTGCAAAGTAAATGGACAAATTTGACTGAATAAAACTATTACCAGACGGCGCTACTGAAATGAATTTTGGTTGTGTCTAACATCACTTGGGCTGGAAACATCACTGATTAGGAATGGATATCCGACACACGTGTCTGGTGCATAATATATATTGGTCTGAAATTTTCTTCAAGAAGTTATAGAGTTGGAACATTTCCATTATTATTAAAGATGTCAGAGATGCTTCTGAGTTTTACGCCCTTTCTTAAAGTGCCTTTTCAAATTAATGATTGTGCCTATTCATTGATAATTCTTGCGTTTTCATTGTTTTCAATAAAACTAAGATGAACTTTAAAAAAGAAGTTGATTCTTTTGATGTATGTATGAATGGGCATATAAATTTATGATAATCTTGACAGTGCCATGTTAGCTCAGGCGGTAAAGATGTTTGTCCTTCTAACAGAAAGTCGCCATGCGGATTTCGGTTTTTTTTTCTCTCTCTCTCTCGCTTGAATGAATTCTCTAGTTTTATATCATGATAAACCTTTTATGCTGCGTTTCTGAAGAAAATATTCAGAGGGGGGTATACTTTTTCTTAAGGTAATTATATTTTGTCAAAAAATTGTTATAATGAAAGATGTTTGGCAGATGTTTATTTTTTTCTCCTAAATAGTCAGTGATCACCTTTTATTATGGGTTGATAATCACAAGTCTTCATTGTTCACTGTGTCCATCTTCTATTTTTCAGCACGTTACTCCAGAAATAATTATGTTTGGCAAACTTTGAAGTCACTGGTTTTGCATTTGTACTTCTAGAACACAAATGTTTTAAGTACATGTAGTAAAATACAAAAACGTCAAGTTTGAAATTGTTATACACAACAAGACTTTCATCCCAAAACAAAAACAAAAATACAACAAAGGCGAAATGAAAAATTATTTCGTCATCTCTGATATCCTGTCCGATTCGAACCAGCAACCTTTCCCTTCTTTTCAATATCATATCTCCCTTTATCACAATAGCACCCGAGTGTCACAATCATCTGTCTTTGTATCAACTAGACATAATAAATCATAACCATCTATCAAATCTAAAAAATCTATTGCGATCTAGAGGCGCTAGAAAATTTCACAGCTTGAACAAACTGTTTTCAACTTGGTCTCGCTCAAGATCCAAAGCAGCTGGTAAAAGTCGTCGCAGTCGTGTTAAAAACATGTTAAGGACTGCTATATTTAAACATGTGTACTTTGTGATGTATGTAGACGTCAAGTAGGCATGGCTCGGAGTAAAGTCGGCGTAGGTAGGAGTAGGGATTTCAGTCACGTGATCTTTCAAGCTGACAAATCGATCTATCGGTTACCGCACTAAACTTACCTTACGATTTCTACAATGATTTTTAATAAAAATATATGATTCTATATTTAAACTTTAAAGTGATGTTTATTCTTTATATATATATTGTATTTTTTATGAAAATATGAACAGAAGCGGTGAAATTATCGATTTTTTGGACGACAACGCACGAATTTGTACACCTCTCGCTTCAAATATCTATGGCACGAGGAACGGCTAATGGGGAATTTGAGGGTCGTTCTGTTTGGCGGCTATTTCAGCTTATTTATAAATATTTATCACATTAAACTCATGTATGGTTAGATAGAATGGACTCTCCGATTGATAACCGAAGTTGCGCAAAAGTTGAACTCCAAATATAACGAAAGTTGTGACATTTTTCAGTTTTCAGGGGAATATGTTTTACTTTTGATGTGATCCTTTCTATTTTGCGCACTTAAATATTAAAAGTTTGAACATTTCCGATTATTTTGATATAACGAACACCAAATTTCATTATGGTTTACATAGCTGCATTCCGATTTTCCCGCCTCGACCCCCTTGATTATTTACTGCGAGATAGTGTCATCCATGTCGATTTCACACAAGTTAATCAAGAAAGTGTTCGATTTCTTTTATATTTACTTTAAAAGGGAAGTGTAAAATGGAAACTTTCATTTACGATGATATGAAATGATCAACATTTTTTTTTCAGAACTATCGTACGTACTCTAAAGGATTCGCTCGTGTGTGTTCTTTGTGGATTTTTTTTGGAGGGGGGGGGGGGCTTATTTACGCAAAAGCTTTGTTACTGATAGACTCGTTAGATCGCATGTTGGAATTTTTTTCTTTTTTTTTTTTTTTGTATTCTTCCTCCTTTATATTTTTTTTTTCAAATTAGGCTTAATTTCACAGAAAAGAACAAATGTATATCTTTATCGACATTAAGATAGATAAACATTTCTTTTTTGCCATGGCAACTGAAATGAAGTGCTTTAAATACAATGATCACATAATTTTGTATTTCTTAAATTATTATTTCGATTATCTTTCAAGTCAAACACGTGGAAGTTAAGTTTATAAATCTTAAGATTTTCAAAATTTGTATATTTAAATCGATGTTGGTCATTTTGTTTTAAAATGGTTACCATGGCAACACAACTAAATTATCATTGTAATATAAAACAAATAGCTGAAGTCTTTACAAACAAAACGATGTACAAATCACTCAAATAGCAGTAAGATTATTCAAGTTACAGCTATTTCAGTACGCTGACTGACCACTTCAAGTTAACTTTGAATGGTGCCACATCATAAGAAGTTTTATGTTGAATACAATAGTAAAGTGTGTCACAAAATGGACACCAATCGTCAAACTTTCAACTTCATTATCTCTGTACTCGATCAACCGATTTTAATAATTTTTTCTGTAAAATGTTTCTATTACACAGAGCAATGTAACAATCTAATAATACATGGATCTTTATAATTAATGAATTTTAAGGTAAAATCTCTAGTAGGAGTGCAGTCTGGACAGATCGTTATAAATCGGAGCTAAAGCTGCACAAAACGGAGTTAAGCAGGACATTTCGATGTTAAAACGAAACAAGTTGGGGTCAGTCGGCGTGAAGTCGGGGATATACCTGTGTAAGTCGGCGCTACGTCGGGGAAAAGGAGTCGATGTGACAAATCGGGAATATTCCAACGCCGACTATCCCCGACTTTTGAAAAATTACAAGCCGGGGCGAGTCGGGGAGACAATGAAGTCGGCAAGACAGTGTGGCTGGGACTTATTATATTATCGACGTCTGTATTTCGGTACGCTTTTTCGACATAGTAACTTTCATATTTTTTGGCATATTACATTGTTTAGATTTGAGGATCACTGACGAGAGTTGAGTACCCGAAACATGCATGTCTGGTCCATGTTGCCAATTTATCTGTTCTTAAATGATGCTATTCAATTTGAAGATGTCTACATTGTACAATACATTATGGCATAAGTTAAGCGCATTAATTAAACCAACCAATTGATTCATCTATTAATTTTAGTTTAAATTTAATTCACTTTGGTGAAATAAAGTTTATTAAGAGAGAGTGGTCATCTGGCCCATTTTAATTCACTAAAAGTTATCTTAATGGATCACTGTGTATTAAGAATAAATGTCCATGATGTGGTCATATAGTGAATTATTGTTCTTGTGAAAGGCAATACCGGTAAAATAAACATCGAAGAAGTGGGACTATTTCAAACGGCTAGAGTGTGTTCGTTAGTGCATTCATTATCCATAAAATGAAAATTGAGATTCTATCGCGATGAAGATGTCTGATCTGTCAACTTACTATCGACTTTGGTATCTATTGACATACTGGATGACTATGTAGAGTATATTGTTGTCAGTTTTCAGTATATGACCAATTTTACTGCAATTTTTGTCAAAATGCCAGTCCACTGTGAAAAGGTGTGTTCGGTACCCTTACTTGTGGTTGATATGAATGTCGAATGACTGAGAGAATGGAGGAAAATTAGAAAATAAGGTTTGCTTGGCGGAATAGTGTGTGGTATTTAAGATTCCGTGCAAGCAATGAATATGAAATACTCAGTTGTTTAGTATTAGTTTATGCCCTACCTAACTGACGAAGCGATGAAAATGGCGTCTTGTGAGTGGATTCGGTACCCGTACGATGACGTAGTTTAACGGGCTTGATTTACGTTGCTATCTTTTTTAGTTTTTTTTTACTTACCGAGGTAATTGACATTGAGGCGATTGAGACTGACCTTGAGGTGATTCACTGATTTACATTGAGACGATTGAGTCTGACCTTAAGGTGATTCAATGATTGACGTTGAGACGATTGAGTCTGACCTTAAGGTGATTCACTGATTGACATTGAGGCGATTGAGTCTGACCTTAAGGTGATTGACATTGAGGCGATTGAGTCTAACCTTGAGGTGATTGACATTGAAGTGATTGAGTCTGACATTGAGGTGATTGACCTTAAGGTGATTGACATTGAGTCTGATGATTGACATTGAGGCGATCGAGTCTGACCTTGAGGCAATTGACATTGAGGTGATTGAGTCTGACATTGAGGTGATTGACCTTAAGGTGATTGACATTGAGGTGATTGACCTTGAGGTGATTGACCTTGAGGTGATTGACATTGAGGCGATTGAGTCTGACCTTGAGGTGATTGACCTTGAAGTGATTGACATTGAGGCATTTGAGTCCGACCTTGAGGTGATTTACATTGAGGTGATTGACATTGAGGCGATAGAGTCTGACCTTGAGGTGATTGACATTGAGGTGATTGAATCTGACATTGAGGTGATTGGCCTTAAGGTGATTGACATTGAAGTGATTGACATTGAGGCGATTGAGTCTGACCTTGAGGTGATTGACATTGAGGTGATTGACCTTGAGGTGATTGACATTGAAGTTATTGAGACTGACCTTGAGGTGATTCACTGATTGACATTGAGGTGATTGAGACTGACCTTGAGGTGATTCACTGATTGACATTGAGGTGATTGAGACTGACCTTGAGGTGATTGACATTGAGGTGATTGACCTTCAGCAAAAATTGTAACGTACATACAACCATGTAAGTTTTCCTTGAAGACTTTTCTATTCAATAATAAATAAAATGCTTTCGCTTTCAAATTTGCTTGTGATATGAAAATAATGATAAGTCAATGAAGACTGTCATGCACTAGTATCAGAGTAAAACTACGCAGAGATACAACACTTTTATGTAAAGAGATACAACAGTTTTATGTAGAAGATCTGAAATGAATACACTGTACATGCACAATATCTATGTTGGGCTTACTCAATCATAAAATCTAGATAAGTTGCTGCTTGATAAAAGTAAATCTGTTGATCATGTTTACATACAGTAGATCTACAAGTTTTCCACAGTTATTTTCTGGTCATTAATCAAACACAACTCCTGTTGCAGCTTTCCTCTTCTTGCTGGTAGGGTTTATGGCACTCATTCCTGTTTTCTTTGGTTTGGCTTTTGTCGTATTTGGTCCCTTTTTAGGTCCAAGGTCCATCAATGCACTAATACCTCCCCCTGTGGCCTTTTGAGCTTTTAGTGTTTCAACTTGTTTGTTAGCTGCTGAAAGCTCTGTCTCAAGTTTACTCGCAGTCTCAGCTAGATGAAATAACACTCCTTGAAGTTCAGATTTTTTCTCTGAAGCCTTTGCTTCAAAAAGGTCAAAGGTCAAAGCACCTGCTCCTTTGCCAATGGTTAAAGAAATCTTATTGCCTATCATAGCCACAGTCAAATCTCTGTCAGTAAATCCTTTCCTGAAACAAAAAAAAAATAACATATTTAAACAATTTAAATGCTACCTTTAAAAATATCAATAATACATTTTCACTAGTTACAGTGTTCAATCCACTTCTCTCATTTTTTTTATTTCGATTAACTTTTAAATCTTCCTGCAGTCCCCCCCCCCCTTTAAAATCTTAAATGGTTTCTCCGCTATGCTCTCTACTGTGTGAATGGTTCTGGTCTGATATTCTTAGACGAAAGGAAAACGCTTCAAACGCCGAAGTCCATTTGATAAGAACTTTAATCTTACAATCTAACAATCTGACAATGGTGAAAGGCGGCTGCTGTGCTGGCATGCAGAGAGGAGACCCGTCGGACATGGTCCCCACAGGGAGGAGACCTGCTAGACATGGTCCCCACAGGGAGGAGACCCGTCGGACATGGTCCCCACAGGGAGGAGACCTGCTAGACAAACGTCTATGAATGTCTGTTTCGTTTCCATTTCGTCTCATATTGTTTTGTTTCTTTTCGTTTCGCGTTTTACGGATTAAAGTAAAACTGAAACAAAAAACGCCGCTTACAAGCTGAATTTGCCTGGATAACCAAACTGAAAACTGCGTACCCCCTTGGTCTAAACGATCAGATTTATGGACAAGAAAACATTTCTTCGACCTCTTCAAATATTAATGTCTTTTCAATCCGCCCTAACACTAAAAGGAAGCATAGGTCTCAGAGTAAAAGGCGAAACAAAATACTAAAGAGCTAGAGTACACCGTACCCTCAAAGATCTACTGATCATTGCACGCAACGGCGGCAGACATGAACTGCTACATGCTCTCTCTTCAGTTCCAGCAGTTCAATTAAAATCTATCTTGGATGAAGCACTGGTTGCATTCTTAAGAAACACTGATTGATTCAGGCTAAACATCATTGTTGCATTCGCACAAAATAAATATATATATATCCTTTGGTTAAAAACACCTCCCCTAAAAGACGATTCATAAAAATTCCATTTATTAACAAAGGATTTGATCTTCTGGAAATCTCTAATATTTTTCGGGATCATAGCTTACAAAGTGCCATTCCTCAATATTTTGAAAATTTAGAACCTCCTCTTATGCTTATTTGTTACAAATATAAGAAACCTATTCGAAATTTCGTTTTTAACTACAACAAAGTTACACAAAATCCTAAAATACTTGAATCATGTCCTGCTTCTTGAGAATGTGCAACGTCTGAATATCTATATAAACCAGCTGGTCATATCATTACAGGTGACTTTTCAATTATCAAAGACAGGCAGCTCCATGGTCTTCTCAAAAAAGGACCTAAATATAGAATCCTATCCAAGATAGATTTTATTAAATGTCGCGAGGTGCTAAAGGAAGCTTTAGATAACTATACCAAACGATGGTGTAAATCGGAAGGAGTCGAATCGCATGCTCTGAATGACTGGAAAACCTCATTTTGGATATTACCGATATTCGAATAGATAACTACCACAAAAAATCCTCATCTTTTTGAAAATCCAATTTCCAAATCTGAAAGATATTTCAAATTCAAGTTACGTAACTTACATGAAAAATATGTCTTCGCGCCTGCAGACAAAGCAGCCAACAACACCATAATTATTTGAAAACGCAACTACATATCAACTCTAGTTTCGGAACTTTCCTCTACTATTACTTATATCGAAAGCAACGAAAGTGCTCCAAAGATTTTGAACAAACATCACAGCGAAAATTCTTCTTTTAACATCCCTATTTCTAAATTGGATCTCCCTACAATATACTGTATACCAAAACTTCACAAGTCTCCTTACAAGTTTCGATACATTGCTAATTCTAGCAACTGCTCAACAACAATTTCGTCTAGAAATCTGACGTCAGCACTCACGGCTATAAAGGAACACGTGGCAAAATACTGTGAAACTTTCATGAACAGGAATGGCGTAAACTTCTTTTGGTCCATTAAAAATTCAGGGGATGTGATTGACAAAATGAAATCAAGAAATTTTAAAGCAAATACGATATCTTCATACGACTTTTCTAATATGTACACCACGCTTCCTCGTGACAAAATAAATGCTCGACTGTCCAAACTCATTAAATGGTGTTTTGATCGAGAGGGGAAAACTTACAATTGTACTTCTGAATCGAAGGGTTTCTTTTCTGCCACAGTTTACAAATCATACAAATCATGGACATGTGGTGACCTGTGTATTGCCTTGTCCTTCCTTTTGGACAATATTTATGTAAGATTTGGTGAGAAACTCTACAAGCAAGTTGTAGGGATTCCATAGGGTACTAATTGTACACCTCTTGTTGCAGATTTATTTTTATACACATATGAAAAGGAATTTATCCAAAATCTTCAAAAGCAAAGAAAAATTGATGATGTGAAATGCTTCATTGGTACTTCTAGGTACCTGGATGATATTCTCACTATCGACAATCCTGTTTTTTAAAAGTATAAAATGTTATTTATCCACAAGAATTGATTCTAAACAAGGCAAACGTTTCAAACACAGAAACACCATTTTTGGACCTAAATATCAAAATTGTTAATGGAGAGATCCATACAAGTGTGTATGACAAAAGAGATGATTTTGGATTTAACATAGTAATTTTCCCCTGGCTTGACGGTGATGTTCCTAGATTACCGTCCTATGGTATCTATATTTCACAGCTCATCCAGTATGCTAGAGCATGTACTGATGTTTTGGATTTTCTTAGTAGAAATTTACAAATTACCAAGAAACTTTTAGGACAAGGTTTTCGCTTTCACAAACTAGTAAAGACTTTCTGGAAATTTTGCAAAAATTATTGTCAACTTCTTCTGAAATTCGGACCAATACAGGCAACAGAGTATATTACTTTGGGTATTTCACAACCTGTATTTTATCATATTGAGGGCAAAGTAGAACGATTGTCAGCTTTCTTTGCCAGAGATTACCACAAACATTATTGCAATTGGCTAGTAAGGAGAGGGGAGGGGGGTTTAAATGTTTCCATCTTTTTGTATAAAGATAATTTTCAACCTTTTTCAAACGGTGAAACCTTTCCCTGAACCAAAAATTCAGAACTCAAGGTTAGACTCCCTTTTCATAACACATTTCAGTGATTAGGAAGGACAGAGAACATGCAACATAGTCCCATTAATTTGCAAAATGACCCATTGAAAACTTAGAACTTTTTTTTAAAGAAATGATCCATTGATATTATAGAAATTATGGAAAAAGGCCCATTCACAGAATTTCCTTCCAGCAAGTCCAAATCAGTGTAATATGCTAAATTCTTACACTAAGCTACCTGGAGTTATGGTCATGAGACAGTCTCAAGATAATTTTCTCAAAAGGCCCAAAACTAATTGAGTTTTAAAACTGTCATGAATTTCTCTTTACAAATAGAACACCTGAATGATCTCGCTGTCTGAATTTTAATGATAAATGGTATGTAGATAAGAATGTAGTATTATTAACACATTTATTTCTAGGGCTGGGACGATACGGGTCTCGAGCGTATCGATACGTATCACGATATAGTGCCTACGATACGATATGTATCACGATATTTCTGATGTATATTGCTATAACGAAGATCCAGGCTGTATAGAATGAAACTCAAGTATGACATTAAAATATTTTGATAAAGACTATATTTTTCTAGATCCTGGAATAATCAAGATTTAAAAAATCCCAAGCAATAAAATAAACTTTTCAAACTTTGAACAATAACATCAAAAGTTATTACTGATAGACAGAGGCTAGTTAGCTACAAGTCAAGCTACAAGAACAAATCTGTACACTTTGCAATTATGTTTTCAACTTTTCACCTTTACATGTATTTATACTCTTTTTTGTCTGTTCATTTTCTCAGTAACTGCATCAACAAGACAAGCCAATAATTGGTAAATAAGAGGGCCTCGTGCTCTCAGTTTGAAAATGAAAAGTTCATGAATTTATGTAACCCCCCCCCCCCCCCTCTTCCTTTTATATCTCTCTTTTAAGTCCACCTTCCTATTCAAATAATCCTAGACTGATTTTTTTCCTGAGGAAATCTTATTAAAAACAACCATAACAATCGTAACAAACGCTCCTTTCTCTACAATATTGAAAGGATTACCGCATAATTGTTTTTTAAATGTGTTTGATTTTATTCGATGGATACATCCTGCACTTTGACTTTTTTAGGACAAACGGTTTTCCGTCTCTGTACGTTTTATTTTATGTACATGTATTAGCAAAATATTGGGAGAGAGAGAGAGAGAGAGAGAGAGAGAGAGAGCATGTGCGTTAACCACGTGGACGTAATCTACAAATCTTTAATGATTTTATAGTTGTCGCTGACGTGAATAGAAAATATAATAGATATATAAAGATCGTAGTAGACAGACATTTTTTCCCTTCTTCTTTAAAAGGCTGTTTCCGACGTTCAATCAAGGATTGACACGAGTCGGTTTTATATTAGAAATTTTCGAAGTTAAGTAACTAGCATTACATACGATTTCAGAACTCTTTCTTTCAGATAAATAAATGAAATCATCTTAAATGAAAGAGAGATTTAGGTCGAACGCCAGTATCTTAAAAAATCGATGATAAATGAATGGATCATGCATGCATGAATAGCTACTGGACATAAGTTATTTCATGCCGTTTTCACGTCGCTCTCACTCTCACCCACTCAATCTTATTACGATTGCGTTAGATACGGATTCTGAAAACTTTACTTTCGCCGCTTTAAATTCGAGTTTGAGTAAACAAAATATCTGTAGGATTCCCGCTAGCCGCGGAAACGGACAACGGCACGGATCAACAAAATATCGAAGTGCCATTGGTGGTTTCTGCGGCTAGATTCCCACAAACCACAGGCTGGATCTAAAAAAAAATATTCAGAAGCGCATACGCATATCCAGGCGATCTTTCCGCCTGTACCGCAAACTATATGCATGTAAAATTGACTACTGCATACTATCCGGTGCAAACATAGGAAGATTAGTCAAGAAAAACATCTTTACCCTTTCAAGTCAATAAGTCACACGTTTTAGTTAGCCCGAAGCTTTCAATCGACAAAGTTAACGAGCGTGTTTATGCCTTTGAACGGAGTTTAAAATGGGTCCGGATATCGCGATATAGCTCCAACGTATCGATACGCGTATCGTGGAACACCGTATCGCGATTTATCGATATATCGATGTATCGTCCCAGCCCTATTTATTTCATTATCAAAATTAATTTGAACAGTGTAGTAATAAAGCAACAACACATGAAACAGTATGCAATGACGCAACGTGCAATGACGCATCCCAACGCAAGGTGCACCGCGAAGATTTAGCACCATGCTATCTGAAATTTCTGGGGAGAACACTGTTTTATGGTGACATTATTAACAAGATAAGAAGGATCAAAGATAGACAACATCACTATCTAAAATGCGTCAGAATCATCAAACGACTTTTATACTGTGGATATGATCCTACCGGTAATGTCACCAGACGGACACTAGGCTTGGTACTTGACCAATCTACAGTCTTGTACAAGTGCATTCTTAAAACTTGCACTCTGACTGACTGACGACGGGACTCCATGACGGGCCCTGTCCAAACCTCTTTAGAGAAGACAGGGCCCCGACCACCTGTCCTCTCTGAATGTCAGTCGGAATCCTCGGGTGATAACATACATGAGCTCGCGGCGGCAGAGCACAGATTGTATTACGTACGCCCTCTTTTTATATCCATTTACATATTCATCTGTTATGTTTAGGCCCCTGCGTTTTGTGGTCTTGTTTGTGTGTGGTCATCTGACAGTGAGGAGGTTGTTTTACACCACAATTGTACGTTCTTCGAGAACTCTGGGTAATCGGAAAAGTGGGAGGGTTGTGCGCACGTAATCCAGGATAACCACACCTTCTGCTATTTCCATGGCAGATGGCCGTCCTAGGTCGGCACTGGTTGCCCATTGGTCTTGTTGGTTTATGTGTAGTCCTTTATGTTTGATGTTTCTGTGTAGTGCATTGACGTTCAATGTCCCTTATGCGTCTCTTTCTGTGCTTGTCTGCTTTGTGTTTATGCAATGAGTGTTTTGCTGTGGGTGCTACAACCTGGTGTTGTTGGAGATCCCCTCCTTTGTTCTACATGTACCCGAAACTAGTGACTTACTTGACTTTGTTTAAGAATGCCTCATTTGAATTGATTTCTGCCAATTCTTTATGTGAGTCCAATTCATCTTCGTCGATGTCTAACTTCCATACATCTACACCATCGGTCACACCCACAAGCCACTCCGAGTCTGATCGTAGTTTGGTATAGCAGAGGAACTTCTGGCGACCATTCTCTATGATCGTGTGTAATTCGTGTACATTGGCATCTGTAATTAATTCTTTGAATGTTGTCATTGTTGTTTGGTTTACTTTCTCTCGGTCATTTACGAAACATTTACAAAGATTTTAATTCTATAAAATCTTACATGGAAGCTGACATCTTGGTTAATATAATTTTAAGATTGTTTTGATTTCAAAATTTGGTCGAAATAAATGAGCTTAATATCTTATCGAAATGTGATAAATCAATTTAATAAGTCCTGATAAAATGTAGATTTATCTTTTAAATGCAAAGATACACACAAAAGATCTAAATTGGACATCCTTAATGTAGATACATCATTATTCTTCGTTTTGTTAAAATACGACTGAAATATTACAGATAGCAACCGAATATAAACAACGATGGCGGACGAACAGAAAGAAAACGCAGGTAAGTTTAAAGTTAATTTTAAATAGGTTTAGTGCGAGTCTCTTTACCTCATACTTCAGTGTGTGTGAATACTGGTTACCCCAAACAAATGGGAAATGACCCTTCAGGCATTGTAAATATTTTAAAAATAAACTGTAAAACAGTTACACCCGTTGACGATTCAGCCATGTGCCCCTCTTCCAGTCGATGGATTTAATGCTCTGAAGTAATATGAATCAAGGCAAAGCATTATGTGCGAGCGGAGAAAAAGACACCATAAATTTTGTAAAACATAAAAACCTTGATCTCAAAATCAAAACCTTTTCAAAACCATAACCTTAGGATTCCAGGAATCCCTGTCCACCAGTCAAGTTGGACCTCCCCTTCCCACTGAAAAAAAAATCTGGATCCGTCCCATCTACTTTACACAGACGTAGATCAATAGCAATGGAGTCTGAAATCCCTCCAATTTCCTCTCTAGTGACCTTGAAATCCATTTAAAAAATTCAAATCTTTCTTCTTTACTACATAATTATTTCGATCATTTCTATCTTGTTTGTTTGATACACTGAAAAATGTTAGAAAATCGCGGCGGTTTTGTGTTTCTTTTCCTTCTTGCATTTAAATTACTACAATCATGTACCATTCTTGCACGTGAAAATGGGCGCATTGCTACAATGACGTCATATATAGAGGAATAACAATGTCAAGTATACTGCAGAGTTACGTACCATTGTGTCGTCATTAGTGATAAAGATGGTGGATTAGTTGCTGCTGAATTCTTATTTTCAAACGAACATTTCGGCGAGTTTCACTTAATTTTATTACGCCATAAAATAGAAGAATTCTATCCATTGCGAATTTGTCAAGGTATGTTCTCCTGCTCTGTCGTTTAAGGGAATCGAGTCACTTTTACACATATCCTCGGTCCTGTTACCACACTTTTTCAGCTCCAAGTATGTATATCTTTTGCTCGTGCATTTTCCCATACTTACGTATACGCGTTACCATAAATGCAAGCTTCGTTGCAAAGGCCCTTTGGGCCTTTGCAGCGAGCTCCGCTCGCTATCAATGGCTCCCGAAGATGCCACGTGCCAGCCGCTAGAGAAACTTGAATAACCCGAGTACATTACATACGACTGAGAAGTGCTTTAATTCATGCTAACCTAAATCTTTCGATTTTCAATGCTGTACTGGATATTGATTCCACTCTTAGGGAGATAAACGTTATGTGTCATACATTTAATTAAGACCAACTTATTGGAACCACCCGGAAAATAAAACCCTTTAATAAAAAAAATAAAATGAGTCCTTATCGTTTGCAACATAGGGAGTATGGGACTAGATTGGGTACCTGACAATTATATATGATAAAAATGTTTTAATAAGTCAGAAAATTGTCCCGTAATGTGTCCCAGAATTTTAAAATTTTTGTCCCAGAATGTTGTCATTTGTCCCTTAAAATGTTCATCAATGTCCCAGAATAGCTGAAAAAAATCTGAGATGTATAAGGGGGGGGGGTTGGACAGGGGGCTGGGGTACCTCTCTCCCCTCCTCCCATCCCCTTACCTCTCCCCTCCTGCTGCCACCTCCCTCCCCCTCCTTTTTACCCTTCCCTTACCTATCCCCTCCCTTCCTTTTCCTCCCTCTTACCAACCCATTCTCTCCCTCCTCCCGCCCCCTTCCTCCCCCTCCCTCCCATTTTTCTCCCTTTCCTCCCTCCTCCCACCCCCTTCCTCCCTTTCACCCTTTCCACCCCCTCTATAATGTATGATGACCATGATGTTGTCAAAACATGATTTAGTATAGATTACATACATACAAATTCACTGATGTGTACTTTCTATTGCCAGATTCTCTCATTGCTGATATACAGAAGAGGATAACAGAGGCCTTCGAAATCTTTGACAATGAGAATAACAAAACTGTTGATGTCAGGTACTAATTATTATACAATAAGAGGGATATTTTACAGTCATCAGTTGAGGGGGGATTCTTTATATAAAACTGGCATTTATGGTGATCTAAGTTTCAAAAGGGATCAGGAAAGAGGAGGATTTACAAAAGAATCACCATGACTGAGGGGGTGGACAGGTTGAAAGGGAGGGAGGAGGAAGGGAGGAGGGAAGGGAAGAAAGGGGTAGGAGGGGGAGGTAAGGGAAGGGTGAAAAGGAGAGAAAGGGAGGAGGGGGAGGTAAGGGGGTGGGAGGGGGAGAGATGTAACCCCATGTCCACCCCCACCACCCCCATGACTAGGGAGGTATTATTGTATTACATAACATGAAATACATGCACTTAATTGCCAAAATGTGGAGCCCAAAGGTAAACATGTATATCAATTACAGTGTCTGCATATAATATTGTATATAATATTGTATTAATAAGATCAAGTCAAAATAGGGTGAGTTGGGGTGGCATGACAAGAATAGAATATATGGAGCCTGAAGTCTCATAAAGTCAGCAAAGATGTATGGATGGCGCTGATGTCTCACATTTATTGTCAGCATAATTAAATTAATATTCACAGTTTACACAGTACAGCTAGTCAACATCAAATGTAGGGACCTGGCCTATCTGTCAACTTTGAAATACACATGTATTAAAAAGAGGGAGATATCCCTCCTTTGGTACTCAAAAAAGAGGGAGATATTGCATGTGAACCCATTTTGCAACATTTTTAATGAATCACAACATTTTGTGCAAAACATTGATTTTCAAATAATTTCATTGTGCTGACATTTCAATGCAAAAACATTTATAAACAATGAAACATGTATCAATAATTTACTGCAATCAATACATTTTTTCGTGCGTTTTGTCTTGCAATTTCTCATAAAATTCTCTGAATGTCGCTATCTAGTGTTATTATTATTTGGTAAATATTCCAAAAGAGGGACAAAGAGGGTGATTGAGCCAAAAAGAGGGAGAATTTCATCTCCCTCGAAGGAGAAATGCAAAGTGAGGTAAAAAAGAGGGAGTCTCCCTCCAAAAGAGGGAGAACAGTTGACAGGTATATGGTATATATATAGTATGGGACCGTCTTGTGAAGTCAGCATGGATGATGCATCAGATGTCTCGTACAATAAGAATATATGGAGCTATAAGATACTGTCTAAACATTTAATTACCAATAATTCATTCTTTGATTTCTTTCAGAGAGGTGGGAACAATTATCAGATCGTTAGGGTGCTGTCCCAGTGAAGCTGAATTACATGACATGCTGGCAGAGGTAAGTCATAGGTGTGGACCCAAGAGTTGTATTTCATTCTTCAAGCGCAGATCTCATAGCATGTTGGGAGAGGGGGGGGGGGCAGACTTATTGAATGATGACAGAATGACAGCTGGATGTAGCTCTTAATAATGTAATTAATCCCCAAAGTAATTACCAAAAAAACCAGTTGTCAACTTGGGCATAATGTTTCACAAATATTTTCTTACATTCGATTATTATTAATATCATTATTATTAACAGTCACTATTATTTTGAAATTTACATATGTTGAATGTACTACAATGTTAAATGTACTACATTATGATATAAATATGAATTATATTCAATTTTAGATTGAAGAAGAGGAACCAACTGGGTATATCAGATTTGAAAAATTTTTACCAATGATGACAAAGACTTTAATGGAAAGGAGGTAAAATCCATGGAGGGTTGAGATAAGATAAGATAAGATAAGCTTTATTTAGAGTCAGCATGTCACAAAACAGGTACATAACGTAAGCTCTACTGAGCTTTTAGACCGACATAGAACATATTTACAAGGTAACAAATAACAAGATAACAAGCAGGTAACAAGGTATATAAAACTGGAAGATGGTATCAATATGTAATTACGGCACATGTTAAGATTTCATTTCCATATGAGAGTAAAGTTAAATATCTTTACTAACAATCTATTAAATAAGGAAATTAATGAAGGATGTTATGGTAATTAAGATGAAACTATCACAGCAATAATATCACAAAAATTTAATCACATTTAGGAGAATATGGATAAAAAGGTGAAAGACTAATTATCACAGTAAATGTTGAGCACATTTAGGTTTAAAAGAAGAATAACAAAAGCAACACACATGGTATCTTTTAAGACAATACATCACAGATTACATAAACTTAACTCCAGACATGGAAACAAAGCAATAAAACATGTAGCATATATACATTTTTTTGTATTAATGATTTTTAGAAACATAATTGATGGTGTTATTAAGAGTGTCAACATTCCATGAAGGAAGCACGTATGGTTTACAGCTCATTTTAATAACAGAATTAGGATACCTTAATTTCACCACAATCAATTCCACAAATTGTAAAAGCTTCAATTGCTTTATGTATTAATGTTTAGCTCACCTGAACCAACATTTCAAAGTGAGCTTGCTATTTTGTCATGACACTTCATGTAGTGTCCTAGTTGTGAACTTAAAATGTATGTCTTAAAGTGTTAAAAGGAAACAGTGTTCTCAGATGAGCGATGTGACCCATTGGGCCTCTTGTTATTTTATCAGGTATAAGCCCTCCCCTGAGGATGTCTTATTGAAGGCGTTCCAGGTCCTTGACACAGATGGTAAAGGATATCTGACACAGGATGAACTTGTCAAATACATGCAAGATGACGGTAAGTGCAGTGTATTCTTAATCGACAAGTTTTGTCTGTTGAATTATATCTCGAAGAAAAAGATGAAAATAACATCCTAGCTTTTCCTTTTCTACAATAATGTGATATATTATGATTATCAATACAGTAAATTAGTGCATAAAAGCAAAGCATTTCTGACAGACCTAAATGTGCATTCCTTGTGGCAAGATCTTTTATTATGATACAAAAACTTTTTATCATGTGACCTTGACCATGACCTTTGACCTACATTTGAAAAAAAATCATTGGACATTACAACTGTATATACTGTATTTTTATTAGAGACAGCATATATTTGGCATGTGTGTATCTTGTGATAAAACCTTTCTGTTGGTACCAACTTTTTTATCATGGGACCTTGATCAGGACCTTTATACTTTGAAATTGGCCATTTCTACTTTACTGTAAGAGACAGGACTCATGTCAAATTCTTTACATATAGGGTAAATGAAATCTCCTCAAGGTCATGTTTATATTTCTAGATAAGGTTAAGAATACTTTTTTAAGGTCAAGTTTGTCTTTGTTGTTAGAATGAAGTTACCAGTATATTCAAAGTCAAGATCTTTGTAGATAGGGTCAAAATTTTCTTCTAGGTCACTTTTATTTAGGTCAAGACTGAACATCTCCACACAATGAAGTTACTGGTACCTTCTTGGCAAAACCTCTTGGGAGATGAAGTAAAGGATATTTTCAAGGTCATGTTATTTGTAGGTGACTCTTGAGGTCATTAAAACATCTATTCAAGGTCAAGTGCATTGAGAATTCTCACTGCTATCTGAGTTTGAATGTACTTTGTTTGATGATACTGCTTTTTATAACCTGTTATGCTTGTTGTTTGCTGTTGTGACTTGTTATTGCTGTTGTTATATGTTATGATTTGTTATTGTTATAATTATACCCAAACAAAGTTTAGGGGGTATATAGGAATCACCCTGTCCATCTGTTCATCCGTCTGTCTGTTTGCACGTTTGGTTAAGAAGTTTGAAAGCAGGTTTCTTTCATACTATCAATGGTAGGCCTCTCACATTTCATACACACATTCACCACAAAGAGCACTACATTTTCGTACCATGACTTTTGACCTTGTGCCCTTGACCTTCACCCTATGCAACATTCTGTTGTGACTTGATATTGCTGTCATGATTTGTTATTACTGCTGTGATTTATCATTGCTGTAATTCCTGTTATAGCTTATTACTGATGAGAATTCTTCTTATTGTTATTACTTAGTGCCGTTAGGATTTGTTATTGCTGTTATTATCATGACTTGTCATTTCTTCTTAAATATGACTTGTAATTCCTGCTGACTTGTCATTCCTGTTATGACTTGTCATTCCTGTTATGACTTGTCATTCCTGTTATGACTTGTCATTCCTGATATGACTTGTCATTCCTGTTATGACTTGTCATTCCTGTAATGACTTGTCATTCCTGCTGACTTGTCATTCCTGTTATGACTTGTCATTCCTGTTATGACTTGTCATTCCTGATATGACTTTTCATTCCTGATATGACTTTGCCATTCCTGATATGACTTGTCATTCCTATTATGACTTGTCCTTTCTGATATGACTTCGTCATTCCTGTTATGACTTGTCATTCCTGATATGACTTGTCATTCCTGTTATGACTTGTCATTCCTGTTATGACTTGTCATTCCTGTTTTGACTTGTCATTCCTGATATGACTTGTCATTCCTGTTATGACTTGTCATTCCTGTAATGACTTGTCATTCCTGCTGACTTGTCATTCCTGTTATGACTTGTCATTCCTGTTATGACTTGTCATTCCTGTTATGACTTGTCATTCCTGATATGACTTGTCATTCCTGTTATGACTTGTCATTCATGTAATGACTTGTCATTCCTGCTGACTTGTCATTCCTGTTATGACTTGTCATTCCTGTTATGACTTGTCATTCCTGTTATGACTTGTCATTCCTGATATGACTTTTCATTCCTGATATGACTTTGCCATTCCTGATATGACTTGTCATTCCTATTATGACTTGTCATTCCTGATATGACTTTGTCATTCCTGTTATGACTTGTCATTCCTGATATGACTTGTCATTTCTGTTATGACTTGCCATTCCTGTTATGACTTGTCATTCCTGTTATGACTTGTCATTCCTGATATGACTTGTCATTCCTGTTATGACTTGTCATTCTTGTTATGACTTTGTTATTCCTGTTGACTTGTTATTGCTGTAATTCCTGTTGACTTTGTATTGCTGTCATGACTTGTAATTACTTGTTCTGTCTGTTTGGCTTTTTATTATTTGTTAATTCTGTTTTGACTTATTCTTTGCTGTTTTGACTTGATATTGATGTCATGATTAGTTATTGCTGTTATGACTTGTTATTGTTGTCATGACTTTTTATTGCTATTGTGACTTGTGACATGTTTAATGTTTGTTATTGCTGTTATGACTTGTTATTGCTGTCATGACTAGTTATTGCTGTTGTGACTTGTTTTTGTTGTTATGACTTGTGACATTTTAAATGTTTGTTATTGTTGTTATGACTTGTTATTGCTGTCATGACTTGTTATTGCTGTCATGACTAGTTATTGCTGTTGTGACTTGTTATTGCTGTTATGACTTGTGACATTTTTAATGTTTGTTATTGCTGTTATGATTTGTTATTGCTGTCACGACATGTTATTGCTGTCATGACTTATTATCGCTGTCATGACTTGTAATATCTGTTGTGACTTGTGACATGTTTAATGTTTGTTATTGCTGTCATGACATGTTATTGCTATCATGACTTGTTATTGCTGTCATGACTTGTTATTGCTGTTATGACTTGTGACATTTTTAATGTTTGTTATTGCTGTTATGATTTGTTATTGCTGTCACGACATGTTATTGCTGTCATGACTTATTATCGCTGTCATGACTTGTAATATCTGTTGTGACTTGTGACATGTTTAATGTTTGTTATTGCTGTCATGACATGTTATTGCTATCATGACTTGTTATTGCTGTCATGACTTGTTATTGCTGTTGTGACTTGTAATATCTGTTGTGACTTGTGACATGTTTAATGTTTGTTATTGCTGTCATGACATGTTATTGCTATCATGACTTGTTATTGTTGTCATGACTTGTTATTGCTGTTGTGACTTGTTAATGCTGTTATGACTTGTTATTGCTGTCATGACATGTTATTGCTGTTGTGAATTGTTATTGCTGTCATGACTTGTTATTGCTGTTGTGACTTGTGACATGTTTAATGTTTGTTATTGTTGTTATGACTTGTTATTGCTGTTTTGATTTTTTATTGCTGTCACGACATGTTATTGCTGTCATGACATGTTATTGCTGTCATGACTTGTTATTGCTGTCATGACTTGTTATTGCTGTCATGACTTGTTATTGCTGTTGTGACTTGTGACATGTTTAATGTTTGTGAATACTGTTATTGCTGTTATGACTTGTTATGACTTTTTTATTTTCTAGGAGAGCCTTTTCAACAGGAGGAGTTAGAGGAGATGTTGTCAGCGGCAGTGGATCCAGAAAAAGGCACGATATTATATAGAGATTATGTATCACGAATGGCAGTGGAAGAGACGTGACAGCTAAAAATCAACATTCTGTTTCTCTATTGTTTTTATTTCCTATATATTTTTATGATGTATGTCTAATAATCTCATGTTTACATAAACACAACCAAAATTCAATCTAATTGTTCTTTTGTTCATTGTGAATGTATCACTGCAGACTCAGCTCAAGTACAAGGTGGGAATCAGGGCCAATTAATTTACTCTCCAAGAATGAATGTCATGAAGGTCAAGATCACCTTTAAAATCAAGGTCACAATAATAAATCTCGAATATTTTCATCTCAGGAAATGCATTGTTTTAATTTACAAGGAGAGTTTGCAGTAATTATCAGCAGGTCAACATCACCTCACATTTACAGAAGAAAAATAGTTAAAGGAGTATGTATGGTTTACATAGTAGAGTGGCCCCCTAAAATCGACTTCTCCAAAATTAAATTTTGTTGTCATTTTTAGAAAGTTAAATATCTATATTTTGAGAAACCTAGTTATAAAAACTACTCCTCGATTTGTAAAACATTGTAAATTTTGCTGAAATATCATGAAAAACGGTAATTTTGTCAATTTTTCACGAAAAACAGCATAATTCTTGATTATTTTAAATGAGATAACATCGAGCGGGATCGTGAACAACTTTTTCCTTTTACATGCACTTAGAGACGTACAAAAGTAACAACATGTCAAAATATAAAAGTTGTTCAGAAGCCCGCTCGATATTAAGTTATAGGAAGTTTGTGCAAAATGAGCCCCAAAATGACGTTTTTCCAGAAATTTGGCAAAATATACCATTTTTGGAGCCCAAATTTTATGAAAGTGAGAAAGGAAATTAAAGAATATGCATCATTTCATAAGTAGCATACATTGTAGAATAAATATTGGTACAAATTCATTACTTCATGAAAACTTAAGATTTTGTCCTGAAAGGGGGCCACTTTACTATGTAAACCATACATTGTCCTTTGCCATATTTTTTGTCTAAGGGATCGATCCATAAAAACTATCATTATAAAATCAGAGATGACTTGAATCATTCAACAAGTTTTCTTATTTCATAGCAGAAAAGAATAGAATGTATGAAATCAATCTTTCAAACTTTCACTGCTTTGTTAATTTATGATATTTAAAAAAATGCCCGAATCAATTATTAGTTTATAGTGGCGGACCAAGACGATGAATACCACTGACTGGTAGATACTCCTTCATCTTGCTTTCATATCGCAGTTACGTTTCACAGGTGCTAGTACTGATGAAAAAATCAAAACGTCTGTATTTCTCTCTCTTTTGACGTCAGGGATCACCCTGGGTCGCGCCATTTGCGCACAATTTACGGAAATGGCGCAGTAAAGATGTAAAAGTGGGCCATTTGGGCGCTCCTGTTACGAGAATGGCGCATGCTTTGCCCATTACATGTGCCAAGTCGATCTATTTACTCCGCTGCTTAGTGCTAAATTCATGAATTTCAGCGTTCAGAATTATCCTTAAATAGTGTCTCTCAACTTCGAATTTTCCCGAAGATGTAGTTTTTTTTTAAATACCAAAACTTCCGAATTTAGATCATGTTAGATTGGATGAATGTTGTAAACGTACAGCATTTAATTGGTCAGTAATGGGTACAATTATGAATAGCTGAACAAGTTTTCTGTATTCATTTGCAAGACGTGAATAAAGTCGGGATGTAAGCTATCTTTCGTACGTCCAGGACATTATTAAAATATTTTAAGTATTGTCGCCTGTTGGAACACTTACTTCCTCGTGAAGTCCTTCATCCTTGATCGTTCGAGGTCTCGGACTCCGAGTGCCAACAAGAATATTAATTACAGAAAAAAAGAGACAAAATCAGTAAATCTGATGAATGATCCACGACACAATAATTTTGATGCCAAATGTTTAATTTTATGAGTGTCTCTTGACCTTTCAGAAATAATCTTGAAAGACCTTGACCTTTAACCCCAACCTAATGTGACCTTGTAGACCTTCGTCTGAAGCCAACATCCTGCAAAACAGATTGTTAAGTTTAAGGTTATACCTGGGTAATTAGGAAATAGGATGAAATTCTGCCAATTTTTGCACAAAAGCGGCCTCATATATAAAACATTCTGGTAATCATAATCATACGAACCCTTGGATATTTCCAACCCCCCCCCCCCCCTCCCCAAAATGATAAAAATGGAAAGATTCAATATTTTTGTCTTCAACTGAATATACTAGCATTGGTGATTGGCGAGATAAAAACGAGGAATCGATAGGGTTCGTATTCACGACCTTCGAAAGTACAAGAAAACAACCTTGCCGATTGACCTATCGAGGATTACATGCATATTGTGTATCCCTCCATTTAAAAACTCTTCTGTGTGGGAGGCGACAGTAAAATATCATCCGTGTATGTCTTTAAACAAGTTATGCGTAACAGTCCCCTCAAAGAATATCACCCTGTCTTATCCGATTACATCATCTACGTGATCGATTTCTGACAGCGGCACGCAGGGCTTACAAGCCGTATAGTCGGTCGATATGCGTCGTCGGCTTCCATCTATTGGCCTGCATTCAAGACGACCATTTAGCGTAGGGTCGGATCAATATATCGATATCTTGACCAAATTTCATACACTTATTCCTTATAGCAAGAGGGAAAACCCTTTGAATTTCAAGGTCAAAGGTCTAGGTCACAGATTGGAAATGGCTTAACTCCTTGTATATACAGCTTAGATGACACAGTTTTTATCAGATCTTGAGCAAACTTCATACACCCTATTGATTTTCAAGGTCAAGGTCACAGATTGGAAATGATTCACTTCCTTGTATACAGCCTAGAGGACACAGTTTTGATCAGATCTTGACCAAACTTCATACACCCTATTAAGGTCAAAGGTCAAGGTCACAGATTGGAAATGGCAAAAATCCTTGTATACAGCCTAGAGGACACAGTTTTCATCGAATCTTGACCAAACTTCATACACTTATCCCTCATGGCAAGAAAAAGAACCTCATTAATTTTCAAGGTCATATGTTACATGTCAAGGTCACAGATTTGAAATGGCTAAAATCCTTGTAAACAGCCTAGAATACACAGTTTTGTTCATATCTTGACCAACCACCGTACACTTAATCCTTATGACAAGAGAAAGAACCCTACTGATTTTCAAGGTCATATATCAAGGTCACAGATTGGAAATGGCTAAAATCCTTCTTTACAGCCTAGAGGACACAGTTTTTATGAAATCTTTATCAAACTTCATACATTTAATCCTTATGGCAAGAGGAATTACCCTATTGGTTTTCAAGGTCAAGGTCACAATTAAGAAATGGCTAAAATCCATGTATACAGCCTAGATGACGCAGTTTTAATCGGATCTTGACCAAACTTCATACACTTATCCCTTATGGCAGGAGAGAGAACCCTACTGGCACAGATTGGAAACGTTTCAATTCCTTGTATACGACCAATTGATTTTTAAGATCAAAGGTCAGATCAAAGTTTTGATCAGATCTTGACCAAACTTCATACACCCTAGTGATTTTCAAATTCAGGGTCACAGACTGAAAATGTTTCAATTCCTTGTATACACCCTATTGATTTTTAAGATCAAAGGTCAAGGTCATAGATTGGAAATAACTAAAATCCTTGTATACAGCCTAGAGGACACAGTTTTCATCGGATCTTGACCAAACTTATCCCTTATGGCCAAAAAAGGATCCTACTGATTTTCAGATTGGGAATGGCTAGCATCCTTGTATACAGGCTAGAGGACACAGGTTTTTTTTTTCATCGGATCTTGACCAAACTTCATACACTTATCCTTTATGGCAAGAGAAAGAACTCTATCGGTTTTCAAGGTCATGGGTCACATGTCAAGGTCACAGATAGGAAATGGCTGAAATCCTTATATACAGCCTAGAGGACGCACTTTTGATCGGATCTTGATCAAACTTCATACACTTATTCCTTATGGCAAGATGAATAATCCCACTGTCAGAGATTGGAAATGGTTGAAATCCCTGTATACAGCCTAGAAAGCGCAGTTTTGATTTGACCTTTACTCAACTCCGTACACTCCTTGCTTATGACAAGGAAGAGTCCTATTGATTTTCAAGGTCATAGGTCAGATGTCAAGGTCACAGATTGGAAATAGTTAACCTAGAGGACGCAGTTTTGATTGGATCTTTACCAAAATTCATACATTTATTGCTCGTGACAAGGGCAAGAGCCCTACTGATTTTCAAGGTCAAATGTAATAGGTAAAATGTTAAGGTCACAGATTGGAAATACATGTAGTTATAACCCTTATTTACAGCCTGAGTGAGTACATTGATTTGCATGCCGTGCGAAAGGTTGCTACGCTTTTCGTGTCTATAGGATCTATTTTACTATTTTACTTTGTATTATATATATCGTTACTTGCTAAATCAAATAATGTTCAAATATGAAAAAGATTTGTGGGCATGAACATGGCTGATTATGTAAATACAATGCTTAGGGAAATATGAAAGATAACAAAATATTTTTTTTCATATACAGTACGTCATTATCAAAGTAAAAATGCTATTTGACGTCGAAATAACTCCTTATGGCAGATACATGTATTGCGGTGCCAAAGTCATTTTCTGTTCATAATTTCTAAAATATTTTGCAAAACCAAGCGTTATCATGGGGTGGCGGGAACGTAATGGTACGCATGGGGTGGCATTTCCTTTCCAGGTAACGCACACCTCTTATCGTCATTGACGGTAGCTTGACAATGCAGCGCTACATCAATGAGGTTGTGCAACAAGCTGTTGTCTCTTCCCCCTTTATTGCTGCTCATCTTGATGTCACACAATTTGAGCAGGATAATGCACGGCCTCACTCTGCCTGTTTTACGACTGTGCCAACAGCGTATCGATACACTTCCGTGGCCAGCATTTTCATCGGATCTAACCGATGTTCCCGGCGGCCACGGTTACATGATGTTCCCGGCGGCCACGGTTACACGATGTTCCCGGCGACCACGGTCGTCACGTTTCAAGCCACCGTGGACGAAACGTGGTGATCGTGAGACAACGTAGGGGTCCTCGCAGGGATTCAACCCGGAAGTAGTTCTAGATGGAGGAAACGTACAAAAGTCCGTAACAAGCCGTAGGTTGAAACGTAGTGCGCCGTCAGGTCTCCAGGATTCAGGAGCTACGGCCCGTCACGGATACCTTGATAGACCTATATAACAGAGCTTGAATACCAAGATAAAAACTGTCAAAAATCCTACAGCGTGCTACGTTTTAGGCCGCCGTGACTGGAAGTGGTCGCCATGAACGTAGTGTAAACCTAGGGTTAGATCGAGCATTTGTACGTAGGACCAGTTAGGGAGGGCCATAAGACAACACAATCTGCAGCCACAGACACGTCGGTAGCTGGAGACAGCATTACAGACAGCATGGAGAAACATCCCACAAGTCCGTATATGTACAACGTCTGATACGCTCTATGTTAGGAGATGTGCTTGTGTTGCAGCGGGGGGGGGGGGGGGCACATTAGGTGTACTGACTTGTGAATTTTCACACATCCTTTATGGACGCAGAGTGAGGCCGTGCATTATGCTCAAGTTCATTTTATTTAGCAAGCGTACAAACAGATATTCATTTTCAATTGCATATACTTTCACACACACACACACACACACACCCTCCCTCCCTCCCTCACACAAAAATACAATCAACTTAAACATTCTGCAAAGAAGCAAAATTGTCAAAATGAAATATATGTTCTATATACCAATTTAAAAATGTGTGCGAATCCCCAAATGGAGATGAGATGAGAACATTTTCCCCTTCTTGACTTTCAGTGCCATATTTTTGCTCCGAACAAGATATTTTTCACACACACACTTTTCGTGGAAATTATATTTTCGTGGAAATTAGTGCAATCCGAGTCTACTATACTAGAACCTTGGCCGTTGAAACGGCCAACGACACTTGGCTTATAATTCCAACCAACCAAATAGCCGCAAACTTGTGTCGTTGGCCGTTTCCGCGGGTACTATTTATAGAAGTTTTGAAAATTGCAGAGATCAGAACCAACCATAAAAAGTTCCTGAGCCAGATTGGCGAACAAATTATTTATTGAATATTTAAAAATAAGGTGCGAAACATTCGAAGAACATGAATTAATTTGTTATTGCCTTAGAGAAATTTATAAATTGTGAGAGCCATGCGGTAACCTGTACAGTACTGAAGTATAACCAAAAAAAAAAAAAAAAAAAAAAAAGGAAAAAAAAAAGGAAAAAAAAAGGAAAAAAAAAAAATGACTTCAGATTTTTAAATAGTTTTAGAGATAAACAAAATTATTAGAAATCAATGTGTTTATATAAATTTGATACTGAACCATAGAGTCAGAGGGGACTGTCAATTCTCTGATAACACACTAATTTTTACACTATTTCGTGGAACTTTTTGTTTAATTTAAATTCTTGAAATTCTTTCATTTTGGTCCTTTATCACAAAGTGGATAAAGATTTTTTAGCACAATGGGCAAAGGAAATATCCCAAATATCGAGGCTATTAAACACAATTTAATGTACTATATAAAAAAGGTTCACTTAGAGAAAAATAATTTAAGTGCAAAATCAAGTTTATTTTATTATTTTTACGTCATTTGTCTTCTGATGTGCGAGCGAATGAGAGAATGAAAATCCTGCTAGCCTGGCAAAAAGTATATTGCTGTTTTTGAAATATGATGTACCGTTAAAATGTTTGGTATCTGTGAGGGGGGGGGGGGGGGGGCAGGGAAAACCTCTCTCCCCCTCCCACACCCTTACCTCCCCCTCCTCTCTTTCCCCTCCTTTTCATCCTTTCCTTAACTCCCCCTTCCTCCCTCCTCCCTCCCCTCTATCTATCCATCTAAGGAGGGAGAGAGGGGGAGGGAGGAAGGGGGAGGGAGGAAGGGGGGGGGGGAGTAGGAGAAGGGTGAAAAGGAGGGGAAGTATGGGGCGGAAGGGGGGAGGTAAGGGGTTGGAGTGGGGAGAGAGGTAAACCCCCCCCCCCCCCCCCCCAATCTGTGATAGTGCGGGAAAAAAAATTGAATAAAGTTTTCTCCAACTTGAGACTGAGAACTTTCCAAAAAAATTGAATAAAGTTTTCTCCCACTTGAGACTGAGAACTCTCCAATTTTCCCTCTGACGTCATCCCTACCAAAGCGACATTATGGAAATAAGGCATGGTCCATTTGATATTCAGGGGGGGGGGGGGGGGGGGGGGGCTTGGGTTTTTTCTCGGAGCAAGATTTTTTTTCGCCCCGGACCGGGGCAAAATTATTTTTTTCTTGCAAAGTTGGAGCAAGGAATTTTTTTTTAACAAAGTGATGCACATATTAGGAATGTTTGTGTTTTATCAATAGGAATTATTTATATTTTTACCCAAAACTCTAAATATTAATATATTAGTTTATTTTTATGCAAGTATTCAATTCACTTTTAAACAGAGATAAACGATTTTTACAATTCAATTCTCATTTTTTTTTCATATGAGGTACATGTATATAACATGTATAGGAGGGTAATGTTACTAAGAATTGTAAATTGGTGAATAACTGAAGTTCTCCTTCCAAGCTTACAAGAACATAAAATTAGACTCTATGGGATACATGCAACATGTATTAATAGCAATACATAAATATTGATAATATATGTAAGCTTTTAAGGAATTTTTTTTCATTTCACATGCATTTTATTGTATAACTTCTGATATCTTCAAATATATGAAGTTTGCTATTAGTAAATAATGTTTCGATAGAAATTTTTGATACAATTTGAAAACTGTGGCGAGCGAAGCGAGCCGGAAAATTTTCAAGAATTTTAGCGAAAATTTATGGTAATTCTTCAAATTCAGATTATTTGTATGAGCAAGATTATTTTTTTCTGTCACACCATAAGCAAATTTATTTTTTTCATCAAAATTGAGAGCAAAATTGCTTTAAAAAAAAAACCAAACCCAAGGCCCCCCCACCCCCAGAATATCAAATGGACCGTGCCTATGACAACAAACAGGTGATTTTAACAGACTCTCTAGTTGACGACGTGGGAGAAAACAATCAAACACCACCATGAGGGAGGGATGGCTATTTCTCAACCCTCGTGTAAAAATTTTGCTTGTCCATGACTCGGCAAGCCTCGTCATGGACTTGCAAAATTTGTACACTCGGGTTGAGAAATCGCCATTCCTCCCTCATTATATTACTGTCCGCGCAGCTCACTTCAGAAATAGGAAAATTGACGTTTTCTCCTCTTTATCGGCAATCTTTGCGATTAAAATTTATATAGGGAAATAGATCTCAAACTCTCATAACTAACGTCGGTGTATGATATATGTCTGTACGACCAATATTATGCTCACGGTGAAAGAAAATAGTTTTAGATGGGGAAATTTCTATGTTCATTTTAGCATGACGTCGTAAACGTTCTCCATAGACTCAGTGTTAACGTAGCTTGCGGGGAAGCTTTCATCACAATCAAATGTGTACGCAGGTTTCACCCTCGAATTTTTTATGTGCACATCTACGCTATGACGTCATAAACCTTACTTCATCGTAACGCCACGTAACGTTGCGCAACATTTATCGATAGGGCGTCATTTTTTAAAATACTAATATGCGCGCCAGCGCGCGCGCGAAGCGCGCGTGCGAAAGCGCTATTACGATCAGGTCCTATACAGAGTTATGTTCCTTTGCTATAGCCTAAACGTTTCAGTTTGCGGACGCCATTTTGATTCATGGGGAACATAGGAGGAAAAAATTACCAACATTTAAAAATCAAATACTGTAATTTCTAAAATATAGTCTGCATTAGAAAGAACCACCAGAGTACGTAAAGTTTTCTGTCTTCTTTGCCATGTTTACTGATGGAAATAGGAACAGAAAATTAAAATTGAAGTGTAAATCATATAATCATCATCATCCAAAAGCAGAATACACACTGATAAATTTTGTCAAAAGAGTCGAGGAATAAGACTTGAAGAAACCACTGAAATAATAAATTAAGACCATTTAGTTTAATCATCCTTTATCTAAAACAATTCAGTGAAAAAGGATTGGGCAAAAGTTTTCATAACATGATTTAAGAAATAAAAAATGACAAGCCGGGCTCTATTGTCTCATAATGCCCGAGCGTCCTCAGCCAATCACATTTATTACCGAGCCGCGCCAGCGGCGAGGTGATAAATGTGATTGGCTGAGGACGCGAGGCTTGTCATTTTTTATTTCTATTCTAATGATGACCAAACTTGAACCTTACGACAAAATCGATTCTTGGTAAAAACCAGTTCCTGCCGGTTTATCTGTTTTCAGAAAATGGGTAGGCGTGGCTTATCGCTATAGGGCCTATATTGGAGAATAGAGCCCGGCTCGCGTCTGTTGTCTTAATAGGGAAAAAGAATCAAGTCATATTAGAATAATATATAATGCCCTCTCCTAAGCTTCTTAATGAATCATGTGAATATTTAAGTTTTTGTCAGACAGTCAATCCCTTAATCTGCTTGACTTCAATTCAACAACATACTGAACTGAGCAGGACTCTCAGACTCTGTAAGGAGACATTGAGGCAACAGTAGCTTCAATATTTCGTCCATCTCACACGTTATTTCTATTCGGTTATACCGAATAGAAATAACATGTGAGATGGGCAAAATATTGAAGCTAAGGCAACAGGTATGGCGGCATATGTAGAATATTGATTTGTCCATGGTGGTCCAGTCGCCAGTCGTGTTTCCAGCTTATCAATTTGAAAAGAATCATACATAAAAAAATTAACCCGGAAAATTCGGATTTTTAGCAAAATCCAGCGGGGGGGGGGGGGGGGGGAGGGGTTCCTCTGTGACTGTGAAAAGATCAGGATCTGGCTTGGTTTGAGTGAGTAGGAATGAAATATGCATGGCCAACACTGTTATGTGTTGATGTCTTTGAAAAGAAGTGCATTGATAATTATAAAATATATATGTGCATACTTTACAAAATCACGCAAATTGTAAATGTACTTACTAAAAATATCTTTAAGCTCTTTAACAATATTTATTCAAAAAAGCTCATCATGACATTTACACACAAAACACATCTCTTTAGATTGGAAAACATTAAGTGAAAAACCACTTATACTAATTCCTCTCTCACACTTCTTGCATAGTTTACAAATCTGCCACTTACCAGGGGCAGCATACATGTACATCAAGTTGTAGTCTCTTGTATGTACCTTTTTGTGATGTTTCCGTATTGTATATATATGAATTTTTTCTCAGTGATGTTCATTGAATTTGATCAAAGGCGAATGTATGTCACTTGAAAAAAAGAAAGAAAAAAAAAAAAACAGTGAACGTGGTTGTTTTTACCTTTTCACGGTGCTGTTTATATTGGAGTCATGTATATATATATTTTTTCTTATTACAATATATATTTTTTTAAAACTATACAAGCAATTATAAATTTACTTATCAGCTAGTATTCATCTAGAATTTATTGTTTAACTAGTAGCTGGCGTGCTTTGATGGCTTTGCCATGTTTCATATTATATATAATATTTGCAATGACAACCGGAAACTTTTAGGGATGTATGGTTATATTTTGACTATTTCTAGGGAATGATATATGAATGCAATTTTTTCTTCATACTTCAAATATTACGTTGGAAATTTATGTTCTTTCATCCATCTTCCTCCATCCTTATCTAATTTCTTTATTGTACCATATAGACGGACGGAGGAGGCTTTACTTTTCTTAATCGTGTTTATTCACCACAACGTGTATGCGGACATAAAAAAAATGCGCATTACTTCCATATACTATGATAACATAATATTGCATATACATGTAAGACAATGCATGGAATATACAAATATATACTTAAGGTATTGTATATAATTTGGTTTCATCTCAGGATCATACAAGCGTATATCAGAGTATATGTCTGTACGACACATATCCTAATTATTTCTATCGTGACAAAAAATTATTGAAATTCAAAAGCTGCCTTGATTAGTTTTCAAAGATCAAATTTAGAGTTTTCCATCTGCTTTTAAATCGTGTAATCTTTTGTTCTGACACAAGTGACAAGGTACAATGAATATAATTCCAAATTTCTATAGGATCTGATGAAGGCTTTACTTATGATCACTCTTTCTCTCCCTCTCCTTGTTACTTAAAATTGTTTCCGTCCACAATCTGGGAAAGGGGGGGGGGGGGCGTGTCTGACAGAAAAGGATGAGGGGCTGCCTTATAAAATAAAATTAATCTTCTCTTTCACAGCAAAGCGGTGATTTACTTCAAGAATTAAGGAATACATAGTGTCTGGAAGTCCAATTATGACGTAAGACAATGATTTTTTTTATACATGTCAGAAAGCAGAGCAAGCGTACCGGATTGTTTTGTAATATAGAATAAGAATATTTTGATATCGTTTGGTTTTTTTGTTTTGTTTTTGATGGATAACACCACACCATATCTAATCCCCCCATTCTTGTCGTAAAGAATCTAAAGGTAAAATATTGAAGCTGTATCAATTAAAGTTTAGATATTTTGAAAAGGTCAACCTTCAAGGTCAATGAGACTAGGTCAAAGATCAAGCTGTATCAATTGAAGTTAAGAGATTTTGAAAAGGTCAATGAGACTAGGTCAATGATTCAGGTTTTCATTGAAAGATCTTGTCACAAGGATGTATAACCCATATCCCTTCAAAAAATTAAGTGAAGAAGTAAGTTTTGAAAGAACTTCAAGGTCAAGGTCACTAGTTCAAAGTTGCGACAAAAAATATTAACACGCAGGGTCCATTCCGTCATTGTTTATCTTCATGTACAGTTACTTTTCAATGCTCCTTATATTTTTTTTTCTCCAGCTGCTACTAAAACACAAATATATTTTCTATCTCAAGGTCATTTTGTCTCAGTATATCTGTTTTATAAAGCTGATCCAATCAGTTTTCATTCAACAGAATATACGGGGGCGGACAGGGGGTACCTCTCTCCCCTCCCACCCCCTATTTCCCCCTCCCGCCCCTTCTCTCTCCCCCTCCTTTTCACCCTTCCCTTACCTCCACCCTCCCGAACCCTTCCTTCCTTCTCCCGCACTCTTCCTTCTCCCGCACTCATCCCCCTCCTTTCCCTTTCTCCCCCTCTCTCCCTCCTCCCGCCCCAGCATCCCCCATCCTTGTCCACCCCTCATATAACGTAACAGCTTCCCCAAATATGTCAAAGCACAAAAGTCGAACGGAGGGCTGACGGACTTCGCCATTTCATAGACCGGATTTTGCTTCGCAACCTGAAAAGAATATACATGTATGGAAACCCAAAGATTTTCACAAGTAGGTCATACTCCTATGTGCAAGTTGATTGTTTGTTTGGATTTTTTTTTGGTAAGCGGAAAAAAGGGACACCGTACTTCCTTCTTGAGGAATTCCTGAACTTGAGATTGAAATGGAAATTTCATTATGATAATATATATAACGACAATCGAGCGACTGAACGTAATGATAGAAAATGAGCATGAAATGAAAATCACAATGTATATTTTACATAGCCCGCCCCTCCCCAACCCTTTTCCGATATTATAAAGTACATGTACATATAAACAAGAGGGAATTCTTATTGTATACCCCGCCAAAATATATTGGATTAAATACCGGTAGTAATGAGCATGTCCGTCCGGTTGATTCGTATGAGGTTTTCATATATCTGAAGAAAAAATGTTATGTACGGAGAATAAATTTATTTTTACATTAAGACATGTAATTGTTGCTTAATTATCTAAAAGAATAAAATTGGATTTCTGGATGTTTTAAAGAAGACCGTTACAGAGAATTAAATATTCCGTATACTCCTTGACGTCATGTTGACACATGCGATCTCTGAACACGCTGTGACTTTGACGTTGCGAGTAAAATTGACGCCGAAGACACGCAAAACAAATTTTCAATCTTAAATTGCAAAAAATCTGCAGAGAAGACCTATCGATGTTTTTATATATTCGAATTCAGGTCATTCTCTACTTTTACGTGTAAGAAGGGCTTTAAAGATTTCCACAACTTAATGGAGATAGTAGAGATGAAGCAAGCCGTGTTTCGCCTTTTGAATGAGTGCGCATTTTTGAATGATAAGTTGCAAAATGGCGATACAAATTGCAAATTTCCCCCAAGATACATTATAATCAGTAGAAATACAATACTCAACATGGCAACAATATTTTCGATCTCCCTTTTCACCTTCCTTTGTCAATTTTCTAGATTAAAATTATTTTAGTTCAAAAAATGCATATTTTCGAATTAGAACGTCAATGCCGTCTTTGAGGCTTAAAATATCAAAAACTTCGTGGAATAATTACATGAAAATTATACCAAAGTTTGATCAAATCTTAAATTTCATGTAGACAAATTTTCAGGCTATGTCTTCTCGCAAAGTTTTGCGTGCCGTAACGCCGCGATGTACCTTAAACATCGGCGACGTCGCGCTAAAATTAACATAGAAAACTCCCTATCTAAAAATATTTTCTTTCACTGTGAGCGTAGTTTTAGTCGTAGGCACATATACCATACACCGTTAGTTATGAAAGTTCGAGATCTATACCCCTATATAAATTTTAATCGCAAAAATTGCCGACAAAGTAGAGAAAACTTCAATTTTCCGATTTCTGAAGTGAGCTGCGCTGACAGTAATCTCAACAAGAGGAGGCAACTCTTTGTGAAACTCCAAGGCCAAGTCAAGGCCAAAAAAAAAAATAAATATTCTCCAAACTCATGTACTTGGCTTGAGCATTAAAGAAGGAAATTTTGAAAATGGCAAACGTAAGTGCATATGTAAATATAAGTGATCCTACAGTTAAGATGAGTACTTTAAAAAAGAAATATACATATGTGTTAGAATTTCCTCTGACCGAATCTGAATCCACCAAGTTGGTGTCGGTCACGGCGATAAACCTTGAACTCTGAAAAATATTAACCTAATGTCATGTCAGAATAAAACAAGGACTTCTTACAATGCATATGAAGATCTAGAATTTTTGAAAGCGTGTGTACTGTTAGTGAAAGGGGGGGGGGGGGGGGGGGGGGTAGGGTTGTTGTAGTCTGAAACAGTGAAAAGTCTGATGGTCCTATTGAAATATGGAATGGGGAAAACGAAACAACCAAATATAGGAACAATTTGCCCCATACTTGTAAGGCTTGTCAGACTACTCACTAGGGAGTTTGAGGTTAGAATAAATCCGCCTTTTGCTCCCTAAGTAAGTTATTTGAAATATTGTTATGTATGATAGGGTGCACACTAAAAGTGGTAGTCCGAGTTTGAGTCGGGAAAAGCTAAGTTGAGATTTTTAATTTCAGATTTCAGGTTTCAACACAACCAATGTTTTCTTAACCAATTTTCATACAGAGACGGGCGTAATTGTCATTGATGTGTTAATTGGCATGTTGATTTTTCAAAAACCATGACATACCGTAGACAGGCACCGGTGGCGTATAGCTACAGTCGTTATGGATGTGTAAACGATGCTCCACATGGAATGACGGAACAGTAATGTCTTTTAAAATTTCCACACTTCTCATTGATCAAATTTCCCATTTTGCTTTTGTAAAGCACATTTAGGATTTTAACTTTCTTTATGTCTAGGTTTTACGAATTTCGATATACATTTCTTGCAGATTTAACTGATTGAAAAGAATCAAGTTGCACATTACTACATTGCTTTACCTAGATCTTCTCCGATTCGTAGGTATAACTAAACGGCATTTATGTTAAGCGATGATGAGTACATGTAAGTCATACATACACGTTGAAAGCCCTTGTAACTACCAGTATAAACCTCTCTATTGTGAGATGAATAATACTGGTAAAATCAATATTCCAGTATTTTCATTCCAGTATTGTAAAATTTACAAAACTGGAATTCCAGTATAATTGTCACTCTTACAAAAAGATTTTAATATTCCAACAATACTGGTTTTCCAGTATTTGTACAACAATACTGCATGGAACAAAAATCTATATTAATACATGTGCCAGTATTGTCAAAATCTGGTATACTGGTATTGTGATCGCTAAGTTTACACACACAGTGTTTCAAGCCAACATGTACAGCATAACAGCCTACATGTACAGTCTAACAGCCCACTTATACAGAAAGCCCACTTGTAGTGTTACAGACTCCATGTACTGTGAGTAATAGCCCACATATACAAACAGTGCACATGTACAGTGTAACAGCCCACATGTACATTGTAACAGCCCACATATACAAACAGCACACATGTACAGTGTTACAGCCCACATGTACAGTGTAACAGCCCACATATACAGTGTAACAGCCCACATACAGTGTAACAACCCACATGTACATTGTAACAGCCCACATATACAAACAGCACACATGTACAGTGTTACAGCCCACATGCACATTGTAACAGCCCTTATCTACAGTGTAACAGCCCATATTTTACAATGTAACTCCCTACACATACAGTGTAATAGTTCACATATACAGTGTAACAGCCCACATAGACAGTGTAACAGCCCACATAGACAGTGTAACAGCCCACATAACAGCCCACATAGACAGTGTGACAGCCCAAATATACAACGTTATAGCTCACATATACAGTGTAATAGCCCACATCAGGGTTTTTTTTTCCTTGTTTTGGGGCCGAATTTCGGCCCCTTCCCAATGCAAAATTTGCTCTATTTTTCCCAAAAAAATCACCCTGAAATTCCCAAAGAGGAATTATGAAAAAATCACCTGAGAAAAAAAGACCCAAAAGCTGGAAGTCAGCACAAAATGTCCTATTTCTAAGTGCATTTTTTAAAGTTTTTTATTTATCCCATGTTCAGTTCAAGCAAATCAGTGGATTATCAGTGTTAATAAATGATACTTTAGGGTTATACTTTGATGAGAATTTGTACAAAAATTTTACCAATTTCATCAAAATGTCGCAAATTTTCCCAAATGGGACAGGCACAGGCACCTTTCCCAAAATAAAAAAAAAAAACCCTGCACATATACAGTGTAACAGCCCACATATATAATGTAACAACCCACATATACAGTGTAACAACCCACACATACTGTGTAACAGCCCACACATACAGTATAACAGCCCACATATACAGTGTAACAACCCACATATATAGCATTACAACCCATATATACAGTGTAACAGCCCACATGCAGCCCACATATACAGTGTAGCAACCCACATTTACAGCATTACAGCCCACATGTACAGTGTAACATCCCACATATACAGTATACCTGTAGCAGACCACACATACAGTGTAACAGCCCACACATACAGTGTAACAGCCCATATATACAGTGTAACAGCCCACATATACAGTGTAACAGTCTACATATACAGTGTTACAGCCCACATATACAATGTAACAGCCTAAATATACAGTGTAACAACCCACATATACAGTGTAACAACCCATGCATACAGTGTAACAGGCTAACAGCCGACATATACAGTGTAACAACCTACATTTACAGTGTAACAGCCCTCATATACAGTGTAACAGCCCACATATAAAGTGTAACAGCCCACATATACAGTGTAACAGCCCACATATACAGTGTAACAACTCACATATACAGCATTACAGCCCACATTTACAGTGTAACAGCCCACATATACAGTGTAAAAACCCACATAATAAAGTGTAACAGTCCACTTATACAGCGTTACAGCCCACATGTACTGACTTAAACAGTGAAATTGAAGTGACCTGCAGATAAGTCTGCATCTGCTGAGCCAAACTTACTTGTATTTTTAAGATATTGAGAAATTGTTTGTAAACTACATTGATAATAGGTTTGTTTTTACAGGTAGACAGTATGGTAAGCTTATGACACATGTATATATTTATATATCTTATAGATGTAATATGATATTGGCTTATTAACACTGTTTCCCACAGTTTCACCATTATATGAAACTTCATGAAGATTGTTTGTCATTTAAATAAGTTTAACTTTAACTGAAGTCAGGAAAACAGCTTTGATTTGTATATATGTACAGCCACAGTACAAGTACATGTAAAAAAGAGTAGGGTAGCTTTAGGGTCCGAAATTCTCAAAAGTATGGGAATCTTTTTTTTTCATTCAAAAAAAATACAGGATTTTTTTATGAAAAACAAATACAAGTAAAAATATTTTCCAAATGAAATCAGGGACCTTTGGAGTTATATGGCTACAGCTTATTTGATATTCATTACATCTTTTAAAACATCTGTCCGGATAATGAAGCATGATCAGAGATCAGATCAACATGATCAAGGTCACTTCAAAGCTCAAGATTATTTAATGGAGTCAAACATGTGTCTTGTAATATACCTATTCTTGATCAGTGTTATCTTTACAAGGTTAGGTATCTAAGCTCTATCACTAGTCACCAATAGAAGAAACATGAATCACAATATGTAATGAAAGCATTTTTTTTCATCAATCTCAAACCGTAGGAAGTTGTATAATGATGAAATTGTAGGAAAGACACTTCAAAAGGCAATAGTTACTGACAGTGAGAGTGTTTTACTGGACATTTGCTGGAGTGGGCTTAATAAAGTAATGATAATTGATGCTAGATTTACATGCAGTGGTAAAATCATGGTAGAAAAAAATGGTAGATATCACAGTAGACATGGTAGATAATAATGGTAAATATGGTAGATATCACAGTAGACATGGTAAATGATAATGGTAAATATGGTAGATATCACAGTAGACATGGTAGATAATAATGGTAAATATGTTAAATATCACAGTAGACATGATAGATAATAATGGTAAATATGGTAGATATCACAGAAGACATGGTAGGTAATAATGGTAAATATGGTAGATATTATAGTAGACATTGGTAGATAATAATGGTAAATATGGTAGATTAGATATTACAGTAGACATGGTAGATAATAATGGTAAATATGGTAGATATTACAGTAGACATTGGTAGATAATAATGGTAAATATGGTAGATATATCACAGTAGACATGTTAGATAATAATGGTAAATATGGTAGATATATCACAGTAGACATGGTAGATAATAATGGTAAATATGGTAGATATATCACAGTAGACATGGTAGATAATAATGGTAAATATGGTAGATATATCACAGTAGACATGGTAGATAATAATGGTAAATATGGTAGATATATCACAGTAGACATGGTAGGTAATAATGGTAAATATGGTAGATATTATAGTAGACATTGGTAGATAATAATGGTAAATATGGTAGATTAGATATTACAGTAGACATGGTAGATAATAATGGTAAATATGGTAGATATTACAGTAGACATTGGTAGATAATAATGGTAAATATGGTAGATATATCACAGTAGACATGTTAGATAATAATGGTAAATATGGTAGATATATCACAATAGACATGGTAGATAATAATGGTAAATATGGTAGATATATCACAGTAGACATTGGTAGATAATAATGGTAAATATGGTAGATTAGATATTACAGTAGACATGGTAGATAATAATGGTAAATATGGTAGATATTACAGTAGACATTGGTAGATGATAATGGTAAATATGGTAGATATATCACAGTAGACATGTTAGATAATAATGGTAAATATGGTAGATATATCACAGTAGACATGTTAGATAATAATGGTAAATATGGTAGATATATCACAGTAGACATGGTAGATAATAATGGTAAATATGGTAGATATATCACAGTAGACATGGTAGATAATAATGGTAAATATGGTAGATATATCACAGTAGACATGGTAGATAATAATGGTAAATATGGTAGATATATCACAGTAGACATGGTAGGTAATAATGGTAAATATGGTAGATATTATAGTAGACATTGGTAGATAATAATGGTAAATATGGTAGATTAGATATTACAGTAGACATGGTAGATAATAATGGTAAATATGGTAGATATTACAGTAGACATTGGTAGATAATAATGGTAAATATGGTAGATATATTACAGTAGACATGTTAGATAATAATGGTAAATATGGTAGATATATCACAGTAGACATGGTAGATAATAATGGTAAATATGGTAGATATATCACAGTAGACATTGGTAGATAATAATGGTAAATATGGTAGATTAGATATTACAGTAGACATGGTAGATAATAATGGTAAATATGGTAGATATTACAGTAGACATTGGTAGATAATAATGGTAAATATGGTAGATATATCACAGTAGACATGTTAGATAATAATGGTAAATATGGTAGATATATCACAGTAGACATGTTAGATAATAATGGTTAATATGGTAGATATATCACAGTAGACATGGTAGGTTAGAACGGTAAATATGGTATATATCTCAGTAGACATTGGTAGATAATAATGGTAAATATGGTAGATATCACAGTAGACATGTTAGATAATAATGGTTAATATGGTAGATATCACAGTAGACATGGTAGATAATAATGGTAAATATGGTAGATTAGATATTACAGTAGACATGGTAGATAATAATGGTAGATATCACAGTAGACATGGTAGATAATAATGGTAGATATGGTAGATATCACAGTAGACATGGTTAATAATAATGGTAAATATGGTAGATATCACAGTAGACATGGTAGATTGGTAGATATTACAGTAGACATGGTAGATAATAATGGTAAATATGGTAGATATTACAGTAGACATGGTAGACAATAATGGTAAATATGGTAGATATTACAGTAGACATGGTAGACAATAATGGTAAATATGGTAGATATCACAGTAGACATAGTAGATAATAATGGTAAATATGGTAGATATTACAGTAGACATGGTAGGTAATAATGGTAAATATGGTAGATATCACAGTAGACATGGTAGATAATAATGGTAAATATGATAGATATTACAATAGACATGGTAGATAATAATGGTAAATATGGTAGATATTACAGTAGACATGGTAGATAATAATGGTAAATATCACAGTAGACATGGTAGATAATAATGGTAAATATGGTAGATATTACAGTAGACATGGTAGATAATAATGGTAAATATCACAGTAGACATGGTAGCTACAAATATATGATGGGTATAACATGGTAGATACATGGTACATAACATGGTAGATACATTGTACATAATAGGAGCTTGACACACAATGGTATCCTCCTCTACTTTCCCATTATCGCTAGAAAAACAACTTTTGGAGTTAATAGATTTTCTGCAAGTTTACGATGGTTTGAGATGGTATGTAGGCATATTTGGTACAATTTTTTGTTAGTTTAGATATAAGTAGAGATACGCAGATCATAAATTTGTTAATACAATGTACAATATATGGTAATTCCAAGAAATTCTTTGTTTAGGCACGGCTGTTATATCTAAAATAGACAGTGATGATATAAAGGAAAATAAGAGAAGGGGCAGATCTTATTGAGGATTAAGCCCCTGTGATACATTCATACCACTATGTTTGCTAAATATATGATATATATATTTTATATGTAACATTAGATATATGGTATATACATTCATATTGGTAGATGTGCTATATGTAACATTAGATATATGGTATATACATTTTATACTGGTACATGTAGATGTGCTATATGTAACATTAGATATATGGTATATACATTTTATACTGGTACATGTAGATGTGCTATATGTAACATTAGATATATGGTATATACATTTTATACTGGTACATGTAGATGTGCTATGTGTAACATTAGATATATGGTATATACATTTTATACTGGTACATGTGCTATATGTAACATTAGATGTATGGTATATACATTTTATACTGGTACATGTAGATGTGCTATATGTAACATTAGATATATGGTATATACATTTTATACTGGTACATGTAGATGTGCTATGTGTAACATTAGATATATGGTATATACATTTTATACTGGTACATGTAGATGTGCTATATGTAACATTAGATATATGGTATATACATTCATACCAGTATACATGGTAAATATGGTATATATACTAGATGACCAGGTAACAAATTTACACCACCCATGACCTATTTTAATAATTTTCATGAAGTGTTTGGACGGCGTTGTCTGATCATGTTACGTCGGCAACATGAAGGAAAACATTGTGACATCACGGAGGGTTTATTATAGAAGGTCAGGCACCTTAAGATATATCACGTTTTCATGTGACCGTTATTAGGCAATCGCTATCCGCAATTTTCAGGCCAACTTGTCAAAGGTGGGGTAAATTAACATTCATAACAGTAGACATGGTAAATATAACAGCAGATATATGGTATATCATCATACGAGTAGACATAGTAAATATAACAGTAGATATATACATGTACATTCATACGAGTAGACATAGTAAATATAACAGTAGATATATGGTTTACATTCATACGAGTAGACATAGTAAATATAGCAGTAGATATATGGTATACTATTCATATGAGTAGACATAGTAAATATAATAGTAGATATCTGGTACATGTACATTCATAACAGTAGACGTAATAAATATAACAGTAGATATATTGTATATACATTCATAACAGTAGACATATTAAATATAACAGTAGATATATGGTATATACATTCATACCATTAGTCATGTAATATATTTACATAAAGATGTATTACAATCTGTTGATAACATTCACTACAAAGTCTTCACCCAATGCCCTCCCACTCTCCACTTCCAATTACAACCCTATCCCTCTCCACCACAAAGTTTTCGCCCATGCCCCCCCACTCTCCACTTCCAGTCCCCACCTTATCCCTCTCCACTACAAATTAAAGTCGTCCCCATGTCCCTCCCACTCTCCACTTCCAGTCAACATCCTATCCCTCTCCACCAGTCTTCGCCCATGCCCTCCCACTCTTCACTTCCAGTCCCACCCTATCTCTCTTCGCCATTAAGTATTCCCCATGCCCCTTCCACCCTCCACTGCCAGTCTTCACCTGATCCCCGCTCCACAACAAAGTCTTCTCCCATACCTTTCCACTCCCCACTTCCAGTCTCCACCCGACCACAGTCTTCCACCATGCCCTACCATTCCACTTTCCACCAGATCTCTCTCCACCAGTCTTCCTCATGCCATCCCACTCTCCACTTACAGTCCCTACCCGGTCCCGCTCCACCACAATCTTCCCCATGTCCCTCCCAATCTCCACTTCCAGTTCCAACCAGATCCCCTCTCCGCCTCAGTCTTCTCCCATGCAATTCACTCTCCACTTCCAGTCCTTACCCGATCCCCTCTTTATCCTTCTATTGCATGGGCGTATCTAATTCTATCTTGGGGGGGGGGGGGATCAAAACCGTCAGGGGTTTAGGCCTATGGTTTTGAAAAAAAAACCCGTTTAAACTGGAAAAATGTGTAGTACTACATGTTTTTTTTTATCGAGAAATTTCAGGGGGTCCTGACTCTCCTCCTATTCTGCCCCTCCCCTCTAGTCCGCCCTTCTACCATAATCACAACTTTCAACTGTAACAATCTCTTCCGCAATCCACCCCACTTTACCCGTTCCATCTCCACCCGCCCCAATTCCCACGCCCATTCTCTTCCCAGAGTTATCTCTCCTTACCAATTGCTCCACCCATCCATCCCGTCATGAAATCTTATTCATAATGCATCTTACACCCCACACCCATATTCGTTGAAAGGATTACATGTACATTGGGAACAAAATACGTAAAAAGGTTAAACAATTGTAAAAGGAGTAACCGTCATGTGCAGCAGACCGTTCTTTTTGTTAATGAACAGAGGCGGATCCAGAAACTGTCAGGGGATCTACCCTCAACTATGTCTAAAATATATTTACACGGATACAAGGAGGTTTCAGGTTATTGTAGAAGGGGGGGGGGGGGGGGGGCGATAAAAAAAATCATATCGATGTATCTCCTCCTTTTGGGTCCGCTCATAAAGAACATGAATAATTGATGTTTATTGTGCATACATCAAGTAAACTTCATGTAAAGACTTGATAAATGTACAAGAATAGTATGCGCACCCTTGCGTCACATTAAGTTATTGATGACTTCCTTTAATAGCAGTATACCTATTTATGATTTTCCCTGGTTTCCACCCTTTGTATTCAAACAAAATCTAAGTTGAAATTCAAACGGTTTCAAGAAATATGGAGATACTAGACATCTTAAGAGAAGCTCCGTTCAGAAATATAGGTGTCGGTCGAGATTATGTAGATGTTGGTATAGATTTTGTCACGGGTTTGTGTTTGATTTTTCTAATAATTACATAATAGTGGACAATAAAGTTTTATGGAACAACAGCTGATAAACCATGTAGTAAAGACATGTATGTTTCTTTTCAGACTGCTTTCGTACGTGGTCACCGCCGCACGGGTAGCGATGTCAAGTTCATAGAACTAACCATGAAGGACGCCGAGAAGGCGATGAACCTGGAGTTACAGAAACTGATACACACAGCGCCCCCTGGACAACAGGAGGTAAATTACATCTTTTGTTGGAAAACGGAAAAAAAAGGGGGGGGGGGGTGTTATGTGTTAGATAAAGGCAAATAGTAGAAGCAGGAAAAGTTTACTGAAAATTCCAAAGATTTATCTGTTGACATTATGAATTAGCCTTTGAAAATTTGACTCAAACCGATTGTCTATGGTTTAGATTATATTGTAACTTCTCCTACATTTGATTTTACCTGTCTATGGGGTTCTTCTTTAAATCATAACAAAGTTCGCATCCGTTAAAAAAATATGTACCGGTATCCTATGATCGAATGCACAGAAGAATGTCAACCAGATCTTCAGTATGTCAACCAGATCTTCAGTGCGTCCGGATTTCGAATATTCGAAGGATTAAAATGAAATTTGGTACGCATGAAGTACTGTGTTATGGCTTACGATGACCATATCATTATGCATGCACTTATGCGTGTCAAATTGAAATTTAGAAAAAAATCAGGTATTATGAGTGTCGTCTGGACTATAACCGATTTGGATTGATCGAGTCATGCTTAACCACCCCCCCCCCCCCCCCCCCCCCCCCCCCCCCAAAAAAAGGAAAAGAATTTTACTTCTTTAACCCATCAATACTTTGTCCTCCCAAACTGAACTCCCCGATCGTGTAAGAAGACCCCTTTTACGATCCCCATATATATATGCATGATACTAGACTAGTAACCGTTTTCAAATAATTGTAGAGATTTGGTCTAGATTCTTTAGTTGCAGACGTGGTAATAAGATTTTTTTTCGTGCCAGTTGGAGCGGATGAAAGTAATTTTAGCTGAAGGTAAAATTATAATAAACAGGATAGTGGGGCTGTCAGGAAATGTTGGCACCCCATGAGAATCACGGGATTTTTTTTTTACATACGACTGAACAGCTTTTGTTGTCTATTACTTACAAAATTGCAGTGAAAAGAAAAAAAATAAGGTTGGGTGGATTTGTTGATGATGAATTGGTAACTAAAGGAAGTTAATTAATGTGCACACTATATGCCATTTTGAACCCTGCATCGTTTATCACCATGTGATCAATATGTTGTGTGTGGTCGCCGATGAGGCATTACCTTATTACGTATAACAGAAAGCGCTTTTAATAAAGTTTTTTTTTATAATGTTATATCCACTTGGAGTGTTTTATGGATCAGTTATTTAGAATGAAACTCTTCTTTGATAGATTAACAATGACGATAAATAATAATAAAAAAAAAAACCCCGATGACACCCAATTGTACATTTACTCTATATCACAGCTGATAGAATAAAAGATAAAATGATACCATTTGATAGAATAAAAGATACAGTGATACAATTTGATAGAATAAAAAATACAGTGATACAATTTGATAGAATAAAAAATACAGTGATACAATTTGATAGAATAAAAAATACAGTGATACAATTTGATAGAATAAAAGATACAGTGATACAATTTGAATATGAAATGATATAAACTTGGAATCACGAAAGAATCAATGTCTTTTTATCCTGGCCTTATACTTAGCGTAACATTGTTTGTTTTATGCTCTGATCCCTCCTTTTATACGTCCTTTCTTTATTTACACTTCAGGGATTTTTTTGCCCATTTTTGGGGCCGTTATTCGGCCCCATTCCCAATGAAAAATAGTATCTTTTTTTCCCAATTGTGACTCTAAAATTTCCCAATTTCATTTAGATGGAATTATCCGCGAAAATGCTGAAATTAACTGGTTCAAAAGTAGCAAATTTACTAATTATTTGCCATATTGTTGTAAGCATAAGAAATTAAAGCAATTTTAAAAGAAAATTATATGATTAAACATTCAATTCCGAACTTTTGATTGTATAAACTGTCATTTTACTTTTATTTTAGTACTTCCCAAATATTCCCAAATGTCGTTTATTTTCCCAATTGCACGGGCCCCGACCCCATTCCCAAATTACTGAAAAAAATCACTGCACTTTCAGTTTCGACATGGTAGCATTCTTTTTCAAAAGACTATTATTTTCTTTACATGCAAACGTTTGTTAATATGGACTTTCTGAAGAATAGAGGTCACCTATAATTTATTGTTAGGTCAATACAAATGCAGATCAAAGTTCAAGGTCACTGCCTAGGCTTACTCTTTTGACTGAATTATAATTGTAGAAGAGTGAAAGATCAAGGTCATTTCTTGAGAGAATAAACTAAAGAGACGACCTTCAGATCACTAACCCATATTCCTCTCATTTGCTTGAATGCATAATTGTTTGTCTGAAGAGAATTAATTCTGACACTAAGTCGGTTGTCCAGACCAATGGTAACCAAACCACCCGTAAAGACTCTTTTGTCAAAAGAAAATGGGGAACTCCAACAGCACTCGATTGCAGCACCTACAGCAAAATACCAAAAAGAACCCTTGCGAAAACACAGAGATGACAGGCTCAACAAAATACCAAAAACAACCCTTGCGAAAACACAGAGATGCAGGCGCAACAAAATACCAAAAAACATCCTTGCAAAAACATAGAGATGACAGGCGCAACAAAATACCAAAAACAACCCCTGCAAAAACACAGAGATGACAGGCGCAACAAAATACCAAAAAACAAACCTTGCGAAAACACAGAGATGACAGGCGCAACAAGATACCAAAAACAACCCTTGCAAAAACATAGAGATGACAGGCGCAACAAAATACCAAAAACAACCCCTGCAAAAACACAGAGATGACAGGCGCAACAAAATACCAAAAAACAACCCTTGCGAAAACACAGAGATGACAGGCGCAACAAAATACCAAAAAGTACCCTTGCGAAAACACAGAGATGACAGGCGCAACAAAATACCAAAAACAACCCTTGTGAAAACACAGAGATGACAGGCGCAACAAGATACCAAAAAACAACCCTTGCGAAAACACAGAGATGACAGGCGCAACAAGATACCAAAAACAACCCTTGCGAAAACACAGAGATGACAGGCGCAACGAAATACCAAAAACAACCCCTTCAAAAACACAGAGATGACAGGCGCAACAAAATACCAAAAAACAACCCATGCGAAAACACAGAGATGACAGGCGCAACAAAATACCAAAAAGAACCCTTGCGAAAACACAGAGATGACAGGCGCAACAAAATACCAAAAACAACCCTTGTGAAAACACAGAGATGACAGGCGCAACAAGATACCAAAAAACAACCATTGCGAAAACACAGAGATGACAGGCGCAACAAGATACCAAAAACAACCCTTGCGAAAACACAGAGATGACAGGCGCAACGAAATACCAAAAACATCCCCTTCAAAAACACAGAGATGACAGGCGCAACAAAATACCAAAAAAACAACCCTTGCGAAAACACAGAGATGACAGGCGCAACAAAATACCAAAAACAACCCTTGTGAAAACACAGAGATGACAGGCGCAACAAGATACCAAAAAAACAACCCTTGCGAAAACACAGAGATGACAAGCGCAACAAGATACCAAAAACAACCCTTGCGAAAACACAGAGACGACAGGCGCAACAAGATCCAAAAACAACCCTTGGGAAAACACAGAGATGACAGGCGCAACAAAATACCAAAAACAACCCCTGCAAAAACACAGAGATGACAGGCGCAACAAAATACCAAAAACAACCCTTGCGAAATTACAGAGATGACAGGCGCAACAAAATACCAAAAACAACCCTTGCGAAAACACAGAGATGACAGGCGCAACAAAATACCAAAAAGAACCCTTGCGAAAACACAGAGATGACAGGCGCAACAAAATACCAAAAACAACCCTTGTGAAAACACAGAGATGACAGGCGCAACAAGATACCAAAAAACAACCCTTGCGAAAACACAGAGATGACAGGCGCAACAAGATACCAAAAACAACCCTTGCGAAAACACAGAGATGACAGGCGCAACAAAATACCAAAAGCAACCCTTGCGAAAACACAGAGATGACAGGCGCAACAAAATACCAAAAACAACCCTTGCGAAAACACAGAGATGACAGGCGCAACAAGATACCAAAAAACAATCCTTGCGAAAACACAGAGATGACAGGCGCAACAAAATACCAAAAGCAACCCTTGCGAAAACACAGAGATGACAGGCGCAACAAAATACCAAAAACAACCCTTGCGAAAACACAGAGATGACAGGCGCAACAAAATACCAAAAGCAACCCTTGCGAAAACACAGAGATGACAGGCGCAACAAAATACCAAAAACAACCCTTGCGAAAACACAGAGATGACAGGCGCAACAAAATACCAAAAACAACCCTTCTCTGCAACCGATGAACACAACTTCTTGAGGAAGTATGTACACGTGTTTTCATGCCCCGCCATGAAATGACGAAGTGCATAAAGAGTCTGGTTTCTCTGTCATCCGACCTCCGTCATTCTATCTATCCATCATTACAGATGATAACTCAATTATCCTTTCACCTATCCAAACCAAATTTGGATATATACTTACTTATCAAGAGGGGAAGACATCTATTGATTTTGTGGTCAATAGGTCAAAGGCCAAGGTCACTGCAGGAAAATACACTTAAAATTATGGTTTCCAGATGATAACTCGATAACACTTTCGCTTAACAAAACCGAATTTGTATAATTATATACTTACCTATCAAGAGGGGAAGAAGCCTTTTGATTTCAGAGTCAATAAGACAAAGGTCAAGGTCAGGTATTGATTTTGGAGTCAATAGGTCAAAGGTCAAGGTCACTGCTAGGAAAATAAACTTTCAAAAATCATGGTTTCCAATTGATAACTCAAGAATTTTTTTCACATATAAACCAAATTTGGATATATGTATACTAAATTCTGTGCAAGTACTAGAGATCCTCTACCAAGTCTTGTTGTTTGTTTGTTTTTTTCATTTTTTGACAGTCCGTTAACAAACATTTCTAGCATATTTTTGACTTCTCACTTGGAACTACTGCACGTAATTTCATGAAATTTACCGGAAGCTTGTACTCCAGGCCCGCTTTATATCACTAGAAAGAACTTCAAATTCTAGCTCAAATGTTTTGACTTCCTCTGAGAATTCGCGTTTATAATCGATATTGGTCGGAAATTCAGGAAATCGTTAAAAGTATAAGTGGTACTCTGTTAATAATATCTTTAGGCCAAAGATAAAAATATCTATGTTTCCGCTCACCCTACCTACCCTGTTTTGAGCTGCCGACCCTAGACTATTTATTATAGGTCATTCCAAAGTAATGTTTAGCTCTACCTGTCAAAGACCAATCAAGCTGATGCGATTGCCATGTGTCCTGCGTCCGTCCGTCCGTCTGTCTGTTCGTCCGTTAAACTTTTCTTGTGAACGCGAATCCTCTGAAATTGTCAATGGTAAATTCTTTTAACATTATAATGGGCCAGTGGCTTAGTTGTGCACCTGATATTTTGTTTGAGCCCCTGACCCTAACATGCCTAAGGTCTAAGACAGTGGGTGAGCCCCTGACCCTAACATGCCTAAGGTCTAAGACAGTGGGTGTGCCCCTGACCCTAACATGCCTAAGGTCTAAGACAGTGGGTGTGCCCCTGACCCGAACATGCCTAAGGTCTAAGACAGTGGGTGTGCAGGTAATCATTTTCTCCTATATAACTCTGTTATCTTGTGAACATCAATTCTTAGAAAAAAGAAATGACGGAGAGTTAATTCATTTTGCATTATAATGAGCCTGTGGACTAGTTGTGCACCCGATATTTTGTTTGAGGCCCTGATCCCCCAGGGTCTCAGTGCCACTAAAACATTGGTGTACGAAGCTTTCATACAGTCCTTACATAGAAAAAAAAGTGCGAAATGTGAAAATAAATGCCTACCTACGTTGTTCCTACCCCTATTTTTTCTGACGTGGTAAGCGGGTACAGACCACTTTTTATTTTTATTTTTTTTTGCCTTAAACATATTCACTTTCAAATGAATTTCCAGTATTTTCAGGTGAGCTATGTGGTGAGCTATGTGGCCTTTGGGCATCTTGTTGTGCAGTTTTATATTGTATTACAATACATCACTTAAGCATTTTATTGTGGGACCTAAGACCATGTGATCGATCTCAGAGAAGCTGAGAGTCCTGATACTTTAAGTGTTTTCATTCATGCGCATCTGTTACTCACGGATCAATAGGTTGAGCTAGGAAAAGTCCACAGTTGATTGGTTAACAATGCATCATGGAAAAAATAGAAAAATCTGTATAAATATTAAAACACTGGTGCACCAGAAATATGTTGTTTGGGTAAATCTATTGTTTGTGTACTTATTAAGAAAGGTAGAATGATGATATACCTGACTGATTGAAGAAGCGTCATCTAATCAATTTATGGTCTGCATTACACAATATTACGTCGGTGAATACGGTAAAAATAGGAGAGAAGGGGTGCTGTGTTAGATAGTAGAGATGTCGGGTTTTAGTGAGGTAGACATTGAGGGACTTCTACGGGAGGTACACAGTGCCACTAACGCTCTGTATCGGGCCGTCATCAAGGACCTCCACCTCGGGGATGAACAGGTACGTTAAAAGGGATGTGGACCTATCTAGAATATTTTTCGGGGTGGGTGGGGGTTGGGTCGGGACCCAAACCTTTGGGGGTAGGGATGTGGGTCCAGCATATTTTTTTGAAAAAATATGCGTAAAAACAGGAAAAACCCAGCATTTCCAGCTGCAAATTTTACGGTAGCTCGTACCTCTAGCCGTGAGAGCTTATACTCTCTCTATGATAACTTTTATCTTTTAATTTTCGTGCTTATCGTCTTTGAACCTTTTATAAAAACTTTTCATATAGACCCTAGATTGTAGGACTATCTTTATTGTATATAAATTCGAATGACTACACACTATGGAAAATCCAAAAAATCACCTTTTTTACATTGTAGAAACATTTTTTAACCAAAAATATATTTGAAACCTGTATCAGCTCAACCCAATATGCAATAATATGAAAAGAAAATATAATGGGGTATCCATGCATAATTTTCCCCGATTTTGGACCGGAGGTACAACCTACCTTAACCGGGGGTTGGGGGGGGGGGGTTGAACCTCCCAAAGGGACACTCTTTCCTTAAAATAACTATTGTCAATTTGAATATCCACACTGTTGCATCGATTCAAAGAAGGGTATAATAATCAGCAGCACGTGTGAGATAGGAAACACAGAGCCATACGGACAGACATACGGACAGACACACGGACATTAAGTGTGTGGTCCAAGACAGAGTCATACGGACAGACATACGGACAGACACACGGACATTGAGTGTGTGGTCCAAGACAGAGTCATACGGACAGACACACGGACAGACACACGGACATTGAGTGTGTGGTCCAAGACAGAGTCATACGGACAGCCACACGGACAGACACACGGACATTGAGTGTGTGGTCCAAGACAGAGTCATACGGACAGACACACGGACAGACACACGGACATTGAGTGTGTGGTCCAAGACAGAGTCATACGGACAGACACACGGACAGACACACGGACATTGAGTGTGTGGTCCAAGACAGAGTCATACGGACAGACATACGGACAGACACACGGACATTGAGTGTGTGGTCCAAGACAGAGTCATACGGACAGACATACGGACAGACACACGGACATTGAGTGTGTGGTCCAAGACAGAGTCATACGGACAGCCACACGGTCAGACACACGGACATTGAGTGTGTGGTCCAAGACAGAGTCATACGGACAGACACACGGACAGACACACGGACATTGAGTGTGTGGTCCAAGACAGAGTCATACGGACAGACATACGGACAGACACACGGACATTGAGTGTGTGGTCCAAGACAGAGTCATACGGACAGACATACGGACAGACACACGGACATTGAGTGTGTGGTCCAAGACAGAGTCATACGGACAGACATACGGACAGACACACGGACATTGAGTGTGTGGTCCAAGACAGAGTCATACGGACAGCCACACGGACAGACACACGGACATTGAGTGTGTGGTCCAAGACAGAGTCATACGGACAGACACACGGACAGACACACGGACATTGAGTGTGTGGTCCAAGACAGAGTCATACGGACAGACATACGGACAGACACACGGACATTGAGTGTGTGGTCCAAGACAGAGTCATACGGACAGACATACGGACAGACACACGGACATTGAGTGTGTGGTCCGTGTGAATATCCTTGAATGTCTAGTGCTTTAAAGTTTTTGTGTTTGCTGTGGTTTCCATCTAAAATCGGATATGGAGGTAATTTTGTCCGTGGAACTGGTTTGTTCCGGTACTCGTCTGTAGTATAGGTCTCTGTTTTATCTTGTTCTCTTGTAATTGGTTAGAATTTTGAAATATTTATTTATATTAATATGGCCGTTTTTGAAAAAAAAAAATATATATTAATAAGACCGTTTTTGAAAAAAGGTGTTTATAAGTGAAGTTCACCCTCTACATGTTTTTCCGATAATTTCTTTCAATTCGATATATTTTGTACCTTTTGAGCAATCTCTCTTCATATGCAGTTGTAATGTACATGTAATAGGAATTGTGAAATGGATCTTATTATTTTTTTTCTGACGATGCAGGTATCATCAATTATTTCTACATTAAGGAGAAGAACCCCGCCTATAGGTATACTCGTAATCCATTCATGAAGGATGTACTTTAGCATATACGAAAGAGTACAAACACGGAACGGCATTATCTTTTCCAGAAAATAGAAAATTGATGTAATGTCTGGTGACATTCTAGTGTGAAGTTTAACATAAATTTGCAATCAAGCAAATAACTTTGTAAGGTTTACGCACCATATATTTCTCATCTTTTTTATTTCAAATTTGCTTAAAGACCATACATTTCTCATCTTTTTCAAATTTGCGTAAAGTGTTTATCTTAAGATGATATATTTTAGCGTGAGGCGCTCAGAATGCTGTTGTTAGGAGGGGTGGGGTGGGGACTAATGACGTCAAGCTCTAATCCTCCAAAACGTTCTCGATGTCATTAAAGCAAGGATCCAAATATTTTATTTTCAATTCACAAATATTTTATGTTGACAGTGAGAGTCCCACCGTAGGGATTATCCAGATCCCTGTAAGAGTGCCGAAAATTAAGTTTCTTAGGAGAGCTGATAAGATAAGGGCCGTTATTAGCCCTAAATCTCGTGCCGTATTTCTTCCACATGACAGTACATACGCAGACAAAAGATAATCATTACTGAAATAAATTGTATTTGAAGACTTTTTGTATGTTTTACTTTTCGATGAAATACTCCCAAGATTCTAAAATGAAGGTCCAAAGAGGTGGGGGTTCTCGGGTAATAAAACTGATAATATCGACCATAAACGTAGACATTTTAGAATATTTTGCCTGAAATGGATAAATGTTAACTAAAAGATATCAAATACATCTACATTGTATATCAGAAATACATTTCGAAACTTCCATTTCCTCTAATTAGTAAATAATGAAATCCGGAACTCAAAATACGTCTTTTTTCTATGTAATGGCTATAATAGGAGCTTTTTAGCGCGAAATACACAGTAGCGGAAAATGCTTATTTCGTTCCTAATTGTTGTAAATTTCATTCGATCATGTTCAGATGACATTTTTTGATGGATTATCTTAAGGAGGAAATATAGTCAAATTTTCCATATTTTATGATTTTAAAGAACGATTCTTTAACAAATGCTCCCCCTTCCTTTTTTGGTTTTTCGTCTCTGGGGTAGTGTTCCCCCCGGAGATACAGAACCTCACTTTTCCAGAAAATTTGTATCATGGATATACACCTCCAGTATAAGTGGCGTTCTGTATCTCCGGGGGGGGGGGGGACAATGTTCAAAAAAACTTTTCCGTTTTCTATTGATTTCTATTGAAAAAAAGACAAGTTATTACCCAAATATTAGCAATATTATGCATAATAGATCTAAAATAACTTCAGAGTTTGATGGGATACTGTATTTGTATTAATTTAACGAACGATTTTTCTTAAAATTTCCATTTTCAAAATTCCACTTTTTAGGGCAGATTTTACGTCTTATCTTATCAGCTCCTTTGATCTGTAACTCACCACTCTGAAGCTCCGTACCAAGTTTCATTCAAATATCTCTAACAGCGACGGAGGAAGACTTTTAGTACAGGAAGCCCAATTTTTTTTCAAAGGACAACGTGACGGATTGACGAAGAGACTGACGGTGTGGACACCTAAAGTCCTCTCACGTCTCACAGGTTGGGGACTGAAAAACAACACCTTAGGGGAAGCTGATCTAGCTCCTAACACCTTCCAACTTTCTGGATCCGCAAGGTCTTGTTACGTGTGAGCAATTCAATTACCTGTCTCTAAAGTTATTTGCATGCAATATATACTTGTGAATGAAAGATTTTAAAGGGAGTATAGTCGAACTTGACCGGGTAGTTTATTTTTAATGCACTTCTTTTGAAAAGAATTAAAGTGTATATGATGCGTGTTGAACTCGAGTGATGGTGAGGATCTGAACCTCCTTCCCTGGAATTTTTTGTAGATCCGCTAATGATAAGATATATTGCATGACAACATCAATAAAATATAACCTTCCTACGACCTTGTTATGTCACAGACATAAAAAACTAAATATAAGATTGACGGTAGACATATTGATGCATCTTAACTGAATGGTGACATTTGATCGATATGTAGGACTAAGGTTACGACAATGTGAACAATCTTAAAGTTTGTAGAAATTTACAGCGCAACGAAAACTTGTACTACAACTGTCAGTAGTGATATTAGTAAATTTAAGTCACCGTAAGAATGTACTACAACTGTCAGTAGTGATATTAGTAAATTAAAGTCACCGTAAGAATATACTACAACTGTCAGTCAGTGGTATTAGTAAATTAAAGTCACTGTAATAATTTACTACAACTGTCATTCAGTGATAGTAGTAAATTAAATTCACTGTTATAATTTACTACAACTGTCATTCAGTGATATTAATAAATTAAATTCACTGTAATAATTTACTACAACTGTCATTCAGTGATATTAGTAAGTTAAATTCACATGCAGTAAGAATTTACTACAACTGTCTTTCAGTGATATTAGTAAATTAAATTCACTGTAATAATTTACTACAACTGTCTTTCAGTGATATTAGTAAATTAAATTCACTGTAATAATTTACTACAACTGTCTTTCAGTGATATTAGTAAATTAAAGTCACTGTAAGAATTTACTACAACTGTCTTTCAGTGATATTAGTAAATTTAATTCACTGTAATAATTTACTACAACTGTCTTTAAGTGATATTAGTAAATTAAATTCACTGTAAGAATTATCTACAACTGTCTTTCAGTGATATTAGTAAATTAAAGTCACTAATAATTTACTACAACTGTCTTTCAGTGATATTAGTAAATTAAATTCACTGTAATAATTTACTACAACTGTCTTTCAGTGATATTAGTAAATTAAATTCACTGTAATAATTTACTACAACTGTCTTTCAGTGATATTAGTAAATTAAATTCACTGTAATAATTTACAACAACTGTCTTTCAGTGATATTAGTAAATTAAAGTCACTGTAAGAATTTACTACAACTGTCTTTCAGTGATATTAGTAAATTAAAGTCACTGTAAGAATTTACTACAACTGTCTTTCAGTGATATTAGTAAATAAAAGTCACTGTAAGAATTTACTACAACTGTCATTCAGTGATATTAGTAAATTAAAGTCACTGTAAGAACGCTGATGTGTGTACTATGGATGTTTTTTTGCCATTGTGTAACCGTATGTCCGGGATCATCAGGGAATCTTTTCGACTATATAATAAGTGAATGGGAACTATATTTCTCATTAGTGAGGGAGTGGACAGGGTGAAAGGGAGGGGAGAGGAAGGGGCGAGAGGAGGGAGAGAGGGGGAGTGAGGAAGGAGGGAAGGGGAAGAAATGGGAGGGAGGGGAAGGGGCCGGAGGGGAGAGGAAGGGGGCAGGTAAAGAATTCCTAATGTTCGTCATAAATATTTTGAAAAAGAGATAGAACGTGTCCAAACCAAATAATTATGTCATAGTACAACCATCCAAATAGCCAAGTGTCATTGGTCGTTTCTGCGGCTAGACATAACAGTGATGAAACTTCCTTCACTGAGTGCCTCATAACTCTAGTACATAACTTGTAAGAGGGCTGATATTGATGGAACTTCACAATGGTATTGTATTGTATTTTTAGTATGTAAAATCTAGATAACTAAGATTAGCATTGACTAACAAACACCTTGCCCATAAAATTGTTGCTTCAGAGATTTTAGTCTAACTTGTATTGTATTTCCTTGTGTTTATAGGACATGTGCTACAGCATACAATACAACAGAAAAAATTATTCTCGCAAAGCAATGAAATCAATGGTGCAAACCATTAACAAACATTATTATACCTCTACTGAATTTTTCCTATATAAAAAGAGACTCATTAAATTTAACTAAATCCCTGAAAATCGCCTGATAAGACTATTTCCCTGCAAAGGGGAAGACTATTTCCCTAGGGAGTTAGTTTCAAAATGGGGCGGAGCTTCTTTGGGGGTGTGTCAGTATCAGCCAATCAGCGCCGTTGAAGGCTGATCGGATGATGTGAACGTTGATCGGATGACGCTATCAATACGCGAGCAGAGTAATCCGCCTCCTATCCGCTTAGCACATAAATTAATCCGCAATGAAATAAAACAATCAAAAATTAAACATGTATGAGTATGATAAATGATGTTTCTGTTTATCTTATCGAAAATTAATATTTTCCGTTACTCAGTCATTCAGTCGAGAAGGCAAGGCAAAATCATTAGAATTTCCATTTGAACCCTGTGAACCTAAGAGATATGTTCTTTTCAGTATAATGTTTGTTTCTGTATACCTAAGAGATATGTTTGTTTCAGTTTAATGTTTGTTTCGGTATAATAAAACAGTTAAAGTATACCATTGAGGGAGTTAGCACGATTCTGGTTCCCCGAGACCAGACCTATTTCCCGAGGCGAATTTCCCTCGGCTTCGCCTCGGGAAATAGGTCTGGTCTCGGGGAACCAGAATCGTGCTAACTCCCTCAATGGTATACTTTAACTGTATACTATATTTCAAGGTGTGTGGGGAGGGGGGAGGGGGGGGGTATTATTCCTATTTTACCCTATCAAATGGTAGCGCACTTGCTTCTCACCTCTAAGGTCCCTGGATTGAATCATTGATTCCACAAAAGGGTCGTACGTGGTCCTGAGGGTGTGTCGGTCGCACACCCAGTCCTGAGACGTTTTTGGCCGGGTAATCTGGTTTCCTCCTGCTCCAAGGTTCCCCTCGCGCCAACAACTGAACCAAAGTTTATTACTTGTTTGCCATATGTTACTAACTTTTATAGGAACTTTTAAAGGAAATTCTAGCTTATTTTGATACTATTACTAAGACAAGGATATTTTTGTTTATTTTTCAGGGTGTACGCCGTGAGTTTGATGGGTTTGAACAGCTGTTCGGTCGTTACCTCAAAGAGACAGGCCAGCCCATAGTGTGGGATAAAATCAACCTTCTACCAGACGATGCCGTAAGTTTTCTCTTTGACCTTGCATATGACCTTTGATTCAAGGTCACGACACACCCTTATATCCCAGCATATAATTCTATGTAGTCGTATTGAAATAAAAACCAAAGCTTTTTGAAAGAATGGCAAAGAAAATTGTAACATATGTAGCATCTACCTTCAAGCAGAAATTTTTACTTCTAATCTTAAGGAAATTTTAGACAAACGATGTGTCACACTAGAAGTATAGCATATGAGTACATTTGTCTGACGCCGGTATGTCTGTCTGATCGGAAGAACGTTTTAGCATATCCAGTTCACGCATATCCTTCTTAAAACTTTCCTACATTTCCTCAGAATTTCATGAAACCCTACAGGAAGCAAGAACTCAAAGTCCTCTACCAAGTTTATGTTTTTCCAGCCAATCAGTCAACAAATATGGCCGCCAAGGACTCTGATTGGCCGACACATTTTCAAAATCCGCTGCACAGAATTTCATGAAATCTTATAGGAAGCAAGTACTCAAGGGCCAACACCATATAGACAAAACTGCATGAATTATTTGATCAAAATGCTCACAGCGCAATGAAATACCGAGATATGAATTTCTTGTCCAAGCAAACAAGTGGAAAACCATCAAATACTTGAAATCATAGCAAACAATGCAGCCTACAATGCCAAGGTTGTGCCTGGTTTTTTAACCGTTTTCTGTACATTTTTAAATGCATGCGGAAACTGTTAGAATTGATTTTCTAACAATAGCTTAAAATAAATGCCAATTTTATCTGTTTTGCAATCTCTTTGTACTTCTTATTGCACAAAGCTAGCTGTAACATACAGGTTGTAGGAAAAAAAAATTCTTTTGTCATTTGCGTTATGCATTTTAACTGTATTGATCGTGTATTGATCGTCAATAGATCAATGTTATTTGTCAATATCTGAAGTAGAAAGGGTATATTTCCTTGAACTGAGTGGAATATGAAGAACAAGCTTGGATGTAGTATTGACATTGGTTAATCTGATAGTTTGTTAGGTATGATAAAAAGGCATGGTTAATCTGATGGTTTGTTAGGTATGATAAAAAGGCATGGTTAATCTGATTGTTTGTTAGGTGTGATAAAAAGGCATGGTTAATCTGATAGTTTGTTAGGTATGATAAAAAGGCATGATTTATCTGATAGTTTGTTAGGTATGATAAAAAGGCATGATTAATCTTATAGTTTGTTAGGATTGATAAAAAGGCATGGTTAATCTTATAGTTTGTTAGGATTGATAAAAAGGCATGGTTAATCTTATAGTTTGTTAGGTATGATAAAAAGGCAAGGTTAATCTGATAGTTTATTAGGTATGATAAAAAGGCATGGTTAATCTGATAGTTTGTTAGGTATGATAAAAAGGCATGGTTAATCTGATAGTTTGTTAGGTATGACAAAAAGGCATGGTTAATCTTATAGTTTGTTAGGTATGATAAAAAGGCATGACTTATCTGATAGTTTGTTAGGTATGATAAAAAGGCATGGTCAGTCTGATAGCTTGTTAGGTATGATAAAAAGGCATGATTTATCTGATAGTTTGTTAGGTATGATAAAAAGGCATGGTTAATCTTATAGTTTGTTAGGATTGATAAAAAGGCATGGTCAGTCTGATAGTTTGTTACGTATGATAAAAAGGCATGATTTATCTGATTGTTTGTTAGGTATGATAAAAAGGCATGGTCAGTCTGATAGTTTGTTAGGTATGATAAAAAGGCATGGTTAATCTGATAGTTTGTTAGGTATGATAATAAGGCAGTCTGTTGTAATTGTTTTCAATCATTAATTTGAGATTTTTACCTTTAAAACGTAATAAATACGAAACAATGCAACAAGTGGAATTGATTTAAAGGCATTGTATTTTGAATTGATTGCACAACAGTTCTGATAGGTTATAGAGTGTTAGTTGTAAATACTAAAATGTTGTAGCATATCAACATCCATGAACAAAAATGGCTCCCAGGGCTAATGCATGGACGACACCTTCCAAGCAATATTAAACTACGGAATGGAATTTCACCCTAACTCTTCAGACAGGCCATGTTCAATTAGGTACATATGTACTAAAATACTAAATGAAATGTTAAACAAACCCAAAAAGGGATGAGGTACTCAAGATCCTGCTCATCAAACCTAATAACAGAGGATGTACTGAAGATCCTCTTCTATGCCAATCCTAAAAAGGGGAGGAAGCAAACCTAATAGAGAAGAAACGCTCATTGTCCTCTACCATATTAAGTATTTGCGGAACACAGAGTTATTTTCCATTTTAGACAGTATCCGATGTAAAACCATTATGATGTCATGTCATGAAATTGGACCGTCATTTCCAAGTTTAGGGACTGCTTCCATATAATTTGATGACGTCACAATTAGTCTACGTCAGATACTGTCCCAAATGGGAAGTAACTCTTGTTTTCGAAAATCCTAATAGGGAGCAGATGTGTAGGTACTCTACCATGCTAGCATTTCAGAAAGCAGGAAATTTTGATACTTCTTTTTCAGGATCTTGGTGATTATGGATAAAATGATAAGAAGTTTGTCCATATTTTCAATTTTTGAATTGGATTATTCCTTATCAGACTTCAAAGATTCCAATCAAAACAAGAAAACTGCTGTCTAAGTCTGTCTTGAACATTTGAGCCTGTAGACTACTAGTATTACCTTTGAATTAAAAAAAAAAGGTAAAGGTAGGGGTTTATAGTCTCGTTCGCTTTAGCCTCACGCGACTTCCACAATTACCTCCCTGGCGAGACCTGTACAATCCAGTGCATTCTCAACTCCCTTGGTTGTATACAAGCAGAGCTGCCGTTCAGGTGCTAATGCTTTTCTTTCCCACTGCCAGCTTGTCTCATGTGCCAGGTACCCGGTTTACTCCTGGGTAGAGAGAGTGCAACGTAGTGTAAAGTAACTTGCCCAAGGTTACAATGGTTTTCAATGTCCGGCGACGGTGAGATTCGAACCCACGACCCATGGATTCGTAGTCCACCGCGCTAACCACTACGCTACCAGCACTAAAGCACGATGAAGCACTTTTCAGATAACACTGCTGTTTTATATACAGACACAGCAAATTGGGGCATTTGTATTTTGTTAACACATCTTGTTTCTTTTAAAAATATTAGTTAAACCCTCTGATGAAGGAGCTGTTAAGATAAGGACCGTATTTAGCCCTAAATTTTGTGACTTATTTCTTTCGCATGGCTTTCCTTGTTATTTTTTGACGTTTGAAAATTTAGTGACCTACTTCCCGTCAAGGTAGGACACCACATGACCATATTGCTGCGACGTCATTGGCTGAAATTAGAACGAGACCTGTTAATGCCATTGAAGAGGATGACTTGATAAAATTCTACATCATAAATTGTATAGTCATATATTAAGTACATCAATCTGATTTATTTTGCCCATAGTAATGACTAGCTAGTACATGTATTTTGTATACATCAATTATATTTTTGATTGAAGGTGAAAGCGTATGGTGACTTGAAGCTTCCCGACACACAGAGCATCAAGGAGTTACTGAACAAGCTAGTGGTAGTCAAACTGAATGGTGGACTGGGTACCAGTATGGGATGTACTGGACCTAAAAGTGCCATCAGTGTCCGTAATGATCTCACATTCCTAGATCTTACCGTACAACAAATAGAAGTAGGTGTACTTGTCTTTATTGTCCCGCGCTTTCGCGAAAGCGTGGGGACATTAAAACCGGTTCGTCCGTCTGTCTGTCTGTCCGTCTGTCCGTCTGTCCGTCAGTCACAAAAACTTTAACCTTGTGCATAACTTTTGAATGGTAAGTGATAGGGCTTTGATATTTCACATGTGTATTCCTTGTGACAAGACCTTTCCATGGATACCAAAATTTTTGACCTTGTGACCTTGACCTTGGACTTTGACCTACTTATTAAAAACTTTAACCTTGACCATAACTTTTGAATGGAAAGTGATAGGGCTTTGATATTTCACATGTGTATTCCTTGTGACAAGACCTTTCCATGGATACCAAAATTTTTGACCTTGTGACCTTGACCTTGGACTTTGACCTACTTATTAAAAACTTTAACCTTGACCATAACTTTTGAATGGAAAGTGATAGGGCTTTGATATTTCACATGTGTATTCCTTGTGACAAGACCTTTCCATGGATACCAAAATTTTTGTCCTTGTGACCTTGACCTTGGACTTTGACCTACTTATTAAAAACTTTAACCTTGACCATAACTTTTGAATGGAAAGTGATAGGGCTTTGATATTTCACATGTGTATTCCTTGTGACAAGACCTTTCCATGGATACCAAAATTTTTGACCTTGTGACCTTGACCTTGGACTTTGACCTACTTATTAAAAACTTTAACCTTGACCATAACTTTTGAATGGAAAGTGATATAGCTTTGATATTTCACATGTGTATTCCTTGTGACAAGACCTTTCCATGGATACCAAAATTTTTGACCTTGTGACCTTGACCTTGGACTTTGACCTACTTATTAAAAACTTTAACATTGACCATTACTTTTGAATGGTAAGTGATAGGGATTTGATATTTCATATGTGTATTCCTTGTGACAAGATCTTTCCATGGATACCAAAATTTTTGACCTTGTGACCTTGACCTTTGAGTTCGACCTTCTTATTAAAAACTTTAACCTTGACCATAACTTTTGAATGGTAAGTGATAGGGCTTTGATATTTCACATGTGTATTCCTTGTGACAAGACCTTTGCATGGATACCAAAATTTTTGACCTTGACCTTTGAGTTCGACCTACTTTTCAAAAAACTATAACCTTGTCCATAACTTTTTAATGGAAAATGATAGGGCTTTCACATTTCACATGTGTATTCCTTGTGATGAGACCTTTCTGTTGGTAATAACATTCTGACCTTGTGACCTTGTCCATGGAGGTTGACCCACATTTAAAAACTTCAACCTCGACCATAAATTTTTGATGGTAATTTAAATCATGTGCATACCTTTTCATAAGCCCTGTCCCTTGGAAACAAAACACAAGTTTGGACCTTTTGACCTTTTCTTGGAGTTAATCTTTCATATTTAGAATGTTGATAATATATGAGATATATTTTTAAAACTTAAGAATGGGGGGATGTCTGTAAGCATTCCTTTAAAGACAAACACCCAAAAGCGGGGGACCACAATTCCTTGAATTTGATTTTTTATATTTTTATTAAAGCTTGCATTAAAAGTGGCATTACAAAATGGCACTCGTGTTGAGTACACGTAAAGTGTCCCTCCAAGAATTTTTTTGAAAATTTGTCTAAAAATATCTGTTCAGTGGTGTTATGATCTTTGTCATAGTGTCATAGGTCCTTGAACATGTTGAAACAGACCACTTGCCAAAATTGATGATAAACGACAAAATGACATAAAATATCCAAGGTAGGAGCTTTTTGTCCTCTTTTTCATAATTACTTCACAATGGAGTCGTTCCTTAATGATGACAACATGATGATAAACAATGCCATAAGACGCTGACTTGGACATTTTATTGACTTACATTTGTACTTTGCCACTCTGATCTGCAGCCAGTTTCACAATACAGTGATGATTCGTTAGTCCGGACGATTTGGTTCCCGAGGAATTCGTCCGGATTAACGAATTTTCCGGATTACTGAATCATGTTAAAAATGTCAAAACTTGAGCGCGAAATTCCGAAGGGGGAGGGTCGGCCGTTTTTGTGCGTGTGTGTACGGTTAAATTGTCTTGTAAACAAATATTTTCTAGTCATAGATAATTTGATTTAAATTTTATTTCTTGAAAATAATGGATTACTAAATCTCTAGATATGTCTTTAAAGCATGAGCGCTAAAAAGTAGACAAGGGGAAGGTGGTCCGGGCGCCGGGATTCTTCGCTTTTTAAGATCGTCTTGAATTCAGTCAATACTTTTCTCATCATTGAAAATAAAAATACAAGTAGTTTTATTTCTTTAAAATTCTAATCAAATTAATAGAAATGAAAGAACAAAATGCACAAGAATAAAGACAAAACGAAAGTGGAAGGAGGCCTCCGTTTTATTACGCTGAGATCAATATAGAGCGTTACTTTAACCTTTAAAATAAGAATAAAATTTTATCTAAACATCGAGGTTCCGCGGGCGCCGATAGTTACCAATACCTACCGAAACGCACCACTTTTCTTCTTGAAAAATACGGAAATCATCGTCTGTCAAGAGCGGTAGACGGTCGTTTTCAATTCTATTTTAACAAAGAACAAGCCCTCAATATCTCAGCTAACGCTAACATTCAGTTCACTCTCATCTTCATCGTGATACAAACATTAAAATTAAAAATATATTCTTTAATTTGAAATGATTTTAGGGCGCGCATCTGTTCAAAATAATGATCGAACGCTACAAGCTGAAAAATGTCACAATAAGAATTAAGAAAGTGACTAAAAGAGCGAACAATTAAGTCTTTTAATGCATAGATTTGATAACCACGTAAGTACGCGTACCCCAAGCCGTGGCTAGTGCTGCGTATCCCATCGCCTAATTAATTAATCTGCCGGTTTTCCGGTAAATTTCTCCAGGTAAAAATTAATTGTTATGAAAACATGTCCATGTAGATTTCTCCAGGTAAAAATTAATTGTTATGAAAACACGTCCGTGTAGATTTCTCCAAGTAAAAATTCATTGTTTTGAAAACACGTCCGTGTAGTTTCTCCAGGTGAAAATTAATTGTTATGAAAACACGTCCGTCGTTGCTTTCCGGATTATCGGATCAGTTTTGCACTATGAACGTTTGTTCCCTGAGAAATCGTCCGGAGTAACGAATTTTCCGGAGTAACGAATTCCGGACTAACGAATCATCACTGTAATACTTACGAACAATTTCAAGAATTTTTGTAACTTTTGATCACTTAGTTCTTCTTTTAAAATGAAAATACATGTATCTATGTTTTGTTTCTGACTTTATATTATACAAATGTAGTATGTAGATATGATATTAGAAACATAGTGCAATCTAAATGGAAAATCTTTTGAGCATTTTCTTAAATGACAAAAGTTACGAAAATTTCTGACTTTCTTGTAACTGGGTACTGGTCTGCATCTTTGGAACCATATGTAAGGGTGCTTTAGTATTTCCTGTACAGGCTTAACTTCTGTTTGGTACCATGATTTTGAACTTTGACCTTGATCCAAAAATATAGTGCTTATAATATTTCTCTCATCATTTCATAGTATTAAGACAACATTTTCTGTCCCATCATTGAGTCCAAATGATACACCGCCATCCATAACTTAGTGTACACCATTTCTGTTCATGTTGCTAGCTAATAGAAAATGCACAGTTCGGGTGCATTGCTGTATATTTCTAAAGGTGAACTTTATAGAAATCATTTAAAATAAACTTGACCCAAATATTTATATTTTTTTAATTTGATGGATGGCAGTATATATGGTAAATTTACAGATATACATGTGTCATGGTAAAATAGAGGTGAAGTTTTCTCCAGTAATAGTCTGATTGTATTCATAGTCTTGATCTTGTATATCACCATGATAAATCTGTTTTAAATCCATCAAATTTCTGATGAGATATTGCCTAGAAACCAAACTGATCTGAAGGGAGGGTGGAATAACAACAGGTTGGAATGCTCTGCAATGATCAAATCATTTTATTATTTTTGATGCAGAAGAATGATTTGTTGTTTTTATTAAAACATCACATAGAAAAATTTCAATTTTTATGCACTTTTAATCAGAGATTCAGGAGCATATGGTTTTTGTCTTGCCTGCAAAAACTTTACCCTTGGTCAGTTGGTGTAGCTACAAAGTCTGTCTATTCTATCATTTATGATTTCATTTCACATATTACATTAAAGAATGTCCTGTTTTTCTCTATTCCATGCTCTAATCTTTTTAAAATATATATTGAATTTTGTTTTCAGCATTTGAATAAAACATATGGAACAGATGTACCTTTAGTTTTAATGAATTCCTTTAACACTGACGAAGACACTCAAAAGATACTGAAGAAATACGGATCTGTAAAAATCAGTCTATTCACATTCAATCAGAGCAGGTATGGCAATATCAGATAATTTATATGGCTTAAAAAATCTGGTTTACTGTCTACCAAAATTTACTTCAGTCACGTCTTTAGAGACAAGGATTTTGAAGAGTCATACCTGTCAACTCTTCCTCTGTTGGAAACGCCTGGAGACTCCCTCTTCTTGACCTCATCTCCCCTCATACCTCCCTCCCAGGAGACCAAAGTCTCCCTCTTTTTGGCCCAATCACCCTCTTTCTCCCTGTATAGAATGCAATATAAATTATTGATTCATTTTTCGTAGTTTTTGCATTGAAATGTCAGTACAATGAAATTATTTGAAAAATGCTTTTGCGCAAAATATCATAATTCATTAAAAATGTAGCAAAATTAGTTCACATGCAATTTCCCTGTTTTCAAGTGCAAAGGAGGGAGATCGCCCTCTTTTTAAGATTTCAAAGTTGACAGGTATGAAAAGTTTAGAAGTAGTTCAGGTTTCACAGATGGATAACAGAGAGTTTTAAAATCAAATGAAAAGGAATTACTCTTATTTGTAGAATGGAGGTACAGTTTACCTAAAAAAAACATGGGAAACTTCTGTGTCACGTGTTACGTGCAATGATACAGTTCTCCGTTCTTTTTTCATGGTATACCTCTGTCCAACAAAAGAAATTGTAGTCATTCCTTCATACTCCCTGAGTATGAAATCTCTATTGTATACGATGCAGGTATGAATATAAGGATAATATAATCTTACACCACCATGAGGGAGGGGTGCAAAATCTCAACCCGATTGTACAAAATTTTGCAAGTCCATGACAGAGCTTGCTGAGTCATGTACTAGCAAAATTTTGTACACGAGGGTTTAGATTTCGCCACACCTCCCTCATGTTAGTGTTTGATTGTTTTTCTCCGATGTGGTAGACTAAGAAAACATAGTTATTTGTTGTTTTACGTCTATAACGTCGCTTCGGCAGTGATAGTTGTGTTGCAAGAGGTTGAGAAGTCGATGACGTCAGATGCTGAGATCGATTTTTCTCTCACTTGAGACTGATTTGTCTGCGAAATTAGGTGTCAGGAAAAATGCCGCCTCACCCTGCATGGTGAGGTAAGCCCATTCCGGAAGTGCTTTTAACTGTAACATCATTGTGACATCATACATAATTGCTGCGTTTGCTGGTCATAACATGAAAAAATAATACTTTGAGCTCTTTTAGACAGTGAGAGAAAAATAATCAATACCCAGATGTGATCAGGGACATGGAAATCAAACCCTAAGACATGTCCCGGATTTACATTTGTCCACGATTTGGCAAGCCTCGTTGTGGTACAAGCAAATCCTGGATTTCCTTGTCCCTGATCACATCTTGGGATAGATTCTATTAATCTCACCCAGGAAAATTTGAGAGTTCTCAGTCTCAAGTGGGAGAATGTAAGTTCTGTAGAGCATATTTTGATCGATTGTAACGAAAAAAAAATTTCTAACAACTTTCAACAACACAATAGAGAGTTTATTTGCTGTTTACTGATTTGACAATTCACCAAGTACTGTAATATTCAGACAAAGGTTCATATGCCTTGTGGGACTTTCTCCTTATACTGACAATTCACCAAGTACAGTAATATATAGACAGGTATATGTGCCTTGTGGGACTTTCTCATTATACTGTCGGTAATTGTATTAATTAACAGTAGACCTGCTTCATCAGCCTGGAGCTATTTTGTAATTGCAATGATGTAAACTCTGAAGTTTAAACTCTTTAGAGGAATGATGTAACTCTGAAAACAAATAAGACAGTTAAGTGATCAATCTCCTGTAATTAACCTCATTGAATGAATCTAAAGCACCACATAGCATAGTGACAATTATAGATCATTGTGCATGCCCTGTCTGTCCATCCGTCTGTACATCTAAAGCATGACAAAGCATAGTGATAATAATTGATCACTGTGTATGGCCTGTCTGTCCATCCGTCTGTACATCTAAAGCATGACAAAGGATAGTGACAATAATGGATCACTGTGCATGCCCTGTCTGTCCATCCGTCTGTACATCTGTCATACATGCAATTATCTCTTTTTAAAATGTTGTTGGTAGATTATTGATTTTTCACATGAGAGACCTTTCTACTCATACCAAAATTTTTTATCTTATTACCTTGACTTAGATGATTGACTTACTTTTCTCATTAGCGTAACTGTACAGTGTCAAATTAAACATCCTGCAGGCAATTTGTGTTCTTTTAAACCTGTAGTTTTGAAATAAAAAACTACCGTATATCGGGATTTTTGGCGTGTGTCTAATTTTTGCTAAGTTCGCGAGAAAAAAAAAAAAAAAAAAAGTTTGCGAGCATCATAAAATCGCCAAAAATGGACATAGCGAAAAAAAAGACACAAACCAACACTTCTAAAGAGGTTCAGTTGTATGTAACTGTCCCGAGGTATTAGTGAGTACTCGTCTGATTAAGATAATAATGATTATAATAATTAATGTTTACAGATAACAAGTAGTATTAATAGTATTAATTAATTTAATTACCCATTGCAAACATGGTAAATCAAAGAATCACGGATATGAATGTGTGTCGGCTTTTATTTTAAACCACCTGTTGTTGTTTTGTAATTATGACATTTAGCGTTTCGGTTATCCGTGTATTTCTCACAAGAAACTAAATCTAAACAATTATTTGGGGGGTTAAAGGCCTTTTTCGGACCGCAATTGTCTAAACTACTTAGTATATGACTACTAAGTACTTGCATGGGAAACCAGAAATAATAAGCAATGGCTTTAAAGAAGCCGGCATCGTTTATGCTTTAAGCAAGTGAACTGTATGATGTACTTTCTTGTACATTTGTATTATTGTACACGTATACGTAGATACGTAAATCCAGCAGAATAACGTTCGCAATTATATGATCGTATTTCATTTTACATTAAAGAAATCTTTGTACAAATTTTAATTTTTGGTATTTATAGATTAGCGTAAATTAGACTCAGCGGAAAAAGACACAGTCCTTTTTGGGGTCATTTTCGCGAAATTTACCTGACGCAAAAATTACCCGATATACGGTATAATTTAGTTACATTTCTCAGGAATTGAAGAATTTTTATTACTTTCCCATTTCATATGTCTGCCCTGCCTTAAATCTACCTACAGAATATAATATATAATATTGTTTAACATTGTGTGATTTATTGTCTTCTATTTGTGTACAGGTATCCAAGGATAAACAGAGAATCTCTTCTTCCCATTGCCACAAACTTTGGACCTGAAAGTGCAGAGGGGTAAGTGGTCTCAGAAGTAAGATCAATATAAACACATCAGAAGTCTTCAAATACGTTATATTTAATACATGACTTTTGTAATGATGACTTTTTACTGCATACAGATCCTCATACAGGAGATTTACAGTATGAGAGTAGGGGCTAAATATAGCCCTTTTTAAAGATCTTCATTATAGTTACATACTCTCTTTCATAGAGGCCAATACAAACCGTATAGACCGTATAAATACCTAAAGTAAATTTTCTTATGTTCAGTAGGAAACAAGCTAAAAGTTTTATAATTAATTTTACTAAGCGACTCTTTGTAAGGATTCCCGCACCACATATTGAGTCATTATGGACAGTATAAATACCTAAATTAGAGAGAGAGTAATAACAGAGTTATCTCCCATTATTTAATAACAGAGTTATCTCCCATTTAAGATGGTATCTGACGGAATACTATAATGATGTCTTAAACATGGTATGGTAACGTTCATTTTATAACATCATTTCGCAAAATTTTAAGGCGGTTTCCATAGATATTGATGATGTCACAGTGAGTTTATGTCAGATACTGTCCTAAACAGAAATAACATGGGATATCCAAAATACCAAATTATTGTATAATGTCATTATAATTACAGCTGGTACCCTCCTGGACACGGAGATATTTATAACAGCTTTGCCAACTCTGGTTTATTGGACAAGTTTATAGAACAGGGAAAGAAATATGTCTTCATGTCTAATATTGATAATCTGGGAGCCACGGTTGATCTTAGTATCCTTTATATTATCACCCATACCTATAAAGGGTTAGAAAGTCTGACCTATACTTGAGAGAATAATAGTTTACTCATTTTACTCTAGTCAAACAGTGTGATACTCTGTAGTCTGTAAATCAGATTAACTTTAAGGCTGTAAACCCATAACTGCCTTCTTCCACTCAAAATTACGCTGTTTGCCGATGAATAATGATATGCTAATGGTATACTGATATTCGGCAACGATCGTTAAACCTTTGATGTACCGACAAACCAAGCTTTAAAATACAAATTGTTTATTTCAACATTTTTTTTGCATGTTCTTCACATTTTCATCTGTGGTACTTTATTCTTATTCATTTGATACCAAACACGGCAACAATACTCCAATTAAATGCTTAGAATTAAATTAACACATAATTAATTTTTTTTTTGTCATCAAAGTTCTTTTTGCTAATAACATTTTTGTTTTATGTCTGATTTTGTTGAAATAAATTTCAAAATGACCGTCTCGAAAAGACCTTTTCAAAGATATAACATTAATGAGGTTTTCTCGAAAAATTAAATTCATAAAATTTCAATGTCATTTTTTGGGGAATCCCCTAATCGCACTGTCGTCAACTTTCGTTACATTGATGTCAACTTTTGCTACATCAATGTAACAAATTGTAAGAAACTGTATTGTCATGGAAAAGTACACACTATCCATTCTTTAGTTATGGATCGACTTCTTTAAACTGAAGAGTTTTCTTAATGAGACAAACAATTGTTCACCAAATAATGATTTTAAACAGTAAGTTAAGCTTTTTATCAATGGAGTATGTGTAGGTGTCAAGAAAGATTTTAATCTTTGTATCACTGTGTTAGACCATCAGTCTCAATTCTTTATGATTCTTCGTAACTTCTCAATCACAACTCTTATGACATCTACGTTCCTTACGACAAGACCTCCTTTTGAAAGTAAATTCAAAATCATGTATATGTCTTGAAGAGGATTTTATATGCAGTATAACATTATCAAACCTGCCTACTTTTATGATTTTCGGAGTAATTTTTACATTTTTTGATCTTCAAATATGCTCTACACTTTTGTTGCTTATTTTTACGCCTAGAACATATTTTCAATAAGAATTACATTTTGAAATATTCAAAGCAAAAAAATACACTGGACTATATAAATTCATAGTAAGTTGAGGGTTTGATATCGCTGAAGCAATTGTGTAAATGATAAAAATTCATAAACAAAGCATAGCGATTTTTAGTTTATTAGAAGTACTAGGCAATCAAGAGTTACGAGAATTTTTTAATTTTTCGTAAATATTTTTAGCTCTACTGGTCTCAGACCAGTCGAGCTTATGCGATCACCCTTTGTCCGGCGTCCGTCCGTCTGTCCGTCTGTCCGTCCGTCTGTCTGTCTGTCCGTCTGTCCGTCTGTCTGTCTGTCCGTCTGTCCGTAAACAATTCTTGTCCGGACAACTCCTCTGAAACTGTTAGAGATAGAAAGTTAATTCTTTTTGCATTTTACTTGGACCATGGTCTAGTTGTGCACCTGACATTTAGTTTCAGTCCCTGACCCCCAGGGTCTTAGAAAATGGGCGTGGTCATTAAATTCTATGTAATCTTGTCCGGACAACTCCTCTGAAACTGTTAGAGATAGAAAGTTAATTCTCTTTGCATTTTATTTGGTCCATGGTCTAGTTGTGCACCTGACATTTAGTTTCAGTCCCTGACCCCCAGGGTCTTAGAAAATGGGCGTGGTCATTAAATTCTATGTAATCTTGTCCGGACAACTCCTCTGACACTATAAATGATGGAGACTTAATTCTTTTTGCAATATGATGGGTCTGTGGTCTTGTTGTGCACCTGATATTTTGTTTGAGCCCCTGACCCCCAGGGTCTTAGAAATGGGTGTGGTCATTTTCTCCTATATAACTCTATGTAACCTTGTGTTCGCAACTCCTCTGACACTATAAATGATGGAGACTTAAATTTTTTTGCAATATGATGGGTCTGTGGTCTAGTTGTGCACCTGATATTTTGTTTGAGCCCCTGACCCCCAGGGTCTTAGAAATGGGTGTGGTCATTTTCTCCTATATAACTCTATGTAATCTGGTGCTCGCAACTCCTCTGACACTATAAATGATGGAGACTTAATTCTTTTTGCAATATGATGGGTCTGTAGTCTAGTTGTGCACCTGATATTTTGTTTGAGCCCCTGACCCCCAGGGTCTTAGAAATGGGTGTGGTCATTTTCTCCTATATAACTGTATGTAATCTTGTGCTCGCAACTCCTCTGACACTATTAATGATGGAGACTAAATTGTTATTGCAATATGATGGGTCTCTGGTCTAGTTGTGCACCAGATATTATGTTTTAGCCCCTGACCCTTAGGGTCTCAGAAATGGGTGTGGTCATTTTCTCCTATATAACTCTATGTAATCTTGTGCTCGCAACTCCTCTGACACTATAAATGATGGAGACTTTATTCTTTTTGCAATGGGATGGATCTGTGGTCTGGTTGTGCACCTGATATATTTTGTTTGAGCCCCTGACCCCCAGGGTCTTAGAAATGGATGTGGTCATTTTCTCCTATACAACTGTATGTAATCTTGTGCTTGCAACTCCTCTGACACAATAAATGATGGAGACTTAATTCTTTTTGCAATATGATGGGTCTGCAGTCTAGTTGAGCACCTGATATTATGTTTGAGCCCCTGACACCCAGGGACTTATAAATGGGTGTGGTTATTTTCTCCTATATAACTCTATATAATCTTGTGCTTGAAACTCCTGACAATATAAATGATGGAGACTTAATTCTTTTTGCAATATGATGGGTCTGTGGTCTTGTTGTGCACCTGATATTTTGTTTTAGCCCCTGACCCCCAGGGTCTTAGAAATGGGTGTGGTCATTTTCTCCTATATGTAACTCTATGTAATCTTGTGCTCGCAACTCCTCTAACACTATAAATGATGGAGACTAAATTCTCATTGCAATATTATGGGTCTCTGGTCTAGTTGTGCACCTGATATTATGTTTTAGCCCCTGACCCTTAGGGTCTCAGAAATGGTTGTGGTCATTTTCTCCTATATAAGTTAATGTAATCTTGTGCTTGCAACTCCTCTGACACTATAAATGATGTAGGATTAATTCTTTTTGCAATGATTGGTCTGTGGCATAGTTGTGCAACTGATATTTTGTTTTAGCCCTATACCCCCAGGGTCTTTGAAAATGGGTGTGGTAATTTTTCCTATATAGTTGTGCTCTCTACTCGTTTCAAGCTATTAATGATGGGGAGTTAATTCTTTATCCGATATTATGGATCTGTAGTCTTGATGTGTCATTGATAGTTCATTTGAGCTAGCAGCCCTTGGCCCCTAGGATCTTGGAAAATGGGTGTGACATTCTTTTTAGAAATACTTTATCTCGGATATTATGAATTATATGAGTGCTATTATAGTTGCAGTATAATGGATAGTACGTAGTTTTGTCATGCTACGTATAATTTGTTAGATCGCCTGCTCCCTATGGTCTTGGTTTAAAAAAAAAGAAAGGAAATTGATGTTTTAGAAAAAACAACCAGGAGAGCTACAGTCTCGTCAGAGACTTCTGGTTTAAAACAGGCATCAGGTCTTTTCATAATAGTTGTGCAATGTAATATGTGACAGTATTTCAGGGATGGTCAAGGACAGAATATATTTAATACAAACCATGGCTCTGTGATTATAAACGATAAAGTTTGATAAAGTTGTAGAAGTCTTTGTAGAATTTATGACCTTAACCAGATAGGTATATTGAACTTTTTGCTACAAAACAGTAATGGACCTGCCCCTGAGTTTGTAATGGAAGTCACAGATAAAACAAAGGCTGATGTCAAGGTAAAACAATATTATGTTTGTTACAGATAAAACAAAGGCTGATGTCAAGGTAAAATAATATTATTATGTTTGTTATGGATTAATGATTTTGTCAGTGTTATAAGAATTTATTCATTTCCTATGGCAGCATACTTCTGCCACTTCTGTATATAATGGTAAACAGTTCTGTATTATATGGTGTTATACTCCAGTGAGCAATACAGGATCTCTAGCATTACTTACCCTATCAGCTGTTTTTAACTTGCTATATTGTAAAATAAAATTTGAGTAATTTTAGACCGCCTACATATTATTTTCTTTAACAACTATATTAAACAATTATGTCATGCATTTTTCTATAGAATTTTAATTTTTTTGGCCGTTTGCGAAGCAAAATCCAGTTTATGAGATTGCAATGTCTGTCTGTCTGTCCATCCATCAGTCCATCTGTCTTCATCAACAAATTTGGTTTAGATGTTGCATTAATGTCAGTTATGAAATAATTATAAGGGGTACAATCTTCAAACTTTGTACAAAGATAAAGCATGTCAAGAGGATCTGAATGCAGGTATTGTTTTTGACCTTGACATTGGGTTTGACCTTTAAAATTGTAATTTTGCATTTAGGTTAGTTGTGAAAGAACTACAAGGGGTACAATCTTCAAACTTGGTTCAAAGATTAGGCATGGTGAGAGAATCTGAACGTTTGTATTGTTTTTTACCTAGACCTTGAGGTTTGACCTTGAAAAATGTAATTTTGCGTTTAGGTTAGTTGTGCAAGAACTATAAGGGGTACAATCTTCAAATTTTGTACAAAGATAAAGCATGAAGAGAAGATCTGAATGCATGTTTTGTCATTGAACTTTACCTTGAGGTTTGACATTGAGAAATGTAATTATGAGTTGACTTTGTTTTAGATATTGACCTTGACCTTGAAGATACATTTACTAGAGTAAAGTACCAAATATTGATATCTCACATTAAAACTTTGCATGGAGCGAGATCTTAGCAAGTGGACATGATTTTAGGTATTGACCTTGACCTTGAGATTTGACCTTAAAATAAGATTTTGAATAAGACTATGTTGTACCAATATTACATGTATGTGAAACCATGAGTAAGACTTAACTTCACTACATATATTACATATCAAAATTTTACATGTAGGTAGAACATGATAAGTGGACTTAATTTCAGGTATCGTCCTTGCCCTCGACAGTATTTATATTATGAACTGGACATACAACATTACTCTTTAAAACATGTCATAGGGGTAAAACATGGTTAGTGGAACTGATTTATGGTACTGAATTTTAACCTTGAGGATTGACCTTGACCTTAAAGATATGATTTTGAATTAGACTAAAGTGTGTCAAAACTATATAGAGTCTCACATTGAAACTTTGAAAGGAGACATTAATATTGCACTTCGTTGCTTTCAATGGACATACATGTAGTGTTTCAAAACACAATCTGCTGCCAGCAATCCGACCATTAATACAATCTTTAGCGGTGTCTTGTTGATTTCTATAGACTTGGTATCACTTAATAAGATGAACACATTATATTTAAGAGAAAATTGTCAAAACATGGTGCTGTGGATTTAGTAATCATGACAGTAGGTTTAATTTCTGTACAAGCATACATTACATGGTAAAGTTTTGTTACTTTCTACAGGGAGGCACCTTGGTAGAATATGAAGGCAAACTTAGATTGCTGGAAATGGCTCAGGTTCCCAAAGATCATGTAAGTATATCAACTCCTGTAGCTGATCCCAGTATCATTATTCATATCTGTATATCTGACACAAGCCTTGTTTCTTGATCTCAAACTTCTTGTCTTTCATTATTTCATTTAAGCTTTTTTTTCTACAGGTTGATGAATTTAAAAGTGTCAGTAAGTTCAAGTGAGTAAATTTTTTAAGTTATGTAAAGTGGATGAATATTGAATTATTGAATGTAGATAATTGATGTAAACATATCCATCAAGATTTCACAGCCAATTTATTATACATCTGGCTGTTATGGCTCACCGTAGTGAAAAAAAGTTCAAAGGGAAATATTGCCGTAGCCCAAGGTTCATGGAAACACACAAATGAACGTAAAATTCACATCATTTTGTTCTGATGGTTCTTTTAGGATTGAACTGGGTATCCTCTGGTCTCAAGCCTACAGCTATATATACATGTACATATAACCACTCGACCATGGAACCGTGTTTATAATTTATATAAAGTGTATATTAATTTGTTGGTCACAATAATTTAAACAGAATATTACATGGATGTTGTATAATTTTATTATTGATTAGAGGAATAATTAGATTCTTGTATGTCATCTGTTAAAGAATAATGTGTAATACCTTTTCAAGTTTTTTCTATATTTGTTATTCAGAATTTTTAACACCAACAATCTGTGGATAAGTCTAGATGCCATAAAGAGAGTAACAGTGGAGAAAACCTTACATATGGAAATCATTGTCAATCCAAAGGTAAACACTCGGCATTCTACCTAAGATTTTCTGTATTACTGACTAGTTTCCTCTATACAGATTTTCTGTTTAAGTGAGCTGTTTATTTTTCTCGAACAAAATTTGATATTTTCTCCATTATTTTACAAAATATCTTATTTGGATATCTTAGCAAATATATACATGTAAATGGAATAAAGAAATTAAAAAAATTACTGTATAACCAGAAATTTTCGCTAGTATCAAATTTTGCAATTTTATAATGAAAAAGGGTGTCTTTGTTTTTGCGAGTAAAATTTTTTTGCGATTTCTAAATAACGAGCAAATGTGTACATATGATGTTACTGTTTTGTACCTTTCATTATTGAAGTTTTAGTTAGGTCTGTGATAAGAGTACTCTCATTTCACTTCAATTTGTGTATTAAATTGGGAAAAGTAATCGCATGTACGATTAGAACGAAATGTTAATGATTTAGCACTTTATGTTGTAACTTATCAACACAATTTTTTTTGAGAATAATTTTTTAGCTCGCCGGGACGAATGTCCGGAGAGCTATTGTCATACCCCCGGTGTCGGCATTGGCGTTGGCGTCTGCGTGCGCGTGCACAAAAACTTTAACCTTGCTTATAACTTTTAAACCAATACAGATTGGGCTTTCATATTTCACATGTGCATTCCTTGTGACAAGACCTTTCCATGGATACCAAAATTTTTGATCTTGTGACCTTGACCTTGGAGATTGACCTACTTTTGAAAAACTTTAACCTTGGCCATAATTTTTGAATGGTAAGTAATAGGGCTTTAATATTTCACATGTGTATTCCTTGTGACAAGACCTTTCCATGGATACCAAAATTTTTGACCTTGTGACCTTGACCTTGGAGATTGACCTACTTTTGAAAAACTTTAACCTTGGCCATATTTTTTGAATGGTAAGTGATAGGGGTTTGATATTTCACATGTGTATTCCTTGTGACAAGACGTTTCCATGGATACCAAAATTTTTGACCTTGTGACCTTGACCTTGGAGATTGACCTACTTTTGAAAAACTTTAACCTTGGCCATATTTTTTGAATGGTAAGTGATAGGGCTTTGATATTTCACATGTGTATTCCTTGTGACAAGACGTTTCCATGGATACCAAAATTTTTGACCTTGTGACCTTGACCTTGGAGATGATTGACCTACTTTTGAAAAACTTTAACCTTGGCCATATTTTTTGATTGGTAAGTGATAGGGCTTTGATATTTCACATGTGCATTCCTTGTGATAAGACCTTTCATGCCGTACCATAAATTTTGACCTAGTGACCTTGACCTTGAAATTTTACCTACTTTTCAAAAACTTTAACTTGGGCCATATTTTTTGAATGGTAAGTGATAGGGCTTTGATATTTCACATGTGCATTCCTTGTGATAAGACCTTTCATGCCGTACCATAAATTTTGACCTAGTGACCTTGACCTTGAAATTTTACCTACTTTTCAAAAACTTTAACTTGGGCCATATTTTTTGAATGGTAAGTGATAGGGCTTTGATATTTCACATGTGCATTCCTTGTGATAAGACCATTCATGCCGTACCATAAATTTTGACCTAGTGACCTTGACCTTGAAATTTTACCTACTTTTTGTTGTTGTTGCAATTTACATATGGTTGCCACCGGCGAGCTATGTTGTCATTCTGACAAGTCTGGTTGCAATTCCAAATCACTCACAAATATAGCGAAAATGAGTATCTCGGGAAAATTTCTGGTTATACGGTAATTTATGTAGATTCACTAACCTTCACCTTTTTCTTCCGTCCTTGCAAATCAGTATGATACATCGTTTTTGAAACGTTTGATGATTCCGCTGTAAGTAGCTTGACTTTAGTGATATTCACTGTTTCCCTCCTTATACACTGTGACCTAAATCCTCAATGTCTGACCTTGAAATTAACTATTATCCTTTCACCATCGTCATCTAGCTGATTGGTGAAGAGTCTATGTTTATAAGAGATAAAGAAGATCCTGACGACAATCTCAATAGCACTCACAGTAGAGCACCAAATTGAGCATTGACGGACCCCTAGCAAGCTAGAGGTGGGTTCAGGTGACGGGAGGAGTAAGCATCCCCTGTTATAAGTTTATCTTTGTAATGTTAAGGTGGCTCCCTACTCGAACCGTTATAGGTTTTTCCTTATATGCAGCAGTCTGCGTATAACGTTTTACAATGGCTGGTGAGGGATGAGCCAGCGCATTGAAAAACACAGACAGAAGATCTTAAATGCCAAAAGAAGCAAAAGATGGTGCAATCTATCAATGTCCACACCAAACATATAGCATATATTCTTAGTTATAAATGTGATGAAATTATAAGGGGTACCCTTATGTTTGTAGCCATATCTTGATCATTTATAAAATTGTGTACCTGTATGTGATTTTTTCACCATCTATATACATTATCGTATAAAATGATCCAATTTAAAAGAAATTCCATCTGTTGTTTTTTGCACAAAAATGTGATATACTATGTATTATTTGTCAAAAATATGATAACATTATAAGGGGGTACCCCTATGTTTGGAGCCATACCTTGATCATTTCAAAAACTGTGTACCTGTATGTGATTTTTTCTTCATCTACAAACATAATTTTATGAAATATTACAAAATGAAAAAAAATCATCTGTTTTTTTATGCAAAAAAATGGATTTAGTACATATTCTTGGTAAAAAATGTTATGAAATTATAAGGGGTACCCTAATGTTTGGAGATATATCATACTTAGATTTATGTTACAATATCATTTTATGTGTTGTATTTCTTCTATATAACTTGTTATCATAAAATAAAATAAAACAAATAAACATATTCGTATCATCACTGAATTTGGAGGGTTCAAAAGCATATGATGGATATTTGATACATGTATTTCTCAATTTTTAAGTGTTAGGGTACCTTTCTTTAATGTACTGTATCTTTAATGAAAACAAAATTACCTATCTATGTCTGTGTTCATTATGTCATTTTGACAATTATGTATAGACAATAACCTTAGAATACAAAATTCATCTGTTACATTCACGAGTAGGGACCCAACTTAAGGAAATAAACAGACATGCACACCCTGACTTGTAACAAAGGGATGCAAAGACTAGACATCATGGCAACTTTGACCTTATTTCTTACTGTGACGTCATAGATCTGTCACGACTTCACAGTAGGAAGTTACGTCAAATATTGTGATGTCGGCTCTTGTGTGTAAAATGCAAGTCTACTGCAGAAGTGAAAATGTCATTTTAGAAGCTTGGTGCACAGAGATTTTAAAATCGTAATGAAACTACTTGCTATCATATTAAGATTTTTAAAATCATTTAATATGAAGTTTATTCTTGTATGTTTTACAGACATTAGACAATGGTTTAAATGTACTTCAACTAGAAACTGCAGTAGGAGCAGCTATCAAAAGCTTTGAGGGTGCTATAGGTAAGTCTTAGGTGGTAAAAGAGTGCTTTCGGTAAGAATTTAGATTGCTATAGTAGTAACATTTGACCTAGTGACCTTGACCTTGGACTTGGAGCTAGTCAAAGATTTTGATTAAAGTTTCTTGTTTAAGCAAAATCTAATGCGGTTGCACAATAAATTTATTTCGCAATAACTTTATTGCGCAACAAAGGAGCTGATAAGATAAGGCGTAAAATCTGCCCTGAAAAAGTGGAATTTTCAAAATGGGAACTTCAAAAAAAATCTTTCACAAAATTGATGCCAGTTCTTGGTTTCATCATTATCAGCAGTTGCATAAGATTTATCATGCATAATTTTCCTAAATTTTGGGGCAAAATATGTCTTTTTTCTATAGAAACCAATGGAAAATGGAAAAGTTTTTTAAAACATTGTTCCCCCCTCAGCTACAGAAAGCCACTTTTACAGAAGGTGTATATCACTAATACACATCTTTTGACAAAGTGGGGTTCTGTAGCTAAGGGGGGAACGATGCCCCAGAGACAAAAAACTGAAAAAGGGAGGGTGGGGGCTTTTTATAAATCTATGTTTTAGGCCATAATACATGTATAAGCAAAATTTAATTTTTTTCCCTTTTAAAGTCATTCATTTATTTATTCTAAACTTGTTCACATGAAACACACAAGATTTTTGAATGAAATAAACAGGAATGTGCAGTTTATTTCTACACAATGTATTTCGCGGTAAAATGCCTACTTTGTAGTCAATGAATACAAAATACAACCTTATTTCAGATTCAAGATTTTAAAATTTATGGAAAAAATTGAGACCAGTCTTTTGAATTTCATTTCTAGTATCTTGTTTAGTTTATAACTATGTTTTAAAGTTTATAGTTATCCATATTAGCCAGATTGTTCTTCATTTTCAACGTTTTTTGATCGATATTAGCTTCTTTTCAACATGGCTACCCCCTACTCTTTAGACTGTAATTTAAGTATCTAGAAATAAGCTTACCAAAATAAAAATTGTATGAGGAGTCTCCAAATACATTACATTTTTAGCTCACCTCGACGAAGTTGAGATGAGCTTATGCTATAACCCCGACGTCCGCGTCCCCGTCCCCGTCCGCGTCCCCGTCCGCGTCCGGTTAAAGTTTTTGGGGTAACTCAGTATCTGACAAAGTACTGATGTTACAGTAACCAAACTTGCACAAGTGATTCATCTTGGGATGCTGAGGTGAACCTATGCATCGGATGCAGCATCTGACCTACATTTTCCGGTTGAATGACTTTGTCAATGTCTGGTTAAAGTTTTTGGGGTAACTCAGTATCTGACAAAGTACTGATGTTACAGTAACCAAACTTGCACAAGTGATCCATCTAGGGATGCTGAGGTGAACCCATGCATGGGATGCAGCATCTGACCTACATTTTCCGGTTGAATGACTTTATCAATGTCTGGTTAAAGTTTTTGGGGTAGTTCAGTATCTGACAAAGTACTGATGCTACAGTAACCAAACTTGCACAAGTGATTCATCTTGGGATGCTGAGATGAACCCATGCATTGGATGCAGCATCTGACCTACATTTTCCGGTTGAATGACTTTGTCAATGTCTGGTTAAAGTTTTTGGGGTAGTTCAGTATCTGACAAAGTACTGATGCTACAGTATCCAAACTTGCACAAGTGATCCATCTTGGGATGCTGAGGTGAACCCATGCATCGGATGCAGCATCTGACCTACTTTTTCTGCTTGAGTGATTTTGCCTTATAAGGCCAATATTGAGCAAAGTATAAGTGCTACATGTACCAAACTTGCATATTGGATGTATCTTTGATCAAACTTTCATAATATGACCTTGACCTACTTTTTCCACTTGAGTGATTCTGCCTTGAAAGGCTAATATTGAGCAAAGTATAAGTGCTACATGTACCAAACTTGCATATTGGATGTATCTTTAATCAAACTTTCATAAAATGACCTTGACCTACTTTTTCCGCTTGAGTGATTTTGCCTTTAAAGGCTAATATTGAGCAAAGTATAAGTGCTACATGTACCAAACTTGCATATTGGATGTATCTTTGATCGAACTTTCATAAAATGACCTTGACCTACTTTTTTCCACTTGAGTGATTTTGCCTTTAAAGGCCAATATTGAGCAAAGTATAAGTGCTACATGTACCAAACTTGCATATTGGATGTGTCTTTGATCAAATTTTCATAAAATGACCTTGACCTACTTTTTCCACTTGAGTGATTCTGCCTTTAAAGGCCAATATTGAGCAAAGTATAAGTGCTGTATGTACCAAACTTGCATATTGGATGTATCTTTGATCAAACTTTCATGAAATGACCTTGACCTACTTTTTTTCACTTGAGTGATTTTCTTAATATACATGTACTTAGAGATATGATTAAATTGAACTTTGCTGCCGCGAGGTGAGCTTCGTAATCTTTGATTACACTATGTTAGTAATTATCAAGTTTTTCTTGCGTACAGATCATTGTGTAGAAGAAATACTTGATGAGATTCAGGGTTAAATACAGCCCTTATCTTATCAGCTCCTTTGTTTCGCAATAAGCTTTTTTGCGTTCACACGAGACCGAAACTATTGTGCAATAAAATGCCAATGAACATGCACAAGAATCATGAAGTGTACAACGAATACCTTAAGGAAAATTTATTCGAGTAATGTTCGTAAAGTCAAATCTAAGACTATTTTGGGAGGTAGTTCATTCATTTATTTAGTCATTTCAGTCTAGAGCGTGATGTCATTCAATTGTGACGTCATTCTCTACAAGGGGCCCAGACTTAAAGAAAAGCATTCTTATATATAAGAAAAATCGGAATCTCTCAAAAGAATCGTAAAAATAAAGATGTCGAATAGTTATATATGTAAGTATAACAATCTATTTCTTTTGTCATGTTGATGCGCATGCGTCAGATTTATTGCGCAACAGTTTCGCTTAGCGTTTACATGACAGAATTTGTTGCGCAATAAAGTTAATGCGAAACAAATCGAAAATTTATATTGCGCAATAAATTTTGTCGTGTGAACGCAAAACAAATTTATTGCGCAACAAATTTAAGTTTATTGCGCAATAAACTCTCCGTGTAAAGGAGGCATAAGGAACTGTATGCAGTAGTAGCATAATAATTATATATATATGCACAACCAATGTAATTCTCTGAGATGTAACTATTGAAAGAAACGTGCTGCAGTTTGTATGCTAACACTCGTGACGTCGCAATGCATAAAATCAAAAGAAAATTGCCTGAGTATTAACATCACCCTTTTACCTAGAAAAAGCAATTTCAGAAAACAAGAATAAAACAGACAACTATGGTGCATATATATAGAATAAATGTCATAATTTGTGTTTAGTTACGGGAATGCAACACACAGCAAGTGCATTTATTGCATGAAATGCGCAAATGTGCATTACATGCATGATAAATGCACTTGCTGTGTGTTGCATACCCGTAACAAAACACAAATTAAGACACTTATTCTATATATGTATGTTGCTCATGATTAGGCATTTCAATTTGACCTAGTGACCTTGACCTTGTACTGACTTACTTTTAATAAACATTCACTTTTGGGCTATGTTCTTCAACTTAAAAGTATGAGGCTGTGTTGTTGCCTGTGGAGATTTCTTCTTAAACAAGTTTTTATTTCATACCATTACCTTTGAAGTAATGACCTTGAGACCTTGACCTTAAACTTTGACCTACTTTTTAAAAAATTAACTTTGGCTATCTCTATATCTATAAGAGATTGGGCTTTGATATTTTACATGTAGATTCCTTGTGATATGAGCTTTCACTTGATACTGTTACCTTTAATCTAGTGACCTTGACCTAGTGACCTTTGACAATTTATGTTTATTTTCCATCTCTTAAACCCAAATCCACCAACACAAACATAAGTTTAGTAATAAGATATACTAGGCACATTGTACCTCACTTATAAATTTGACCAATATATGTCCAAATATATGGACATTCTTTAACTTTTTACTGACAAAAACTTACTTTGCAATCTGCCCATACTGTCTTTAGCAGCATTTTATTATTCCTGTCATAAAGTAGCAGATGTTATATGTACGACATACATGTATGATAAGTGATTTTCTATTGATAGAGATTTACAATACTTCTTTCTCTGATTTACCTTGTTTTAGGTATAAATGTTCCCAGGCGGAGATTCTTGCCAGTAAAAACCACATCAGATCTACTGATAGTTATGAGTAATATGTACAGTATGAAGTCAGGATCACTGGAGATGAATCCCAAACGATCGTTTCCATCTGTCCCGCTAGTCAAACTAGGATCTCATTTCACTAGGGTCAGTAAGATTTCATCACCTTTTGTCACACTGCAAATATATTCAGGAAATCTAAATGGTTGTTTAGCTGTAATTAATTAGACTATTTTAGAATTTACTCATCTGCAGCTGTTTCTTCGGCTAAATGGCCTCCAAATAGTATAATTTTACTAATCCTAATCATTTGGATTCATCCTCCTTCTTAAATTTATATCGGTAGACACTATAATGACATCATGAATGCCTATCACAGACCTGCCTACTTTTACGATTTTGGCATAATTTTTACGATTTTCAACCTAAAATTACGCTTTTGCTACTCTATTTTACGCCGAAAACATTTTTGAGGAAATTGATGTTTTTTCAAATATTTTGAGCCCTTTATTAACACATGTCAACATTTGTAACAATTGTTGAAGCAGACTGTTTTTTTCTCCCCTCATAATTGCATTAGTGGTTAATGTTACGTTTTAGTCATAAAAATTACACTTTCTTTTTCAAGATATTACACTAACGGTGAGAAACAAGTAGGCAGGTCTGCTATTGTTTCATGACCTTGTATCGAAAATTCAAACGTTGAGAATGTTTTTCTTCGCTTAATGAACTTAAGTACTCCTGACATGTATAAGTTTCTATGTGACAGGTTAAGAATTTCCTATCTCATTTTACCAGTATTCGTGAGATATGTAAGTTTTTTTCCTACAGGTTAAGAATTTTCTATCACGTTTTGCCAGCATTCCTGACATGTTAGAGCTGGATCATCTGACAGTATCTGGAGATGTTACGTTTGGTAAAAATGTCAGCCTTAAGGTAAATGATAATATGATATAAATTACAACCAGAAATTGTTTATCAAAATTTGCAATTTTATGGTGAAATAGAGTGTCTCAATTTTTTGCAAGCACAATTTTTTGCGATTACAAAATTTCAAACGAATTCCTGTATGTACATATAATGGAACTGTTTTGTACCTTTCATTATTGAAGTTTTAGTTAGTTCTTTCTGAAGAATGCATTCAATTCACTCCTTGTTACGTTTAATAAGGATAAGTGAAGATTGGGACATGTGCAATAGGAACAAAATTTTACTGATAGGCAAATTTATGATATACTTTATCAAACACAATTTTTGAAATAATATTTTTTTTATTTTGCAATTCCAATTCATGAATATAGCAAAAATAAGTATCTTGCAAAAATCTCTGGTTATTCTGTATATAGACCCTCTCAAATTACTGTAAACCACTTTATTAGCGAGTGTTTTATTTTCACGATATTATTGAGGTCCTTCGATTTGCGAATTTAAAACGCCATGAACATGTCCTTACACATGTTTAGTAAGCTACGTACATACGATGTCGTGAAAATAAAACGCCACAAACCAGTCACATTACTTGTGTTCTCGAAATTAAGATGCCTCGAGTAAAATACTTTTTACAGTATATGCAGTACTAAATATTTTTCTGGGGAGAAAACAATGATTGCTCATGCACAAGTGATGTTGTTTTATTGTTAAGATGTTCTTCGCTAAAGAATACTCTTTCTTAAATAATAAATTTTCTTTATTACGCGAAAAATGTCCTATAACAATCAAATGACGTCACTGAATCATGCACAATGTATTTTTAGTCCCTTCAGAGCTGAACTTTAAATTCAGTATGCAGATAATGTGAAGGGTCTATTGTACAGAAGTCTTGCTACATCTGAAATTATCAAATTATAAGTTCCTACTTGAAGTTCAGTGTACATCTCTTTACATCTTGTTCTCTTGGGTATACTGTTCTTTTATCAATAAAGTCTGAGCTCCTTTCCAGTTAAATTATTATCGTTGTACATTAAATATCTCATGTTTTACCTTAAAAACTGCATTATATCTCTGAAATGCCATTTGTAGTAACATAATTGTCTTTATCGTTAGCTCTATAAAACAAACGGTCGTGACTAGAATTGTGGTGTATTTTCAATAACAGGGTACTGTGATAATCATCGCTAACCATGGAGATAGGATAGACATTCCAGCCGGTGCTGTGTTAGAAAATAAAATTGTGTCTGGTAACCTGAGGATTCTAGATCACTAACGTACGAGGCTGCAGCTAGGAAGACGTATCAAATCTATGGCTGTGATCACATAGGAGAAGTGCTGATTTTATGATCCGTGATCATTGTAGATGTGGTACAGGTTAATATGCAGGATCACTTTTAATCTGTCATTATCGATTATAAATTAAATAGCAGAACTTACAATATTAAGGCAGTACCATGTCACCTGCTAATCTAAACATACAGTCTGTCTGTCCATCTGTCCTGTAGTAATAGTGACGGCTATTGGTTTGTTATTTTACATGTCATACATTTTTCAGGGATAATAATTGTCCATGAGATTTGTCCCTGAGACATAGTCAGTATTCTTTAAGGTCACTGTCATATTTTAGTCTTGAGCAGATGGCATGTGACATGTTTTTCTAGATAAACAAATTCTTCTGTACTTGGAAAGCTTTATGCTGGCAAGTTTGACATTTAAAACAGTAGTAGAAAAATGAATAATTAGGTGTGAAATATTTTGTTTGAATTGACCCTTCCGAACGCGGGAAAAATTTGAGAAATTTCATGACGTCACAATGCAATTTCGATGTTTGACCGAGGTTCGAAGCTTGTTTGTCCGAGGTAAAAGCATTGTGACGTCACGATATTTTGCATTCTTTTCCCGCAATTCGGAAGGGTCAATTAATTACATGCTGACATTCAGATCTGTCATCAATACAAAAGGTTGTGAGTTTGAGAGTAAGCATTAGATTTCAATAATAAAAAATCAAAATATTTAATCGTGTTAAGAATTGAGTATTCATACACATTTTACTCATGAAATTAAACGTGTTGCTGATTTGAAATAATCAATATTTGATGTGCAGTTAGTAATTTTTGTGTGATCTTTCAAGTAAAACTCCTTTCAATATAACAGTGAAAATGTATAATTTTAAAGGCACTTGAGCTTTTGCTTTCATCACGTTTGCTTCATTTCACTAGTTCCCCTTCTTGTAATCTGTAAATTGACCAGAGTACCATGCCCCTGTGAAATGACAGTATATGTTGGTACATCAGAACCAGACCCCATTTATACTTGGTCTAGTACATCTGTTTTAAATTAAGGAGGTAAAAACATTTTAGCCGCCAAATTCAATTTTCCTCAAATTTTCTAAAACTACTTTCCACTTGTCTGTCTTTCATTCTACAAAAGTTATATTTTTTCCTATACACAGAAAGATTTTCCATTGGACTTTGTAAGATGCATTTTTCAATGTTTGCACTGATCTCTTGATGATGTCACATTTTTCAAAAGTATTATTCTTACTCTTATATTGTTATCGGAAATTGATCTTATTATGACTTTAAACATCTTCATATTAATTATGCATCAAACTTATTCCTTATTTTTGAAATACAGAATACTTCCCGTTTGGGACGGTATCTGACGTAGACTAATTGTGACGTCATCAAATTCTATGGAAATGATCCTAAAACTCGGGGATATGACGGTGTAAAATCGGCCTTATCGTACCATTTCATGACGTCATAATAGTTTTACGTCAGATACCGTCTCAAATGGGAGATAACTCTGTTTACCACAAAGACTCAATACATGAAATAAAGATGAAAAGAATTGTATTTTGAGTAAGAGCATGATATCGAGGTAAAAGATAATAGTAGTACTCTGAGCAATTTACCAGCAGTGAGAAAGAACCGACTAGTGGGGCGTACATTTGCTTTACAAACAATTTGTCTAGTCTGCATAATATACATGTAATTTATATAAAGCTCCATATATTGCATTTACTCTTATGTATAAAGCATATCATATAAATCTAACATTTCTAATATATAACTGTTTTCATATGTATCCAATAGTTGTATTTTGTCTTGTGTATCAACTTTTTCTCGATGCATTTTATGAAGATAGAATAAAATTTATTTAATTTAATCTACAGAAAGTCTACAAATATAACTACTTTGTAAGTAGAATCATTCCCCGTACCAAACGCACAATTCAGTAGCATCAGAAACGGATCCAAAAATCATTGTCCCAGTGAAAAGGTTTACTTTTATAAAACCACAAACGAGAGTACCATCAAATGATTCTACTTATACAGCATATTAATGTACAGTAACTATACAAATAGTTCGACAAGTCAAACCAACGATTGTTACTGTTATGTATCGTTTAGGGTCAGACAGTGATGCAAAGACAGACAAAAAATGAGAATTTTGGATACGTAAATTTTCTTTGTGGTGCATCTATCTTCCTTATGTTACTAGACCAGATGTAGATTCTCTACTGTTGCCTATGCATCACTGTCATACACCCAAATCAAATTTTGGTCGTACTACTGTACAAATTGTTATTAAGAAAGTCCCGGATTAAGGAGTTATATCCACTATAATATCCTCTCTATGTGAAGGTTATCTCGGTGTTATAACATTCACAACTTGTACTATAATAGGCATATACACATACCCTATTTTCGAAAACCAGAGTTACTTCCCATTTGAGACGGTATCTCACGTAGACTGATTATGACGTCATCAATTTCTATGGAAACAGTCCTAAAAGTCTGGGAAATGACGGTATTTATTTGTGTTTATCTCAATAGATTTCTAGTCAGTCTTCATAATATAATGCAAGATATTGTACAAGTTCATTGCCAAGGCAACTGAACATGCCCTTTTGGAAAATCTAGGAGTACAATTTTTCATGTTTTCATGTAAATTGTGAAAATAGTGAAAAATAAGTGCGTTGCTTTATAAACAATAGTTTTGTTATGTAATTTTATCCAATTTGGTCTTCTACTTTTGAGAAGAAAGCCCGACACCACAAAGTAAGATTGACTTCACAAAGAGAAGATGTCGTTTAATAACATGTTATCCTTTACTTAGTCTTTAAGGATTGTTCCTACTTGATTTTACTTCTTTGCTTGCTTTGACGAGTGAAGTGCCATACCGTTGTTAGAAATATTTATATTTTATGTATTATTTGGTTGCACAAATTTTTTGTTACCATGAAATACATTACATGTATGTCTGTTTCCAGAATTTGAATGCGTTTTGGTGGTTAATAATAATATATTGGGTACAGCTATTACCTGGATTCAAATAAATGTATACAGCATTTGTTGACTAGTCTTTATTCCTAATGTCTGATATACAGAGAAGCAAATATAGACCGATTATCATGGTATTTTACTTCACGGATGCTTATACATGCATATTCAAATGACCCAATATCTAATCTTGGAAAAATATAGTCCAACATGTCATCAACAAACTTCGGTATTGTGACATCACTGTTACAGACACAATTTTATTTTGCTGTAACAATAAAAAACACCAGGAAGAAAGTACCATTTTAAGTGACCTTGATTACATGACCATGAGTTCGATAAAGTGACCTTGATTACATGACCATGTATTCGATAAAGTGACCTTCATCATATAACCTTCTGTTGGACAAAGTAACCTTCATTACATGTCCTTATGTCAGACAAAGATACCCTCATTACATGACTTTGTGTCTGACAAAGTGACCTTGATTTCATGACCTTGAGTTGGACAAAAGTTACAATTTGTCTGACAAAGTTACCTTCATTACTTTTGACTTTGGTGATGAGCATATTGTTGAATCCCTGCTCAGGGGGGAATTTAAATTTTACTTATTTTAAGAATGCACTGTGATCTTAACCTTTAACCTAGGTCCAAGGCCATGACACATACTTGAATCCTATGTGATTTTAATATTGAAATCTATGCAAAATGGAAAAAAAACCTCACCTAATCTGGACAACGCTTTGTCTATCAAGTGTACAAGATAAACAGATTTGGTATCTGAAATACAACAATAAGATGAGCAAGTTTAAATCAATTCACTTTAATAGCATTATATTCTCTAACAGATTAACAATTCGCAGATACTCCTGTATCATCAGAATCATTCTCTATCACATCATATGAAGGAATAATAACAATCATACGATAACATAACTGACAAGTGTCGCTCTTTTACATTTGATACAACACAATCTTGAAATAAAATAATGCAGTAGCATGATCAGATTTACATAATGTCGCTACTTACAATACTTTAGATATGATACATATATCTATTTGAAGCACCATTGAAATTATCGGTAGACTTATAAAAGAAATAGCACTGTTCAAGAACAGGAATGTCCACTGTCAAAATACACTTCAAGTGAATTATAAATGCCTATAGTAAATAAATTCCTCTGATTCGTTGAGAACTTTTAAATTTCACAACTTAATTCCCTCTTACTAATAGTAAAGTATATGGAAGAAGAATCACAATTGAACAATTTTATAAGGAAGCTAGACTAGCAGTTCATCTCAAGTATGTATCGATGCCTTCAAAGGATCAGATACCCAACTAACCATGTACTGTTTACCAAAGGATGAAACATTACTTCTTGTGTCGCCTGTGAAGCACAGCGACACTTAGGGATCACTCTTATTAATTTATCAACCACAGGAAGCAATTCTCCAGCTATCATCATTTGCATTTGCCGATTTTGATAGTTCTTCTACAAAATTTATAACATTCTTAAACCATACTTTGTATAGGAAAAAAATCTTTGCTCTTTTCACCCAGTGCCATAAAGGCAAATTTAAGATTGGGCAAATAAAATTATACAAAAAAGATTTTCTTAAGAAAATATAAGGGTGGGCGGATTCAATACTGGGGAACCAATGTCCTATCTTTTTGGGGTAAAAATGAGACCGTGTGAATTCAAAGCTGCATACAGTATTCACTTGATCATACTTAATGTAATGAGAAAAACATTTCTAAGAAGCAGTCACAAATTTGTATTTAAATTTTTTTTTAAATTATGAAATAGCTTCTTTCTACTGGTAATGGCATAATTTTTCATAATGAAAGTTGCTAATAAAACTCCATACTACGTATACTATTAGTACATTGTAATTATTTTAAGTCTAGCATTTTCAAGCACTCCAGTCATTCACAAACATTTGAATTTGTCAATCTTTCCAGTCATTCTCATACTTAAATTATCAAAACATAACACTGCCTTAGCACAAAACTGATTTTTCTTTGGTAGCACTTTCATCATAGTTTAAACTGACTTGACATTTGGCACATGGTTTTGTCTCATTGACCCAAGATATTTACAAATAAGGTCGATATACATGATTGTATTAAATCATCAAAAACTCGGAAATTGGCATCTTTAAACCTTCTTAAAGCACATGCAGTATCAATTGAATTACAGAAGACATGCCGGCAGGCAGATTGTGAACGATATTCTGTCTTTGTTTAATACAAGAGTTACTTTGAACATTTGGAACGGTATAATCTGAAAATCTAAATATAACATTATGACGTCATACAACTTGTTTTGAAACGCCATATTTGAAGCGATTGTTTTCCCTAATTAATTTTCCACTGGTTTTCATAGAGTATGATGATGTTACAATTATTTTATGTCAGACACCGTCCCAAAGGCAAGTAACTATATATTTCAAAAAGCCCGAATAGGACTTTGGAATTATCATGTTGGCCCTCACAAATCCTCCTAAACTTGCAATCATAATTCTGTCAAATATATGGAAAAGTATAAAGCAGACAGTAATATGGATGCTAATATTGAGAGTGGAATGATGAGTTAAGGTCAAAGGTGATATCCTGTGTACGAGGTTACATGACATACAGACACGAGACTTCAACGTAAGGTTCCCTGTATACGGTAAGGTGACATACAGTATCACAGTGCTATCTGTTGGATTTTCTTTGCCCACTGTCTTTTAATTTCGTTTCTGAAATGTAGAAAATGTTTGACTTTCAAATAAAGTTTATGAAACAGATAGAAACCTGTATAAATCTTATTTCTCTATTATGCTCATCGTCGGAAACCCACAGCCTATTGCCCTATTATTATAAGCCATGGGTGCAATTGTAAGGGAATCCTCGTTTTAATGCATCATACTGTTATATATAGTAACCAATGAAATAGTCGGTTTGAATAGTATCGGCTTTTTCGTGTTGGAGGGATTTTGTAACACTCGTTCTGAAAGGCTTAAATTCCCTTCTGTAAGAGGGTTTCCCAAAAGACTGTCCCATGGCATCTTACATAGTAGAACGGAGAAGATGCCGCGGGTTTCCGACCATGTATTATGCTACACTTACATCTTTTAGTTTACATGTTTGCAATACAAAGCACTGAAGCCCTGATTTTGAAAACAAGAAAAATAATACAACAAATGTAGCTCTTTCTGGAATTTAATAAATCATAAACATGATTGATTTCTTTCAGGTCCATAATTACAGGTATCAACCTCATCAAAGTGCTATAATTGTATAATATTTACCTCTGAACCTATTGGTGGGGATATAATAATTATGACATATAATATTTACCTCCGAACCTATTGGTGGGGATATAATAATTATGACATATAATATTTACCTCTGAACCTACAGGTGGGGATATAATAATTATGACATATAATATTTACTTCTGAACCTACAGGTGGGGATATAATAATTATGACATATAATATTTACTTCTGAACCTACAGGTGGGGATATAATAATTATGACATAATGTTTACTTCTGAACCTATTGGTGGAGATATAATAATTATGACATATAATATTTACTTCTGAACCTACAGGTGGGGATATAATAATTATGACATAATGTTTACTTCTGAACCTATTGGTGGAGATATAATAATTATGACATATAATATTTACCTCTGAACCTATTGGTGGGGATATAATAATTATGACATATAATATTTACCTCTGAACCTACAGGTGGGGATATAATAATTATGACATATAATATTTACCTCTGAACCTACAAGTGGGGATATAATAATTATGACATATAATATTTACCTCTGAACCTATTGGTGGGGATATAATAATTATGACATATAATATTTACCTCTGAACCTACAGGTGGGGATATAATAATTATGACATATAATATTTACCTCTGAACCTATTGGTGGGGATATAATAATTATGACACAGAATATTTACCTCTGAACCTACAGGTAGGGATATAATAATTATGACATATAAAATTTACTTCTGAACCTACAGGTGGGGATATAATAATTATGACATAATATTTACTTCTGAACCTATTGGTGGGGATATAATAATTATGACATATAATATTTACTTCTGAACCTACAGGTGGGGATATTATAATTATGACATAATATTTACTTCTGAACCTACAGGTGGGGATATAATAATTATGACATATAATATTTACCTCTGAACCTTATGGTGGGGATATAATAATTATAACACAGAATATTTACCTCTGAACCTATTGGTGGGGATATAATAATTGACATATAATATTTACCTCTGAACCTACAGGTGGGGATATAATAATTATGATATATAATATTTACCTCTGAACCTATTGGTGGGGATATAATAATTATGACATATAATATTTACCTCTGAACCTACAGGTGGGGATATAATAATTATGATATATAATATTTACCTCTGAACCTATTGGTGGGGATATAATAATTATGACACAGAATATTTACCTCTGAACCTACAGGTGGGGATATAATAATTATGACATATAATATTTACCTCTGAACCTATTGGTGGGGATATAATAATTATGACATAATATTTACTTCTGAACCTACAGGTGGGGATATAATAATTATGACATATAATATTTACCTCTGAACCTACAGATGGGGAAATAATAATTATGACAATATTTACTTCTGAACCTATTGGTGGGGATATAATAATTATGACATATAATATTTACCTCTGAACCTACAGGTGGGGATATAATAATTATGATATATAATATTTACCTCTGAACCTATTGGTGGGGATATAATAATTATGACACAGAATATTTACCTCTGAACCTACAGGTGGGGATATAATAATTATGACATATAATATTTACCTCTGAACCTATTGGTGGGGATATAATAATTATGACATAATATTTACTTCTGAACCTACAGGTGGGGATATAATAATTATGACATATAATATTTACCTCTGAACCTACAGATGGGGAAATAATAATTATGACAATATTTACTTCTGAACCTACAGGTGGGGATATAATAATTATGACATATAATATTTATCTCTGAACCTATTGGTGGGGATATAATGATTATGACATAATATTTACCTCTGAACCTATTGGTGGGGATATAACAATTATGACATATAATATTTACTTCTGAACCTACAGGTGGGGATATAATAATTATGACATAATATTTACTTCTGAACCTACAGATGGGGATATAATAATTATGACATATAATATTTACCTATGAACCTTATGGTGGGGATATAATAATTATGACATATAATATTTACTTCTGAACCTACAGGTGGGGATATAATAATTATGACATAATATTTACTTCTGAACCTACAGGTGGGGATATAATAATTATGACATATACTATTTACCTCTGAACCTACAGGTGGAGATATAATAATTATGACATACTATTTACCTCTGAATCTATTGATGGGGATATAATAATTGTGACATAATATTTACTTCTGAACCTACAGGTAAAGATATAATAATCATGACATAATATTTACTTCTGAACATACAGGTGGGGATATAATAATCATGACATAATATTTACTTCTGAACCTACAGATGGGGAAATAATAATATTGACATATAATATTTACCTCTGAACCTATAGGTGGGGATATAATAATTATGTCATATAATATTAACTTCTGAACCTACAGGTGGGGATATAATAATAATGACATAATATTTACTTCTGAATCTATTGGTGGGGATATAATAATTATGACATATAATATTTACCTCTGAACCTACAGGTGGGGATATAATAATTATGACATATAATATTTACCTCTGAACCTACAGGTGGGGATATAATAATTATGACATAATATTTACTTCTGAATCTTTTGGTGGGGATATAATAATTATGTCATATAATATTAACTTCTGAACCTACAGGTGGGGATATAATAATTATGACATAATATTAACTTCTGAATCTATTGGTGTGGATATAATAATTATGACATAATATTTACTTCTAGACCTACAGGTGGGGATATAATAATCATGACATAATATTTACTTCTGAACTACAGATGGGGAAATAATAATTATGACATAATATTTACTTCTGAATCTATTTGGGGGATATAATAATTATGACATAATATTTACCTCTGAACCTATTGATGGGGATATAATAATTATGATATAATATTGACCAATGAACCTTATGGTGGGGATATAATAATCATGACATAATATTTACTTCTGAATCTATTGGTGGGGATATAATAATTATGACATATAATATTAACCTCTGAACCTACAGGTGGGGATATAATAATTATGACATATAATATTTACCTCTGAACCTACAGGTGGGGATATAATAATTATGACATAATATTTACTTCTGAATCTATTGGTGGGGATATAATAATTATGTCATATAATATTAACTTCTGAACCTACAGGTGGGGATATAATAATTATGACATAATATTAACTTCTGAATCTATTGGTGTGGATATAATAATTATGACATAATATTTACTTCTAGACCTACAGGTGGGGATATAATAATCATGACATAATATTTACTTCTGAACTACAGATGGGGAAATAATAATTATGACATAATATTTACTTCTGAATCTATTTGGGGGATATAATAATTATGACATAATATTGACCTCTGAACCTATTGATGGGGATATAATAATTATGATATAATATTGACCAATGAACCTATTGGTGGGGATATAATAATCATGACATAATATTTACTTCTGAACCTATTGGTGGGGATATAATAATTATGACAATATTTACTTCTGAATCTATTGGTGGGGATATAATAATTATGACATATAATATTTACTTCTGAACCTACAGGTGGGGATATAATAATTATGACATATAATATTTACCTCTGAACCGTTTAACAGCTTGCTTCCTCTCTTCAGCATCGTAGTACCACACAGTTATGGCATATCTATAAACAATGTAATATTATTACTATGGATCCTTCGGCTAATGCAAATATGATAATTAAATAATATTTTTGTATCAATGAATTAATTATAACCATGTCATATTATACATCCTTTACACATTTTATATTTCTTATCCAACTAAAAACACACTTAACTACACAATTAATGTTTAAAACCACTTATGGTTCTAATAATAACTATAGTATAATTGCATTATTGTTACATTTATTAGAACCGAATACCACATTTTTGTTCTAATGATGGTAATAATTACACACTCAATTGGTATATATATCATTCCTTCCCTATTAAAGAAATATTTCATTCTATCCATATTTACGTAGTTCAGATATTTTAGATTAGATATTTTGGGTATTGGATAATTTGAGGAAAGAGTTTGTTTATTGATGATTTTGGATACTTTAGTTTAGATGGAAGTGTTGATGAGGTATCATTTGGAAAGTGAAAATGTGGCACAACAAAGATAGTGAGGGATAGGGAGAAAGACACAAAGACAATTTCTCAATACCTCTTGGTTACATGGCAGGGACATAATACATGTAAGTGAGATATAGGTATTTTCTCTGACCTAGTTTTTCTTGTTGGCATTACTTCGTGTGGATTCCGCCTATCTGACCAGAAAAACAACAGTCGATCAAATTTTGGTTCTATACATGCAATTGTGCTGCCACCTTCTGGGAAAATCCTCAAAACACCTCCGTCTATCTATAAAAAATAAATAAAAATGGTATACATGTACTTTCAAGTATTGAATTTATGGACCATTTAATACATACACTTAGGAACCACACAGAAAATTATTAAAATGAGAGAATGGGAATACAGTGCTCCCCCGATATAACGCCAACATCCGTCCAGAGAAAAAATTGGCGTTAAAGTGAGGGTGGCGTTACATCGAGGGAGTAAATAAAAGGATCATAGACAGCTATACGCTTTGAAAAATTCTTATTTTCGCATTTCAAGAATGTGCTGGGTCAAAGAAAAATGCATGTACATGCAGAGTGTTCAAAACGATTTATTTGAGGCGGCGATTGAGAAATTTTAGAGCAAATAAACTATCAGAGGAAATTCAAACCGGCGACCTTTATCATCAGAGTCGGCGAAATTTCGCCGGGTGCCGCCCCTTATAGAGTTCAGTGTTAAACAGTAACATGAAATACATGATACAGGTTTATTCGTATTTTAGAACATGAAGGCACTGATGACTGATGAGCACATTCCTTGCATTGGCATTAGTAGCGCCGAGATACGTGCACAACGCATCTTTTACTTTTTCGTCTATAGTCGGTTCAATGACGCTTGAATTTAATGCTGGGCTAAATGCTGTTTTCTTTTTTAAATATCTGCATCCTCACTAGACTCTCAATAAGTATTAATTTAAGTTCAAATTACACTATCTAGGTAAACGTACATATTGATTGTTTATCAAAACATTCATGTAAACGAAAATAAACCCAAGCGCGATAATTAACAAGGCAGTGCTCCTATGAATCTAGGTTGTTTGTTAAGTGATAACAATTCAATTAAATGGCATTGTAATCGGGGGGTTTTATATACCAAATACGACAATTTGTACGCCGAATTCAGTGGCGGATGGCGGTATGCGGGGGTTGGCGTTACAACGGGGGTTTATAATGTAAGGAAATCTGTACATTGGAAAAAAGTGGCGGTAGCCGGGGTTGGCGGTTTAACGAGGGGCGATAAATCGGGGGAGCAGTGTATATTATTAATTATATGGTTTGCTCCTGTCATACTTCATACTCAAAGAAGGTGTAATGTGTAAACTTGTGGAGGGTGAGGCCGTGGGTTGTACCTCTTACACATTTACACACCTACTCTGAGTAGGAAGTATGACAGTAATAAACCCTATACCAAATTTATCCTGCCAAGAACCATTTTGTAATGTTTTCTTTTTAACTTTTGAAACTTTAGTGACCTACTTCAGCGTCAAAGTAGGATACTTCCACTTAAATCATTGGCTGCAGTTAATCATATGTTTGAGGCATGATTATAAGTTTTAGAAGCTCTATTTTTTGAAATGTTTTTTAATGTTTGAATGTTCAATCAATGATATTTATAATTCATACATACATTCAGGTCACTGATCCTTTCTAACACTATTACATTTCAATTTATATAAAAATTGAGAAAAAGGTACTCCCAATTTCAAAATGTGAAAGATAACACATTCTTACCTGGAGATCCCAGTCTTTATTGAGGTAGTATATACAGGTAACACATCTTACCTGGGGATCCCAGGCTTTAAAGAGGTAGTATATACAGGTTACACATCTTACCTGGGGATCCCAGTCTTTATTGAGGTAGTATATACAGGTAACACATCTTACCTGGAGATCCCAACCTTTATTAAGATAGTACCTATATATACAGGTAACACATCTGACCAGGTGATCCCACCCTTTATTAAGGTAGTACCTACCGGTATATATACAGGTAACTCAGCTTACCTGGGGATCCCACCCTTTATTAAGATAGTACCTACATATACAGGTAACACATCTTACCTGGTGATCCCACCCTTTATTAAGGTAGTACCTATATATACAGGTAACTCATATTACCTGGGGATCCCACCCTTTATTAAGATAGTACCTATATATACAGGTAACTCATCTTACCTGGGGATCCAACCCTTTATTAAGGTAGTACCTATATATACAAGTAACTCATCTTACCTGGGGATCCCACCCTTTATTAAGGTAGTACCTATATATACAGGTAACTCATATTACCTGGGGATCCCACCCTTTATTAAGATAGTACCTATATATACAGGTAACTCATCTTACCTGGGGATCCCACCCTTTATTAAGATAGTACCTATATATACAGGTAACTCATCTTACCTGGGGATCCAACCCTTTATTAAGATAGTACCTATATATACAGGTAACTCATCTTACCTGGGGATCCCACCCTTTATTAAGGTAGTACCTATATATATAGGTAACTCATCTTACCTGGGGATCCCATCCTTTATTGAGGTAGTATATACAGGTAACACATCTTACCTGGTGATCCAAGTCTTCATAGAAGTAGTATATACAGGTAACACATCTTACCTGGGGATCCCACCCTTTATTGAGGTAGTATATACAAGTAACACATCTTACCTGGGGATCCCAGTCTTTATTGAGGTAGTATATACAGGTAACACATCTTACCTGGGGATCCCATCCTTTATTGAGGTAGTATATAGAGGTAACACATCTTACCTGGTGATCCAAGTCTTTATTGAGGTAGTATATACAGGTAACACATCTTACCTGGGGATTCCAGTCTTTATAGAGGTAGTATAAACAGGTAACACATCTTACCTGGGGATCCCAGTCTTTATTGAGGTAGTATATACAGGTAACACATCTTACCTGGAGATCCCAGTCTTTATAGAGGTAGTATATATAGGTAACACATCTTACCTGGTGATCCCAGTCTTTATTGAGGTAGTATATACAGGAAACACATCTTACCTGGGGATTCCAGTCTTTATAGAGATAGTATATACAGGTAAAACATCTTATCTGGGGATCCCATCCTTTATTGAGGTAGTATATACAGGTAACACATCTTACCTGGGGATCCCAGTCTTTATAGAGGTAGTATATACAGGTAACACATCTTACCTGGGGATTCCAGTCTTTATAGAGGTAGTATATACAGGTAACACATCTTACCTGGTGATCAAAGTCTTTATTGAGGTAGTATATACAGGTAAAACATCATACCTTGGGATCCCAGTCTTTATAGAGGTAGTATATACAGGTAACACATCTTACCTGGGGATCCCAGTCTTTATAGAGGTAGTATATACAGGTAACACATCTTACCTGGGGATCCCAGTCTTTATTGAGGTAGTATATACAGGTAAGACATCTTACCTGGGGATCCCACCCTTTATTGAGGTAGTATATACAGGTAACACATCTTACCTTGGGATCCCACCCTTTATTGAGGTAGTATATACTGGTAACACATCTTACCTGGGGATCCCAGTCTTTATTGAGGTAGTATATACAGGTAACACATCTTACCTGGGGATTCCAGTCTTTATAGAGGTAGTATATACAGGTAACACTGGGGATCCCAGTGTTTATTGAGGTAGTATATACAGGTAACACATCTTATCTGGGGATCCCATCCTTTATTGAGGTAGTATATACAGGTAACACATCTTACCTGGTGATTCAAGTCTTTATTGAGGTAGTATATACAGGTAACACATCTTACCTGCGGATTCCAGTCTTTATAGAGGTAGTATATACAGGTAACACATCTTACCTGGTGATCCAAGTCTTTATAGAGGTAGTATATACAGGTAACACATCTTACCTGGGGATCCCAGTCTTTATAGAGGTAGTATATACAGGTAACACATCTTACCTGCGGATTCCAGTCTTTATAGAGGTAGTATATACAGGTAACACATCTTACCTGGGGATCCCAGTCTTTATAGAGGTAGTATATACAGGTAACACATCTTACCTGGGGATCCCAGTCTTTATAGAGGTAGTATATACAGGTAACACATCTTACCTTGGGATCCCACCCTTTATTGAGGTAGTATATACAGGTAACGTATCTTACCTTGGGATCCCACCCTTTATTGAGGTAGTATATACTGGTAACACATCTTACCTGGGGATCCCACCCTTTATTGAGGTAGTATATACAGGTAACACATCTTACCTGGGGATCCCAGTCTTTATTGAGGTAGTATACACAGGTAACACATCTTACCTGGGGATCCCACCCTTTATTGAGGTAGTATATACAGGTAACACATCTTACCTGGGGATTCCAGTCTTTATAGAGGTAGTATATACAGGTAACACATCTTACCTGGGGATCCCAGTGTTTATTGAGGTAGTATATACAGGTAACACATTTTATCTGGGGATCCCATCCTTTATTGAGGTAGTATATACAGGTAACACATCTTACCTGGTATCCAAGTCTTTATTGAGGTAGTATATACAGGTAACACATCTTACCTGGGGATTCCAGTCTTTATAGAGGTAGTATATACAGGTAACACATCTTACCTGGTGATCCAAGTTTTTATTGAGGTAGTATATACAGGTAACACATCTTACCTGGAGATTCCAGTCTTTATTGAGGTAGTATATACAGGTAACACATCTTACCTGGTGATCCAAGTCTTCATCTTACCTGGTGATCCCAGTCTTTATTGAGGTAGTATAATATACAGGTAACACATCTTACCTGGGGATCCCAGTCTTTATTGAGGTAGTATATACAGGTAACATATATTACCTGGGGATCCCAGTCTTTATAGAGGTAGTATAAACAGGTAACACATCTTACCTGGGGATCCCAGTCTTTATTGAGGTAGTATATACAGGTAAAACATCTTACCTGGGGATCCCACCCTTTATAGAGGTAGTATATACAGGTAACACATCTTACCTGGAGATCCCAGTCTTTATTGAGGTAGTATATACAGGTAACACATCTTACCTGGGGATCCCAGTCTTTATTGAGGTAGTATATACAGGTAACACATCTTACCTGGGGATCCCACCCTTTATTGAGGTAGTATATACAGGTAACACATCTTACCTGGGGATTCCAGTCTTTATAGAGGTAGTATATACAGGTAACACATCTTACCTGGTATCCAAGTCTTTATTGAGGTAGTATATACAGGTAACATATCTTACCATGGGATTCCAGTCTTTATAGAGGTAGTATATACAGGTAACACATCTTACCTGGAGATTCCAGTCTTTATTGAGGTAGTATATACAGGTAACACATCTTACCTGGTGATCCAAGTCTTCATCTTACCTGGTGATCCCAGTCTTTATTGAGGTAGTATTATATACAGGTAACACATCTTACCTGGGGATCCCAGTCTTTATTGAGGTAGTATATACAGGTAACATATATTACCTGGGGATCCCAGTCTTTATAGAGGTAGTATAAACAGGTAACACATCTTACCTGGGGATCCCAGTCTTCATTGAGGTAGTATATACAGGTAACACATCTTACCTGGGGATCCCAGTGTTTATTGAGGTAGTATATACAGGTAACACATCTTACCTGGAGATCCCAGTCTTTATTGAGGTAGTATATACAGGTAACACATCTTACCTGGGGATCCCACCCTTTATTGAGGTAGTATATACAGGTAACACATCTTACCTTGGGATCCCAGTGTTTATTGAGGTAGTATATACAGGTAACACATCTTATCTGGGGATCCTATCCTTTATTGAGGTAGTACATACAGGTAACACATCTTACCTGGTGATCCAAGTCTTTATTGAGGTAGTATATACAGGTAACACATCTTACCTGCGGATTCCAGTCTTTATAGAGGTAGTATATACAGGTAACACATATTACCTGGTGATCCAAGTCTTTATAGAGGTAGTATATACAGGTAACACATCATACCTTGGGATCCCAGTCTTTATAGAGGTAGTATATACAGGTAACACATCTTACCTGGGGATCCCAGTCTTTATAGAGGTAGTATATACAGGTAACACATCTTACATGGGGATCCCACCCTTTATTGAGGTAGTATATACAGGTAACGTATCTTACCTTGGGATCCCATCCTTTATTGAGGTAGTATATACAGGTAACACATCTTACCTGGGGATCCCAGTCTTTATTGAGGTAGTATATACAGGTAACACATCTTACCTGGGGATCCCACCCTTTATTGAGGTAGTATATACAGGTAACACATCTTACCTGGGGATTCCAGTCTTTATAGAGGTAGTATATACAGGTAACACATCTTACCTGGGGATCCCAGTGTTTATTGAGGTAGTATATACAGGTAACACATTTTATCTGGGGATCCCATCCTTTATTGAGGTAGTATATACAGGTAACACATCTTACCTGGTATCGAAGTCTTTATTGAGGTAGTATATACAGGTAACACATCTTACCTGGGGATTCCAGTCTTTATAGAGGTAGTATATACAGGTAACACATCTTACCTGGTGATCCAAGTCTTTATTGAGGTAGTATATACAGGTAACACATCTTACCTGGAGATTTCAGTCTTTATTGAGGTAGTATATACAGGTAACACATCTTACCTGGTGATCCAAGTCTTCATCTTACCTGGTGATCCCAGTCTTTATTGAGGTAGTATTATATACAGGTAACACATCTTACCTGGGGATCCCAGTCTTTATTGAGGTAGTATATACAGGTAACATATATTACCTGGGGATCCCAGTCTTTATAGAGGTAGTATAAACAGGTAACACATCTTACCTCGGGATCCCAGTCTTTATTGAGGTAGTATATACAGGTAAAACATCTTACCTGGGGATCCCACCCTTTATAGAGGTAGTATATACTGGTAACACATCTTACCTGGGGATCCCACCCTTTATTGAGGTAGTATATACAGGTAACACATCTTACCTGGGGATCCCAGTCTTTATTGAGGTAGTATATACAGGTAACACATCTTACCTGGGGATCCCACCCTTTATTGAGGTAGTATATACAGGTAACACATCTTACCTGGGGATTCCAGTCTTTATAGAGGTAGTATATACAGGTAACACATCTTACCTGGGGATCCCAGTGTTTATTGAGGTAGTATATACAGGTAACACATTTTATCTGGGGATCCCATCCTTTATTGAGGTAGTATATACAGGTAACACATCTTACCTGGTATCCAAGTCTTTATTGAGGTAGTATATACAGGTAACACATCTTACCTGGGGATTCCAGTCTCTATAGAGGTAGTATATACAGGTAACACATCTTACCTGGTGATCCAAGTTTTTATTGAGGTAGTATATACAGGTAACACATCTTACCTGGAGATTCCAGTCTTTATTGAGGTAGTATATACAGGTAACACATCTTACCTGGTGATCCAAGTCTTCATCTTACCTGGTGATCCCAGTCTTTATTGAGGTAGTATTATATACAGGTAACACATCTTACCTGGGGATCCCAGTCTTTATTGAGGTAGTATATACAGGTAACATATATTACCTGGGGATCCCAGTCTTTATAGAGGTAGTATAAACAGGTAATACATCTTACCTGGGGATCCCAGTCTTTATTGAGGTAGTATATACAGGTAAAACATCTTACCTGGGGATCCCACCCTTTATAGAGGTAGTATATACAGGTAACACATCTTACCTGGAGATCCCAGTCTTTATTGAGGTAGTATATACAGGTAACACATCTTACCTGGGGATCCCAGTCTTTATTGAGGTAGTATATACAGGTAACACATCTTACCTGGGGATCCCACCCTTTATTGAGGTAGTATATACAGGTAACACATCTTACCTGGGGATTCCAGTCTTTATAGAGGTAGTATATACAGGTAACACATCTTACCTGGTATCCAAGTCTTTATTGAGGTAGTATATACAGGTAACATATCTTACCTGGGGATTCCAGTCTTTATAGAGGTAGTATATACAGGTAACACATCTTACCTGGTGATCCAAGTCTTTATTGAGGTAGTATATACAGGTAACACATCTTACCTGGAGATTTCAGTCTTTATTGAGGTAGTATATACAGGTAACACATCTTACCTGGTGATCCAAGTCTTCATCTTACCTGGTGATCCCAGTCTTTATTGAGGTAGTATTATATACAGGTAACACATCTTACCTGGGGATCCCAGTCTTTATTGAGGTAGTATATACAGGTAACATATATTACCTGGGGATCCCAGTCTTTATAGAGGTAGTATAAACAGGTAACACATCTTACCTGGGGATCCCAGTCTTTATTGAGGTAGTATATACAGGTAACACATCTTACCTGGGGATCCCACCCTTTATAGAGGTAGTATATACAGGTAACACATCTTACCTGGAGATCCCAGTCTTTATTGAGGTAGTATATACAGGTAACACATCTTACCTGGGGATCCCACCCTTTATTGAGGTAGTATATACAGGTAACACATCTTACCTTGGGATCCCAGTGTTTATTGAGGTAGTATATACAGGTAACACATCTTATCTGGGGATCCCATCCTTTATTGAGGTAGTATATACAGGTAACACATCTTACCTGGTGATCCAAGTCTTTATAGAGGTAGTATATACAGGTAACACATCTTACCTGCGGATTCCAGTCTTTATAGAGGTAGTATATACAGGTAACACATATTACCTGGTGATCCAAGTCTTTATAGAGTTAGTATATACAGGTAACACATCATACCTTGGGATCCCAGTCTTTATAGAGGTAGTATATACAGGTAACACATCTTACCTGGGGATCCCAGTCTTTATAGAGGTAGTATATACAGGTAACACATCTTACCTGGGGATCCCACCCTTTATTGAGGTAGTATATACAGGTAACGTATCTTACCTTGGGATCCCACCCTTTATTGAGGTAGTATATACAGGTAACACATCTTACCTGGGGATCCCAGTCTTTATTGAGGTAGTATATACAGGTAACACATCTTACCTGGGGATCCCACCCTTTATTGAGGTAGTATATACAGGTAACACATCTTACCTGGGGATTCCAGTCTTTATAGAGGTAGTATATACAGGTAACACATCTTACCTGGGGATCCCAGTGTTTATTGAGGTAGTATATACAGGTAACACATTTTATCTGGGGATCCCATCCTTTATTGAGGTAGTATATACAGGTAACACATCTTACCTGGTATCCAAGTCTTTATTGAGGTAGTATATACAGGTAACACATCTTACCTGGGGATTCCAGTCTTTATAGAGGTAGTATATACAGGTAACACATCTTACCTGGTGATCCAAGTCTTTATTGAGGTAGTATATACAGGTAACACATCTTACCTGGAGATTTCAGTCTTTATTGAGGTAGTATATACAGGTAACACATCTTACCTGGTGATCCAAGTCTTCATCTTACCTGGTGATCCCAGTCTTTATTGAGGTAGTATTATATACAGGTAACACATCTTACCTGGGGATCCCAGTCTTTATTGAGGTAGTATATACAGGTAACATATATTACCTGGGGATCCCAGTCTTTATAGAGGTAGTATAAACAGGTAACACATCTTACCTGGGGATCCCAGTCTTTATTGAGGTAGTATATACAGGTAAAACATCTTACCTGGGGATCCCACCCTTTATAGAGGTAGTATATATAGGTAACACATCTTACTTGGAGATCCCAGTCTTTATTGAGGTAGTATATACAGGTAACATATCTTACCTGGGGATCCCAGTCTTTATAGAGGTAGTATATACAGGTAACACATCTTACCTGGGGATCCCAGTCTTTATTGAGGTAGTATATACAGGTAACACATCTTACCTGGGGATCCCAGTCTTTATAGAGGTAGTATATACAGGTAAAACATCTTACCTGGGGATTCCAGTCTTTATTGAGGTAGTATATACAGGTAAAACATCTTACCTGGGGATCCCAGTCTTTATTGAGGTAGTATATACAGGTAACATATCTTACCTGGGGATTCCAGTCTTTATAGAGGTAGTATATACAGGTAACACATCTTACCTGGGGATCCCAGTCTTTATTGAGGTAGTATATACAGGTAACACATCTTACCTGGGGATCCCAGCCTTTATTGAGGTAGTATATACAGGTAACACATCTTACCTGGGGATCCCACCCTTTATTGAGGTAGTATATACAGGTAACACATCTTACCTGGGGATCCCAGCCTTTATTGAGGTAGTATATACAGGTAACACATCTTCCATCTTTGTTTGGATTGTCCACATGCCTTACATAACCTGATTCTTTACCAGGGTAGCATGCCACCATTGCCTACAATAAGAGATATGCCGGATACAATAACTCGCTCAGGTTAAAGTCAAATGTAAATGCTTCCTGCAATGTCGGTATTCAATGTTAACTCTTGAATGCCGCAGTTATCAAAGTTGCACTAAGATCAATAGAGGCCCTTTAAAAATATGCAGTAAATTCTCAAAGCACATTGAGCCTCTGACATACTCTAGGTGAAAGGAGAGAGATAAGAATTTCATGGTAAAAAATTTTAATTCTTCATGTACATCACAATGTACATGTAAAACAAATAAACATAGAATAATTTGTTTCTTAAATTTGATTTTTTTTTCAATTGAAACTGAGAATATTTTATGATAATACATGTATAATACATTTTGCATCATCATCACAGCAAGAGATTCGAAATCTCAATTTGTTCAACCTTGGGCGAGCTGATCAAGAAGTAATTGGTAGGGCAAGTATAGTGTTTATTCTCTCTACAGCTAAAAATGTTATCATGTAATGTATTATCTATACAAATTTTTAGAATATAAACTTTTTATTTTAAATCAAACAAGTCAAGTTCATCATGTTCATTTTAGGAAGGTAGTGCAGAGTTCCTGGAAAAGTATCGCGGTTTTACCAGATTTGCCGATAAAAATTTGTTTGGTCCAATAACAGCCTACACTATATCACGTAACTATCATTTCGATCAATAAAGATCCTCAAGTGTCGGATATTCCATGGAAGTTTTCAAGAACTCTGGGTTATAGCCTAATGTCAGCATTTTCATATTGACGCATGCACTTACCCTGTACTATGAAAAGATCTTGTAATAAAACAACCTACCTTTGTATTAAACTTTATGAAACACTATGACCCTTTGACAGCTATTCTCTTTGAAGGATAATTATAAGCAAAGTGGGAGCAGGGTCAAGGTCATAAAATTGAAAGAAACAGACAAGGCCACTGTTACCAAAAAAACACTGTCAAGAAGAATTTACATCATGTACATGTAAAATATAAAAGCTCTCTATCACTTAACCCAGCTTACTGCTCAAAAGGTATGCACAAGGTTAAAATTTTGGACAGTTAAAAAAACAAAGACAGTTGAAGATGAAGAAATGAAAAAAATTCTGAGTATCCCAGCCAAATCCTAGATGCAAGTTTAAGTTTTAACATGTTTAATGCATTGAAAACATATTTAATATTAAATGCTATTCTGCATTAACATGATGAATATGAAAGTTCACTTATGGTTTAAACAGAAATGTACTGTGATACAATGTAATTAATGATGGCAATTGGGAAACTGAAGAAACTGTGTATATGTACATGCACTTAGTATAGCTGAGGCTGATTCTTGTGACAGCAAACATTAAGACAATGCAAAGCATTTATCACAAATGAATAAAAGATCAAAAGGGATATTTTACGGATAAAAAATTTACCCAGTGCAGTCAACATGCATATAAATTACATGCAGATAGACAGACAGATGTCACTCAGTGCCAAAGAAATAACTGGTTTTGCTTTCCTTGAAACATATAAGAACACCATTATGACTATGAGCAGATGAGTGTACAAATGTACATTGTAATAAAATGTAAAGAAATATTCCATTTTCTAATAAACAATTTTACAAAGCATTTCTTCTTTTTTTTTCCCAATGAGTAAATTGAAAGAGATACAATGTGCAAAGCCACTAACCTTTGTACGACCATTGATGGAACAGTTAGCAAGTTTGCCAGCACATTGTAGTATCACTGCATCCATAGATGAAATTAAAAACTTAATGTCCTCACAATCTTTTTCATGTCCATCTACCCATGTAATCATATCACCACGAATATTTCCCGATACAGACCCAGACTTCTTATTGACAAGTTGTCCTTCTGTGAATACGTCTTTTGAATGCAAAGCCTTCACTTCACTCAAAATGGAACTTCCTTTGCCTTCACCCAAGAAATTATCAATGACACAAATTCCGTATTGATTAAGGCATTCTACGACATAATTGCCAAGCACCTCATTACGTGCTTTTAAAACATCAAAAAAAGTTTTGCGTGTGTCTTGTGTAGATAAGGGACCCATATCCTTGTCCTCCTCTTCCTCCACACCAGTTCTATTGGTGTATGTCACACTATGATAATCAGGAGCCTCTAATTCTGCCTCATTGGACTCGAGAATATAGGATTCTGAACTGCCCTGTTCTGTTTTCATTGCTTGACTTTGTGACTGCAGTCCACCATGTGAATCTTGTTTATTGTCATCACTTTGACTAGTTGTACCTTCACATTCCAAACTATTGGATCCAATTTGGTTGTTGACATTTATCTGAGAGTGGTCACGAGTCATAGCTTTGCTTTCCTTCTCTACTTGAGTCAGTACACTATTGTTATCACGTACACATTTTGCTTCGTTTTGATTATCATCTGAGGCCGCGTGGGAGCTACAACAAGAGGGAGATTGCATTTCCCGTTTTAGCTTAATCGTTTTACAGTTTTTCTTGTGATACTTCCAGTCATATCGCTGGTGTTCTTTAGAACAATACCAAGTTGACCGACAACCTCCGCATATCATTAAGTTTTCCAGGGCCCCACATAACTGACATACACTGCGTATGTTCGACTTGTCACGTACGACACAATCCATGTTTACATTCATTCGGAATATCCTCTAGCTGCTTACAAACAATCACGAAATTGTAAGCTGTGAGAATGGAATTAACTTTACAAAGAAAATTTACTCACACACTTCCTGGAATACATCATTTTACATTGTAATTCATCGTAATCACTTTAAACACCCAATTTAAAATAACTTTATCAGAGGTTCTTCGGAAAAAAAAATTGCGGAAGTGATCTTCCTATCAAGCAAATGTTACACGTATACCAAAGTTCCGGAAAAACAAATGCCGTCAAAATATTTTTTTCGGATAGATTCATCATTGATTACTTTGAGAACCCTTAATATTATAATTATACGCTTCTTCGTCCATATATAATGATTCATTCACAAAAAATACCTATGCTGCATAGAATTTTAAATATATATATATCTCTTCATGATCATGGTCATGTTGCTATTATAAAAGTCGTCAAAAATATGCACTTCCACCCATTAACTTTAGAATTAGAAGTCTACGTACGGTAATTAGTTTACATGCCAAGCGACCAGCGACGTCAACATCATTGCAAAATGATCCTTTTCTTCAAACTGAAATGGCCGGGGGGGGGGGGGGTTATGAAGACAAGACAATGTTCATAACTCGGGTATACAACCCCAGGCTATACTTAGTGTAGTTTTAGAAGTTTTCTACATAAACATCACAAAAACAATGACGGAGTGAAGAAAGGTACCGCTGCTTGGCTCATTTGAGATTTTGGCTGTTATACAAGACCCATTCACGAATCCGGCAGGCCTCTGGTTTACATCATTGAAAACGTCTGCCGTGCAGTATTGGTATTCAATCAAAACTATGATAAGCTTGACCTTTATCTTTAATTTTGACTTTGAAAGTTCAAAAATTACAGGTTAGTATATTCCTCTCATATTACTTTCCCTGTTTTACCCCTTAAACCACTATTGTACAAGCAGATGATCCTTCCTCTCAAGATTTGTCTTCGCGACTTAATGAAATATTTAAGAAAGCTGTACCATGAAAACGCCTCTTCATTGTATAACATAACAAAACAGATTTTTTTTTCTTTCTTTTTTTTTTTTTTTTGCAAACAGCCAGTTACTTTAATTTCATTAAGTACAAAAATGCATTTTAAAATATAATTAAAGTGAATAAAGTAGAAAGAAATTTCGCGGTAAGTCTGGACTTTAATAAATTTCACTTAGTTCGATAAGTACAATAAACCTCTCAAATTTGAAAATACACAGGATTTTTATCGGAGAAGTTAAAAATCGCAATGCAAGGTCAGATCTTATGTTCTAACTCGCAACCTTCTTGAACAACAAACATATAAAACCAATTTTAATGCACCAGACACAAACCTGTTCTAGATAGAAGTAATTCAAGTCAAAGTTATTTTAGACACAGTCAAATTCAGTGAGAGTGTGAACCTCCTTTAATTATTTGGAGAATATTTTAGGATGAAATGAAAGACTTAGTTTCCAAAAGATGTTCAATAGATAAAAGACAAATACAAAGCATCTTTTAGACATTGATTAGAGCATACATTCAATCGCTGAATATCAAATCTCAGACTATACCCTAATATGTTCCAAAGTTATTGCACCAGAATCTTATCGAGAACTGCCTTGTTTTGACCTTGATTTGACCTCGAAACACTCTGATTAAAACCAGATCTCTCTACGTACGCGACATAAAATCGTGAGCATGCATGTAGAGATCTGGTTTTAATCAAATTGACCTCGAAAGTTCGAAATGACTCAAATATGAAAGCTATCCTCAGAAAACTTTTCGAGTTATCGCGTTAGTACAGAATAAATGACAGACGAACGGACAGATGATATCGTGATTCCTATACGGTTCCGGTAGGCCCCCAATAATCTTGTACAACTGCACTGACAAGGCGTAACCCGGAGAATAAGCACATTGGCGGAAATCTACTTATTTAGTGTTTATTTTAAATTCTTTCAAAACCAATGGAAAAATGGCCAATTATTATCTCAAAGCAATTGAGAAACAGAAAATAAAATTTAACGTCTGAAGAATTTTGTTAGAATAAGCAATATTTATTACTAAGTTAACCATGTGTACTGATAAAATCTAAAAAGATAACGTATTTGGTTGAATGTCTTATTTATATCCTCTATTTTTAAATTTTTATACAAATGAAATTATAAAGTAAAACCTTTTGCATGAGACACAGTAAGGCTTCAAAGTTGTATAATTTTCATATTTTGGTGTCTTAAGACCTTGTTACCATGGCAACCAAGTCAATTGGAAACAATATGTTTATGATTTTCTATTTCTGACATTTTGCCCTACCCATGAAAATCGATGAATATGCGTGGCCAAAACTTTTTGGTGCTTACTGAGAATCGGTGTTTAAGCTCCGTCAATCACGGCTAGTTACCGTTCGATCCCTAATGTTGTATCGCGTCCACCACGTTTTGTCCACGGTGGCTTGAAACGTGGATTCCGAGGCCGCCGGGAACATAGTGTAGCTGCGCCTCTACTAAAGGTGTGACCTAGTTCTTGTTCATATTCCAAGAAGTGATTAAGTCGAAATATCCGTCTTTCGAAGAAATAATTGAGCTTTATTTCTTCTGAGAACCAATGCACTAAGAGTGCATCAAATTCGGTCAAATCCGGTACAATCGACCAGAACATGCGTATCAAACTGTGTAACAGCTGTTTACGTTATTCCTATCTTATTGGTAGTTAAATTCTTATATACTCGTGCATGTAAAACCCAAGGAATACATTTTTAAAATACCTTTCCCTGCTACGTTCTATGAAAATGGCATTTGAACAGTGAAATAATATTATATTTCTACTTGTACATACAGATCTGGTAGAGCTGTTCTATTCAGGAGATTGAGTAGTTTTTTGAAAACATTTGGCATTATGCAGGTCTGGTCGATTACTCTATATGGTATTTAAAGCCGGAAAATACCGAGTACTATTTTAGGAAACTCTCCGAGTTTTCTCGAGTGAAATGGCGTTTTTCGACCAATGAGCGCTTTGATATTTGCCACACCTACGGATATTGTAAATAAATAACACGTGCTTATGTTTACTTTTGGAAGAATTGTTTTAAAAACTATAGGTATTTTTTCTTGGTTTATCAATAATCCCTTATTCTTAGATATATGTTCTTGATATCTACCGTTGACTTTTTGTTCTTCAACACATGAGAACAGTGTAAATTACAGGTATTACACGGCGAGTTGTCGACAGGCACATTCATACACGAATAATTGCGGTTCATCAATGATTTAAATCTTATTCGAATGCGAAGGTACAGTCGATAATATTTAAGGCAACTTGCGATGCGGAATTTAATATAATTGTCTGCCTTACATGTATTTCTTTTCTTGGACAGACGTGCGGGAGAATAGATGGATATATTTATTATTCCCACAGATTTGGTCCAATGTATATTACATGTATATATGATAAGTCAAATTAATGAAATATTCGCATAGGCGGATCTAGGAATTTTTCAAAGGGGGGGGGTTGAAGATTTTGAAAGGGGGGATGTTGAATGCATACTATCAAAAGCTTCTGTTTTGCAATAATGCCTTAAAGGGTGCATTATTGACTACACAAAGATAATCTATATCTGTTTTATTATCTTTTAAAGGGGGAAGAGATTTTAAAATATGGGGTTTCATGCACAAATTTTAACATTTCCGGTGCAATTCTTAAATTTAAGTACATTAATAAATATCTGGCGAGCGGTAAAGAGCCAGGAAATTTTAGCAAAATATTGAATTATCAGAAAATACTTTCTATACACTCTATCATTAACAAGTACATGTAATAATATTCTATATAGTTTGAATTAAATGTCTTCATGTACGTTGATGAAGTACTATGAGTAAAGGATGGATCAGAATAGCTAAAATATTCAGAAAGACTATAACGAACTGGCGAGCGGTAGCGAGCCAAAGAAAATTTTTTAAAAATTAACGAAAAATTGTAGATTTATGGTACAAAATGTTTCTATTTTAAACAATGTTAATGCATCATAAAATTCTGTGACTGAAAAGGGGGGGGGGGGTATAAACATGGTTGTGCATGTGCCCCCGCTACCCCCTTCTCCTACGCCCTTGTTAAGTGAACACAATTTTCTACTTAATACTAAACACGCATCGGAGCAAAGATTTTATAAGCCTCAAATCTTCAACAGTATAATATTCAGGCTTCAGGTCACAAATGTTGTACATTGTTAGCTTGTTAAGTAAGAAGGACAGAGATTAAGTTTTTTTTATATAAGCTCTCTCTCTCTTCGTTTTTTTTTTTTTTTTTTTTTTTTTTTTTTGGTCGGACCAAAGGGGGGGTTGCAACCCCCCTATCCACCTCGCTAGATCCGCCAATGATTCGTCAAATGGAGAAAATCGGCATTTAAAAAAAAAAAAAAAGAAAAACGGTATAGGGCAAATTCCAATGACTTGTTACTGACTCCCGTGTCCCCTTCTAGATCTGCATTTGATATCGATAATATATTCCTTCGCCACATAAACTGCGACTTTTTTGTGCTTACTCATCATTTACCCACTTGTTACGTCGATGGCATATTTTTTTTTCAAGTTTTATAATTTCAAAACTAGCATCCGACGTCTATGTTCATCCAAAATCAAATACATTTACATTTCTACATGTATATTATATTTTTCACATTGTACATGTTTGCCTGACTCTTGAATATATATATTTCTTGCGCCACACGATGCACTCATTAAATGTAAAAAGAAAACTACATCTACTGTATTCATTTATCTGTTTTGAAAGGGTTCGTTGATCACTATTTTAAGAAAATCATACAAACTGTACGTTTAAGATGGAAAATATAGATACTTTAGATCAATTCCGCGCATTTATAAACACAGACTTAAATGTAGATGGCGCCACTGCAATGAATTTAAGCTGCGTACCCGTACCGTTCAGGGCATCCATCAAACGAAATGCAGCTTCTATTGATTCATAGGTGGATCCTGAAGTTTTCAAGGAGGGATCACCCTATTTTCATTTAGACGTACAAAGCTCTAAATCACTCAATTCTAAGGTTTAATCTATATTTTAACCGACAAGCGAAGATTAAAGAAGCAAAGAAAAATGATAAAGGAGCTTTAAATAACAGATAATTAAAAGAGGTTCTCTTTTTGTAATCGACCTTGCCAGCAACAATTTTCCCGTGTGATTGTCAATATAAGATGTATTCGTCTGAATTCGTAATATGTAAGACATGTAGAATCAAAGAAAAAACAATGATGTTCGAAAGTCAGTCAAAGATTGGAGGGACAGTATGATCATGATGATTTGTTTTATTTTAAGGGTTGGGTCTTCAATATCCCTATTAGTACAAGTAACATGACTTCGTCGACTAGTTTTGTAAAATGCCTGCTCTCGATTTCACTCATATACGTGCGAGATGTGACTTTGTACAGTTATGTTTAAAGTAAATAGTTTTTTTTTCCTTTTGGAATCCTTCTAATACTAAAACGTTACTGGTATTCATCATTGGAACTATAACACATCACAATACTAAGTTTTATTTCGTACTCCCAAAAGCATGATATAAGCGGGTGATACATATATAATGTTGCTGTTAAAAATGATGAAATCCCTCGCTAGACTTTTTGAAAATATATCAATGAATAGGGAATTGCCAATAGAATTAGATTTAACCTGTCCAGATTTATCCCAGAACATTTTAAAACAATACTTTGTAAAGTAAATAGAAGCACGTACAAATCTGGAGGTGTGTCAAATACTGAAGCGCTCATTGGTCGAAAAAACGCCATTTCACTCGAGAAAACTCGGAGAGTTTCCTAAAATAGTACTCGGTATTTTCCGGTGTCATACAGTAAAGCTTCCCCCATAGAGATCCTCCCCCCGGAAGGTTTTCTATAATAGAGAAGCTTCCCACCTGCATGGGGGAAGTTTTTCTATATAGAGAACCTTCCCCCTTTGTTGCCATAGAAAACCTTCCCCCCAAAACCATTCTTGGTTTGACTTTCACTTGTTTTAGAGAACCAGAGACAAACTGTATGGGACTAAAGGGGGGAATATTCTCTATTATAGAAAATAAACCCCTCCAAATCTAGAAAATGTTCGATTCAAAACGTTAGAAAGGAGCTGATAAGATAAGGGCCGTTTTTAGCCCTAAATATCATGCTGTATTTCTTCCACATGACGGTACATATGCAGACAAAAGATAATCATTATTGAAACAAAATGTATTTGTAGATTTTTGTATGTTTTACTTTTCGATGAAATACTCCGGAGATTCTCAAATGAAGGTCCAAAGAGGTAGGGGGTACTCGGGTAATAAAACTGACAATAAAGACCAAAAACGTAGAAATTTTAGAAAATTTTGCCCAAAATGGATAAATATTAACTAAAAGATATATCAAATATATCTACGTTGTAAATCAGAAACACATTTCGAAAGTTCTATCTCCTCTAATCGGTAAATAATGAATTCCGGAACTCAAAATACGGTCTTATTTAGTATGCAATGGCTATAATAGATGCTTTTTAGCGCGAAATACACATTAGCGGTGAAATCCACATCGCTCCTGCTTATTTCGTTTCTAATTGTTGTACATTTCATTCCATCGTATTTAGAACATTTCTTTTTATGGATTAAGAAGAAAAATAGTCAAATTTTCCATAATTAATGATCTTAAAGATCGATCCTTTAACAAATGCATCCCCTTCCTTTTTTGGTTTATCGTCTCTTGGGTAGTGTTCGTCCCGGAGATACAGAACCCAACTTTTCCAGAAATTTTGCATCATGGAAATACACCTCCAGTATAAGTGGCGTTCTGTATCTCCGGGGGGAACAATGTTAAAAAAAAACTTTTTCCGTTTTCTATTGGTTTCTATGGGAAAAAGACAAGTTTTGACCCAAATATCAGCAATGTTATGCATAATAGATCTAAAATAACTTCAGGTTTTGATGGGATACCGAATATGTATAATTTAACAAACAATTTTTCTGAAAATTTCCATTTTCAAAATTCCACTCTTTAGGGCAGATTTTACGTCTTATCTTATCAGCTCCTTCGAAGTTAAGATTTTAATTAGCCATATGATTTTAAAAATAGATAACGATTCCGCTATTCTCCGATATCCATGTCGTTTGCTAGAACTGCAGATACGTATATGCTGATCAAAAACAAAAACTTAAGAAGATTCCTTTATATGGAAGTGTTCCAACTCTATACCTTCTTGAAAAAAAAAATTGAAACCAATTTTCATGCACCAGATGACACGTGTTTCGGATACCAAATCCTCCTCACTGATGATTGCAGCCAAAGTGCTTGTTATAAGCCACTGGTTTTCTTTTTAGAATATAATTTTTTGCATTTACTTTACAGAGTGTCCGGCTCCAAATTTCATGTATGGGTCGATTCAACAGTATATCCAAATAAAATCTATGTTCAAAATAGCATTGGAGGGATGGTGCTAAGATGTTAACCTCCTTAAATTTCGATGATGTTTTTCAATGAAATGGCAAGTTTCGGAAATAACAAAAAATATATGATCCGATGTCAAATTGATAAAGGGCCAAAACAAAGGTTCTTTCGGGTGACAGAGCTGGAAAGAAGTAATTAATACACTTAGCAAACATTAAGTCACGGGGAGCAATTTTAACTGTTCCACACTGTAACAAAAGAAATAAGTGTTTATATTAAATATACGGAATTTCTTTATATCACAGAACCCATCAATTCAACGAAATGTACTTGATGTGCTGTTTGAAAGAAAGGGTAGGATCACCTACAAGACTCGGTTGCAGCACATATCCTTTTATGAAAACATAGAGTAGATAAGCGCAAAAAGAGAGGCAAAAGGGACAAATTAACACAAAATACGACATGGAAATACCAAACACAAAAGACCACACAAAATGAACTAGACAGAATTTATGGACAACCGGTGCCGACTATAAGGACGGTCATCTGTCACGCTAGCATATTTACCAGTGGCGGATTTAGAGGGGGGCCCAGGGGGCCCGGGCCCCCCTTTTCCACCCAAAGTTATTGATTCAGAGTACTCTTTTTATGCTTATTCTCTTTAATTTTGGGGAAATTTTCGGTTCGCTTCGCTCGCCGCACTAATTTTTTCATTAGTTGTCTATTTTTTCGTCTTCACTTTGTCTTCAATTTTCTTTGTCATCGTGTTTGTCATAAACATATACAAAATTCAAAATCAAATTAACAATTTAATAATTACCAAATGCTTCATTTTCATGGGCCGGTCTAACCAGGTTAGACAGGTGGATAGTGGGGTTGTAATGCCCTAATCTTCCCAACCTTCCCCAGTTGGTCAAACAAAAATGGAGCATGGAAAATGAGAGAGAGATTGTATTCTTATGACAAAATGTAACAATCTATTCTAAAAATTTTACGGCGCGCTCCGCTCGCCAATATAGAATAAAGTTGTATTTATGCATGTATGGATGACTTCATTTGAAAACAAATGAAAACTTCATATCTTACAAAATTTTCTGGCTCGCTACGCTCGCCAGTGTACCTACCTATAAACTAAAGTACATGTAAATGAATCAACTCCCCTCCCCTCCCCCACTTCTTAAATAGATCAGCATTCTTGAGGGTCACGTTTTTCGTCTCAAGCTTTTTTTTTTTTTTTCTTTTTTTTTTTTTTTGCTTGTCAGTTTTACCGTGAACAATTTTCTTCGAGCTGAGACCTTGGGGCCCCCCTTTTCTGAAATCCTGGATCCGCCACTGTTTACAATGTTCTTGTTTAACATATACTTGATGAAACACTTCGGAGGATTGTCGCGCGTAAATAAATGAAAAAAAAAAAAAAAAACGCATGACGTCGAATAAATCAATTAAATTTTATTTCATTTTATTTATATATTTATTTTGTATATGGGTGAATGTGTTTTAATTTATTTAACATTTTGAACAAATACATTTTTTATATCATAGATTCTAAAGATATTAATCACAGAAAAATTATATAGAAACATCTAATGTTTCCGTTTCACACTGAACTCCAAGGATCTGGATAAAAAAAAAAAACACACACACACATGAAGAGAAAAACAAAAATTCAAGTCGATTAAATTTTTCGTTTGGTGTTTCATAGGTTTACTTATCATTACTCGAATAATAAAAAAAAAACCCTTTTAATTCTATTTTAAATAGCAAGTTATCTTTACATTTCCATGGATCTATCATGGTAGAAATTCAAAAGCCAAAAACGATATAAAAAATCCGTATTTCTTTCTGGATTTGGGGGGAAGGTTTTCTATGATGGGGGAACGTTCTCTATATAGAGAACCTTCCCCCTGGGGGATGATTTTCTATATAGAAAACCTTCCGTGGGGGATGATTCTCTATATAGAAAACATTCCGGGGGGAAGGTTCTCTACATAGAAAACCTTCTGGGGGGAAGAGTCTCTATGGGGGAAGGTTCTCTTTACGATACCGGCTTTAAATACCATATAGAGTAATCGACCAGACCTGTTATGAACTCAGTAAAGTGTAAACAGTTTTAAGCGTTAACAGTCAAGTGTTAACAGTCAAATGTAAACAGTTAAGTGTTAGCTGTAATGCGTAATTAGTTAAATGTAAACAGTCTTAAAGTGTTAACAGTGAAGTTATTAACATGAAAGTGTAAATAGTAATTTAAAAGTGTAATCAATTAAGTGTAAACAGTAAAGTGTTGACAGTAAAGTGTAAACAGTAAAGTGTTCATAGTAAAGTGTTAACAGTAATGTGTAAAATATCAGTTTAGTGTTAACAGTGAAGTGTTATTAACATTAAAGTGTAAACAGTAATTTAAAAGTGTAATCAATTATGTGTAAACAGTAAAGTGTTTTTAAACAGTGAAGCGTAAACAGTGAAGCGTAAACAGTTTTAAAGTGTTAATAGTAAAGTGTTAACAGTGAAGTGTAAACAGTTAAGTGTAAAATATCAGTTTAGTCACTGTACCGTAGAGTTGGAACCTTCCGAATTATTACTCACTTACTACAAAATTGTACTTAACTTTGCATTCAAAGTGTTCATTGAGGAGCGAAACGAGTCAGAAAATTTTTAAGACAATACATCAGCCATAAAATGTCTTATTACTTTGTTCAAATGTATATTGCCAATTCCATAAGGTACTTGTTATTCTTTCAAACATTAACTGAAAAAAATTCCCTGATTTTCATGACATTTTCTTTCCCGATTTTTTCCTGCAGGGAATTTTTAATAAGCATTTCCCTGTTTTCAAGAGTCCGTGGCCACCCTGAGTGTTAAAAAGTAAAGTGTTATCAGTAAATTGTAAACAGTTTAAAAGTGCATGTCAACAGTAAAGTGTTTTAAAACAGATAAATGTAAATAACAAGGTGTACACAGTTTAAAAGTGTTAACAGGTAAGTGTTAACAGTAAAGCATTAACAGTAAAGCGTAAACAGTAAAGTCTTGACAGTAAAGTGAAAACAGTAAAGTCTTGACAGTAAAGTGTAAACAGTCAAATCTTGACAGTAAAGTGTAAACAGTAAAGTCTTGACAGTAAAGTGTCAACAGTAAAGTCTTGACAGTAAAGTGTAAACAGTAAAGTCTTGACAGTAAAGTGTAAACAGTAAAGTCTTGACAGTAAAGTGTAAACAATAAAGTCTTGACAGTAAAGTGTAAACAGTAAAGTCTTGACAGTAAAGTGTAAACAGTTAAGTCTTGATAGTTAAGTGTAAACAGTAAAGTCTTGACAGAAAAAACTTGACAGTAATTTGTCAACAAAAAGTGTAACAGTCACTATATTCTACATATAATAACAACACTACCGGATTGCAATTTTTTTTTAAAAGGTATTGTCAGGAGGAATCTACAATATGAAATATCTAACCAATACCTAGCTTAGGTATAGCCTATTGCAATGTTTTTGGAATGTAGGTCAGGGTTTAAAAAATTACGGAAGACCGTAGGCGACAGGTATGAATTATAATTTATCTGGCGGCCGCCATTAATTATCAGGCGACCGCCACATAATTCATTTGGTGGCCGCCACATAATTGAAGTAGCGACCGCAACATACTTTACGATAAATCAAAACAAAATCAATGTATAACATGTTCTATCTATTCTAGGGTGCTAAATTCATCCTTCCTTTTAATCTTTTTGACACGACAGATCATCGGAGATGCAGAATAACCAAATGAAATGTAACAAAAGATTTATCTGGCGGCCGCAAGATAAATATCATAATTCATACCTGTCACCTACGGACTTCCGTACAAAATGACCACGCCCATGACATTCTGAGTCCCATCCACAAACTCTGAAAAGTAAATCAATAAACAAACACTTATGGATTGAGAGATCGTACCATTTTTGCCAAGATTGTTGGCAATATTGATCGCAAGGGTAATTCATTTTGTTCTATTTTTTAAGGGGAGGGATGGATGCATATCAACCTTTACTTCGTTCATTTTACGGATCAATCGCTCGATGATTGCAATCAAACTTTGAATACTAGTAATACATATTGCATGCGTTCCTGACAGAATCATTTGTATAGACTCAGTAGGGGCTCGTGACTATACCCGAGATAATTATACACGTAAACATAAACTTTCCGGGCGGATACAGGAAATTTACAATAACGGATCGATACCAGACATCAAATTTTGATTTACCTGAATTACATGGGATGACGGGTTTCAATTTCACCTGCGCGTGTCGGCTGCGTTGATGCAGACGGCGAGTTATGGCGTTCTTTGATACAAGTATTCACGATCAGACATTGTGGAACAGTACAGATACGTTACTGTCCGTGGCTCCATGCCCGCCGCCCTGGAAGCCCGGGTTATTGTACCAACATGAGAGGTTAGACACACTAACGGACGCTGAAGTCAGTGTTATCGCACGTCGGTGTGACATAAAGAGGGACGAGCCGTTGGTACTGGGAGCCGGTATTGTGGCCCTTATTGCCTCCGGTGCTTTCATTTTTGTCTTTGTTCTGACAATCATCTATTGCAGGTATTTTCATTTTCTTACCTTAGCAAAATTATTGATTACGTTAGATAATCAAAAAAAAAAAAAAAAAAAAAAAGGTAGATGCCCTAAAGTGACGAATTATACCCCGCGGGAGTTTTTTTTTCTTAACGGATCCTTTCATGATGTGACATTCACTTGTTCAAATTGAAACTCTCATATGAACTCAAAAATTGACTATTTTAATTGGTACAAAATAATAGCTCTTAGCTGCTTTCAGAACTTCATTACCAAGCAAAAAATCCCAAACAAACAAACAAAAAATCATTTCCAAGGAATGCATGTGTCGCCTGCGAAACATAGCGACACTTGGGAATCACTTTTATATAGGTTGTAACACACAAAGTGTGACAGACAGATGGACGGACAGACGGACAAAGTGATCCCTAAGTGTCGCTACGCTTCGCAGGCTACAAAAAAAAAAACAAAAAAAAAAAAAAAAAACACATACACAGTTCCACTTTAAGGTCTTACTCTATGTCACTTCGTCAAAAATTCCTAGAACATGTATTTCAAAATGTAAATTTAAGTGAATTTGCATAATATGAAAATCCTAGGAGGTATGATTATACTTAACAGAGATCTTAGTAATAGTAACTGATTCAGGTCAAGGCTATTAGGTCAAAATGTCTTCATATCAAAATGCAGTACCCTTTGTGGTGAATGTATGTAAAAATATGAAAGGCCTACCATTGATAGCATAAAAGAAATTTGCTTTCAAAACTTCTTGACCTAAAATACAAAACAGACCCAAAGTCAAGGTCATAAAGTCAAAATTTATGATTCTTAAAGTAGTGAATGTATGTATGAAGGCCTATCATTTATAGTATGAAAGAAATCTGCTTTCAAAACTTCTTAACCTAAAATGCTATACAGGGTCAAGGTCAGGGTCACAAGTCAATGTTACAAAATTGAGAATGTGTGTATAAAACATGAAAGCCTACTGTACTATGTTATATTAAAATTGAAATTGAAACATGCATTATAATGAAGACTGTGTGATACTTCCACTGATAGAATGAAAGATATCTGCTTTCAAAACTTTTTAAACCGGACGGATAGACGGACGGACGGACTAGGTGACTCCTATAGACCCCCTAAACTTCGTTTGCGGGGGATATAAAACCCACAAACCCCACTTGGGAAGAAGAAAGTGAGATTGCGGGGGGAGGGGGTATTAGACTACACACGTCTAAGGGGAGGTACGGACATGTTATATCAAGGAAAACATGTATACTAATCAAAGTAATCATCATTAAGGGCTTTCGATAAGTAACAAACAAACAAAAAAACAAACATACGTTATATCATTGTACATGTATAATCATCAATACTCGATGAGACGGAATGTTTATAACAGAAAACAAGGCTGATATCGATATATACAAACGTTATTGATTGAAAACGAGGAAATCGGTCAATCTGTGTATAGCGATAGGGAATGTTTGGCTCAGGGGAAAACTTTTTGTTTTTGGTTGGAGAAAGGGGTTGCAAGCCTATTTAGATGGACTAGGAAAAATGGACCATTCTAGAGGTATTCTGAAGGATGTCTAGCTTCACATTCGACTTTGCATTTACAATAGTAGAAGGGAGAAAGGGGCGGAGGGAGGAGGGAAGGGAATAAGGGAGAGGGAGCGGGAGGGGGAGGTAAAGAGGTGGGAGGCGGGAGAGAGGTACACCCCCCCCCCCCTAGATAGTCTTGTTCTCATTCGGTAACTGGAAATGCACGTTTAATTTTTTTTTCAATATTTTAAATTTTAAAATATTTATTCAAAGTGAGGTTATTTGCATTAAAAGTTTAAACAAATGGAATGCATTAGAATGAAGTTACAGAATCGCCCTCAAGTTGTTGTAAACCATGAAATACTACATTATGTATTTGTGATCAGGTGCAGATATAAGAGAACATTAAGAAGTAGCAAGAGTTCTGTAAGTATTTTAAATCTACTTAGCAAAGCACAAATCGAATGTAACTTATTGAGAAATATATCAATGTAAACAATCTAAAGTAAAACTAAACAACGTAAAGCGTTGAAATTATGATGTCACAGAACATGCAAAACATTTGCTAACATTGATAAAGATCGTTTTGAAGGTGTCCCCTCTATATCTGTGACATTGATAATTAAAAGGGATCTTCCTAATTTCACTTGCATTGACTGTATGAAGTCTGACCAGGATCCGTTGATAGGACACCTCTAGAGTATTTTATGAAATTTGAACCATTCCAATCTGTGACCTAGAACTTTTCCCTATACCCTTGAAGATCATGAAAGGTTTTCCTACAGCCATATGCAGGAAGTATACAATGTTTGACCATGATCCATTGAAAAATACCACCTGTAGAATGTAAACAAGTAGGTCAAACTCCAAGGTCAAGGTCCCAAATGAAGGATTCTACATCAGAAATATCAAAACCCTAGCTACCCCTTATACTTCATGAGATACAAATGTATAAGCCCAGGTCAAAGTTATTTAAAAGTAGATCACACTCCATGGTCAAGGTTACTAGGTCCAAGGTCAATGTCCCAAATCAAAGTTCACACAGAAAAGGAGGTAACTATTAGAAGTCTAAAGTCGAGGTCACACATAAGAGGAGGGGTTAAAGTTTATGTCTAAGGTCAATGCCACTCTTTTTTCAATGATTATTGTTTAAGAGACAAAACAATATTGGAGAAGTAAACATTCTCTGGTTTGTGTATATATTTGGAACAAGTAAGAAACCTTAGTGTTCGTGAATAACAAAATATTTTGGTTAACTATTGGATGAGGGACTGGAGAAAGAAGTCACATGTATCAAATGGAAATTTGATTATTCTATTCGAATCATACACATGATACAGCCACAAATAAATGGAATGAGAAATCATTTTAATTTTCAGAATTCATTCACATCAGAAACAGAGTTGACACCTGGTGGCAATGAGAATGATTCCATAGAGGGAGATAATCCTATATTTTGTAAAAATGAAGAACCTATTTCAATGATGAAGTATGAGGCCATTATGTCGTCAAAGAAAAGCAGGCTTGCCCCAGATGTGGAAATGTTGGACACTATCGGAATAAAACAAGCCACAATGCCAAGTGGATTACAGAGGAACAAATTTAAAACAAAGTCCTGAAGTCAGGAATGTAGCAGAAACTTTAATGATCCAAATTCATATAGACGTCTGATGGCTACAAAATCATACAAACTTGTAAATAAGTCTGAAATCAAGATTATAAATATGTCTAAAATGAATCTCTAGTGTACTAGTGCACTATTTGTGTTTGTAGACCACTGTGATATCCCTTGTAGCCATGTTGTTGTACGATTATGTCTGTTAACCAGTACAATTAACCAAGTACTCATTGACCTCACTTCTTTCCAGTGATATCAAAATAACGATCACTATTTTTAAGGAATCACTCCAACATCTTTTTGATGCTTTTGATTTGTCGATACGTACTTTGGTTCTGTAGAAGTTTGTCAAAGGCGGATATCCCCAATGACCTACTTTTGCCTATGATAGATTCGGATAAAACACTAGTTGACAACATACAAAGTTTCATCAATATCTGTTCTTGAAAAGAATTTAAAAATGAGAAACGTCTATGATACACGGACAAGAGACCCTTTGAGACAATAAAAGCTCACGTGATGAAGGAGACATTACTCCTGGTTTAAGGCTGGTATGACTCTTGCATAAACCTTAAAATTAAGCCAATCACCCTTAACAATTAGGAGAATACATTTTAGATAACTGCTGCAAGTGGCTGCATTTGAAATTCATTAGTAACTGGTCTGGTACAAATAATTAATATAATTATCACATTTCAAAGCAGACAGAGGTATGTGTGAGAATGAATATTCTCAACTGACTCCAAGTCATAAGTATACTTATTATAAAACTCCTTGTGTATGATTTGACTTCACTAGTTCTGAATTTGAATTGTTTTTTTTCAAACAAATGTAAAGCAAAATCATTTTCTATACATACTTATTTTTTAATGACTCGCCAGAACGTTAAAGAAATGATAAACTTCATCATGGTCCATGACGGCCACGACAGTGTTACATTCATTACATCGTACAGGATGGAGCTTCTGATCACTTAGCTCAATGACATTCATATCGTCATTAACGATACCGTTAAAACCAGAACTGGTCATATTGTCATGAATTATATCGTTACTACCATAACTGGTCACATCGTCTTTAACTATATCATTACTGGCACAACTGGTCATAGCTTGCTGGTTATCGACAGTTCCATTACTGAATGAAGTCCCTGTGTCTTCTGTTATCTTAACTTGTTTCCCTTTCCCTTTTTTCCTCCGTTTTTTCTCTGCAGGTTCTGGGTATTTCAGCTGTTCTGTTCTATCAACTTCACAATTCACAACAAACATGGCCCTGTACTGATTATGATATACATCATGCCTGAAATAAGAAAATGTTATGTTCAATTAAAATCTTATTGTAAATTGCAATCTCACAGATTTAAAACAGACATATATGCATGTATATATTTTCATATATAACATATAATGATCAGTGAAAGATAGTTTGGGTTTTGAACAACTGATATGTAAAAATGGAAACTGGAAATTAATCTGATTTTATCATCAATTGGTCAAAAAAAGGTGAAAAAACTTTTTCGCTGGCTCGCTCGCTCCATGTTTTGGTTATTTGGGAATTTAAATCATTGCTTGCTCGCCCCTAAAAATTATTTTCAGATAAAGGAGAATTAATAAGCTTAAAATGGATCAAAGATGCAAAGTGCCGATAGGGCTGGGTATTGCGGACCAAAAAACGTATTGCGATATATTGTGATACAAGATTTCATATTGCGATTTATTGCAATATTAAATCCTTTTATAAATTTCATTATTTTTACAGAAACACATGTTCTTTAACAAGACACAGCTTATGTTTTTATTATCATATCATTGCTTATTCTGTCTTTGGTCAAAGTTTGGTAACACAGAAAATAGAGTAATAAAGCCTTAAACAGTTAAATAAAAGTCATGTTTCTTTCAAAAAGAAAAATAGTTGAAGAACTGTTGAAACTTGAAAACAATTACTGCCAGGCTTCATCATGCACTTGTGAAACATAATGATGTTAAAGTAAGTTCCAGGTTTCTTTTTATTTATTTTGGGGAAGGTGCCTGTCCCTTTTGGGAAAACTGCTGAAATTTGAATTTTTTTTATACAATCATGTACAAACTGTCACCAAAGTCTAACCCCGAATTATCACTTATTAATACTGCTTATGATCAATTGATTTGCTTGAACAGAACAAGTGATGAATAGAAAATAAAAATGCACATAGGCATTTTGTGCTGTCGACTTCCAGAATTGGCAGTCTTTTTCTCATGTGATTTTTTCATAATTCCTCTTTGGGAATTTCAGACTGATTAGAGGTAATTTGGCTTTGGGAAGGGGCAGAAATTCGATCACAAAACAAGGAGAAAAAAACACTGATACGAACAAAAAATATCACAAGATGGGAGACCGATTTCTGTAAATTAAGAAGAATCATGTTGTTTTGAAATAAATATTGAAAATCATTATGAAACAATCTAGAATATAAAAGACAGACCGTCATAACGTCAGCTCATATTTCCTCTGACTGAGAGCATCAATCTCTGATCGCTCAATAAGAACATATATTTTATTGAACTTAAAGCATGAATTTGATTTTTGAAACATATCTTTGCTTGTCATTTTTGACTAGAATACTTTTTATACAACGATTACTCTGTAAAGTAAAATATTGAACCAGAACCGGTATTTTGAAACATAGGGTATTCAAAGATTACATAGCTCGCCTATACAGGTTTTTGTCAGAAACGAGGTTAAAGTTTTTGAAAAGTAGGTCAAAGTCCAAGGTCAAGGTCACTAGGTCAAAGGTCATGGTCTCAAATGAAAGGTCTCGTCACATGGTATCTACATGTGAAATATCAAAGCCCTAACCCTTATAGTTCAAGATATATAGCCCAGGTTAAAGTTTTGTCTACGGACGACGATGATGCCGAGGGTATGGCATTAGCTCTCCGGACTTTTTCGTCCCGGCGAGCTAAAAACGTACCGAGTTACATATTGCAAACGAAAATATAGCGGTGCACCAATAAAACAAAAATAGCAATCCAAGGAAAGCTTATGTCGCCTGCGAAGCGGTTTGATTATTATTCTAGAAAGTGGATCAAAATTATTGGTATCAGTAGAAAAGTCTCGAAATTCATTTGAAATATCAGACCTCTTAATTACAAATTAAAAATATGGTCATTCTCAAAATTTTCAGGAAAGAGTGTCAATCATCTAGGTCAAGGTCACTACGTAAAAATTGGTAACAAAAAGGTTTCATCATAAGAAATATTAAAGACCTATCACCTACCAATTAAAGATATATACAGCCTTAGAAAAGAAGGTCAAATAGCTGGGTCAAGTTCAAAAGGTAAAAAATTGTGGTATGTTTAGAATGGCATTGTTACAAGGAAAATACATGTGAAATATTAAAGCCCTATCACCTACCAATCAAAAGATATAGCCAATATTACTTTTCTTGAAAAGTAGGTCAAATACATTTGTATCTAGATCGAGGTCAAAAGGTCAAATTTTATGGTCTGTGTAGAAAGGTCTTGTCACAAGGAATACACATGTGAAAGCCCTCTCACTTGCCAATCAAAAGATATATCCATTCTTAATTTTTTTGAAAAGTAGGTCAAATATGTAGGTCAAGGTCAAAAGGTAAAAAAAAATTATGGTATGTGTAGAATGGCAGTGTTACAAGGAAAATTCATGTGAAATATCAAAGTCCTATCACCTACCAATCAAAAGATATAGCCAATATTACTTTTCTTGAAAAGTAGGTCAAATATCTAGATCAAGGTCAAAAGGTCAAATTCTATGGTCTGTGTAGAAAGGTTTTGTCACAAGGAATTCACATGTGAAATATCAAAGCCCTATCACTTACCAATAAAAAGATATATCTATTCTTAATTTTTTTTGAAAAGTAGGTCAAATATGTAGGTCAATGTCACTAGGTCAAAATTATTGTATGTGTAGGAAGGTCTTGTCACAAGGAATACACATGTGAAATATCAAAGCCCTATCACTTACCAATCAAAAGATATAGTGAATCTTATCTTTTTTCAAAAGTAGGTCAAATATCTAGGTCAAGGTCACAAGGTCAAAAATTATGGAATGTGTTGAAAGGTCTTGCCACAAGGATTGCACATGTGAAATATCAAAGCCCTTTCACCTACCAATCAAAAGATATAGCCATTCTTAATTTTTTTGAAAAGTAGGTCAAATATGTAAGTCAAGGTCACTAGGTCAAAAATTATGGTATGTGTTGAAAGGTCTTGCCACAAGGATTGCACATGTGAAATATCAAAGCCCTTTCACCTACCAATCAAAAGATACAGCCATTCTTATTTTTTTTGAAAAGTAGGTCAAATATGTAGGTCAAGGTCACTTGGTCAAAAATTATGGTATGTGTAGGAAGGTCTTGTCACAAGGAATACACATGTGAAATATCAAAGCCCTATCACTTACCAATCAAAAGATATAGCGAATCTTATCTTTTTTTCTAAAGTAGGTCAAATATCTAGGTCAAGGTCACAAGGTCAAAACTTATGGTATGTGTTGAAAGGTCTTGCCACAAGGATTGCACATGTGAAATATAAAAGCCCTTTCACCTACCAATCAAAAGATATAGCCATTCTTAATTTTTTTGAAAAGTAGGTCAAATATGTAGGTCAAGGTCACTAGGTCAAAAATTATGGTATGTGTAGGAAGGTCTTGTCACAAGGAATACACATGTGAAATATCAAAGCCCTATCACTTACCAATCAAAAGTTATGGGCTGTGACACCCAAAGTGTGACAGACAGACAGACGGACGGACGGACGGACGGACAACGGACAAAGTGATCCCTAAGTGTCGCTGTGCTTCGCAGGTGACACAATAAAACCGTAAGTAAGTGCCGAGTTGCAAAACTTGAATGAAAGTATGAATATGCAGATCATTTCATCCAGAAACCATTCTTAACTTTTCGAAGTACTATGACCTTGACCTTTGACCCAAAAATCAATAGGGGTCATCCTTGACTCATGGTGAGTATTTGTATGAAGTTTCATTGCACTAGCATGTATCATACTTGACTTATAGTCCGGAAACCAATTGTGGACGCCCACCCGCCCGCCCATCTCAAATCAAATTAAGAGCCAAGTTTTGCAACTTGGCTAAAAACTAATTTGGTGTGGCCTTAGAGAAGTTTTGATAAACACTTACTTTTGACAATCCAGACACAGTGTTGTCATACATGCTGGGCAGTCAAGGACGGCATCACTCTTGGGTAGTTTGCTGGGTTTGTTACCTTGCCCTTTGGGCTGATATGACCTACGATGTTTGTCCACCCATTTCTGATCTTCATCATCCATATCAGGATCATACAGTAAGTTGTCATCCGTCAGAACTTTATGTTTTCCTTTTTTCCTCCTTTTTCTCTCATCTCCTGCTCAAACAAAGACAAGATTTGTTAGTAAACAACCATTCATAATTTAACTGACATATAAAATAAGAGCAATGATATTTATCACGCTGGTCATGATCAATTGTGCCTCATGTGAACTTCATGTGAAATTTACATGAACTTTATGACATTTATGTTTATTTAAAACTTTTATGTTCTAAAAGTTCACATGTTATTCATGTGAAACGAGCACGAACATGAAATTTACATGAATTTTTTTTACATGAAATTCATGTGAAGTTTCTGACAAAATTTCATGTGAATTCAATTTTGCATGAAGGGTGCAAAGAAAAATTCACGAGAAATCATGTGAAGTAAATTTATGAGAAATTCATGTGAAAAATGTTTAACATGAATCTTATGTGAAATTTACATGAATTTCACACAAACTTTCATATGAAATTTATATGATGCTCATTTCATATGAATTTCATGTGAGGCACAATTGGCTGTGTAGCCATAACAATGGAAATTACAGAAAAAGAAAAATCAAGATATCCGTCATGCATGTGACGAGCAGTATGAATTTCATGTAAATTTAATTTCACATGAATGTCACATAGAATAATTCATGTGAAATTCATGTGAAGTAAAATTAATGTGAAATTCATGTGAATTTATTCAATTTATTATGAATATTTTTCACATTAGTGAAACTTTCATGTATTTCACATGAACTATCATCTGAATCTTTTCCTATGAACAATAGGCTGTTTAAAATTTGAAATAAAGTCATTTCACATGAAAATAATTAATGAGTTTTAGCAGCAAAATTGTAAGCGTCATTTTAGGACAAATATCACAAAATTTATGCACAAATTATAAAGGTGAACAGGTTTGCAATTTATTTAGTACTGTGCTGTTTTAACTGAAAGTTCTTTACATATTGAAAAGTATCATTCCACCTTTTTTATCTGAAAAATAATTGAAATACTGAAATGTTTTCAAAAACCGAACCTATGTGGAATGTAACTACACCTTCCTCTTTAAAATTTTACCTGAAGTCACCATTTCTTCTTCATCAGAATCAAAATACACATCATCGTAGTATTTCTGTTTACGTGACGGCCCCTGACTAACGTCTGTATCAGGCTGAGTGGAATGCCCAATACCACTGCTAGACTGACCTACAAACATATCATACATGTATCATAGATACTCAAAGCTGAATGTACATGTACCATGATATACATAGCATATACAGAATACGACACTTAATCTGAAACCTGATACTCTGAAAAGTAAGAAATTTCCGCGAAGGAAAAAAAGTGAAAAAATTGTCTCGGTAAAATGCCAACAGTGATGAATGAGTAATTACTTTTGGTATGGAAAAAGTGTCACAATCATGATCATGATGATATGAGGAAAAGTCAATTCGACGTAAGCAATTATTTACATTTCTTTGCATATGCAAAGCGTTCATAGAGATGGTGTGTGTTTGCAATAAAGAAATAAAATAAAACTACAAGACCCCATGTGAAACGTCATGCACTCTTGCATTTTCGGGAAATTTTTCCCCCAGCAAAAATAATCCGGTTTAAACCTGTTACTCTGAAAATACAAAACCATTTCTTATACAATGTATAAGTTAACTAAACATAGGGTAATCAAAGATTACATAGCTCGCCTATACAGGTTTTTGTCAGAAACCAGGTTAAAGCTTTTGAAAAGTAGGTCAAAGTCCAAGGTCAAGGTCACTAGCTCAAAGGTCATGGTCTCAAATGAAAGGTCTCGTCACAAGGTATCTACATGTGAAATATCAAAGCCCTAACCCTTATAGTTCAAGATATATAGCCCAGGTTAAAGTTTTGTCTACGGACGACGATGACGACGACGACGAGGGTATGGCATTAGCTCTCCGGACATTTTCGTCCCGGCGAGCTAAAAATCATTACTCTTACTCTGATATATAAATCATCAAACATCTGTAGTCACAGTACCATTTACATATGGATTGTCTAGATACAATTTCTTTTCAGATCAATGCATCCATTCCCGAATAGAAAACTTTTGAAAGGGTACATCTTTTGTACATTTTTGGCTTTGGCTTAGATCCAACCCTGAAGGGATCTGGATCCCGTGATCAATTTTGTCAGGAGATGTACATCATGTGTTGCATAAAAATACTTAATGCAGTTCCATGGACGTTTAATATGTTAAAAGTTTAAGCTGGACACACGACCACAGACATCTAATGTGTTAAGATATTAGGGGTATAATACTCTACTTCCGGTTGTTTAATAACAGAAAATTAAATACCACGTTGGCCGAAGATGCACGATTACAGCAATGTTCTTTACCATACATTTTCATGGCGAGTTGAATGAAATATAATAATAATTACAAATTTATCAAATATCCAAAAAAAAAAAAAAAAAAAAAGGTAAAATATGGAAATACATTATGTCTGTCTTTTCGACAACATTGTCATTATACCCCTAATACCTTAAATGGAATCTATGACAACTACAAACCTAGTTATGATATTTTGTGCTCCATACAAACCTGGGCTCCTACGAGCTTTTTCTAGAGCTTCCACTTTGTCATCCAGCTCCTGTCTCATTTCTTTCTCGAAGTCCGATTCCGAGGATTCAGCCCCGGATGTAGACCGACTAAGACGACGTTTCTGATTATGTCTGCCATGTAAGATTATGTCAATGTCATCTTCTGAGCTGAAAGAAGAATAGATACATGATTACAATGAAGATACCTGAATATGATGAAGATACCTGATTATGGTGAAGATACCTGATTATGGTGAAGATACCTGATTATGATGAAGATACCTGATTATGATGAAGATACCTGATTATGGTGAAGATATTCAAATTAAGTCTCCATCATTTATAGTGTCAGAGGAGTTGCAAGCACAAGATTACATAGAGTTATATAGGAGAAAATGACCACACCCATTTCTAAGACCCTGGGGGTCAGGGGCTCAAACAAAATATCAGGTGCACAACTAGACTACAGACCCATCATATTGCAAAAAGAATTAAGTCTCCATCATTTATAGTGTCAGAGGAGTTGCGAGCACAAGATAACATACAGTTATATAGGAGAAAATGACCACACCCATTTCTAAGACCCTGGGGGTCAGGGGCTCAAACAAAATATCAGGTGCACAACAAGACCACAGACCCATCATATTACAAAAAGAATGAAGTCTCCATCATTTATAGTGTCAGAGGAGTTGTCCGGACAAGATTACATAGAATTTAATGACCACGCCCATTTTATAAGACCCTGGGGGTCAGGGACTGAAACTAAATGTCAGGTGCACAACTACACCATGGTCCAAGTAAAATGCATAAAGAATTAACTTTCTATCTCTAACAGTTTCAGAGGAGTTGTCCGGACAAGAATTGTTTATGGACAGACGGACAGACAGACAGACGGCCGGATGCCGGACGAAGGGTGATTGGTCTGAGACCAGTAGAGCTAATAATACTACAATACATTATCAAATAAGTTCTTATATTTTTCTTTCTCGGTCCATTTTCTGCAGGCAAAAAGCGTATGTGAAATTATATTTATACAAACAATATCATGCATTCATTGTAAAACTGAGTCTATTGATAATGACGTAGCTGATTCTGCCAGAGAAATGATCGGGTAACACGGGTGGTTTAACTTCGTTCGATTTTTATGTATACTCTATATATCTGTATATGTGTGAATTTTTGCCTATTCAACGGACCTAGCTGAGGAAACGATGGGTCTTTATAGCGTTTTGATTCTTCTTCAATGGCTAGTGAAAATTTTGGATGGCTAGTAGATTTTGGCAATCAACTAGCCCAACTGGCTAGTGGTCAAAAAAAGTTTTCATGAAGACTGAGACCCTTCCAATTACGATAAGCGATTATGAATTTGATAATCAAATACAATCAGGAAATATAAAACATTTAAAACGCATAGTATTACTTGTATGAAATATTTTGCCGAGTTTCCATAAATTTTGCTGTCAATAAAAAGTAAGTTATGGATAAATCATGAAATATTTCACAGTATTGCAGTGTATCATCATGATTATAAGAATCCAATTACAAAAAACATGTATAATCGATAATCAATACAAGCTCATCAGATTAATCAATTTTCATTACTCCATCAGATTCCCAACACTAGCATTTAGGTTATTTTTCTGAATACCTAAACACCTGTATCAGCAAAATATTGAATAAAACACCGCTAAAGACGGTATGGCCGGATTGCAAAGTAAGTTTTTGTCACCAACTGGGTCAAGGTCATTAAGTCAAATATTACAGCATACACTGAGAGGTCTTGTCAGAGGCAACCTACATGTATAATATAAAGTTTCTACTGTATACTGTTCCTTAGATTTTGCTTAAACCAGGAACTTTAACCAAAGTCTTTAACTAGGTCAAAGTTCAAGGTCAAGGTTACTAAGTCAAATGTTACGGCATAAATTGAAAGGTCTCATCATGGGCAACCTAAATGTATAATATAAGGTTTCTACTGCATACAGTTCCTTAGATTTTGCTAAAACCAAGAACTTTATCCAAAATCTTTAACTAGGTCAAAGTTCAAGGTCAAGGTTACTAAGTCAAATGTTACGGCATAAATAGAAAGGTTTCATCATGGGCAACCTAAATGTATAATATAAGGTTTCTACTGCATACAGTTCCTTAGATTTTGCTTAAACCAGAAACTTTAACCAAAATCTTTAACTAGGTCAAAGTCCAAGGTCAAGGTCACTAGGTCCAATGTTATGGCATAAATTGAAAGGTCTCATCATGGGCAACCTAAATGTATAATATAAGGTTTCTACTGCATACAGTTCCTTAGATTTTGCTTAAACCAGAAACTTTAACCAAAATCTTTAACTAGGTCAAAGTCCAAGGTCAAGGTCACTAGGTCCAATGTTATGGCATAAATAGAAAGATCTCGTCATTGGGTAACCTAAATGTTTAATATAAGGTTTCTACTGCATACATTTCCTTAGATTTTGCTTAAACCAGGAACTTTGACCAAAATCTTTAACTAGGTCAAAGTCCAAGGTCAAGGTCACTAGGTCCAATGTTATGGCATAAATTGAAAGGTCTCATCATGGGCAACCTAAATGTATAATATAAGGTTTCTACTGCATACAGTTCCTTAGATTTTGCTTAAACCAGAAACTTTAACCAAAATCTTTAACTAGGTCAAAGTCCAAGGTCAAGATCACTAGGTCAAATGTTACGGCATAAATTGAAAAATCTCGTCATGGGCAACATACATGTATAATATAAAGTTTCTACTGCATACAGTTCCATAGATTTTGCTTAAACCAGGAACTTTAACCAAAATCTTTAACTAGGTCAAAGTCCAAGGTCAAGGTCACTAGGTCAAATGTTACGGCATAAATTGAAAGGTCTTGTCATGGGCAACCTTCATGTATAATATAAAGTTTCTACTGCATATAGTTCCTTAGATTTTGCCTCAACCAGAAACTTTAACCAAAATGTTGACGGCAGACGGACAGACGGACGGACGGACAGATGGACATCGTCAATCTATAGACCGGAATTGCTTTGCAATCCGGCCAAAAAGTACCTTTAAGTACCTTTTAGTTCAAGTAACCGAACTAACGAATCGTTAAGAAATATCCTCAGTTCAGAAATATCTGCTCGACAAGCGATCAAATTGATCGTAATTACAACGAAAAGAATAGCAGTTTAACATGTTTAACAAATGAAGAAATAAAAAAAGATTATTTAGATAAAAAGACAGAGTATCTGATTGAAATTTCAACCGATACCGTAATACAGTTTTCCGTAGTAACTGTAATCATATTCATAACGCAACCTCTGCTACAGGCTTTTGTCTATTCTTTTTTAAAATTTCAAGTCATTTCCTCATCTTTTTTCAGGTTGGATCCAAAGCCAATCTGGTTATTTCCCAAAAGAGTTATATGTCCAGATCAAGGCATAATTTTATGTCCAGATCAGGCTTTTTTCATCTTATTAAATTTTATTTTCTAACCAAAGAATTTGCGCATAAAATTAAATGGTTTTATTAATATGTGGGATTGAACAACATGTCCTGACCAATCATAGCCAAGCTCTAGAAATACGTCAATCTATAGTTAGTTTCAAAGATGGTATTTTAAGCAATTAGGAAGTATCTTCTCTGTAATTGCTAAAAATAGCATCTCCTAAACTAACTATAGATTGACATATTTTTAGAGCTTGGCTCTGATTCGTCTTTTTTTTTGGGGGGGGGGGGGGGGGGGGGGGGAAGGTTCGAATGCTGGACGTTTCGGTACAAGTAGAGACGTTTCGGTACAACAAAAAGACGTTTCAGTACATGAATTTTTTTATGATATGAGGTAATAATAACTTTGTGTTTGGTTTTTGTTTTAATAAGTTTCTTTGCAACATTAGAACTTGACATAATATGTAGACCTCTTAATTTTATAAATTGAAATGATGTTTAAGAAGCATTCTTTGATGGATCGGACTCCAAAGACAAATTGATGATAAAAACATAAGCTTAAATAAAATAATATTTTGGAATTTGAGTTAAACAATCACGCTTTTCCACTCCACTAACTTTTCGGGACATGATTGAGGGGGGGGGGGGGGGGGGGGTTACTATGGTAGTAAACAACATATTGATAATATCCTCTCTAATCAGTCACTAATTAGGTGATGTACAAAAACAAAAACATGTACCGAAATGACCTAAATCATGTACCAAAACGTCTTTGTCATGTTTGTACCATGTACCGAAACGACTTTCTTCTATGTACCGAAACGTCCTTGTACCGAAACGTCCCGCACCCGGGGGTTCAATTCACATATATCATAAATGTTAGAATTATGATGATCGAGGCTTTGATTGGTCTTGACGTCACCACACACTTTCACATTTGACACAAGCAAGGCGGTGAAACGGTGTTATAGGAGTCACTTTAAAATAGCGATAATGTCTGTTCTACAGCACATCATACGAAAAGGAGAGAATTTGTCAGTCGATAATATGTCAAATTTAAGGTAGGCAGATCTTAAACACCCTAAACACCCTGGTTAAACTTGCCTGAAAATCGGTCCAACTCAGACAGAAAATATGCAGGAATTGGCTGCAGTGAAGACAGAAAATAACCGAATATTAGCTTGATCAAGCTATACTAGTAATATCTCAATTTGCAGTTTTTCCCAGCCTGTATTGATATCTCAACTCAACTTATATTTATGACACAAGCAAGGCGGTGAAACGGTGTTATAGGAGTCAATTTAAAATAGCGATAATGTCTGTTCTACGGCACATCATATGAAAAGGAGAGAATTTGTCAGACGATAATATGTCAAATTTAAGGTAGGCAGATCTTAAACACCCTAAACACCCTGGTTAAACTTGCCTAAAAATCGGTCCATCGCAGACAGAAAATATGCAGGAATTGGCTGCAGTGAAGACAGAAAATAAACGAATATTAGCTTGATCAAGCTATACTAGTAATATCTCAATTTGCAGTTTTTCCCAGCCTGTATTGATATCTCAACTCAACTAATATTTATTTAAAGTCGGTTTGCACATGTGAACAACAAACACTAGCTCTTAAGAGCTATTTACCGACATTTCATAGCAAGTACCGGTATCTGACAATCAAAATTATAATCAATTATAAGATTCATGTAGTCAATATACATAGAACTATAGTGCATCTACAGACAGGTCCAGGTGTAATAGGGAAAAAACAAAAAACGCAGTGTATTTATTTCAGGTGTTTTCTACAGGTAAATCAGAAAACACAGTGTTATTGTATTCCCCCTCTGTCACTTTCATCCCCCTTTGTAGCTGCTATATGCCCCTCTGATGGAAGGTGTGAAAATCGCTCAGGTGTGGAAGTTACCCTGACAAAAGGCCAGGTAGTGGCATTTATACTAGAAGGAAATATTAGATACCATTACATGTATGAAGGCTGTTTTCTGTTTATTTTTCAAAACTTAACAAACACTTGAAGTTTTAACATGTATAAAAGTGTATTTTAATTTCATAATTTAAACTTTATAATATCCACTAATTTTATAATAAATTGAAGTTTGTTATTGGACATTCAAAAACTGAAATTAAAACATGCTAAAATATAAGATAAAATTATTTTATAATTATACTTTTTTTTCTTTCTAATATCCATAATTATCTTTTTCTTTTTCTTTTTTTTCACAAACTGAAATTCAAACATGCTAAAATATAAGATAAAATTATTTTATAATTATGCATAATTATCTTTTTCTTTTTCTTTTTTTTTTTCTTATTCTTTTTTTTTTTTTACATATGGATATCTGAAAGAAAAAATATACATAAAAACAAAACAATGATTATAAAGAATCGATTTCAGGGTCAGTGCCCCCCCCCCCCCTCATGAATTTGACCAATACTTTCAGCCGGTAACACTGCCTGTGCAAACAACATATACCCCTGTGTTAATCCTATCTGTTTAGCTTAGGTGACTTCTCCGGACAATGATTTCCCACGCCTCAGAATATGAACTAGATAAAACACGGGAATTATAAATTTTAGAGTCCTCACAATTATGGCCGGGGTATTGGAGTTTGATATATATTTTATGTCGTTTAAACAGTCATAAAGTGTTTGTATATCAAGTTCTCCCAGATTTTAAGTAAAAAACTTCACGATTTTTTTTTTCATAAATACTAAAGATGGGTAAATTATTTTGCGCTCCTGTAACAGTCAGATTTTTTTTGACTGACAACAACATTTATATCGTTACGCGATAAACTTATGGCACGTGACGGTACGACGTGAATCAAGCAATACATGTAAACGTTTTCTCGTAGCGGGGGGTATGTCAATATAGAAATATACAATGTACACATGTATTTTGATAATGTAACACGTTTCATCATACAAAGGAATGTTTAAAGTACGACGGAAAATGAGATAAACGTACGTGCGTAGTACAGGGGGAAGCCACAAAAGCCGTTTCTCTAGTAAATACAAGCTTGCTGTGGACTACAAGACGTTTAACACCTGGAACCAGGTATAAATCAATAAACACATCGCGGTATTTACATATGTATGTCTTTTAAACGACACGGTTTAACTTCCCGTCTAAATAGGACCTTAATATAATATATTGATCTTTGAAATTTACCATCACGGACATTTCACTGACGTTCAATCGTGTATTTATCCCACAGACTAGGAATTTACAGCATGGAGTACATCGGATACGAAGGGGGGGGGGGGTGTACCAATACTATGTTCTCAAAACCTGGCAAGTCGGGCGACTACGCTATTTTAGTTGGTGCCGTCTACGTCGCCGGAGATTATTAAAGTGGCGTTCAGTGAGCCGAGAGTCGTGGTATCGACAGATATTCAATATCTAGATAAACATGATAAATAGACAATCCCCAACACTTTACCCTTTCTTTTTTTGTTAAATATTAGGGAATGAAAGAGAGAGTTACGTGAAATGTATTTGCGGCATCTAAATATTTCTGCAATTACATTTTTTTTTCATAATATTTTTTATAATAAAATAGCGAATATTACGTCGGCGCTTTGGGCCGGTAATTTTGTTTTTTTTTTTTCGATATGCTTTTTTAATTTATTAACAAAGTCGCAGTCTACCTTCCCTTCAAAAAAAAGTAAGAAGGTGGCGGAATCGAGGAATGGCCAGGCCTAAAACGGCGGAATAGTAAGAATTTTTTAGTGTTGTAAATGTAGAAGCAGAGTTTGTGAAATGTATTGGTTTTAGCGGATTTGCTGATAAAAAAAATTTTGGGTCCGATAAAATCGCACTTTATATCTTTTATTTGTACAGATAAAAATCCCTAAATGTCCTACATTTAATTGGAAGATTTCAAGAACTCTGCAAAACTCTACAAAAGACTACAAGACTCTACAAAATTAAACGATTAGGTCCTATTCAAAAGCAATGGTAAACTACCTACACTCCCCCCCCCCCCTCTTTTGTTAGTCCCCTACCGGTAACGCCGAAAACCCTTTTCTAAATTTTCAAGACATGAATAGACAGTCGTTATACTGTGCGCAGTCAGCCAAAAAGTTGTGAAAAACAAGTTGATTGTCAACCCCTCTGCCAGAAATATACTTGGACTAGGTAGAAGATTACCGTACCTGCGTACCTGTAAAATATAATTGCATTACCGCGCCCGCCCGAACCCCCCCTCCCCTCCCTTTTTTTTTGAAGAAAATCAATGGATGGGATATTCACCGTTTTTAGAACTATAAAGCAGCAGACAGTGTTGTGAGTCGGGAATTTCTGTTGGTTTTTTTTTTTTTTTTTTGGGGGGGGGGGGGGGGGGGGGGGTCTGGAATAAGTCAGTACTATAGAGGATATTTTATTGTCATTCCGTATAGTTCTTCCCCCCCCCCCTCTCTCTCTCTCTCTCTCTCTCTCTGAATATTCTCTCTCTTAATTTTTCAATTTCATTCAACTTATTTGGGGTACGACGAACAAAAAAAAAAAAAAAAAATAAATAAATAAAAATAAAGTAAAACGAATAGAATAGAATAGAATAGAATAGAATAGAATAGAATAGAATAGAGGCCGGAAAAAGTGAATAATAACTATTCATAACCAGAAGTCTCTGATGAGACTGAAGCTCTCCTGGTTGATTTGTACATATACACTCAAGAGAATGAATGCTCGGCTTCACCTCGCCTAATACCACTTTTTTCATCGACCCAATATATTTCTGTTACCCCCCCTGAAAACACTGTATAACAAATTTATCTCGCTGAATTGCTTTTGGTTTGTGTATCTTACGTCAACATATTTTAAAGCATTTTGGTGATGTCAAAAGCATAAAGGGTCTTAGTAGAAGCAGGATATCAAAATAATATCCTGTTAGTAAAATAATACAACATAATATTTGGTTCTTCTCGTCCAATCAGATTGCAAGAAATTTGCCAGAGGCGGGATAAATGTATATATCAAGTTTTTTTTATGAGAACCAACAACCACATGCCAATGCATATCCATCAATTTCTAATTAATTTTTTTCATCAAAATTCAGAGCAAAATTTTTTTTTTCCAAAAAAAAAAACGGTGTCTTTCCCCCCCCCCCCCCCCCCCCAGAGAATATCAAATGGACCGTGCCTTAGATTTCTCTAGAATGTGAGAGAATTTCTAAAAATGTGTGTATATGTAACATACCATATGTCACAGATGGTTTTATTTTTCGAAAAATGTGGGTCAAAGGTCAGGGATGGGGTCAAAGGTTAAAAATTTGGCTCCAAAAGATGAGCATTCTCAAGATACATAGACATGCAATATATGACAGCTATATTATCTTTAATACCCTTTCATCAGAATTTAGTTGAATGGAATATATACTGACAGTCGGATGGATAGACAAACAGATGAACAGACAGACCTACCACTATATGCCCTTTGATAAAATTAAGACTAAAGGCATAAGTATTGCATTGGATACTCTATAAAGATATTTCCTTCTTTCTTATACTGACCAGTGAAAATACTTAGATCAAGTAATCAGACAGTTTCAGATTGAAATTAAATATAATAGGACATGTGGCCTACCGAGTGAAAAAAGTATCGGCCATTTTTTTCTAAAACCTAAAAAGGTTTTAGGCTATTCTTTTAGTAAATGTAAAACAATGTAAATAGAATATTGAACATCAAGAACATGAACTTTTAGGGTGAATGTGGTATTAATGTAGACAGAAGCTAATTATTAAAATATAATACAAACTATTTTTACATACCGGTTATAATGAAATATTTGATCCTCTATAGAAAACATTTTTACCATATATCCCAGTTCAGAATAAGGGTGTTCCATGAATATTTTAAAATCTGCATGAGGTTAAAATGATGTTTTTGATTGGTCAAATTGTAAAAGGACAAAATGACTCGAGGTCCAATTGACAAAAAGGCCTGAAACATTTGTTTATAACCAGTAATTTATGGCAGGAACAGGTATCGTACCCAGATAGCTCAGTTGGTAATAGCGTCTGCCAAGATAGCAGAAGGTCTTGGGTTCGATTCACGGTCCAGTCACATCTTTTCCTCTCCTGTTACAGAATTGGCGCCAAACTAAATGACTCAAGGTGAAGTGGAGTTTTGTGTGAGGTTTCCAGTGCATGGAAACCTGAAAAATTGGTTGAGAGGAGTGTGGCAGGAACCAACATCGTGCCCAGATAGCTCAGTTGGTAAGAGCGTCTGCCCTGATAGCAGAAGATCTCGGGTTCGATTCCTGGTCCAGTCACATCTCTCCCTCTCCTGTTACAAATTTAACTTCTATAAATACTAAATTTGGAATTTTGTAAAATAAAACTTACACAAGGACCTTTCATTTGGCAATGTGAAGGATGCATTATTGCTATTTTATTTGATAAAATGATCAATCTTTGTGATTCTGGTGTTTCCATTTATCAGAAAGCACAGCTCAAGTCCGTGATCACTTAGGACATTCTACTCTTGCAACAAAAAGTCTCACTACTCTCTCCAAAAATCTTACACCTTAAACAATTAAAAAATAAGTAAGAAATACATGAATTTTGATTGTTTGTTATCTTTCTTGCACTGTATAAACATAATAGAAAAGATTTTCAAGTTGATTGATTGATCAGAGGAAATTCCGAAACTATCCCCTAGCGTTTCTATAGAATTGAAGATAAAATCCTGGGTCAGATCCCAAATAAAATATGAGAATAACTAAATTTCAGACTCATCTATGATAATATTGTAAAATGGCAATAAAGGAAGATTTTTGTAGAAGTTTTCCTGGGTTGAAATATTTTTGTATGAGTTGGCTTTTACAAATGAATTTTTTAGTATTTTTTTTTTTTTAATTTTTTTTTTTAAATTTGATTAACACATAGTAGATATGCCTATAAGGCATCTCTTGTTATATTTTCTACTATTAAAACATGTGTCACTTGCTTTAATGTAAACATTATGAAAATTTCATCAAACCACACAGTTTTACATCCCATTTGGGGTGGTACTCCAAGCAGTGGAGGAATTTATAAGAAGAAAGATGTAAGAGTTACCTCCCCCCTCCCCCCCCCCCCAAAAAAAAACTTACACAAGCACAATATTCCTTTCATTTGGCAATGTGAAGGATGCATTATTGCTATTTTATTTGATAAATTGATCAATCTTTGTAATTCTGGTGTTCCCATTTAACAGAAAGCACAGCTCAAGTCTGTGATCACTTAGGAAATTCTACTCTTGCAACAAAAATTCTCACTACTCTCCTCAAAAATCTTACACCTTAAACATGTTAAAAAAATAAATAATTAGTGAGAAGTACATGCATTTTGATCATTTGATATCTTTCTTGCACTATATAAACACAATAGAAAAGATTTTCATGTTGATTGATTGATCAGAGGAAATTCCGAAACTATCCCCTAGGGTTTCTATAGAACTGAAGATAAAATCCTGGGTCAGATCCCAAATAAAATATGAGAAAAACTAAATTACAGACTCATCTATGATAATATTGTAAAATGGCAATATCTTTGTTTATTTATAGTTTCTGTCACTTATATGTACTCTAAATGCATGTAGAAAGGGTAAGAGAAAATAGCCATATACCCATTTTCCATAATCCTAGGGAACAGGGACTCAAGTAAAATACTGTAATGACATCTAAACTGCAAACCGATAATATTTTGGAATAAATCAATTAATTATTATCCATAAATTCTGGGAAATTAGCTATCATGAGATCACATGTAGTTTAATAGAGAGAAAACAACAACCACACCCATTTTCTAAGACCCTTGGGGTCAGAGACTCAAACAAAATATCAGGTGAACAACGAGATTAGACCCATCATATTGCATAAAGAATTTAGTCTCCATTATTTATAGTGTCGGCACTGTAAGCATAAGATTATATGGAATAATATAAAAGAAAATGGCCACACCCTTTTCTAAGACCCTGAGGGTCATTGGCTCAAACAAAATATCAGGTGCACAACTAGACTACAGACCCATCATATTGCAAAAAGAATTATGTCTGTATCATTTATAGTGATAGAAGAGCTGTCCGGACAAAATTACATAGAATTTAATGACCACGCCCATTTTCTAAGACCCTGGGGGTCAGGGACTGAAACTAAATGTCAGGTGCACAACTAGACCATGGACCAAGTAAAATACAAAAAGAATTAAGTTTCTATCTCTAACAGTTTCAGAGGAGTTGTCCGGACAAGAATTGTTTACGGACAGACGGACAGACAGACAGACGGACAGACGGACGGACGCCGGACGAAGGGTGATCGCATAAGCTCGACTGGTCTGAGACCAGTAGAGCTAAAAAGCAAACAAAATGTATTGCGCACGCGAACAGACCGGCCTTTTTAATACATGTAATTTTCATCGACAAATGGCCAGTAGCTCTGAATCGAACGTGGATAATCTTTAGAAATATTTACAATGCGTGAATGAAGTCTTTAAGACAGCGTTCTATTCTATCGTACACCTTATACTCGCAGATTAGACGTTGCCGTAAAATGACTTGTCACGGCGCGCTGATTGTACGTTGGAACATTTTTTATTTGAAGACGGATTTACAAGACAATGTTATTTCCTTAGATAACAGGGAGTTTGTTTAACTTGAAAACCTTGGTAGCCAATTGGGCCCCTGGCAACAGAAAATTTAGGGGCCCAGCTTAAATTTTAGGAGCCCAATTTTTCTTCGGCATTTTTTTTGTAATCACAATTATGAAAAGGATGAAAAGCAATATTTGATTAACTATTTTATGACAATTCAACATGAAATGATGACACAATAAAATTGCAAGATTAAAATTCCATTTCCATCTCTAATTCAAATAAGTTTCTTTCTACTACGCTTTGATTTGTCGTATTCTTTAAAATAAGAGGTATCAATTGCTTTCCTCTTACTTTGAGGTTTTCCTACCCCTTTAATGAAACGCCACATGCCGCTGGGTGTGCGACACTCGCCCCCTCAAATTCTTTATATAAATTGCAATATGAAACTAAGGAGTGATCTTGGTAATATGAGCGCTTGATTTCACAACGGCGCACTCCTCAACTATAGATAAGCCCATGATTGACTATGATTTTTGCCTCGAACTAAATGGAACGGAAAAATACGAAACGGATTTTTTTAGGACAAGATTTTACTCAGTCGCCAGTTGGGCGAGTAATTTCCGAATTTGAAGTCGCCCAGCGCCAAATTTAGTCGCAAATGCGACTGGGCGAGTGCTAAACAAACTGCCTGGATAAATAGATAGATAGATAGTAACCAGCGATCGGAAATTAACCAGCGACCGGAAGCTATGCATGACAGATTTTTTTTTCATGAATACGTACGACTCGTCGGTGAAAAATTATAGCGCATGGCGGTGTCTGGGAAACAAAGAATGAATTTTATATGGCCGGGTCTACATAAAATAAATACGATAAATTAGAGAAACAAGAGGAGAGCGATTGCAAACTTGAATACCGACTTCTTTGAAAATTAATAGATTGGAGTCCATGGCTGAACATAAAGTACAAATACACAATGTATTTATTTCAATAAAAATGTTTAAACCTAGAATTGATACGTACATTTTTTTGTACATGTATGCAAAGACGGGGTTCATCTATAAACTTTATGTATATTGTCAGATAGTTAAACTGGTAAACTGTAAACAAATCAAAATAATTTGGGCCTATTTGTATATGAAATTTTTGTTCTATTTCCAGTTACTCAATGTTTTTTTTTCTTCCTTTTTTAAAGAAATTTATATATAAAATCAAAATAATAAGTTTGTAAGAATATGATTTTTATTTCATTTCTACTTACCCATACAATTTCTTCTTAATTTAGAAAATCATGAATAAGGATAACTTTAATTCAAATGATATAATGAATATGAATATAATTAAATATGAATAATAAAATAATCAAAATTGGGATAACTTAAATTCAATATATGAAAAAAAAAAGTTTGATGAGTTTTTTTTTTTTTTTTTTTTTTTTATTTCTACTGAATAAATAAAATTTTAAACAAGTAAATTTTTTAACAATAAAAATTCTTTCTTAGAAAGGTGACAATACATCTGTGTGTCCTGTATAGGTGAGGGGAGTTGTTAATTGGCTCAGGTAATAAACATCCCCAATAACACCCTACTACAGGTAAAGTCGCTCTAGGATGGCTCAGGTAAAAACACCTGAAAAACACTGCGTATTCTGATTTTTTCTGCACTGTGTTTTTTGTTTTTTCCCGATTACACCCGGACCTGTCTGTAGCTATAATATCTACATACTAAAGACATGCAGCATATACATAAGCATAACTAAAACTAACTAATATCTACGTAATAAAAGGCATGCAGCATAATGTATTTAAAGCAGATAAAGATTACTGTCCGCGCGGCTCACTTCGGAAACTGGATAAACGCGATTTTGAATACTTTGTTGTACATAAAACGTAATGAAATTGGCACCATTCAATAGATCTCCTTTAGTCGTAAATTTCAGTATAAGTTATACGATAGTCAGCAGGTTGGGGAAAACTTCAAATCGAGCTATTATTGCTTGATCAGGCTATAATAGCTAGAACAAGCTATTGCCTAATAACATTTTTCAATACAAATTTAAATTAAAATCAAAATTTTTGAAAAATATTCACTGATTCCATATGTACTCGATATATATCAAAATTTTTAACAAGACACATATATTCAAATATGGACTGATGATGAGCAACAAGATTTTGATAAAACGAAAAATTTGAGGTTCTTTATCTCCTTATCTGTTGGTATTTCAATAGAGGTTTCTATACAAAAGTTGTAGTATTTTATCAGTACTAGTGCGACTTGTAAACAAAATTTAATTATCATCAATTTTTTATTTTTTTCTTAAGAAAAAAATAGATTTATGATAGCTACATGGAGCTATTATAGCCCGATCGAACTATTATAGCTTGATCTGAAGTTTTCCCCAACCTGGTCAGTGCTTGCAATCAAACATTACATACAAAACAAATTTTAGATGGGCGATTTCCCCTGCTAATTTTTCCCATGACGTCGTGACGCTGTCCATAGACTCTATGTTAAACTCTGCGATGTCATACTAAAATTCAACATTGAAAACGTCCCATCTAAAAAGTATGTTGTCTCCATCATATAATTGCATAAACTCACGACCATATATCATATACCAAAATTTACGACTAAGCGAGATCTATTGAATTGTATCAATTCCATTTAAACTTTTGCGTGACACAGTATTCAAAATATCGTTTTAATATCAAGTTTCCGAAGTGAGCAGTAGTACTTGTCAGATACTGAAATTCCTCTGACTGACAACAAAAATACAAAAGTCTCTATTATATATAAACCTGTCTGTAGCTCCCTGATCACTGTCATCTTCCTCCTCTAAGTAGTCGTAGTGCTTAAACTTGTCAAAGTACATTCTGCAGAGTGAAAACTAAAAATTAGGATGTTTCGTATTTCTATCGTTTGCGTTTTTACTAATACCCTGACAGTGTCGGTATTTTTATATCCGGAAAGTCATGGATCGACGACTGCAGCAGGTAGTGTGGATATCAAAAGAAGAAAAATGAATGCTTAATTAAATGATTTTTTTTTTATTGTTTCATCTCTGAAGAAAATGAAAAAAAAAATTAAAATGGCAAATAAACAGTAAATACCACTTTTGATCTAATAAATCGAGATAAAATGGGTTGTGACATATATAATGGACAGGGGCGTAGCTAAAGTTTTTTGAAGTGCACGCCAAATATACAAAACATATGAAGCCGAAGGCTTCATCCGAGGCGCGCAGCGCCGAGAGGGGGAGGGTGCGGGAGGGGATCATCCCTCCTGCAGGTGGGGGTTCGGGGGGCCTCCCCCGAGAAAATTTTCAAAATTTCAACCCAAATCCTTGCTTTGTAGATTACATCTTTATAAAATTGAGACTATTTTTTTTCATAGGAAATTACTCTCAATATTAAGGAACTGCAAAAATTTAAGTTGTGACTAGAATCCATCTTTCAAGGTTAAAATCGTCTCATTGACAGACATGGAAAAAGTTAAGTTAAATAAAGTAAAATGCACAAACGCCGAACAGGTCAATTTAAAAAAAAAACCTGTCTCATCATTCTGAATTTTCAGAAAAAAATGGAGGTAAGCAGTTGGCCACATCTTTCATTTGATACGCCTCGGTACTACTAAAAATTTGAAGCCGCTCATTTTGGACTAAAAAGTTGTCCGGCTAATTTCATGTGGGAGCTATACTTTTTAATTATTTTTTCATCTTTGAATCATAATTACTTGAAGTACCACTGATGAGGATTCACTTCCTAAACATGAATGTCAAAAAGACTTACCAAGAGGAATAGGTATTTTTGCTAAAAAAAGAAGAAGAAGAAGCAATTTTGGAGAAGATGGCGATATTTGAAGTGTAAATTGTATGAGACAATCTTCTTGTGGGCTATTTTCCATAAATTTCACAGAAACTCTCTCTCTCTCTCTCTCTCTCTCTCTCTCTCTCTCTCTCTCTCTCTCTCTCTCTCTCTCTCTCTCTCTCTCTCTCTCTCTGAGAATTCCGTGCACATTTTTTCTCTACCTCCGCGATGTGCACGCCATGGCGTGCTGGCGTATACTGGGTAGGCAGCTACGCCCCTGATGGAGACTATTTGGGGCCGAATAATGTCCCCAGAAAGTGGCAAAAGAAGAGTAACTATAGAGCACAGAATGAAGATTTAGAAAAATGACAGGGAAATGTTACAACTCTATACCTTCTTGAAGAAAATTTCAAATAAATTTTCATGCACCAGACATGTGTTTCGGATATTTTAAAAATCTTCATCAGTAGTGCTTAATTCCAGCCAAGTGATTTTGAGGAGCCGCCAAAATTCATTTCAGTTTCGAAAGACATTTTTTTTCTATTTCCAAGTAGGAAGAACTTCTATGAATAATGAATTTGACGTCTTAGTTACTCGTTATTTAAAGAACCTTATATTTCTATTGATGTAGGTTGTAGTTCATAAAATACCCACAAATGACATATTTTAAGGATATTCCGGTGAGTGAACAAGGTAACAACTTTCAACTTGAAAATTGGATATATTCGTCATGCCGTCTAGCATTCGTTGATATCGGTACCAGAAATATCCGACCAAATTTGAGGGAGCTTTTTTCTCTGACGAGATTTGGACAACTCGTTTTTTGAGACGATAATCAAAAGTCTTCATTGTTCACTGTGTCCATCTTCTATTTTTCAACACGTTCCTCCAGAAATAATTATGTTTGGCAAACTTTGAAATCACTGGTTTTGCATTTGTACTTCTAGAACACAAAAGTTTTAAGTAGTAAAATAGCTAAATAGTCTTCTGTAATTGATCGTATCATATAAACTCAATGTACATGTACGTATTCATTCTCCTTCCTTCAATTCATAAAAATAATAATAAAAAAAACCCCACACAATTCGCAAAATACAATTTGCGAACAGCCCGCTTTTATTCAAGCATTGTACAATTCTCATAAACAAAAACATAGTATCATATATTTTGACTGTTTTGAATTTCCAAAATATTCATTGTATAACAATTCAAATGAGAGGTCACTTTTGTTTCCAACGAAGCATATTTACATCAGACCCAGGGGAAAACAGAGAGAAAAACCCTTTTTCGGGATAAAAACCTCTGAAACTGGGCAAGATATAAATCACGTTAATATATCTATTTCATCAAATATTCTGTAATATATTTTTACAATAAAAATAATATAAGCTGAAGAATACTTTTCCATCTCGTTTTAAGTTTTACACAAATTATCGAAATTTAAAAAAATTCCAAAATATATTTTGCTTTGGAGCGGTGAATATACGGCTAGAGAAGACCACCCTTGACCACTCTACAGTGACCAGTACTATACTCTAATCTGATTGGTTATTGCCGGAGTTGACTTATAGCTTCCACCCCGTTTGTCAGTCTGTCCGTCTGTCCCCCACATTTTAGTTTTCCAGACTTTTTTTTCGCTGTCGTTGCAGATATTGATCTCATTATTGATATGAGAGTTTATCTCAATGTGATACATATCAAGTTCGAGTTTGGTTCCGATTGACCATTTTTTACAAGAGTCATGGCCCCTGGACTTAGCACATTTAATGAAATTCTCAGTTTTCTGGATTTTTCTCGGCTGTTGTTGTAGATATTGAAATAATTTATTATATGTGATTACATCTTAATTATACAGATCAGGCTCGAGTTCGCTTTTGATTGACCTAGTTTCACAAGAGTTATGGCCCTTGGACTTAGCAAATTTCATGAACTTATCAGTTTCCAGTCTTTTCATGTCTGTTCTTGTAGATATTGAGCTGATTTTTGGTATGCAGATACATTATAGTCTGATCAAGAATAAGTTGAAGCTGGGTTTGATTTTTTTGTTCTTACAAAAGGTATATGGCCTCATAGCAAAGGACTATGTATGGTTTATATTGTAAAGTGGCCTCCTTTCTGGGCAAAATCTTAAAGTTTCATTAAGAAATGAATTTGTACCAATATTTATTCTGCAATGTATGCTACTTATGAAATGATACATAATCTTTCATTTCCTTTCTTAATTTCTTAAAATTTGGGCTTGGAAAATGGTATATTTTGTCAAATTTCTGGAAAAACGTCATTTTAGGGCTCATTTTCGACAAACTTCCATTAAATTAGTATCGAGCGGGCTTCTGAACAACTTTTATATTTCGATATGTTGTTACTTTTGCACGTCTATAAGTGCATACATAAGGAAAAAGTTGTTTACGGTCCCGCTCAATGTTATCTCAATGAAAATAATCAAGAATTATGCTATTTTTCATGAAAAATTGACAAAACCATCGGTTTTCATGATATTTACGCAAAATTTACAATTTCTTAGAAAGCGAGTAATAGTTTCTGTAACGCTAGTATTTCTCAAAATATAGATATTCAACTCTCTAAAAATAACAACACAATTTATTTTTGGAGAAGTCGACTTTAGGGGGCCACTTTACTATATATACCATATATATACTCCTTTCGGTATATTTTCCTGTTTTCCAGACCTTCTTCTAAAACATATATTGAACTGATCATGTTTGATTCATCTTTTCATGTAAGTACAGGTCAAGGCAGAGTTGAAGGACATAGATTAATGCCGGCAGGGGACTTATATCGCTTGCGATTCATAAATTTATTACCAATGATACAACAATACACAACTATAAAGCCATTCGGAACATTAATACAAATTTTTCCCGCTATACTACGAAACGCGGGAAAATAATAATATACGTAAAGTAAGAAAACTTGCGTCTTTACAAGCAACGAGTTTTATGTAGGTGATTGTTTTCCAATCTCAAAACAGGGCATTTTTGTCTATCCCATGACAAATCTTTCTCCGATCTTGTTTGTTCCTCCAGTAATTATTATGTTTGGCAAACTTTGAAATCATTGGTTTTGCATTTGCACTTCTAGAACACAAATGTTTTCTAAGTAGTAAATTACAAAAACGTCAATTTAGAAATTGTTATCCACAACGAGACTTTCATCCCGAAACAAAAACAAAATTACAAAAAAGTCGAAATAAAAAAAAATATTCCTCTACCTCTGAAACCCTGTCTGATTCGAACCAGCAACCTTTCCCTTGAGTGGTCACGGTGACTGATTTTTGTTCAGTAATTTAACCACTACTCCACGAAGGCCCATTAAGTAAAGGTGTTAATTATTACGAGAAGAAAACGCTTTAGAGAAACATGGCCAAGGGAAATCATTCATACTAGCAGTGGAAAAAATGTAAACTTTCAATTATAGTGATTGTAAGGATATATTCTCTTCTTTCTTGAATAATGAAATGGAGCAAATAGTACAGTACAATAATAATTTGATCAAAATTACAATCAAAATGACAATGGCTTTCTTTCATTCTAAAAGAGTGCTTTTTATTTAATAGAGGATTGTACATGTAAATAGAGTTCACTAAAGTTTTCTGTATTTGATCGTATCATATAAACACAATATATACTTCTAATGTCAGAAATCTTACGTCTTTACAAGCAACGCCTGATAAGATAGCTCGAAAAGTTTTATATTGGCGATTGTTATCCAATCTCAACACAGGGCATTTCTCTCTATCCCGTGACATATCTTTCTCCGGTCATGTTTGACCTGATTAATAACCCGATAGATGTCAATAAACATAGAAAAAGTACACATCATTATTCATTCTCAAACTCGAGATGGTAGGACAAAATTATAAGAATTTCCATTGAAACAGTTGTGAACCCCCGACTAAACAATATTCCACAGTTTGACCAGGTGCCCGGGGAGAGTCAGCGTCTCCTGATTACATGCAACACACTGTCGTAACAGTTCCATGAAAACTTCGGTAATTGTCCCGATGTGTATATTGATGGACATTTTATGACAGCCATTCAATCGTAATCCAGAAAGCCATTGATCATTATTGAAATAGGGGTCAAGTGCCATGCAGAGTGTCCTTCTGGTTACACCTAGATCATACATGGTCCACGGTATATAGGGCGATTGATGAATCTGGCGTATTTTCGATGGATTTTCAGTCCATCTTTGACCCTCCTTATTTTATTTATCAACTCAAACTCATACTCCAAAAAAGGGAGGTTTAGAAACGTCCAAAGAATTACACTCTGTTGGAGGTATAGATCAGAATTTCAAATGTAGCTGAGAGTAATTTATGTAAAATATCCGGACAGTCTTAACTTATTAATGAATAAGCTGAAACCTTGACCTGATTTTGTTGTACTTTATAAAGGATCTCGAACCTGAAGCCCGCTTGTTAGATCATACATAATTCGAATAATTCCATGCAAATTGTACAACTGTTTACATGACCGAAAATAACATTTCATGTCCCTAAGTTATTGTCGAAGATCCTTTCGATTCAAAGATTGGACCCCCTCACGCCAACATCTGAGCCAACGTGAGACATTGATATAAGTTGTGTAACTTGTTTGTTAAACGTTGTAAAATAAATAAAGTTTAATTTTAATTTTTAAAAAGATGGAACTGTTTTGTGAAAGATGTATTCGGTATATCCGGATTAATCTATTGCGGCATCTTGTTTTCTCAATCCCAAGTTATGAGGTCAATATAGCATTGTTCTCGTTGATCTTATAAAGACATATGAAAGACAAATATGGATAATGACCATATCCCTATATATAGAACAAAATCGATAATTCCGAAAATCATAAACTGAAGGCATACAAAATCAGGATAAACAGAAAACAAGGGACAGGAAACAGGAAATCTCTCTATCCAAAATAATAAGTGACACTCTGACTCGCGAAAGGCTGTCAATATCACCAAACAAGACATCTATACCTTATATACACAACAATCACCGAATCTGACAATTTTTTATAGAACTGTTGCGACGGGTGTTGCATGCAATCAGGAGACACTGACTATCCCCGGGCACATGGTCTCACTTCGGATTACTGTTTATTCCGGGGTTCGCAAAGTTCTGTTCCAATGGAAATTCTAATGATTTTGCCTTGTCTTCTCAACCTTGGAATTGAATGACTGATAGGTTCTATAACGATCTACTGTCTCAGTATGAGACATAAAAATCTACACTCGCGACGCTCCACTCTGGAAAAGATGAAAACTTTTCGTTAGGAGTGTAAATTTTTATGTCTCACTCAGAATCTATTTCTTCTTCCGTGAAACATGTCGAGTAAAAAGTGAATTCAAGCAACGATTCATGTCATCTAACGCCATGTTTTCTTACGACGTTATTGTGACTTCACAATCAGATTCTCTTTTATCATTGGTCCGTTTAAGTCTTTGAGACAACTTATGTGTCTCACATAGGCTGTCTCACAGTGTACGAGCAAAACTGGAGAAGAAAGGTACTTCATTTATGATAACCTCAAAACATGATCTATATCTACGCTTTGGGCCGATGGCTAAAACAAATGTTACATCTATTCACTCATATAAACCCTCAAATAGCATGTTCTTTTTCCATTCACCGAGTCTTCCAACAGTAAATTCTAGCCTAAATTCATTAATACTGTATATCGAAGTGTATTGTTTTTTTTACTCATGTTCATTAAAAGTAACAAAATATACTGTAACACCGTTTCGTACCGTGCAGTCTCTTTGATAACAACCATGACACATTCCTTTTCTTCAACATTTTCCTAAGCACGGTTCACTAGATGTTCACAAAATGACAATATTTATGTCTTTGTATTTTATCTGTATAATTTTCATTGTTTTTGTACAACCAAGAACATAATCTTATTATCTCTATATACTGTACCTACCTTGGATCGCTTTTAATCTTAATTCTATGCAAAGGTTCTAATTTGTTTAATAACATGTCAAAGTAGAAAAATAAAACAAAGAACAAAGTTTTTTTAAATACACATTTTGTATTGGCTAAATCAAACATAACAACTCCTCTATGCATATCTACGCTGCCTTGCCATACCTAGTAAAGAAATATCATAGAGTCATAAGCTATGGATAAAATCATACATGAGGTAGCAATAAGCATTATAATCAAATCGTTTGTCCGAAAAAGAGCCGTTTCATATAGCAGTCGTCCCCTACGAAAATAAAGCAAAGTAAAGGAATCAGTCAACCATCATGTGAGCAAGTACACGTAAAACTTGGAGTAAGATCAGGTGCCTTTGCAGAAAACTTAAGCCTCTCCTGGCAGAGTGCGAATCAAGTTACCAGTTATCTCATCGTAGTAGAAAAGGGTAAACTCCCAAAACTTTACAGACTGTAATTTAAATGCAGTGATGCTTCCTTCAATTCATTCTCCAGAATCATCAACAAAGAAATATCTTTAGAGTCAAAACGTCAATTCTATGTGGATATGATCCTGAAGGTCCCGTCTTCAGACTTGCACCAAATCACTATGAAGGTAGATTGTACCTCTGGTCCAAAATCGGGGAAAATTATGTATGAATACCCCATATTTTCTTTTTATATTATTGCGCATACAGGTTTCAAATATAAATTGGATAAAAGTGTTTCTACGGTGTACTAAAAATGTGAATGTTTGGATTTTTCCATAGGGTGGAATGTTAAAGTTGGGATTATTCGAATTGATAGACGATAAAGATATCCCTGCAATCTAGGGTATATTGGAGAAGATTTTAATAAAAAGTTTAAAGATGATAAGCTTGAAAATTCCAAAAAATGATTATGTGGAGAATATAAGCTGAGGTACCCGAAGAGTCCCTCTTTTTCACATTTGAATGTCATGATGTTGTTTTGCAATAGGTACTGCAACCGAGTCCGATATGGATATTCCTTCCTTTCTTAAAAAGGACACATTTACCTCAGTAATTGTGTTTCATATTCCGATGCTATAATGGTTATTATTGAAACCAAGAATGAAGATAGTCATTAGAAGTAGAACCTTGATTCAATAAATAGAATATTCTACAGACTCATTATTCAGTATTTAGGACAAGAAGATACTACTAGTATAAAACTAAATTACTTCCTCAGCGACGATTAAGCCGATAACAAACATAGCCATGACATAGAAGGTTTTCTTTTAATCTAAATCTATACAGTACATTTAAAGACCGTGGGGGTAACAGTTGAGGCTTTATATTGATAGTGTGTACGGACGAGCAGACAGACAGAAAGACTGCGTCACACCATAATACGTAGGCGTGTAAAAACTCAGTGGAAAAAAAAATCCAACCTGCGTATTCAAAATGTACACTTACAGAAGCTTTTTGATAACAGCACGTTTCTTCCTATAATGATGTGTAAATTTTATATCAATTCCAGGTCTCTTTTTCAAAACGGAGATAGATCCATGTTTTTTATCGGTTGTAGTTGCTTTTGCGTATGAGCCTTTGTCATGTATAGCTGCATGTGCATGCCCTCCATCTTTGCTGTGTGCATGTGCATGGTCGTGGTTAGCGTCCGCATGAGTGACGCCATTTGGATGCCCAGACACTATGTGAAGTACTCCATTCTCAACTTTGACGCTAACAGGGTGACCACTTCTTTTCAAATGTGCTATTTTGCGCCCGATATAACCCCATGTTTCACCTGAAATAATCGTATACGAATGTTCATTGATCATCGCAGAGTAAGAATAATGTAATAATGTCGAAGGGTTCCAACTCTATACCTACTTGAAGAAAATTCCAAACCAAGTTCCAAGTTCAATTTTTAAGTGATGGAGGAAATGGATACTAATTAGAATTCTTTCACCCCTCCCACCTGAATTACAATTTCGCTTAGTAATGCTACTATCTTGCATCACATACAAAATATACTCATACACACAGTTGATCAAATTGGCCCCACAGCTTAGGTAGAAAAAATCTGCGCACAATTTAACTAATCAAATTGCCAATTTGTGGAAACGAAATATTTGAAACGTTCGCTAGATTAAGCTTACTCGTTCCCACGGTTAACAAAATCATTTAAATGAGTTAAAGAAGATCCTGATGATAATCTCAACAGCACTCACAATAGAGGAGCACCAAACTGAGCATCGACGGACCCCTAGCAAGCTAGAGGTGGGACCAGGTGCCCCAGGAGGAGTAAGCATCCCCTGTTGGCTAGCCGCAACCGCCGTCGATGTTAATGCAAAACATAAAAACAATATTTATAAAATACATGCATTGCACTGTCTGAGGTTATATCTATATAGAAAGTGCTATGGCGACCATGTCAGGCTTGCCGAGTCGTGTACACAAGCAAATCCTGGACACGAGGATTGAATTTCCGTGTCCCTGATCACATCTGGGGATTGATTATTTCTCTCTCACTATCCAAGAGCTCAAAAATTAGGTTTTTATGTACATGTATTTGTTTTTATATTACTAGTATGACCGGCTAACACTGCAATCATGTATGACGTCACAATGACCTTACAGTTAAAAACACTTCCGCAATGGGCGTATCTCACCCTGCAGGGTGAGACAACATTTTTCCTGACACCTTATTTTGCGGACAAATCAGTCTCAAGTGTGAGAATGAGTAGTCCATGAAAATCAAAATCCAAAAATTACAGTATGTAAAATTACAAATTCTTAATAAAAGATTATAAAGAAATTTCTTAGGAGAAAAAAAAAAAAAACAGACAAAGAGACGGAGACAATGACACAACACAATAGTGTATTCCAATAATGATGTTATACCTCCAAATTAAGCGCCATATTGGATTACAACTCTCAAACTTTATCCATTTCTACCATGCAAAAATTTGACATTAAAAACAAAGCGCAAACAGAACTGAACTTATGAAAATTATTTTTTGATGAATTTTAACAGAGAAAAAATGTGATCCAGCGAAAAGGAATCCACCCTGAAGAAGGCTTCGGCCGAAACGTTGGGACTGAGCAATATTTATTGACTGTGTTAAGAATTTTTCCCTATTTTGGAATAAAAAGACAGAATATTAAAAAGGTTGTAAATAAATTTTCAGAAGAGATTTCAAAAGCAAAGAAAAAATGATGATGTGAAATGCTTCATTGGTACTTCTAGCTACCTGGATGATATTCTTACTATCGACAATCCTGTTTTTGAAAAGTATGAAAATGTTATTTATCCACGAGAATTGATTCTAAACAAGGCAAACGTTTCAAACACAGAAACACCATTTTTAAACCTAAATATCATAATTGTCAATGGAGAGATCCGTACAAGTGTGTATGACAAAAGAGATGATATTGGATTTAACATAGTAAATTTCCCCTTGCTTGACGGTGATGTTCCTAGATTACCGTCCTATGGTATCTATATTTCACAGCTCATCCGGTATGCTAGAGCATGTACTAATGTTATGGATTTTCATAGTAGAAATTCACAAATTACAAAGAAACTTTAGGACAAGGTTTTCGCTTTCACAAACTAGTAAAGACTTTCTGGAAATTTTACAAAAATTATTGTCAACTTCTTCTGAAATTCGGACCATTACAGGCAACAGAGTATATTACTTTGGGTATTTCACAACCTGCAATTTATGGTGACATTATTAACAAGATAAGAAGGATCAAAGATAGACAACATCACTATCGAAAATGCGTCAGAATCATCAAACGCCTTTTATACCGTGGATATGATCCTAATGTCACCAGACGGACACTAGGCTTGGTACTTGATCAATCTACAGTCTTGTACAAGCGCATTCTTAAAACTTGCACTCTGACTGACTGTGACGACGGGACTCCATGACGGGCCCTGTCCAAACCTCTTTAGAGAAGACAGGGCCCCGACCACCTGTCCTCTCTGAATGTCAGTCGGGCTCCTCGGGTGATGACATTCATGAGCTCGCGGCGACAGAGCACGGATTGTATTAAGTACGCCCTCTTTTTAAATCCATTTTTATTTTTATCTGTGTTGCTTGAGCCCCTGCGTTTTGCGGTCTTGTTTGTGTGTGGTCATCTGACAGTGAGGAGGTTGTTTTACACCACATTTGTACGTTCTTCGAGACCTCTGGGTAATCGGAAAAGTGGGAGGGTTGTGCGCACGTAATCCAGGATAACCACACCTTCTGCTATTTCCATGGCAGATGGTCGTCCTAAGTCGGCACCGGTTGCCCATTGGTCTCGTTGGTTTATGTGTAGTACTTTGTGTTTGATGTTTCTGTGTTGTGCGTTGACGTTCCTTGTCCCTTATGCGTCTCTTTCTGTTCTTGTCTGCTTTGTGTTTTTGCATTGGGTGTTTTGGGGTTTTGCTGTGGGTTCTACAACCTGGTGTTGTTGGAGATCCCCTCCTTTGTTTCATAACTAACCTTCTTGCTATTCATTAAAATATCTTGTTTTTGAAATTCTCATCAAGGCATTGACGTATACGATGTGAAAACTTCAGAAATATTTTAGCATGACAGAGATGGATAAAGTCCGAGAGTTGTAATCCAAGGAGGGAGATAACTCTATCATATGGAGGAAATATATGGCTATGTGGGAACACAATATAGAACAATACCGAAGTGTTCCATCTCTTTTTCTTCTTGAAAAAAAAATCTCAAGCTAATTTTAATGCACCAGACACGTGCTTCAGTTAGTAAATTCTCATTAGTGGTACTTATCAAAGGTCGAAGAGATTTTCTGACACTCAAGGAATGACTGTCTTACTTTGGGTATTCATGGAATCTGGTTGGTCACGTGCAAATTCCGTAATGAGCGCATTGAATGTTATAGCTTCTAACATATCTGAACGTTGGTAAATTCTCACTTTCAAAACTATAAAGCATGACGTCATAGTAGGCAACCAGAATTATAGTTTATGAATCCTTTGGCTTACCGGGCGCTTAACATAGGGATTCTTCTGCAATGGAAATATAGCCAAATGTATTTTAGAAGCGCACTCTAGTTTTACCTTTTGTATACATGTAATTTGAATTTGTGCATTTACTTTGCAGAGAGTGCGCTGCTCCAAATTCTGTTTTATTTAGGGTCGATTCAGTAGCATAGCTATGATGCTATGATCAAAGTAGCATTGATGAACGCTATGATCAAAGTAGCATCGCAGTAGCATCGCAGGGAAGGGTTCATTTCGATGATATGTTTTGATGAAAAAACAAGTTTCCGAAAAAATATATGATGTCAATTGATAAAGGGACTAAACAAATCTTCTTTCAGGCCCCAGAGCTGGAAAGAAGTAATAATGTAATTATTACACCTTAAACATCAGTAAAGTTTAGCTGCTACACAATGCAAAAGGAAATAAGTGTGTATGATAATAATACGGAAGTGTTCCATCTCTTTGCTATCTTTGCTATCTTGCAGAAAGATTAATGCACCATGCAAACACATGTTTCGGTTAGTAAATCTGCACCAGTGGTACTTATTAAACGCCGAAGTGATTTTCTGGCACAGCCAAATGTATTCCAGTAGAGCACTCTGGTTTTACTTTTGAATATAAATTTGTGCATGTACTTTCAGAGAGTGCGCTACTCCTTATTAAGAGAAAACAAATGATGTCTTTTATAATTGAAGATACTCTAAGACATCAGTGCCACGATATTTGAGTGTGTAAATGTTTGAACATGCTGTTGTCGAGGATCTATTCTTGAGGGGACCAACTCTTTCCTATGACAAATATGGATAATGACCATATCCCTATATACAGCACAAAATCGATAATTCAGAAAATCATAAACCGAAGTCATACAAAATGAGGATAAAACAAGAACCAAAGCAGACAAACAAAAACCTCCACCACATGAAAAGAAGCGAACTCCCGAAATTAGAGCGAGTCCAGGTACCCAGGAAGAGTCAGCATTTCCTGCTTGCATGCAACACCGCTTCAATTCGGTAGAATTGTCACACCCGGTTACTTCCATTTTGGAAGATATAAAGTATAATCTTTGGTTGGACGGTACAAATAGTCTATGACAGAGTATCATTCACCATTCTGGAGAGTAGGACATCATAGTGTATGACGAGTTCCCCACGTCGACCGTAGAACTTCCTCAGTGACAATGTTAGTCGGTCACAAACGTATCCCGGACTGAGAAGCTTACAAATCTGAAAGACGCCTAGCTCTCAGAAAAAATTCTGTAAATTTGGTACTTGCTCTGGCATAGCGTATAAACATATATATTTCACGCCATAAGCAGGCGATGAAGGGATGTTGCTACTCAGAAAAAGAAAGTTTGTGATGCTGAAATTGAAGTAGTCACGTGTGTCATAGAGTGAGGACTTGTGTTCATGTGACCATCAGTGACGTAGGACAACACGTAGCAATTCCTGCTTACTTAAAGTAATTTTATTGTAATGAGCAATACGTTCATGAGAGTTACTTAAAATCCATTGTTTTACACCCTCATCAAACAAACTGATTGAGAAAAACGTATTTCATCTTATTTGTTAAATTCTATACATGTATATTTATTTTCCTTCTATGTCATTTGCATGAATTGCTATTTCTTGAAATCAAGTTCACACGGAACTTGATTTTCGCGAACTAAATAATTGTTTTCCCCATTCTTATTTCTCCAAGAAGCAAGTATCTGCATAAACACCCCCAAAAACTTAGGTTCTATCTCGTCTGTACTTATATAGTAGTGTATACAATGAATTAAAAAAATAGTGATTAAAAAATATTCGATACCAATAATATACGATAAGGGCATGGTGATCCCAACCCTGCATGATGTTCATTTTGGAACAATTAAAGACTGAATAAAGTAATAAACCTTGAATTTTAGGAAATAAAGACTCAAATTGAAAATTTTTACCTGTTTGTATAATAACTATAGCAAAGAAAAAATATCCTATACAGACTTTCATATTTGAACCAGGATTTGACGGATAATAAATCAGATTACGAGGTTTCTCACATTATATTAGTGTATGTAAATATGAACTTACACATGTTAGAGGTGACATATGGCTGTTAAGTGTTTGATCTTAGGATTTCATTGACAATGTAATCAATGACCTTTCTTAATGATGTTCCAAAGCCAATGTCCTATTTCTGGTCAACTTTTTCTTAAAAGATCGAATAATCAGATTAAGAAGTAGGTTTGACATTGGGTTTCTCAATGCTGTGTTGTTATTATAAACACCTGCACAGGGTAATATTCCGTGACATAAAAACTAATTCTAGAAACTAGAAATAGTTCATATATTGATGTTTAGTCATAAATAAGGTCTTTTAAATATAAAACTTTTACAAAATAAGAATAGACTTCAAAATCTAACTTCCCACATTTCAATGACTATGTCAAATCATTTGGTTTTGACACTCTTCACAACAATCTCACTTTCAAAATTGACGAAGAGGCATTTCAGTATATAACCAAACATGAAACTGTATTTCAAAAATGCCAATCCTATAAAAGGAAGAAGGGGATCTCCAACAACATTCGGTTGCAACACCCACAGCAAAACCCCAAAAAAACGCACAGAAAGAGACACAAAAGGGACAAGTAATACCATATCACTTTTTGTGCCATGGCATTCCAATTGATACGTTTGTCTTCCTTTGTTGGAGTTACCGATTGTGACCTTTCTACCGATTTGAAGTGGAGTGTGTTGCATGCAAGCAGGAGATGCTCACTTTTTCTGGGCACCTGATCTCACTCAGTCGCAGGGAGTTCACTTCTCTTCATGTGGTGGATTTTTTTGTTTCTGTTCCTTTGCCTTGGTTCTGGTTTTATCCTGGTTTTGTATGCCCTTGGTTGGGTGGTCTTTCGATTGATGATTTTGTACCTCTTAATAGGGCTATGGTTTTTTTTCCACTTTTGTCATCGAAACATCAAACACAAATGACTACACATAAATCAACGAGACTGATAGATAATCATGCAGACTAAGGACGGCTATCTGCCATGCAAGTTGTGATTTTCTGTGGGTGCTGCAACTGATTGTTGTTGGAGATCCCCCCACTTTCACTCGATATTCATTTGTATTCATTTTCTACAAGCTACTTGGAACCTTGCATTTTGCTGTCTGGTTTGTGACGTTGTCTTACACATGCAGGGGGCTATTATTTACATCAATTGTGCGAGTATTTTAGACTGCAGGGTAATCGGATAAACACATAATTTTTTACTGACGTGGCAGTTGGCCGTCCTAAGTCGGCATCGGTTGCCCATTCGTCTCGTCGGTTTATGTATAGTCTTTTGTGTTAGGTATTTTTATGACGACTTGATGTTTGGTCTACCGTGTTTTCGTATTTAGGTGTTTCCGTGTTCGAGTCATTCTAGAGATCATCTCCTTTCATTCACACGAAGCTGAATTCACTCAATCCTTGAGGATAAAAGCAATAAGCCCATAGCTGCAACTTTCTTCTTTATCTCATTCTTGTCACACTTATGCTCTTTGCCGTGTGGAGCTCGTAAAAAAGTTCCTCGCGAGGGGTTTGGCAGTAAGTGTTTTAAATGCTTCTCACTGACATGGTCGCCAAAGCACTTTCTATATAGACATAACATAACCTCAAATAGTGCATGTCTTTTAGATAGTGTTGTCATTTTCGACGGGGGTGCGGCTAGCCAAACGAGGGATGCTTACTCCTCCCGGGCACCTGGTCCCACCTCTAGCTTGCTAGGGGTCCATCGATGCTCAATTTGGTGATCTATTGTGAGTGCTGTGGATCATCTTTATCTCTTAATTTGATTAATTTGATGTCCACTAATAATCTTGATAAATCTATAACGAATATCTCATTACCAAATATTCCAGTGTTTTATAAAAGTCTTATAAACTACATGAACTAATCATTAAACTACTATTCAACCAATCACATAAATGGGCGTTTCTGTGTCGCAGTATCGGGCGGCGATAGGTGCATTCTATTATATAGCTTGTAAGGAAAAAGCTAAAGAAAGCTTAGTTTCAAATACTTATCCTCAATCTAGATGTTTTTGTTTGTATTTACTCCTTGGAGTGATTCGTCTATTCTCAGAATCTTTTCTTTTCGTAGATTATAGTGGTCCACTCTTTATTCTTATTTTTCTTTCTTCACTCTCTTTTTTTCTCAATTGCTCATTATAACATTGGTATCTTCTTCTTCCATTTGTTATCAACCACATCATTGCACATTATTTGTTAAATTTACTTATATTTTCATTCAGGTAGAATGTGACCATTCACACACTTTTTATATTAGTATTATAATGAGAGCAGAATTAGTATAAGCATTAATCTGCTTGTTTTCTACTCTCAATTGTCATGTTTCGTTTATTGTTGTATGATCACTTGAATGGAAATAAATATGTTTATTTAAACTAACTATGTGCATGTTTAGTATTTCGATGTCGTCATTGGAGTTTGGTCTTCCTTGTCCCTTTGTTGTCTGTTATTGTGCATGTCCACTTTGTGTTTTTGCATCCTAGTCCTGTTGGAGATCTTCTCCATTGTTTTAGACACATTTCGCAAACGGCACCTTGGAACAAATGAGAAATGCAACGATTTATTTTTTATGAGGTTGATAGTTGATTTGAGTTTTGACTTACTGATGATTTATTTGTTGATTAATAGGATCTTACACCATGCTCTAGTAGAGACAAAACAATCTCAATCCGAGTGCCCATATCCATTGAAATCCATGACGAGACTTGCTGAGTCATAGATTTCAATCGGCATGGGCACTCGGATTGACATTTCTTAGTCTCTCCCAGAATGTGATGTTTGGGATCAAAGTCTGGCTTCATAGAACCCTTTGTTCTTCACGATCTAATTGACGATGACTTACAAAAAATATCTTCCAGGTCCTAGAACACACAGGATTAGGAAGAGTGATAAGTGGATAGGAGGGTAATTTGATTACGTATGAAATATATAAGATTTCGATGTAACAATGTTGAAAAAAATTTCAGTTTAAACTATCATAAAAAAAAAAACAAATCGAATATTACACATTCACCAGTCTTGACCTTTTCTGCCAGGGGAAAAAATACGGATTTTGTTAGAAAAAAGGAGATTCGTACTTTCCCGGACACGTGATCTCATCTTCATTAGGAACGTGCTTTTGCTCCTTTGTACAACCCGCACACAACTAAGATATTTTGCTATGTCTAATTAAAGCAGTAGGAAAGAAAATATAATAGATTTGAAATTTTAATATTATGAATACATTTTTTTTTATGTGCCTACTGTGAGTCGCTGTTGCTGTACCTGTAATAGAAAACAATGCGATGCAAACTGAAGCACTGTAAACAACAAAGTATTTATTTAAAACAGTTTCAAAATCTTAGCATTTTTGGCATTTTCAACATGTTCAAGAAGAATTTTCAGAAGAAATTTTGTAGTTCTGTAAACTTATTGCTCTTTTGTCTACGTTCCCTGTTGAATTTTATTTACCTAGAAATATTGTAGTTATAATATCAAATCAGAACATTAGATATTTGGACTCGACATTCGACCCCCTTTTTTGGCTTGAAATACAACTTATGAAGGTCCATATGAAAATTTATTATCATAAACGTGTATGTCTGGTGCATTTTTATACACTTATGAAAAAGAATTTATTCAAAATTTTCAAAAGCAAAGGAAACATGATGACGTGAAATGTTTTATTGGTACTTCTAGGTACCTGGATGATATTCTTACTATCGATAATCCTGTTTTTGAAAAGTATAAAGATGTTATTTATCCACAAATATTGACTCTAAACAAGGCAAACGTTATAGACACAGAAACACCATTTTTGGACCTAAGTATCAAAGTTGTCAATGGAAAAATTCATACAAGTGTGTATGACAAACGAGATGATTTTGGATTCAACACAGTAAATTTCCTCTGGCTTGACGGTGATGTCCCTAGATTACCGTCATACGGTATCTACATTTCACAGCTCATCCGGTATGCTAAAGCATGTACTAATGTTTTGGATTTCCATAGTAGAAAATTTACAAATTACAAAGAAACTTTTAGGTCAAGGTTTTCGCTTTCACAAACTAGTAAAAACTTTCTGGAAATATTACAAAAATTATGATCAACTTCTTTTGAAATTCGGACCCATGAAAGCAACAGAGTATATTACTTTAGGTATTACACAACCTGCAGTCAATGGTGACATAGTTAACAAAATAAGAAGGATCAAAGACAGACGGCATAACTATCGAAAATGCGTCAGAGTCATCAAACGCCTTTTATACCGTGGATATGATCCTAATGTCACCAGACGGAAACTAAGCTTGGCACTTGCACTCTGACTGACTGTGACGACGGGACTCCATGACGGGCCCTGTCCAAACCTCTTTAGAGAAGACAGGGCCTCGACCACCCGTCCTCTCTGAATGTCATTCGGACTCCTCGGGTGATAACATATATGAGCTCGCTACAGCCGGCAGAGCACGGACTGTATTACGCACGTCCTCTTTTTATATCCATTTACATCACTGTGTACAATCCACGACGGGTACGGATGTTTCGCTTCATTTTCCGGTTTCACTTTGAAGCGGAGATTTTCAAGTATTCAGGTCTAAAAATCTCAATTTATACTGTTTCCCCAAAACACAGGTTGGAAATTTTTGTATGTATGGTAACAGGAGAGATGTAAGTTTATTTTGCAACAACATTCCAGATCAGATCCATTGAATAATTAAAGCTGAACACATAACTCTGACGCAGAATATATCCCAAGTCACATTGAACGTGCGATTTTCCAGAATATTTTGCATTAATCTCAGTCAGATTGCAAAAATTGATATCAAAATAAGATTTTTAATATTTAGAAATAACAACAAAGTCATTGTTTAAGTAAATCATTTGAAAAATACTCCAATATTAGCAGCATAAATGGATATGTTGGTTTTTTGACTGTACGTGTTTGTAAAATACGTAATGTACGGTTTATATAATATGTACTGTACGGTTTATCATTAGTCGTTTTATTTTATATGTCTCAATAAATTTACATATTAAAGCGAATTTGCGATTAGAACTCTTATTCATTTTAAAGAAAATATATACATGTATCATATAACTCGAGAGGAACATGTCACTACTTTAATATCTTCAATTTAGTTCAAATTAAACTTATCTAGAAAAAAAGATAACAGACGGACATGTATCACACTTCCTAATTTTGTTTGTTTGGGAGAATACGTACACATATGGTGTCTTTGGGACCAAGGAGCTACTCCAGAACTTTATACTACAAAGAGGCGGAGACGTATTGGAATGATCCCCGGAGAAACATGGAAATACTGTGAATTTTGTGTATTCCTACATGTATAAGGGGACGACCATTTGATCCTGAGAAGGGGGGGGGGGGGACTTTTTGGAAATAAATATTCTGACCCAGAAAATGTTGAAAATAAATAATCTGACTCTCTTCTTGTCAGAAAATAAATACGAGGGCTGATTGATATGTTGCGAGTCTCGTATTGAAGGAGATACACAGGGACGTTCTTGCTATTCTCTGACTATATAAGGCCATGTACTCAAGGACTGGCCTCATTTCGTCAATTTATATCGACGAGGTAACACTCTAAAGTAAAGAAGACAAGTAGCTTTTGCAAAATGGATAAAATCGGTGAAAGGGCAGTGGTCCAATATATGCATAAAAAGGGATATCCATAAGGACATGGTACCAACACTAGGGAAAGATGCCCCTTCATATTCTACAGTGGAAAGGTCGGTGGCGAAATCAATCTAAGCGCGACAGACAGAGCCTTGAGGATGTACCCCGTCCTGATAGGCGAATCACTGTTGCAACCGCAGAAATGATCAATAAAGTCCATGATATTGTTATGACTGACAGACGAGAAAGATATATAGCCAGTATAGTTGGTATTTCACAGGAAAGAGTACTTTCCATTCTGACCTTAGATCTTGAAATGAGAAAAGATTTCTGACAGTCGATCAGAGGCACACCAAGCACACCAGACGCACTTTATCGCGAGCTAATCTTGATCTTTTTGAGGGAGATCCTGTCAATTTTCTTTCAAAGATTTGTCACCATGGATGAAGCATGGGTCCATCATTCTACCCAGGGGCCAAACAGCAAGCACCCTGGCCAAAGGAGGCAAAGTCTAATCCATCAGTTTGGAAAGTTATTGTCTCGGTTGTCTGGAATGCAGAAAGTATTCTGCCGAAAGATTATCTCCAAAAAGGACAAACAATCAATGACACATACTATGCTTCACTTCTGACATTGTTACGAGAAAATATAAAACTTAAGCGTCTAGGAAAGCTCACCAAAGGTTTGTTTTTCCATCAGGACAATGCTCTTGTTCACAAGTCTGTCACTGCCCTGGCTGCCTTTCATGGTTGTGGCTTTAATTGGATTGAGCATCCACCTTATTCACCTGATCTAGCTCCATCAGACTTTTTTCTCTTCCCAAAATGAAAGCAGCTATTTCTTGCACCCACTTTCAGTCCGATGATGACGTCATACTTGAAGTGGATGGCTTAATGAAGAGTCAAGATAAGGGGTTCTTTAAAAGTGGTATTACGGCGCTAAAACACTGGTGGCAAAAGTGTGTAGATATTTAAGGGGTTTTGTAGAAAAATAATGCAAAATGTCTGATGAAATTCAAATCCTTCAATACAAGGCTCACAACATATCGATCAGCCCTCGTATTCTGACGTTCATCTGTTCAATTTCATACACTGAAACAAATTTCAGCTTGCTTTGCTAGCAACACAACCAAAATTTTGTGAGCAATTGTCATAGCACGCCGTCCGTCGTCGTCTGTTGTCCGACGTAAAATTCTAACATTTGCGATATCTCCTCTAGCAAGAACTCAAGGTCCTTTACCAAGTTTGTGGTTTTTTTTTCGTACCGACCGGTCAACAAGTATGGCCGCCGAGGGCTCTAATTGGCTGACGTATTTTCGACTTCTCCTCGATCTGGAACTGCGGCACAGAATTTAACGTAACCTACTCAAGGTCCTCTACCAAGTTTGTATTATTCATGCCGATCGGTCAACTAAAATGGCCGTCGAGGGCTCTGATTGACTGACGCATTTTTGACTTCTTCTCATTAACCACTGCACAGAATTTCACAAAATCTTACAAGAAGAAAATATCAAAGTCCTCCTACAAATTGTCCACTATCATTCTTTTGTCTGCAACTTGTGAACAACATGGCCCCTTTGGACCTCTTGGTATTTTTGATTTTATGATTGTTAGAGACTGAAAATAAATATTCTGACCTTGAGTTACTGGAAAATAAATAATCCGGCCGGCTCTGCGTTGAGAATTTGAAAATTAATAATCTAACCCGAAAAAAAAAATTGCCTGCATCGAACATAGTTAATCTCTGTGATACAGTATGTACAGTGGTGGTTTTAATAGGGAGCGTAGGGGGCGTAACCCCCCCCCTAAAATCTGCAAATCATAGGCAAAACGATCATTTTTCATATAAAAAAGGTAAATATTATACAATTATGGACTTTTTACAAGGTGAATATGGTGTGATATTTTCTGAATTTGAAAATATTGACCTCGGCGGTCGCCTCGGTCAATATTTTCAAATTCAGAAAATATCACACCATATTCACCGAGTGAAAAGTCCACAATTGTTTTATTATATAGTGGACTTAATCAGTATTTATAGAGGTACCTTTTCGAAATGGCTGACATCGACTTTTCTTTGAAAATGTTTCAAGACGTGTTAATATCAGCATTTTCTGTCGCTGAATTATCCTGAACGTAATGGAATTAATCAATTTCAGTCATGAAAATGGATCTGAAAAGACTGAAATTCGTTAGCTTTTATGGGGCTTCGCTCCCCCCCCCTCCTTGTCCAGGATTCTGCCCTGGACCCGCTGGGGACCTAGGCTGTCCCTAGACCCCTCGCATTTTTTTTAAGCCCCTCTTACTCAAATACTGGATCCACCACTGATGTCAATATAATTGTTATATCAAAAATACTAGAATTTTCATGCAAAAGGAAATACCGTAACATTGAGGACAATGTTGTATAAAACTTTCAAATTCTCCTAAAGAATAATATGAAGAAATCGACGTCCTTTTGACCTCTATGTACATTAGTCAACAACATAAATTTAATCAAGACGCAATTTCCCTGAAGATTGCGAAACAATATTTTCTCCATGGGCGGATCCAGGATTTTTTTGTCAGGGAGTGGGTCCTAAAGTCCGAAAAGCGAAAAAAAATGATTAAATGAAGTTTATACTTACTTTCTAGTGGGTAGGGAGTCATTTGTAAATATAATGATTCTCGCTAAGGGAGCAACCATTTGATTTTTAGAGGGGTGGGTGAGAGGGGGGCACGAAGACTTTTGCCAGCCGGAAAATTTTTTTTGGCCATTTTAAGAGCCGGAAATTTTTTTCGGATTTTTTGTTGTTGTAATTTTCCAATGTTAAAAATTACTCTAAACTTTAAATAATTCAGCGTGGTTTTTCGGCCACATTAAACATCAAACACCGAATGAATTCATCTCTTGCAAGCAGAATTCTTCATTTTAATTTCTTGAATGGAACCTATACTCAACGCAACAGGCTATATGGTGCTAATGACTTTTAATCTGATTAATTCACTCCAAATTGCATAAAGATTTTTCCTTTTTTTTACTTAGTTTATGACACACACAAAAAGTCTTTACAGGGCATGTGAAAAGGCCGGAAGAGTAGGGGAGGGGCAATTTCATGATCCGTAAAAAAAAATTTGCCGGCCCTTTGGGCCGGAAATTTGTTTCCTTAAAATTTCGATCCGGAATTTTTTTTTTGCAAAGTCTTTCTGTCCCCTTTCCCCCCTTGAAAATCAAATGGTTGCTCCCTAACACGTTTTTATTGGAGGAATAGGTTTGTGGAGAGGAGAGGGTTTGTGACTTATGTGGTTGAAACGGGTCTTATAAAGAATGTGATAACTAAACCCATCAACAGGTTAAATGTCTGTTTTACATGTACTATGCTCTGAATATGACGATTGGGTACTAATCTTTACAAGAACTTAGTGCATCACATATATGATAAATCCTTGGACCGGACACTATCGCAGTTTGCTTTCCAGAGCTACGTCGCTTGGAGAGCACTGTAGGTGTCGCCACTTCTTTTGAAAAAATCTATAGAGTTATAGAGTTTCTCCTTTTTAGATGCTATCGAGGCCATGTGATGCATGAAACCTTTTAATGCCCGTTACTGTGGGTACCATTCTCTTACAGTGTTGCTTTTGGGGGGTAAATAGTAGGGCTGGGTCAATATATCGATATACCGGTACGTATCAATATTGCTCCGATACATTTAGATACAGTTATTTTTAGCATAAAACATGCTTTTCTTGTAAAATCTCAAGTATTTACATGAAAATGTATGTCTGATCATGGTTTTTACATGTGTATTTTTGTTTGCAAAAGGCAGATGTGTTCTTGATTTTATCGATCATGCTTGCCTTTCATGCTGGCTATTCAAATCCCTTTATACTTAGAAGTATACGAATGACAACAATGTTTAAGGAGACTTTCGAATACGAACTGTCTAAATGTGTTTTTTTCTTCTCTCGAAAACAAAAGGGTTGAAGGGAAACTTGCGACCGAATGAAAAAAAGGATTGTTCTATGACTTCAGGCAAAGTAAAGATAAAGATGACATAAAAAGACCAATTAGGGATTAATAGGGAATGTAATCGTATATAAAATATACAGAAATGTGCGAAAACTATAATTGATATTAAACATTCACGAACCCGTTTGACTTTATGTTGGAGGAGGAGTAGTTGTTAATGAGTAAAATTGTTAGTTTGTGCGTTTTACAAAATATGAAATTAGATACGGTATACCGGATATCGGTACTTTTTTGTATTGTATTGTATCGTATCGAAAATTTGGTTTAATATGCAAATTGTACCCACGAAAATAGGCATTAAAAGGTAAATGTACCCGGGCCTATGAAATAAAACGACTAAATATAAACCGTACAGTGCATATTATATAAACACGTACAGTCAAAAAACCACATGTCCATCTTTCTCTGCTAATAATGGAGTATTTTACAAATGATTTGCTAATATAATGACTTTGCTATTATTTCTAAATATAAAAAATCTTATTTTAAAATCAATGTATGCAATTCGACTGAAATCAATGCCAGATTTTCTGAAAATTGGACGTTCAATGTCACTTGGGGCGTTGACTGCGGCAAAGTTCTCTGTTTAACTTCATTAATTGAGTAGATCTGATATGACATGTTATTATAAAACAAACTTACAATCCTTCTGATACCATACATACAAAAATACCAGCCTATGGTTTGGGGAAATCAACATAAATTAAGGCTTTTAGGCCTGAATATTTAAAATCTCTGCTTCAAAGTGAAACCGGAAAATGAAGCGAAACATCCGTACCCGTAGTGGATTGGACACAGTGTACATATTCATCTGTGTTGCTTGGACCCCTGCGGTCTTGTTTGTGTGTGGTCATCTAACAGTGAGGAGGTTGTTTTACACCAAAATTGTGCGTTCCTCGAGACATCTGGGAAATCGGAATAGTGGGAGGGTTGTGCGCACGTAATCCAGGATAACCACACCGTCTGCTATTAACGTGACAGATGGACGTCCTAAGTCGGCACCGGTTGCCCATTGGTCTCGTCGGTTTATGTGTAGTCTTTTATGTTTAATGTTTCTATGGTGTGAGTTGATGTTCCTTGTCCCTTTTGCGTCTCTTTCTGTGGGTGTCTGTTCTGTGTTTTTGCATTGGGTGTTTTGGTATTTAGCTGTGGGTTCTGCAGCCTAGTGTTGTTGGAGATACCCTCCTTTCTTTTATCTGAATTATATACCAGAAATCTGCACTCTTTGAACAGAATGCGAAGACTTTGCTTTTTGGAGAACCTTTATTGCACTCCAGATTAAAAAAAAAAAACAATTGAAAGAGTAACAAATTCTGGAAAACAATAATGCAAAACAGAACTTAAGTTCCAATGCGAAAATAATAATTGGAGACAATGACAGCTCCATAGGAACCGGAAGAACAACTTTATCTAATGAACTATCTCCAGAGTCCACTGCGAGTGCGTTGCACTGAACCTAAAACCATTTCGTTTTCCTGTTATTGACTCATTTGAGGTTTGCTAAAAGCAAGATGCAGTTTGCCTTAGCGTGGTCCCACAATCAAAACATTCTCTTTACCTGCCTATTGCCGTGGCTCTTATCGCATGTTTCAAATTTAATTTTCTCCTTTGTTCACCCTTGTTGTTGTTGTAAATCTTCAATTTTTTCCTCTTGAGAACTTTCAACAGCAACAACAACAACAACAACAACAACAACAACAACAACAACAACAACAACAACAACAACAACAACAACAACAACAAACAAAAACAACAACAAAAACAACAACAAAAACAACAACAACAACAACAACAACAACAACAACAACTACTACTACTACTACTACTACTACTACTACTACTACTACTACTACTACTACTACTACTACTACCACTTCTACTACTTCTACTACTACTACCAACACTTACATAAGCTTCATAATTGCAGCTCTTTTCTTCCTATAGTGATGTGTAATTTTTATGTCAATTCCAGGTCTCTTATGGAAGACGGAGATAGAACCATGTTTGCTATCTTTTGTTTTAGCTTTAGCATAAGACCCGTGCTGATGTGTAACTGCGTGTGCTTGGCCTCCATCTTTGCTGTGTGCATGTGCATGGTCATGGTTAGCGTCTGCATGTGTGACACCGTTTGGTCTACCAGAAACTATGTGTAATACTCCGCCGTTAAGTTGGGCGCTGGCTGATTGACTTCCCCTTCTATAATGTCTCCTCCGTCTGCAGTAACCCCATGTTTCATCTGAAATTATCATGTAAGATTAAGTTGAAAAAAGGCGGCGTGTGCGGCTAGCCAACAGGGGATGCTTACTCCTCCCGGGCACCTGGTCCCACCTCTAGCTTGCTAGGGGTCCGTCGATGCTCAATTTGGAGCTCTATTGTGAGTGCTGTTGAGATTATCGTCAGGATCTTCTTTAACTCATTTATCTCCATTAAGGCTCTAGCACTAAAACTACACATAGTGAATAAAGAGGAGATGCCGTACATGACGACTTTACTTTGAACACAACGGAACACACACGTGAGGCGAGGAAAAGGAAACAAACAGACAAATGCATTAACAACGATACCTATCACTGAAACATGAAGGACATTATAATAAATAAGAATGTCAAAAGAGTAAAATAAGAATGTCAAAAGAGTAAAATAAGAATGTCAAAAGAGTAAAATAAGAATGTCAAAAGAGTAAAACAGGAATGTCAAAAGAGTAAAGCAAGAATGTCAAAAGAGTAAAATGAGAAAGTCAAAAGAGTAAAGCAAGAATGTCAAAAGAGTAAAGCAAGAATGTCAAAAGAGTAAAATGAGAATGTCAAAAGAGTAAAATGAGAATGTCAAAAGAGTAAAATAAGAATGTCAAAAGAGAAAAATAAGAATGTCAAAAGAATGAAATAAGAATGTCAAAAGAGTTAAATAAGAATGTCAAAAGAGTATAATAAGAATGTCAAAAGAGTAGAATAATATTGTAAAAAAAACCTCACCAATTATAAATGACGCTTAGATAAATTATGTGGCACTGCACAATTCAAAAATTGTTAATATCAATTCTCTGTAAGGACCAATATATTTTGGAAATAGCATGTCATGGATGTTTATGATTTTCTCTATAATTGGTGTATAATGCACTGAAAACAAAAATAACATTTTTTTTTTTAAATAACAATTTCAGTTGCCATGGAAACGAGGTTTGAATATTTATAGTACTAAAACAATGATAAAAAGGTCATCTTTGGTTATTATGTTGCCATGGAAACCATTGTTAGAGTTTATCTTTAAAACCTTTATTTAATAGAAATTAATAATTTTCAGAAACTTCTTTCAATTAGCCAAATCCTATCAAATTAAAATCAGTTAAAAATTGGCAGAAAATAAGGTCAAAATTAAAGCCTATTTTGTCCTATATTTACCATCTTTAAGCAAAAATAACACAAAATGTCAGGCTGATAACACCATCACTGCTGTCAGAACATGATACATTTTATGTGATAAATATAATCACTGAAAAAGTAAGTGGGGCCTTGTGTTGTTTTCCTTCATTTTAAGGTAAAAAATGGTTGTCATGGCAACTTTTCATTTGACGCATGATGACTACATCGTTTCAAATTGATTTTTTTGCATCGTTCAAATAACTTATATTGCTTAAGCTTTATGTAAAGATAACAAGAGAAATTATTCTTTGTTTGACTTCCAAATTTGTCAAGGTTATTGACTCTAAGTTCAAGGTCAATTTAAAATAGAGGTTCCAATTTCAATAAAACTTGCTTTTTTGTTGTTATTATTGTTCCTAATTTTAGGCTTGACTGTCATATATTTGTATAAAAAATAGCAATCCAAGGAATGCTTGTGTCGCCTGCGAAGCGGCCTATTCTAGGAGGTAAATCACATGCTTCAAAATTACTGGTATCACTAGAAAAGTCTTGCCTAATGAAATTCATATGTGAAATATCAGACCTCTTATTTACCAATTGAAAGATATGGTCAATCTCAAATTTTCAGAAAATAGTGTCAATCAACTTGGTCAAGGTCACTATCTAAATACTTTGGTAACAAAACAAGGTCACTAGGTAATAAATTATGGTATGTTTAGAAAAGTCTTGTCACAAAGAATACACATGTGAAATATCAAAGACCTATCACTAACCTATCAAAAGATATAGCGAATCCCAACTTTTTTGAAGAATAGGTCAAATATCTATGTCAAGGTCACAAGGTCAAAAATCATGGTATGTGCAGAAAGGTCTTGTTACAAGGAATATACAAGTGAAATTTCAAAGCCTTATCCCTTACCAATCAAAAGATATATACAATCTTATTTTTTGTTAAAGTAGGTCAAATATATAGGTCAAGGTCACAAGGTCAAAATTATGATATGTGTAGCTATAGAAAGGTCTTGTTACAACCAATACACATGTGAAATATCAAAGCCCTATCACTAACCATTCAAAAGATATAGCAAATTTTAACTTTTTTTGAAAGTAGGTCAAATATCTAGGTCAAGGTCACAAGGTCAAAAATTATGGTATGTTTACAAAGGTCTAGTCACAAGGAATACATGTGTGAAATATCAAAGCCCTATCCGTTACCAATCAAAAGATATAAGCAATCTTATTATTTTTGAAAAGTAGGTCAAATATGTAGGTCAAGGTCACTAGGTCAAAAATTATGGTATGTGTAGAAAGGTCTTGTCACAAGGAATACACATGTGAAATATCAAATCCCTATCACTTACCATTCAAAAGTTATGGGCTGTGACACCCAAAGTGTGACAGACAGACAGACGGACTGACTGACGGACGGACGGACGGACGGACAGACGGACAACGGACAAAGTGATCCCTAAGTGTCGCTATGCTTCGCAGGCGACACAAAAATACTTCTTTCTTAAATAAGGTCCGGTAAAAGGAAAATCATTTACATTTTTAGTTCAGAGCATTTCTCAATAAAAAAAAAACCAAGACAAAAATATGATTATCTTACATTATGTTTATTTGTTTGTGTAAATCCTATCTACAAATCAAGGATGTCATTGATTTTGAGATTTTTGCATCTTAGGTCAATACAAGTAAATAGGAGATATATCTAAATAAATATCTATGTGTTTGTTTTACTCAATACAACATGATCTCTGAATAATTGCATCTTTTGTCAAATTTTGTGAATCGCATTTAAGATAACCTTGACATTGGGTCCTGTGACCTTTGAAAAATTTTATGATTTGATTAAGCAATTATGTTCTATTATATGTGCTGATAAAGTATTGCTGAAAATACATAAGGGGTAGCTAAAAATTTAAAACCAGTAAATTAGTCTATGTGTAATGGTACTGAACAGAATGTCACCATGGTAACCCTTTTATACCCATTTGAATATAATTTTGAAGAGGTCCTCCTCAAATTTTTACATTTTCATAAAGATCGAGGATTATACTTAAAAGACAATTGGCAATAGAAGATGGGAGGAGATCTCCAACAAGACCCCGTTGCAGCATCAACAGCAAAACACCAAAACACCCGATGCAAAAACACAAAAGACGAGTACAGCACGAGACGGAAAAGAGACACACGACATGTTAACATCAAACACAAAAGACTACACATAAACCGACGAGACCAATGGGCAACCGTTGCCATATTTGGACGGCCATTGTCACGCAAGTAGCAAATGGTGTGGTTATCCTGGATTACATGCGCACAGCCCTCTCACTTATCCAATTACCCAGAAGTCTCGAAGAACGTACAATTGTGGTGTAAAACAACCTCCTCATTGTAAGATTAAGATGACATCACACAAACAAGATTGCGAAGACTGCCCCAGAAACACAGATGAATATGTAAATGGATATAAAAAGAGGGCATGCGTAATTCAGTCCGTGCTCTGCCGACTGTAGTGAGCTCATGTATGTAATCACCCGAGGAGTCCGACTGACATACAGAGAGGACAGGTGGTCGGGGCCCTGTCTTCTCTAAAGAGGTTTGGACAGGGCCCGTCATGGAGTCCCGTCGTAACAGTCAGTCAGAGTGCAAGTCACAAGGATGCGCTTGTACAAGACTGTAGATTGGTCAAGTACCAAGCCTAGTGTCAGTCTGGTGACATTAGGATCATATCCACGGTATAAAAGGCGTTTGATGATTCTGACGCATTTTCGATGGTTATGCTGTCTACCTTTGTCCCTTCTAATTTTGTTTATCATATCACCATAAAAGACAGGTTGTGTAATACCCAAAGTAATGTACTCTGTGGCGTGTATAGATCCGAATTTTAAAAGAAGTTGACTATAATTTTTGTAAACTTTCCAGAAAGTCTTAACCAGTTTCTGAAAGCGGAAACCTTGACCTTTAAGTTTTTTGGTAATTTGTAAATTTCTACTGTGAAAATCCAAAATATCAGTACATGCTCTAGCGTAACGGATGAGCTGTGATAGGTAAATGCCGTATGACGGTAATCTTCGAACATCACCGTCAAGCCAGGGGAAATTTACTATGTTGAATCCAAAATCATCTCTTTTGTCATATACACTTGTATGAATCTTTCCGTATACAATTTTGATATTTAGGTCCAAAAACGGTGTTTCTGTATTTGTAACGTTTGCCTTGTAAAGTGTTAAATCTGGTGGATAAATTTCATTCTTGTATTTTTCAAAAGCAGGATTGTCAATGGTTAGAATATCATCCAGATACCTAGAAGTATTATTGAAGCATTTCAGATCATCAAATTGTCTTTGCTTTTGAAGATTTTGGATAAATTCTTTTTCATAAGTGTATAAAAATAAATCTGCAACAAAGGGGGAAAACAGTTAGTGCCGTTAGGAATTCCTATAACCTGCTTGTATAGATCCTGAACAAATCTAACATAAATATTGTCCAAGAGGAAGGACAAGGTATTACACAGGTCACTACATGTCCATGATTTGTATGATTTGTAGTCTGTCGAGGAAAAGAAACCCTTCGATTCAGATATATAAATGTAAGTTTCCGCTCTCGATCAATAATGAGATTAGATAATCGATCATTAATTTTGTCATGAGGAAGTGTGGTGTACTTATTAGAGAAGTCGTATGAAGAAATCGTATTGGCTTGGAAATTTCCAGATTTCATTTTGTCAATCACATCCCCTGAATTCTTAATAAACCAAAATAAATTTACATCGTTCCTGTTTAGAACCGTTTCACAGTATCTAGTTATGTGTTCTTTAATAGCAGTAAGTGCTGACGTCAGATTTCTAGACAAAATTGTTGTGGAGCAGTTACTAGAATTAGCAATTGAAATTTGTAAGGAGACTTGTTGAAGTTTCGGTATGCAATATAGTGTTGGGAGATCCAAGTTAGAAATAGAGATATTAAATGACGACAGTTTACCGTTATGCTTGCTTAAAATGTTAGATGCACTTTCATTGCTTTTGATATATGTATTAGTAGACGAAAGCACCGGAACCAAAGTTGATATGTAGTAACGTTTTCAAATGATAATGGTGTTGTTGGCTGCTTTATCAGCTGGTGCAAAGACATATTTTTCATGTAAGTTACTTAGTTTGGATTTGAAATATCTTTCTGATGTGGAACGTGCATGGATTTTGATAAAGATGTGGGTTTTTATGGAAGTTATCTAATCGAATATCCGTTATATCAGAAATCAAGTAAACCTGACATTCCAAAATATTTGAAAAAAAATTAAACTTTATTTATTTTACAACATTTAACAAACAAGTTACACAACTTATATTAATGCCTCACGTTGGCTCAGATGTTGGCGTGAGGGAGTCAAAAAGGCAGGAGGAAACCGGAGTACCCAGAGAAAAACCTCCTACCGGGCCTGGGTGGGGTACCACCTCCCCTCCAACATAAGACCCTTCGCCGAATATGGGATTCGAACCCGGGGCCTCAGAGGTAAGAATCGAGCGTGCTACCACTTCGCTAACTCGGCCGTAGCCAAATATTTTCCTTAAGAATTGAGCAAAATCATGTAAAATTAGGAGCTTTATCGGTTTAAAATAGGGCCTCTTCAAAATAGCTTTCTGCCTACATTTTGAGAATATTGACGAACAAAATAGCAGATGGAAGCATACTTCATGTGTAGTATTTATACTATGAAAGATATAATGAAAAAACAAAGGCAATTTCAGTTGACTACAGCTGACTACAATACCTGTTACCATGGAAACGAGCCTTGTGAAAATGCCAATTTGCAAGTAGTCTGCTTATACTTAAAATTTAAACATGGTTTCCATGGCAACGAAAAGCAAATACTGTAAAATGTTGTCAAAGAGGGCCACGAAATCCCTGCAATTTCTTTCATGTTAAATGATGCATGCGACCATTGCTAAATATACAGAAGTATATAGATTCTGCATCTATTTTGCGGAATACATACGATTCTAGAGTTTTAAGAGGGCTTTAAACTACAGATAAACGCACAAATGAATCTTCAATGAAGCACAATATTCAAAAATAGGTTTTTTTCAACATTGCACTTCCTTAAATGTTCAATTTTTGAATTGATACTTTGCAAAGTTCTCTACTGAATCAGAATTAAGGTTAAGGAATAGAAGATTGATACTGTAAATGAGATCATACTACTCACACATGTATAAGATACACATCAACAAAAATAAGAAACAATATAAAAAAGACTTAACTCAGCAATTCTTATTTTCAAAATATTTGAAACTTATAGGATTAAATATTGAATTTTCATTCTTACTAATAGTTAAAGATACTATAGTTACCTAGTTGTATTAAGCAAATTGCAAATAAAATATATCCTGCATAAAATTTCATATTTAAAGCCAAAGTTATTGCACGGATAATGCAACAGGTTACACTTATATTAGCGTTCTTATATAATATTACTAGATGTAAATGACACGTAACACATGTAAGAGGTGACAGGTTTGATCGGCTGAAGTTTGATCCGATTTGTCACGTGATCAATGACCTCTCTGAATAATCTGAAGATTCTATTTTCGGCTAAGCCTGACACAACTTAGCCACGCAAACACACAATGTCGGATTTACTATTAGTAACTCAGCCACACGAACACACAAATGCTGGACAGACCGGAAGCTCAGCCACAACAACTTTAGCCTAACAACACAGAGGTGCTGGACAAACTACTTGTTAATACATACTCAGTCACAACCATAATCCACAAAACACAGAAATGTTAGATATGTTACTGGTTACAAGACTCCTCAGTCACAGCAGTATAGCTACATAAATACCGGTCATTCATCTGTTAACAAAGTCACTGGCACTATTACATTGTTTAGATTGAGGATCACTGACGAGGATTAAGTACCCGAAACGTGCATGTCTGGTCCATGCTGTAAATTTATCTGCACTTAAATGCTGCCTCTGAATTTGAAGACGTTTAACATAAACACACATATACAGGACATACTACTGTATTGGAAAATCGGCCACAACAACTCATACACATAAACACACAAATACCAGACAGACTACTGTACTGGTAAATCGGCCACAACAACTCATACACATAAACTCACAAATACAGGACAGACTACTGTACTGGTTAATCGGTCACCGTCGCAACAACCCATACACATAAAAAAAAAACCAACCGGACAGAGTACTTGTAACTCGGCCACAACAACAATTTCTTTTCATTTATATTAGAGTAACATGATGGATTAAGTAAGAGGAATCGAAGGTTATCAAAATTGTAAAATATGTATATCACCTTCTTACTATATAGAAAATACTAATTTTATTCTAAAGTACTTGGTGGTTTTTTTTAAGTGTACATGTAGCCAAGGTCGATCAATTTCGATTGGTCGTTTCTTCAAACGCATTTCAAAATTTCTGTTTACAAAAATTTCTCAAATGTTTAAACCTGGGTCCTATAGCATAATATCCCAGCCATCGTGCTACGTCTTTCGGTATATTGAGGACATTATTTTCACAGATTTTGGTCATATTACATTGTTTAGATTGAGGATCACTGACGAGGGTTAAATACCCAAAACGTGCATATCTGCTCCATGCTGTGTCTGATCTAAAATGATGCTAATGAATTTGAAGACGTTAAACGTACAATTGCCGATCGTTTGAATGGGACACCATGCCTCACCCTTAATATATCTCATCCTGGAAGACAGAGTACTGATCACTATTTTGTATAACTATGGCAGTATTTACCAAGGACCTTCTTTTTGTCGTTACAGATTTGTTTTGTGAACTAGAACTCTCATGTCAATTGATTTCTGTGGTGACCGAAGTAAAAAATAAAAGGAAATATAACACAAAGAAACTCTTAGAAATAAGCAGCAAGGAACAACGAGACAAACAAAATTTCACAATAAGAGAGCCGACACAAACATGAAGGACACCACGTGTAGGTAAAAGACAGACGAATCTATCTACACAAGGAGACCACTTTGTATGGTTATCTGCTTCTTTCATTTTCGTGCATGAACATCGACGGCGGGTGCGGCTTGCCAACAGGGGATGCTTACTCCTCCCGGGCACCTGGTCCCACCTCTAGCTTGCTAGGGGTCCGTCGATGTTCAATTTGGTGCTTTATTGTGAGTGCTGTTGAGATTTTCGTCAGGATCTTCTTTAACCCATTTCAAAGGAAATAGTGTGTTTATCTGTTTTACATTGGCACATCCCTCAAACTTATCAAAATACACAGAGAATTATCATTTTCTATTTATGGATGATCTTCTCATAGCCAGATGACATACATGTATACAAGGCTTTAAGTCGCAAGGAACACAGGTACCACAAAAAATAAAATTAAAGATGGTCAAAACTAAAAAATGAAAAGGGTAAGCATTTGGCATGCAAAAACAAGATAACCAACCTTCGGACCCGAAACCACCTTATAATGAATCTCTCGATAAATTCGACAAAGTCAAGATTGGACACGCCCTTCCTCGCGATAACAGTTTTTTGCATGGATTCGTGTCGTCAGAATTTGCCATTGTGTAATGCTGGTACAAAGCTGGGTATTTGATAAAGAAAAAATTAAGGGACGTGCTCCTGACTGGTCTGATTTACAATCCTCTGACCACTTTTAAAACATTTTATCGTCACATTTTTTATGAAAAGTCTGGAGTCAATATTAGCGGGAAAGTTTTATTGCTGAATCCGTTTTAATTAACAACGTAGAATCTCTAGGCATTTAAGAAGGCGTGATATGGAAACATCTTAAAAATCGTACATACATTTGATGATTTTTGTTCTGTTATAACATTGATGTTTTTTCAATAATTCGCGGAGCTATTTTTGATAGTATTGGCGACTTTCGGTGATATATCTTAAGATAACAGAAATCAGCCGTTACTTCATACCTATAATCGTAGGGGTTCAATAAATTTGGAGCATGCTATTGAGTCTTTGCGGAATACAGAGTTTTTTCCCCTTACAGATGGTATCTGACGTAATACCATTGTGACGTCATGAAAATGGTATGTTAACGTCATTTTTATACCGTCATGTCCCAGACTTTTAGGACTGTTTCCATATAATTTGATGACGTTATAATAAGTCTACGTCAGATACCATTAATACACAACATCATTAATACACAACAATAACATTAGCATATATCATCTGTGATGAATTTTAACAATGAAATATAGATAAGATATACCTCATTAGAGTTAACGTTTTTATCATCTGTACATAACAACGGACATAACAATGAAGCGTTAACAATACACAAAAAGAGAGAACGGGTAAGTTAGATCATAGTTCTTGGTTTTAGAAAATATCAATATTTTTTTTTCGACTCGATCACTCGATTTTTAAAATCTTTACACATCAATTCCACATCCTTATTTGAAAGAAAGAATCCGTCAAATACATGTAATTAAAAATGCCTTCATCAGTAAAGAGGGCAATCACAAACGTAGGTACTTTGTTGTGGGTTACAATAAAACTCATAAAGTGAGAGAAAATTCTGGTTCTAATGGTAAGATACATAGAGGAAGATGGAATCAAAACATTGAACTTTCTGATGGATAACATACGAGGGCCGATTGATATGTTAAGAGCCCTGTATTGAAAGATTGGAATTATATCAGACATTTTGCGTTGCTGTTTTATATAATCCCCTTTATGTCTCCTCCTAATTTCCAACTTGGCAACATTAAAGACAACATGAGAATAAAGTTTGTCGAAAACTGTCTTTGAATGACGTATTAAAGAATAGACAAACGATATAAAAGGGGATAATCAAACATCGTTTCAAACCTTGACATATATAATTAAGATTTGATTCCCCAATACTCATGTTAATCAAAAGACTAATATCAGACTAATTTCAACATACATGTTATCAAAAATGACATAAGTCATGTTAATATAAAAAGACAATGATATTCATGATTTGCGTCCAAACTTTCCACCTTGTGATTATAAAAACAAAAAGGTGATCAAATAGTTAAAACGTGTAATTTAAACATTGGCATGATTAAATTATAATATTTTAAAGAAAAATATACATGTATATGTTATAAATAAATTGACAACTTCATAGTAAAACTGAGATAATTAAATGACAAAAGAAAAAACATTTCGAGTACAATATGGATGGAGGGGAGGGAGGTTGAATTTGCGAAAAAGTTCTGCCATAATTACATCGTCTTTCTTGTTCAGATTCTCTATCTAAAGTGATGATATCACCTAGCTGGATTTTGATTGGTTGTTATTTTGATAAACCTTCTCTGATCGGTTGAGTTCCTCCATACAAAATTTATTAAGGGGAATTACAAAACAAGGCTAGATTGTAAACATAGAGTAGGGAGCAATTCTAAAAATAACTCCGAACATCTGGTATGACAGTATAGGCCTTGTATAGGCAGATAATAGGTACATTCATAATCTACAACTGAACATAAACAAATTAAAGAAAATTCATCAGACATAAATAGAATTATTTAACAAAAATGTTGTTTTATGTCTCCTCTTAATTTCCAACTTGTCAACATTTGAATTGAATTGTGGAGGTTCGAAATAAAGAGAAAATCATCTAAAATATGAGAAATCACTGATTTATTACACTTTGTTTTGAGTATCCACTGCAAGGCACAACTTAACTTTTCGAAATTTTGGCATGAACTACTTGCACCGATGGGTAAACATTTGTCATAAAAGAGCTTTTCTTTCCATGTAAAACTAAGAATGTTGTTTCAGTATCTATACACATTAAGGATATCAATACCACTTTTAAAGAACTCATTATCTTGACTGTTAAGAAAGCTATCTACAGTATGACGCCATCGTCGGGTTAAAAGTGGGTACAAGAAATAGCTGCCTTCAGTTTTGGGAATAAACGAAAGTCTGATGGACCAAGATCAGGTGAATAAGGCGGATGCTCAATCAAATTAAAGGTGCGATCGTATATGACAGCCATGGCAGTGATAGACTTGTGAAGAGGTGCATTGTCCTGATGGAAAAACACACCTTGAGTAAGCTTTCCGCTTAAGTTTATTATTTTCCCGTAACTGTGTCAGAGTGTAACATAGTATGGGCCATTATTTGTCCTTTTTGGAGATAATCTATTACCAGAATACCTTCTGCATCCCAGAAAACCGAGGCCATAAACCTCCCAGCTGAAGGAAAAGTCTTTGTCTTCTTTGGCAGGGATGCACCAGAGTGCCTCTACTGTTTCGACTCTTTTTTGGCCTCTGGGGTAAAATGATGGACCCATGTTTCATCCATAGTGACAAATCTTTGAAGATCTCCCTCAAAAAGGTTAAGATTAGTACGCGACAAAGTGCGCCTGGTGTGCTTCTGATCAATTGTCAGAAGTCTTGGTACCCAACGGACCGAAGCTCTCTTATTTCAAGATCTTCAGTCGGAATGAAATGTACTCTTTCCTGTGAAATACAAACTGTACTGGCTTTTTATCTTTCTGTAACTAATCCGTCAGTCATAACAATATCATGGAATTTATTGATCATTTCTGGAGTTGCAACAGTCACACCCTTCCAGGACAGGGGTCATCCTCAAGGCTCTGTCTGCTGCGCTTGAATTCACAGCCACCTTTTCACTGTAGCATATGAAGTGACAACTTTCCCTAGTGTTGTTACCATATCATTTTGGATATCCTTAGGTGTTAACCTTTTTATGAATATATTGGATCACTGCCCTATCACCGATTTTGTCCATTTTGCGAAAGCAACTTGTTTTGCTTACTTTCGAGTGTTACCTCATCGATTTAAATTGACGAAATGAGGCCAGTCCTCCTTTACTTTAGAGTGTAACCTCGTCGATTTTAATTGACGAAATGAGGCCAGTCATTTGGTACATGGCCTTATATAGCAGAGAATAGCGAGACTTAAAAAGAACATCCCTGCGTATCTCCTTCAATACGAGGCTCACAACATATCAGTCAGTCATCGTGGTCACTTTTATCGTCCGGACTAACGGGAAATAATAACATATGATCTGCACGTCCGTTCCTGAACACTACCGTCCGAATCCGGAACGCGGATTTCCGGATTATCAGATCATTTTTGCACTATGCACGTTTATTCCCAGAGAGTTCATCCGGAATAACGAATTTTCCGGACTAACGAATCATCACCGTAACAGTATGTGATTTTACTACATCATGTGGTTCTGTACATAAAAAATATATTTGAATTAAAGAATCATAATTGCAATATTTTTTGGTTGATCGAGGTACATGTAACAACACCAAAAATTGAGGGAAAACTGCATCGTGCGTGTAGCGCATGCTGCATAAGTTTTCCCTCAATTTTTGGTGTTGATACCTCGATCAATTAACAAAATATTACAATGATTCATTATCATTTCATTTAGTCGCGTTTCAACGTTTATTTGCAGCTTTGAAATTGTGTTGCCAACGACGTTGCTTATGACGTTGCTTAGCGCGTACTTGCGGTTTGGGTTGATGCACGTATCAACACAATTTTTCGACCAATTAGAATCTTCGTTTCTTAAGAAAGACAATGGATATTGAATGGTTCAAAAATCCTTGTGAAAGTGAGCATTCTTTACTATGATTGTTTTAATATCATAGCATGAAAAATCACTAAGTGGCATCTGTGTCTAGAATGACTTTTTTAATAGAAACCTATCGGTCGTAAAATGTAATCTCTTTTTGTAAAACGCTGGTAAGCCGTAAAGTTTAAATTACAACCAAACTTCCAACTTACGACCAAAGTCTAGGTCAGTGTCAAAGGTGAAGTCCATTTGAGAACTTAGACTAGATTTTTTTTTATGAAAATATCTAAAAAAAATCAATTAAAACCTATTTTCGGAAAAATGTGTTGAAACTATGAGTGATGACAGAAGAAAGCATGTTCTTTCACAATTTCACAAGGTCTTTTTTTGCATATGATAGATTTCTTTATCTTAAACGATGCAACTTAATAATAGTGCTTAAAGGAATGAAGGCTGACATAAAAGGAAAGTTTGTATGCCTCGACTTTTAGATTAAATCTTAACTACATCAAAGGAAAAACCTTTGATGATTAGTCAATGCTGAAAGGTCAAGGTCAGTTTTTGAGCCATAAAACCCCTTTCCTGGCAAAATATTAAAATTTTTTTTATCAAAAATACATGTACATGTACTGGCTTTCATGTTCGAGTTTGTAGCAATTTTTATTGCTTTATAATTTTATTGATAATGAAAAAAGTAAGGGCATGTGTATTTTTCTGCGTGAGCGACGTTGATAATTTTAGAACTTTTTTCGCATAATTAAGGAGGGGCTTAGATGCAAAAATTTGTTTATGCTGTAGGCATTGTAGACAAGATGGAGAACAAACCCTTTGACCTAAGTACAACATATTTGCTATGTAGATTGACCTTTTTGGGAAGAAGAGCCCTATTTATTTCAAGGTCATTTTGTTGCCAAGATAAATTTCTTACTGAAAATAATTTATAAATGAATGAAAAAGCAGCTACTTTCTGTCAAAATCTAAAGACTTGCTAAAATCTGTTTTTATCAAAATGTTTTCAAATGTGGCATACATAGGCATCACCGTTAACATATTTAATCATCTATTTTTTCGCATGATTATGAAATTATGCTAAAAAAAGGAGTTATATGCACACTTTCGTTCATACTGTACGCAAGATAGATAGTGGTGTAACGATATATCGTTTGTACTCGTATCGCGATACAGTAGCTTGACGATACGTATCACGATACATCTTTCATTCAAACGATACACAACGATACAGTATTTTTTGATAAAATTAAGCACATTGTAACAAACAAAGACAAAATTTTTCTGTATCATTTACTTATAATGCACATTGTATAAAGCCAATAGTATATCCCCATCACCATGTAACTTGTGAGAGCTCTCTTTATGCTGTTAAGACTAAAATGATGCAAGTATGTTCAGTTTCTTTTTGGATTCAAGGAATATGTAAGAGTTGGATTGGAAAGAAAAGTGTATAGTGATATGTATCATATCGTGATCTAGTGTATCGTGATACGTATCGTATCGTGATCTAGTGTATCGTTACATCCCTAAAGATAGATAATAAATCGTTTGAGCTCCTGATGTAACTAGATTTTAACGAGTAGAACTGTCCTATTAGGTTAAGGTGCTCTTGTTACATACAGATTAGCTCGTCCGTTGACTGTCTGTTTATCAGTTAATTTGTAAGTATCTTTGTCCGTAAAACATTTATCTTTGACATGACGAATGGATTTTGAACGAGTTTTGGAAAAATATTACCATTGTGGAGGATGAATTTTCCTTGTTAAGTTCCTTGTTCCTTGTTTTTATTTTCATTCGTTTTGCTTTTCCGCCCATTGTCTTGAAGTCAAGTCCAAAATGGACAATTCAAGACTCATCGCACTCGTGAACATTGTTTTTATTTGGCGATTAACTCGGTTTAGACAGCTTATAATGTCCTATGGCTTTAACATTTTAGAAATAAGGTCTTGATATTTGAACTGGTCATATGCAGTTTTAAACAAAAGACCGGAGCTACTTGTAAGATACTCAAGCATAAATTAGTCAAACAAAACCGTTTCTTAGTCAAAGAGAAGGAGATCGAATCATTGTAATCGATAACATCATGACGTGGGGGTTTCGGACCAATCGGATTGATGTGATTTTGTTTACCATAGACACACAATTAAAACGGAAAAAAGTACAATTTAAACACAACAATGTTTTGAAACATGTATGTATGGAAAAAAATAAATATCTACAAATTAAATTAAGATTATATTTAACAACCTATATGCATACAGGGTGAAGCACGCTTCTCGGTCCGTTCTGGAAATCATGATGTAAACATACGTCTGTTAAAGATGGAAGATGAAACATTTGGTCTATAAAATGTATGGTGTCTTCCATCCTACAACTTTTTGTTGTTTACATAGTAAAAATCAATACAGGATGTAAAGCTGGCACTGACTGTCTTATTAAAAAATAATTTTATGCTAAATTTATACCCTATTAATAATGTCTATGATCTTCATGGTATCTTTGTTCTCCCGGCGAATTGATGCTATGCATCAACAGTTTTCTTGTTCATTGTTGTAAAACCTTACCATTCTTAACAACATATGTTACCTAATAAACTAGACCTAAACCTTTAATCTACGTTTGTTCTTTCTAAAACCTCTACTTTTAGTCTTCATCAAAAAGATATACATTTTCAGCAAGATAAATGTTTCCTCAATAATCTTTAGCATGACAATCTTCCTCCCCGATCAACGAGGACTTAATTAACGTGGAAATGAAGCAAAATGACATAACAAGGAAACAAATCATATAAAAGTATAATACTACATACGTGATGAGGAAATTATGTTCTTAATTGACTTTGGAGGATGTGATCTACTGCATCATATGATTCTGTACATGAAATATATATCTATGGTCCACGACAATTTCGAAATGAAACGACGGAATTAACAACATTGAGATTTTGAGTGGGCTATCTGTATCATTGCTTTTGAAGAATTTCGGAAGTTTTCACTGAATCAGCATCTGAAATGTACATATGACATGCATTATTTTACATCCACTATGATTACAGTGATTCACTTACCAAAAGGTACGTTTTACACTGAAATTTTTAATTATTAGAATTTATTTCAATATCGATAATTTTAACCTCTAAGTTAGTATCACTGGCGGACTCTTATCTGCTAATCTTATCCGTAAAATATTTGATTAATAGAATCTATCACGACATTGCGACTGAGACAGGGGAATCACATCCGGGTGTAAAAGATCGATTTACAATCCACGACGAGGCTTGTCGAGTCGTTGATGTAGCAAATCTTTTGCAGGAGGATGAGATTCCCCTGTCTCAGTCGTAACGTCGTGATTGGTAATTTTTCTCGCTCACCTCATTTCATCATCACTATTATGATTTTTAAAAAGTAGAATCAATACTTAAACCTGCACAAATCTAACGATGGCGTGACGTCATGTTCTATGACGTCACAATAGAAGTCACGTGGAGTGTGAGACAAGGAAATCTCAAACTGCTACGTCTACGTTTTTTCTTTTGTCTCACGACGTAAGTAAGTGAGAAAAATTATTGTAGAACTAGGGGGTTTCTTCCTGAAGGCATATCTCTGTCCTGATTACGCCCAGGTCATATCTAGAACTTTTCTTTTCATATTTTCAATATTAGGATTATTTCTATGTCTACCCCGAGCATCAATGATTACATGACTTATTTATATGCGCATATGGAGGGTACACCATAATTTTTATAACTGAACAATTATTTCAACATCATTTCAACTATAAGGTTGGTATCTCTGCTAGTGGAATGTTAGTCTCCGAAGAGATATATATCTATCCAGTTTCTTAATGTTTTGGTGCTAGATTTGAAACAAATATGTTCATTTTCCATCACAAAATTTGATTAATTGTTCTTAAAGTCCGAAGAGGGACTACATAATGGGAGAGATAATTTTAAAACTTTCTGTCATTTCATCACTGACATATATATAGGGTTAACATCTCTAATTGGTATCTAATTTGTTCCTTTTAATCCTTTTACCCCTATTGATGTTTGAAAATAATTGAAAGCTTAAAACAGATGAGACTCAGATATATCTTTAGCATAATAAAGGATTACCTGTCGGTATGCCTTTGATGTAACATACTGCTCGCGGACGGCGTTATCTGCAGAGATGGTATACCACGCCTACCAAGCCTATGTCACTCAGGTATGCATATTAATGACCCGGTGGTTGTCAACGTCGGTCTTTACCGAATGAGGTATCTCCATGATGGAATGATGGAATAGCTCTGTCCTTAGCTAGTTCTTTTAGATCATATTCAGGAGTTTGCTCTTCATATTCGAAGGTGTTTGTCAGATAAATACTTTCTATTTAAACTTCGATATTTAAAATTATTCATATTTCGAAGATGAGCAATCATTGTCATACTGTAAATTGCTTTATTTTCGTCAGTACCAATTTTCGTCAATTCGTTAAAAATGACCATTTCGTCAGAACGTAAATTCGTCATCCAAGGGTCCCTAAAATATAAATTCGTCTGTTCAAATGCCAACTTAACATTCAGATATATGCCGTATGCGTTTATTTTCATTGTTTGTTTAACAATTATTGGTAAACAAACAATTAGAGACATGTATACCACCTAGCTTGTTGTGAAACATATCATTTGGTAATTAGAAGTACATTATATGCGACTTTGTGCGCGTATTCAGTTTTCAATGATTTATCATTTGCCAGTCGTATTAACTCTTAAGATTCAATTTTTCCTTTCTACACTATAGTTTGTCAGGAGTATTTATATTCGTCGATACGTAATTTCGTCAAAGGATGCACTGACGAAAATGACGAAAATTGGTACCTGACGAATAAAAACCAATTTACAGTATTGTAATATATTTTCTATCGACTTTATGTAGTGTATCCTATGTGTGTTTAAACATACACTGTATCATTATTGATGATCCAGGGCGGAAGAGAGAGATTCCAAATAGTGAATATGCGGATAGGGAAATTTTCAACATGACCTAGAATTTATAAATGCCTAATAGACAGTTAAGGACATAGTCATGTCATGAGGAAAATACTCTGTAGTTTAAAAATAATTCATCAAGTTCATTCTATTAAAAACTAAAATGGTATCGACCATCTTAACTGAGGTTCTTTCAAAGATCAAATAAGTACTGTGAAACAGTTTACCATAGAAGCGGTTAAGGGTGAAACGATACCCCCCCCCTCCCCCAAATGAATCGCGACATATTGCGATACTTTATTAGCTGTATTACGATATATTGTGATATATTGTTTCTTTTTATTTTTATATTTTTTTTAATGTAAAAAGGTTCCTCTTTGTATGTCTGTCCATACTGTACATATTTTCTGATTGAATTTCATGTTTTGAATGTCATTTGCTTAAAAGAGGCATACATAATAATACCGAAGTGTTCCAATTCTATACCTTCATGAAGAAAATTACAAACCAATTTTTCTGCATCAGACACGTGTTTCGAACATTAAATTCTCATCAGTGATGCTTCCAGCGGAGCCACAAAAAGCGCCCTCTTTTATGTTTTGAATTTTGATTTGTATATTTACTTTACAGAGAGTGCGCAGCACCAAATTTCCTGTAGGGTCGATTCAGTAGCATATCCAAATAAAATACATGTTCAAAATAGCATCGAAAGGATGGTACGAAACTGGAAAGAAGTAATTAATACACTTCTAAACATCAAATCATGGGGAATAATTTTAACTAGTCCACACTGCAACAAGAAGTTGGTGTCTATAATAATAATATGGAAGTGTTCCAACTCTATACCTTCATGAAGAAAATTTCCAATTTTTCTGCTCCAGATACATGTTTCGAATATTAAATTCTCATCAGTGATGCTTCCAGCGGAGCCACCAAAAGCGCCCTTTTTTATGTTTTGAATTTAGATTTTTACATTTACTTTACAGAGAGTGCGCAGCACCAAATTTCCTTTAGGGTCGATTCAGTTGCATATCCGAATAAAACATATGTTCAAAATAGCATCGAAAGGATGGTACCAAACTGGAAAGAAGTAATTAATACACTTCGAAACATCAAATCATGGGGATGATAGTTTTGAATGGAATGACAAGTTTTAGAAATGGCAAAATAATATTTATGATGTCAAATCGATAAAGGGCCAAAACGAAGCTTCTTTCAGGCGATAGAGCTGGAAAGAAGTAATTAATAGAAGTCATTTTATCCTTTTGATTGCTTTTCCCTGACATTGTCGCCATAGCACTTTCTATATAGACATGACGTCAGACAGTGCATGAAGTTTTTATATTTTCATTTCCATGCTTCATAAATATCGACGGCGGGTGCGGCTAGCCAACAGGGGATGCTTACTCCTCCCGGGCACCTGGTCCCACCTCTAGCTTGCTAGGGGTCCGTCGATGTTTAATATTGCGCTCTATTGTGAGTGCTGTTGAGATTATCGTCAGGATCTTCTTTAACTCATTTTGTCATAATTAATTTCAAATCGTGAGCTAAGTGGATCATGGGTTGCTTGTTTTGGAATTCAAATGATTAAAATTATAATGATTCCATTATTTATTATTTAATAGGCCGCGATATATTTCGTTACGCATTTCGTATTGCGATACGTAATGAAATTATCAAATATCAACATGTATCGATATATCGATATATTGTTAAACCTTTCCTCCCTTCTTCTTCTCTATCAACGTAATCACTGTGTATAGCCGTACACCGGATATTGGTACTATTTGTCGGCGTATTGGTACTACTGAGGCGAGAAATTTTAACAAATGTGGTGTGAGTGTCCCTTTCTAATATCGTTTTTTATTTGAATCTGACAGTTCCTTTCAAAAGCAACTGTATAATGCATTACTACAGAAAGTCATCCTTGAAGTTATATGAGTAATATATGTCTAGGTAGAAGACTTTTTAACTTTTAAAAGCAAAATGCATCACCTAGTACCGTAGAATTTTCCATACTGAGAACTTTATTTGGATTTAAATTCGCATATTGTACTTTGTTCTAGACTTGCAATATATCTATGTTTTACGATTTGATCACTGTATCATGATTTCATGGATTTGTAAAGATCTTACTAAGAACAACGTGTATTTTTCCCAAGAAGATACACGCCAGGTGTACGGCATATTGCTGGACGAAAAGGAATTTACTGTACGGCATGTTGAAATAGGTAGTGTACGGCGACTTGCTTTTGGGTTCGGAGTTGCAAAGCAATTTCGGGGCTTATGGAACGAAGATGACAATCCACCTACTATGTGTACCTGTCCGTCACTTGATCCATCATCTGTCTTTACGCATTTTTGTTACGAAAGAGTTCAAGGGTGTGAATGTATTCATAAAACATTGGTACTCACAGCAGGACAAAAACCCCAATATGCTAATTTTTTTGTTTGTACCATGCGCGGATCCAGAAGGGGGGGGGGGACCGGAGGTCCGGACCCCCCATGAGATTTGCCAGAAGTGGGGCCACCTCTGACAGATCTCGGGGGGGGGGGTGTTCCAAATACGACATAAGATTAAATTGTTTCATATGGATTTTTCCCGGCTCTTTCGCTCGTCAAATACATAAAACTCTTGTATGAAAGGATACATCAACTAAGACATACTTATATTGAATTGATATTAAAATTACTTTTATCAGTTGTGTTAATTACCATACTTACCATAAGCTTGCATATTCAGGTTTAGGTATTCAGTTCGCATTGTTTACAGGTGATTAAAATGTGAAAATCCGTGAGCTTCAGGGGGCTACGCCCATGGTCCCCCACCAGGGCTTCGTCCTGGACCCACTGGGGGCCTAAAGGCGGCCCCCAGACCCCCGGTGAAAAAAAGCTGGATGTGCGCATGGCTTCTACTCTCTAGAAATTAAGACAAAACTTCGTTTCTTCTCCACTCACTTCTCTGGTGTATTGAATAACACTCAGGTCATAAGGCGTATTTTCGTGTTATGCATGCATTTTTTAAAAATATTTATAATAAAAGAGAAGGACAGCCCCGTGGTGCACATACATAAATGTATGATAGCGGCGTTATGACACATGTCAGTTACGGATCTAGCTTTGAGTTAGAGGGGGCGTAAAACGGCGAGGGGTCTGGTAGGATGACCAGGGAATCGAAGCCTCCCGGAAGCTAACGCATTTAAGCCTTTTCGAACCCATTCTCGTGACTGAAATTGATTAAAGAATTGAAATTGATGAAGACAATTATATTATCTGACAGGTAGTAAATATTTACTAATATTTACTATTTTTTATATGGAAAGTGATCGTTTTACCTATGATTCGCAAATTTTAGGGGGGGGGGCGGCGTGCGCCCCCTACGTCATCCCCTTGAATCCGCCACTGCATGTGGAAAGCAGCACCTGTATGTCAATAAGTGGTTTTAGCTCACCTGAGCGAAGCTCAAGTGAGCTATTGGCATAGTGTGGCGTCGTCCGTCCGTCCGTCCGTCGTAAATTTTCACATTTTCGACTTCTCAAGACCCACTGAAGGGATTTTGATGAAACTTGGTAGGAATGAAGTACTCATGGCTCCCTACAGGTGGTGTTGTTTTTCGTCCGGTTCCGTCAACAGGTGGTGCCACCACAAGCAAAAGCATGTCAGGGGGTACCCTCCTTTGACACACCAAAGCACATATCGACAAACCGAAAGCATCAGGATGATCTAGAGAGAACTGTTTCTTTGAATAACCCCAAAAACATGTGGTTTTATGCCCTCAATAACTGTATGTTTGCCATATTCAAGGCAATCAGTGGTTTCATATTGATTTTGGTTGACATTTTTTTTTTCATGATTTTTCATGATTTTTTTCTTATGTGAAACTGGACATCTTATCCAGAACCATGGAGGGGATTTTAATGAAGCTTGGTAGAAATGAAGTACTCATGGTCCCCTACAAGCTTTGTTTTGTTTTGTTTTGTTTTTCGTCCGGTTCCGTCATTAGGTGGCGCCACCACGGGCAAAAGTAGGTCACGGGGGTACCCTCCTTTGACAAACTTCTTCTTCAGAACAGAAGTACATATCGACAAATCGAAAGCATCTGGATTATCTAGAAGGGTGTCTTAACAAATGTTGTTGTTTTGGTTTCAGCCCGAAGTTAAATTTTTGAAGTGTTTATGACATCTTTTCGGACTTTGTCAGAAATGCTCATTTTTTATGGAGGGGAATTAGGGTCACAAGCTTACATGCTTCATGATATGTTGCTTCATTCAATGTTTGATTATTCCATGTTCATTTGTCTTGCTTCCATTTCAAATTGACTTTATCTTTCTTCTTTGTGTGATTTTGCTTCCCTGCATTTGTCCTTCGTCAATACATAACTGTCATTATACCCTTATGCTATTATTGCTTCGTCAATGCTAACTTCAATTTTGATACCAGATGGCGCGACCGCATGTGCCCGTTCCTTGAAATGAACTTTGAAACATCCCCTGTCGTTAGAAATTTCTTTTAAATTCTACTACATTATCGTTCGAAAAGTAATTATATTATCGCACGAGAGGACAGAAGTAGATTGTCTGTATAAATATTTGAAAAATATTATGAAGTAATTAGTAAATATTTGATTTTGTATGCATCAGATTTTTGTAAGTTTAAAATCTGACTGTAAAATACACATATATGTGAAGAATCTCTGTGGTGTAGTGGTTATCACATTTGCATCTGAATTTTATTTTACACCTTTCCGAGTGGGTTCGAATCCCGGACGAGGATACTTTTTTTTCCTTTTGTCAATTTTAAGTATTATATAACTTGTCCATCTGCCCAGTAGAGGATGTCGAAAAAATTTGGGGTACTTATAAAAAGCAAATGTTTCAATGCATTTTTTTCAGTTTTTCTTTGGGGGGGGGGGGGTTCATTGTTTTGGAAAAAAAAATATCAAATGATGGCTTTTTGTTGAAACTTGTCGAGTTCTGCTTCGAATCAGTAAATGAAAAGAAGGGAGGAGATCTCCAACAAGACCCCGTTGCAGCATCAACAGTAAAACACCAAAACACCCGATGTAAAACACAAAAGACGAGTACAACACGAGACGGAAAAGAGACACACGACATGTAAACATCAAACGCAAAAGACTACACATAAACCGACGAGACCAATGGGCAACCGATGCCGACTTTGGACGGCCATCTGTCACGCAAGTAGCAAATGGTGTGGTTATCCTGGATTACGTGCGCACAACCCTCTCACTTCTCTAATTACCCAGAGGTCTCGAGGAACGTACAATTGTGGTGTAAAACAACCTCTTCACTGTAAGATGACATCACACAAACAAGACCGCAAAACGCAGAGGCCCCAGAGACACAGATGAATATGTAAATGGATATAAAAAGAGGGCATGCGTTATACAGTCCGTACTCTGCCGGCTGTAGCGAGCTCATGTATGCAATCACCCGAGGAGTCCGACTGACATTCAGAGAGGACAGGTGGTCGGGGCCCTGTCTTCTCTAAAGAGGTTTGGACAGGGCCCGTCATGGAGTCCCGTCGTCACAGTCAGTCAGAGTGCAAGTCTCAAGGATGCGCTTGTACAAGACTGTAGATTGGTCAAGTACCAAGCCTAGTGTCCGTCTGGTGACATTAGGATCATATCCACGGTATAAAAGGCGTTTGATGATTCTGACGCATTTTCGATGGTTATGCTGCCTACCTTTGATCCTCTTTATTTTGTTTATCATATCACCATAAAAGACAGGTTGTGTAATACCCATAGTAATGTACTCTGTTGCATGTATAGATCCGAATTTTAAAAGAAGTTGACAGTAATTTTTGTAAAATTTCCAGAAAGTCTTAACTAGTTTATGAAAGCGGAAACCTTGACCTAAAAGTTTTTTGGTAATTTGTAAATTTCTACTGTGAAAATCCAAAATATCAGTACATGCTCTAGCGTACCGGATGAGCTGTGATATGTAAATGCCGTATGACGGTAATCTTGGAACATCACCGTCAAGCCAAGGGAAATTTACTATGTTGAATCCAAAATCATCCCTTTTGTCATATACACTTGTATGAATCTTTCCGTTTACAATTTTGATATTTAGGTCCAAAAAGGGTGTTTCTGTATTTGAAAGGTTTGCCTTGTTAAGGGTTAATTCTTGTGGATAAATTTCATTCTTATATAATTCAAAAGCAGGATTGTCAATGGTAAGAATATCATCCAGATACCTAGAAGTATTATTGAAACATTTCAGCTCATCAAATTTTCTTTGCTTTTGAAGATTTTGGATAAATTCTTTTTCATAAGTGTATAAAAATAAATCTGCAACAAGAGGCGCACAGTTAGTACCCATAGGAATTCCTACAACCTGCTTGTATAGATCCTCACCAAATCTAACATAAATATTGTCCAAGAGGAAGGACAAGGCATTACACAGGTCATTACATGTCCATGATTTGTATGATTTGTAGTCTGTCGAGGAAAAGAAACCCTTCGATTCAGATGTACAAATGTAAGTTTTTCGCTCTCGATCAAAACACCATTTAATGAGATTAGATAATCGATCATTAATTTTGTCATGAGGAAGTGTGGTGTACATATTAGAGAAGTCGTATGAAGAAATCGTATTGGCTTGGAAATTTCCAGATTTCATTTTTTCAATCACATCCCCTGAATTCTTAATAGACCAAAATAAATTTACATCGTTCCTGTTTAGAACCGTTTCACAATATCTAGTTATGTGTTCTTTAATAGCAGTAAGTGCTGACGTCAGATTTCTAGACAAAATTGTAGTGGAGCAGTTACTAGAATTAGCAATAAATCGAAATTTGTAATGAGACTTGTGCAGTTTCGGTATGCAATATAGTATTGGGAGATCCAATTTAGAAATAGAGATATTGAATGAAGACAGTTCACTGTTATGCTTGCCTAAAATGTTAGATGCACTTTCATTGCTATTGATATATGTATTAGTAGACGAAAGTTCCGAAATCAAAGTTGATATGTAGTAACGTTTTCAAATGATAATGGTGTTGTTGGCTGCTTTATCAGCTGGTGCAAAGACATATTTTTCATGTAATTTACTTAGTTTGGATTTGAAATATCTTTCTGATTTGGAACGTGGATTTTGAAATTGATGAGGGTTTTTATGGAAGTTATCTATTCGAATATCCGTTATATCTAAAATGAGGTTTTTCCAGTCATTCAGAGCATGCGGTTCGACTCCTTCTGATTTACACCATCTTTTCGTATAATTATCTAAGGCTTCCGTAAGCACTTCACGGCATTTGACAAAATCTATCTTGGATGGGATTCTATACTTAGGTCCTTTTTTAAGAAGACCACGGAGCTGTCTGTCTTGGATAATTGAAAAGTCACCTGTAACAACATGGCCAGCTGGTTTGTAGAGATATTTAGAAGTTGCACATTCTCAAGAAGCAGGACACGATTCAAGTATGTCAGGATCCGTTGTAGCTTTATTATAGTTAAAAACAAAGTTTCGAATAGGTTTCTTGTACTTATAACAAATAAGAGGTGGCTCTAAATTTTCAAAATATTGAGGAATGGTACTTTGTACGCGATGATCCCGAAAAATATTAGAGATGTTTAGAAGATCAAAACCTTTGTTAATAAACGGGATTTTTATGAATCGTCTTTTAGGTGAGGTGTTTTTCACAATAGGATAAAGTTTACACTGTGCGAATGAGACAATGATATTAAGTCTGAATCAGTCAGTGTTTCTTAAGAATGCAACCTCTGCTTCATCCAAGATAGATTTCAAGTGCAACTGGTATTGACGACAGAGCATGTAACAGCTCATGTCAAGTCAAGTTCAAAACTATCAAGGCATCGCGCTTCGTCGATAAATCACCGCGTCGACGCGAAATATAGGCAATGATGGCTTTTTGTTGAAAATTGTCGAGTCTGCTTCGAATCAGGAAATGAAAGTCAATTTGACAAACACAAAGGCCGAAACTATGTTCGATTCCCCCCCCCCCCCCAATAAAAAATTGGTCGATGACATATCTTCAGACAAAATATTGGGTCAGCATGAAGATGACCATGCAAATTCTTCAGATGGCAATTTCTCGAGACAAGTGTACGTAATATCTTACGAGTACTCGAGGCTCACGTGGTTTTGGGTTTTTTATATAGCATTCATACGCATATGTATATACATCTTTAAAGAAAGAAAGAAATTTAAAACTATAAGTTTTTCTGCATGAGTCTTTAGCTTGAGGATTTTATCTGTAAGGAATCCTAGTACCTGTTTTTCAACACGCCGTACAGTTAGCTAATAACATGCCGTACACAAACAATTTCTTTGTTGAGCTCGTATGTAAAATATAGACGCAATTTCTACATTACCCTTGATTAATGTTTAATAGTTGATGCACTTCTACATAGACTGTGCACAGAATCATGATCTGCAATAGTACTTTCTTTCGTTAAAAAGAATATTAGAAACTTCATACATGTGCAATTTTATGTGTACTAGGTACCCCATTTTGTGTTATTTTACTATTATCGTCCGAGCAAATCCTTTGTTTTGAGGGTTTCGATGTTGAGTTTACCATCACAGAATTATTTGCTTGAAGTTCACTCCATATAAGATCATATTTTCTTCACAAATCATTGTCAAACGCTAAAGGTAATACCTATGTCATACTTGTTTACTGCCTCGGTAGTACCAATACGCCGACAAATAGTACCAATATCCGGTGTACGGCTATACACAGTGGTAATTGGATGCTGAAAAATTCATAAGAACACTTAAATTCGACAAATTTGAAGAATCTATTTTCGATCAAATCATTCGATTTTTGATTCTTTATACAACAATTCCAGATTATAAATTGAAAGAAAGAATATCTCAAATCATTTAAAATTCCATTCTCCAGAAAAAATGACAATCACAAATACAGGTTCATTGTTGCGGGTTCCATTAAATCTTATTTTGTGAGTGAAAATTCTGATTCTAATGATACATGTAGATACACAGAGGAAGATGCAATCAAAAAGTTGATCTTTCTGATCGATAACATATTCAGCAAATAGTGGGAATATTCCAATGGGAACCAAATTGTGCTCACTTCTTGCAGATATTTTTCTATATTCACATGAAGCTGAATTTGTCCTGTTGTTGAACGTCTTCAAAGTCAATAGCCTCATTTAAGAACAGATAAATATAGCAGCATTGACCAGACATGCACGTATCGGTACTTAACCCTTAAATCCTCTATCTTAACAATGTAATATGGCCAAAAAGTATGAAATTTATTAATCATGTCCAAAAATGTACCGAAAGATGTAGCAGGATGGATGGAATATTAATTCAATTCTATTACTAATTATTAGGTTCGTTACTAACCGTCTACACATATTTGTCGGGTTGATAAAGCCCATAGAAGGCGAGGCAAATCACCCCGACAAATCTCTAACATCTATGGGCTTGGTAAACCCAACAAATCTTTGTAGACGGTCAGTAACAAACCTTATATCTGTTTTATTTTGTCGAGAACCAAAATCTCAACTTTTTGTTGACGAAAATTGCCGTTTCACGACTCCCTTTACGTGCGAATGCATTTATACGGCAATGGCGGAATTGTTGACGGTCTATAGAAATTTTGACGGCGTGCACGTGACGGGATTTACGCGCTCTGATTGGTACGTACAAGTCCGAGGCAAATTAAATGTAGATATATCGATGTCGTGATCTCAATTTATAATCCAAATTTTTCGATCCGTGTAAGCTAGAGGTGAAAAAACAACTGAACACACTCTGCTTCATATTTATATCTCAAGTTATGTTAAGACGAAAATGGTCACCTGGGTACTTCCATATATATCAAACGTGACGACTTCAACTTCAAAATTTGACATTTCCCTTTCCTTGATAGTAACATTCCTTCGTTCAATGCCTATGGTGTATTCATATGGCAATTGACACGCTATTCCAGAGCAAGCTCAAACTACAACGATAACGTTCTGAGGACAAAATGACTTGAAGAAAAACTACTAAACCTGAGCGACAGATTTGTCACTGTAAAATGATTTTAGACGATACACTGTAAACCGTGTTTTATTCGCGGTGTCTTACGTTCGCGAATACGAGGTGGGTGTCTGGCTCGCAGCGTTTCATGTTCGGGAGTTTGTATGTATCTGAGAAAAAAAAATTCACAAAAAATGTCAGTTTCCAAAACTTTCAACTTTATAATCTGTCAAAAAGCCCTGATTGCTGATAAGATAATTGATTGTTTTCTCATTCAATTGCTTAATCAACGCAAGCGCTCCGTCAAGTAAAACGTTATTTAAACAAACCACATATATGTGATGCACGAAGGCGATCCTTTCATTTAAATCCATTTGTACTTACTACTGTCTTGTAAAGATTTTGTTATAGGATATAAAATCATTTGTGACAATCGCATTTGGCTATTTGTCCATAGCTTTTTCAAAAAAAAGAAGAGATAATAATAATAATAATAAAAAAAAATAGAATAGATAAGAAATAAAATAAACGCTTTCTCATTTTACACCAGAACTATTTCTCAAATGGTATCACGAACACGATTTTTCCTGAATCTAAAGTATAACATTAAGAGATCGGTCAAAGATGTGGCAAAATTCATTCTTATTTAAAGTACTATTAAGGTCAAGTGATCGACCAAATTTACACTGAAAACTAAATATTACATTTCATGTTTAATTCTGTTAATAAATACAGTATGTCCAAAGAGTTTGCACATGAGGACACTCCCAGAATAAATGAAAAAATAGTTTACACAACTCACAAAACTTACATCATTCTGTTTCTCCCATTCCTGTTTTATATAATCTTGAATTAGTATAATATATCCTATGAACAATCCTGAATTGTGCATGTCTGGTCCATGCTGTAAATTTATCAGGTTTTAAATGATGCTATTGAATTTAAAGACGTTTAACAATTGCAAAGAAGATGCTAAATTGCAATCTTTACCAAATTTACATTGCTGATGAACAATATTAATCAATTTGATGAGTCTATAGTTATGCACACGTACGTACCCAACTACCTTTCTACGAAAAGGTATTCGCGGCGTTTTAAGTTCGTGTTCGCAATCCGTCTTCGTCGGAGAAAACTAAGATATATTAGGGTACCCATTTTATAAGCAACAATTATTCATATTTTGGTAGCGAGGGCATAAGTGATTGAGGTAACCAGCTAGTTGCTAATTTTAAGTATGCTAGATTCGCTTCCATGAAAAACATTACAACTTTATTCATAGTTTGATCTAAATACGAGACAAAGTGTAACTTAAAGCTTCATTTTTGGTCCTTCATTCTTAGATAATATAATTTGCATCTTACATGTATATTTAACATGATTTATGTAATATTTAAATATGTTTAAACTGTACTAATTAGCACGCCCACAATGCATTGGAATCTGAAATTGGAATTGCAGGCCTTTTTATTGTGAATGTTGGAATCTGATTTCGGGTTTCGGGTTTTGTGATTTTATTCACCGATTATTATCAAAATCATGAAGCTCTTTCAAAGAAACATTCTTGGATTGAACATTTATGTGAAAGGCCTATATTCCGTATAAAAATGAATGCGCCGTGATTGCTCAAAATAGCAGTGGTGTCAAAATAGTGCAATTTCCACTTCAACGTCGCTGTGTTTATTCTTACATCATTACTGATCTTGAACCTTTCACCAACTTGCAAAAACTACACATGTCTCCATACAAATTGAAACTGCTACACTACATTTTCTCAAGAAATCTGAAGATACTGTGAAACTGTTCTTCACAGAAATGTTAAAATTATTTTTGGTGTGTAAAAATTCAAGGGAAATGATTAAGAGAATGAATTCAAGAAATTTCGAGGCCAAAACTATTTCTTCCTAATTTTTTGAAATATGTGCTTCGTGATTCTTTAAGGCAAAATTGATGATAGAGACAGTTATACGTTTATTTTTCATGTATATGCCTCTTGATGCAAATTTCTTTTTATTCACTTATCAAAAAATCTATTCAAATCTTATACAGAAAAGGAGATCAGATGATTAACGTTATCTACATCATATTTTGACTATCATCAGAATGAATTTCGTCCGCCAAAAATGACACTAAACAAAGCAAATGTTACAAACACGGAAACACCATTTATGGACTTCGATATCAAATATGTAAACGGGAAAATTCATACAAGCGTATATGACAAAGGAAATGATTTTCATTCAAGATAGTACCTTTTCCCTGGCTCGACAGTACTAGCATATGATACGCATCCTACAATGTAGAATGCGCTTACGTTTTGGATTTTTACAGTAGAAATTTACAAATTACTATGTAGAAATCTGGAATCTAAAACGATCTTAACTTTGTAACGTTTGCAAAAGCTGCCCAATCTGCAATTTTTTCACGTTTAGAGTTTCCAAATGACAGAGACATCTGTATTCGGATCTAAATAGACGTAAGTGGTCTATTTTTTTTTCATAGAATGGACTTTTTGGGGAAAGGCGGATAATGTTTGTAAAGACATTACAAGAATATCCAGTGAGGTCTAAAAATGCATTCAAGGGTAGGAAAAACATAGAAAAGGAATTTGATTTTAGTGTTAAAGTGGAATAGACGACTTTTGGACGGGAGGGAGCGTTCAAAGTATTGCATAAGCGAATGAAAGTTATTTGTTATACGTCATGAGATTGGAGTGATGCTGATAAACAAAGTTCGTGACATGATTGGCAGTAATTGACAACTATCAATTCGTAAAATTGTAGGAGGTGTGAGTTTGTGTACATGGAATTTTATTCTATGATCAAAATATAAGTGGTGTATGTCTTTATGAGGGCCGACAGCTTAGCTAAATAAAAGTATGCACGTAAAGATAAGTTAAGTGCATTTATCATCAGACGTCGGATAACGTCAAGAATATTCATTTAAGTTCTCCGGGCATAATTTATTGTCTCTTTTATACGTTAAAAATCTATTCCTATTTGAACGTTGTTTGTGATGATAATCTGTATATCAATGACATGAAACATTGATTTAATATACTGAACAAAAAAAGTTATGTCCCTAAAAATGAAAGGTCACAACTTGTGCAGATAAAACATTATAACCCTCAAAATAATAAAATTCATTCAAGAAAAATTCCAAAATTTTCTTTTTATCACTCAGACATTGAACGCAATGAAGCGTGACGAAACCAAGAGTTTTCACCTTGTAAGGAAAATTTCTCTGTTTCTTTGTTCTAATTGACTGCTTTCTAAAGAAAAAAGTGTATAAATAAGCATAGGAGATTTCTCCATTGAAAAACGGAATAAAATTTTGATATCGATTATCCATAAATCTGTCAAATAGCTTGTAATTCAAGAAAAAATAGCTTAAATGACACCGGAAGTCTACAGTCGGCCATGCGCCATGTAAAAGACCAAAAGCACATTAAAAGTGTATCTACATTGTAAGGGTGTGCACATACCGATTTGTTAAGTAAAATTCTTTTTGATTCAGAAACGCCCTTACCAGAGAGGATCAAACAGGTGAAACCCCTTTGGTTAAAACCTTTATGATGACGTCACATTTACATCAATTTATCAAGATCGTTGTCAGAATTGGATAATTAATGGATTTACTGTTTGACATTTAATTCAAAAAAATATTTTTCGAGGATACCGTCTCTGAATAAAATTTGTTTTCACGAGTCATTATAAACCGATACAAAAAAGAAGGACATAACTTTTGTTGTTCAGTAGGCTTGTAACAATATATAGATATATTGATGATATTGATCGCGAGGTCGTACGATACGCGTATCGTATCACGACCCATGTATCTTGATACTGACACATTGGATTATTCAAATAGAAAGGGTTAAGGTCTGCTAAGAGAAGAGTAAAATGACTTTACTTTTTTTACTTTTAAGAAATCATCTGAGAAATAAAACAAAATAAAACCCTGGAAAAAGTTATCAAATGCATTTTTATATTTTCCTTTCGCCCAACGAAAGTTCATTCTTTCAGCTTTATTAGACAAACAAAAAAATCTGAGCAAAGATGCCAAACAAATTACACTAGCTTCAAAATTTATTATAAACAATACAGAAGTACCCATCAGTTATTCAGTCTCATAGTCGAGAAGGCAACGCAAAATCATTAGATTTTTCACAGGAACGGTTGCGAACCTAGGAATGAACAAAATTCCGAAGTAAGACCAGGTGCCCGGGGGAGTTTCCTGATTGCATGCAACACCCGTCGAAACAGCTCCATGGAAACCTGTCAAATTCGATGATTATCTCGATGTACATTTTGATGTACATATCAGGTAAGTATGTCTTGTTTGGTGATGATGACAGCCATTCAATCACAATGTAGAATGTCACTGATCATTCTGGAAAGGAGGATTTCATATGCTTTTATTACATCCCCGTAGAGACCGAAAAACTTCATCAATGATGATTTCAGCCGTTGTGTAACATAACATAACATAACATGACATAATGAAAGAAATCTAAAATGTAAAGTACCGAGATACTTTAGTATCGCAACTCTGTACTGTGATACTGAATCGTATCGTATCATCTTCTTTAACTCAGTTGGGTATCTCGTAATACTCATGTCTAAGTATCACTGTTTGTCAGTTGTTATGAAGGCTGTCCACGAAATTCACGGACATCCCTCGAAGCTAGAAACTTTAAGTTGAAGGTATTTGTTTCATTTCACTATTCAGACTTTCTAGAAATTTTACGAAATGTACCTTCAGCTAATTTTGATATTCGGACCTGCAACATAAAAAACGTATTTCCTGGTAAATTTCATATCCTGCCTTTTATGGTGACTAAATTATCAAAATAAGGAGGATCGAAGGTAGAAATAATTTCCACCGAGCATGAATCGATATCAATCACCATATTAATCATGAATACAATCCTGTTGTCAACAAAAGAACATGAAAGCATTCAGGATTACCTTGGAATATTTTTGTGTCATCCTTTCCCTGTGAACTGGAAATCAAACAATACGTAAGCCTCCTTCTTAGATGCAACCAGCGATCAGTGACAATGGTCATTTGAACACATTTCTCTTCACAAACTTCATTTCCTGTGCAACAACATTATCTCTTCGCCTGTCTACGGCGTGTTCATTTCACAACTAATACACAGTCAGTCAATTGTGCCTCATATGATATTCATGTGAAATTTACATAAACTTTACATAAAAGTTCACATGAAATTTATGTGAAACGAGCACGAACGTGAAATTTTCATGAAATGTTTCACATGAAATTCATGTTAAGTTTCAGAGATGGATTCTATGTGAATTCAATTTTGCATGGAGATCACAAAGAAAAATTCATGTGAAGTAAATTTATGTGAAATTCATGTGAAATATTTCTCACTTAAATCTTATGTGAAATTTATATGAATTTCACATGAACTTTTATGTGAAATTCACATGATGCTCATTTCGTATGAATTTCATATGAGGCACAATTTGCTGTATACTCAGTGCATATTCTAAGTATAAAAATGTTCATGCTGAGGAACAAGAGGCTCGCCAATAAGCTGCTGGTGATTAAGGGGAAAAGCTTAAGATGTCATTGCACATTCCTAAATTTGCTTATCAAGGGTGAGAATATTAATTATGACCTTTCAAAATGACCGTCTTTTATCTATTTGGACACTACCGGATTTGACACGTTACTATATTGTAATTTACATCGGGTGTGGCATGCAGTCAGAAAACAATTAATCCTCAAGGACATCTGCTTCCGTCGCCATTCCGGGGGGGGATTCCTTCTTATTAGATGGCGACACCTTGTTATTGGATACTGTTGGTGAGTTATGTCATAGTTTCCTCGATCTACTAGTATCAATTGTTAAATGTCTTCAAATTCATTAAATCCTCGACCAAGATATTGGTATTTCTTCTCTGGTATACTTTACATCGTTTCTTGCCAGTATCCCTTGTTTGTGACTTCAGCGTGACTTCATTGGACGTTTTTAAGTGTTTTTTCTTTCCATCTCTGTCGCCTGAAGGAAGCTTTGTTTTGGCACATTATCAATTTGACATCATTCATTCAATTTGGCTATTTCGGAATTTGGTCATTCATCCCAAAATATTATTGAAATTAAAGGAGGGTAATATCTTAGCACCATCACTCCAATGCTATTTTTAAAATAAATTTTATTTGGATATGCTACTGAATCGACCATTCAGGAAATCTGGAACCGCCTACTCTCTGTATATACAAATTTAAATTCTAAAAATAAAACCAGAGGGTGCTACTGAAATGAATTTGGTCGGCTTATGAAAAGCAATTTCCGCTGGAAGCATCACTGATGAGAATTTAATATTCGAAATACGTGTCTGGTGCATAATGAATTGGTTCAAAATGTTCTTCAAGAAGGTATAGAGTTGGAACCCTTCCGCATTATTCATATGGCATATGTAGCTAAGTTCGATCAATTTCGGTCGGTAGTTTCTTCAAACGCATACAAAAACTCTGTTTACACAATTTTCTAAAATTTTTGAAACCTGGGTCCTGTAGCAGCATATCCCAGCCATCTTGCTACGTCTTTCTGTATATGTCAGGCATAATTTTCACAGATTTGGGTGATATTTCAATCATTGAACTGAGGCTCTTTGACGAGCGTGAAATATCCGAAACGCGCATGTCTGGTCCATCCTGTTTTATCTGCTTTTAAATAATGCTAATAAATTTGAAGATGTGTGACATTATAGCGAGAAGGCTATACACAACAACAATTCGTTCTTTGAGACTGATTGGTAACCAGTTACGTCAGAGTATACGGATACGTAGAATAGAGTAAATAGGAACCATCAATTCTTTTTCGAAATATTTATAGATAAGTCAGGTTCTCACCTACGTTTATTGAAACATTTTTTGAAAGATGAATCTTTAAATCGTCAATATTGAAATATATGTTCTATAGCACCAATTTTATTTTACTAGACACGTGCTTCGAATATTGAATCCTCGTCAGTAGTACTTAATGTCAAAGAGGTTGAATTAAGCCAAAGTGAATATTCCTGGCGCCGTCTACAATATAGAATCTTAATGTCCTCTTGCTAAAAATGAGCGGCTCCAATTTTGTTTAGAATGTATTCAGAAACGTACTTCGCGTAACTGTCTACTACTGTGACGTCATAACCGGATTAAATCATTATAAACTCCCTGCAGCTTGAAGTTTAAAATGACAAATATGGATAATGCCCATATCCCTGCATACAGCACAAAATCGATAATTCAGAAAATCAGAAACCGAAGGCATACAAAATCAGGATAAAACAGAAACCAAAGCAAACAAACAAAAACCTCCAACACATGAAAAGAAGCGGACTCCTGATATGAGAGTGAGACCAGGTGCCCAGGAAGAGTAAGCATCTCCTGCTTGCATGCAACACCCGCCGCTTCAATTCGGAAGAACTGTCACATCCTGTAACTTCCATTTCGGAAGACATAGAGTACAATCTTTGGTTGGATGGTTCAAATGGTCTATTACAGAATATCATCCACCATTTTGGAGAGTGGTACATCATAGTGTATGACGAGTTCCCCATATCGACCGTAGAACTTCCTCAGGGACGATGTTAGTCCGTCACAAACATATCCCTGACTGAGAAGCTTATCTGGAAGACGCCTAGCTCTCAGAACAAAATCCGTATATTTGGTACTTGCTCTGGCATAGCGTATCAACTGAGATATGAACACGTCATAAGCAGGCGATGAAGGGATGTTGCTACTCAGAAAAGGAAAGTTTGTAATGCTGAAATTGAAGTCGTCACGTTTGTCATAGAGTGAGGTGTTCATGTGACCATCAGTGTCGTAGGACAATATTATGTCCAAATAGGATGCTGAATTATTTGTCTCTGTAGTTTCTTTGATAGGGGAAACATTGCTGAGTTATTCCTTCATTAAGATGAGTCCAAAGAAGTAATAATTTATTCAAATCAGGTCAGTAATAATTCATATCAAACACTTTAAATAAAACCAAAGTGAATTTTCCTGGCGAGATCTACAATACAGACGTTTAATTTCCTCTTGCCAAGGTGAGCGGCTCCATATTTTGTGTAGGGTTTATCCAGAAGTAGGGAGGCCCAAGGTTCACAGAAAAATAAATTTATTGCGTATATACGCAATAACATTGCGTATTTTCGCAAAGTATTGCGTATATTCGCAATAAAATTGCGTATATACGCAATAGTATTTAGTATATAGGCAATAGTATTTCGTATATACGCAATAGTACTGCGTATATACGCAAATGTACTGCGAATATTTGCAACATTTTTGCGTATATTCGCAATAGTATTGCGAATATTCGCAATAAATATTGCATATATTCGCAATAATTATTGCGTATATTCGCAATAATTATTGCGTATATACGTTATAAATTGAATCTTTTTCACCTTTCTAAATAACTATTTTAAACGTTTCGAGGGTCAAGTTCGATAGAGCTTTATTACTTAACGATCATTCTCTGTTTAAAAAATCTTATATTATCGTCTACTGAAGTACAATGTTCTTTGATACAAAAAGATGTTTGTTGGTCAAAATAAGCCGTTCTATGTACATCCGTAATGGTAGGGGGAAAGGGGATCATGTCATCTTGCATCTTTCCGTAAAATTTTGATATTTTGGTGGATTTTAATGAAAATATACATGAAAAAGATCTTATATCTCTCTACTAATTTTACTTATTTCAACCCGATTACTAGAAATGCATTCAAGGATGGATCCTTAGCAGGACAAATGTAGGCATCAGAGGCTACCCATTTTTGAAAAATCTGCATGAATTGAAAAATTAATTATATCTGAGTGATCATAAGCCTTTCTATGATGTTTGATTGATGTTTGTTTATCTTGTTATTTTTTGTGAGTTTGTATGCCTTTTAAATGCACCCAAAATATGTCTCCTATTCTTTTCTAAATCACTACCCCAATTTCTTTCAGGCGAGGATCTAGCATTTTACCTCAGAGGGGTCCAAATTAAAGTTATGAAACTTAACCAGCTCATTTGGATTTTTATAGAAATGGTATAAAAATCAAGTTGGAAAAGAATGACCTTGTCCCCCTTTCCCTACCTTCATATCCACCATTTACATGAATTGGACATATCTAGTACCTTAGTATTATTTCGTTTGTTCAGACGGGTTTGGTAAGATATGAGGGAAACTTTATAAGTTTTGATTCTTTTTATCGGCTAGCCGGATTTTTTTTTTACTAAATGAAAGCTTTTTTTGTAGAGGGTATTATAGGTGGGCTAAATGATATGTTGTGAGCCTCGGTTTTCTTGGATGTAGAAAATATTCTGCAGGTAGATTATCTCCAAAAAGGATTAACAATCAATGGCACATACTATGCTTCACTTCTGACACTTATGGCGTGTTCATATCTCAGTTGATACGCTATGCCAGAGCAAGTACCAAATATACGGATTTTGTTCTGAGAGCTAGGCGTCTTTCAGATAAGCTTCTCAGTCAAGGATATGTTTGTGACCGACGAACATCGTCCCTGAGGAAGTTCTACGGTCGATATGGGGAACTCGTCATACACTATGATGTACCACTCTCCAGAATGATGGATGATATTCTGTCATAGACCATTTGAACCATCCAACCAAAGATTGTACTCTATGTCTTCCGAAATGGAAGTAACCGGATGTGACAGTTCTACCGAATTAAAGCTGCGGGTGTTGCATGCAAGCAGGAGATGCTTACTCTTCCTGGGCACCTGCGGCCAGTTTCACAAAAATACTTACGAACAATTTCAGGAATTTTCGTAACTTTTCATCGTTAAGTTCTCATTTTAGAATAAAAATATCAATATTTTGTTTCTGAGTTTAAATGAAGTATGTACAAATGATATTAGAAAACATAGTACAATCTAAATGGAAAATCTTTAGAACGTTTTATTGAATGACGAAAGTTGCGAAAATTTCTGAATTTTTTCTTAAGAACTTTTGTGAAACTGGGCACAGGTCGCAATCCCATATCGGAAGTTCGCTTCTTTTCACATGGTGGAGGTTTATGTTTGTTTGCTTTGGTTCCTGTTTTATCCTGATTTTGATGAATTATCGATTTTGTGCTGTATACAGGGATATGGTAATTATCCATATTTGTCATTCATGATTGTGGCTTTCATTTGATTGAGGATCCGCTTTATTCACCGGATTTTGCTTATCAGACTTTCATCTATTCCCGAAACTGAAAGCATCTATTTCTGGCACCTACTTTTAGAATGATGATGACGCCATACTTGCAGTGGATGGCTTTCTGACTATTTAAGATAAGGAGATCTTTAAAAGTGATATTGAGGCCTTAAACACTGGTGGCAGAAGTGTAAAGATACTGAAGGGCATTATGTTGAATAATAATGCAACATGTTTGATAAAATTCAAATCCATAAATACGAGTCTCACAACATATCAATCAGCCCTCGTATGTTCTATGAAAGTTTAATAGAAAAGGGGCATTGGAAATGTTTCTAAAAACAAAGGTTCCATTTTATACTTTCATATTCTAAAATCTATTTTATTTTATAATCAGTAATAGCGATGATAATTCTATTTTGATGTCTTATTTGTGTTGAAGGAACGAAGCTTTGGAACTTCTTCACTTCACAGGAGATGTTCCTGTATAAGAGTACAACACTAAATTAAATGCAACGATGTTGCGAAGAAAAACGAAGTTTCGAACTCTGCAACAAGGGAGCAACATGTTTCAGATTGGAGGTACGTTAAGCCAAATAATGATTCAAAATTGAAGATAAAACCTCATTTCGAACTACAGGTATAAGGTATATATAATATTGGCAAGCGTATCAATTCTAATTCTGGAAAACAAGTACATTATACGATTCTTACGTTGAAATATGCAAATATTAGGCCCCGACTTGAAATATCGGAATATCCGAACTCCCGGACATCCTCCCCTCTCCTCTAGATCCGTTCGTGTAGTTCACTTTGAACAACCTTGCATGGTTAATGGTTTTTATCTTAATATAAGAATTGCGACAACTTTTCTAGAATCAGTACACAGAGATTGAATGAATACAACAGATTATAATGGCTTTTCTAATAAGTCTTTTGTTTAACAACGCATTTAATTGTATTTGCAATATTTCTCAAATCATTTCTTTTAGTTATTATTTCATAAGCTTATGACTAGGATTATTTAAATCCCATTAACGGCTAGTTTTCAGGTGAATGATATGTCCATTCTACCCTCTTGTTACTGTGTCCCTCTTTAAGACGGCGGGGGCATAAAGTGAAACCCATCTCGGTCTGGCATGAATGTTCTTTCCATATATGAAAATTAATACTGAAAAATCATTGATTTTCATACTAGAAATATGCATAAATTAACTGTTACGATGGAGACAAAACATTATTCCTCCGTTGCAGCTATAACTAGCTTAATGTAGATAACGCCAAAAATGGTGATAATTATTCTTATTAGCTCACATGAAGGTACTGTAAGTTATTAGTCACCGTCCTTTGTCCGTTGTTTGTAATCCGTCCGTCGTTGGGTATTTTTATATTCTCGACTAAAACCTCAACAACCGCTGTAGTATTCCACCAAACCTTATAGGAGTCATGCAAGTACTCAATGTTCTCTATTAAGTTCATGATTTCGATCCGATAGAAACCTTTTGATCTATACCCTTTCACCTTCCCACTCCAACCGCTGTACAGAATTTCACCAAACCTTACAGGAAGTAAATGACTTGATGTACTTAACAAATGTTGTCTTTTTCCCTTGGCGACCTCAGTTGAGCGACGGACACCATTGGGCTTCTTGTTTTGTTTTGGTTTTATTCTATTTTGAAACTAATGGTAGTATTCTTAAGGAATGAAATATACATCATTTCTAAATTCTGTTATTCTAAGAAATCAACGATACTTTATAAAAGCAGTCAGAATTCTGATCTTAAATTCAGGCAAGCAAAGCAAGCCGGAACTTTTCTGTAATGTATTATAATTCCTTTTTGCTAAGAATACTAGAACTGCCCTTAAAGTAACGAATTATACCCCGCGAGACGTTTATCTCTAAACGGATTCATTTATAACATAACACAGAAAGGTCTGGTAATAAGGAATTTGTGTAACCATATGGCCTCTCCCCCACAATATTTATGAAGAATTATTATTTAATGTTGGGGAAACTGCACACTGTAGAAAGAGGAATAACTCTAAACTGAATAGATGCATTTATCAGAACACGAAAGTAAATTAATTCCCTTACATGAAAGAGGGATGATGTTAATATTAATTTGCATAAAGATAATTTTGAAAGAAGATAAGAAACAGATTCAAGAAATATCAGTTAATAAGTTTATCTGAAGATTTTTAATGGAAATATTTCATCAACTTTAGCATGTTTCATTGTAATATTGATTTCTCAATACTTGGAAAGTCCAGAGATTGATAAGAACTTAATTACAAATTGGTTTTATCTATGAGATGGAGAAATAATTATCAATTCTACACGTGAAGTACCAGCATATTGAGTGTATCAACGTACAATCCCTCATAATTTGAGATTCTTTTGAAGAGTTTTAGACAACCTTATCTTTGAGGGACGAACACGAAATTATCTAGAAATAAGTCCATCATATTGTGCAATTCCCCTCCCTTGTTTAAATACAATACGTCATTTTTCAATTGTAAGATTTACTTTCTCGTTGTCTTAGAACTACTTTCTCGCATGCTATGGATTCTTTTAAATTATGTTTCGTGAGATAAACTTTGTAAAATTTCAACGATGTTTTCCTTCCACGACAAAGAACTAAACATTAAGTAATCACACAACGCAAAGTACGAAGTATGGCTGCTTGTAAGCCCGCATCGGCTTACATCTGTATGAAAATATATAAGTCCTACCCTTATAGTTTAAAAGTAGGACAAAGGTCGTGGTCAAAGTCACAAGGTCAAGTGTCTTGGAGTTATACTTGTTTTGTTGAATGTATGTATAAAATATGAAAGCCCTCTTTCAGAGCTTCTTTGCCAAAATATTACAACAAGGTCAATGTTGAAAGTCAAATGTCTTGGTATCAAAATGTAGTACTGTACTTGTTATGGTAAATGTATTAAAAACGAAGAGAAAATGTAGAAAGATATGTTGTCGTCTGCTTGAAAACAGTAAGTTCGCCCGACGTCGTCTGTTGGCGACAGGAGCCTGTAATGTTGGCGCGTCGCTGGCCGTATTCCCGACGCGCTCCAAATAACGTTAGAATCAAGACGTGAAGTCAGTGATATGAATCCGAGTTTCGATGATTTATTGCACACTTCAACGATGGATATTGAAAAGTCCAAGATGCGATGTAAATAAACAAAGATAAACTTCAACAAAGACGAGACGGATGTTGTCAGATCAACGTCTGACCTCCGAACTAAAGATTTCTATTCAAATTCAAGTAAATAAGATTAATTAGATGAATAAGCATAAGATGGCATGTTAAGTCAATATGGTCGTAAGAATAGAGAGACGAGTAAATTGAGTAACAAAGATAACAAGCTTATCAATAGGTTTTGTAAGTGAACATGACACTCTGTCCCTTATTAATGTAAAGAATATAGAAATTCTAAAGAAGGATTAGTTGCAAAATATGAAGTCCCTTAGCTGTATACATCATTGATAACACTTCAATGACCGTAGGGTATTTTTACAAATAAACGAAAATTGTCTCATAGAATTAAAGATATGCAGATACAAATAAACACAAAGAAATAAAATGTATGAAATCAGCGAAAGTTTATGTCCGAATATTGAAATATACAAATTGTGAAAAGTCATAATTTCCACTATGAAATATGCATGAAATATTAAAGCCCTATCACTTATATGTGGAAAATATATGTTTTAGGAACTTCTCAACCAAAATGTAAATATAAGATCAAGGTAAATAGGCCCAAATGTCTTGGTATCAAAATTTAGCACTTACTATGGTGAATGCATTAAATCCCTATCACTTGCACTTGAAGAGTTGTCTGCCTTTAGAACTTCTTAAAGGACAGACGGACGGACGGACAGACTATTTTCTTTATACCCGTAAACTTCGTTTGCGGGGGGGGGGGGGTATAAATATAAATCAATGTGCTCGACTATTACACCGGAAAAATAATTTCTGCAAACAAAACAAGGTTTCTCCTGATACCTTTTATTTCATCTACCTATCATTCCCGCGAGAGAGTTGAAGGGTAATGTCATTAAGTCGAACATCAAACAGAGGGGGCTTTGGTTCATATATTTTGGTTCGACCCCCCCCCCCCCCCCGAAAAAAGGGTCAGGGGTGCTAGATCCGCTGGTACGAACAAATTACATTTTAAAAGTTTGAGCGGATGTAGAAGTGTGTGTGTGGGGGGGGGGGGGGTTCAACGAGCAGAGAAAACGAATGTCATGCACAGCTGTTTTGGTCACAATTTACTTAATCTGACAAAGTATATGTAAAATAAATTTATAGTCCGGAGCCCCCTCTCATCAGCCCCTTTCCAATTTGCTAGAATTACTAATTTCTCCGTTTTCACGAATGATTTTGTAATTATATTGATATTTATTACATGCATTGTTTCATTTTTTTTAAAACCATAGACTGAACCCACATCCGCTTGGCTGGAAAAATTCTAGATCCACCCATATTTACCCCAAGAATGTCCCAAATATGTAGAATGAAAATTATTGCGTATATACGCAATAATTATTGCGAATATTCGCAATATCATTGCGTATATACGCAATATTTATTGCAAACTATTGCGAATATACATGTGTGCAGTAGTTTTGCGAAAATTCGCAATTGCGTATATACATTGCGAATATTCGCAATACTATTGCGAATAGTTGAATAGTTTGTAGGAGCTTGAAACATATAGTTCATATACGCAATAGTTTTGCAAATATTCGGAATACTATTGCGTATATACGCAATACTATTGCTAATATACGCAATACTATTGCTAATATACGTAATACTATTGCGAATATACGCAATGTTATTGCGAATACACGCAATGTTATTGCGAATATACGCAATGTTATTGCGAAAATACGCATTGTTATTGCGAATATACTCAATAAATTGATTTTTTTTCTGTGAAGCCAATTGGCTTCCGTACAGAAGCGTAGTTAGGTGAAAAATATGACCATGAATCGTTGAAGGGTAAGCGCAAGGAGCTTGATTATAAACATAAAATATTTGTAAGAGATCGTCGATGTTTTTCATACTTTTTTCCATTGAAATAAGAATTACATGTGAAATATGTGAAATTGTTTCCTAAGGATTAAGTGGAGTAAAAATTTTTGATTTCTTGATCGAGGCTGTTCCAAATTTGGATACATGACGGGGCATAACTGTTTTAGTGCTAAGATATAGAGGAGTGAACTTTGAGATAATTTTTTTGAGTTCTTGGTTATGTAATTAATATGGATGGTTATGTAATTAATATGGATTCTCTGTAAAAACCTAAAACAGCTGGCCACGGCATGTCATGGATTTTGATGAAACTTTCTGTAATTATCATACTTAATGTAAAAACAATTAAAACAAACCGTGTTATTATATTTGAACCATGGTTGCCATGGTAACGGGGTCCATTTATTTGACACCCCAATATACATGAGAAATAAGACATATTGTGGCATTCTGTTGCCATGGAAACCATGGTCAAAATTTTCTTTATGAACACAAACACTTTTCTTTGTAAGTTCAATTCTAACAAGAATAACTTTTTGGGGGGAGGGGGTGATAAGGTAGATGTTGATATTCAGTCAAATTATGTGAAAATTTAGCAAAAATAAGGTATAATTTTAGGGTCATTTTTGGCCTGTTTTTGACTATTCTGAAGGTTGAAAACCATAATTTAATGCATGTTATGGGTATTGAATGTCACCTTGACAAAATAAATGTCCATTGCTGGAAAAAATCAAGAAATAAAATTTATGGTGAAACCCACCATTTTGTCATGAATGCCAATTAAAATCCGTTGCTATAACAACTTGGAATCAATGTTACCATATACCGTATATTTAAAAACATTGTTTGAGTCCTACGATTATGAAATAGCATACCTGTGTACAAATTACATTTATGATTATCAATTGACCTTCAAATCATTTCAAGGTCATCTGTCAAAATCTCAAGGTCATTTCTAACTTTAGACTAAAATTTAGACAAAAATAAAGATTTCCAATTATTTTAAATTGATTTCTCTAACTTATTTCATTACATATTTTGATTTTAAATATTTACAAGTGAACAACCGATAAAAAAAGTAGAATTCATCACAATTTTGTTAAATTGTATTTCACTTCTATGTATGACATACTTTCAAAAGAGCATAGAATTGAGATTTTCTAAATTTTTCTCGTGACATTTATTTGGGTCTTCAATGAAACTTGATAATTTTGATACTCATCTCAACATATCATACATTTAACATACATTCACCTCTAATTGATTGTTTTACAAAAGTTCCATACTGTTTATATTAATCATATCAATTTTTGGCGAAAAACCACAAAATTTGGCCTGAAAATAGCAGATGTTTTTCAATGACCTTGAAAATTGAGCAAATGACCTTGATATTTTCTCAAGGTCTTGATAGCATCAAATGGTCTTTAATACATCTACATACCAAGTTTTGTAACGATATCAGTCTTATATCTTTAAAAATTAGCTTTTTACTTCTGACAGGCATTTACACCTTCGTAACAAATGTTGCCATGGTAACCTATTTCAAAGGCATATTTACAGAAAAATCTCACTTCTACGTAAATTTCCTTCGATTCCCATGAAGTCCTATGATAATACACTTCAGGAAATAGTCAATTTAATTTCTAATCTTGTGCAATTGCATTATTACTCATGCCAAAAGTAAGTGAAATATAGGTAAAATAAGGCCTAAATTGGCCGAAAATGGCCCATTTTGAATACGCAATTTTTCTTGAAATTGAAGCAAATTTACATGACACACAGAAAGAAGGAGCATTGAATAATCAAATTGTATTGACTAAAGAGGATGTTAATAATCTTTTCAGAAAATTACATATACATTAAACATTCGTTTCCATGGTAATGGGATGCATAAAAATGCCTTGTTTAAAGGTGCTTTTATACAAAACCTTGGTTACCATGGCAACGGAACGTCGGAGAAAAAAAATGGAAGGTCAATTCGTTGTGAGGATATCATATTAACATTGTACACAAAAAATATCCAAAATCTGAGACATGTCGTGGCCAAGCATGTCTGATTTTTTTTTTAGGTTTTTACATAAAATCCATATTAAGAGGTTGGGATAATAAGTATTCAGGGGTAAGTCCTTTTTCATCTTAGAATATGATAATGATTTGTGCTAGGTACATCTTAATTGTTAAGCACGCAAATTGCTAGGGGGGTTTTGGTGATATAAACAGGGTCGATTTTATCTCTTGTAAGGTAAATGGAAATGGAAATATGTACTAAATAAGGATTATCAAAATGTAAATCAAATTGTTATTTTCTTTAGATTAACCTTTCATTAAAATGGTGGCAACAATACAGACCTATGCGCTTCGGGCATTTAAGGTAACACATTCTTCTCGCACCCTTTTTTTTTATAGTTGAACAAAACATTTAAGCAGATTTCACAGTTTGTTAGTTTGTTGCACTCTTTTATTTTCATTAAAATAATATTTTTATATTTACATTGCTGGTACATTCCCAATGTTAAACGCCCATTATGCTACTAGGATTGTATATCAATAACTTCGGTTGCCTATTTGAATGAAGGGAGAATTACCAAACTAAAAAAAAAACCAAAACAATTGAAGCTGTTATAGACAAAATTTGCGATGTGTATGCAAATAACGATTTCTGATATTTAGAATAAGGTAAATATAAGTGATGACTGTCTTACTTTTGGTGTTCATGGTGTATTATTCTGGTTGGACACGTGCAAATTTTCCGAGAATCTTTTCGGGACCAGAATTACAAACCCAAAACCATCAAAAGTAAAACAGTCATTTCTTCACAAAATGTTGTACATAATTAGCTAGACATGTAGAATAATTTCAAATATCCTAACTTGGATGTTATTTCCTTTAAAAAAAACTTAAATGTACTGAAAAAAAGATTGCATATAAACTTTTTATTATAATAAGAATATATATATAAAGAATATATTCCGCTTGCTCACTTCAGAAATCGTAAAAATTAGGACATTTTCCTCTTAATATACAAAAGAAGGGAAGGAGATCTCCAACAAGACCCCGTTGCAGCATCAACAGCAAAACACCAAAACACCCGATGCAAAAACTCAAAAGACGAGTACAGCACGAGACGGAAAAGAGACACACGACATGTAAACGTCCAACACAAAAGACTACACATAAACCGACGAGACCAATGGGTAATCGATGCCAACTTTTGACGGCCATCTGTCACGCAAGTAGCAAATGGTGTGGTTATCCTGGATTACATGTACGTGCACACAACCCTCTCACTTCTACAATTACCTATGGGGTCTCGAAGAACGTACAATCGTGGTGTAAAACAACCTCCTCACTGTAAGATGACATCACACAAACAAGACCGCGAAACGCAGAGGCACCAGAGACACAGATGAATATGTAAATGGATATAAAATGAGGGCATGCGTAATACAGTCCGTGCTCTGCCGGCTGTAGCGAGCTCATGTATGTAATCACCCGAGGAGTCCGACTGACAATCAGAGAGGACAGGTGGTCGGGGCCCTGTCTTCTCTAAAGAGGTTAGGACAGGGCCCGTCATGGAGTCCCGTCGTCACAGTCAGTCAGAGTGCAAGTCTCAAGGATGCGCTTGTACAAGACTGTAGATTGGTCAAGTACCAACAAATAACGTTTTTTCGTCTATTTTCATAATGGAAAATATCAATAAATGCTTTGAAAATATTTGAGAGGATCAAATAGAAGTATTTCGTATTATCACAAAATGGTATAGGTCAAGGAGCTGTTAAGATAAGGGCCGGATTTAGCCCTGAAATCACTCGATTATTCCTCGTGCGCTGACAAAATTATAAAGTATTATAAGATTCATAGTAGGTATTTTATTCAAATAAATTTGATGAAAGATGTTATGATTACGGGTTGAAAAGGTAGGAGTACAGAAAACGTCGAATATCGATCGAAAATGTAACAAAAAATCACTTTTTTTTTTTTTTTTTTTTTTTTTTACATATTTTCATGTTTATTATGCTTCTGTTACCTTTTCATGTCAAAATTGGATAAGAAAAATTAACTTTGAGATTATTATATCGATATAATCGGCAAACTCTGCAATACGGAAACTGAAAAACAGTTTCATTTCGTACTTCTTGGCCACTAATGTAGCTTTCAGAAATTTCGACTTTTCAGGGCAGATTTTACGCCCTATCATAACAGCTCCTTTAACGAAATCGCGGTCATTTCGATGTACGGAGAAAAAAAACCGTCGACTTATCAACATTCATTTGTTTACCACTTTTTTGGAAACCTACGGGCGTAGGAGGATATAAACATCCTCGCCATGAAAGCTCCATTTCTCAATTCGAATTTTGTGGGCACCCTTAATAAACGATTACAACAGATATAATGAATAATTTCTCTGTAGTGCACAGACGTAGTTCGAATTTGGAGATTTTGAATCAGAATTCCCATTGATTTTGTCTAAAATGCTGGTTCTTCCTATGTTTACATACGGTTCTTAATCATGGGTTGAATTTAACATCCTCTTCCTTTATTGCATGAAATAATTATGTATTGGCAAAGAAAGAACAAGACTGTTGAATTCATTAAAAACCTTCATATTCTCTGAAGACGGCTCGAATGACGACAAAGATTGGGATTTATATGCAAGCTATCAATATCCATAGGAAATATGCATACTCTAGGAGGTACCAAAGTTGTACAGAACAGCAATAGGAAATGTAATATTTCAGTTGATTATGCTAGGTTGCACATTCGGTCAGGTTACGCTTTACAGAATAAGCCTTTGAAAATTTAGCGCTTAATATGGATATTTCTTCCTGTCAGGCATGCTAAAAATACTTTTTAGGTAAATGCAGAAAAGTAGCACATGGCATGGATGAGAAGCATGACCCCCAAAGTTACTCATATTTGAAATCCTTCTCAAATGGTTATTTGCCCCTACAGAAAATTTGGAATTGCGCACTCACTGCAAATTGCCCAAATCTAATTTGAAAAATATAACCAGAAGAGGCTACTAAAATGAATTTTCAATTTGGCTGTGTATAAAATCACTCTGGATGGAAGCATCACTTATGAGGCTTTACTATCCAAACACGTGTCTGGTGGGAGGGTAAAGAGCTGGAACACTTCCGTATTATTTGAATACATCATTTGTAGATATATTCATTATTTATATCTTATTCCATAATCCATGCAGATTCTTTCAATTTTCACCTGATGGAATTAGTGAAATTTGACGATTTTTCGACCTAAATACATCACATACGAAGTAAACAATTAAAGAATAGACTTATTTACTTAATTCTTCCAATATAAAATATCACAGTTATTTTGATAATTAAGCTAACGAAGCTTCATCCTTGCCCAACGTTCCAAATACGACAATGTCCAGGAGGCTGATACATTTCTTACTATACTTTCAATAAAAATTCAATGTTTATCTAAAATGAATACAACTCTATGACAAAAGTCATTTTATTTCCATTGATTATAGAATCTTATTAGTTATTAGCTTATTATATCTCACGTACCTTCAATCTACTTTTCTCATTAATGCAAGAAAGGAGGGGATCTCCAACAACACTAAGTTGCAGCACCCACAACAATATCCGAAAACACCCAATGCAAAAAACACAGAATAGACACCAACAGAAAGAGACGCAAAAGGGACAAGGAACACCAACTCACATCATAGAAACATTAAACATAAAAGACCACACATAAACCAACGAGACCAATGGGCAACCGGTGCCGACTTAGGACGGCCATCTGCCACGTAAATAGCAGACGGTGTGGTTATCCTGCAAAACATTGTGAAAACGGTCATGATCACTTATTCATTCTGTTGTTCCACTTTTGGAAAAAAAAATATGTTCCTTCTGTCATTATTTATCTTGAAATAAATTGCCTCATTTATTGCAACATCAATTATATCATTATAGATCATTCTGTTGTTAACATTTAAATCGGAATAAGATAGTTATACGATATGTAGCAATCTGATGAAATATGAAGAATATTCTGTTTTCATCTAGCTGTTAGAGAACTTGCACCAGATTGCATCTGCTTAAACGAACCATCATCTTATATTTTGCGTGCTTGATATCATATTCAAATTCTATAAAGAAGAAAGGATGTTCAAGAACATTCGGTTGCAGCACCCACAGCAAAACCCCAAAACATCCAATGCAAAAACACAGAGCAAGACACACAGAGAAAGAGACGCAAAAGGGAAAAGAACAACAACTCACACCATAGAAACATAAAACAAAAGACCACACATAAACCAACGAGACCAATGGGCAACCGTTGCCAACTTAGGACGGCCATCTGCCACGCAAGTAACAGACGGTGTGGTTATCCGGATTACGTACGTACAGCCCTCCCACTTTTCCGATTACCCAGAGGTCTCGAAGAACGCACAGATGTGGTGTAAAATAAACTTCTCTCTGTTAGATGAATGTACAAACAGACAGCATGACGCAAAGGCCCAAATGAATCGACAGATGTGCTTTAGCTGATTACTTAAAAACTTGATTTACATTCTTATCAGTAATTATTATTTCAGGTACAAATCCTTTTTCCATGCTTGTTATTTATCCTGGTATTTATGTTGCTGGTGGCATTGTTTGAAAATTTGGATACAGACTTTGTGAGGATACCAGCTCCACAACCATTATCACTGCCAGCATCTGCTCCTGTGAAACCAGCATCTCCTCATGTGAAACCAGCATCTGCTCCTGTGAAACCAGCATCTCCTCATGTGAAACCAGCATCTGCTCCTGCGAAACCAGCATCTCCTCATGTGAAACCAGCATCACTTCCTGTGAAACCAGCATCTCCTCATGTGAAACCAGCATCACTTCCTGCGAAACCAGCATCTCCTCATGTGAAACCAGCATCACTTCCTGTGAAACCAGCATCTCCTTTTCTGAAACCAGCATCTCCTCATGTGAAACCAGCATCACTTCCTGCGAAACCAGCATCTCCTCATGTGAAACCAGCATCGCCTCCTGTGAAACCAGCATCTCCTTTTCTGAAACCAAACCCTGTCAAGATCCTGTATTGGAATCCACCAAATTGGGTCGGCACTGAAAAATCCTTAAACGCAAAAGAGTGTTTGAAAAACAGGTGTCAAGTTACATATAACAGGATGGAGTTGGATGATGCCATCGCAGTTATTTTTGAAGTTCAACGCGCGGTACAGTTGCCAAAGAAACGTATGGGACAAGTATGGATTTTTTCTACTATGGAATCCATAAGATATAACTATAATGATATGAAGAATTATGATCGTAAATTTAATTGGACATGGACATACAGGAGAGATTCTGACATCCTCAAGATGTATGATACCATACAAAAGCGAAAAACACCAGATTTTACATTAAAACCGAAGGAAATATTGAAACATAAATCTAAAGACATCTTTTGGATGGTGGGACACTGCTCTACATCGAGTAAAAGAGAAGAATACGTAACGAAACTTAAAAAATACATGAAGGTTGACATTATAGGATCATGCGGAGTGAAGCGTTGTGCAATGTCAAACGAGGAGTGTTTTCTTCATTATGAGAAAGACTACAGATATTACTTATCGTTTGAGAACTCGTTATGCAGAGATTATGCAACAGAGAAATTGTTTGGTCCTTTTATTGCCAATATTGTGCCTATAACACGCGGGGGGTATAATGCTTCTCTATTTGTACCTCCTAATTCCTACATTAATGCTAACGACTTTAGTAGTCCATATCAACTATATCAGCACCTTATCAACGTTAGCTCCAATGCTGATTTTTATGAACATTTCTTCGCATGGAAACAATTTTATAATCCAGTTCACCCTAATCATTGGTGTGATTTATGTTCACGAGTAATCAACAAATCAAAATACCATAGGGTATATGAAAACATCCGAAGATGGTGGAAAGGCGGCAGTGACACATCTAATATTTTGGGTTTTTGATTTTGACGTTTCTTGAAATGAATCGAAAAAAACCCCCCAAAACATCGATATGGATTATGAAAACTGAATTAAAAATAAAGCGTCACTCGATTTTAGAATGCGACAGAAAGAGAAAAAAGATTTGTGTTTTAAGATGTAAGTTTAAAAATATTGAAAACAAGCCATTTTGATTCGATATGTATTTATAAATATCAAAAATTCAAATTGGATCCAACGTAAAGAAAATGAATATAGAAAAATATTAAAGCACCACAAAAAGCGACATTATATTCCACATTTTATTATTACACGTGTTTCGGCTTTTACAGCCTCTTCAGATAATGGTAAATATATCTCAATCATCATACATTGGTAAATACATGCAATAGTAAAGACATTGATAATGATCATGATTAGGTAATGAGATTACTGCACTCTCCCCGTGAAGGTGCGCTAATACTTCATGGAAAGAGTATATAGATGGTAATATCATTTGTATCTAAAGGAAATGCTTATATCAGATAAAATGGTCAGGAATGTTTCAGGGATGTGGGTGTATTTTCATGATCTGTTTAACATAGGTCTATGTTTATCAATGAAACTTTGCTCTTTGATGGTAATCATTGAATTATCATCAGCTTGGTAAATTGGCTTTACCTTGAAATTCCCTTTACTACATTCGAAAATATGTTTTGATACAAAAAGAATTCTATTTTGAGGAAGTTTTATATTGCTTTTATGAAGGGAAATTCTTTGATTAAGTTGTTTGGTAGAACCTATATATTCTTCTTTGCATTTGTCACATTGAATGACATAAACAACATTCTTAGATGTACATGTTAGATTTCTTTTAATTTCGAAGTTAATGACGGCCGGAATGTTTAAATTTAAAATATCTGCCTTCAATCAAGATATCACATATTTTACATTTTTTGTTTTTGCATTTTGAGACGCCTACTATTGAGGTGTCAGTTTTGTTTTCAAATTTTGCGCATGTAAGTATCTTTTTCAAATTTTTAGGCTGTCGTTTGCTATTGATTAATTTAGTTTCATTTATTATACTCTCCATTTTTTTTGCACATCTTCAATTGATTCAAATTTTTGTATGCTTCGTTAAATATTTTGGGATTACATTTGTTAAAAGTGGTTACAAATGTTAAAACATCTTCTGAATTCTTTTCTTTAACTTTTCTTAGATCGGATAATAGAATATTTTTGGCTAATTCTATACCTTTGTTTATCAGTGAAATAGGAAATGCTCTATTAAAAAGTGCTGTTCGAAGTTCATTGAGACGAATTTCACGAAGTTTTTTATCACTAACAATTGTACAAATTCTTCTGGCTAAATTATATGGAATTGCCTTAAGACAAGTTTTAGGATGCTGACTTTTGAAGTGTAGATATTGCTGCGTATCAGTGGGTTTTCTATAGATGTCTGTAGAGATCACTTGTCCATCTACTTGCAAAAGAATATCTAGGATAGGGATTTCTTTAACACTGCATTCCATCGTGAATTTAATGTTTGGATGAATGTTTTGTAAAATGTTATGCAAATCATTTATTTCTCCACAATCCGAATCCCATAAAATTATACAATCATCAATATATCTTTTCCAGGAATTTTCAAAAACGTTTTCGTCTATATTGGAAAAATGAGTTTTAACATCCTGGTAAAGGGAGCTCTCTAAATAACCTAGAGTAAGATTTGCATATACGTGGGCCATTCTCGTTTCCATGGCCGTTCCTAAAATTTGTATGAAATTCTTGTTGTTAAATTGAAACGTATTATTATTCAATATTAGATCCACACATTCTATGATAAATGATTTATTGAAGCGATTGTGTAACTCGTGTGGATAACTGTCTAGCCAGGACAGGAAGGGCCTGCAATAATTGATCAAAATTTTTAGTCCTCTGGATCGAGAATTTGAATATATTCTTATTTTTGTAAACGTATAGCTTCACGATGAAACAAATTACAAAAAGATGGATTCTAATGAAGACAAATTAATAATATCAAAGATAAATAAACTTTGCAATAAATATGCAGATATTCTAACAAAAAAGGAAAGTGAATACTTGGTCAATTTTGATTGCAAAACAAGCAATTTTTTTGGCCTTCCAAAAATTCATAAATCCGAAAAAATTAAAGAAGATATACGTTTACAAAAATCAGAATATGTTCAAATTCTCGATCCAGAGGACTAAAAATTTAGATCAATTATTGCAGGCCCTTCCTGTCCAACACATAGGCTAAGTAATTTAGTAGATATTTTACTTCAACCTTTTCTTAAACATGTAAAAAGCTATATAAGAGATGATATTGATTATTTAAATCACATTCCATCCCATGTTCCCAGAGGTACAATACTTTCTACATTTGATGTGACAAGCTTATATAGCAATATTCCCCATGACCTAGGTAAAAAAGCTATCCAACATTGGCTACACAGTTATCCACACGAGTTACACAATCGCTTCAATAAATCATTTATTATAGAATGTGTGGATCTAATATTGAATGATAATACGTTTCAATTTAACAACAAGAATTTCATACAAATTTTAGGAATGGCCATGGGAACGAGAATGGCCCCCGTATATGCACATCTTACTCTAGGTTATTTAGAGAGCTCCCTTTACCAGGATGTTAAAACTCATTTTTCCAATATAGACGAAAACGTTTTTGGAAATTCCTGGAAAAGATATATTGATGATTGTATAATTTTATGGGTTCCGAATTGGGGAAAAATAAATGATTGCATAACATTTTACAAAACATTCATCCAAACATTAAATTCACGATGGAATGCAGTGTTAAAGAAATCCCTTTCCTAGATATTCTTCTGCTAGTAGATGGACAAGTGATCTCTACAGACATCTATAGAAAACCCACTGATACGCAGCAATATCTACATTTCAAAAGTCAGCATCCTAAAACTTGTCTTAAGGCAATTCCATATAATTTAGCCAGAAGAATTTGTACAATTGTTAGTGATAAAAAACTTCGTGAAATTCGTCTCAATGAACTTCGAACAGCACTTTTTAATAGAGCATTTCCTATTTCACTGATAAACAAAGGTATAGAATTAGCCAAAAATATTCTATTATCCGATCTAAGAAAAGTTAAAGAAAAGAATTCAGAAGATGTTTTAACATTTGTAACCACTTTTAACAAATGTAATCCCAAAATATTTAACGAAGCATACAAAAATTTGAATCAATTGAAGATGAGCAAAAAATGGAGAGTATAATAAATGAAACTAAATTAATCAAAAGCAAACGACAGCCTAAAAATTTGAAAAAGATACTTACATGCGCAAAATTTGAAAACAAAACTGACACCTCAATAGTAGGCGTCTCAAAATGCAAAAGCAAAAAATGTAAAATATGTGATATCTTGATTGAAGGCAGATATTTTAAATCTAAACATTCCGGCATTAACTTTGAAATTAAAAGAAATCTAACATGTACATCTAAGAATGTTGTTTATGTCATTCAATGTGACAAATGCAAAGAAGAATATATAGGTTCTACCAAACAACTTAATCAAAGAATATCCCTTCATAAAAGCAATATAAAACTTCCTCAAAATAGAATTCTTTTTGTATCAAAACATATTTTCGAATGTAGTAAAGGGAATTTCAAGGTAATGCAAATTTACCAAACTGATGATTATTCAATGATTACCATCAAAGAGCAAAGTTTCATTGATAAACATAGACCTATGTTAAACAGATCATGAAAATACACCCACATCCCTGAAACATTCCTGACCATTTTATCTGATATAAGCATTTCCTTTAGATACAAATGATATGACCATCTATATACTCTTTCCATGAAGTATTAGCGCACCTTCACGGGGAGAGTGCAGTAATCTCATTACCTAATCATGATCATTATCAATGTCTTTACTATTGCATGTATTTACCAATGTATGATTACTGAGATATATTTACCATTATCTGAAGAGGCTGTAAAGCCGAAACACGTGTATTAATAAAATGTGGAATATAATGTCCCTTTTTATGGTGCTTTAACATTTTTCTATATTTATAAATACTTACGTATGTGAGCTTAATTTATTATTGATCGACATCTTTTCTTAAGTTGAAATACTAGAAAGAATCAAATATTAAAATGCGTTCGATGATTCTGATTGTACCGCATCATATGCACATTTCAATAGATACTGTGACATCAGTGCATCAGTGCATCATATGCGCATATTGTGACATTAGTGCATCAAATATTGTGACATCAGTGCATCAGATATTTTGACATCAGTGCATCAGTGCTTCATATGCGCATTTTAATAGATATTGTTACATCATATGCGCATTTTAATAGATATTGTGACATCATATGCGCATTTTAATAGATATTGTGACATCATATGCGCATTTTAATAGATATTGTGACATCATATGCGCATTTTAATAGATATTGTGACATCATATGCGCATTTTAATAGATATTGTGACATCATATGCGCATTTTAATAGATATTGTAACATCAGATGCGCATTTTAATAGATATGGTGACATCATATGCGCATTTTAATAGATATTGTGACATCAGTGAAACACGCTAGTTATATTAAAACATATTATTTCCGACGACCAAAAGTAATAAAGTTACTCCAATTGTTAAGTGTCTCAAACTTGAAAGAATTACCAAATTTAAGAACATTTTTTGTTTTAGCAGAGAAAATTAGGAAAGACAACACATAGATTTGAATATGCCCCTATATATAAGTATCTAATCATAGTAAATAATACAACATTGAAAGCTATCACGCAGTCTCCTCAAGGGTTATTAAATACTGATTTATCCTTGATTTTCTTCCTACTTATTTACATCACTTCTACATCATGTACCATTGTATTATGTAACTTTCATAAATATTATTTGGCTATTCCAGAAACTTGCCATTTCATCCAAAAATATTATCGAAATTAAAGGAGCCTCAAGTGCTATTTTGAACATAGATTTTGTTTGGATATGCCACTGCATCGACCTTACAGAAATTTAGGAACCGCACACTCTTTGTAAAGTCAATGCACAAATTTAAATTCTGAAAATAAAACCAGAGGGCGCTACTGAAATGAATTTTGGTGGCTTATGAAAAGTACTTTAGCTGGAAGCATCACTGATGAGAATTAAATATCCGGAACATATACAGGCTGCTTATGAGAATGCCATCATGGATCCATCAATCGTTTAATAGGGTACCATTCAGGACCATGGTCAATCATCAAAGGTCAAGGTTGTTTCCGGGCTAAAAATAGCTTTTTTGCAATTAATACATTTTAAAACTCACCTAAATCATTGTTTTAAAATTTGTGAAAAATCACAGTTTTGTCAAAACGGTCTGAAATTTTAAATAAGGAATGAAAAATGTATAATCTTTCAAATAAGTTACGGGTTTGAAGGATTTTTATTGCGCACATAAGAAAGTGTGTACAAAATATAACTTCAGGTGAATGTATATACAATGTGCATATAAAGATTGTTTTTTTAGAATATTGTCATATATCCCATTGTTTTTAGGATAAACCCTTCAAGACATAGGTCACTTAATGAAATTAGGTCAAGGTCATTTACATTCCTGGGTGAATCTTGTTTTTGCATTATTGATAAATTGTGTACCAAGAAGGGTTGGGCTGTATTACACATTACTCCGTTGGGATAACTTGTTCAGACTTTACAAACTGTTTTGCATGATGTGGGCTTTCAGACAAAAGTGTTGAAGGTAATATAAGGATTAAAGGTCAAGGTCATATCATTTCTGAAAAGTCAAAGACACTCAGAAAATCAAACTTTTGATGTCAAAATCATTGTGTTCGGGGAGCACCCATCAGTTTTACCGAGTTTGTCTTTATTTCTATATTTCGACACACCATATAAGACAAACAGACAGACACAATAACATAGCTCCATAGTCTATAGATGCACGAAGAACATTAATTTATCTCATGAATAATCCCTAGAGTCCTGTGCAGGTATGGAATTTGTTTTTAAAGTTTGTAAAGTCTGTTGGTGACGCAGAAATCGCCATAGCACTTATAGAGATATAACATTAGACGGTGCATGTTTTGTAGATTCGTTTTTTAGTTTCGTGCGTGAACATTGACGGTAGGTGAAGCTAGCCAAACAGGATATGCTAACTCCTCCCGTGCACCTGGTCACACCTCTATCTTGCTAGGGGTCCGTCGATACTCAATTAGGTGCTCTATTGAGAGTGCTGTTGAGATTGTAGTCAGGATCTTCTTTATCTCATTAGATATTCACATTAATTCAAAAATGCAATTCCATTGATCACAAAGCCTGCCAAACATATTAATACTTGTAGAATCTGCTATTAGCCAGAGAAAACAACGAACACTGGTGACACTCACAGCGATGAAGAGTTATAAACAGAAAATATCTTCTCAACAAAAATACAATTAACTTCAAAATTCTGCAAAGAAGCAAAAGTGAATCTCAATGAAGATCAGATCAGGTGCCTGGGGAACATAATTATGCTTTATTTCAGCCTTTAGAAAAAGGGAGGTGATCTCCAACAAGACCCTGCTGCAGCACCAACAGCAAAACACCAAAACACCCGATGCAAAAACACAAATGACGAGCATACTAAGAGACATACAACATGTAAACATCAAATACAAAAGACTACACATAAACCGACGAGACCAATGGGCAACCGGTGCCGTCTTTGGACGGCCATTTGCCACGCAAGTAGCAAATGGTGTGGTTATCCTAAATTACGTGCGCACAACCCTCTCACTTCTCCAATTACCCAGAGGTCTCGAAGAACGAACAAGTGTGGTTAGAATCACGAAGCCCCATACAACGTTATATAATCCTTATTACAACAGGATATCTTTTAATAGTGATACATGAAAATATCAAAACTACGGACTTTACTCAATCATTAACATATTCGTTCTACATACATACATAGCTTAATTCCTGTAAACGACTTTATATTGGCGTGACCTTGTTTTCGCGACAAATCGATGACAGATTAATTCGTATGACTTTAATTTCGCGAGCTCATCACCTGATTTTTTTATTAGGTCCTCTTTTCTGTATAGGTATATTTCATTTCCTTATCACCCTCTATTAACTGCTAAAATGCTTACTTCAAATAAGCTGAAATGAAACGTTTTCTATCGTCATATCTTTGAGTACTAACCTTATAAACACGTCCTTTGGTTACTTTTTCGTCATTTATTGAAATTTATCGAAAACAGGATGATTAAAAAAATAAAAAGAAATGCGCCATGATTATTTCTTCTTAAAGATTTTACAGTTCATTAAGGCTTATTTATTAATAGCAATTCTCTGTAACCATTTAAACAATTTAGGCATGCATGGTCTCCAATATTCATGAAATTTCATATATAAGTAGGGACCAATGAAAAAATGAAAATTTGACAAAAATTTTATTTCTAGGTAATCTGGTTACCAAGGCAACGGCCTTTAAAGTTGAGAAATTGGCAAAATTGAGCTAATTTGAAGCTCTATAATTTGGTCTTTATACGACATTAATGGAAAAATTTTTATACATCCCAAAGATAAGGAGAAAGAATTTGAGATAAGCTAACTAGCAGTGTCTGAAATTGTAAAAAAGGCTGGTTACCATGACAACATAATTAGCTAATTTTGATATATTGATTTCAAAATGCTGTTTGTATTTTCCAATTTTCCTTCTCTCTTGATGGGTATATGATAAGGAAAAAGAATTTATTTTATAAAATGAGCAAATTCAAGATAAACCCACTTGTTGCTATGTACATAAGTTACCTTGGCGACGGTAACTATGGTCTATAATATTACTTATTTTGCAACTTCAGAGTCATTTAAAAAAAAATTGCATCATGATGAACAGATGAAAATTGTTGGAAAATATCCAACACAAAGAGCTCTTTCAAAAACCGTGAAAAAGTTATTGGGAACATATGTTACCATGGCAACCATTTTTTATTATTTCTATATAACAGTAATTATTAATACCATGAAGTCCAAATTCAATATCAATTAAGATCAAGTAAGCTTCTATCAAAATACAATAAAAAAGTTTCAAATAATTAATGGTTGCTATAGTAATTTGGCCATACATTATTAAAATAAGCATTTTTTGTTGTATTTCGAAGCCTTTTCCTCAAAAAACGAAACGGGCTTACACAACCTTTTTTACATAAACGATAACGCAAAGTCTAAACTTTAATGTAGATTTTAAAAAATTTTAGATTACTTAACTTTTGATGCCCGTATCCAAGGACTCAAAGTGGGCCTATGTGCAATTTTACACAATTGTTCCCATAGCAACGGGCTATTTCCTGAATATTTTAAAACTATTTTCTTTCATGTAATGAAAGATCTTCTTGAATACATTCATTAATTTTCATCAGTTTGAATTAATAATCAATGATCTAGTAAAAAAGGACTCTAAATATTGTCCAAAATTGCTTTCATTTTTGCGATTTGAGGTCATGTTGCTATAGCAACGAACAAAAACTTTGTCCCAATGTGAATGCGTATGTTTTATTTGCATAAAAAACTCAAAAATGTAAATAATTGTAGTTATGCTCTAAAGCATAACTTCACGTTATCTCAACGAATAAGCATAATTTGTTTATTATACGTATATTAAACTGACCAAGGAAGATAACTCCTTCAGTCATATCTCAGTATTATCCGGAACGTACGTGTTGGTTTCTTCAAATAGAAACTCAAACTGCGCATTTCGAGATGGCGTGCTCTCTGCAGAGGAAAAACTAGAACATTTAACTAAAATATTTCGTTTTCTGTTGCCAAATGCGAACATTTCATTTCTTTCTATCGCTGTGTACGACTTTCTGCTGCCATTGGACTTATATCAATTCATCCGACCAGTGCACCTCCAGTTCAGCAGTACGGGTACAGCACGTGCGGGTGTGTTGTTGACCTCGCTCCTACAACGCCTGCTTATGAGACACGGGTGATGCTTGCTTTGTCTGGACAACAGGATGTGTGGCGTCTTCCTACCCCTCAGTATTTAGATAGTTTGGTTTAATAGTGGTTACCCAAAGTCGGTAAAGTATAGTATCGTCCAATTTTATTTTTCAGACAGGTCAGTAGGTAAGAGTGAATTGTACACACGTGAGCTCGCCTAGTTTTATTGAAAACACGACTTCTATCAAGTTCTAGGTATTTTCTTCCAACAGTTTTGATTGGGTCTTAAAATCTAGAGCTTCCAAGCCCTTTACTATTTGGGATCAAGGCCGGGGCCTTTGAAATTGGGGGGAAAATAGCAGAATTTACAAAATTGGGGAATATATCAATAGATTTGAATGACTTTGACGTCAAATTTGGTATTTCTAATCTCCTTTTTTATCGAATTGTACATGAGGTGTTAAATAAAAAAAAAAAAAAAAAAAAAAAAATCGTCCATTCGTAAGTTATTAAGAAGCTCACCTGTGTCACAATATCGGTTATATTGATAACAATCTTACCCCATGCATGATGCAATGTTTTAAAACTATTTCCGATAATTTGCTCCAGTTTTAAATATCGTCAATTTCCTTTTTACAAGGTCTGTCTTTAAAAATTAAAAAAAAAAAAAATGGAAGTGTTTGTCACACTAGCAATTTTATGTCACTTTCTCAGTCAGACTGATTGATTTACTTGTACAGTTTGCATTTTATATTATATTTACATCTATTTGTTTATATATGTAATGTTAGTATGTTTATTAATCAGTTATATCTGTTTATTAAGTTATTTACTTATTCATGATGACATCTTTTGTATTTACTTATTCATCTACCTGTCTACATTTGTAATAAATTCATCTACTCGTCTACATTTGTATCAATGCGCTTCATGATGTTAATGTCGAATCCCCCGTTAGAGTATAGTTCTATAATAGTCTGAAATATTAACATCAACAACAACAAACATTTTAGTTGATTAGTGTGTTAAAAATCAGCCAATCAGTCTGTCATATATGTTTATTTATTTATTTATTTATTTAATTATTTATTTATTTATTTATTTATTTATTTATTTATTTATTTATTTATTTATTTATTTATTTATTTATTTATTTATCTATCTATCTACCGCAGATATCTGTCCACTTGCTTATTCATTCATTCATAGAATTAGATAAAACTTCAGACTGAAGTTTTTTAAGGCTTAGTATGCACAAATGAGGGTGCTCTCGCATACATGTAGCTTCCTTCTCATAACTTATATTCCTAGCGTGTCTGGGTATACATTGTTAACATTATTGGTATTTTTTATTGTAATTATGAGAACTGTCATATCATTGATCAATACTTCATATTCGATATGGGACTAATAAATAAATAAGTCAGAATAAATAAATAAGTCAGATCCTGAAATAATGTTAAATATGCAGTTATGACCAAAAAAAAAATAATAATAATAAAATAATAATAATAATAATAATAAATAAATAGAATAAATAAATAGATTAAAAAAAAAAAAAAATAATAATTGTCAAACCCTTCTGGAAACAACAAACTTATCCGAAATTTTCAAGATCAATTTCACATATTTTTATCTTTTTTTTTTTCAAATCTGGACGTAGTACACTATTTCAAAACGAGTGCATGTGCACTTTGAATAGGCTGCCCAAGTATCACTGATGTCAATATTTGTTACATTGTAATAAACTCTCGTGCGATGTAACAAGTACCTGCCACCTGCTAGCCATGCAGCTTTTTTACATGGTCGTAACACATTCTCGTTTTAATTAGTGTAATAAATGTATACATGTAAGTCATTTCTAACTTGTAGTTACTGTCATCAGTCTATCGTTGAAATGTTTTGAATATTCGGAAGTCATGCAAGTAACATACTAGTAATCGATGAGACTTTAATCTTTGGACCAGATACAAAAAAAAAAAAAAAAAACAAACAAACAAAACAAACAAAACAAAACAAAACAAAACAAAAAACAAAACTGCAGATAAACTAGTACGAATAAAACAGAAAATAATTAAAAATATTAAAATAACATCATACTTATACGAAATATATGTAATTACTAATCTCGTAAATTTATATGAATCAGAATCAGAAACCATTTTATCGAGTGTCACACATCAAATTTACAAGGTCTAATTACAATAGGATCAGTACATAATTTTAGAATTTGATGCCCAGCCATGCTTGACTTACGGCACTATTCCATTTCGCATTTATCACATTATATACATTAAAGTTCACATTATATTTATAATAATATGTGTTCGGAGTAAGCTTTCTTTCATAGACATACTCCCACCACATAGGCGTCCGTTTCGGAATAGCGCGTCACTGACGTAGCTGTCATTACACCAAGACCAATAAGATAAAATTTTCCAATGATGCAACTTTCCCCGACTATATCATACAGTTTGCCCTTATCAATATATAAAAAATTGAATATAACAGTATAAAAAAAAAAAAAAAAAAAAAAAAAAAAAAAAATACTGATCATGGAAAGAAATCCTCTTGCATTTCAAAAATAGATAAATAAAGGAATGAATAAATAAATTCAAAAAAAAAAAAAAAAAAAAAAAAAAAAAAAAAAAAAAACCACTGGTCCGCTGTATGCAAGGATTTCAAAAATAAAAAGGATAAATTCAACGTACGGCACCTAACCGCCAGCCTTTCTGGTGCGTACACATCAATTGCATTCTGGCCACACCCCTGGGTGCTAGGATCTCTCACTCATTTTCATATAAAGTCCACTATCTCGTGTCTGATGCAATAAATTGACACTAAGGAACATTTATTAAAATGCCTATAGCATTAAACAATATCATGAATTAATAATAACAATAATAATAAATAAACAGATAAATAAAGCAATGTATAAATAATCCTCTTCCGGAAGGGGTTCCTATTCCATCTCCCTCATCAATTTAGGTTTATCCTTTAATCATTATGTAAGACGATTAAGAAAATATTCATACACGAAGCCTTCTGGAAGTCATTAACAAAATTTTAATGAAAGTTTATATTTACTGGCATGATAATTTATGTGATCCTACAAATCACATAAAGTTAAATAATAATAATAATAATAATAATAATAAAAAAAAAAACAAAAACAAAAACAAAAACAAAAACAAAAAAAACAAAAACGAAAACAAAAACAACTGTTCCCTTTACAACTAATGATTGTTAAACGTTTGCTAAATATTTTCCAAACATTTGTTAAACAAAAGTCATGACATGTCAGCGCCCTTATTCCAAACAGTTATCCTCTGAGCCCAAAGTCACTACAAATGAACCAGTCCTCTCTTCCGAATTTCTTCGTCATTCAAAACCATTTTTGATAACCACGAATAAATATATATGCTGATATTCATTATGATAATACGGTATTCCTTCCTAACTAATACCGAATCTTACAACGATGCGAATTACCCCCCTTTTATTCCTTACGTACGGGCTTTATCTACGATCTACCTTGTCCTTTATATGGCGTCGCCGGTTTAATGAACACGAAATAATAATGTCAATATTTGCGAACTGCGTCTCTAGATAGGTGATGCACACGAAGCCTACATATCTGTATCACTTGGGCCAGTTCTGTATCATATAGGACAGAACGTTAGACTGAGCTTAATAATCTACATTAAACGGCATCGTAGAATTTCATTGATCACTTATATCTCGTATCGAATATTCTTCAAAATATGGTGCGATCTTTATTCGCCTTACATAACATCCAATAAAATAAATCAGCCCTATACGCGATCACATTCCGCCCCTACGGTAAGATGATTAATGGGTCAAGGTCAGCATTATTTACATCTTAGAGCCCTTCATGTATTTAAATATGGTACGATCTTTATCGCTTTACATACCATACAATATGATAAATTAGCATAATGCGATCACGTTTCAACCCTAAGCTGATTATTGGGTCAAAGTCAGTTAACGGGTCAAGGTCAGCGTTATATACCTGTTACACAGCCCCTCATATATCAGAATGAAACTGTCCCTTTTCGTGACGTTACATCCACGTAAAAAATACGTCATATACGTACGTCGATATTGTTGATAAATGTAGACTGCGATCTAGTGGCATTTTTTCTATTATATTATGCCTATGATGCCTTCGAATATCAAAGAGTAGTATCTAATATGGCAGTTCTGTCATGGCGCTCAGTTTCAGCAAAATCGGCCGCTTTGTGGCGGATGCCTTTCGAGGGTTATCACCAATAATCCTCGAAAGTCATTATGGCAGAATTTTGCTTTGAAACCTCGCTTCAGTTTCTGTTGTCTTCCAGACTCTGAGCCAATAATTGGGGTTTATTATTGATTTGTATTGATTATCTACGACATATACAATTGAATGTCGTCGTAGACCATTGATTTAGTTATATTGTCAAAATATTGATTCATTGATATTGAAATATTGCACATATTTCATTTCAACTTATGAGCTATTGAGCATTGAACTATGAACTATTGAGCATTGAACTTGATGAACAATTGAACTGAACTTATATTCAAGAACTAAGAAAAATCAACTTACTGAGCATTTAATTCATTTGCCTATTGTGCATTGAACTATTGAATATTGAATATCTATTTCAAATAAAGCCATGACATGAACCGCCAATCATCTTCCTTTGCTTTATTCTGTGGAGATAATTGTAGTTATGCTCTAAAGCATAACTTCACGTTATCTCAACGAATAAGCATAATTTGTTTATTATACGTATATTAAACTGACCAAGGAAGATAACTCCTTCAGTCATATCTCAGTATTATCCGGAACGTACGTGTTGGTTTCTTCAAATAGAAACTCAAACTGCGCATTTCGAGATGGCGTGCTCTCTGCAGAGGAAAAACTAGAACATTTAACTAAAACCCTCCCCTCCACACCCTTTCTCGTTACTTTGATAATTCACTCCACGAACTCTAATCTTCAGATGTGCTTATCTCAGTTTCTTCCTCATACAATCATATATTATTTAAATGTCAAAGTTTACATTCAATTTCCATGTTTTTTCGCTTGTTTCACTTTTATTCCAGCAACATTCTACCATGACTCGGGATTACGCTCGACGTAGATTCTCCATTTGGTTGGCCTTGCTGATAATTCATGTATATATCTAGGACCCATGCCTACATCCGCGACCCTATTGCATTGTACTTCACGATGGGATGCCCGCTCACAGTTCCGGTTGTCAGTCCAGATTACCTGCTCGTACCACCTCGCCTTAAACGCGTCATGGCTTTTCCATTCCCGTCCAAGTTCATTGTTTCAAAGACTACAGTACCGCTCATTAATATCTGTCTTAGTGTTCGGCAGAATTTTGCTTTGAAACCTCGCTTCAGTTTCTGTTGTCTTCCAGACTCTGAGCCAATAATTGGGGTTTATTATTGATTTGTATTGATTATCTACGACATATACAATTGAATGTCGTCGTAGACCATTGATTTAGTTATATTGTCAAAATATTGATTCATTGATATTGAAATATTGCACATATTTCATTTCAACTTATGAGCTATTGAGCATTGAACTATGAACTATTGAGCATTGAACTTGATGAACAATTGAACTGAACTTATATTCAAGAACTAAGAAAAATCAACTTACTGAGCATTTAATTCATTTGCCTATTGTGCATTGAACTATTGAATATTGAATATCTATTTCAAATAAAGCCATGACATGAACCGCCAATCATCTTCCTTTGCTTTATTCTGTGGAGATAATTTAACATTGAAATTTGAAAAAAATACAAAAAACACTATTTTGATAGTGTACCTGTGTTGTTGCTTTGGAAACATATAGATAAGACCATAAACCCAACATTATTATTACTTAACATGAATGAGCAATGATAGGGTACTGATAATTCATCAGTGTTTGTTCTAGATTATGCTGCATAAATGATGTATGTGACTTCAAAAACGCCCAAAAATGCATTTTTTCAATATTAAAAGTCTGTTTCCATGGAAACCGGGTGTGATATATAGAATTTTTTTTACAATTTCTTTTACTTTTGGGTCAGACTCAAACTTATGTACAAATTTTATCAAAATATGAGACATGCCGTGCGATGCGTCCTTCATAAAAGTACAAATGCTTACAGAGAATAGCTATTAATGGCTATATTAGTAATCCAAACATCCGTATGACTGCCCGTTGTCTTATTAGGGTAATTCATTCTAAAGGAAAAGGAAAATAAGACGCTTTTGAATTTTGTCAAATTTGATCTACTGTCTGGTCCATGCTGTCAATCTATCTGTTCTAAAATGATGCTATTCAATTTGAAGACGTTTAACATTTGTACCACTTAGTGAGTGTCACTGCTGGTGGACCAGGTGTCCCCGAGGACACACGTAGCCAAGTTCAATCAATTTCGGTTGATCGTTTCTTCAACGCATTCTAAAATTTCTGTTATCAAAATTTCTAGAAATTTCTAAAATGTGGCTACTGTAGCATCATTTCCCACCCATCCTGCTACGTCTTTCGGTACGTTTTTGGACATACTAAGTTTCACATATTTGGGCATACTACATTGTTTAGATTTGAGGATCACTGACGAGGGTAAAGTACCTGAAACGTGCATGTCTGGTCCATGTTGTCAATTTATCTGTAACAGTTCTTTAATGATGCTATTCAATTTGAAGAGGTTTAATATTCTATCTTTTGGGCGGATTTTTTTTTTTTTTGGTGAGGACTTTATATTCGCGTTTGATCAAGCTTGCGAAATTACGCGGAAATAAAGTTCTCGCTAATAAAAAGTCGTTTACAGTACTGCCAGTAAGACGGAAGTGTTCCAACTCTCTACCTTTTAGCACTTACAGAGTTTAACTGCAAGTAGAGCTTAGTTACCAAAGCCAACGGACTATGAACCTATGAAACTTTGAACTGTAAACATTGACGGCGGGTGTGGCTAGCCAACAGGGGATGCTTTCTCCCCGCGGGCACATTGTCCCACCTCTAGCTTGCTGGGGGTCCGTCTATGCTCAATTTTGTGCTCTATTGTGAGTGCTGTTGAGATTATCGTCAGGATGTTCTTAAACTATACAAAGCACAGTTATCATGAAATATTTACATTCTGAATTTTACTCCCCATAAACTTCAATGTTAAGCAAATGGTTGGCATGTGCCCATAAATTACCATCTGCAAAATTATATTACCATCTGCTGGACCAATCAAATGGCTTGCGTCGTAATACAAAAAGTTCGCATTCATAATTTTATTTAACAGGCCTTGAAACTCATGATGATCTTTGGTTGTCATTCGGGCAACCTGCTTTGAATATCAGGTTGCCCGAAACCATTTTTACTTGCCCGAAATCATTGAACTAAGCTGTCATCCTTTATTTCTGCTAATTTGAATATTTTACATGTATGCTTGTGTGCCTCAGAGGACTCATGAATCTTTACAGATTTCAATCTCAATGATTACATCCTTTGACAAACTTGTTGACTTTGTCATCTCTGTGCATAATTTAAAAATCATTTAGGGCGCATCACCTTCATTGTCCCTACAATACAGTAAACTCCAAACAAGGCCGATTCGTTTTCCAGGACTCTTTGAGCGACCTTGGTTTCCTATGATTTTCATAGTCCCTTTTTGTTTTCTTATTAGGTGGTTCAACGCCTTGTATAAATTTCCACATCACTGTTAAAAAAAAATTCCATACAGGAAATTAACAACCGGATTATAAAATTCGGCTGATAACGGACCGTCGTACGAAAACTTTAAACCTTTCTGAAAACCCCTACTTTTTCTGATTCTGACTTAAAGCAATGATGATTTAAACTTCTTATTCATTATTTCATTGAGGTAAGCATACATTGAATGTCTGAAAATAGGTCGTCAGTCGGACGAATTGGTCTCAATTGTAGGTCGTCCCACAGGTAAGTAGGTTGTTTTTTACGATCGGACGACCACGAATTTCGAATCATAAACAAAATGGCAGATGCCATGTCTGTTGCTAAGGCATCAGCATATTAGACTGTTCATTGATGACCGATAGGTGTAATTCAAAGCTTTTTCAAAGAAATACCAAATAATTGTCATAATATTCGATGTTTATGTCTCTTGTCTCCTCGTATCTTCCCCAGAACCCACCAATGAGAATCAGGATATCATTTGAATGCAGTATAATTAACTCAGTGACAAGATTTTGTCACCACGGAATTCAATTACTAACCTGTTAGTTTAACTTTTGAGAGACTGGAGCCTGTATACTACGATCAGTTGGCGGACCGTTTTTTTTAACCGAAACAAATAACACCTTCGATGTACATGCATACAAAGAAATTAACGATTGGAGACGAATGAGGAATTACAAAAATTATGATCAACTTCTTTTGGAATTCGGACCCATAAAAGCAACAGAGTATATTACTTTAGGTATTTAACAGCCTGCATTTTATGGTGACATAATTAACAAAAGAAGAAGGATCAAAGGTAGACAGCATAACTATCGAAAATTCGTCAGAGTCATCAAACGCCTTTTTTACCGTGGATATGATCCTAATGTCACCAGACGGACACTAAGCTTTATACTTGACCAATCTACAGTCTTGTACGAGCGCATTCTTGTGACTTGCACTCTGACTGACTGTGACGACGGGACTCCATGACTGGCCCTGTCCAAACCTGTTTAGAGAAGACAGGGCCGCGACCACCTGTCCTCTCTGAACGTCAGTCGGACTCCTCGGGTGATAACATATATGAGCTCGCTACAGCCGGCAGAGAACGGACTGTATCACGCACGTCCTCTTATTATATCCATTTAAATATTCATCTGTGTTGCTTGGACCCCTGTGTTTTACGGTCTTGTTTGTATGTGGTCATCTAACAGTAATATGTTCTTTTACACCATTATTGTGCGTTCTTCGAGACCTCTGGGAAATCGGAATAGTGGGAGGGATGTGCGCACGTAATCCAGGATAACCACATCATCTGCTATTTACGTGTCAGATGGCCGTCCTAAGTCGGAATCGGTTGCCCATTGGTCTCGTTGGTTTATGTGTGGTGTTTTATGTTTAATGTTTCTATGGTGTGAGTTGCTGTTCCTTGTCACTTTTGCGTCTCTTTCTGTGGGTGTCTGTTCTGTGTTTTTGCATTGGGTGTTTTGGGATTTTGCTGTGGGTGCTGCAACCTAGTGTTGTTGGAGATCCCCTCCTTTCTCGTAAGGCTCGTTCATACTTCATAATATTATGCAAAATTTCTGCAAACTCATTAGTCAAATTACGTTTCGCATAATGGCACTGCTTCTTGACACAGATAGCCGCTTCCTTAGTTACTCCTTCCTAGTAACGCTCTTAAAGATAGCGGGAAATTCAAACTTGAAAGGCATATTTTACTGATAACAATGACAAATGGAAGACGTAAATGTAAGAAATAAATGTTTTGCAGATGGTTGTTATGCGGAATTTATATTACCATTTGGCGTCATTCAATTTATCAAAACTAGATGGTAATATAACCTCCTCATTACAACCATCTGAATAACATTCATTTCTTAAATGTCTAATTTATACAGATTGGAATGCTGATGCTGACAAAATACCAACAACACCATGCATACTTGATCATAAACAACCTTTGATTTTACAGTTTGTCTTATGAAAGGAGAAAATGTATACAAGAGACGATGTATTGAAAAAATCAAGACACTTACATGCAAGATAAAAAACAAAGAGCATTTCACAATCCAATCAAACCATCAAATATTAAGCAAAAGCGAGACAAAGGACACAAATGGTGTGGTTATCCGGATGAAGTGCGCATATCTCTTCCAGTTATCGGATAAATGGGGGTTTCCACAGAAACATTATCTGTTGTTAAAGAGAACAACTCACAGTGATCTGACTTTACAAACATGATGTGATTAATTCAAAATTAATGAAAGTAACCCAAGAAATTGTATAGAATTGTTTTCAATAGAATCTGTTTCAGTCTTTTTATCTCGACTGCACTTAAGTGCAAAAGAGCTATTGCAATACCCCCGGCGTCGGCGTTGGCGTCGTCCGAACTATATGATAAGGTAAATGTTAAAATCACACATATTTCTTTCCTATATTCATATTCTGTATGTTCTTTTTGTTTCTAATGTTTAATTATTCTTTGTTTAATATTACCAGATGGGAATGCATCCCCTTAGGTTGGGAATTTTAAAATCAAATAATAAGGCAAATATAAAGATGATAAATGTTAAGATGGCAATATTTTGCATTAAATGGTTAGTATTAAGCAAAATATAAGTGCTACATGTTCCAAACTTACATGGTGGATGTATCTTTGATCAAACTTTCATAAAATTACATTGACCTACTTTTTCCGCTTGTGTGCGTTTTGGATTCATCTTTATCTGTATAGACCTTTCACTTACATTTTTTTCTGAATTAATAAGATTTTCTTTTATAAAAATGAAGTAGCAATAAAGAGTTTTTGATATATTTCATTCCTAATATTTGGTATTTGATGCAAAACATACATTTAATATTTGAGATGGCGCGCATGATGAAATTGAATCTTTATATCTTTGTTTTTTACACATTCGTTTTAAATGGCAATTACACGTACAATTGATTTCAGAAAAAGGAAGAAAATTAGTGCGTGTTTTTAGAAAAATCTAATATAATTTTTGTTAATAATAGGATACTTTTTGTGTTTTGGATTTGTTTTTAGATGACAAGAACTTTTTGTAATGCTGATAAGTTTCTTCATTGTCAAAATTTTATATTTGATACATATCTTTTGAAATGTCAACGATGATTGAATTGATAAAAAGTCAGAATTGTCTTTATATTTTTTTTAAACTACAAATATAATTTGATTAAAAAAAACAGAAAGTAATATTTGCTTTTCATAAAAAAGTTTTATTATCGAAATAAAAAACTGTCATTTTTGAGACTAATGTAATCTTACACCACTGTGATGTGGATGGCGAAATACCAACCCGATTGTACAACATATTCTCCCACGTCGTCGACTTTGAAGACCAACTTTGAAAACGTTTAACATGTATACAACTTGGTGAGTGTCACTGTTGGTGGAACAGGAGTCCCCGAGGGCATATGTAGCCTACTTCGATCAATTTCGGTTGGTCATTTCTTTAAAGGCATTAGAAATTTCTGTTTAGAAATTCTTAAACTTCTAGAACCTGTGTCCTGTAGCATCATATCCCAGCCTTCTCGTTACGTCTTTCGGTATATTTTGGACATAATTTTCACAGATTTTGGCCATATTTCAATGCTTGGATTGAGGATTATCGACTAGGGTTAAATACCCAAAGCCCGCATGTCTGGTCCATGCTGTTAAATTATCTGTTTTTAAATGATGCTTATGAATTTGAAGACGTTTAACAATTCTACTGTGTGTTATAAATTGTTATTTGTTGCTTTACGTTGTCCATAATGTCGCTTTAACAGCGAAAGCGATGGCGTCAGAAGATTTAACTCACCCCAGGAAAATTTAAGAGTCCTCAGTCATAAATGGGAGAAGCACCGCACCACGTGTTTTTTTTAAAAATATGATATGCGTATTGAATGAATACCTCTAAGTTGATGTATTTATGAAGTCTTCTTTAACTCTAAGTTGATGTATTTATGAAGTCTAGATGCCCACGAGGAAAATAGGGTGGTGTTTTTAAACCAATCCTGCTGAGCAATCTCTAATATGTATCTCCTGAGAGATTTTATAGAGAATTCTTTATCAGCCTCGATTGGAAAAAGTTGATATCTTCATTATTCCAAATAGTAAATAGGGTCACACTTACGTAACTGTTATCTTTTCGTTGATTAAAAGTGGGAGATTCCAGAGGAACATTTGTAATGAACGCCAAGGAAGTAAATATGGATTTTACGTAGTTCTACTGTCGATATGGGGAACTCGTCATACACTGACCCACTCTCCAGAATCGTGGATGATATTCTGACATAGACCATTTGAACAATCCAACCAAAGATTGTACTCTATGTCTTCCGAAATGGAAGTAACCGGATGTGACAGTTTTACCGAATTGAAGGTGTTGCATGCAAGCAGGAGATGCTTACTCTTCCTGGGCACATGGTCTCACTCCAATATCGAGAGTTCGCTTTTTTTATATGGTGGAGCTTTTTGTTTGTTTGCTATGGTTCCTGTTTAATCCTGATTTTGTATGCCTTCGGTTTCTGATTTTCTGAATTATCGATTTTGTGCTGTATACAGGGATATGATCATTATCCATATTTGTCATCATTGATATAAATTGTCGTTTTTTACACTGGGGGCCCAAAATGTATGTATTTGAGTGCTTGTGTTTTTATTTCTTATCTTTGATATTTCATGCAAATCGTGAAAAGTCTATCTAAGACCACTTATCCACGCTTCATACTAACCTCTCATAGATATATATTTGTTTGTATTTCATGCAAATCGTGAAAAGTCTATGATAATATAACGTTGCAGAGGTCATAGTTGAAATCTAACGCATGATACGCATGCTTCAAAAATATGACCATCAAGCAACCACACAAGAATGATCGCACATTCGGAAATTCAGGTTGACTCCCCGAATGAAGACGTCTAACACATGGTTCTTTGGTAATTTTCGCTCATATTCTAAATTTCGCTCCTTATGAATTCATTAATTGTGTCATCACTATTTTGGCATCGAAAACCACTGATAAGACATCACTTGTTGAAATAAAACATAAAGAAAATATTCGAAAATTTGTTTTCAAAATTTCTTAAAACGTGGGTCTTGCATCATCATATCCCACCCATCTTGCTTTGTCTTTCGGTACATTTTTGGACATAATTACTTTCACACTCTGTGGTCATATAACATTGTTTAGATTGAGGATCACTGACGATAGCATTATTTGAAAATAGATAAATTTACAGCATGGACCAGATATGCACGTTTCCGGTACTGATTATGGGAAATGATTGATTTTGGGATTTGGATCCCAGGCACAATTTCGTCAGGTGGTACATTATTCTAAGTTTCAAAGAAGTCCATCATGTGGTTCCGTCGATGTTCAATAGTTGACGACGGACGATAAAAGAAGTGCGAACAGACGAGGTACGGACGACAAAACGATTACAGAATGACGGACGAGGGACGTCGCTATTTGACTTAAAATTTGCTTAGGTAATCTAAAATGTAGCAATACTGAAACTATAAAAATTCTTTGATAAGCATTTCACAAATTTCCCATTTTCTACTCAACTTAAGGTATCCGAAGTACTATACAATTGTCGAAGAGTTCCAACTCTATATATTCTTGAAGAAAATACCAAACCAATTTCCATGCACCAGACACTTGTTCGAATATCAAATTCTCATCAGTAATGCTTCTTGCGGAGCCACCAAAATCATTTCAGTAGCGCCCTGTAATGTAACGTTTTGAATTTAGATTTGTACATTTACATTACAGAGAATGCGTGGCTCCATATTTCCTGTAGGGTCGATTCAGTAGCATATCCAAATAAAATCTAGCATTGGAGGGATGGTGCTAAGATGTTAAACTCCTTTAATGATGATATATCGGTGAAATGGCTAGTTTGCGCAATGGCAAAAATCATATATATGATGTCACATTGATAAAAGGCCAAAGCAAAGCTTCTTTCAGGTGACAGAGCTGGAAAGAATATATTTTCCCATACTTCCTAAGGCACTATAAAATATCTTTTCTGAAAGGTTATAATGCTAAGAAATAATAATTCTGCGTTAAAAAAACAAAAGGGAATAACTTATTAAACATTATTATCATCGTTTTCTTTATAATATATAGTAAATACCTAAATCAAACAACATTGTTCATGTCCTGGAATTCTTATATACGTACTGAAGTTTTCTCACTCTCTTACGTCTTCATACAAAAGAAAAAACGTAGACGTAGCAGTTTGAGATTTCCTTGTCTCACACTCCATATGACTTCTATTATGACGTCATAGAACGCAACGTCACGCCATCGTTAGATTTGTATAGGTTTTGGTATTGATTTTTATAGCTTTAAAAAATCATTACAGTGATGATAAAATGAAGTGAGTGAGAAAAATAATCAATCACGACTGAGACAGGGGAATCTCATCCTCGTGCAAAAGATTTGCTACATCCACGATGAGATGAGATGAGATGCCACTGTCTCAGCCTTAACGTCGTAATAGATTCTATTAATCTTTACCAGGCATAAAATTTACCATACTTTACAATAGATATATGTGTAAAATAACCACATTGAAATAGGTAGAAAAACGGAGTATCCAACTCAGAGAGCAGCCTTATAGACAGAATGGCTTAATACGGTACACCATATGTACATGTTTCGGATAATGAAGCCCCATCAATGGAACCGTAAACAAAAATGATTCATTATGGGAATTCTTTTTAAAATGATATACTTAAGCGCCCCTAGTCTACTTTAAATTGTTCAAATATCTACTATGCAAAGAGTTGGAAGGTCCAAATTCCCTATGCAGGGTATATTCAGAAGCGTAATAAAATGAAAAAAAAATGACAATAACTTTTTTAGGAAGTGTGCAAGGATGAGAACCTCGTACCTTTCCATAAACTTGAATGATATTGTTTAGTTTTAGATACATGAACTTTGAAATATTTTGTTAATTTGATTTTTCGTCCACGAAAAGAAAGGAGGGAATCTCGAACAAGTTTCGGTTACAGCACCAACAACAATTCACCAAAAAACTCCAAATGAAAGCACAGAGAAGGCACACAGAGCAAGAGGTACAAAAGGGACAAGGATCAGCAAACACGACATCAAACACAAACGACCACACATAAACCAACGATATAAAGTTTTTTGTGGCACATGTGTTTATTTAGTAAATGAAGTCACTTTAAACACCATGTCGCCTTCTAACTGACATAATTTCACAAAGGATACCTTCAATAAGATCTAACAATGATTTGATAATAATGGTGTTCCAACTCTTTACCTTCTTGAAGGAAATTTTAAACTGAATTTATGCACCAGACACGTGTTTCGGAAAGATAATCCTTAACAGTGGTACTTTATCAAATGCAAAAGTGATTTTCAGACATAGCTAAAAGTATTTAAGTAGCGCCCTCTAGTTGTATCTTGTTTATTTTTTGAATTTCAATTGAATAAAATCTACATCCAAAATAGCATTGGTGGGATGGTGCTAGGATGTTAACCTCCTTTTAATTTCGATGATATTTGTTGATGAAATTACATGTTTCCGAAATAGCACTATATCGTCTGGTGTCAAATTGATAAAAATCCATCACGAAGCTTCTTTCAGGCAACAGAGCTGAAAAGAGGTTATTATTACGTTCTAAACATCCCGTCACGGGGGAACAAGTAAAACTGGTAACTGCTCCACACTGCAAAAGTAAATAAGTGTTTATCATAATAATACGAAAGTGTTCCAACTCTTTACTTTGTTGAAGAAAATTTCAAACCAATTTTAAATCACTAGACAAATGTTTCGGATAGTAAATCCTCATAAGCGGTACTAATGACAAATATGGATAATGACCATATCCCTGTATACAGCACAAAAGCGATAATTCAGAAAATCAGAAACCGAAGGCATACAAAATCAGGACAAAACGGAATCCAAAGCAAACAAACAAAAACCTCCACCACATGAAAAGAAGCGAACTCTCGATATGGGAGTGAGACCAGGTGCCCATGAAGAGTAAGCATCTCCTGCTTGCATGCAACACCCGCCGCTTCAATTCGGTAGAACTGTCACATCCGGTTACTTCCATTTCGGAAGACATAGAGTACAATCATTGGTTGGATGGTTCAAATGGTCTATGACAGAATATCATCCACCATTCCGGAGAGTGGGACATCATAGTGTATGACGAGTTCCCCATATCGACCGTAGAACTTCCTCAGTGACGATGTTAGTCGGTTACAAACATTTCCCTGACTGAGAAGCTTATCTGAAAGGCGCCTAGCTCTCAGAACAAAATCCGTATATTTGGTACTTGCTCTGGCATAGCGTATCAACTGAGATATGAACACACCATAAGCTGGCGATGAAGGGATGTTGCTACTCAGAAAAGGAAAGTTTGTAATGCTGAAATTGATGTCGTCACGTTTGTCATAGAGTGAGGTGTTCATGTGACCATTAGTGTCGTAGGACAACATTATGTCCAAATAGGATGCTGAATTATTTGTCTCCGTAGTTTCTTTGACTTCAAGTTGGGTCCCTATTGACCGTTTATTTTCATTTCCCAGTTGTTATTATGATTGAATCTAAGTAGTTCTACAATAAATATTCATTAATGATCAACATGTATTGTTTTACTTGATAATTTTGTCATTGAAGAATATTGAAAATTTGACTATTTTTTTCATGAAACTGTATATCAAACATCTTCAGAGTTTTTTGGGTGCCCTTATGTAATACCCCAAATATTTCTTAAGGAAACTGTAACACTCATGTTCGGTCTTTTTCATAGGTAACACTTTGATCCAGTGAATGAATATCAAATTTTGAACTGTCAATTCTTGTCTTTGTAGGTATAGAAATAGTATGTCGACAAATTATGCGAAATGTTTGGGGTACCCTTATATTCAAGCCATAACTTGGCACTTAACAAAAATCTACATCTGTATGTTTGTTTTCCCTTATCTATAAATCTACATTATTTTGTGAGATAATGCAAAATAAAGAAATTATATCTGTTATCTTTTCCATTATATTGGATATAGTCTATTAAATGCAATGAGACTATAAGGGAATACCTATTTAATCTAAGAATATCAATTTATGTGCTACATTTCCTCCATATTACTTATTTAAATAAATTCAAACAAAACAATTTAAACATGATTTCATTATAACTGAACTTGAAAGGTTTAAAATTATATAGTTGATACTTAATAAACCTAAATAATAATTTGCAAATGTACCTTTCTATAAACACATTATCTTTAATGAAAAAAAAATACCCACCTATGCCTGTATTCATTGTACTTTTGACCTTTTTGTATAGAAATTACCCTTAGAATACAAAGTGTATCTGTTAAATCCACGAATAGGAAGTTTATCTATTAAATCAATCAGTTTATCTGTTAAATCAATCAGTTTATCTGTTAAATTAAAGTTTATCTGTTAAATTAACGAGTAGAGACCCACTTTAATTGAATACAGAAGTGATTCTCAGACCCAGCCAAATGTATTTAGGAGCGCCCTCTAGTTTCATTTTTTGAGTTTCAATTTATGCTTTTTGCGTAGAGTGCGCGGCTCCAAATATTCTGTAGGGTCGATTCAGTAGCTTAGTTGCATGAAATTTTTTTACAAAATAGCATTGGATGGATGGTTCGGGGATAATAGTTGATATTCTTTTCAAAACTTTTAACTTTTTATTTAAACGAATTCTAAAAATATTTTTACGACAAGCTGTCATGAAAAGCAGGGGTTGATCAGGTCAGTGTTAGGAAATAAAAAGAAAATTAGTACTTTTGTTTAATTGGTCGTTCCAGTGATAATGCCTGTTTGTATGTTTTCTTCTGTGGTGGGATGGTTGGAGGGTTTAAAAATATGAAAGCGACGTACAATTAAATATTTAATAAATATGACCTAAATTTCTACTGTTGAATGTTTCTGTTTAAATTATACATTCCACCAAATTGACAGGAATCATTTAAAAAAAAAGACATTAAAGAAATTAATCAATGTGTTATTTGCTACTGGACAGAATTGATTTTTGATAATATGAAAAGGGCGTGGTTTAACCATTCCTTTTGTCTAAATCTGTCTCTCTCGTAAAAAATTGAAATCTTATTGTTCTAATCTAGATGACCAAAAACATCACATACATATAAGGATGAGAGATGATGGGTAAAGGGTAATCAGATATATCAACAACCAAAATAGAGAATGAAGCCGATAATTTTGCTAGTTCTACTAGTGACTATTATTACTCGAGGCGAGAATATCAGCCGAATTTGCGAACAAAGAAATATGTGTGATGAAAAAAAGACCAACATAATACCTTATTGTTACTGTGATGGACTGTGCTTTCTTTATAATGATTGCTGTAAACAATACCTTCAACATCACGATACACACAATCATACTACACAAACAATGCGTGAAACTTGTCAAATTCTCACTAATGATGAAACAATAAACTCCGCCAGAGTTGGTGCGTTCATGGTGGACAGATGCAGCGAAACAGAATCTCATTGTAATGTCACGTTTGAAGATTTGCAGAAATTCCTACCAGTTTCAAGCGGGAACAAGACCTACGTTAATGCTGACTGTGCAGTCTGTAACAATGACTCTGAGTTTTCCTATTGGGACATTGCATTCAGTTTCTCGGAGGACACCGAGGAAAAAGTGAAAAGTGGAAATATTTCAAGTAACAAGGAAATTGTAGATGAGATAATGAAAGATAATATGTCGGTTATGCGGTACTATCTTCACCCTCCAGCTGGTATTACTCCACGATTCTGTCCTTATGACGTCATATCACTGGAAGAGGATTCCGAGGCTCTGACCTACTTAAATATTGTGGGATGCGATACGATATTTTATAAAAATGTTGAGATATGTATTGAAAAAGGTTGCTGCAGGCAAAAAAGAATCATATGTTCCAGCTACAATATGGAGTTCTATATTGGAAAAGGGGACATAAGGGGATCAACCACGACTTTTCACGTTGTCATGACATTTGGACAGAGTGAAATGAATCAAGTAAGTCACATGATGTAACTGTATCTGTTCTTAAATGATGCTATTCATTTGAAGACGTTAACATGTAAACTGTCTATTATTCGCGGTGTCTTATGTTCGCGAACGAGTCGTGACGTGACTGGTTCACTGCGTTTTATTTTCGCGACATTGTATGTACGTAACTGAATACATATGTCTAAGGACATATTCGTGGCGTTTTATATTTGCGAATCGAAGAATATCTCGAATATTGCGACAATAAACGCTAGTGAATAAAAGACGGTTAACAGTATTCAATTTTCATCCAAACGAGGCTTTCAATGCTTGCATTGGATTGTACCGGAAACTTATTTATTTAACAAATAAAGGCAAGAGAAGCGTAGCATCCCCTGTAAACTGCATGTTCTGCATACGATACGCAATATGATATTATATGTTAAACGTTTTCAAATTCAATTGCATCATTCTAGAACTAGATTTGCAACTGAACCGGACATGCACATTTCAGGTATTTAACCCTCGTCAGTGATCCTTAATCTAAACAATGAAATATTGCCAAAAAGTGTGAAAGTCATTATGTCCAAAAATGTGGTACAAATGTTAAACGTCTTCAGCCGTATCCATAATGACTTTGATTTTTGACTTCAGAAACCAATAGGGTTCATCCTGTCCCAATGCAAAGCATTTCTGAAAGGTTTGATTATTATTTTTTTCTTATATGCTGTTCACAATTATTCGGACGCACTCACAAAAGCAAAATAAACAAAGGCACTCACGGAAACATGACAGCGACCCCTAAAATAGCGTTGATAGGGGATAATTAGACATTTGGTTAAGTTGTATAGACTTTTGATACGTTCATTCAGAAGAGGGAGGATTTCCCTATTTATCGTTGGCCCGTGTATCAACATTAAATCTACAAATTATTTTAAGTATGACAAATAACTGTTATTGTTCTATAGTTAATCTTAAAAATGAGTATATCAACAACTGAGATTTGTGCATTTATAGATATAGGGGAATAAGTGCCGGTGAAGTTTAACATTTTACATTTGATACATTAATTATCATGTGATTTATTTTACAGAAAAGCACAGAAAGTATCATACAAAGTGTTAAATTCGGTGGGATTGATGTGAAAATCTTTCTAAAACTGCAGAATTTGGAAAGATCATCGCCCCCAATCGACGACTGTGTTCTAGTAATCATTCACTCTCTCATGTCAACAAGATATCGACTTGTTCATGTTGTACCTTTTTACTACAGTAGGATTGATAAAGATGTGAATTTACTTATAGAACTGAGCTTGCATTCAACTGCCAACCTTACTCCAATGCAGGTAAAGAACCTATCAAACTTTCAACAATCCATAACATGCAGAGACAAAAGAACGTCGTATCCGTTCCTTTTTGAACTTGAAACCAAGATTGTATCTGTTGAACACGCAGAAAAGGAAGAACCTCTTAAAGTAAAACCAACGCGTCATGAAATAATGGACATAGAGAGGATTAAGGTATTGACTGCAAGGCCGCCAGATTCATGTTATAATGTATCACTTACTATCCATGAGTCACTTGGAAACGATTTACAGGTAGAGATAAACTGTTTGTACACACATCCTCATTACACTTCCGCGGGAAATTCAGAATGCTACCTGGCAAACATGGTTTTTGCTATTTTCAGTGTTACAGTTGGTTTCGCTCAGTATGTCTCAGGAAGAGGATAGATCGGAAATGGGAGAATTTTTGAAATAATTTAGTGGTGCTTTAATTTAACTGCATAATAAGTTATTTTTATATATTGACTTTTAAAAACGTAAAGGTCCCTTATAGATTTTGTTGGAATCAACTTAAATGATCTCAGGGCGGAAGACAAAGTAGATAAAAAAAATAACAAGAATCTATATTTCTATGCAGATTGAAATTTTTCTTCTAGAGGGAAGGGATGATATAAATAAAAACACAAACACTCGTTTACACAAATCTTCGGCCCCTTTGCCTTTATCAAGTGTAAAAACGACAAAGTATACAAAAAGACTGAGTGAAATCCATCCTTGCTCCTCTGGCGTTCATTGCAAATGTTAACGTTAGTCGTTTTGACACTCGATAAAGCCCAAGGGGCCGAAAATTTGTGTGAACGAGTGTTTTTGTTGTTGTTTATATATCTATGGACTCAAAAGAATAGATATAGCATCATATCCAAGCCATCTTGCTACGTCTTTCGGTATATTAAGGACATACTTTCACAGATTTTGGCCCTATTACATTGTTTAGATTTAGGATCACGGACGAGGGTTTAATACCCGAAACGTACATGTCTGGTCCATACTGTAATTTTATTTGCTCTAAAATGATGCTTATGAATTAGAAGACGTTAAACATGCAACCATATGAAGCCACTTGGCATAGATTCCGAATCTAATTGCGCATGATCCTAAGTGTGTTTATTTATTGATCCCAAATGTGTTTATTTATTGATCCCAAGTGTGTTTATTTATTGATCCCAAGTTCGTTTATTAAGTGTTTATTTTCCTTGTCCGAAGAAGGTGAATAAAAGAGTTCTAGATTCCATTTTTACGGTTTTGTTTTTGAAATTCCCTCTATGACAATCTCATCCTAAAAATCAATACAAGACAGCAATGAACAACTGTTTTAATTGTAGCACATTAAAAAAGTGTCATAGTACCAAAGGTAAATACTCACGTTGACTATGTTCAAAAATGCTACTCAAAGCAAAGAGTTTTGTACTTCAAGTCCATTTTTCGTATACATACACCTTAGATGTATGTCATCCATACTCAGATACCATAAGATTTGATTGTAATATAACAGTATGAAAATAATTATAAAATGTTCTCGCATTAAGAAAATGCATTACTTAATCTGACTGTCAATTATAATTGGTCTCTGCTCCTCTTGTTTAGAGAGACAGACCAGTTTGAAAATTATGTAGTCTTTTAAATTTTCAATATTTCATGAAAATGAAGAATCATAGATACTGATATGTGTAAGCGAATTAAGATACCCTTTGTGTAACATTCTGATTTTCATTCTGGTTGATTAAGGTATCGAGCAGAATTGGATGAGATGGGTTTCTTAAATAATAACTTAGAAATTTAGAGTGACTGGTTGCCCGAAGAAAACAAAATGTTATCCAATCAGATTCATCTCAAGCTATGTCCAGAAAAAACGCGGTATACACGTATTAGGTTAGATTGAATAATGGTGTTCATATTTTCAAATTTTTAATCAGAAGAAGATGTTTATTAGCATTTCAAAGAGGGAGAATTAATGTGGTGCAAAATGACTTTTGATACATAGGGTGTCGGGCCAGTGACCGAAAGGTTGCTGGTCCGAGCCTCACTAGAACAACGGGTCGGCCGACATAGATACACTTCTATGTTCTGTGTTCTTGTCTGTGTATTGTTTGAATGTCTGTGGTGTTAAAAATATCCCCAACAATAAAACCCTGCATTGGACACAGCGGAAGACACACGCAGGGTTGTACAATGAACGGGACAACAAACATCGGTCAAAACAACAAAATATAAAGGTAATGCCGTTTATGATGAGACTTAAGAATACGTAAGTGTTCCAACTGTATACCTTCCGAAAGAAATTTCAAACCAATTTATTATGCACCAGACACGTGTTTTGGGTATGAAATCCTCATCAGTGATGCTTCAAACCAAAGTGAGTTTTAGAAAAAGCGAAAACTCATTTTAGTAGCTCCCTCTTGTTATATTTTTTGGAAATTAAATTTGTGCGATTTGCAGAGAGTGCGCGGCTCCAAACCTATCTTCAAATTAAGAGTTACAGATACTAAAATGATACTAAAAGGAAAGTAAGAAGGCATACCTTAAGCTTTATTTATACTAAGTAACAAAAGTCATTGAAATATATTCTAAATGTTCTGTCATCAAATTAGACTTAGATTTCTAAATGTAAGGGGTATCTCCCTCATTGCATAGCTCTGTCCTTAGCTGGGGATTCGGCATATTTTCTTTCGATCATGTTTAGAATTTTAAAAGCTCTTTGCGCCTACCCTCCAACGCTTTTTTGGCCGTATTTTTCATATTTTTAAGGTGCCTCCTTACCAGGCTTTAAAGAGGGTTGACATACCAATGTTCTTTTTTAATCCAATTTACCCTAAAAAAGAAAAAAAAAGAAAAAGAGAAAATACTAATAGGTTGGTGAGCATTTTTCTTAAATACTAAGATCAATTCAAACATAATAATACGGAAGTGTTCCAACTCTATACTTTCTTGGAGAAAATTTCAAACCAATTTTTATACACCGGACACTTGTTTCGGATCTAGTTTTTTAATCTTCATGAGTGATGATTCCAGCCAAAGTGATTTTCATAAGCCGCCTAAATTCATTTCATTAGCGCCCTCTGGTTTTATTTTTTTAATCTAAATGTGTGCATTTACTTTAAAGAGATGGCGCTGTTCCAAATATCCTGCAGGGTCGATTCTGTAGCATGTTCAAATAAAATTTTGCCAGCAATTCATTGTAATGGTCGATACATTATACTGATTTCTCCGTGTTTAAACATTATGCAACAGAATAAACAACTCTAAATGGTGCATATAGGTAACATTCAACTATTTAAAAAATCATAAAAGAAAAAAACATTTTGCGAAAAAGGAAAATAATCTGAATAATGTATGGCTGTGGTAACAATTTCACGTCTAAAAACCCTACCTATGTTGAAAATTCGGACAATTGTTTTTTTCTAAAAGCGGGTTTAGGGGTACTTTTTCCTGTTTTAATCCTTTCATCATATATCAAAGGTATCAATTATTGTAAGAGAAATAGTACCTGTGAGAGTTTGAAAACAATGGCGCATTGAAGTACCACTATCCCTTATTTTTTCCTATTTTTTTTAAACAAAAGGGTAAATATTTAGATTAAATCATAACTGAACAATCTGTATGTACTTATTTTTGTTGAAATATCAAGCACAATGAATAATGATGTAATACTGACAAGAAAAGAACTATTAAATAAGGTTATAAAGGAAATATTGACAAATCAATACATTTATTTTTCTTTTAATTTCGCGTTTTTAACTATAATGCTGTTATACTCATTATTTGTGACATATACTAAAAAATCAAAATTTAAGCAAATTATAACTTCTTTGGACTCATCTTAATGAAGGAATAACTCAGCAAAGATTCCCTTATCATTTTAAACATCAAGCTATAGAGAGTGCGTTTATAATGATTTACGGTTATGACATGAAAGTAGTAGGGAGTTACGTTTAGTACGCGTCTGAATACATTCTACACAAAAAAAAATGGAGCCGCTTATTTTTAGCAAGAGGAAATTAAAAGTCTATATTGTAGACGGCGCCAGGAAAATTCACTTTGGCTTAATTCAACCTGTTTGACATTAGGTACAACTGACAAGGATTCAATAGCCGAAACATGTGACTAGTATATTGAATTTGTACTATAGAACATATATTTCAATATTGTCAATGATACCAATTTCAAAAAAATGCATTTTATATCGATAACAAGCAAACCAAAGTTATACCTGCCACTGAATTCATGGAATAATTCGCAGTTATATCCAAATGACGAATTTAAGACTGGGAAAACTGAATAACATTCAAATGAATGTGTAATAATTTTCAACAGGCAGACTTTTCGATATACTGTAAAAACACTTCCGACTCTTTACAAAGCGAAGATATGGGCAAATTTAAAGATGTGTACAATATTAACATCATCTATACCTGGAAACGGATGTAACATACTATCAACAAATTTTTAACAAATGCTAAACAACGCAAATCGTAGCATACCCTCAAACGGCATCACTACCAATATACTCGAATACAAAAAGGCCTTGAAACGATGCCAACAAATATCTTTTTGTTCCAATCGAAATTGTGCCCTCAAGGTTGTATACATGTATTTGAAAAATTCCAATATGTGACCTTTACCTTTGACTTTGAAATCAATTGCGATCTTACGCATGTCATAAGCAATAATTGTATGAAGTTTGGTGAAGATCCGATCAAAACTTCAACCTTTTAGCTGTATACAAGGATTTTGTAATATTCTCAATTAGTTACCTTGACCGTTGGCCTATAACCTTATAAATTAAAAGGGTTCTTCCTCTTGTCATAAGCAATAAGTGTATGAAGTTAAGGGAAGATCCAATACAAATGCAACCTCTAGGCTCTATACAAGAATTTAAAACATTTTTTACCTTTGACCTATGACCTTGAAATTCACTAAAGTCCTTCCTCTTGTGATAAGCATCTCTTGTATGAAGTTAAGAAAAGATCCAATCAAATTTGCAACCTCTATGCTGTATACAAGGATTTAAAACATGTCCAACCTGTGACCTTGACATTTGAACTAAGAACTTGACTTTTTCTTGTCATAAGCAATAATTGTAGGAAGTTTCAAAACTGCGCCCTCTAGGCTATATACAAAAAGAGTAACACACACACACACACACACACACACACACACACACACCCTCACACACACACACACACGAACAACAGCATCACTATATCCTCCTGCAACCATGTTCCGAGGGGATGATTCTTAAAAAAGGTGAACGAAGTTGTGTTTTGTAAACTCAATTATTTTCTACATATTTCTTCAAAGATAAAGAGAAACGTAACGTTTGATAATATCTGAACAAAGTAACCGCGAACCACATGATAGAGGCAGAGACAGGTGCACAGTAGAAGTAAGCGTCCTCTGACTGTATCCGCTGTGAATGCCAAATAGAAAAGAGTCAGATCGCGTCATGTCCAAACACTCAAGAATGTCCTTTATCATCCTTGTTAGACAAATGTCGAATTGTGCAATTAGTTCTTTGTAACGACCATTAAACGTTCTCAATGACATATCAAGCCATTCCCCTAAATAATCTTGAGCAAGTAGTTCTCTTGCGAGCCTCTTTGAACTCAACACGAAGTATTCGTACTAAGAACATGTTTTTGCAAAGCGTATTAGTTGTGAAATGAATACGTCATAGGCAGGCGAAGCGGGAATGCTGTTGCAGATGAAAGGAAAGTGTGTGATGGTGAAAATAAAATCGTCACGAATGTCATAAAGAGATGTGTTCAAATGACCGTTGTAACTGATCGATAGTAGTATGTCAATGTCGGAGGCTAGAGTGCTGTTCTCAGTCGTTTCTATGATTTCCAATTATTCACTAGAATAGATGACGCAAAGTATATCCTGATTTGTTGGACAATTGATGGAAAGTATGTCATTAATATATCCGTAAATCCAGTTGAACTGCGAGTATAGCTTCTTTTTGCTGTTTGAAAGCTGAGGCTGTATGAATTCTGCCTCGTATGAATAAATGTATATGTCAGATAGAAAAACGAATATCCAACTCTGTAGCCAGACAGCAGTCTTGTAGTCAGAAAATGTCTAAATACGGTCCATCAGACATGCATGTTTCGTATTATTTGTCTGTTCTGTGTTTTTGCATTGAATGCTTTAAATTTTTTGCTATGGGTGTTGCAACCAAGTGTTGTTGGAGATTTCCTCCTTTGTTCTTTTTAAAACTATCTAGTAAAGAGACACCTTGTTTAATATCAAAGGATAAGGTCCACTTGTCCCTAAAATGGCCATGTATATTTCGTGGAAAATAACTTAGTTCTTCGCTCGCTACGGGGATATAATAAAAGCATATCAGATTCTCCTTTCCAGACTGATCAGTAACATTCTGGATTGTGATTGAATGGCTGTCATCATCACCAAACAAGAAATACTTACCTGATGTGCACATCAAAATTTACATCGAGACAATCACCGAATTTGACAAGTTTCCATGGAGCCGATGCGACGGGTGCTGATGCAATCAGGAGACGCTGACTCTCCCCGTTTACCTAGCCTCACTTCGGAATATTATTCATTCCGAGGTTCGCAACTGTTCCTTTGGAAATTCTAATGATTTTGTCTTGCCTTCTCGACTTTAAGACTGAATAAGTGATAGATATGTCTTTAAAGGTACATATGGTTTTGTGGGGATAGATCTGTCAACAACGAAGTTTTACCATAAAAAGGTTTAATGTACTATCATTTGAACATCTATATGTTACTTACATAAATTATCTCTCAAATTGTTGTTTTATAGACGTTTTCATTCTCGAATACACACAATTTAGGTGAACTTCGGAAATCGTCATTTGCATATACAGTATGTAGAAATATGTCCTATATTCAGGTCAGAGTAAAATAAGAAATTACTTACTTATTTGAGGTCGTACTGATAATTTGTTTAATTATAAATAAAATGTTGATTTCGTATGCAGATATCATATTGCGTTCTAATAACCATGCTAAACGTGGAAAATAGAACACTTTCATGAATGACGCTTGAATGAAGGGCAGGTGTAGTCTACTACACATGTACGTTTGTTTACCAAATCATGATTGAAGATTTGCCTTGATTTTCTTATGATTTTCAGGGGTTTTTTTTATAAAGTAGATATAAAATGTGAATATATATAAGTGTCAAAATGCTATGAAAATATATACACATCAAACTGATATCTATACATCTTATAGATATAACAACTTGAACAACATTGTATATACATATACATTGTAGATCCTCGCCCGACTTCAGTTTAAATGTCACGGTCGTCCTCTAAGGTCTTCCGCGTCAGTACAATTCAAAGCTAATACTAGTTTTTCTTTGTGTTGTTTATAACATTTCTCTTCTCAGATTCTACTAATACCGATTGTCGATTCCTTTTCGTCCCACGTGATATTTGTCCGTCATGTCGTTTGTTTTGCTGCCGTGAGTAATAGCCTTATGCAAATACATGTAAGTGCTTGCACGTGTTTGCAATCGTTCTTCTTCGGAGAAAACTAGGTTATATAGGGTACCCATTCTATAAGCAATAATTGATCAGATTTCGGTAGCGAGGACATATGTGACTGATGTAAGCAGCTAGTTTCTAATTACTAAGAATGCTACATTTGCTTTCATCAAATTTTTGACAAAATAGTTTATTCATAGTTTCATCTTGACGGGACCAAGTGTAACATTAATGTTTATTCATGAGAATTCTAATATTTCATTAGAATATGTGCGAATATATTAGGTTAATATTTCAAGTAGTGTAAAGTCATGTGCGTAAAATATGACTTCATGTTATGACGTCATTTCCTCTGAATAACGGAAAATAAAGGAAAACCACCGTATGCTATTCAAAATTCTTTTACATTAAAATGGGCGGGAACCCTCAATAAAAATAAATTTTATATAGATAAATAAAAAGATAGATTGTAAGCTATCTTTTAGTAAAGAAATTATCATATATTTCTTTTTTTTGATTCGTACCGAAATTTGACTTCTTTCTTGACATTTTTCGCTATTTTACATTTTGTGTTATTTTGTAGCCGTATATTTAAGTGCAATGCTTTAATATTGATATGTTCATATATTATATCAAACAACCATACATTTGACATCTTTGATAATGAATATAATCGAAATCTGAACCATTTGAAAAATAAGGGAAATTTTCCATCTTACCAAACCTTCTCCTTTCAAAATATCTATCTAGGTCCAAATCCTGAGTTGATAAGCTTTTCACAATTTTACCATTTTCTATTTAATTTGAATGATAATGAATGTTTGTATGTTCTCTTCTCTGGTTGGAGGGTTCTTTTCAGAAAATGAAAGGGACGAACAATTAGAAATTTATTACCTCAATTTTTTCTGCTGAATGTTTCAGTTGAAAACAAATTTACATTCCATCAAAGTGACAGGAAAAAAATTATAAAAAAAAAAATAAAAGAACTTAATTAATGTGTTATCTGTAACTGGGTAGGATTGATTTAGAGAATATGAAAAGGGCGTGATTTAACCATCGCTTCTTTCTAAATCTGTCTCACTAGAAAAAAATGTTCTAATCTAGATAACAAAAAAAAAATTAAAAAGGTATCACATAGATATAAGAGTGAGAATTGAATATTGATGGATAAAGGGTAATCAGAAATTAGAGAATGAAGCCGATGATTTTGCTAGTTCTACTAGTGACTATTACCCGAGGCGATAAAATCAGCCAAACTTGTGAACAAAGAAATATGTGTGCTGAAAGCAAGAACAACATAATACCTTACTGTTACTGTGATAGATTGTGCTTTCACTATAATGATTGTTGTAAACAATACCTACAACATCACGATACACACAATCATACAGCACAAATAATGCGTGAAACTTGTCAAATTCTCACTAATGATGAAACAATAAACTCCGCCAGAGTTGGTGCGTTCATGGTGGACAGTTGCAGCGAAACAGAATCTCATTGTAATGTCACGTTTGAAGATTTGCAGAAATTCCTACCAGTTTCAAGCGGGAACAAGACCTACGTTAATGCTGACTGTGCAATCTGTAACAATGACTCTGATTTTTCCTATTGGGACATTGCATTCAGTGTCTCGGAGGACACTGAGAAAAAAGTGAAAAGTGGAAATATTTCAAGTAACAAGGAAATTGTAGATGAGATAATGAAAGATAATATGTCGGTTATGCGGTACTATCTTCACCCTCCAGCTGGTATTACTCCACGATTCTGTCCTTATGAAGTCATATCCCGAGATGATTCCGAGGCTCTGACCTACTTAAATATTGTGTCATGCAACACGATATTTTATAACCAGACTTGTCAGAATGACAACATAGCTCGCCGGTGGCAACCATATGTAAATTGCAACAACAACAATAAAAAAGGTCTTATCACAAGGAATGCACATGTGAAACATCAAAGCCCTATCACTAACCATTCAAAAAATATGGCCAAGGTTAAAGTTTTTCAAAAGTAGGTCAATCATCTCCAAGGTCAAGGTCACAAGGTCAAAAATTTTGGTATCCATGGAAAGGTCTTGTCACAAGGAATACACATGTGAAATATCAAAGCCCTATCACTTACCATTCCAAAAATATGGCCAAGGTTAAAGTTTTTCAAAAGTAGGTCAATCATCTCCAAGGTCAAGGTCACAAGGTCAAAAATTTTGGTATCCATGGAAAGGTCTTGTCACAAGGAATACACATGTGAAATATCAAAGCCCTATCACTTACCATTCCGAAAATATGGCCAAGGTTAAAGTTTTTCAAAAGTAGGTCAATCATCTCCAAGGTCAAGGTCACAAGGTCAAAAATTTTGGTATCCATGGAAACGTCTTGTCACAAGGAATACACATGTGAAATATCAAAGCCCTATCACTTACCATTCCAAAAATATGACCAAGGTTAAAGTTTTTCAAAAGTAGGTCAATCTCCAAGGTCGAGGTCACAAGGTAAAAAATTTTGGTATCCATGGAAAGGTCTTGTCACAAGGAATACACATGTGAAATATCAAAGCCCTATCACTTACCATTCCAAAAATATGGCCAAGGTTAAAGTTTTTCAAAAGAAGGTCAATCTCCAAGGTCAAGGTCACAAGGTCAAAAATTTTGGTATCCATGGAAAGGTCTTGTCACAAGGAATGCACATGTGAAATATGAAAGCCCAATCTGTATTGGTTTAAAAGTTATAAGCAAGGTTAAAGTTTTTGTGCACGCGCATGCAGACGCAGACGCAGACGCAGACGCCGACGCCGGGGGTATGACAATAGCTCTCCGGACATTCGTCCCGGCGAGCTAAAAATGTTGAGATATGTATTGAAAAAGGTTGTTGCAGACATAAGAGAATCATATGTTCAAGCTACAATATGGAGTTCTATATTGGAAAAGGGTACATGAGGAGATCAACCACGACTTTTCACGTTGTCATGACATTTGGACAGAGTGAAATGAATCAAGTAAGTCACATGATGTTACTGTAAACTGTCTTTTATTCGCGGCGTCTTATGTTCGCGAACGAGTCGTGACGTGACTGGTTCACTGCGTTTTATTTTCGCGACATTGTATGTACGTAACTTAATACATATGTGTAAGGACATATTCGCGGCGTTTTATTTTCGCGAATCGAAGAATCTCTCGAATGTCGCGAAAATAAACGCTCGTGAATAAAAGACGGTTTACGGTATTCAATTTTCATTCAAACGAGGCTTTCAATACTTGCATTGGATTTGTACCGGAAAATGATTTATTGAACAAATAAAGGCCAGACAAGCGTAACATCCCCTCGCAACTGCATGTTCCACACACGCAAAATGATATTATATGTTGAACGTCTTCATATTCAATAGCATCATTCCAGAACTGATAAATTTGCAGCATGAATTAGACATGCACGTTTCGGGTATCTAACCCTCGTCAGTGATCCTTAATCTAAACAATGTAATATTGCCAAAAAGTGTAAAAGTTAAAATGTCCAAAAATGTGGTACAAATGTTAAACGTCTTCAGCCGTGTCCATAATGACTTTGATTTTTGAATTTAGAAATCAAAAGGGTTCATCCTGTCCCAATGGAAAGCATTCTGAAAGGTTTGATTATTATTTTTTCTTCTATGCTGTTCACAATAATTTGGACGCGCTCACAAAAGCAAAATAAACCAAAACACTCACGGAAACATGACAGCGACCCCTAAAATAGAGTTGATAGGGGATAATTAGACATTTGGTTATGTTCTATTGACTTTGATACTTTCATTCAGAGGAGAGAGGATTTCCCTATTTATCGTTGGCCCGTGTATAAATATTAAATCTAAAAATTATTTTGAGTATGACAAATAAACTGTTTAAAAATGAGTATATCAACAGCTGATATTTGTGCATTAATAGATATAGAGGAATAAGTGTCGGTGAAGTTTTACATTTGATACATGAATTATCATATGATTTATTTTACAGGAAGACACAGAACGTGTCATACAAAGTGTTAAATTCGGTGGAATTGATGTGAAAGTCAATCTAAAGCTGAAGAATTTGGAAAGATCATCGCCCCCAATCGACGACTGCGTTCTAGTAATCATTGACTCTCTCAGGTCAACAAGATATCGACTTGTTCACGTTGTACCGTTTTACTACAGTAGGATTGATAAAGATGTGAATTTACTAATAGAACTGAGCTTGCATTCAACTGCCAACCTTACTCCAATGCAGGTAAAGAACCTATCAAACTTTCAACAATCCATAACATGCAGAGACAAAAGAACGTCGTATTCGTTCTTTTTCGAACTTGAAACCAAGATTGTATCTGTTGAACACGCAGAAAAGGAAGAATCTCTTAAAGTAGAACCAACGCTTCATGAAATAATGGACATAGAGAGGATTAAGGTATTGTCTACAAGGCCGCCAGATTCATGTTCTAATGTATCACTTACTATCCATGAGTCACTTGGAAACGATTTACCAGTAGAGATAAGCTGTTTGTACAAACATCCACATTACACTTCCGCGGGAAATTCAGAATGCTACCTGGCAAACATGGTTTTTGTTATTTTCAGTGTTACAGTTGGTTTCGCTCAGTATGTCTCAGGACGAGGATAGATCGGAAATGGAAAAATTTTTGAAATTATTTTGTTGTGCTTTAACGTATATTTTAGGTTAAGTTTTACTTTAAGTTATTCTCATATATTGATTTGTTAAAACGTAAAGGTCCCTGATAGATTTTGATGGAATAAATTTAAATGATCTCAAGACAGAAGGCAAAGTAGATAATGATAGTAAAAAAAACAACAAGAGTCTATATATCTATGTAAATTGAAATATTTCTTCCAGAGGGAATGGATTATATAAAAGAAAAACACAAACACTCGTTTACACAAATTTGGCCTTTATCAAGTGTAAAAACGACAAAGTTTACAAAAAGACTATTAAAGTGAAATCCATCCTTGCTCCTCTGGCGTTCTTTGCAAATGTTTACGTAAGTCTATGACGTCATTATATTCACGGCACATGCATTTGGCGTTATCAACGAAAACTAAAAAGTCTTTGCAATAATAAAGAACTAAATAATAATTTATTCATATGTATAAAATTTAATTTAAAATTTTACACATATTTACATAACCCCTTTAAACATTTCCAATAATTGTGAGATACAAGTGCAAATGTGATGCCTGCAAGGATACATAGACAGGCCATATCACAGACAGACAGACGTTCAGATAAAAGTAAAATAGGAGATGGGGGACAAACATAAACAAGTGATCCCTCATATTTCGGACATGCTCAGTTAAGCCAATCAGATTTAATTATCGGATTGTCTTATTATATAATTAAAAAATTATTTACACGCACATAGTGACACCTGCCTTTTCCTGTGTGTACAACTTTTTTTTATTAAAAGAATGTTTTGCAATTAATCAAAGATTCGTTTTAATGTTACAACCATTTGGTCTTCTAGTTTCAAGATGTTTCACACAGGTTTCATCAACGATAAGTATGTTATTTTCATCTTCACACGTAGTCCTAGACATCACGCCACTCATAGATCGCGCTCATCATGATCTTTAAAATGTTTTATTATCGGTTTGTCTCGTTGGTTCTTTATGTCACGTATATGTTCTTCGGTCTTCTCCTTTATTGTTCGTTCGCTTTCACCTACATATACTGTCTTTGCACATTTATCGCAAATTAACGCGTACATTACATTTCTGCCGGTACACTTCGCATCTGTAACTACTTTGAAGTTTCTAGATCTGTTAGTATCTTCAATTTTATCCGTTTTGATAATTTTACGCACTGCACAATCACATTTTTCTCGTTTATTTTTAAAGCATTCGATGTTTTCCTGTGCACGAGTGTGTCACATGGGTTTATATCGCGTCTAAAAGCCAGAATAGGAATTTCCGCGAAAATCTCGCGCATTCATTCGGATCGGAAAAGTGTATTCTGGTACTTCAGTAAAATATCACGCACATCCGGCAAGAGTTTAGATTAATTAAAAAATAAGGGCACTCTCTTTGATTTCGCGTTGTTACCAACCTTACGGCGTAATAGATCCTCTCTGTCCAGCTTATCGGCTTTTCTAAGTTGTTGTTCGATTAATTTACCGCTGTATCCGCGTTGCCGTAATTGAACTTAAGTTTGGAGAAGTGAGAGGGCTGTGCGCACGTAATCCAGGATAACCACACCATTTGCTACTTGCGTGACAAATGGCCGTCCAAAGTCGGCACTGGTTGCCCATTGGTCTCGTCGGTTTATGTGTAGTCTTTTGTGTTTGATGTTTATATGTCGTGTGTCTCTTTTCCGTCTCGTGCTGTACTCGTCTTTTGTGTTTTTGCATCGGGGTGTTTTGCTGTTGATGCTGCAACGGGGTCTTGTTGGAGATCTCCTCCCTTCTTTTAGATCCTGACGATGTTTTTATAATCCTCGTCCCTCTCGCAAATACGTTTTAATCTTAATCTTAGGCCATATGCTAGTCCTTTATTTTTCGTATGCGAAGGGCAACAAGAATCCGATCTAAGGAATAGGTGCTTGTCCGTCTGTTTCGAAAATGAATCTGTATAAATATGGCTCTTTATCCTTCAAAATTCTTAATTATTCCAACGTAATTCAATTTTATTGTTTTCGTGTATTTTGTTCGCGTATTTTGCAAATTTCTGTAAAATATGATTCATTTGGCTTTACTAAGCATGTCTGTAATATGAGGGATCACTTGTTATTTTTGTCCCCATTTCCTATTTTAATTTCATCTATACTGTCTGTTTGTCTGTGACATGGTCTGTCTGTGATCCTTGCAGGCATCACATTTGCACTTGTATCTCATAGTTATTGGATATGTTTAAATAGGTTACGTATATATGTGTAAAATTGTAAATTAAATTATACATATATATATGTATAAATTATTATCTAGTTATTTATTATTACAAAGACCTTGTAGTTTTCGCGGATAACGCGAAATGCATGCATGTGCCGCGAATATAATGACGTCATAGACATAAACATAGACGTAAACATTTGCATTTTGCAATGAACGCTAGAGGAGCAAGGATGGATTTCACTTAGTCTTTTTGTATACTTTGTCGTTTTTACACTTGATAAAGGCCAAGGGGCCGAAAATTTGTATAAACGAGTTTTTGTTTTTGTTTTTGTTATATATCTATGAACTACATACATTTGATATACATTTGAATCCACTGGGCATAGATTGCGCATGATCCCAAGTCTTTTTATTTATTGATCACATGTGTGTTTATTTATTGATCCCAAGTGTGTTTATCAATTGATCCCAAGTGTGTTTGATAAGTGTTCATCTTCCTTATCCGAAGAAGGTGAATAAAGGAATTCTAGATTCGATTTTTACGATTTTGTTTTTGAAATTCCCTCTGTGACAATTTCATCCCAAAATAAATACAAAACAACAATGAACAACTGTTTTAATTGTAGCACATTGAAAAGGTGTCATAGTACCAAAGGTTAACACTCACATTGACTTTGTTCAAAAATGCTACTCAAAAAAGGTTTGGTACTTTATGTCTTTTGCATGAAAAATTGGTTGGAAATTTTCTTCAAGAAGGTATAGAGTTGGAATCCTTCCGCATTATTAATATAGACACTCATTTCACGTTGCAGTGTGGAAGAGGTAAACTCATTCCCCGTGACTTGATGTTTGTCAAGTGTATTAATTACTTCTTTCCAGCTCTGTCGCCTGAAAGATGCTTCGTTTTGGCCCTTTATCAATGTGAAATCATATCTATCTATCTTTTTTTTTTGCTATTTCGGAAACTTGCCATTTCATCGACAAGTTTCGAAATTCAAGGAGGTTAACATCTTAGCACCATCCCTCCAATGCTATTTTGAACATAAATTTCATTTGGATATGCTACTGAATAGACCATTCAGGAATTTTGGAGCCGCGCACTTTCTGTAAAGTAAATGCAGAAATTTAAATTCTATAAATAACGCAAAAGGGCGCTAGTAAAATTAATTTGGACTGCTTATGAAAAGCACTTTGGCTGGAAGCATCACTGATGAGAATGTAATATTCAAAACACATGTTTAGTACGTGAAAATTTGTTTGAAGGTATAGAGTTGGAAAAATTCCGCATTATTCATGTACATTTTTCTTGTACCTTAGATGTATGACATCCGTACACAGATACCATAAGATTTGATTGTAATATTTCATTATGAAAACAATTATAAAACCTTCTCGCATTAAGAAAATGCATTACTCAATCTGACTGCCAATTATAATTGGCTTCAGCTCCTCTTATTTAGAGAGACAGATCAGTTTGAAAAATATGTAGTCTTTTTAAATTTTCAATATTTCATAAAAAGGAAGAATCATAGAAATTTATTAATAATTACTGATATGTGTAAACGAATTAAGATATCCTTTGTGTAACATTCTGATTTTCATTCCGGTTCATTAAAATATCGAACAGAATTGAATGAAATGGGTTTCTTTTATAATAACTTAGAAAATAAGAGTAAGAGTTATCCAATCAGGTTCATCTCAAGCAATGTCCAGAAAAACGCGGTATACACGTATTAGCTTAAATTGAAAAATGGTGTTAATATTTTCAAATTTTCAATCACAAGAAGATGTTTATTAGCATTTTAAAGAGGTAAAATTCATGTGGTGCAAAATGACTTTTGATATATGGGGCGTCGGGCCAGTGACCGAAAGGTTGCTGGTTCGAGCCTCACTAGAACAACGGGTCGGCCGACATATTTACACTTCTATGTTCTGTGTACTAAAATGTCCATGTCTGTGTGTTGTTTGAATGTCTGTGGTGTTAAAATATATCGCCAACAACATAACCCTGCACTGGACACAGCGGAAGACACACGCAGGGTTGTACAATGTACGGGACAACAAACATCGGACAAAACAACAAAATATAAAGGTAATGTCGTTTATGATGAGACTTAAGAATACGTAAGTGTTCCAACTGTATACATTCCGAAGAAAATTTCAAACCAATTTATTATGCACCAGACACGTGTTTTGGATATCAAATCTTCATCAGTGATGCTTCCAGCCAAGGCGGGTTTTAGAAAGAGCCAAAACTTATTTTAGTAGCTTCCTTTGGTTATATTTTTGGAAATTAAATTTGTGCGATTTGCAGAGAGTGCGCGGCTCCAAATTTCTGGTAGGGTCGATGCAGTAGCATATCCAAATGAAAACTGAGGTTCATAGTTAGGCCCTTTCCAAACTCCCCAAAACACTGTTTAACATCACAGGTTAAGTTTTATTGATTTTAATGGAAGGAAACAATATAATGTATAGTATTTTAATGAAAAAAGTACTAAAATATGTCAACGAGCTTCCAATGGATTTATGACCTTCCAAAGAAGTACATGTCCATTTTTTCAAGAATTTTCCCAAAATTTGCATTATATCATCAATATACCCCTGTTATTTTAAATTTGATGCATGAATGTATATGGTCATTCTTTTAATAACGAAAGAAGGTCTAAAACAAATAAACAATAGGAAATACAACAATGCTGGTACGTCAAATTCTATGAAATAGTAAATATTGTTACATTTTTGGCTCTTTTCTTGACATCATTATTTTTAGAGTCCAACTGGTAAATAACGGGTTTAAGTACTTTGTTAACATGCCAGTGAAAGAAAAATTTGCTATCTTAATCTGAGTTAACATATCTTTCAAAAATAAAAAAGAAATTTAGCAATCATCGCGCAAAATCTTAAGTTTGATACAAAATTATGAACCTACTCCCCTATCAGATTTTGTTAAAAAATGCCGGCAAGAGATCTCGTCCGTGCTCTATTTGGATTAATATTTTCTGAACCGTTCATCTAAATTACTCCATTTTTCATCCATATATCAATTGGAAATAGAACTGATCAAAAAAGTGTAAACCATTTTTTAATATTTACCCATTATATCAGTAATATTTTACGCCTGCAACAGTGTTACGCAAATGACGTCAAGGGATGCCTGAATGAAATAGGGCGATGAAACCAAGATGTTTATCTTAAGAATAGAATTTTTAATGTATAGATTGTATTCAGACAAATGAATACGCAAAGAAAATTACTTATACTAAAATTACTAATATTTCAATCACACGTTATATATGAAATATAATTTGTATGTGGCTATCCATTATAGTTTTGGATGAGAAAAGTCGACAATGGCTAAAATCGGCCTAGTGACTTCTGAATATCTTTTTGAAATGAACAAAAAAAAATTGAATTCCTATATTTTTGAAAAATCATAATTATTTCCGCATAACATTTGTTTTCTTCTAAGAATAAAGCCGAGAAAAGGGTATACAATACGACGTCGCCTTGTAGTTATAGAGATAAAAATCTGGTTTTCAAAACAGAAAACATTTCAAAGGATATTTTATATTTTTAACAAAATACAAAACAAAACAAAACAAATAAAAGTACATTTAATTCATTTAGACAATGTAAAATGCAATTAGCTTTTTTTATACCACAGTAAAGCAAGTAGATAAATACTATTTACATTCAAGCGCGGATCCAGAGGTCGGGGGGAGGGGTACGGCCCATGACGTTCAATATCGTTTCTTTTTGTTTCACTGGTCTACTTGCAGGTATTTCATGTCACCATTATAGTCGCTAGATGACAAATTCTTTCTTGACTGTAAAATATAGTTTTACATGTACAATGTAAGAAGATAAAAACAGCATGCCTCGCATTTACGGATTTATGGAGTGATAATATTTTTTCATCAAACATGCTATGATATTTCCAGCATTATGACATCCAACGTGTGTCAAGGTCATCCTCAAGGTCAGTGTGACTTATTCAGGATAAAAAAGCCTTTGGATAATTTTGAAATGTGTATGTACTCTCCATCCCTTTATTACACGAATACTAACTTAAAGCATCCTCCGTTCACTGTCGGGGAGAGGGTTAAGGCAATTAATACTGAAATCAATGATTCATAATAGGTCCATGAATATTCACATTGTAAGAAAAGGAGACAAAAATAATGTAAAAAAGATATTTTTTTTTTCAAAAAGAGGATTCACTTTCAGAAGATTTGACTTCTGCTTCTAGTACTATGTAATTCGTATATCGCATATCACTCGTCATAAAAATTCTTCTTTTCGATAAATTCAAAGTAAATCTTACCTATAACGGAGAGAAATTGCGACATAACAGCATACCCCCCACTCCCTTTCATCGCCATTCTTGCTGTTCTAAACATCACTCCTAGATTTAGAAATTGTGCGCGAAGTGTCCATACATTTATTTTAAACAAATCCCGAATACATGTATAAACTTAGGAGATGCTTCCTAATAAAATGGACAATTTTGTGAGATCTAGTCATTTTAACCCGCGTTCAAAGAAAGCTACGCTTGTTTCATTACACATACAATTTTAACCCCGCGTTTTAATCAAACACTTGTTTTCAAATAAAACAAGCATGTATCTATATTTTTTGCGATTTTCTCATAGAGATAACGGCGAGCGGCAGAATGCGCTGTCAGCCTTTTCTCTGACTGAAAACACCTTTTAAACCCATTTTTAATCAATAATTTTAGGAAAACGATAGAATTATCAATCTAATCAAAATACAGCAGTTTTATTTTGCAAAATCCCTAAAATACTAGTTCATGTTTCAGGACGTAGGTTAGTCAGCGTCAAATAATATGAGTGCCGATACAATTTTGGCGCGTTTTTCGTGACGTCATAGATAATGCGACGTAAATTTTGGTGACGAGAGAGACTCCGAAGTGATATGTTGTTCGGATGGTGTATCCATGAACCTTAACAGTTTCAGTTACTAAAACGATACTAAAAGGAAAGTAACAAGGCATACCTTAAGTTTTATTCATACTCAGAAAGAATTTTTTAAATGATCAGTCATCAAATTAGATTAAGATTTCTAAAACTAAGGGGTATCTCCCTCATTGCAAAGCTCTGTCCTTAGCTGATGCTTCGGCATATTTTCTTTCGGTCATGTTTAGAATTTTAAAATCTCCTTGCGCCTAACCTCCAACGATTATTTGGCCACATTTATCACTTAAGGTACCTCCTTACAAGGATTTAAAGCGGGTTTACATACGAATTTTCTTTTTTTAATCCAATAATTTACAAAAAAAGAAATAAAAGGGGAAAATACTAATAGGTTGGTGGGCCTTTTTTTCACAAACTAAGATCAATTCAAACATAATAATACGGAAGCGTTCCAACTCTATACTTTCTTGAAGAAAATTTCAAACCATTTTTTATACACCAGACACGTGGTTCGGTTCTTGTTTTTTAATCCTTATGAGTGATGATTCCATCCAAAGTGGTTTTTATAAGCCGCCTAAATTCATTTCAGTGGCGCCCTCTGGTTTTATTTTTTTTAATTCAAATTTGTGCATTAACTTTACAGAGAAGGCGCGGCTCCAAATATCCTGCAGGGTCGATTCCGTAGCATATCCAAATAAAATTATGTCAGCAATTCATAGTAATGGTCGACACATTATACTCATTTCTCTGTGTTTTAACATTATACGACAGAATAAACAACTCTATATGGTGCATATAGGTAACATTCAACTATTCTAAAAATCATAAAAAGAAAAAAAAAAAAGATTTCGCGAAAAAGGAAAATAATCAGAATAATGTATGACTGTAGGAGCAATTTCATATAAAGTTTCCCTTATCATTTTATACACCAAGCTGCAGAGAGTGCGTTTATAATGATTTAATCCGATTATGACGTCGCAGTAGTAAGGAGTTACGTTAAATACGCCTCTGAATACATTCAACACAAAATTGGAGACGCTCATTTTTAGCAAGAGGAAATTTAAAGTCTATATTGTAGACGGCGCAAGGCAAATTCACTTTGGCTTAATTCAACATGTCTGACATTAAGTACTACTGACGAGGATTCAGTATCCGAAACACGTGTCTAATATATTAAATTGGTACTATAGAACATATATTTCAAAACTGACAATTATACCAATTTCAAAAAATGCATATTATATCGATAACAAGCAAACTAAAGTTATACCTACCACTGTATTAATGGAAAAATTCGCAGTTATAACCAATGACGAATTTAAGACTGCGAGAACTGAATCACATTCAAATGAATGTGTAATAATTTTCAACAGAGGGACATATCGATACTGTACAATAATGTCGAAGGGTTCCAACTCTATTCCTTCTTGAAGAAAACTCAAAATCAGTCTCAATACTTTACAAGGCGAAAATATGGGCAAATTTAAAAATGTGTGCAATATTAACAACATCTATACCTTGAAATGGATGTAACAGACTATCAACAAATCTTCAATAAAAACAAAACAACGCAAAGCGTAGCATACCCTCAAACGGCATCACTACCAATATACTCTAATACAATCAGGCCTCTAGCCGATGCTAACAAATATCTTTTGGTTCCAATCGAAATTGTGCCCTCAAGGCTGTATACAAGTATTTTAAACATTCAAATCGGTGACCTTTACCTTTGACTATGAAATCAATTGCGATATCGTACACATGTCATAAGCAATAAATGTATGAAGTTTGGTGAAGATCCGATCAAAACTTCAACCTTTGGGCTGTATACAAGGATTTGAAATATTTTTATTCAGTGACCTTTGGTCTATAACCTTACAAATTAAGGAGGCTCAATAATCGTTTGACGTCATCATATTCCCGGCGTCAATACTGGTTCGAATAGTACCGAGTGCGGTTTCGGTCTTCAAACTCCTCTAATTCGCTTGTTTCTTGACGGATTTCGTTTGGTATCGAAGGAACCAGAAAATTATCACCTACAATCTGAGTGTAATATATAGATAGTCAAATGCATCGTTAAATCTTTATATTAAAAAATATCCCGTAAGTGAGACACCCTTGCTACTGCCGTAAACGTATTATTTCTATAACGTCATCACCGGAAATTCAACCGTGTGTTGCTTGGCAATAAATCAAGTAGAAAAACTAAAGTTAAATGATCAAACAGGATATTTCTTTGAGATTTTAGCAGTATAATAGATAAAATATTTCAAGTTTGCTTTCTCTACTTATCTTAGGTAATACAATTTTTTTTCTACAATTTTGTCAACTATGATAATCGTAATTTGCAGCGAGATGTTATCGAATAAAGTTTCCCTATTTAAAAACTTTGAGCGAGTGAATTTAAGTTTTAACCCTGCTTTGTTCAAAGATATATCCATTTTATTGATGAGTGCATGTATTATCGAGAACGAGGGAGATTAGTGACGTCTACTTATTGACCTTGAACGTCAAAATGTTTAAAAACGCTTCCGTTTACTTTTTTTATTTCTCTTATTCATATTTCCGTATCTCCGACACCCGGCGATCGTTGTGCTTTGAAAAAACCGCTTATTTTACATTGTAAACGCCGTTTAAAATATAACTAAATCTAGAAATTTCATATTCTGTGTTGTTTCAGAATCGCCCCCTTCTTTAAACATTATTGACAACCCTATCTCCCCGCCTTAAAATCGTTACTATGACAACCAAGTATTTTGAATCAGGATGAACAAAAACATGTACTTTTTTATAATCATTTTTGAAGAACAGAGTTTGTCATTGAGAAATATGTAAAAGAAAATAACTTCTGACAAAGACTTCTTATCACTTCGATGACAAATAAGGGTACTGGGTAATTTTTTTTAGATTTTCATTTTGGGTGGGGGTGCACAAAAATGTACGTTTCGGGAACAGTTTTAGCTATTTTACTCTTTGAAAGCATTATCTATAAAGAAATAGACATATTTGATTATATCATGGTGAAAATAATCACAAGACTGGTTTTAATGTGAAATTATTATCCCTATCTCATGTATTTATCTATCAAAATTCATTGTTTTGCGACAGATCTCGGAATTGGTTTACACATGTTTATTCAGAGGACCACTAGTCAATCAAATGAACTATGATATGTAACCTTAATTACAAATATAAATCATCAGACATGAATGTCAAATAAACAGAATTATTTTTTTTGACTCTGACAAAGAATTCTTGGATTATTGAGCCACCTTAAAAGGGTTCTTCATCTTGTCAAAAGTAATGTATGAAGTTAAGGAAGATCCAATGAAAAAGCAATACAACAATTTAAAACATTTTTACCTTTGAGCTATGACATTGAAATTCCTTCCTCTTGTGATAAACACCACTTGTATGAAGCTTAGTAAAGATCCAATCAAATCTGCAACCTCTATGCTGCATACAAGTAATTTAAACATTTCCAATCTGTGACATTGACCTTTGAACTATGACCTTGAAAATCAATAGGGTTCTTTCTCTTGTCATATTCAATTAGTACATGGAGTTTTGTGAAGGTCCATCAAAAGTGCAACCTCTAGACTGTATACAAGGATTTTAAACATGTCCAAACTGTGACCTTGATCTTTTAACCGTGAACATAACTTTTTCTTTTCATAAGCAATAATTGTAGGAAGTTATGTGAAGATCCGATGAAAATTGCGACATCTAGACTGTATTGAAAAAGAGTAACGCACACACGAACAGCAGCATCAACTGCTGCAGATGAAAGGAAAGTTTGTGATGGTGAAAATAAAATCTTTACATTTGTCATAAAGAGAGTTGTTTAAATGACCGTTGAAACTGATCGATAGTAGAATGTCAAAGTCGGGGACTGAAGTGCTGTTCTCAGTTGTTTCTATGATCTCCAATCATTCTCTAGAATAGATGACGCAGAGGTTATCCTGATTTGTTGGACAATTGATTGAAAGTACGTCCTTAATGTAACTGTAAATCCAGTTGAACTGCGAGTCTAGCTTCTTTTTGCTGTTTCAAAGCAGAGGTTGTATGAATTCTGCCTTGTATGAATAAAGGAATATGTCAGATAGAAAAACGGAGTATCCGACTCTGTAGCCAGACAGCAGTCTTGTAGACAGAAAGGTCTAAATCCGGTGCACCATACATGCGTGTTTCGTAGTATTTGTCTGCTCTGTGTTTTTGCATTGAAGGCTTTAGAGATTTGCTGCGTATGTTGCGACCTAGTGTTGTTGGAGATTCCATCATTCGTTCTTTTTAACAGTATTTAGTGAAGCGACACCATGTTTAATATCAAAGGATAAGGTCCACTTGCCCTTTAATTTGCCCTGTTTATTTCGTGAAAAATAACTTAGTTCTTCGGTCGCTACGGGAATATAATAAAAAGACGAAAGTGGTCAAAAGCTATACCTTCATAAAAAAAATTCGTGTTTCGAATATTAAATTCTGATCAGTAATGCTTTCAGCGGAGCCACCAAAATTCATTTCAGTAGCGCCCACTTTCATTTTTGAATTTAGATTTGTACATTTACTTTACAGAGAGTGCACGGCTCCAAATTTCCTGTAGGGTCGATTCAGTAGTATATCCAAATATGATATATGTTCAAAATAGCATTGGAGGGATGGTGCCATGATGTTAACCTCCTTTAATTTCGGTGATAGTTTTGAATGGATTGACAAGTTTTCGAAAAGGCATAAAAAATATCTATGATGCCAAATCGAAAAAGGGCCAAAACAAAGTTCCTTCCAGGCGAATGAGCTGGAAATAGTAATTAAGACACTTCTAAACATCAGGTCGCAGGGAACGAATTTAAGATAAAAGCATATCAGAACGAGTTTAAAGTAAAAGCTTATCAGATTCTCCTTTCCAGAATGACCAGTAACATTCTGGATTGTGATTGAATTTACTTACCTGATGTGCACATTAATATGTACATCGAGACAATCACCGAATTTGACATGCTTCCATGGAGCTGTTGTGACGGGTGTTGATGCAATCAGGAGACACTAACTCTCACCTGGTCTCACTTCGGAATGTTATTCATTCCGAGGTTCGCAACTGTACCAATTGAAATTCTAATGATTTTGCCTTGCCTTCCCGACTTTGAGACTGAATAACTAATAGGTACGTTTTTAAAGGTACAAGTGCTTTTGCAGGAATAGATCTGTCAATAACGAAGTTTTACCATAAATGGGTTTAATGTACTAACATTTGAACATCATTATGTTACTTACATAACTTATCTCTCAAATTATTGTTTTATAGACGTTTTCATTCTCGAATACACACAATTTCGATGAACTTCGGAAATCGTCATTTGCATATACCATGTATACAGTATGTAGAAATATATCCTATATTCAGGTCAGAGTGAGCACGCTACTGCAATCAGCCAATCGCTTGAATGAAATTTACATCCTGGGCATCGTGGTATTCCTACGAAACTTGCAGTAAGCTACGTGCTCACTGTCTTTTAAATTCTCACGATAGTAAAATAAGAAATTACTTATTTGAGGTTGTACTAATATTTTGTTAAAGTGTAAGTAAAAGGTTGATCTGGTATGTAGATATCGTATTGCGTTCCACTAACCATATTAAACGTGGAAAATAGAACACTTTCATGTATGACGCTTTAATGAAAGGCATGTGTAATCTACTAAACATGTACGTTTGTTCACCAAATCATGAATGAAAATTTGCATTGATTCACATATAATTTTCAGGGTATTTTTTATAAAGTAGTTATAAACTGTGAATATATATAAGTATCAAAATACTGTGAAAATATATAGACATGAAACTGATAACTATACATCTTATAAGAATAACAACCAGAACAGCATGAACATATACACTTTGGCTATTTTCTCGCCCGACTACAGTTTAAAAGTCCCGGTCGTCCTCTAAGGTCTCCTTCTGTCCAATTCAAAGCTAATACTAGTTTTTCTTTGTATTGTTTATAACATTTCTCTTCTCAGATTCTACTAATACCGATTGTCGATTCCTTTTCGTCCCACGTGTTATCCGTCCGCCATGTTGTTTGTCTGCTACCGTGAATACTAGCCTTATGCAAAACACTTCGAAGAACTAGGTTATATTAGGGTACCAATTGTATATGCAATTATTGATCAGATTTCGGTAGCGAGGGCCTATGTGACTGATGTATCCAGCTAGTTTCTAATTATTAAGTATGCTACATTCGCTTCCATCAAAATTTGACAAAATAGTTTCTTCATCGTTTCATCTTGACGAGACCAAGTGTAACTTAAATGTTTATTTATGAAAATTCTAATATTTCATTAGAATATGTCCGAATATACTAGGTTAAAATTTCAAGTAGTTGTACAGTCATGTGCGTAAGATATGACATCTCGTTATGACGTCATTTCCTCTGAATAACGGAAAATGAAGGAAAACCACCGTATGCTATTTAAAATTCTTTTAAACTAACATGGTTGCGAGCCCTCAATAAAAATAAATTTTATATAGATAGAAAGATAAATTGCATAGCTATCTTGTAGCATAGAAATTATTTTGGTTGGCGTTTCGCGCCTACTTCTTTTCATTGATTTGTACCGAAATTTGACTTCTTTCTTCACATTTTCCGCCATTTTACAAATTTTGTGTATTTTTGTAGCCGTATATTTTAGTGCAATGCTTTGAAATCTATATGTTTATATACTATTTCAAACAACCGTACATTTGCCATCTTTGGTAATGAATATAATCGAAATCTGAATTATTTGAAAAATAGGACCAATTTTCAAGCTTACCGAACCTTTTCCTTTCCAAATATCTATCAATGTTCACTTGAAAACAAATTTACATTCCATCAAAGTGACAGGAATCAAATTATAAAAAAAACATAAAAGAAATTAATTAATGTGTTATTTGTAACTGGGCAGGATTGACTGAGAGAATATGAAAAGGGCGTGATTTATTCCTCGCTTCTTTCTAAATTTGTCTTACTAGTAAAAAATGAAATTTAATGTTCTAATCTTGATGACAAAAAAGATATCACATATATATATATAAGGGTGGGAGATGAATGATGATGGGTAAAGGGTAATCAGAAATTAGAGAATGAAGCCGATGATTTTGCTGGTTTTACTAGTGACTATTACCCGAGGCGATAAAATCAGCCAAACTTGTGAACAAAGAAATATGTGTGCTGAAAGCAAGAACAACATAATACCTTACTGTTACTGTGATAGATTGTGCTTTCACTATAATGATTGTTGTAAACAATACCTACAACATCACGATACACACAATCATACAGCACAAACAATGCGTGAAACTTGTCAAATTCTCACTAATGATGAAACAATAAACTCCGCCAGAGTTGGTGCGTTCATGGTGGACAGTTGCAGCGAAACAGAATCTCATTGTAATGTCACGTTTGAAGATTTGCAGAAATTCCTACCAGTTTCAAGCGGGAACAAGACCTACGTTAATGCTGACTGTGCAATCTGTAACAATGACTCTGATTTTTCCTATTGGGACATTGCATTCAGTGTCTCGGAGGACACTGAGAAAAAAGTGAAAAGTGGAAATATTTCAAGTAACAAGGAAATTGTAGATGAGATAATGAAAGATAATATGTCGGTTATGCGGTACTATCTTCACCCTCCAGCTGGTATTACTCCACGATTCTGTCCTTATGAAGTCATATCCCGAGATGATTCCGAGGCTCTGACCTACTTAAATATTGTGTCATGCAACACGATATTTTATAAAAATGTTGAGATATGTATTGAAAAAGGTTGTTGCAGACATAAGAGAATCATATGTTCAAGCTACAATATGGAGTTCTATATTGGAAAAGGGTACATGAGGAGATCAACCACGACTTTTCACGTTGTCATGACATTTGGACAGAGTGAAATGAATCAAGTAAGTCACATGATGTTACTGTAAACTGTAAACTGTAAACTGTCTTTTATTCGCGGCGTCTTATGTTCGCGAACGAGTCGTTACGTGACTGGTTCACTGCGTTTTATTTTCGCGACATTGTATGTACGTAACTTAATACATATGTGTAAGGACATATTCGCGGCGTTTTATTTTCGCGAATCGAAGAATCTCTCGAATGTCGCGAAAATAAACGCTCGTGAATAAAAGACGTTTTACGAGGCTTTCAATACTTGCATTGGATTTGTACCCGAAAATGATTTATTGAACAAATAAAGGCCAGACAAGCGTAACATCCCCTCGCAACTGCATGTTCTACACACGCAAAATGATATTATATGTTGAACGTCTTCATATTCAATAGCATCATTCCAGAACTGATAAATTTGCAGCATGAATTAGACATGCACGTTTCGGGTATCTAACCCTCGTCAGTGATCCTTAATCTAAACAATGTAATATTGCCAAAAAGTGTAAAAGTTAAAATGTCCAAAAATGTGGTACAGATGTTAAACGTCTTCAGCCGTGTCCATAATGACTTTGATTTTTGAATTTAAATCAAAAGGGTTCATCCTGTCCCAATGGAAAGCATTCTGAAAGGTTTGATTATTATTTTTTCTTCTATGCTGTTCACAATAATTCGGACGCGCTCACAAAAGCAAAATAAACCAAAACACTCACGGAAACATGACAGCGACCCCTAAAATAGAGTTGATAGGGGATAATTAGACATTTGGTTATGTTCTATTGACTTTGATACTTTCATTAAGAGGAGAGAGGATTTCCCTATTTATCGTTGGCCCGTGTATAAATATTAAATCTAAAAATTATTTTGAGTATGACAAATAAACTGTTTAAAAATGAGTATATCAACAGCTGATATTTGTGCATTAATAGATATAGAGGAATAAGTGTCGGTGAAGTTTTACATTTGATACATGAATTATCATATGATTTATTTTACAGGAAGACACAGAAAGTGTCATACAAAGTGTTAAATTCGGTGGAATTGATGTGAAAGTCAATCTAAAGCTGCAGAATTTGGAAAGATCATCGCCCCCAATCGACGACTGCGTTCTAGTAATCATTGACTCTCTCATGTCAACAAAATATCGACTTGTTCACGTTGTACCGTTTTACTACAGTAGGATTGATAAAGATGTGAATTTATTAATAGAACTGAGCTTGCATTCAACTGCCAACCTTACTCCAATGCAGGTAAAGAACCTATCAAACTTTCAACAATCCATAACATGCAGAGACAAAAGAACGTCGTATTCGTTCTTTTTTGAACTTGAAACCAAGATTGCATCTGTTGAACACGCAGAAAAGGAAGAATCTCTTAAAGTAGAACCAACGCTTCATGAAATAATGGACATAGAGAGGATTAAGGTATTGTCTACAAGGCCGCCAGATTCATGTTCTAATGTATCACTTACTATCCATGAGTCACTTGGAAATGATTTACCAGTAGAGATAAGCTGTTTGTACAAACATCCACATTACACTTCCGCGGGAAATTCAGAATGCTACCTGGCAAACATGGTTTTTGTTATTTTCAGTGTTACAGTTGGTTTCGCTCAGTATGTCTCAGGACGAGGATAGATCGGAAATGGAAAATTTTTTGAAATTATTTTGTTGTGCTTTAACGTATATTTTAGGTTAAGTTTTACTTTAAGTTATTCTCATATATTGATTTGTTAAAACGTAAAGGTCCCTGATAGATTTTGATGGAATAAATTTAAATGATCTCAAGACAGAAGGCAAAGTAGATAATAATAGTAAAAAAACAACAAGAGTCTATATATCTATGTAAATTGAAATATTTCTTCCAGAGGGAATGGATTATATAAAAGAAAAACACAAACACTCGTTTACACAAATTTGGCCTTTATCAAGTGTAAAAACGACAAAGTTTACAAAAAACTATTAAAGTGAAATCCATCCTTGCTCCTCTGGCGTTCTTTGCAAATGTTTACGTAAGTCTATGACGTCATTATATTCACGGCGCATGCATTTGGCGTTATCAACGAAAACTAAAAAGTCTTTGCAATAATAAAGAACTAAATAATAATTTATTCATATGTATAAAATTTAATTTAAAATTTTACACATTTATACATAACCCCTTTAAACATTTCCAATAATTGTGAGATACAAGTGCAAATGTGATGCCTGCAAGGATACATAGACAGGCCATATCACAGACAGACAGACGTTCAGATAAAAGTAAAATAGGAGATGGGGGACAAACATGAACAAGTGATCCCTCATATTTCGGACATGCTCAGTTAAGCCAATCAGATTTAATTATCGGATTGTCTTATTATATAATTAAAAAATTATTTACACGCACATATTGACACCTGCCTTTTCCTGTGTGTACAACTTCTTTTATTAAAAGAAGGTTTTGCAATTAATCAAAGATTCGTTTTAATGTTACAACCATTTGGTCTTCTAGTTTCAAGATGTTTCACACAGGTTTCATCAACGATAAGTATGTTATTTTCATCTTCACAGGTAGTCCTAGACATCACACCACTCATAGATCGCGCTCATCATGATCTTTAAAATGTTTTATTATCGGTTTGTCTCGTTGGTTCTTTATGTCACGTATATGTTCTTCGTTCTTCTCCTTTATTGTTCGTTCGCTTTCACCTACATATACTGTCTTTGCACATTTATCGCAAATTAACGCGTACATTACATTTCTGCCGGTACACTTCGCATCTGTAACTACTTTGAAGTTTCTAGATCTGTTAGTATCTTCAATTTTATCCGTTTTGATAATTTTACGCACTGCACAATCACATTTTTCTCGTTTATTTTTAAAGCATTCGATGTTTTCCTGTGCACGAGTGTGTCACATGGGTTTATATCGCGTCTAAAAGCCAGAATAGGAATTTCCGCGAAAATCTCGCGCATTCATTCGGATCGGAAAAGTGTATTCTGGTGCTTCAGTAAAATATCACGCACATCCGGCAAGAGTTTAGATTAATTAAAAAATAAGGGCACTCTCTTTGATTTCGCGTTGTTACCAACCTTACGGCGTAATAGATCCTCTCTGTCCAGCTTATCGGCTTTTCTAAGTTTTTGTTCGATTAATTTACCGCTGTATCCGCGTTGCCGTAATTGAACTTAAGTTTGGAGAAGTGAGAGGGCTGTGCGCACGTAATCCAGGATAACCACACCATTTGCTACTTGCGTGACAAATGGCCGTCCAAAGTCGGCACTGGTTGCCCATTGGTCTCGTCGGTTTATGTGTAGTCTTTTGTGTTTGATGTTTATATGTCGTGTGTCTCTTTTTCGTCTCGTGCTGTACTCGTCTTTTATGTTTTTGCATCGGGGTGTTTTGCTGTTGATGCTGCAACGGGGTCTTGTTGGAGATCTCCTCCCTTCTTTTAGATCCTGACGATGTTTTTATAATCCTCGTCCCTCTCGTAAATACGTTTTAATCTTAATCTTAGGCCATATGCTAGTCCTTTATTTTTCGTATGCGAAGGGCAACAAGAATCCGATCTAAGGAATAGGTGCTTGTCCGTCTGTTTCGAAAATGAATCTGTATAAATATGGCTCTTTATCCTTCAAAATTCTTAATTATTCCAACGTAATTCAATTTTATTGTTTTCGTGTATTTTGTTCGCGTATTTTGCAAATTTCTGTAAAATATGATTCATTTGGCTTTACTAAGCATGTCTGTAATATGAGGGATCACTTGTTATTTTTGTCCCCATTTCCTATTTTAATTTCATCTATACTGTCTGTTTGTCTGTGACATGGTCTGTCTGTGATCCTTGCAGGCATCACATTTGCACTTGTATCTCATAGTTATTGGATATGTTTAAATAGGTTACGTATATATGTGTAAAATTGTAAATTAAATTATACATCTATATATGTATAAATTATTATCTAGTTCTTTATTATTACAAAGACCTTGTAGTTTTCGCGGATAACGCGAAATGCATGCATGTGCCGCGAATATAATGACGTCATAGACATAAACATAGACGTAAACATTTGCATTTTGCAATGAACGCTAGAGGAGCAAGGATGGATTTCACTTAGTCTTTTTGTATACTTTGTCGTTTTTACACTTGATAAAGGCCAAGGGGCCGAAAATTTGTGTAAACGAGTTTTTGTTTTTGTTTTTGTTTATATATCTATGAACTACATACATTTGATATACATTTGAATCCACTGGGCATAGATTGCGTATGATCCCAAGTCTTTTTATCTATTGATCACATGTGTGTTTATTTATTGATCCCAAGTGTGTTTATTTATTGATCCCAAGTGTGTTTGATAAGTGTTCATCTTCCTTATCCGAGGAAGGTGAATAAAGGAATTCTAGATTCGATTTTTATGATTTTGTTTTTGAAATTCCCTCTGTGACAATTTCATCCCAAAATAAATACAAAACAACAATGAACAACTGTTTTAATTGTAGCACATTGAAAAGGTGTCATAGTACCAAAGGTTAACACTCACATTGACTTTGTTCAAAAATGCTACTCAAAAAAGGTTTGGTACTTTGTGTCTTTTGCATGAAAATTGGTTGGAAATTTTCTTCAAGAAGGTATAGAGTTGGAATCCTTCCGCATTATTAATATAGACACTCATTTCACGTTGCAGTGTGGAAGAGGTAAACTCATTCCCCGTGACTTGATGTTTGTCAAGTGTATTAATTACTTCTTTCCAGCTCTGTCGCCTAAAAGATGCTTCGTTTTGGCCCTTTATCAATGTGAAATCATATCTATCTATCTTTTTTTTTTTGCTATTTCGGAAACTTGCCATTTCATCGACAAGTTTCGAAATTCAAGGAGGTTAACATCTTAGCACCATCCCTCCAATGCTATTTTGAACATAAATTTTATTTGGATATGCTACTGAATAGACCATTCAAGAATTTTGGAGCCGCGCACTTTCTGTAAAGTAAATGCAGAAATTTAAATTCTATAAATAACGCAAAAGGGCGCTAGTAAAATTAATTTGGACTGCTTATGAAAAGCACTTTGGCTGGAAGCATCACTGATGAGAATTTAATATTCAAAACACATGTTTAGTGCATGAAAATTTGTTTGAAGGTATAGAGTTGGAAAAATTCCGCATTATTCATGTCCATTTTTCTTGTACCTTAGATGTATGACATCCGTACACAGATACCATAAGATTTGATTGTAATATTTCATTATGAAAACAATTATAAAACCTTCTCGCATTAAGAAAATACATTACTCAATCTGACTGCCAATTATAATTGGCTTCAGCTCCTCTTATTTAGAGAGACAGATCAGTTTGAAAAATATGTAGTCTTTTTAAATTTTCAATATTTCATAAAAAGGAAGAATCATAGAAATTTATTAATAATTACTGATATGTGTAAACGAATTAAGATATCCTTTGTGTAACATTCTGATTTTCATTCCGGTTCATGAAAATATCGAACAGAATTGAATGAAATGGGTTTCTTTTATAATAACTTAGAAAATAAGAGTAACTGGTTGCCCGAAGAAAAACAATATGTTATCCAATCAGATTCATCTCAAGCAATGTCCAGAAAAACGCGGTATACACGTATTAGCTTAAATTGAAAAATGGTGTTAATATTTTCAAATTTTCAATCACAAGAAGATGTATATTAGCATTTTAAAGAGGTAAAATTCATGTGGTGCAAAATGACTTTTGATATATGGGGCGTCGGGCCAGTGACCGAAAGGTTGCTGGTTCGAGCCTCACTAGAACAACGGGTCGGCCGACCTGTTATTTATTCTAAAATATTCCGTTCTGTGTTCTAAAATGTCTGTGTCTGTGTGTTGTTTGATTGTCTGTGGTGTTAAAAATGTCGCCAACAACATAACCCTGCACTGGACACAGCGGAAGACACACGCAGGGTTGTACAATGTACGGGACAACAAACATCGGACAAAACAACAAAATATAAAGGTAATGCCGTTTATGATGAGACTTAAGAATACGTAAGTGTTCCAACTGTATACCTTCCGAAGGAAATTTCAAACCAATTTATTATGCACCAGACACGTGTTTCAGATATTAAATCTTTATCAGTGATGCTTTCATCCAAAGTGGGTTTTAGAAACAGCCAAAACTTATTTTAGTAGCTCCCTTTGGTTATATTTTTGGAAATTAAATATGTGCGATTTGCAGAGAGTGCGCGGCTCCAAATTACTGGTAGGGTCGATGCAGTAGCATATCCAAATAAAACCTATCTTCAAATTAAGGTTCATAGTTAGACCCTTTCCAAACTCCCCATAACACTGTTTAACATCACAGGTTAATTTTTATTGATTTTAATGGAAGGAAACAATGTAATGTATAGTATTTTAATGAAAAAAGTATATGTCAACGAGCTTCCAATGGATTTATGACCTTCCAAAGAAGTACATGTCCATTTTTTCAAGAATTTTCCCAAAATTTGCATTATATCATCAATGTACCCCTGTTATTTTAAACTTGATGCATGAATGTATATGGTCATTCTTTTAATAACGAAAGAAGGTCTAAAACAATAGGAAATACAACAATGCTGGTACATCAAATTCTACGAAATAGTTAATATTGTAACATTTTTGGCTCTTTTCTTGACATATTTTTAGAGTCCAACTGGTAAATAACGGGTTTAAGTACTTTGTTAAAATGCCAGTGAAAGGAAAATTTGCTATCTTAATCTAAGTTAACATATCTTTCAAAAATAAAAAAAGAAATGTAGCAATCATCGCGCAAAATCTTAAGTTTGATACAAAATTATGAACCTACCCCCCCCCCCCTCTAAGATTTTCTTAAAAAATCTCGTCTGTGCTCTATTTGGATTAATATTTTCTGAACCGTTCATCTGAATTACTCCATTTTTCATCCATATATCAATTGGAAATAGAACTGATCAAAAACGTGAAATCTGTAAACCATTTTATAATATTTACCCATTATATCAGTAATATTTTACGCCTGCAACAGTGTTACGCAAATGACGTCACGGGATGCATTTGGCTATTAAATCGTCAAAACGTCATGTTGATAAAGAAAAAACGGTCCTGAATGAAATACGGCGATGAAAACAAGATATTTATCTTAAGAATAGAATTATAAATGTATAGATTGTATTCAGACAAATGAATACGCAAAGAAAATTACTAGTACTAAAATTACTAATATTTCAATCACACGTTATATATGAAATATGATTTGTATGTTGCTATCCATTATAGTTTTGGATGAGAAAAGTCGACAATGGCTAAAACCGGCCTAGTGACTTTTGAATATCTTTTTGAAATAAACAAAAAAAAATAGAATTCCTTTATTTTTGAAAAATCATAATTATTTCCGCATTACATCTGTTTTCTTCTAAGAATAAAGCCGAGAAAAGGGTATACAATACGACGTCGCCTTGTAGTTATGGAGATAAAAATCTGGTTTTCATGTCACCATTATAGTCGCTAGATGACAAATTCTTTCTTGACTGTAAAATAGTTTTACATGTACAATGTAAGAAGATAAAAACAGCATGCCTTGCATTTACGGATTTATGGAGTGATCATATTTTTTCATCAAACATGCTATGATATTTCCAGCATTATGACATCCAACGTGGGTCAAGGTCAATACAAGGTCAGTGTGACTTATTCAGGATAAAATAACCTTTGGATAATTTTAAAATGTGTATGTACTATCCATCCCTTTATTACACGTATACTAACTTAAAGCATCCTCCGTTCACTGTCGGGGAGAGGGTTAAGGCAATTAATACTGAAATCAATTATTCATAATAGGTCCATGAATATTCGCATTGTAAGAAAAGGAGACAAAAATAATGTAAAAAAGATATTTTTTTTCAAAAAGAGGATTCACTTTCAGAAGAATTGACTTCTGCTTCTAGTACTATGTAATTCGTATATCGCATATCATTCGTCATAAAAATTCTTCTTTTCGATAAATTCAAAGTAAATCTTACCTATAACGGAGAGAAATTGCGACATAACAGCATTACCACCCCCCCCACTCCCTCTCATCACCATTCTTGCTGTTCTAAATATCACTCCTAGATCTAGAAATTGTGCGCGAACTGTCCATACATTTATTTTACCCAAATCCCGAATACATGTATAAACTTAGGAGATGCTTCCTAATAAAATGGACAATTTTGTGAGATCTAGCTCATCTAAACCCGCGTTTAAAGACAGCTACGCTTTTTCATTACACATACAATTTTAACCCCGCGTTTTAATCAAACGGTTGTTTTCAAATAAAACAAGCATTTATTTATATTTTTTTGCGATTTTCTCATAGAGATAACGGCGAGCGGCAGAATGCGCTGTCAGCCTTTTCTCTGACTGAAAACACCTTTTAAACCCATTTTTAATCAATAATTTTAGGAAAACGATAGAATTATCAATCCTATCAAAATACAGTAGTTTTATTTTGCAAAATCCCTAAAATACAAGTTCATGTTTCAGGACGTAGGTTAGTCAGCGTCAAAGAATATGAGTGCCGATACACTTTTGGCGCATTTTTCGTGACGTCATAGATAACGTGACGTCGATTTTGGTGACGAGAGAGACTCCGAAGTGATATGTTGTTCGGATGGTGTATCCATGAACCTTAAGAGTTACAGTTGCTGAGGATACTAAAAGGAAAGAAACAAGGCATACCTTAAGCTTTATTCATACTCAGAAAAGAATTTTCTAAATGTTCAGTCATCAAATTAGATTAAGATTTCTAAAACTAATGGGTATCTCCCTCATTGCATAGCTCTGTCCTTAGCTGGGGGTTCGGTATATTTTCTTTCGGTCATGTTTAGAATTTTAAAAGCACCTTGCGCCTAACTTCCAACGATTATTTGGCCACATTTATCACTTAAGGTACCTCCTTACAAGGATTTAAAGCGGGTTTACATACTAATTTTCTTTTTTTAATCCAATAATTTACCCAAAAAAAAAAAAAGAAAGAAAAGGGAAAAAAAAGGTTGGTGGGCCTTTTTATTCACATACTAAGATCAATTCAAACATAATAATACGGAAGTGTTCCAACTCTATACTTTCTTGAGGAAAATTTCAAACCAATTTTTATACACCAGACACGTGGTTCGGTTCTTGTTTTTTAATCCTTATGAGTGATGATTCCATCCAAAGTGGTTTTTAAAAGCCGACTAAATTCATTTCAGTGGTGCCCTCTGGTTTTATTTTTTTAAATTCAAATTTGTGCATTAACTTTACAGAGAAGGCGCGGCTCCAAATATCCTGCAGGGTCGATTCCGTAGCATACCCAAATAAAATTATGTCAGCAATTCATTGTAATGGTCGACACATTATACTCATTTCTCCGTGTTTAAACGATATACGACAGAATAAATAACTCTATATGGTGCATATAGGTAACATTCAACTATTCTAAAAATCATAAAAAGAAAAAAAAAAGATTTCGTGAAAAAGGAAAATAATCAGAATAATGTATGACTGTAGGAGCAATTTCATGTAAAGTTTCCCTATCATTTTATACACCAAGCTGCAGAGAGTGCGTTTATAATGATTTAATCCGATTATGACGTCACAGTAGTAAGGAGTTATGTTAAATACGCCTCTGAATACATTCTACACAAAATTGGAGACGCTCATTTTATGCAAGAGGAAATTTATAGTCTATATTGTAGACGGCGCCAGGTAAATTCACTTTGGCTTAATTCAACATGTCTGACATTAAGTACTACTGACGAGGATTCAGTATCCGAAACACGTGTCTAATATATTAAATTGGTACTATAGAACATATATTTCAAAATTGACAATTATACCAATTTCAAAAAATGCATTTTATATCGATAACAAGCAAACTAAAGTTATACATGTACCTACCACTGTATTAATGGAAAAATTCGCAGTTATAACCAAATGACGAATTTAAGACTGCGAGAACTGAATCACATTCAAATGAATGTGTAATAATTTTCAACAGAGGGACATATCGATACTGTACAATAATGTCGAAGGGTTCCAACTCTATACCTTCTTGAAGAAAACTCAAAATCAGTCTCAATTCTTTACAAGGCGAAAATATGGGCAACTTTAAAAATGTGTGCAATTTTAACAACATTTATACCTTGAAATGGATGTAACAGACTATCAACAAATCTTCAATAAAAACTAAACAACGCAAAGCGTAGCATACCCTCAAACGGCATCACTACCAACATACTCTAATACAATCAGGCCTCTTACCGATGCTAACAAATATCTTTTGGTTCCAATCGAAATTGTGCCCTCAAGGCTGTATACAAGTATTTTAAACATTCAAATCGATTACCTTTACCTTTGACTATGAAATCAATTGCGATCGTACACATGTCATAAGCAATAAATGTATGAAGTTTGGTGAAGATCCGATCAAAACTTCAACCTTTGGGCTGTGTACAAGTTTTTCAAATATTTTCATTCAGTGACCTTTGGTCTATAACCTTACAAATTAAGGAGGCTCAAAAATCGTTTGACGTCATCATATTCCCGGCGTCAATACTGGTTCGAATAGTACCGAGTGCGGTTTCGGTCTTCAAACTCCTCTTATTCGCTTGTTTCTTGACGGATTTCGTTTGGTATCGAAGGAACCAGAAAATTATCACCTACAATCTGAGTGTAATATTTAGATAGTCAAATGCATCGTTAAATCTATATATTAAAAAATATATATCACGTAAGTGAGACACACTTGCTACTGCCGTAAACGTATTATTTCTATAACGTCATCATCGGAAATTCAACCGTGTGTTGCTTGGCAATTAAATCAAGTAGAAAAACTAAAGTTTAATGATCAAACAGGATATTTCTTTGAGATTTTAGCAGTATAATAGATAAAATATTTCAAGTTTGCTTTCTCTAATTATCTTAGGTAATACAATTTTTTCTACAATTTTGTGAACTATCGTAATTTGCAGCGAGATGTTATCGAATAAAGTTTCCCTATTTAGAAACTTTGAGCGAGTGAATTTAAGTTTTAACCCTGCTTTGTTCAAAGATATATCCTTTGATTAGTGACGTCTACTTATTGACCTTGAATGTCAAAATGTTTAAAAACGCTTCCGTTTACTTTTTCTATTTCTCTTATTCATATTTCCGTATCTCCGACAATCGGCGATCGTTGTGCTTTGAAAAAAACGCTTATTTTACATTGTAAACGCCGTTTAAAATATAACTAAATCTAGAAATTTCATCTTCTGTGTTACTTGCTTCAGAATCGCCCCCTTCTTTAACATTATTGACAACCCTATCCCCCCTTAAAATCGTTACTATGACAACCAAGTATTTTGAATCAGGATGAACGAAAACATGTACTTTTTTATAATCATTTTTGAAGAACAGAGTTTGTCATTGAGAAATATGTAAAAGAAAATAACTTCTGACAAAGACTTCTTATCACTTCGATGACAAATAAGGGTACTGGGTACTTTTTTTTAGATTTTCATTTTGGGTAGGGGTGCACAAAAATGTACGTTTCGGGAACAGTTTTAGCTATTTTACTCTTTGAAAGCATTATCTATAAAGAAATAGACATATTTGATTATATCATGGTGAAAATAATCACAAGACTGGTTTTAATGTGAAATTATTATCCCTATCTCATGTATTTATCTAACAAAATTCATTGTTTTGCGACATATTTTGGAATTGGTTTACACATGTATATTCAGAGGACCACTAGTCAATCAAATGAACTATAATTACAAATATAAATCATCAGACATGAATGTCAAATAAACAGAATATTTTTTTTTTACTCTGACAAAGAATTCTTGGATTATTGAGCCACCTTAAAAGGGTTCTTCCTCTTGTCAAAAGTAATGTATGAAGTTAAGGAAGATCCAATGAAAAAGCAACCTGTAGGCTGTATACAACAATTCAAAACATTTTTTACCTTTGAGCTATGACATTGAAATTCACTAAAGTCCTTCCTCTTGTGATAAACACCACTTGTATGAAGCTTAGTAAAGATCCAATCAAATCTGCAACCTCTATGCTGCATACAAGGATTTTAAACATTTCCAATCTGTGACATTGACCTTTGAACTATGACCTTGAAAATCAATAGTGTTCTTTCTCTTGTCATATTCAATTAATACATGGAGTTTTGTGAAGGTCCATCAAAAGTGCAATCTCTAGGCTGTATACAAGGATTTTAAACATGTCCAAACTTTGACCTCGATCTTTTAACCATGAACATGACGTTTTCTTGTCATAAGCAATAATTGTAGGAAGCTATGTGAAGATCCGATCAATATTGCGCCCTCTAGGCTGTATTCAAAAAGAGTAAAAAAAGAAGGGAGGACACACACGAACAGCAGCATCAACTGCTGCAGATGAAAGGAAAGTTTGTGATGGTGAAAATAAAATCTTCACGTTTGTCATAAAGAGAGTTGTTTAAATGACCGTTGAAACTGATCGATAGTAGTATGCCAAAGTCGGGGGCTGAAGTGCTGTTCTCAGTTGTTTCTATGATGAATAGATGACGCAGAGGTTATCCTGATTTGTTGGACAATTGACGGAAAGTACGTCATTAATGTAACTGTAAATCCAGTTGAACTGCGAGTCTAGCTTCTTTTTGCTGTTTGAAAGCAGAGGTTGTATGAATTCTGCCTCGTATGAATATAGGAATATGTCAGATAGAAAAACGGAGTATCCGACTCTATAGCCAGACAGCAGTCTTGTAGACAGAAATGTCTAAATCCGGTGCACCATACATGCGTGTTTCGTATTATTTGTCTGTTCTGTGTTTTTGTATTGAAGGCTTTGGAGTTTTGCTGCGTGTGTTGCGACCTAGTGTTGTTGAAGATTCCATCCTTCGTTCTTTTTAACAGTATTTAGTGAAGCGACACCATGTTTAATATCAAAGGATAAGGTCCACTTGTCCTTTAATTGGCCCTGTTTATTTCGTGAAAAATAACTTAGTTCTTCGGTTGCTACGGGGATATAATAAAAAGACGAAAGTGTTCAAACGCTATACCTTCATGAAGAAAATTCCAAACCAATTGCACCAGACACGTGTTTCGAATATTGAATTCTGATCAGTAATGCTTCCAGCGGAGCCACAAAAATTCATTTCCGTGGCGCCCTCTTTCATTTTTGAATTTAGATTTGTACATTTACTTTACAGAGAGAGCGCGGCTCCAAATTTCCCGTAGGGTCGATTCAGTAGTATATCCAAATATATGTTCAAAATAGCATTGGAGGGATGGTGCTATGATGTTAACCTCCTTTAATTTCGGTGATAGTTTTGAATGGATTGACAAGTTTTCGCAAAGGCAAAATAATATATATGATGTCAAATCGATAAAGGGCCAAAACATAGTTCCTTCCAGGCGAATGAGCTGGAAATAGTAATTAAGACACTTCTAAACATCAGGTCGCAGTGAACGAGTTTAAGATAAAAGCATATCAGAACGAGTTTAAAGTAAAAGCATATCAGATTCTCCTTTCCAGAATGACCAGTAACATTCTGGATTGTGATTGAATTGCTGTCATCATCACCAAACAAGAAATACCTACCTGATGTGCACATCAATATGTACATCGAGACAATCACCGAATTCGACAAGTTTCCATGGAGCTGTTGTGACGGGTGTTGATGCAATCAATCAGGAATGTTATTCATTCCGAGGTTCGCAACTGTACCTATGGAAATTCTAATGATTTTGCCTCGCCTTCCCGACGTTGAGACTGAATAACTAATAGGTACGTTTTTAAAGGTACAAATGCTTTTGCAAGAATAGATCTGTCAATAAAGAAGTATTACCATAAATGGGTTTAATGTACTAACATTTGAACATCAATATGTTACTTACATAACTTATCTCTCAAATTATTGTTTTATAGACGTTTTCATTCTCGAATACACACAGTTTCGGTGAACTTCGGAAATCGTCATTTGCATATACCATGTATACAATATGTAGAAATATATCCTATATTCAGGTCAGGGTGAGCACGCTACTGCAATCAGCCAATCGATTGAATGAACTTTACATCGTGGTATTCCTACGAAACTTGCAGTAAGCTACGTGCTCACTGTCGTTTTAAATTCTCACGATAGTAAAATAAGAAATTACTTATCTGAGGATGTACTAATATTTTGTTAAAGTGTAAGTAGAAGGTTGATCTTGTATGTAGATATCATATTGCGTTCCAATAACCATATTAAACGTGGAAAATAGAACACTTTCATGTATGACGCTTTAATGAAAGGCATGTGTAGTCTACTAAACATGTACGTTTGTTTACCAAATCATGAATGAAGATTTGCATTGATTCACTTATAATTTTCAGGGTATCTTTTATAAAGTAGTTATAAACTGTGAATATATATAAGTATCAAAATACTGTGAAAATATATAGACATGAAACTGATAACTATACATCTTATAAGAATAACAACCAGAACAGCATGAACATATAAACTTTGGCTATTTTCTCGCCCGACTTCAGTTTCAATGTCACGGTCGTCCTCTAAGGTCTCGTACTTCAGTCAAATTCAAAGCTAATACTAATTTTTCTTTGTATTGTTTATAACATTTCTCTTCTCAGATTCTACTAATACCGATTGTCGATTCCTTTTCGTCCCACGTGTTATCCGTCCGCCATGTTGTTTGTCTGCTACCGTGAATACTAGCCTTATGCAAAACACTTCGAAGAACTAGGTTATACTAGGGTACCAATTGTATATGCAATTATTGATCAGATTTCGGTAGCGAGGGCCTATGTGACTGATGTATCCAGCTAGTTTCTAATTATTAAGTATGCTACATTCGCTTCCATCAAAATTTGACAAAATAGTTTCTTCATCGTTTCATCTTGACGAGACCAAGTGTAACTTCAATGTTTATTTATGAAAATTCTAATATTTCATTAGAATATGTCCGAATATACTAGGTTAAAATTTCAAGTAGTTGTACAGTCATGTGCGTAAGATATGACATCTCGTTATGACGTCATTTCGTCTGAATAACGGAAAATGAAGGAAAACCACCGTATGCTATTTAAAATTCTTTTAAACTAACATGGTTGCGAGCCCTCAATAAAAATAAATTTTATATAGATAGAAAGATAAATTGCATAGCTATCTTGTAGTATAGAAATTATTTTGGTTGGCGTTTCGCGCCTACTTCTTTTCATTGATTTGTACCGAAATTTGACTTCTTTCTTCACATTTTCCGCCATTTTACAAATTTTGTGTATTTTTGTAGCCGTATATTTTAGTGCAATGCTTTGAAATCTATATGTTTATATACTATTTCAAACAACCGTACATTTGCCATCTTTGGTAATGAATATAATCGAAATCTGAATTATTTGAAAAATAGGACCAATTTTCAAGCTTACCGAACCTTTTCCTTTCCAAATATCTATCAATGTTCACTTGAAAACAAATTTACATTCCATCAAAGTGACAGGAATCAAATTATAAAAAAAAACATAAAAGAAATTAATTAATGTGTTATTTGTAACTGGGCAGGATTGACTGAGAGAATATGAAAAGGGCGTGATTTATTCCTCGCTTCTTTCTAAATCTGTCTTACTAGTATAAAATGAAATTTAATGTTCCAACCTTGATGACAAAAAAGATATCACATATATATATAAGGGTGGGAGATGAATGATGATGGGTAAAGGGTAATCAGAAATTAGAGAATGAAGCCGATGATTTTGCTGGTTTTACTAGTGACTATTACTCGAGGCGAGAAATTCAGCCAAACTTGCGAACAAAGAAATATGTGTGCTGAAAGCAAGAACAACATAATACCTTATTGTTACTGTGATGGATTGTGCTTTCACTACAATGATTGCTGTAAACAATACCTACAACATCACGATACACACAATCATACTGCACAAACAATGCGTGAAACTTGTCAAATTCTCACTAATGATGAAACAATAATCTCCGCCAGAGTTGGTGCGTTCATGGTGGACACTTGCAGCGAAACAGAATCTCATTGTAATGTCACGTTTGAAGATTTGCAGAAATTCCTACCAGTTTCAAGCGGGAACAAGACCTACGTTAATGCTGACTGTGCAGTCTGTAACAATGACTCTAAGTTTTCCTATTGGGACATTGCATTCAGTGTCTCGGAGGACGCCGAGAAAAAAGTGAAAAGTGGAAATATTTCAAGTAACAAGGAAATTGTGGATGAGATAATGAAAGATAATATGTCGGTTATGCGGTACTATCTTCACCCTCCAGCTGGTATTACTCCACGATTCTGTCCTTATGACGTCATATCCCGAGATGATTCCGAGGCTCTGACCTACTTAAATATTGTGGCATGCGACACGATATTTTATAAAAATGCTGAGATATGTATTGAAAAAGGTTGCTGCAGACATAAGAGAATCCTCTGTTCCCACTACAATATGGAGTTCTATATTGGAAAAGGGCACATGAGGAGATCAACCACGACTTTTCACGTTGTCATGACATTTGGACAGAGTGAAATGAATCAAGTAAGTCACATGATACTATTCAATTTTCTACCGAAACAAAATTTTAATCCCTGCATTGGATTTGTTTCGGAAAAGAATGCATTTCACAAATAAAGGCAAGACAAGCGTAGCACCCCATCGCAACTGCATGTTCTATATCCAGAAAATGATATAAAAGTTGTGTCCATAGTGACCTTGATGTGTGACTTTAGAAATCAATAGGGTTCATTCTGTCCTCATCGAAAACATTTCTGGAAGGTTTGATTTTATTTTTTATTTTTTATTTTTTGGTCTTCTATGCTGTTCACAATTATTCGGACAAACTTTCAAAAGCAAAACAAACAAAAACAATCGCGGAATCATGACAGCGATGTTTTAATCCCTCTGAGACAGAGTTGCGTGGGGATAATCTGACATGGCAATGTTATATGGACTTTTGATACTTTCAGGACCTCAGACATGTATTTTATATATTTTCATTTTCGTGCGTGAATATCGACGGCTAGCCAACAGGAGATGCTTACTCCTCCCGGGCACCTGGTCTCACCCTTGGCTTGCTAGGGGTCTGTCAATGCTCAATTTGGTGCTCTATTGTGAGTGCTATTGAGATTAACGTCAGGATCTTTTTGAACCCATTTCATTCAAAGAAGGGAGGGAGTTGTAAAAAAATCCTGTTTATCTATCGTTGTTTTGTGTATAATCATAGATATAAAAAATTTTTAAGTATGACAAGTATACTTATTGTTCTTTAGTAAAGTTTAAAAATGAGTAGGCTAGAGTGTGTATAGCCGTACATCGAATGTTGGTACAATTTGTCGGCGTATTGGTACTACTGAGGCGAGACATTTTAACATCAGAGATGAGAGTGCTCCTATTGAACATAGGTTTTCATTTGAATCTGACAGTTCTTCTCAAAAGCAACTGTATGGTGCATTACTACAGAAAGTAATCTTCGAAATTATATTTGTAAGATATGTCTAGGTAATAGACTTTTGAATTTTTAATAGCAAAATGCATCTCCTAATACCGTAAAGGAGCAGGTTCGGTAACATGGAAAATCGGCCTTAATTTTAGAGTGTTTTAGATTTCGATAGTATTTCGTATCAAGGAAGTTGAATGTGTTGGTTGTTTGAAATACCAAATAAATATTTTAAAATACGTGCAATACAACGAAAGATATGGCTTCAAAGTCGGTTTAAAGTCGCAAAATGCAGCAAAAACGTAAGAAATTGGCATAATTCTGGTCAAAATATATGAAAATAAGTAGGGCGCCAGCCCTCACCCAAAATCATTTTCTTATAGATAGTTAGATTTGCAATTTATCTTTCGATCTACATAAAATTTATGTTGGGTAAGGATTGGCGCCTATACTAATTTCAAAGATTTATGCACAAAATATGGCGATTTTCCTTCATTTTCCGTCATGCAGAGTAAATGACGTCAAAATGTGACGTCATAACGAACGCACGTGACGTTTTGACAATGAAATATATTTACTTTCTATTTTGCCAGGTATTTGAGATGAATATAAGAGATGCTGAATCATAATTTTCATAAAATTATTTTTCGCGAAAAATTAGGGCCGATTTTGGGTGTTCGTGAACCTACCCCTTTTCCATGGTGAGAACTTTATTTGGATATAAATTCGCATATTGCACTTTTTTCTAGACTTGCAATATATCTATGCTGTACTATTTGATCAAGTATCATGATTTCATGGATTTAAAAAGAACTTAGTAAGGCAAAAATGTATTTTCCCCAAAAGAATACTCGCAGGTATACGGCATATTGCTGGACGAAAAATAATCTACTGTACGGCATGTTGAAATAGGTAGAGAACGGAGACTTCTTTTTTGGGTCGGAGTTGCAAAGCAATTTCGGTTTATGAAACGCCGATGAACATCCACCTAAGTGAACCTTCGTCCCTCATCTGTCTTTATACATTTTTGTTACGTTGGAGTTAGTTCAGGAGTGGGAATTCATTCATAAAACATCAGGGCTTCCTTAAAAGCTTAGATATATTATCTATATTTATGTATTGCTATCAATGCATGTTGCATGTATCCCATAGAATCTAATTTTATGTTCTTGTAAGCTTGGAAGGAGAACTTCAGTTATTCATCAATTTACAATTCTTAGTAACATTTAAAAATTTGTCTAGGAGACCTTCCCCTCAGACCCTCTTATACATGTTATATACATGTACCTTATATAAAATATTGAGACTTGCGTTGTAAAAATCTTTTATCTCTCTGTTTAAAAGTGAATTGAATACGTGCATAAAAATAAACTAATAAATCAATATTAAGAGTTTTGAGTAAAAATATATATAATTTCTATTGATAAAACACAAAAATTCTTAATGTGCGCATCACTTTGTTAAAAAAATTTCCTTGCTCCAACTTTGCAAGAAAAAAATAATTTTGCCCCGGTACGGGGCGGAAAAAATAATCTTGCTCCGACATCACAGAAGGATATGAACCCAAATATGCTATTTTTATTTTTTCTACTCTCTGGAAATTAAGACAAATGTAACAAAATGTAACAATAATTTCCTTAAGGTATCAACACCAAAAATTGAGGGAAAACTGCATCGTGTACGTACCGGAAGCTGTACAAGTTTTCCTTGAACTATTGTATTGATACCTCGATCAACCAAATATATTACATTTATTACTCATTTCATTTAGTCGCGTTTCAACGTTTACTTGCAGCTTTGAAATTGTGTAGCCAACTACGTTGCTTATGACATTGCTAAGCGCATTCTTCCGGTTTGGGTTGATGCAGGTATAATCTCAATGTCTCCGCCAATCAGAAACGGAATAAATGATTTTGTTTCCTTCTCCACTCGCTTCCATGATGTATTGAATGACTCTCAGGTCATAAGACGTACGCGTAATTTCCGTGTTATACATGTATTATCGTCATTTTCATGTTCAATAACTGAGAAGGACAGTCCTGTGGTGTATGGAGGGTAGAAAGAGCCATAATCCTAACTTAATATTCTTATTCCATTATAATATTTTTATTTCAAGTGTTAATATTCTTATTCTATTTTAATCTTTTTATTTCAATTCTCTGCCCTTTCATTTCTACGATTCCTTTACTACATATTCTTATTTTTAAATTCTTTGTTTTCAATTCCAGTTCCAATATTCTTTTTCTTTTACTATTTATATCTTTTCAGTTTTATCTTTCCTCTTATTCACATCCAATTCTTATTTTCTAAATTTTAATTCTAATATTTTAACAGCAATTCTCTGTAAGAACCAAAGAATTTCAAAACATTTTGGCACGGCATGTCATGGATTTTTGAGATTTTTGGTATGGAAGTTCAATATGAAGTACTAGTATGTAAATCAACCCCAGTTTTTTTTCAAAAAGGTTGTCGTTGCCATGGTAACCGTGTCTGAAGTTTCAAAAATCGGGAAAATCTATAGGACAAGGCAATTTTGTAGGCTTCGTTACCATGGAAACAGGTACATTTTAAATCTTAAATTGCTTTGATTAATTTCTTTTAATCCTTATTATTACGCATATTTGTAAAGTTTTTTACATTCATCTCGGATGCCTTATGTATACAAGATGAAAAATTGGGCCGAAACAGGGTATCAAAAGGCTTTGTTTTGGGCACTCAAAGACCCTTTTTTGCATGTTTTTACTGTTTTACAAGGTTGAAAATTTCAAATTGTAGTTATCCAATTAGTATCATCTTTGAACTCTACATGAATATAAAAAATTAATTGGGCTAATTTGTCCTTTTATATGCAAAGCAGCATCAAATTTAGTTGCTATGGCAACAATCGGCTGAAAGGTTTCAATACGATGAATTTAAACACAACCTCTATCAAACTATCTACGCATGATATTGGAACAGAAGTTCATGTATACATCTATCAAAGGCGATTTGATATAAAAATGACCTTGAAAATATTTCAAGGTCATCCACTGAATTTTCAAGGTCATTAAACTTTAAGTGACCAGATTTGACGAAAAATCCAGATTTTTCATAAAATGAAGGTGTTAATATTTTAGAAACCTTGAAATATTGAACTTAACAGTTATTTGCCATAAAATGATAAATGTATCACTTATTTCTTAGAACTATTGATTACGTTTCTTCACGATTCTTAAAAATTCCATTTATTAACAAAGGATTCGATCTTCTTAACATCTCTAATATTTTTCGGGATCATCGTGTACAAAGTGCTATTCCTCAATATTTTGAAAATTTAGAACCTCCTCTTATTTGTTACAAATATAAGAGACCTATTCGAAATTTCGTTTTTAACTACAACAAAGTTACATCAGATCCTAAAATACTTGAATCATGTCCTGCTTCTTGAGAATGTGCAACATCTGAATATCTATATAAACCAGCTGGTCATATTATTACAGGTGACTTTTCAATTATCCAAGACAGGCAGCTCCGTGGTCTTCTCAAAAAAGGACCTAAGTATAGAATCCCGTCCAAGATAGATTTTATTAAATGTCGCGAAGTACTAAAGGAAGCCTTAGATAACTATACCAAACGATGGTGTAAATCGGAAGGAGTCGAATCGCATTCTCTGAATGACTGGAAACACCTCATTTTGGACATTACTGACATTCGAATAGACAACTTCCACAAAAATCCTCATCTTTTTGAAAATCCAAGTTCTAGATCTGAAAGATATTTTAAATCCAAATTACGTAATTTACATGAAAAATTTGTCTTCGCTCCTGCAGATAAAGCAGCCAACAACACCATAATCATATGAAAACTTTACTATATATCAACTTTAGTTTCGGAACTTTCGTCTACAAATACTTATATCAAAAGCAATGAAAGTGTCCCTAACATTTTGAGCAAACATAGCAGTGAAATTTCTTCATTCAACATCCCTATTTCTAAATTGGATCTACCTACAATATACTGCATACCAAAACTGCACAAATCTCCTTACAAATTTAGATACATTGCTAATTCTAGCAACTGCTCAACTACAAGTTTGTCTAGACATCTGACGTCAGCCCTCACGGCGGTAAAGGAACACGTTGCAAAATATTGTGAAACTGTTCTTAACAGGAATGATGTAAATTTATTTTGGTCTATAAAAAATTCCGGGGATGTGATTGACAAGATAAAATCTAGAAATTTTCAAGCCAATACGATTGCTTCATACGATTTTTCAAATATGTACACCACGCTTCCTCACGACAAGATCAATGATCAATTGTCCAAACTCATTAAATGGTGCTATAACCGAGAGGGGAAAATTTATATTTGTACATCTGAATCAAAGGGTTTCTTTTCCGCTACAGAATACAAATCATACAAATCATGGACATGTAGCGACCTGTGTAGTGCCTTGTCCTTCCTCTTGGACAACATTTATGTAAGATTTGGTGAGAATCTCTACAAGCAGGTTGTAGGGATTCCTATGGGTACAAATTGTGCGCCTCTTGTTGCAGATTTATTTTTATACACATATGAAAAGGAATTTATTCAAAATCTTCAAAAGCAAAGAAAACATGATGATGTGAAATGCTTCATTAGTACTTCTAGGTACCTGGATGATATTCTTACTATCGATAATCCTGTTTTTGAAAAGTATAAAGATGTTATTTATCCACAAGAATTGACTCTTAACAAGGCAAACTTTACAGACACTGAAACACCATTTTTGGACCTAAATATCAAAATTGTCAATGGAGAAATTCATACAAGTGTATATGACAAACGAGATGATTTTGGATTCAACATAGTAAATTTCCCCTGGCTTGACGGTGATGTCCCTAGATTACCGTCATACGGTATCTATATTTCACAGCTCATCCGGTATGCTAGAGCATGTACTGATGTTTTGGATTTTCATAATAGAAATCTACAAATTACAAAGAAACTTTTAGGTCAAGGTTTTCGCTTTCACAATCTAGTAAAGACTTTCTGGAAATTTTACAAAAATTATGATCAACTTCTTTTGAAATTCGGACCCATAAAAGCAACGGAGTATATTACTTTAGGTATTTCACAACCTGCATTTTATGGTGACATAATTAACAAAATAAGAAGGATCAAAGGTAGACTGCATATGTATCGAAAATGCGTCAGAGTCATCAAACGCCTTTTATACCGTGGATATGATCCTAATGTCACCAGACGGACACTAAGCTTGGTACTTGACCAATATACAGTCTTGTACGAGCGCATTCTTAAGACTTGCACTCTGACTGACTGTGACGACGGGACTCCATGACGGGCCCTGTCCAAACCTCTTTAGAGAAGACAGGGCCCCGACCACCTGTCCTCTCTGAATGTCAGTCGGACTCCTCGGGTGATTACATACATGAGCTCGCTACAGCCGGCAGAGCACGGACTGTATTACGCATGCCCTCTTTTTATATCCATTTACATATTCATCTGTGTCTCTGGGGCCTCTGCGTTTCGCGATCTTGTTTGTGTGATGTCATCTTACAGTGAGGAGGTTGTTTTACACCACATTTGTACGTTCTTCGAGACCTCTAGGTAACTGGAGAAGTGAGAGGGTTGTGCGCACGTAATCCAGGATAACCACACCGTCTGCTATTTACTTGGCAGATGGCCGTCCTAAGTCGGCACTGGTTGCCCATTGGTCTCGTTGGTTTATGTGTAGTCTTTTATGTTTCTATGTTGTGAGTTGGTGTTCCTTGTCCCTTTTGCGTCTCTTTCTGTGGGTATCTGTTCTGTGTTTTTTGCATGTGTGTTTTGGGATTTTGCTGTGGGTGCTGCAACCTAGTGTTGTTGGAGATCCCCTCCTTTCTTTCACATCTTCGAATATCTAAATTCTTGGTGAGTATGGTGATAAAAAAGGGACGAAATCTGTATTTTTCTTGTTTTTTGACGGAAAAATATTTTCCTATTGAAAGGCTACAATTCAATAAATTCTAAGATTTGTCTTTCTTATATTCATGTGCTTTCATAATATATATGACCTATGAAAATATTTTAATAAAAAAATCACTAAAATCGGTAACCAAAAAATTTAAAAATCAATATTTTATGCAAAATTTGAGTCTTTAAGTATAAATGACCTTGAACATCAAGCCAATGACCTTGAACATTTTAATTGTTCTTATGTAAAAGATACAAGTCATAGATATACATGCATACATTTTGACAATCTTATGTAACTCTAAAAAGGAATAAAATCAATTTCAAAGATAATATGAAACAAGCAAAAAGGTCTAATGTTGCCATGGCAACGGTCTTTGACGACAGAATTTAGGTAAAACTCTGAAATACCCACTCCAATTTTTCGTTCATTTTATTTGTTAATAAACATACATTTCCATTGATGAAAATCACTATTCTCCTATTGGTGCCTTTTGTGATATTTAAGATTGAAAATGGTCAAAAACACACTAAATTGGCCCTTATTTTCACCTCTATTTTTCGCTTCATTTTGACTTAGTTTGGCTTAATACAATAAGCTTCCTGTAATAAATATCACATAACTAAGTGTACTAAGTAAGAATGGAAGTAAGGAAGAATAGATTATATAAAGATGAACAAGCTGTTACAGTGGTATCCATGGCAACGAAGTCTCTGGAGCTGGCTTATTTCATGGTCCCAAAAGTGCTATAAATAGAATGACCTCGTTACCATGGCAACCAGAGGTCACATTGGATGAAAATTGTTATTTTCATGATCAGTACTCAATATGTACCCATTATACCGAAAATCATCAAAATCCATGACATGCCGTGCCGAACGATTTTGGTCCTTACAGAGAATGGCTATTAATATTCTATTTCTAACATTCTGACATTGTAATTCTAAAATTCTAACTTCTATATTCTAACATTTTAACTTTAGTTTCTTATTTTTATTGCACGGATAAATCAGTATAGCTCTTATTCGTGTATTTGTGTAAATATGATACAACACCCCCCCCCCCCCCCCATCCAAAAAAAACTTCAATTGAAGTGTGTATTTTGACCCTTTTAACCCTGTTGCATTTTTACGACATTTTGACTCCAGGGGGCGATTGCGTTTGGTAAGTACATGTTTATGCAATGACGGCTCCCCTCTACTTTCTGTTTCGGGCTTTCCTGTAAGTGGTACTCGGATACGGACTCGGACTTCAAAATGACGGTCTGCAATTTAGTATTTTTTTTTTAGAATAATTCTCAGCTTGTTTATGTTATTAACCGTAATATACCTCGATGGATTTATTGCCACATATATTCTTAAGATTCTCATATATGACATTTGCTAATAAACTATTTATTCTGCTGTAAATCCGAAGACCGACTTTACCTACCACACTAAATCTAGTACTTGGTGGGCGCGGACTTCTGGGTAAGAACTACGTACATTACGTTCTTATAAAAGTTTTTTTTTTCTTCTCACCATCATCAGCTGATTCAGACAAATGATAACGTTTTTTTTAAATCTTCAATTATTCATTTTCATAGAAATTTCGAAAATTAATATTTAACACATCTTTCGCAGTCATAATTAAATCGGTGACCGACTTCAAAATAAATTTTACTGTATCGGACGCCTAAGTCAGGACATTTGGTGAAATGCTTTTAATGGAAATCAACTGAAATTTCAGTGAAAGCCATATTCCATGTCAACGAAGAGAGTCGGACTCTTGAAAACCATCTAAAGGCCAGTAAAGGGTGTAGAAGAAGAGGGATGGTGATAGCCCTTGGGTGAACATGGAATACACCAACCCCCACCCTACCCAATCCCCTTGTACACATTTTTCATCAAGATACAATATGATATATTTGGTGTTTTTTTTATAACATAAAATTTGTTATAGAATTTTTTCGGTACATCAAAGACTCTGTTTGTAAGTCCTTAATTGGGTACAGTACATGGCTTTACTTATTTCCGCACGTCAGCTTTTTTACTTTCATACTTAAATTCTGACCATATAGCTTTCCTGACGCATCTCCTTACTGACGCATTATCAATATGCAAAAGACATCGATCTGTGCAATGATAGAGGGTGTAGTCAGTGGCTAATTCAGCCGGGGGGACGCTATGATGGCAAACATCCCTCCAGGCAGTGTCCCAATAGGGGATCATGTATCTTCAAAGAAAATGACTAAATATGTGATCAATAAGTTATTATACCTCCAAATCGATGTTTAGGGGGTATATAGGAATTACCCTGTCCGTCTATATGTCTGTCCGTCCGGTTAAGAAAAACACATTTCTTTCATACTATCCGATGCTAGGCCTTTCATATTTTACACATACGTTCACCATAAGGAGTACTTCATTCTGTTACCATGACTTTTGACCTTGAGGCGTTAGCCTTAAATGTATAGCATTATATAGATTAACATGATTCAGATGTTTGAAAGCAGATTCATGAAAATGGTTCTCTTCTTATATTTCATATACATATTTACCACAAAGAATACTAGTACGACATTTTAATAGCAATTAACACATAGCCTTGACCTTTAACTAGGACCTAGAACAGTTATTCTGAAAGCAGATTCCTCTGTAAGTATTGGTGATAGGGCTTTCATATTTCATACATAGATTCATCTTTTAAGAAGTACAAGTGCATTTATAATGACCTTTTTCCAACATGTGGTTGAAAACCATTACATGTTGGGAATTAGTTAAGGACAAGAATATTATTTTTGGTTATGATAGCAGCATAGTCAGTACTAAATTTTCCGCTTCAATTTTGAATGAGAGTTTCAATTCAAACAATATCGATCACATCATAAATGCTGAGTCCGCGTCCGAGTACTAGATTTAGGCACGGCTGCGAAGGCTACATATACAAACCTTATAATATCTATACTTTATAATACTAAATATTTTACCAATCTTCTTTATCTATTTTAACAAAAAGAATGCACATTTAAACGTTTAACAAAAAAAAAAAAAAAAACAAACCACACACGTGGACATCTTTCACAAGCACAAGGGAACATTCAGTTTTTCATTACATAGACTGTACAAGGGCAAACGCCCCCCCCCCCCCCCCCCCCCCTGGTGTCATAATTTCGTAAAAATGCAACAGGGTTAAAAGGGTCAAAATTCTTACATTGATTATCTTGTATTTGGTACACACTTCAATTGAAGTTTTGATTTATTATACGTGATACACATGTATGCAATACGAGTAAGAGCTATACTGATTTATCCGTGCAATAAAATTAAGAAAATGTTAGAATATAGAAGTTAGAGTTTTAGAATTACAATATCAGAATGTAAGAAATAGAATATCAAAATTAAAAAATTATAATAGAAAATATAAATTGGATTTCGAAATAATGTGAATAAGAGAAAAGATAAAAACAAAAAAAATAAAGAATAAGAAAATTGAAATTGGAATTGAAAACAAAAATTTAGAAATAAGAATGTAAGAATGTAGTAATGGAATTGTAGAAATGAAAGGGCAGAACAATAAGAATTGAAAATAAAAAGATTAAAATAGAATAAGCATATTAACAATTGAAATAAAAATATTATAATAGAATAAGAATATAAAGTTAGGATTATGACTCTTTCTACCCTCCATAGTGGTGCACATACATACATGTACATATATAAATGGATGATAGTGGCGTTGTGAAACATATGAAAAGCAGCAAAAAGAGGGTCTAATATCAGCCTTTCTCCCAACTCTCCATTTACCTAAATACTCGACCCTTGCCTGTTTATTTTCAAAATACTAAACAAAAAAAAAAAAAGATATCGATTTGGCGATTTATCAGGTATTTGCGTTGAAGGGGCCAGTCTGGTTCCCGAGACCTCTTTCTTAGAGAGGTCTTCTTTAATATAGAGGTCTCGGGAACCAGACTACACAGGGACCTGAAAGATGAAGACAGTTTGGATATTTGCGCTGCATTATACTACATGTATTATGAAAAAATAAGAATAGTCTACTGAATTTAAAAATAATTTGACTCGTTTCTGAATGGTGGCAAAAAGATTTTGTTTGTGCACAAACACTGCTATCAGCTACATGATTAGAATTTGATCAAATGGTATTCTAAAAGGCATTCTCTTTCCTACTGAAATAATTCTTCCCTCTTGTTTTCAATTAAGTAAGATTTTTTATCAGCTCGGGGGGGGGGGGGGGGGGGTCTTATATAGAGCAGTCGTTGTGAGTCGTGCTACTCTCCGCTTAAATTTCAAGACTAACAAGGCTTCGCTGACATCGATTTCGTCTATAAATCACCTCGTCGACACGAAATATAAGCACCGATGTCGTTTTATTGAAACTTGTCGAGCATTCTTCGAATCACTGTCTTTCTGTGGATGTCTGTTCTGTGTTTTTTTGCATGGGTGTTTTAGGATTTTGCTGTGGGTGTTGCAACCTAGTGTTGTTGGAGATCCCCTCCTTTCTTTCAAAATCTTCACGTGGCAAATTCTCGAAAAAAGTGTTCCCGATATCTTACGAGTACTCGATGTTCCTGCAGTTTTGGAGCTATGTATAGCAATCAGATATATACATCTTAAATAAAGGAAGAAAAGTATCAGTTTATCTTCATGGGCGACGTCTTTTGCTTGAGTGAAGTCATTTGCTCGAAAATATTCCTTACAGATGAAATCCTGAATTTTCAACAAGCCGTACAGTTGGCTAAGAGATGTCATTCACAAACGATGCCTTTGTCGAGCTCGTATGTAAAATATAGATGCTATTTCTACATTACCCTTGATTGATATTAAATAGTAATGAAATTCTACATAGAGTGTGCACAGAATCATGTTCTTCAACAGTATTTTCTTTCGTTAAAAAGAATAGAAACATCATACACGTGCAATTTTATGTGTACAAGGTAGCTCATTTTATGTTATTTAACTATTATCGTCCGATGAAATCCTGTTGTGGGGGTTTAAATGCTGAGGTTCACCATCACAGAATTATTTGCTTGAAGTTCACTCAATACAAAATAATGTTTTCTTCTCCAGTTTTGCTCGTACCCTGTGAGACACATGTCTCAAAGGCTCCAATTGACCAATGATGAAAGAGAATCTTATTGTGACGTCACAGTAATGTCGTCAGAAAACATGGCGTAAGATTGCATGGAACGTTGTTTGAATTCTCTTTTGTCTGATGTTTCATGGAAGAAGATATAGATTCTTTCACTGTCTACTGAGTGAACCATAAAGATTTACTCTCGTGACGGAAATTTTTAATCTTTTCGCTACGCTCCACTCGGGAAAAGACGAAATTTCCGTCACTCGTGTTAATTTTTATGTCTCACTCAGTAGATCGTGACAGAACCTATTATTCTTCACAAATTATTGTCAAATGCTAAAAGTTATACCTATATCATACTTGTTTACCGCCTCGGTAGTACCAATACGCAGAGAAATAGTACCAATATCCGCTGTACGGCTATACACAGTGATATCCACACTATGTAAGGTGTCGTGATGAGGGATGATTTTCTGTGTTTATTGTCCTGGATATTTTGTGTTTGTCTATGATTTTTTTCTGTGTGTCTCAAAAATGTTTTCAACCCTTAAAACGTTTTATTTTACCCCATTCATCAGAATTTCAATATCATTGGTGCATAATGTTATCCTTTCTTAGGGATTGAAAATACATGAAATACACTAAAGGGGTAGGGCTACGAGACCCCTAAATCGGCCCTCGAATTGTCTCTAGAAATAAATTTCATGAGAAATGCTTCATATCTCTCATGAAAATACACGAATGTTTATCGTTTTTATTGAAAAGAAAAATATCACCGAACAAAGGAAGGGAGAAGATCTCCAACCAGATCCTGTTGCAGCACCAACAGCAAAACACCAAAACACCCGAGGCGAAAATACAAAGACGAGCATACTAAGAGACGAAAAAGAGACATACGACATATAAACATCAAACACAAAAGACTACACATAAACCAACGAGACCAATCGGTAACCGGGGCCGACTTTGGACGGCCATTTGCAACACAAGTAGCAAATAGTGTAGTTATCCTGGGTTACGTGCACACAAACCTCTCACTTCTCCGATTACCCAGAGGTCTCGAAGAACGTACAATTATGGTGAAAAACAACCTCCTCACTGTTATATGAACAGGCATAAACAAGACCGCAAAACGCAGGGGTCCAAGCAACACAGATAAATATGTAAATGGATATAAAAAAAAGGCCGTACGTAATACAGTCCGTGCTCTGCCGGCTGTAGCGAGCACATGTATGTTATCACCCGAGGAGTCCGACTGACATTCAAAGAGGACAAGTGGTCTGGGCCCTGTCTAAAGAAGTTTGGACAGGGCCCGTCATGGAGTCCCATCGTCACAGTCAGTCAGAGTCCATGTCTCAAGAATGCGCTGTCGCAAGAATGTAGATTGGTGATAGACTACTTGAACCTTTTCTGTTTATACAATGAGAACATGGATTTTTATCAAAAAGAGTCGAGATCTCTCAAGTTAATGAATTGCAGTCAACTCTAAGCATTGATTCAGTCTTATAATGCATTTACAATGCGTAAAGCAAAAACACGTATCTCACGATGATCTATATGTCCTTTAATTGTCTAAACATATGAAAATTTGCCGATTTCGCTCGAAACGAACACAAATAACCAGGACAAACACGAAAAATTAACACAAAAACACACTCGTCATAAGGACACCTTACATGGTGTGACATCTGCCAAAAGGAGGCTTACTCAACGAAATATAATGGTCTCCAGTATTACCATGCAGTCAGGATAACAGCTGAGAGTTGTGCATTTTCATTATGTGGATATAGGTGTTGGTGAAGTTTTACATTTGATACATGAATTATCATATTTTTTTTTACAGAAAGACACAGAAAGTATCATACAAAGTGTTAAATTCGGTGGGATTGATGTGCACGTCTTTCTAAAGCTGCAGAATTGGGAAACATCATCGCCTCCAATCGACGACTGCGTTCTAGGTGTCCTTGGCTCTCTCATGTCAACAACATATCGGCTTGTTCGCGTTGTCCCATTTTACTACAGTAAGATTGATAAAGATGTGAATTTACTAGTAGAACTGAGCTTACAATCAACTGCAAACCTTACTCCAATGCAGGTAAAGAACCTATCAAAATTTCAACAATCAATAACATGCACAGACAAAAGAACATCATATTCGTTCCTTTTTAAACTTGAAACCAAGATTGTATCTGTTGAACACGCAGAAAAGGAAGAACCTCTTAAAGTAGAGCCAATGCGTCATGAAATAATGGACATAGAGAGGATTAAGGTATTGACTGCAAGGCCGCCAGATTCATGTTTTAATGTATCACTTACAATCCATGAGTCACCTGGAAACGATTTAACAGTAGAGATAAGTTGTTTGTACACTCATCCCAACCACGCTACCGCAGGAAGTTCCGGAATAACAACAAATATGGCTTCTATTATTTTCAGTGTTGCAGTTGGTTTCGCTCAGTATGCATGTCGCAGGACGAGGAATAAACTTAAATGATCTGAAGGCAAAGCAGATGATACAAAATTAACAATAATCTACAAATCTATGAAAACAAAATTTTGAATACATTCAGTTGAAACCACTGGGCATAGATTCCATATCGAATTGTGTGTATTTTCCTTATCGGAAGGGGGTAAACCAAGGGATTCTAGAACGATTTTTACGGTTTTGTTTTAGTCATCACTCTGTGACAATCTTATCCTAAAATTCAATTGTGTTAACTGCTTATACTTGCACACAATAACATAAAAAGAACAAGTAACAAAGGTTTTAAATATACCCCATTAAAACGGTTTCATGGTACTAAAAGTAACCACAGTTCAAGAATGCTGCTCAAAACAGTTTTGAACTTCAAGTATATTTCACTTATACATACATCCTACACGTATGACATTCATAAAGTTTGATTGTAATATTTCAGTTTGAAAACTTCTTTTTTAGATTTCCTACTATTAGCAAAATACATTACTTAATCTAACTGTCAATTATTATTGACGACTTCAATTTCAGCATTACAAACTTTCCTTTTCTGAGTAGCAACATCCCTTCATCGCTTACTTATGGCGTGTTCATATCTCAGTTGATACGCTATGCCAGAGCAAGTACGAAATATACGGATTTTGTTCTGAGAGCTAGGCGTCTTTCAGATAAGCTTCTCAATCAGGGACATGTTTGTGACCGACTAACATCGTCACTGAGGAAGTTCTACGGTCGATATGGGGAACTCGTCATACACTATGATGTCCCACTCTCCAGAATTGTGGATGATATTCTGTCATAGACCATTTGAACCATCCAACCAAAGATTGTACTTTATGTCTTCCAAAATGGAAGTTACCGGATGTGACAGTTCTACCGAATTGAAGCGGCGGGTGTTGCATGCAAGCAGGAGATGCTTACTCTTCCTGGGCACCTGGTCTCACTCCCATATCGGGAGTTCGCTTCTTTTCGTATGGTGGAGGTTTTTGTTTGTTTGCTTTGGTTCCTGTTTTATCCTGATTTTGTATGCCTTCGGTTTCTGATTTTCTGAATTATCGATTTTGTTCTGTATACAGGGATATGGTCATTATCCATATTTGTCACGTAACGTAGAAATCAACTGATATGTGTACAGGAATTAAGAAACTCTCCGTATATCACCCTCATTTCGTTATGATTTATTAAAGTATCGAACAGAATGGAATGTAAATGGATTTTTTTATAATTACTCTGAAATTTAGAAAAACAGGTTGCTCGGATGAAAACAAAATGTCCAATGGATTCAGGCTCATCTGAAGCAATGTCCAGAAAAATGTGGTATAAACGTATTAGCTTAAATTGAATAATAGTGTTGATATTTTCGATTTTTCAATCACAAGAAGATGTTTATTAGCATTTAAAGGCATTAGGGGTATAATACTCTACTTCCAGTTGTCTTGATAACAGAAAAATTAAATACCACGAAGTTGACCGAAGATGAAAGACTTCGGCAATATTCGGGACCATACATTTTCATGGCGAGTTGAATGAAACATTTAAAAATATCAAATGTCTACAAATATTTAAGATATAAATGTACATAATTTCAAGCTTTTCCACGAAGTTGTTATCATACTCCCAATACCTTAAAGAGGGAAAATTCATGTCGTGCAAAATCTCGAATAACAAGTGACAAAGGCATTCTCAGATTTATCCAGCAAAAGAAATCAATACTCAGAATTGGGGAAAATAAGGTGCACGTCCGAAACATACCGATTAAAGCGGATCACATGTGAAAAAAGAATTGACAAGATCTCCAACAACATTACCATACACTGGTCACAGTGGAATACACACACACGGTTGTATGGAACAACAAACATAAGACAAAACAACAAAATATAACGGTAATACCGTTTATGATAAGACATAAGAGTAACATTGTACAAGGAAAGTAAAATGGCATACCTTAATGTTAAACGTCTTCAAATACAATAGCATCATTTAAGAGCAATTTAAAGAGAGATTTAAATTTGCAGCATGGACCAGACATGGACGTATCGGGTACTTAACCCTCGTCAGCGATCCTCAATCTAAACAATGTAATATGACCAAAAAGTTGTTATGTCTAAAAATGTACCGAAAGACGTAGCAGGATAGTGAGATATGATGCATGACACACGTTTTAGAAGCTATATTCATACTGAGAATTCAAAGCTTGTATCAATATCAGAAATGCATTTTATATCGACACCAAGAGAACTAAGATGATAGCTGCCACTGTATTCAGGGGTACTTTCGCACTATAACCAAATGACCAATTTTAAGCTGTGTACAATATTAAGAGATAAAAGTAATATCGATACCTAGGAAAAGATGTACACGACTATCAACACATCTTTAATAAAAAGGTATATAAAGTTGTGTTCTGTAAACTTTTAGTCTAATTTATTTTCGTCATATTTCTTCATTAATAGAAATAATTCAACGTCTGATAATGTCTTAAAAAGGCAATCGCGAACCGCTAAATGAAGCAGAAATATGTGCGCTGGAGGAATGATCGTCCTCTGTCTGCATACAACACCTTTCCTTCGAATACCTAATTACACGGTAGCATATCATGTGACAGGCAAATTATCTCTAGCCTGGGAATTTCCTCCGATTAAACAAGGTAAATACTGTCTAAATCAATTTTATATGACTTTATTTTAGGTCAATCATACGAGTATCATTATCATTTATATGCTGGAACTCTTTTCTGTTCAAGAATAGAATTATATTATTGAACACTTCAACAGAAAGTTTTGTTTATTTACGTGCACCATATTTAGTGTAAACAAAATAAAAAAAAAATTCTGTTGAAGTGTTCTCTGAATATACCTATATTCTTGACCACAAAAGATTACCAGCATATAGATGATAGTGATGCTCATTTGATAGGCTTAAAATAGTTTCCTATAAAGTAGATATAGACTGTATTTACCATACTTAATAGAAGGGGATTCCCAGGCCAGATATAATTTGCATATCAATTGACACGCTACTGTGAATTAGTCGATTTGAATATTTCAGAACCTAGAAATGTCCTTTCCTATGAAGGTTTTTTATGATTCTTATCTATCGGATAGTACTGAACGATTCTCGGAAATGGGATTGTTGACCCTAAAACCACTGATTTGATGTGCCACACTTAATATCGAAAGAAAAAATAATAATTTCATCTATTGATAGAAGGCATATGGTGGACATTTTGAATTTCTGCCTATAAAAAGAGTTGTCCAAGATTGCAAGAATGGCAACCAAGCTAGAATCGTTCAGTACTATCCCATAGATAAGAATCATCAAAATGTTCATAGGAAAGGACATTTCTATGTCGGTCACATGTTATATAAGGCTGTCAAATCGAGTAAATAGAAACGTGTCAAATTTGGTAACTTCCAAATACTTAAAAGATGGTCAATTGAAAAGGTCGTATTCAAGAATGGCTTTAATCACCCTTGATAGGCAAATGTCGAAATGTGCAGCTAGTTAGCGACCATAGAACTTCCTCAGTGATATCTTAAGTAGTTCTTCTATATAACATTCGGCAAGCGGCTATCTGGTGAGCCTCTTTGAACCCAACACGAAGATTTCATATTTAGAACATGCTCTTGCATAGCGCATTAGTTGTGAAATAAATAGACCATAGACAGAAGAAGATGGACTGTTGCTGCAGTTTGCGATGGTGAAATTGAAATTGTCACGTTGGCCATAAAGTGAGGTGTTCAAATTACCGTTGTCACTGATCGATAGTAGTATGTCTTAGTAGCGGGCTGAAGTCCTGTTTTCAGTTGTCTTTGATTTCCAATTCACTTGGATAGATCCTGAATGGTTGAATGATTGATGGAGAGTCCATCATTAATGTACATGTATCTACAAGTCTAGTTGAACTTCGATCTCATATTCGCTTTGCTGTATGCATTATGCCTTTTATCGTAAGGCAATGATATTTTTTAGCACAGGATGCATATGTGAAGCTTATAATATCTCTATAAACAACACAAACTATGTTTATCTAACCTCAGTGTTGATATAAGAAAGACTACAATATAACTTTAATGCAATTTTTGAGTTATCTTTCCTTACATGATCATAAACAAAGTAGTACATTACTACGCCACCATTGTGCTGTGAAAAGAAGAATTATAGTTGAAATTGTGTGGTGCATTTATTCTATATGAAATTGAAACTGTTTTCAAGATGGAGAATATTCTTGTTCTTGTATTTTGTACGTGGCAGACAGCGAATTCCTGAACTAGACACAGCACTATATTTTGAGGTGCAAAGCGGCAGTATTTCAATATTCATACTTTGAAGCAGTCAACATAACAATAAGATACTTCCTGAAAGGAAGTATCTCAAAAATAGATAAAACTCAGACCTCTGTGAAATTCACCCCATTAAATTTAGTATAAATACCAAACATATATATGATAAAGCTCCATTGATCTCTTTGCACGGAATGTATTGTAGGTGGCGCTTCTGCAAAGTATTCTCGGCTCGGCACATTTTAAAAATCATAATGATCACCATACTTCCAATGATATTTTTGTCATCATTTTTATTTAATTTTGCCTCTGAATCCACCCTACAGAAAATTTGGAGCCGTGCACTCTCTGCAAAATAATTGCACAAAGAATCTGTAACGATAAGGCACGGTTCATTTGATATTCTGGGGGGGGGGGGTTACTTGGGATTTTTTCGAAAAAATAATTTTGCACTGAATTTTGATGAAAAATAAATTTGCATATGATGTGACAGAAAAAAAAATCGTGCTCTTACAAGTAATCTCTATTTAAAGAATCACCATAAAATTCGCTTTAACATGTTAAAATTCCTGAAAATTTTTCGGTTCGTTTCGCCACAGCTTTCACATTATATAAAAAAAATTTTTGCTCGCTTCGCTCACCACAGTTTTCTTCATTAATTGCAATGCTCATATTCGAAAATATCAAAAGTAACGGGAAAAGAGGCTTCCTTAAATGCTTCAATACATAATCAATATAATTAATCGATATTAATAGATACATGTACATGTATCACCCTTTTAGAGTCTAATCTTATATATACAAGCTTAGAAGGAGAAATTTATTAAGCTTTTCACCAGTTTACTTATATACATTCTGTTAACTGAAAATTATATTGTAAAAATCGTTTATCTCTCTCAGTTTAGAAGTAAATACAAGTATTACTTAAAAATAATTAAGTAATGTTTAGCATGTTTAGAGTAATTTTCGTAAAAATGAAGAATTTCTATTGAAAAAAAATCTTAATAGCCATTCTCTGTAAGGACCAAAATCGAGCGGCACGGCATGTCATGGATTTTGATGATTTTCAGTAAAATGGGTATATATTAAGTACTGACGATGAAAATAATACTTTTCAGACAATGTGACCCCTGGTTGCCATGGTATCGAGGTCAATCTATTTATAGCACTCTTGATACCATGAAATAAGTCAGCTTCGGATACTGCGATGCCATGGATACCACTGTAATAGCTTTTTCATTTTTACATAATTTGTTCTTCCTTACTTCCATTCTTTACACTTAGTTATTTGATATATATTACAGGAGGCTTATTGTATTAGTCCAAAATCTGTTAAAACGAATATGGAAAATAGAGGTAAATATAAGGGCCAAAATAGTATGATTTTGGCCATTTTCAATCCTAGATATCACAAAATGCACCAACAGGAGACAAGGGATTTTCATCAAAGGAAATATATGTTTATTGGCAAATAAAATGAACAGACAATTGGAGTGGGCTATTTAGGGGTTTTACTTAAATTCTGTCGTCAAAATCCGGTGCTATGGGAACATTAAACCTTTTGCTTGTTTCATATCATTCTTAAATTGATATTATTCCTCTTAAGAGTTACGTAGGATTGTCAAAATGTATGCATCGATAGATATGACTTAATACTTCTACATATAACAATTAAAATGTTCAAGGTCATTGACTTGATGTTCAAGGTCATTTCTACTTTGAAAGTCAAATATTGCAAAAAGTATTGAATTTTTTTCAATTTTTTGTTATCAATTTTGATGAAATTTTATTTGAATATTTTAGTAGGTCATAATTATTTTGAAAGCTCATGAACATAAGAAAGAAATATCTTAGAATTTATTGTACTGTAATAATTTAATAGGAAATTTTTCTGTCAAAAAACAAGAAAATACAGATTTCGTTCCTTTTTTATCAAAATACTCACCAAGAATTTAGAAATTCAAAGATGTGAAGAAACTTTATCAATAGTTCTAGGAATTAGTGTTAGATTAAAATAATTTTTTGCATGTGTCTGTTAATATCTCAAGGTTTCTGAAATATTGGCGCCTTCATTTTATGAAAAATCAGGATTTTTCATCAAATCTGGCCACTTAAAGTTTAATGACCTTGGAAATGTAGTGGGTGACTTTGAAATATTTTCAAGGTCATCTTTTTATTCAAACGTCTCTGTTACATGTATACAAGATTTTCTGTTCTAAAATCATGCGCGGATAGTTCGATAAAGATTGTGTTTAAATTCATCGTGTCGAAACCTTTTAGCCTATTGTTGCCATAGCAACCAAATTTGAAGCTGTTTTGCATATGAAAGGACAAATTTACCTAATCAAAATTTTTAATTCATGCATAGATGATACTCATTGGATAACTTATTTTTGGACTTCAAAAACGGGCGCTTTTATGAAATTTTCAACCTTGTAATACAGTAAAAACATGCAAAAAATGGCCTTTAAATGTCCAAAAGAGAGTCTTTTGATACCCTGATTTGGCCCAATTTTTCATCTTTAATACAAAAGGCATCCGAGATTATTGTAAAAAGCTTTACAAATATTTATGATAAATTGGATTGAAAAAAAAAATAATCAAAGTAATTTCAAATAAAAAATGGTACCCGTTTCCATGGTAACGAAGCCTACAAATATGCCTCGATCTACGAATTTTTCTGATTTTTGAAACTTCAGACACGGTAACCATAGCAACGACAACCTTTTTGAAAAAAAATGGGGTTGATTTACATACTAGTACTTCATATTGAACTTCCATACCAACAACTTTTAAAATCTATGACATGCCGTGCCAAAATGTCTTGAAATTCTTTGGTTCTTACAGAGAATTGCTGTTAATATGCACATCAATCGCTAGAAAAAAATTCCTTGCTCCAGCTTTACAAGAAAAAAATTATATTGACCCGGGCAAAATAAAAAAAATTTGCGCCGACGAAAAAACCCAAGTCCCCCCCCCCCCCCCCCCCCGAATATCAAAGGTTAAACGTCTTAAAATTCAGAGACGTAAAATGTACCCCGAAAAGCTGAAATTTCAAAATGGGAAAATTGAAGATATTTTTCAGTGAATATATATACTTACTTGATGCATTTATCTGAGTCTAATAATACATTATCAATAACAATACCGATATTTGGGTTAAAATGTGTGGTATTTTTTATAGAAATCAATGGGAAACGGAGAAGTTTTCTACAACATTGTTTCATCCCGAGTTAAACATGCCACTTTTACTAAAGATGTATATTATTAATACAAATGTACCAATTTTCTGACCAAGTCGGGTTCTGTACCTCGGGGTGGAACGATGTCCAACAGACGACAAAACGAATACTGGGGAATGGGCTATCATTTAAGAATTTGACTTAAAAGCGGTTATATAGTTACCCATTTCTTCTTGTTATACAATTGAACAATCTATTCTGAGTGGATTCCGATGAAATATACAACATGCACCGTGACGATATAGTATGATGTCTATTTCTACACATTGTGTATTTCGCGCCCGAAAGCTCACAATGTGGCTGTTTAGTACAGAACTTCTAAATAAAGCAGTTTTCAGGTTCCGTATTGCGTACTTTACCGAGAACATTGACATACTGGTTTTTCATTTTTCAAATATGAGGGGATCAAAACATAAAACACTTTTCTTCGTAAAAATGCATGTTTTGTATATTTTCGTTCGCTGTTTGACGTTTACGGTTGACTGTTAGAGACGCGCTCTCTCTGTAAAGTAAATGCAGAAAATTCTAAAAAAATAACACCAGATGGCGCTATTAAAATTAATTTAGGCTGCTTATGAAAAGCACATACGTTTAAGTATGATGTTCAAAAATTATTATTCGTAAGCAAGAGAAATTTGAAGGAAAAAATAAAACACAAAATTTTAGTTCATTAGCCTTGGATTGGGTTGATCAATCCCAAACTGGACCGATTTTTATATCTGGTTATTGTGTTTTAACTACCTATGGACACTCATCAAGAAAATCGACTTGGAAGTTTGAGATGTCTGGGAATGATATTTATACTTATCATACAACTATGGGGAAAGCAATATTTTCGTAATATATGATGACTCACAAATTTATAGTCCTCAAAACTATGTATTTTCTCCAATCAAGATGGTCAAAAATGGAGTAAAAACACTTCTTACTAACAACTTACAAGAGTTCCATACAATTTTGTTGGATATAGAACAAAACTCTGTCGGCTTCCTTTCATTTTTATGAAATAGAACCCTCTTCCCGTAAGCTTTAAGATAAATTTTCATTACAAAGAAAGAATGGACATAGAACACTTTGTTACTGATCCAAAATGACAAAGTTAAAAATTTGATGGCTTTTATGCCTCACATTTTCAGTTAATTAAGTTTAGGAGATAGAACAAGTCATGGCGTTTCCAATGATACATGTATGCTCAACCCAATTTTGACAAGTGGAGTTGGAACACTGTAAGACTGAGTGCGCGAAGACGTGCCAGTGAATATTATCCTTTTAACATTAAGGACAAGAAAATATTTTTATGTTTTATAAAAGGGAGGACAGAAGCACAAAAAAGGCATTTATCACGCCTCAGACAAAAATGTTGGAATCTGATTGGTCAGATCATAGTCACATGACGCCGTGAAAAAAGCCGTATCAGGCTTGTAAATCCGTATCGGGCGAGTAGTGTATAATGACGTCGTGAATTGTATGATACTGAGACCCCCACACATACAGTTAGAGGTCTTCGACGTGATAAATTCGTTACACGGTTAGTTAGTGACCTGATACGGAAAAATACATGGTGTGAAAAGAAAACCCGTATCGGGCTCGGCTTTCGCCTCGCCCGATACGGGTTTTCTTTTCACACCATGTATTTTTCCGTATCAGGTCACTAACTAATCGTGTAACTAATAATCCCACCCATCCTACTTTGTTTTTAGGTACATTTTTAGACATAATAACTTTCACACTTTTTGGTTATATTACATTGATCAGATTCAGGATCACCGTAGTGTTAAGTATCCGAAACGTGCATGTCTGGTCCACTTTGCAAATTTATCTGTTCTTAAGACGTTTAACATTTGCAACACTTGGTGAGTGTCACTGCTGTTGAACAAGGAGTCCCCCGAGGGCATTGTAGCCATGTTAGATCAACATCGGTTGATCGTTTCTTCAACGCATTTAAAAGTATTTGAAATCAAAATTGGGAAAATTCTAAAACGTGGCTCCAGTAGCATCATATCCCTCCCATTCTGCTACATTTTGTCCGTATGTCGGTTTATTGTTCGACATGATAACTTTCACACTTTTTGGTCATATTACATTGTTTAGATTGAGGATCACTGGCGAGGATTAAGTATCCGATAGGTACATGTCTGGTCCATGCTGCAAGTTTATCTGTTCTTTAATGATGCTATTGCATTTTAAGACGTTTAACATTTGTACCACTTGGTGAGTGTCACTGTTGGTGGACCAGGAGTCCCCAAGGGCACATGTAGCCAATGTAGATCAACTTCAGTTGATAATTTTTTCAACGCATTCGATATTTTCTGAAATCTAAATTGTAAACTTTCTTAAACATGGCTCATTTAATATCCCACCCATCCTGCTATGTTTTTGGTATATTTTAGATATAATAACTTTTCTTCAACGTTTAATATTGGCACCACTTGGTGAGTGTCACTGCTGGCGGACCAGGAATCCCCGAGGGCACATGTAGCCAAGTTCGATCAATTTCGGATGGTCTTTTCTTCAAACGCATTCCAAAATTTTTGTTTACAAAATTGTCTTAAATTTCTGAAACCTGTGTCCTGTAGCATCATATCCAAACCATCTTGCTACATCTTTTGGTACATTTTGGACATAATTTTCACAGAATTGGCTGCATTTCATTGTTTGGATCGAGGATCACTGACGAGGGTTAAATACCCGAAACTTGCATGTCTGGTCCATGCTGAAAATTGATGTGCTTTTAAATGATACTAATTAATTTGAAGACGTTTAACATTGGTACCACTTGGTGAGTGTCACTACTGGTGGACCAGGACTCCCCGAGGGCACATGTAGCCAATGTAATCAATATCGGTTGGTCTTTTCTACAAACGCATTCGTAAATTTCTTTTTACAAAATTGTCTTAAATTTCTGAAACCTTGGTCCTTTAGCATAATATCCCAGCCATCTTGCTTCGTCTTTTGGTATATTTTGGACATGATTTTCTCAGATATTGGCTATATTTCATTGTTTCGATTGAGTATCACTGACGAGGGTTAAATACCTGAACGTGTCTGGTCCATGCAGTAAATTTATTTGCTTTTAAATGATGCTTATGAATTTGAAGACGTTTAACATTAGTACAACTTGGTGGGTGTCACTGCTGGTGAACCAGGAGTACCCGAGGGCAGATGTAGCCAAGTTCGATCATTTTCGGTTGGTCTTTTCTGCAAACGCATTCGAAAATTTCTGTTTACAAAATTTCTGAAACCTGGGTCCTGTAGCATCATATCCCAGCCATCTTGCTTCGTCTTTTGGTACATTTTGGACATAATTTCACAGATATTGGCTATATTTCATTGTTTCGATTGAGGATCACTGACGAGGGTTAAATACCTGAAACTTGCATGTCTGGTCCATGCTGTAAATTTATCTGCCTTTAAATGATGCTAATGAATTTGGAGACGTTTAACATGGGTACCACTTGGTGAGTGTCACTGCTGTTGGACCAGGACTCCCCGAGGGCACATGTAGCCAAGATTGATCAATATCGGTTGGTCTTTTCTACAAACGCATTCGTAAATTTCTTTTTACAAAATTGTCTTAAATTTCTGAAACCTTGGTCCTGTAGCATAATATCCCAGCCATCTTGCTTCGTCTTTTGGTACATTTTGGACATGATTTTCTCAGATATTGGCTATATTTCATTGTTTCGATTGAGGATCACTGGCGAGGGTTAAATACCCGAAATGTGCATGTCTGGTCCATGCAGTAAATTTATTTGCTTTAAAATGATGCTTATGAATTTGAAGACGTTTAACATTAGTACAACTTGGTGGGTGTCACTGCTGGTGAACCAGGAGTACCCGAGGGCAGATGTAGCCAAGTTCGATCATTTTCGGTTGGTCTTTTCTGCAAACGCATTCGAAAATTTCTGTTTACAAAATTTCTGAAACCTGGGTCCTGTAGCATCATATCCCAGCCATCTTGCTTCGTCTTTTGGTACATTTTGGACATAATTTCACAGATATTGGCTATATTTCATTGTTTCGATTGAGGATCACTGGCGAGGGTTAAATACCCGAAACTTGCATGTCTGGTCCATGCTGTAAATTTATCTGCCTTTAAATGATGCTAATGAATTTGAAGACGTTTAACATTTCAAACTTTTTGGTCATATCACATTGAACTTATCTATTTAGGTCTTATACTGATCTTATCTATTTAGGACTTGAAATCTCATTTTGAATACAGATTTTATATTGCCTATGGGCACATGATAAAGAACGTTATATATTTCTGTCGAGTCCAGACGTTTACTGTGCAGAGAGTGTTAGCCAATAGTACTGCATACCCAATCGCGTTGAAGGCAGGTTTACCATTCTAAGATGTAAGAGGGCGTAGACTTGTCTTTAATTTGATGAAAGAAGGTAAAATCAATTGTTATCAGCATAAACATGTATATAGATATGCCTGCATGACACAAGTCCTGAAAATAAATAAGTAATATCATAAGTGAAAGATCAGTAATGTCTCTGATTCGAACACTTTATCTGGTCAATAATATCCAAGGCTTTGAAATACCCCCAAAAACTGTGAAGATAGAAATATGTGTGTTGAAATCAATCACAATGTGATACCTTATTGGTACCCTAACGGATAACCTACAACACAACGTGAAAAACAATTATACCAATCACACACTATGTGGAATCTGTCATATTCTAACGGATGATGCAACAATAAACTCAGCCAGAGATGGTGGATAGATGCAGCGAAAAATAATCTTATTGTAATGTCGCATTTGACGAGATGAATCATTTGCTACCGGTTTAATCCTGGAAATAACTTACGTTAATGTTGATTGTGTAATCTGAAGTAAAGATTTTTGAGTTTTCCTATTTGTAAATCGTAAGCAGGGTCTCAAAAGCCACTGAGAGAAAAAAACGAAATACTCGAAATATTTCAAGTAATAAGGCCATTTCTTGTTTTTCTTCTGTTTTGTGTCCTTTTGTAATTGAAAAACCTAGCAGCCAGCCAGGAAAAAAAATAACAAACAAGCATATAAAAAACAACAATTTCATGATATGTTATGTACTTTAAGTACCATGTGAAATCTGACAGAAACTTGTTTCATTTTAATAGCAATTCTCTGTAACCATTTAAACAATTTCGGCACGCATGGTCTCCGATTTTCATGAAATTTCACACATAAGTAGGGACCAATGAAAAAAGGAAAATTTGACCAAAAAAAATAATTCTAGGTCATCTGGTTACCATGGCAACGACCTTTAAAGTTGTGACATTGGCAAAATTGAGCTAATTTGAAGCTCTATAATTTGGTCTATATGTGACATCAATGGAAGATTTTTTGTGCATCCTAAAGATTAGGACATAAAATTTTAAATAAGCTCACTAGCAGTGTCTGATATTGTAAAAAAGGCTGGTTACCATGACAACATAATTAGGTAATTTTGATAAATTGATTTCAAAATGCTGTTTGTATTTTCCAATTTTCCTTCTCTCGTGATGGGTATATGATAAGGAAATAGGATTTATTACATAAAATAAGTAAATTCAAGATAAACCCACTTGTTGCTATGTACATAAGTTACCTTGGCAACGGTAACTATGGTATTTAATATTTCTTATTTTGCAACAACAGAGTCATTTTAAGAAATTTTGCATCATGATGAACAGATAATAATTGTTGGGAAATATCCAACACAAAGAGCTCTTTCAAAAACCGTGAAAAAGTTATGGGGAACATATGTTAGCATGGCAACCATTTTTTATTATTTTCATAAAACAGTAATTACTAATCCCAGGAAGTTCAAATTCAATAACAATAAAGATCAAGTAAGCCTCTATCAAAATACAATAAAAAAGGTTCAAATAATTAATGGTTGCTATAGTAATTTGGCCATACATTATAAAAATCAGCATTTTTGTAGTTTTTCGAAGCCTTTTCCTCAAAAAACGAAACAGGCTTACACAATCTTTTTTACATATATGATAAAGCAAAGTCTAAACTTTATTTTAGATTTTAAAAAATTCAGATTACTTAACTTTTGATGCCCGTATCGAAGGACTCATAGTGGGCCTGAATGTAATTTTAAACAATCGTTCCCATAGCAACGGGCTATTTCCTGAATATTTTTCTAAAATTTTCTTTCGTGTAATGAAAGGTCTACTTGAATACATTTATTAATTTTCATAACTTTGAATGAAAATTCAATGATCTAGTAAAATAAGGACTCTAAATATTTTCCAAAATTGCTTTCATTTTTGCGATTTGAGGTCATGTTGCCATAGCAACGAACAAAAACTTTGTCCCAATATGTATGCTTATGTTTTATTTGCATAAAAAACTAAAAAAAAATGTTAGTAATTTATCGTTGAATTTTGAAAAAATGCCAAAATACTATTTTGATAGGGTACCAGTGTTGTTGCTATGGAAACATATAGATAGGAACATTAACCCAACATTATTATAACTTTACTTGAAAGAGCAATGATAGGGTACTGATAATTCATCAGTGTTTGTTTTAAATTATGCTGCATAAATTATGTATGTGACTTTAAAAACACCCAAAAATGTATTTTTTCAATATTCAAAGTCCGTTTCCATGGCAACCGGATGTGATATTAAGAAAATTTTTAACAAATTTTTACTTTTGGGTCAGACCCAACCTAATGTACACTTTTTATCAAAATCTGAGACATGCCGTGCCATGCGTCCTTCATAAAAGTGCAAATGCTTACAGAGAATAGCTATTAATATGAATAGACAACAAAAGAATGAATGTCTCGAATCATTAAAGTACTTTTACATTTTAACATGTAATATAAAGGATTAAACAATTTCTTTATAATTTTTGTACAGCGTATAATGAATTTGCAAAGATTTGATCATTTTAATTTTGTTTTGTTTAATGACTATGTGCTCAAAACGTACCAGCACGAGGATGCAAAACAGAAAGTAACAAAGAAATGGCCTAGGGACATTATAGACGAGATAATGAAATATTATCTACCTGTTGTACGTGACTATCTACTAACTTCAGTTGATGTCACTCCGCGATTCTGACATAATGACGTCATATCCACTAAGACGGACTCCTGGGTTCTAACCTACTTAAAAATAGCGGTATTACTACAGAAAAAGAGCGTATTTTGTTTCCTTCATTTTATTGTATTCTTCATCGGAATAGAGGAACTAATAAGCCAACAACATCTTTCCACGCCATCATGAAGCTTGGTCACATTGAGGAGGAAAAGGTAAGAACAATGACAACGTCGATTGATTATTTTATAATTTTTCTCACTCAGTTCTTTGGATCATCACTAGAATTTAAACCAGATTGGATACAATGAAAAGGGGATGATCTCCAGCATGACCACCCTGCACTCACCCAGAGAAACAAACCCACAAGAAAGTGACACATAAATGACATCATACAAAACTACAAACCACAAAAAAGACACACCAATATCCACTAGAACATCATACAAAACAATCGAATTTGACACACAGAAACATCAAACATTAATGACAACACATAAAAGCAGGAGGCCAAATGTGCACCGGGTGCCGACTTTGGACAGCCATCTGCTATTAGCAAATGGTGTGGTTATCAGGATTACGTGCGCAAAACTCTCCCACTTATCCGGATACACAGAGGTCTCCATAGACGCACAGTAGTTCTATAAACATAACATTCCCACTGTAAGGTGACATCACAAACAAGACTGTTAAATGCAGCGGCCTCTTGTAACACAAATTCTATGTAAATGGATTTAGAAAATTCTATGGAATGCGTATAACAGATTGTGCTCTGCTGGCTGAAGCGAGCTCAAGATCAATCACCTCAGAAGTCTGACCAGCTTTTGGATAGGAAATATGTGCACAAATATAACGACGTGACGTAACAATCTATGACATTATATGTGTCACTTGGAGTGCGAGACAAGAAAATCTCACACTGCAACGTAAATTCTTTTTCTTTTATCATTTATTAAGACATGAGTGAGAATATTCTTATCTCACCCAAATATTGTACATGCTGCAAATTTATCTGCATTTAAATGATGATATTGAATTTGAAGACGTTTAACATTTGAACCACACATTTGTGTCACTGATGGTGGAACAGGAGTCCCCGAGGGCACATGTAGCCAAGTTCGATCAACTTCGGTTGATCATCTGTCTATTCAAGCGCTTCGGAAATTTCTGTTATCAAAAATTCTTGAAATTTCTAAAACGTGGGTCCTGTAGCATCATATCCCACCCATCCTGCTACATTTTTTCGGTACACTTTTGGACATAATTTTCACACTATTTTGTCATATAACATTGTTTAGATTGAGGATCACTGACGAGGGATAAGTACCCGAAACGTCCGCTCACCAGTTTCGACGTTGGGTCGAAAACCAACGTTATCATGGGAAAACGCAATGTTATCTGAGAATCATTACAAATGCATACAGAAATAAAGCTGTATGTCAATCAATTCTGCATGATGAGTGCTTTATTACAATACCAAAGTTGCACATAAAATAATATGCATTGAGTATCAATGGGCTGGTTGAAATATCGAAAAATGACCCAAAAAAGTCATGAAAAAACTGCAATATTACCCATATTCAGACATTCATAAATTTTCCCTGGAAAAATTTCACACATGACACCTACATTTCTTCAATCACACATCTTCAAATGCTGACATGTGAAATTTCATGAATTTCCAACACATGTAACTCAAATAATCTAAATCGACATGTGACTTACCTCTTTCACTTTCACAAAACTAGTGACACAGTTACGTACATCCATACAGTCTATGGACAATTCAATCTTAATATCTTCGCATAGGAATCAAATTTTTCTGATGGTTTTACAGAGAGAAAACCCGGTCTTACAATCTCAGCAATTTACCTCAATCACTTTTTAATATTAACCTACTTGTACTCTGAGTTTTGTTAGCAGACCCTTTATATTTCAGTATCTCCACCCTGGACATTTTAAATACGAAACTATCAAACTGGTGAGCGGACCCTAATTACGCAAGAAAATAAAATTTACGGAAACTGAGTACATCCAGCACGATCTCTGAGAATTTCTGAACATAACAGTTTTTATTTCATCAAAATCCATCACACGTAACTCATTCTATAGATGGAAATGTCTGGCATGCGAATACAGCAACACAACGTCATTAAAGCTTCATGACGTCATTGTCGTCATTCTCAAATTTTCATCATGACCTGTTATTCAACATGCTGTTATGCTTTGTTATTTCCAAATTGAACATTTGTGAAGTCTTTGAAGAAATATCACATCTAGGCAACTAAGGGTAATAAGTATCAGCAGTTTTAGAATATCTGGACAAGAGTTATGTCCCCTTCTTACCCTCTTTTTGTCCACTCGTTCTTTCAAAGACTCTTTAAGAAGTCAGGTCTTTATCTTCCATAATGGTTATTTTCCTCATAATTTGTATCAAGCAGAACTACAAACACTTGCCATAATAGTTTGTGGACAAGGGGGAGACAACTCTCTCAAAATAAAATGCTATATGAGATATGTATCTCAGCAATGAAATGGACAAAAAAAGCAACCAAATTTCAACATTTCCTGCTCACACGTTATTTTTCATTTCTTGTACAACATGAATCTATACTAATATATAATATACACACCAAATTATTGGAATTAAAATGCAATAATGAAAAATATAAAGTCAAGTGTCTTTTAAGTACAAAAAGTTCATCAAACTTTTACCTGGAAAAAAATCATCACAAACGTCGCTATGCTATGACGTCATGACGTCACAGACCAGCTACAGCAACATCATGGCTGCAGGAAAGAAAACATGGCATAAAAAGAAACACCAAGGAAGATTTAAAAAAGGACATAATTCCTGGACCTTTAGGAAAAAGGTGAGACATGAGGAATTTAATTCTAAAAGTACAGCAGTTGCATTAAATCAACAAGAAATTACTCACCAGGTCACTTCAGTTGTGGATGGAAAATATGTTAAATCAGTCAAGAAAATTGGGTGCAGCTACATCGTGTCAATGGGACTTTCAAAGTCTGTGCCTGCTCCTTGCTTCAGCCCACAAAGTTCCACATTAGAAACAACTGATTCTTCTTCTTCTTCTTCTTCTTCATCATCATCATCTTCTTCTTCTTCCTTCTCTGCATCTGGGATGTCATTTAATCAAGGCAACACTGAAGATTCCCACAAAACAGAAGGCTCAACTGTTCTTCCAGAAATTGTTCGGCCATCAATCACTGATCTTTATCGACATCAAAATGGAGCTGCTGAACTTCTGACCCAAACCAAACTCAGACCTAAAAAAGAAACGAAACGAAGAAGAACAGAAACAACATTTCATGAGCAGGAAAATGTCATCATCCAAATGCAAAAAAAAATGACAATACTTTTTCGGTCCTTTTCTCAACATTTTAAAAGCCCTTGTCAAAATCCTGAACCTGAAATTATCATAAGCTCTCGTAAAGGTCTTTCTATTGAATGTTTATGCATTTGTTCAAACTGTAATTTTGAGTCAAAACAAGTGAAAATGTATGAAGAATGCAAGGTAGGATCCAGAGGTCCAGCTTCTGGCTCTATTAACGAGGGCCTGGTCATGGCTGCCGTTAAGACAAAAACCGGACCAACGGACCTGTCTTGCATTCTTGCATGCATGAATGTACAACCACTGAGTGAAAAAAAACATGTACAGTAAACTGAATAGGATATGTGATAAGATGACGAGCATAAACAATGACAGTCTAATTAAACACCAACATTTCGTTAGGGAATTTCAGGCGTCCAGTGGTTGCGACAATGCGGTGGCTGTAGAGACAGATACGTCATTCAACAATCGTATACAAGCTGGATATGAAGCCGGGACAATGTCCTTCAGCCCCATGTTGGAGCAGACCACTGGGTTCAATTTACCAATATCTGCAGTCATATACAGTAAAATATGTAGCAATTCACATTGTTCACACAATACAAGTAACTGCACGAGGAATTACCCAACTGAGGAAAAATGTTTAAAAGGTCAAGTTGGTTGACTTACCAGTGTTTTCAAAAGACAAAGACGCATTCATGCAAAAATTATCTTTTTGTATAAGAGTGCGTGCGAGACTTGAGCTCAGCCGGGTGCACAGACTTTTTGGTCAAAGGCAATTTGTTGTTCGAGCCAACAGAGCAATTTCGAACATATTGGCCTGTCTAAGCGGAAATCATTCTGCATGTCGTACCAAGTCGGTTGCTTGCATGGCAGGTCATCCATCATATTGTACATCACATTTACCTCTAGGTCAGCATCTCTCACTGTCGGAGACAGACAACGAGAGTTTGCAAAGAGAAATCTGTCGCACCCTTAGTCCCGCAATTCTAGGAAAATTGAAAACTCTCCGAACTAAGAACCGGTCTAAAGTTATGCATCGACGTGTATTTTCGTATGCCCCGAAAAACACGGAGTGGAGTCGAAATTTCACTGCTCTTTGCCATTCCGCTATGCACTCAAGTGTGTATGGTACCGGTAGATCTGCCATCATACTGTCAGAAAATCTAAATATTTAAAACTCATCTGACTATCCATTTCGATACACAATGAATAAACGCGATTTGCGTACTGTATATGATGCTAAGAGGACATCGACCCTTCAGTTCAAAAGAAAAAGATATTATACAAGAAAACGAAGATCCAAGAGAAATATTCAACAGCCATGTCAAACATAATAATACATGTTATAATGAAAACAGAATACATATATAATAAGCATTTCAAACAAACATTAACTCAGAACAAGCTAAACATGCCTCACCTTATCCTATCCTATTCAAATATACAATTTGGATAACTGTTGTGCCCACGGCAGCGTGCATTTGCGTAACAATAATTTCGTGCATTATTTACTATTTGAGTCTCATAAGACAAATGAGAAGTTTTAATACAAAGTTTGTCATGACATAAATGACTAACATGCATCTTATGAGAAAGTACACCATCGTTTGAATTAATATAATATGCAAGGCGATGAACTGTCAGGGTCACTCGACGACCTCTGAAAACTTGCCGTATTATGCCATAGCCATCTTTATTCTGGCACCCTTTCCACAAGATACAATCACCACATGGTTTACTCTTTTTCTTAAGTTTTTGTCGAAAACTTTCAATCTCGACAGATGATAAATCAGTCGAAAAGACCACAGACATCCTTGTCGCAAATGCACCAATGTATTGTACTAGAACTATATGTACGGCACAATTATGACAATGTTCAGAATGTATGTATATGTTTACCAAATTGTATATTAAATCAAAGATTTTGCTGAAAAAAGAAACACCAAATTGAATATAAAAATCATAATTTGCATCAAACATGTTGTCTTTCACTTATTTTAGAGTTTTCGGATAACCCTCTTTATGAACTGTACTGCTATATGGGTCCGCTCACCAGTTTCGACGTTGGGTCGAAAACCAACGTTATCATGGGAAAACACAATGTTATCTGAGGATCATTACAAATGCATACAGAAATAAAGCTGTATGTCAATCAATTCTGCATGATGAGTGCTTTATTACAATACCAAAGTTGCCCATAAAATAAAATCAATGGACTGGTTGAAATATCGAAAAATGACCCAAAAAGTCAAGAAAAAACTGCAATATTACCCATATTCAGACATTCATAAAATTTTCCCTGGAAAAATTTCACACATGACACCTACATTTCTTCAATCATCACATCTTCAATTGCTGACATGTGAAATTTCATGAATTTCCAACATATGTAACTCAAATAATCTAAATCGACATGTGACTTACCTCTTTTACTTTCACAAAACTAGTGACACTGTTTCGTACATCCATACAGTCTATGGACAATTCAATCTTAATATCTTCGCATAGGAATCAAATTTTTCTGATGGTTTTACAGAGAGAAAACCTGGTCTTACAATCTCAGCAATTTACCTCAATCACTTTTTAATATTTACCTACTTGTACACTGAGTTTTGTTAGCAGACTCTTTATATTTCAGTATCTCCACCCTGGACATTTCAAATACGAAACTATCAAACTGGTGAGCGGACCCCTGGTCCATGCTGCAAATCTGCTTTGAAATGATGCTATTGAATTTGAAGACGTTTAACATTTGAACACTTGGTGAGTGTCACTGCTGGTGGACTAGGAGTCCCCGAGGGCACATGTAGCCAATTTCGATCTTCTGAAATGGAAGTAACCGGGTGTGACAATTTTCTACCGAATTGAAGCGACGGGTGTTGCATGCAAGCAGGAGTCATGGGAGTTCGCTTCAGTTCATGTGGTGGAGGTCTTTTTGTTTATTTGTGTAATATTCGAAACACTTGTCTGGTGCAGAAAAAAATTGGTTTAAAATTTTCTTCATGAAAGTATAGAATTGGAACACTTCAGTATTATTTGTTTGCTTTGGTTCTTGTTTTATCCTAACTTTTGTATGCCCTCGGTTTATGATTATCTGAATTATCGATTTGTACTGTGTATGGAGATATGGTCATTTTCCATATTTGTCATTTGGTCCTTTTACGTTTCGAATTTATTTTTTTAAAATGCTTTTAATTTACGTTCTTTCTAAAGTAAATTAATCAGGATACTGTGTACAGAGTGAATTGACAATAATTTTTTTTTTTTTTTTTTTTTTTGATAATCAACATTTGATATTTGATGTAAAATATAATTCAATTTTTGGAATGGCTCGTGCGATGAAATTGTTATGAACATCTTAATACATTTTTTTCTGATCCTATTTTAGTAGCAATCACACGTAAGATTAAATTCATGAAAAGGGGGTAATTAACGTCTGTGTTTTTTTTTAATAAATCACTGATGAAGTCTAATATAATTTTTGTTCCTATTAGGATTTTGACTTTTCGTGTTTTGGATTCATTCTAAATTAAAAAGGACTTCTTTGAAATGTCAACAGATTTCCTTTTGTCAAAATTTGATTTTCGATACGTATGTTTTTTCTCTTTACGAAATGACATAGACGATTAATTGATAAAAAAATCAAAATCCCTAATATCACTTTTTTCGTAATTTAATAAGGGAAAAGTCATATTTGCTTCTTATGAAAAAAAACTTAATTATTGCGACAAAAGTAATTTTTAGAATAGCCATTTCTCCTTTGTTACGCGCTTGCTTCTTTGAAATATGATATGTGTGCGAGCAGGCGTGTATGAAGGCTAGATGCCCTAGGAAAGAGTGTATCGGAAAGTATTATCGAAGTCGATTGGACATGTTACCAAATAGCCAATTGGATAAAAGTTAACTGGTTTATTTTTCTAATTTTTACTAGATTGACAAACTTTATGTCGGATTGTATCATCAATTGTGTTAGCAAACTGTCTCCCACATAATAACTACTCGCCAAAGTATAAACGGCTGACAATAAATGGAACACCTATGTTTCCTTTTTAGGCAAAAACGAAGGTGTTAAGATTAAAAGCAAAACTGATTTTCTTCAATCAATGATGCCTGTTCTTTATGGAACTCAAATGGTTTTTTGCTACTATTCTAGGAAATACATTATTTTTGGTGTTTTGTACAGGCCGTTGTCCATCGGTTACGGATACTACATGTAGTATATAACACATTAAAAGAAACACCAAACATTAGAAAGACTTACGTTTTGTAGTAATTATATCATGAACACATTAATTAACTATAATGTCATTCTTATTTCTGGCAGAAAAAAAAAATTATATAAGAACTAGATGTCATAATCACCGAAATCCGAATTTTCCCAAAAATCTTAAATTTTCAAACTTCATATTGCAATTAAATCAAAACCTAATGTTCTTGTTATCTAAAGTAAAAAAGTCAATCAATCAATTTTACATGGGTATATATTAAGTTTGAGTCAATAAAGTTATAGATCATTATCCATTTTATTAGGTTATTGAAACTACAAAATGTGAAATTTAATGATACTAAAGAGAAATATTAAGGTTGACCAAAACCATTTCGTACCATGACCAACTCGTACCATAAATTCTACCAACTCGTACCATGGTAATTTCAATGGAAACTGAGGAGCTTCTTTAATTTTTGTCTAGCGCAACCTCAGTTTCAAATGCGTCCTTCATAAAGTGTGTGGGAAAAATCGGCGGTCCAGAGCTCGTTGTATATCTTATGATTATCGGTGTATTTTCCATTGCCAGTCCAAAAATAATGCATGTGCATTGAGATGAAACATACATCTGTTGATTCCTACCCGAAAATGTGAAAAATAATCCATTTAAACCATGATTCTGCCGTGTTTTATCTACCGATAGTACTTTCTGCAGTCTCCGCCATGATTCTACTATATTTGTACCACGTGATCAGCATTTGAGGCCCCATAAGGGTTAATACCTATGTTTTTAAGTAATCAGCTGTTTCAGGCGGTAAATACGATTTTAATCATTGTTTTATTTTTTCTGTTTAATCTTTATTTTTTTAAGCAGAATGGAAATAATTTTAGGTGAAATGAAGAAAGAATAAATCATATCATTTAATTAAGAGAAAAAAGGGGGGATTATTTCTTGTGCTATTTTCCACAGCTTAAAATGGGAATTTAATTAAAATGATTCTATGTTATAATATTTTTTTTTTGTTTTCTTTTAATATAGATTATTGATCGACTTTCTATGGTGTATTCCTTCAACACCGATGAAAAGGAAAGAAAGAAATAAGGGGGGTGTTTTTTATTCATTCTGAAACGGGGATTAGTGACCTTTTTTTCATAGATTCAACTCCCTATGCGTTTTTTGGTTTTTGTTTGTTTGTTTGGTTTTTTTTTTTTTTTTTTTTTTTTTTTTTTTTTTTTTTTTGCTGGTTTTTCTTTTTGGTTGTTGTTTTTTGTTTTATTTGATTGATGAAAAGAAAGAAAAAAGGGGGGATTTTTTTTTATTCATTCTGAAACGGGGATTGGTTTTAAACAAAAATTTCTTAGAAAGTCGATCAATAATCTATATTAAAAGAAAATTTAAAAAAATTATTATAACATAGAATCATTTTAATTAAATTCCCTTTTTAAGCTGTAAAAAAAATAGCACAAGAAATAATCCCCCCCCCTTTTTTTTCTCTTAATTAAATGATATGAATTATTCTTTCTTCATTTCACCTAAAATGATTTCCATTCTGCTAAAAAAAATTAAAAGATTAAACAGAATAAATAAAACAATGATTAAAATCGTATTTACCGCCTGAAACAGCTGATTACTTAAAAACATAGGTATTAACCCTTGTGGGGCCTCAAAATGCTGATCACGTTGTACAAATATAGTAGAATCATGGCGGAGACTGCAGAAAGTACTATCGGTAAATAAAACACGGCAGAATCATGGTTTAAATGGATTATTTTTCACATTTTCGGGTAGGAATCAACAGATGTATGTTTCATCTCAATGCACATGCATTATTTTTGACTGGCACTGGAAAATACACCGATAATCATAAGATATACAACGAGCTCTGGACCGCCGATTTTTCCCACACACTTTATGAAGGACGCATTTGAAACTGAGGTTGCGCTAGACAAAAATTAAAGAAGCTCCTCAGTTTCCATTGAAATTAGTACCATGGTAACAATTATCGTACCATTGCCAACTCGTACCATGGTACCAATACTCGTACCATAAAGTCGTACCATGCATAAATTCGTGCAATCCATAAAGTCGTACCATGGTACCAATACTCGTACCATAAACTCGTACCATGCATAATTTCCCACCCCTACCAACTCGTAGTATGGTACTCAGTAAATTGTATTCTGTAAACTCGTACTTGAAATAACTTTTTTCGGACCTTGACAAATTTTTGCATTAATTTTTATTGATTAAGCGCTACCAGACATGCATGTTTCGAATATCTAATCCGCATTAGTGGAAACTTATCATACACTGTAAAGAGTTCAACTAGTAATTCATAGTTTATTCATAAGATGTTGTATATATACGCTACATCGATGGGTGATTCGAGTTGGCTATGATTCAAGTAAATGTTAATGGGTACGAGATTCTGGGTTATTCGAGTTGGTTATGATAAGAGTTCATGTCAATGGGTATGAGATTATGTGTGGTACAAGTTGGTTATGATTCGAGTAAATGTTAATGGGTACGAGATTCTAGGTGATTCGAGTTTGTTATGATATTAATGTCAATGGGTACGAGATTATATGTGGTACAAGTTGGTTATGATTCGAGTAAATGTTAGTGGGTACGAGATTCTAGGTGATTCGAGTTGGTTATGATATTAATGGCAATGGGTACGAGATTATGTGGTAAAAGTTGGTTATGACTGAGCAAATGTCAATGGGTACGAAATTCTGTGTGGTACGAGTTGGTTATGTTACGAGTATGTTATGGTACGAGTTGGAATAAATTTGGGTACGATTTGTACCCATGAATTCGCAATGGGTACGAAATGACTTTTTATTTTGGTACGAGTTGGTCATGGTACGAAATGGTTATGGTACGAGTTGGTAAATTTTGGGTACGAAGTGACCAAGGTACGAGTTGGTTATGGTACGAAGTGACCATAAACCTATCTGGATAGCTTTCAAAATGTGACTTTGTGGAAACAGTAATTTTGTGGACAATATTTGACCGCTTCTTGCATTTCTATTTTAGTTTTAATGCCTCCTGTCTTTTGATAAACATAATTTTGTAGCGTCCGTCACCATTTCATATGGCATGTGTGTCACCCTTATTATTGGACTAGTATGGAAGTGTATCATATTTGATGTATATATGCGGTAGTACTGAAAAGTACTCTCTAAGTCTTAATGAAGAAATAGGTAATTTGAGTAAAACAAGAAATGTTTGTCCAATATTGTGTTTCAATTAAGTACATTTTCGTATAACATGACACAAATTTGTGTCATTTTACATAAAAAAAATTCATGCCTAATTGATGGAATGTCATTAAATAATCTAGTATGTCACATATCAAGAAGTTTTCAAGTCTACTGTAGTGTTCAGATTTAACTTGAAATGGCTGTTGGTGTCATCATTTTGTATTGTAGTATTTGGTTACGGACACTACATGTAATGAGGCCTCAAAGAAGTTATATGCAAGTCATACAAAGTCTGAAACATCACAGAATGTACATAAAGCAGTTTATTTAACATTTCTAGATAAGATCTTCTAAATTTTCCCTTTCATTTATATGCTGACTAAAAACACTAGAATATTGCCTTTTATAATGGTGATAATTCATGTTTTCGAAATGACATCATCAAAGTTTTCCGGACCTTAAGGCCCCTTTTTGGATCGTATATGTATCCATTGATTATAAAGAATCAGGGTCATTAATGCACCCGAAGAAATTTAACATTTTATGAGTGATAATAATTATGAAAATATCATCAGAATTCATGTACATAATGCCGAAGGGTTCCAACTCTATACCTTCTTGAAGAAAATTCCAAACCAATTTCCATGCACCAGACACGTGTTTCGAATATCAGATTCTGATTAGTGATGCTTCCAGCGGAGCCACCAAAAATAATTTCAGTAGCGATTTACATTTACATTACAGAGAGTACGCGGCTCCAAATTTCCTGCAGGGTCGATTCCAGTGGCATATCCAAATAAAATCTATGTTCAAAATAGCATTGGAGGGATGGTGCTAAGATGTTAAACTCCTTTAATTTCGATGATATTTATCGGTAAAATGGCTAGTTTCCGAAATAACAAAAAGATATATGATGTCACATTGATACTGTCTTTCATGTGACAGAGCTGGAAAGAAGTAATTTATACACTTGACAAACATCAGGTCACGGGGAACGATTTTAACTGCTCCACACCACTGCAACGTGAAATAAGTGTTTATATTAATCATGTGGAAGGATTCCAACTCTTAACCTTCTTGAAGAAAATTCCAAACCAATTTCTATGCACCAGACACGTGTTTCGAATATTAAACTCTCATCAGTGATGCTTCCAGCGGAGCCATCAAAAATAATTTCAGTAGCGCCCTCTTTAATCTTTTGAAGTTAGATTTGTACATTTACGTACAGAGAGTGCGCGGCTTCAGATTTCCTGTAATGTCTATAAAGTAAAGAGGGGTAACTGAAATATCCGGATAAACCGTCATCGCCATCGGCTCTGAATACTACTTCAATACACATTTGCATGAAAGAGGCAGGACAAATCCTCACATGACCAAAACTCGATCGTATCAGCGTATGAAATGAATTCGTTACTTGTTTCTGTTTTTGTATATTTTTTCACTGTATATTGGATCGATGGAATTACACACAATATATTTATCTATAATCTTATTTAGACCGGAATCTACTCAAAACAAGGCTAGTGGGTTTTATATATCGTTTTGATCAAAACAGTATTTTCCTTAAGACTGTATCTATAATCAAATAATCCAATAGCATGAAATAATTACTATGTGTTCTATGATAATATTTTCTCGCATTTATTCAATGATTAGATGTAATATGTTGCCGCTATTTTTGTAATTTTTTTTTTTTTTTTTTGGTATGACAATATTTTCCATGTGTTGACGCTTTTTTGTATGTTTTATTGTTTCTTTTCTGAACAAGTTTTACATGTTTTTATTTTTCTAAAGAATGAGTGATTGGAATATGCATAAAAAAGCTCATCTTTCCGTTTTTCCGAAGTTTTCGTGATTTACAAAACCTTATACGCTGAAACCCACCTGACGGCTTGAGAACAGCCCCCCCCCCCCCCTCCCCCACACGAAAAAATTTCAGACCCGCCCAATTGTTGGATTTGAGATTTGAAACTAACTAGCTAAAGTTCAATTGAGGTCTTGGTAAGATTAAAAGGAGTCGGGAAAACTTGTACAGTACTATTTTAACTAGAATTCATGAAAATTTTTCCCAATCCTATGTCATGTTATTATGAAATAAACTATGTTTAAGCTTAACTAAACAATTAATTTTGTCTTTCTTTGATTTATTTAAAAGATATAAAATTGATTTTACATGAAATCTTATTTATGTCAAGAGAGCAAGAACAGAATATTTTAGAAGATCTTTCATCATTTCGGGTTCATGGAACTCTTTACCTGATTTTATTAGAAACTCTACAACATTGTCATCTTTTAAAAACGGGTATCTGAAGCATTACTTTGACTCTTGAATTACTGTATTGATGTTGTTTTACAGGTATGTATTTTTGTAAATGAACTGTGATATTTAGTTTTTATTTCATTAAGGTAATATAATGGACTTAATTTTCTTCATATGTACATAGTTTTAAGACGGGACAACATTGTAAACTAGTTCATTTTGTAGCTAAATGTGCTATCCTGTATAAATAAAGGAAATAAAAAAATAAATAAATAAAATTTTCAAAGTTTACAATAAAATATTGGATAAGGACACTACACAATTTTGTAATGTTCGTAACCAAATGTGGTTTCATATTTGAGAATTCAAGAAGAAATTCATCTAAGGAAGACTTGAATTTAGTGATATATGAATTTCCTGTCCATATGTCAAATATGAAACATGAAAATAAGCTGTTGTGAAAATAAGATACAGTTAAAAATATTGGTACGTACTTTACAGATTTGTTCTCTTTCATTTTTGTGACCAAAATGATTCATTAAAAATAATCCATTTAAGCAATCAATTCAGACATCTTTCCATAAATACACTAGACTCTTTTTTAGCATTTCAGTACAATTTCATGTAAAATGAAGTGTTATCAAGGCTACATTCGGCAAAGCATTTTTATTGTAAAATACATAACGATGGAAAGCATTTACATTTAAGTATATATTTTGTCTTATTTTCTATCAATCTTTACAAATTTGGTATCAAAATGTTAGTAATAACTTTCTCAATCTTTTAAAAAGAATATTATTCATTCTTAATGAAAGATTAACTTAAAAATATTAGAATTTTGCAAAATCAAAGTGAAACAGTATAACACTGAAAAAGGGCTTGATTTTGGATAATTTAATAGTAAATATTCTGGTGACACGAGGGCTGGTTGCAGAATCTTGGTAGCGATAACCTTGGCTGGTGGCAGTAGTTGGTGGCACCCTTACTTTACCAGCAATAGCGGAAATTATTCCTACTAATTAGAGGGAACAAGTTTTTTTTAAAAGGAGAGCAGAAAACAAATAACAGTGAATTCTTCACTTACGGTGTGTGCAAAGTAGACCGTGTTCATATGGACGTCTTATGAACAACTCTGTTTTACGATTGTTACCGTGGAGTTGCGGTATGAGCGGTCTGCTTTGTATGCTAGGCGAAGCCGCCGTAAGGAGTTTACCGACTTTATATATAACATCTGCACATATTTGGGATTCATCTGGTCGATAAAGGACAGGGTCCTCCGCCTCGGATGAGCCCAAGTGCAATCAAATTCAAATAACGTAAAATTGATTTGAAATTCTTCTTCAGATAGGTATAAAGTTGGAACACTTCCGGATTATTAGATAAACACCTATTTCCTGTTGCAGTCTGGAGCAGTTAAACTCGTTCCCCATGACATGGATGTTTGTCAAGTATATTAATTACTTCTTTCCAACTCTGTCGCCTGAAAGAAGCTTTGTTTTGGAACTTCATCAACTTGACGGCATACATTGTATTTGGCTATTTCGGAAACTTGCCATTTTATTCAAAACTACCATCGAAATTAAAGTAGATTAGCATTAGCATCATCCCTCCAATGCCATTTTGAACATAGATTTTATTTGCATATGCTACTGAATCGACCCTACAGGAAATTTGCAACCCCGAACTTTCTGCAAATTGCACAAATTTAATTTCGAAACATATAACCAGAGGGCGCTGTAAAAAAAAGAATATTAGCAGTATCTAAAAATCACTTTAGATGGAAGCATCACTGATAAGGATTTAATGTCCGAAACACGTGTCTGGTGCATATTGAATAGGTTTAAAAATTTCTTCAATATCCGAAACACGTGTCTGGTGCATAATAAATTGGTTTGAAATTCCTTCGGGAAGGTATAGAGTTGGAACACTTCCGTAGGTGACATTCAACAATCAGGCTTATTAACAATTAGAAACAATAAAATAATCGCACATACAAGATAAAAATGAACTAATACACCCTGCAAAGGAGAAAAAGTTCATCCCCAATGAAGAAAAGATCCAGTTGCTCTAAGACAGTAAGCATATATCTCCTGTTTGGTAACAACACATGTAACTTTGGTCGTGGAGAATATTCAAAATAGGTTAAATTGTCAACTACAGTGTTTTATCACCCCTCCTACTAATTTCAGCCAATGACGTCCCAGTATGACGGTCACGTGGTGTCCTACCTTGACGCTGAGGTAGGTCACTAATTTTTTTTCAACGTCAAAAATTACAAATAAAAAGTTACAAAATGGTTTTCGGCGTGATAAATTCGTTATAGGGCTAGTTTCCGTCATACTTCCTACTCAGGGTTAATTTCCGTCATACTTCCTACTCAAAAGTAGGTGTATAAATTTACACATCTACTTTGATTAGGACGTATGATAGGAACTAACCCTATCACTAATATTTGGATGGTTCCTAGCTACATTGTAAACATCTTTCAACATTGAAAATAAGAAAATATTATCATGTTTTATAAATGCAAGGACAAGAATCTTAACTAAATCGATACTGATCTTATTAAATAACAAATTCATCGAGGCATCCAAAAACATTCCAAACCCTTCATTATATTGCGAAATTATAGATTTCAAACAGTCAACGGGCACTTTATAAGAATTAGTATCATGCATGCCTATAGGCTTCAGACGTTTTATGTTACAGAGTGTGAGCCAATAGAATTGTATATTAGATCACATTAAAGACAGAAATGTCATTCTAAGATTTAAAGGGCGTATACCCGCTTTTATTTGGTATTAACACATTTGATTAAACAAAGGAAAAATCAATTTTCATGAACATATACATATATGTATTTATATAAATGAGGATTACTCAAGTTAGGGCTTATCAGAAGTAATACCATAAGTAAAAGATGATTGTCTGGTTTCTAATTCGAACAATTTATTTGGTCAATATTATTCAAGGCTTTCAAATTTCCAAAAAATGTAAAGAGAGAAATATGTGTGTTAAAAGCAAGAACACTGTGATACCTTACTGTTACTGTGATGAATTATGTATTTACTACAATGATTGCTGTAAAGAAAACTTACAAAATTACGATAAAAACAATTATAATTATACCACACAAACACTGGGTGAGACCTGTCATATTCTCACTAATGATGTAACAACAATCTCCGCCAGAGTTGGTGCGTACATGGTGGACAGTTGCAGCGAAACAGAATCTCATTGTAATGTCACGTTTGAAGATTTGCAGAAATTCCTACCAGTTTCAAGCGGGAACAAGACCTACGTTAATGCTGACTGTGCAATCTGTAACAATGACTTTGAGTTTTCCTATTGGGACATTGCATTCAGCGTCTCGGAGGACACCGAGGAAAAAGTGAAAAGTGGGAATATTTCAAGTGATAAAGACATTGTAGATGATATCATGAAAGATAATTTCGCGGATGTGCGGTACTATCTTCACCCTCCGGCTGATATTACATCACGATTCTGCCCTTATGACGTCATATATGATGAGACGGACTCCCAGGCTCTTACCCACTTAAATATAGTGGGATGCGACATGAAGTTGTATAAAAACTTTGAAATTTGTTATGAAAAAGGTTGCTGCAGACAAAAAAAAAGCCTATTGCCCCGGATATTTCTTTGAATTCCTCATTGGAAAAGGAGACTTAAAAAACCCAACAAAATCCTTCCACGCCCTCATGAAGTTTGATCACATAAATGAGGAAAAGGTAATTACACTCTGATGATTTTATATGAACAAAATCAAGCTTTGAATAAAATTTAAATTATTTGATTACCATCAAAAGATATAAAGAATATTGATAAATAATATTAAATCTAGATTGGCATTGAAATTCAATCGAATTAAGAAAAACAAGATATTTTCACAGTGTATGTCGTATTGAAAAGGGAAGTATCATCAGCAAGACCATCCTGCACTCACCAAGCAAAACAAATCCACAAGAAAATGACGCATAAATGACATCAGACAAAACAACAAACCGCAAAAAGAAACAACGATATTCACTTGAAGGTCATACAAAACAATCGAAACAGACGTACAGAAATATCAAACAATAATGACAACACATAAAAGGAAGGAAACCAATGTGCAGCCGGCTCCGGTTCTATTCGGAAATGGTGTGGTTATCCGAATTACATGTGCACAACCCTCCCACTTATCCGGATACACAGAGGTCTCTAAAGACGCACAATTGTTGTATAAACATAAAACCTCTCACTTCAAGGTGACATAACAAACGAGATAATTCAACACAGCAGCCTCTTGTAACTCAGATTCCATGTAAACGGATCTAAAATATTCAATGACATGCTTGTAGCAGTCTGTGCTCTGCTGGCTGAAGCGAGCTCAAGATCTGTTACCCGAGAAATCTGACCAACTTTCAGATAGGACAGAGAATCAGGATCCGGTATTCTTTGACAAGATTTAAACAAGGCCCGTCATGGAATCCCGTCGCCACGGTTGGCTAGTGTGCGACGTTGGGAAAGACACAGGTACAAAACTATAGATTGTCCAGTACCATGCCAAGTGTTTTTGTTTTTGTTTTTGTTTTTTGTTTTTGTTTTTTGTTTTGGGGGGGGGGGGGGGGGTGTATGACTTTAGGATCATATCCTCGGTAACACAGGCGACCGACTATTTTCTTACATTTGTGGTTGAAGTTAGATCTGCCTTCGATCCTCCTGATTTTGTTAGGTCACCGTAAAATGAAGGCAATGAATTGCCATTGATACATACTCTGATGCTGGAGTTTTCCCAAATTTTAAACAAAGTTAAGAATAATTATTGTAAAATTTCAAAAAAAGATTTTATAAGTTCATGATATCCAAATCAATGACAGATAAGCTTTTTTGTAATTTGTTCATCTTTATCATGGAAAACCGAAACAATGGAGCAAGCTCTAGCGTTTCTAATGAGCTGAGAGATGTAAATACCGTACGATGGCAATCTATTGAGTAATGTCAATGAGTGATTATACATGCGCTGAAGGTAGGTTGTAAGTTTCCCTGGAATTTACCGAAAATGCCAATTTACCGTAAGGAAACTTATAATCAGAATTGTTAATGGAGAGTTCATACTAATGTATTTGTCAAAAGGGATTATTTGGATTCAACATAGTGAACTCTCCTTGGCTTGACGGGGATGTTCCAAGGCTACCGTCATACATGCAGTATTTAGATCTCAACTCACCTGGTACGCTAATGTTATTGATTTTCGCAGCAGAAGTTTACACGTTACCAAAAACTTTTAGGTCAAGGTTTCGGTTTTTATAAAATAGTTTAAATTTTCTGGAGATTTTACAAGAACTACTCTCAGATTATTTTGAAATTCGGACCTATTCATGCAACATGCAATATTACTTTCGGAATCTCATAACCTGACTTTTATAGTATCATGATAATGAAAATTAGAAGGATCAAGGGTGGACAAAAGTTCCATCGAAAATGCGTCAGATTCATCAAACGCTTTTTTGTACCGTGGATTTTTTATCCTGCGGTCACCAAACGGTCAGTTTCTGTAGGGTTTTGCTGTGGGTGCTGCAACCTGGTGTTGTTGGAGATCCCCTCCTTTGTTCGGTATGGTACTTGGCCTATATACAGCCTGGTACCAGCGCATTCGTAATATTTTGGACTCTGACTGTGACGACAGGACTCCATGACGGACCCTGTCCATCACCTCTAAAGAGAAGACAGGGCCCTCTCTGAATGTCGGTCGGACGTCTCGGTTGATAACATTTACAACCTCGTTCCAGCCGTAAAACATAAAAATAAAGATTTATATCACAGCATTAAGTGACTTTAATGTGATAAATGTGTTATTAAATGATTGTTCAAAATGGACAAAAATTAAAATGAAAGAATAAAAATGTTTGGTCAAAAATGAAATCAAAGGTATTTAGATGATTTAAAACTGCATATAAAGATGTCAAAATGGGAATGATGAAAAAGGAAGAAAGAAAAAAAACATTTTCGGGTGCTGGTGCCGGGACTTGAACACACAACCCTTGGGTCCATTTGCACAGTTCACATAGAAGAAAGGAGGGGATAAGCATAGCTTTTTCTTTGAAAAAATGAAGAAAAAAATCCAAGACCTAAAGCAATAGTATAAAATGTATAAAAGCATTTAGTAACTTAATGTGACAAATATGCAATAAATAAGTGCAGAAGTCATTTCAAAAGAAATAGTTCAATGAGCATTGTTGACTAAGTCCAAAATGACGTCACTTGAGTTTCGCTCAGGTGAGCTAAATGCTACCCATTTAAATCCGAGGTTTGTCGTAAGACTATCAAATAGGCATTTCATTTAAATTTTTAAATCCAATTCTACTAAAGTGCTTCACCACTATATAGCAATTATTAACTTTGAATTAGGGAAGACATTCTATTTTCTTAAAATGATTCTAAAATATGTACTATCGAACTATAAATCAAACCTGCTTATGAAGGGAGAAAATTCAAAATCTGTATTTTGACAAACAACATTTCAGGTACCCGGTGTAATATAGTAGTCTTTCTCCCTAGCCATCTTTTCCCCCGAAAAAATGGCTATATAGTTGCTACTATATCTTTGAACCTTTTATAAAACTTTTAAAAATAAAGGATATCTTTATAGTCTTTAAATTCGATTGACCCCAAATTTAACATTTCACCTTATGGAAATATTTAAAAATTCCATTGTTTACATTGCAGAAACATTTTTAACCATATTACCTGTATTAGCTTAAAACCCAATGTGCAATAATACGAAAAGAAAATATAGTATCCATGCATAATTTTCACCGATTTTGGACAAAAGGTACAATCAACCTTAAACTTAGCGATATATCTAAGCCGGTTGACCTGATATTACCCTTGACATTGAGATTTGACCTTGACCTATTGTATTACACTTTATTGTACGTACCAGAACTTTATGAAATATTACATTGACATCAAAACTTTACAAAAATTGATAAATGACAAGTATTGACCTTGACCTAGAGGACTGGCCTTAACTTAGAGGTTTGAAATGTACCCACACATTTGTCCTTGACCTTTTAGAGCTAGTTTTGATTAAGAATTATTTAAAGTCAGACTGTCTGACTGACTGACAGACAGGCAAACAGCTATAAAGAAGGAAGACGGACATACACCGACAGAGACTCAAAGACACATAGAGAGTCACTAATGGAAAAAAAAGACAGACACATGAATAAAGCGTCATAAAGACAGACAAACACAAAGATAAATAGGTAAGCACATACAGATGAAGACTCTGACAGAAACACAGCGACAGACAGACAGAAAAACACAAAGACAGACAAACAGGAAGACGGACAAATACAAAGACAAACAAATATATAGACAGTCACAAAGACAAACTCAAAGATAAGACACAGACAAACAATCTCACGGACAGACAGAGTCGTAGACAGACACGAAAAAGACAATTTCACATGACTATGATTTTCAGTATCACCTCCATTTTCGAAAGCATTTCAGAAAAAAATCCATTGACAGAAGAAAGACAGACTCATGGATAGACGGACACATTGACAAACAGACTTACACACAGACAGACACGGCCGACATACATACAAACATTCACAACTCATAGATGCACTCTCAGACAGACAGGCGGACGGACGGACAGAGAGATACAGGCATACAGACAGGTAAATAAACACACGCACAGACAGACAAGAAAGTATCGATAGAAAGGAAAGGATAGACATAAAGACAGGCACAGACAGATAGACAAATAGACAGATACACAAACATGCAGCTAATATAAGACAAACTGAGCGAGCATTTCGAGTTAGGTCCATACGATAACCGTTGAATGCAAAATAATAATAAAAAAAAGAGAGAGATAAAATCCAAACAAGTCACGGTAGGGGGGGGGGGAATCTGCTATGGGGAAGGACTTCTACATGTATATATAGCAGTTTTTACGCCATGGGGGAAAATCTACTATATAGCAGTTTTTAACACCGGGACTCCTCTTGATTTTTATTCCTTGCAAATAACAGATTTTTTTTTCTTACATGATTAAAAGAGTTCTATTATCACATCGAAATTTTTAACTCATTCTAATTTCAGGTGTGCACATTTGCGCTGTCTTTCTTTGTCTTTTCATAGCTTTCTGTATATGGGGTATAGGAACAAATTAAATTATTGCACCGAGAGCAACCAATTCCGTCCAACAACCCACTAGATAAAAAAGGAAGTGACTGAATGCTCTATAGTTCTATAAAGAACCGCGGAAAGTTTGTGTCTTGAGTTGTCGCTTTATCTCAGCCGACACCTATAGTGGTCGTTGACAGACCTCGATCTTAAAGTAGGCTTTGTTACTATTCCTACATCTTTGGACTCGACAGGTATTCGACGGGTTTCAAGTTTTGTGGAAAAGTCTTAATTTATGTGTAATACTATCTATAAATTCTTGGAAAGACCCAAGAGTATATGATTGGCCAGATAGAGCGTAAATAAAATGAGTTGTCTGAATGGGTGACGCACCTACTGACCGTTAAGCGGTGGTCACTATCCACCGTACGTGTAAGTACGTGCAGTCTACGTGCAAAACATGGGCAAACTTTGGGGATCCGTACGCGGTCGGTGAGTATACAGTTAGTGTTCCATACCTCTTGCGCTTTTAACTTGGAGCACGTAGATAGGAAATAGCAATTTTTATGTAATCAGAACGTTTGCTGCGTTCGGTCTGCGTGCGGTCTACGGATGCATCAAGATGTACGACACGCACATTTTAAGAACATTGTAAGTACTTGCAACGCACTTGCCACGTAAGTCAGTAAGGCCCCCGTGCATAGGCAGTACACGTGTATAAGTGTGACATCCTTACAATACCGTGGAAGACGTACGGAGAAAGTACGTTGTTAGCAAGTTGCATGCATGTTGTCAGTACGTACAGCGCACTTACTAGGTGCGCAGCATATGATGCATGTAAGCATTCCATATAACCGAACGGGCGACGTGCGTTGACATACTCCCTTTGTACTCTTCCCACTTCCTTCCCTGGTTCTTCAGAAAAACGTAGCACACATGGCCTCCCCAAACACGCACGTCAACAAAAGCACACACGGAGGATTGTGACAAGGGCTTTAATGACGATAACCTAAAAGGTTTTATGGGGATATTTTACTGCCTCTCTTATCATTGGCTTACTTATGTTTGCGTCTTTTTATATCTTTTTATTTTCATTCTTTAAATTCTTTACAGGAAAACAATGGAAACAAAATTAGAAGTGTAACTTTTGGTGGCATTGATGTGATGGTACTCCTTAAGTTGAACAGATTGGAGAAATCATCATCATCTATTGACAACTGTGTTGTTGGTATTATAACATACCTGATGTCAACGCCATATCAACTTGTATATATGTCAGAATTTTATTACAGTAAGATGGGGAAAGATAGAACAATGTTCATTGATCTGATCTTACAATCAACCGTGAACCTTACTCCTCAAGAGATACACAGCCTTTCACATCTACAACAAACCATAAGATGTGATGATAGAAGAACTTCATCGACATTCCTTTTTAATATGAGCACCTCCTTTACGACTGTTTATAGAAAAGGCGACCAGGAGGTAGTCTATCATTACATTGCTAACCATGGCAAACTTTCCATTTCGCGTTCTAGGGGTACAGAAACGTGCAATTATTTGTCACTTATCATTCTTAAATCACCTCACTCTGGAATCCCGGTAGAATTGCATTGTTTGGACAAGATTGCCAAAAATGGGCTCCCGAGGTCAGCTTTTCTCATCGACACAGAAGTCATATCTGTAATAGGCTTAAGCTCCATTTTATTGCTTAAAATGTAAAGAGTGGATCCAAGTTACAGTGACTACGTTCTCAAATTGAAATTGGAAGAACTGGCGTGTTCCAGCTCCTCAATTATGAGATCTAGTGAATTTAAAAAAAGAAAGGAGGGAATATCCAACATAACTCAGTTGGAGCACTCATAGCGAACACCGAAACAAGCACAAAAAGAGGTACCAATGACACAAGAAAGAACAAATAACAAACACTGAACACTAAACACTGCATATTAAACAAAAAGAGACCAATGAATAACAGATGCCGCTATAACTGGGAACTTGGAACACTTAAACATTCTTATTATTTACACTTAATATTCTTTTTTGCAGTGTCGAGCGATTAAAGTTTCAGATTCAGATTCAGATTATTTATTAATGTCTCACCAACATGTTAACAATATGACAAACATAAAAAAAAAACAAAATTAAAAACGTGCCTCGTGATAGAGTGTATGAAGTCCACTAATTACATATTCTTTCTTTCCAGAATTGACATCTTATCAATTTGACATCATATTATACTTTGCCAATAAGAATTGGCACACTTCATTTGTCTAAAGGCGGCAATGTGTCACATTATATATGTAGAAGCAAAAGGTATAGTTATCCGCATTAATTTCCCATAACCTCCAAACTTACCCAGTTGACAAGTGGTCTCAAGGAACGAACAGTCAACTCTTGTATAAAATTTAAAAAGAGTTACAAGTAACATATTTTATTTGGAGTTTTTCGAAACTATTCATGGCAAAGTTGGTCCTGTAACACTTTTTTCACGTCTTCAAATTCATAGCATCTTTTAAGAACAAATGGACCAGACAAGCACGTTTCGGGTTCTTGACCCTCGTCAGTGATCCTCACTCGAATTTATGAAATGTGTCCAAACAAACATCGAAAGACGTAATAGGATGGGTGGAATAAGATGCTACAGGATCCACTTTTCAGAAATGTTCTCGGGGACTCCTGTTACATCAGTAGTGACACTCACCAAGTTGTACAAATGTTACAAGTCTTCAAATTCAATAGCATCATTTCAGAACAAATAAATTCATATCCCTCCCATCCTGCTACGTCTTTCGATATTTTTGACACAACTTTCACACTCTTTGGCCATTTTTCATTTTTTGGATTGAGGATCATTGAAGATGGTTAAGAATGAATTTGATGACGTGTAACATTTAAACAGTAAAATCAACCAACATTTATTTATCTGAAGCTGAGTTTGTTCAGTGCTTAGTCTCTGAAGGAAAAAAGCCCCGTGGTATTTCAGATCGTATCTACGTACATTTTGATGATGTGCTCTTAGTCAATAATACAACCTTTACAGATTACCTTAGCACAACCTATCTATTGCGTGAATTAGAGGTGAACGAAATCAAAGCATCAACTCTACTTCATATTGTGATTTTCTATGACAATGGTCACCTAAATACTTCTATAAATAAAGTGGTTACTTCAACTTTAAAATTACAAATGTACCTTTTTCATGTAGTAACTTTCATATCACAATTGATTTATTCCACAGCAAGTTTAAACTACGGCCATTTCGTTCTGACTGCAAGCTAGGAGACTAAGCAAACAAAAAAAATAAATTTAACAGAATTCTTTGTCACTGCAAGAAAGAAGGTGATTTCCAACAATCATCGGTTGCAGCACCCACAGCAAAACTCCAAAACACCCAGAGCAAAACTCCAAAACACCCACAGCAAAACTCAAAAGCACCCACAGCAAAACTCCAACACACCCACATAAAACTCAAAAACACCCACAGCAAAACTCAAAAACACCCACAGCAAAACTCAAAAACACCCACAGCAAAACTCAAAAACACCCACGGCAAAACTCAAAAACACCCACAGCAAAACTCCAACACACCCTCATAAAACTCAAAAACACCCACGGCAAAACTCAAAACACCCACAGCAAAACTCCAACACACCCACATAAAATTCAAAACACCCACAGCAAAACTCCAAAACACCCACAGCAAAACTCCAACACACCCACATAAAACTCAAAAACATCCACAGCAAAACTCCAAAACACCCACAGCAAAACTCAAAAACACCCACAGCAAAACTCCAAAACATCCACAGCAAAACTCAAAAACAGCCACAGCAAAACTCAAAAACATCCACAGCAAAACTCAAAAACACCCACAACAAAACTAAAAAACACAACACATTTTGGACGATACAATGATAATAAAATAACATTGATAATATGTTATATCTCATTGATCTCAATGTTAGACCATATTTTTGGTCAGATCAAAGCAAATACACCAAATTTGAATCACTAGCAACAGGGATGGGGTCAATTACATTGAAATGTAATTAATTAAATTACACATTACATTGTAATTTTTGGCAATGTAATTAATTAAATTACACATTACTTTGCCATTTTTTGGCAATGTAATTAATTAAATTACAATTACATTGCAAATGTAATTAATTAAATTACACATTACATTTCATTTAATGAATTTATTTTTAGCATATCAAATTTCAAGTCTCTGATAAAATGCAAGAAAGTGCAGGACAATATTCCCTCAACAGTCCAATGTATTTCAAGATTCACTGAGAAACCGTTAATGTACATTAATGCACACATTTTGCCTTGAAATTTCCCCCAGAATTCTTTGCCCTTAAAAATACTAGCCATTTTGTCCTTGTCTTTGATAAGTTAGTTTTCCCAACTGAACTTTGTTACATCAGGATCAAATCACATTTGTAAACAGAGTCCTTTGAAAATGTTATTCATGCATTCTTTCTATTGTGGACAACCAGGTGAAAATGCGTTATCTCTAAGACTTTAGATATATAATGGAGGTAATTGCAGAAGTGACAAACAAGGTAATTAGAACAGAAACACATAACCAGACTTTGTTTTGATAACTATAAGTCACATTAGGCCTTGTGGTCATTCAGGTAAAACTGTTTATTTAATCATTATCTGTGGCAAATCTCAATGATAATTGATTATACAACAAGTTAATTTTTTTCTCGGACCAATCTGTGTATTCATTTTTTAAGTTGCAAATGTAATTGAAAAGTAATTGAAATGTAATTGGAATTACATGCAGTTTTTGCCTTGTAATTAATTAAATTACAATTACATGTAATTGAAAAAATCTTCAATTACACATTACATTCAATTACTTGAAAAAATGTAATTAATTGTAATTAATTACAATTACATTTTTAATTACCCCATCCCTGACTAGCAAGTTTTAATTTTTTTAATAATTAATAATTGTTTATTGATAAGCCTTAAGCACATACATGCTCATAGCAAAATACATACAAAATACAATAATACATGAGAATTGATATGAAAATTGTGGAATTATGAATAAATCTTACTCTATATCGAGGCGCAACATAATTATATATTACTCAAACATGCGACCTCTTATTTCTATTGCTGAATAAATGAAATGTGACAAATTAATACAATGTTTCTTTTTTTGACTTTTGAATATCTTAACAATCTTCTGAATATTAGGCCATGAATATGCAAATTTTGGCAAAAATTTCAACCTTTGTTCCCTGTACATTGGACATATAAGAATAAAATGGTATTCGTTTTCTATATGATTAAGTGAACAACATGTACATAATCTATTGCTTCTTGGTATATTGTGATGCCTGCCAACTTCTATGTGTAAATTGTGCGCAGAACATCGAAATCTTGTTAAAGTATATCTTTTTTTGAAGTTTTCAATAAAATCTAAATAATTTTCGAATTCAAAGTTTTCTTTAATCTTGGTATAAAATTCTAATCTAGGCATATTATTTAATTCAGCTTTCCAATTCTGTTTATAGATATCCAATACTCTCTGTTTAACAAAATCAAAATTATAATTATTAATATTTTCATTTGTCCATAAATCATTCATTCCAATTTCACTCAAATACTTCTTTATCTTAGAAGACCAACTGGACATAAAATTACTATTCTCAGTTTTGGTCTTTTCTTTTGTATACATTTTATACACTAAAGAGGTGTCATTTTCTATTATATGGAACCAATATCTTAAAGCACTAATTTTACACAAAACACTAAATGGATATTGTCCCAATTCTCCTAAAATTGCACAATTTGGAGTTCCGCGTCTAACATATAAAAGCTCTCTACAAAATTTTAACAACAATTTATCTAATATTGTAACATCGTCCATGCCCCATAACTCTGAGCCGTACATGATAATAGGACATATAAGTTTGTTAAACAATGATAATTTTGAAGATACTTTAAAATCTAATTTTGAAAAAACATCTTTTAATGAAAAAATAGCTTTGTTTGCTTGTTCAGAAATGTTCTTTATAGATAATTTTAACTGACCATTATAATTCAATGTAACACCAAGGTAAGTAAAACTGTCAACAATATCTAAGACGTTACCATTATATCTGAATATTCTGTTGTTTCTGGATTTCTTTTTCTCAAATATACATATTTTTGTTTTATTAGTGTTTACAAAAATACCCCATTTATCACAGTATATATAAAGTTTATCTAGCAACATTTGCAATCCCTCTGGAGTTTTAGAAATCAACACAGTATCGTCTGCAAAAAGTAACATAAAAATGGGAATGTTTTCTAAAATGAAAAATGAATCATTATTTTCAGGCTTCAAATCGTTTTCTAAATCATTAATAAACATCAAAAATAAAAAAGATGATAACGGCTCGCCTTGTTTCACTCCAGACTCGACCTCAAAGAAATCAGAAATATTGTTACATGAACGAACACAAGCTTTAACATTTTCATATATAACTCTCAGCATATTAACGCATTTTGAACTAAATCCAGATCTAAATAACTTATGAATTAATGCTTTTCTGTCAACAAGGTCGAATGCCTTTTTGAAATCTACAAAGGCTACATACAATTTTTGTTTTTCTACAATCCGTTCATTTATAATCATGTTTAAAATATGAATACAATCAATAGTTCTTTTATTTTGTCTAAAACCAAACTGAAAATCAGATATGAGTTGATTGTCTTCAGCAAATTTTTCTAATCTATTTCTCAAAATTATACTAAAAATTTTAGCAATACAATTGACCAGTGTAATCCCACGATAATTGTTTACATCAGACAAGTCCCCTTTCTTAGGGATAGGTACAATAATACTCTCTGTCCAAGCTTTAGGATACACTTGCTTTTCAAAAATAAAATTAAATAATAATGTCAGGTGTGATATAAGTGGCTCAAAACATTCAATAAACACTTCCGCTGGTATTCCATCAAGTCCACCAGATTTTCCTCGTTTAAGACTTTTAATAGCTTTTCGTACTTCATCTTCTCTAATTTCATTATCTATTTCATCGATAACAACTTCATCATATTCGCTATCATCATCAATAATTACACTATCAGTTCTAAAAACATCTTTGAAATATTCAACAAAATCATCAAGCTTAATATTACTACTATTTGATTTGCTCTTTTTCATTTTTTTAACCCTTCTCCAAAATTTTTTGGGATCTGATTTAGCTAGTTTTTGTAAATTATTTCTTTCTTGTACCTTGAAATTGTTCTTTGCTTTTCTTTTTGTTCTGTTATAATGGACTTTGGCATTCAATACTCTGTTCAAATTTGAGCAAGAGTTATCTTTCTTGTAAGTTTGTTTTGCATTATTAAATAGGCGTTTCGTTTCTGCACATTCATCGTTAAACCACTCAGATTTTTTTATTTGTTCTGGCGAACTCTTAAATCGCCCACCTTTTTTACCACATTTAGTAAATACAATATTAAACAAGTTTGTCGAGAAATCATTTAAAACATTGTCAATATCTACATCATTGTTGGTAAGTGAATTAATACTCTCTGTTACAGTTTCTAAATTACATTCTATACATTCTCTTATTTCATCAGTCTTTAAATCATCCCAAATAATTCTGTCTTTCACTTCAATATATTCATCATGTTGAAAGTAATTCGTGGAGAAACTGAACATTATAGGTAAATGATCCGAAAATTCAAAAATGTCTAATACATCGAATTTATCTACTACTATAAAATCATAATTTTTTATCGATTTGAAACATTCGTAATAACATAGTCTACTACACTACAGCCATTCTTAGATTTGTACGTAAATTCTCCGATATTTTTATCGGATCCAAATCTCCCGTTAAGTATGAAACAATTAGAACATTTACAAACATTCAGAAGTTTGGTACCAAAATTATTCACAATTTTGTCTTTCGAAATTCTTCTATCAATATCGATAGCATCATCATATAAATGATCAGGAAAAACATCAAGGTAATTTTCAAGATGAATATTGTTTGGTAAGTCATTACAATTACCTGTTCTGGCGTTAAAATCGCCGCATACGAAAATTAAGCCCAGATTCTTAAAATGATTAATATCGCTTTCGAGTTCATTATAAAAATCAAAGTCCGGAAAATTATTGTAAAATTTGGATTGTTCCGGAGGTATATAACAACCACACATGTATATATCGTCATCTACATTCAAAAATTCTTTACATAACTTTATCCAAATAACACCCTCTTTTAATGTTTTTACCAAAGATATACCATTTTTCAGAAAGTTTTTATAGAATATCGAAACACCACCATCATGGCGTTTAGCTCTTTTGTTAACTTTTCTGCCTTCGCAATGAAAACTTGAATAATTTGGTAAGTTAATGATTTTACAATCTTTTTTCGATAACCAACTTTCAGTGAAAATACATATATCATAATTCGATGCAAATTCCAAAAAGTCACTGTCTTTTAGTTTGTTCTTCAGTCCCTGAACATTCAATACAACGATTTGGAGTTGTTGCCCCTCGGCGACTTCCTATGCATATGTCCATGTAACTTCCGGTCCAGTGTATAGTTGATTATTAACGTAAAGTTTGTCGACTGTCATAGCGCATCGTTTGCCTTCACGCTTTTCGCGTTTCATCACTTCGGAGAGGATTCTTCTTCTATCCTGGATCACTTTTGGAAATTGTTCACCAACACCAAACGAAGTTTCGGCCAAATTTTTTGAGGACTTTCGCACTTTTTCACGTTCCTCTGGATAGTGAAATTTAGCGACTATGGGGCGTGGTTTGCCCCCGGCTCGGCGTCTACCCCCTACACGATGTGCTCGGTCAATCTTAATGCCACTAGCTCCAACTATTTGCATCTGGTTTTCACAAAAGTTCAAAATTTTTTCTCTGCAATCTTCCCCTTCTTCTTCTGCTAGGTTATAGAACATTAAATTGTCCCTCATTGATCTCGATTGTACATCAATTATTTCATTTGATTGCCTTTTACACTTTTCCTCCAGGGCATTAACTGTAGTTTTTAAGTTTTGGATGTCAGCCTGTTTACTCTGAATTTCGTTCATGGTTTGGCTATCGAATTCACGACTTCGCTCCACTTCACTGACCCTTGTTTCAAGTTTTTTCATATTGGAATCCATAACATTCACCTGCCTTTCAATTGTTGATAATTTGTCATTAATTCTGTCCAACAAATGAAGCCTATTTTCCATACGATCTAGCCTGTGAATGATTTCACCCATAGTTCTATCCAATGACATCATATTTTGATTAGGTATCTGTGGCGGTATCGGTGGTGGGGGTCCGGATAATTGGATGGGTGGGGGAGCGGGTGGCGGCGATTGCTGGTATATTTGCCCAAGGAATGAACCATTTTGATTATATGAAGGAGACACTTGATGTAGAGTACCCTGCTGTTGATATTGTTGATCCATGCTGTAATATGTTACCCTTTTACTGTTCTGCTCAAGGCTGGGGCTGATATCACTACCTTTACGTTTTGCAGATTTTGGAGTTTTTTGTTTTGAGTTCGATTTTGACTTTGATTTTCCTTTCATTTAGCAAAGTATATATACTGACATACCTCTGAGTGTTTTTAATGAGTTTCCACACAAGTTAACAGTGTTTTTCCACAATTTCACACAAATTTTCTGACAGAATTTATTTTCGTGCCGCTCATTTCTCACGCATGCGGCCTATGTGACGGGTGTTGCTAGTAAACAGGAGATGCATACTCTTCTGGGCATTGAGTTCACGTGGGATTATAACTATCAACCATATGCTGTCATGTGGGATGAGAAAAGCCCACTCGAGGGGTCTGGTTTCTGGTCAGGGAACGAGGCTTGCCGAGTTCCCTGACCAGAAACCAGATCCCGAGGGTGGGCTTTTCTCATCCCACATGACAAACATATGGTTGATCGTTTTTCTCCCATTTCTAGGGGCCTTTCTTGAGATTCCATGAAATCATTAAATCGTCAATTTTATCGAATTCGAAAAATAAAGGAATATTCGTTTTCAGCGCCCTCAAAAATGGTTTATTCTAAAAGAATAAACCTTAGTCCTTAGCCTTAATCTGTTTTATAAAATTAGCATGTAAAAAAAAAGAGTTTTAGAGTGACGTTTTTGTTGAGAGGTCGCCGCTTTGGTGCAAAAACCATGACGTCACAATGGATAATAACGACGTCACAATATGGATACGGCCGACCTCAAAAGTCACGCGAGGGCATGTGGGATAGAGTGACCCTACATGACGCGTCGCTACGGGCAAAAACTCTATCCCACATGGGGGCAAATGGGAGAATAATTTTTTCCTCTTTGCAGAAAGTTAAAGTAAACCTTATTCCTGTATGATGGAGCATTTTATATGTTTCTTCCTTTTTGTTTGTGTGGTGACTGTATGTCTTACTTTTTGGTTGTGTGGTGGCCGTATGTCTTACATATTTGTCTGTGTGGTGGCTGTATGTCTTACTTTTTGTCTGTGTGGTGGCTGTATGTCTTACTTTTTGTCTGTGTGGTGGCTGTATGTCTTACTTTTTGTCTGTGTGGTGGCTGTATGTCTTACTTTTTGTCTGTGTGGTGGCTGTATGTCTTACTTTTTGTATGTGCGGTGGCTGTATGTCTTACTTTTTGTCTGTGTGGTGGCTGTATGTCTTACTTTTTGTTTGTGTGGTGGCTGTATGTCTACTTTTTGGTTGTGTGGTGGCTGTATAGCTTACTTTTAGTGTGGTGGCTGTATGTCTTACTTTTTGTCTGTGCGGTGGCTGTATGTCTTACTTTTTGTCTGTGTGGTGGCTGTATGTCTTACTTTTTGTTTGTGTGGTGGCTGTATATCTTACATTTTGTCTGTGTGGTGGCTGTATAACTTACTTTTTGTCTGTGTGGTGGCTGTATGTCTTACTTCTTGTCTGCATGATGGCTGTATGTCTTACATTTTGTCTGTGTGGTGGCTGTATGTCGTACTTTTTTTGTGGTGGCTGTATAACTTTCTTTTTGTCTGTGTGGTGGCTGTATGTCTTACTTTTTGGTTGTGTGGTGGCTGTATAGCTTACTTTTTGTGTGGTGGCTGTATGTCTTACTTTTTGTTTGTATGGTGGCTGTATGTCTCACTTGTTGTTTGTATGGTGGCTGTATAGCTAACTTTTTGTTTGTGTGGTGGCTGTATGTCTTGTTTTTTGTTTGTGTGGTGGCTGTATGTCTTACTTTTTTTTGTGTGGTGACTGTATGTCTTACTTTTTTGTGTGGTGGCTGTATGTCTTACTTTTTGTCTGTGTTGTGGCTGTATGTCTTACTTTTTGTCTGTGTGGTGGCTGTATAGCTTACTTTTTGTGTGGTGGCTGTATGTCTTACTTTTTGTTTGTGTGGTGGCTGTATAGCTTACTTTTTTGTGTGGTGGCTGTATGTTTTACTTTTTGTTTGTGTGGTGACTGTATGTCTTATTTTTTGTTTCTGTGGTGGCTGTATGTCCTACTTTTTGTTTGTATGGTGGCTGTTTGTCTTACTTTTTGTTTGTGTGGTGGCTGTTTGTCTTACTTGTTGTTTGTGTGGTGGCTGTATGTCCACCTTTTTGTTTGTGTGGTGGCTGTATGTCTTGTTTTTTGTTTGTGTGGTGGCTGTATGTATTACTTTTTGTTTGTGTGATGGCTGTATGTCTTCTTTGTTGTTTGTGTGGTGGCTGTATGTCTTACGTTTTGTTTGTGCGGTGGCTGTATGTCTTACTTTTTGTTTGTGCTGTGGCTGTATGTCCTACTTTTTGTTTGTGTGGTGGCTGTATGTCTTACTTTTTGTTTGTGTGGTGGCTGTATGACCTACATTTTGTTTGTGTGGTGGATGTATAACTTACTTTTTGTTTGTGTGGTGGCTGTATAACTTACTTTTTGTTTGTGTGGTGGCTGTATGTCTTGCTTTTTGTTTGTGTGGTGACTGTATGTCCTACATTTTGTTTGTGTGGTGGCTGTATGTCTTTTTTTTTGTGGTGGCTGTATAACTTACTATTTGTTTGTGTGGTGGCTGTATGTCCTACAATTTGTTTGTGTGGTGAATGTATGTCTTACTTTTTGTTTGTGTGGTGGCTGTATGTCTTACTTTTTGGTTGTGTGGTGGCTGTATAGCTGACTTTTAGTGTGGTGGCTGTATGTCTTACTTTTTGTCTGTGCGGTGGCTGTATGTCTTACTTTTTGTCTGTGTGGTGGCTGTATGTCTTACTTTTTGTTTGTGTGGTGGCTGTATATCTTACATTTTGTCTGTGTGGTGGCTGTATAACTTACTTTTTGTCTGTGTGGTGGCTGTATGTCTTACTTCTTGTCTGCATGATGGCTGTATGTCTTACATTTTGTCTGTGTGGTGGCTGTATGTCGTACTTTTTTTGTGGTGGCTGTATAACTTTCTTTTTGTCTGTGTGGTGGCTGTATGTCTTACTTTTTGGTTGTGTGGTGGCTGTATAGCTTACTTTTTGTGTGGTGGCTGTATGTCTTACTTTTTGTTTGTATGGTGGCTGTATGTCTCACTTGTTGTTTGTATGGTGGCTGTATAGCTAACTTTTTGTTTGTGTGGTGGCTGTATGTCTTGTTTTTTGTTTGTGTGGTGGCTGTATGTCTTACTTTTTTTTGTGTGGTGACTGTATGTCTTACTTTTTTGTGTGGTGGCTGTATGTCTTACTTTTTGTTTGTGTTGTGGCTGTATGTCTTACTTTTTGTCTGTGTGGTGGCTGTATAGCTTACTTTTTGTGTGGTGGCTGTATGTCTTACTTTTTGTTTGTGTGGTGGCTGTATAGCTTACTTTTTTGTGTGGTGGCTGTATGTTTTACTTTTTGTTTGTGTGGTGACTGTATGTCTTATTTTTTGTTTCTGTGGTGGCTGTATGTCCTACTTTTTGTTTGTATGGTGGCTGTTTGTCTTACTTTTTGTTTGTGTGGTGGCTGTTTGTCTTACTTGTTGTTTGTGTGGTGGCTGTATGTCCACCTTTTTGTTTGTGTGGTGGCTGTATGTCTTGTTTTTTGTTTGTGTGGTGGCTGTATGTATTACTTTTTGTTTGTGTGATGGCTGTATGTCTTCTTTGTTGTTTGTGTGGTGGCTGTATGTCTTACGTTTTGTTTGTGCGGTGGCTGTATGTCTTACTTTTTGTTTGTGCTGTGGCTGTATGTCCTACTTTTTGTTTGTGTGGTGGCTGTATGTCTTACTTTTTGTTTGTGTGGTAGCTGTATGACCTACATTTTGTTTGTGTGGTGGATGTATAACTTACTTTTTGTTTGTGTGGTGGCTGTATAACTTACTTTTTGTTTGTGTGGTGGCTGTATGTCTTGCTTTTTGTTTGTGTGGTGACTGTATGTCCTACATTTTGTTTGTGTGGTGGCTGTATGTCTTTTTTTTTGTGGTGGCTGTATAACTTACTATTTGTTTGTGTGGTGGCTGTATGTCCTACAATTTGTTTGTGTGGTGAATGTATGTCTTACTTTTTGTTTGTGTGGTGGCTGTATGTTTTACTTTTTGTTTGTGTGGTGGCTGTATGTCTTACTTTTTGTTTGTGTGGTGGCTGTATGTCCTACATTTTGTTTGTGTGGTGGCTGTATGTCTTACTTTTTGTTTGTGTGGTGGCTGTATGTCTTACTTTTTGTTTGTGTGGTGGCTGTATGTCCTACATTTTGTTTGTGCGGTGGCTGTATGTCTTACTTTTTGTTTGTGCGGTGGCTGTATGTCCTACTTTTTGTTTGTGTGGTGACTGTATGTCCTATTTTTTGTTTGTGTGGTGGCTGTATTTCCTTCTTTTTGTTTGTGTGGTGACTGTTTGTCCTACTTTTTGTTTGTGTGGTGGCTGTATGTCTTACTTTTTGTTTGTGTGGTGGCTGTATGTCCTACATTTTGTTTGTGTGGTGGCTGTATAACTTACTTTTTGTTTGTGTGGTGGCTGTATAACTTACTTTTTGTTTGTGTAGTGGCTGTATGTCTTACTTTTTGTTTCTGTGGTGGCTGTATGTCCTACATTTTGTTTGTGTGGTGGCTGTATAACTTACTTTTTGTTTGTGTAGTGGCTGTATGTCTTACTTTTTGTTTCTGTGGTGGCTGTATGTCTTTTTTTGGTGTAGTGGCTGTATAACTTACTATTTGTTTGTGCGGTGGCTGTATGTCCTACAATTTGTTTGTGTGGTGAATGTATGTCTTACTTTTTGTTTGTGTGGTGGCTGTATATCTTACTTTTTGTTTGTGTGGTGGCTGTATTCTTACTTTTTGTTTGTGTGGTGGCTGTATGTCCTACATTTTGTTTGTGTGGTGGCTGTATGTCTTACTTTTTGTTTGTGTGGTGGCTGTTTAACTTACTTTTTTGTTTGTGTGGTGGCTGTATGTCTTACATTTTGTCTGTGTGGTGGCTGTATAACTTACTTGTTGTTTGTGTGGTGGCTGTATGTCTTACTTTTTGTTTGCATGGTGGCTGTATATCTTACATTTTGTTTGTGTGGTGGCTGTATAACTTACTTGTTGTTTGTGTGGTGGCTGTATGTCTAATTTTTTGTTTGTGTGGTGGCTGTATGTTCATTTTTATAATTTTTTTTTGCTGCTTTGTTAAAGTGTTGATAGTCCTATGTCTTCGGTGTTGTGTCCAGTTTATTGTGAAATAGCAGGTTCCACACGAATGTATTTTGTTTTTCAGGCTTTGAGTCATTATGCGAAACATGCATGCCTGTTATTCCTATATCCATGCCTGTCAACTTTGAAATCTTTAAAAGAGGAAGATCTCCCACATTGACACTTGAAAAAGAGGGAGATTGCGTATGAACCCATTTTAGTACATGTTTAATGAATCACGACATTTTGCACAAAACCAACTTTCAATTGATTTCATTGTGCCGACACTTTAATACAAAACATTTAGAAACATTGAAACATGTACCAATAATTTATCGCATTCTTTTTTGCATTTCGTCATGCAGTTCCTCATGAATGCTCTGTTTTTCTTTGGTAAATATGCCAAAATAAGGAGAAAGAGAGTGAATGGACCCAAAAGAGGGTGAATGGACCCAAAAGAGGGAGATTTTGGTCTCCTTTGAAGGAGAAATGCCAAGGAGGGAGATGAGGTCAAAAAGAGGGATTCTCCCTACAAAAGAGGGAGAGTTGACGGTTATGTGTATACCTCATTCTCCTCTACCTGACAGTAGACTTGGAGCAATTTTTCTTTATTACACTTTTGATGAAATATTTCACTACTTTAGGTATTTCACTTAATATTGCCGTAATGTTCTCAGCACAGAAATTAGGAGAGGGATTAATATAAGTATATTTCTTACTTGCTTCCCTATATATATCCATCGTATTGTGTCTGTAATAACTTATGTATGGTTAATGAAATAAATACCAGTTTAAAATATTACACAAAAGGTAAATGGCATATTGATAATAAAGTTGTTAGATTATCAGAAGAAGTGCAGAGTTGTTCCTGTAAAAGTTTAAGGTTTGTACAAGCTATGATATTGAAATCCCTTACAACTGCATTGTTTTAATGTGTTAGTCTAAATCTATGAAGGTCTGAAACCGGGGTTTTATATCGCGCTTCCTGGTTGCGTAATGGTACTATTGGTTATGTGTGATCCATACATTGTAGTACCATCACGCAACGGATGTAAGTTTTTAACAGTTAAAACTTAAATAGATTTAGTAATTTGAATTTGATTGCACAAAGTCTTGTGCTCATTCGAGGCAGCGGACCCTGTCCTCTATCGACCAGCGGACTCCCAAATAGGTGCAGATCCTACATATAAAGTCGATAAACTCCGCACAGCGGCTTCGTCTAGCATACAAAGCAGACCGCTCATACCGCAACGATATTTATAATCAGAAACCAATCATCCACGCATATCAAAAATTCGGACCCGACACCCAATACACTTCGGTATCTTTGTAAGTGATATTATTTCTGTATCATGCAGTATCATACAATTTGTATCAGGCGTTTCGGTGGCTTTGACATTGACATATCATTCTATATAAGGTCCGCCATCATCAGGAGTCCCCTTATATAGTTTTCTATTTTTTTTATGCGTGAACTTATCACTAAGTCTAGTATGTTTTTATGTTTTATACCCATGGTGACAGCCCCACCCCCAACCCCCACCCCCCCCCCCCCCACCCCCCAAAGGAGCTGTTCCTATGACGTCCATACCGATATGAATACGGCCAACTCAGCACACACCGGAAGTTAAGAATTCGTTATCATTTGAATTTGACTGCACTCGGGCTCATCCATTCATATTGACGTCATAGGAACAACTCTTTTTTGGGTTGTCATCGTTGCGTTGCGGTATGAGCGGTCTGCGATAAGGCGTAAAATCTGCCCTGAAAAAGTCGAAATTTCGAAATGCAAAATTTGAGAATATTTTTCGGTAGAAATGTCAAGTAACTTAGTCAACATATGAGTCTGCTGTCAGATGGGATAATTTATTCAAAAGTAAGACTGATATTTGGGTCAAAATAAGCGTTTTTTACACAGAAATCAATGGAATAAAGCTTTATGCAACATCGTCCCTCCCCTCGCTTTGCAATGCCACTTTCACCAAAGGTGTATATCAATAAAAGACATTTTCTGGCTAAACAATGTCCCATAGGCGAAAAACGAAAAAGGGGGGATGGATGACTATTTCTAAATTTGTCTCTAGAGCGATAAAGTAGGATATATTGCCATCTTTTTTGTTTTATATCAGGGAACAATCAATTCAGAGTGTGTTACGATCAAATATTTAACAGTTTGGAAGGAAATAAACGAGAAGGTTGTCTATTTCTACATCGTGTGTCTTTCGTGCCAGAAAGCTACATAAGAGGCTGAGAGGAACGAAATAAAACCGTTTTTCAGTTTCTGGATTGCAGAGTTTGCCGATTATATTGATATAATAATAATCTCATAGTTAATTTATCTTTTCCAATTTTGACATGAAAAGGTAACAGAAGCATAATAAACGTTAAAATGTGTTTTTAAAAAATGCATTTTTTGTGCATTTTCGATCGTTATTCAACGTTTTCCGTTATCTGTACCCCTACCTCTTCAACCCGTAATCAAAGCATCTTTCACCAAATTTATTTCAATAAAATACCTACGTTGAATCTTATAATACTTTATATTTTTTTTATCCTGACCAACTTTTTATCTAAATTGGAAGGACAACGCTCGAGAAATAATCGAGTGATTTCAGGGCTAAACCCGGCCCTTATCTTAACAGCTTCTTTGCATATTACACATGTGTTTCCTTTACTTTGTTTACAAAAAACAAAAAAACAAAAAAAGATATGCATGTCAATTATCCTTTTTTCAGTACTGTAAGCAGTGTTAAGCACGTCGATCCCTTCCGTTTCTTTCTGAAAATTGCATCAAGGCAAATAAATTAATAATTATAAAGCTTTTAAAACCACTGACCCATTCAAAGATTTGGAACTCTATGATCACAACTTCTAAAATTTCCAATATTTCCATCAAATGTCCTTTCTGAAATTATTTACAAATTTTGCTTTTGTATGCTTTTGATCGAAAAATCCAAAGAATATCCGAATAAAAGTTATTTTTAAACCAATCTATTAATAAATTACATAAACAAAGTTGTTAGGGACAACTTACAATGATGTCAACAGAACAACGTGGAAGTTAAATGTACTTCTGGGTACGTGGAGATTTTTAAATCATAACTGGTAATATATAAATACCATAACACAAAGCTAGAATATGTATTCTCAGAGACAAATTTGGTGTTTGCTGATTTCAATAAATTATAAGTACTAAAATGGGACTGTGGATTTCAAAGCTTTACGATGCTTTAATGCATTTTTCTGAAGAAGATCCCGCAAAGATAGTAATGCTCGGCTTAGATGCTGCTGGTATGTATCTGTATAGTAATGTATTGGGATAAAACATATATTTATTTTACAGATGTGAATAAACCCGCTCACTTGACCATATATATATATTTCAATTTTTTTTTCACCTGAAAGTGCATACAAATTTCAAGACGGAAAAATATAACGATCATTAAATTAAATATTTTTTATTAATACCTTGTTCAAAGACTAATATACGGAAATTAAAGATAAGGAAAAGACGCTTATATGGAAAACAATCTTTAATTTGAAATCGACTTTATAGAAATTAATTTCTTAACATCATTGTGTAATCATACATTATCTGAAGTCCAAGTAGTAACACTGTTACATACTGTAGGGAAGTATCGTTGATGTATAAAATGAAGTTGAACTTCATGCATATGTCAGTACCGGAGAAAAAAAAACAGTTAACTACCCACACTGTATAAACTGTGATTGTACTTCCTGACTTTTATTTTAAAAGAGAAGAACTGTACAAATTTTTGGGGGGAAACCCCCAGACATAATCATTATTACAAATCCGGTTGCGTCACACGTACAAACTGAAGTTGTACTTCATATCTTGTATTTTCAGGAAAAACAACCATACTGTACAAACTGAAGTTGAATGAAGTAGTAACATCTATACCAACTTTAGGGTTTAACGTAGAGACCGTATCACCGTGTAAAGGCGTGTCATTTACCGTGTGGGATATAGGTGGACAAGACAAGATCAGGAGACTATGGCATCACTACTATAACCAGGCAGAAGGTATAGTTATGTATATGGACTGATCTAGACAATTTTTAAGAGCAAAAGGGGGGGGGGGGTGATTCCAAGCCTTCGTGGGGAAAGAAATGGAAGGGGTTGAATCCAGCCGAAGATTTTGAAAAAAAAAAACGTAAATAAACCAGCATTCAAGTAAATTCCACCACAGTTTTATTATAGAAAAGCATTGGTTTATATGATTCAAAATATCCAAAAGCAGGGCATTGCACATTTTCGGTCGAAGTAAATCAAAAAATTAACAGCAAACATATCTATTATTAATTCGCCTTTTTTATGAACTTTGACTACGATTTCGTTTCTAAAGAAACTTTTTTCTCTTCAGCACTGTGTCTGTCTTTCTAGTTTGAATTGTTCAACCAATATGTTTGAAGTGTCTTTATTTGAGGATAGATTAAGGGATTACACATAACCCTCCCCCCCCCCCCCCCCCCCGAAAAAAAATCGCACAGATCGTATTTTTATTATGTTTCTATAATTAATGCAGGTATGATCTACACCATCGACAGTTCTGATAGAGAACGTATCGATGAGGCTAGAGAGGAACTTTTTGGTGTAATAACGGACGAGGCTATGCCGATAGGTGTTCCTGTCGTTATCCTGGCAAACAAACAAGATTTACCAAGTGAGATTTTTTTTTTATTTTTTTACCACATATTTTCTCAACTTTGTAACTGTAATGATATTCCCTAGATTTCGTGATATTGTAATTTAATATTTTAAGAATAAATGTAATGCAATAACATTTCAGATGCCATGAAGCCGTCAGATATTGCAGATGCCTTGAAACTTCAAGAAATCAGGGACCGGAAATGGTTCATTCAAGGAGCATGCGCAACTACAGGTGAAGGACTCTACGAAGCAGTATCACAACTTGGAACTTATGTAAGAGAATACAAGAGGCAAAAATCAGCTTATTGAAAAATTGATCTTCATAGAAATGTGGTGAATCCAAACGCTCCAGAATTCATCGGCGAAGTGTCGACATCTTTGTGGATGATACGTAATTATGCCTCTCTTGTGTACGGAGAAAAAAATATCAGTGATGTCACTTCCACAAAAAAGAATGTCGGACGCAAACTTTTCCATGTCATAGTACGCCATTCATTTCAAACTTCTGTGCATCAATGATTGATTACGTCATTGCCGTCTAACGTCATGCGATTCAAGACTTGCCATTGATATTCATCAGGAGTTGGCCTATCCCAAGTCTAGTCATTCTCATTCGACATGTCCATAGCAAACACTTTTCAATTTTTCATCTGTAAAGTGTTGTATTTATTGTAATGTATTATACTTTATATCACATCGTACTATTGTAATATAATTGTCATGTACATGCATTAATATCATAGTGCAATGTATCAATATCGTTTGTATATAATAAACATACGTTTTCATAACTATTGTGCAAGAAAGATCAACAATGAATTTATGAGCATTAGCATTCTAGTGAATAAATTTTGTATTTTGTTAAAATGTGTAGTTCTAACTTTTGCTCTAAGTACATGTATACCTATTTACATGTCATCTAACAGATAAAGATACAAGAAACTGAAAAGGATTGATGAAACATCAAAGTCAGAAACATTATTCTTTGACATATTCAAACTGCATGTTATTATAATGTTTAGCCAATAGATTATTACATATGACCTATTATAACAAAGAGATATCGTATATCAACAAGTAATATCATACAATTATTTACTTTTACCGAGGTAAATAGATACATTTATTGACTTTTGATTTCGGTCTACTCGTGACTGTACAGGCCTGGACAGACATTGGTTGACCGAGGCCGAAGGCCGATGTTAACCAAAGCCTGACCACGTCTGTATAGTCACGAGTAGACCGAAATCAAAAGTCAATAACTGATTTATTAATAAATCATTAGGATTTTTTAACATTTAACTTGTAATGATACGCGAAGTAAAAGATCTAGCACTACAAAAATCAAAGCACGTGCCGGTTATTATTACGTAACTGAATCCCGAATAGACCGCCTTCGAGCGTTAGCGGTCAATTCGCTCTGAGGCTATCGAACTGCGTCTCCGCCACTTAGAAATGAGCAAAATCGGCAATAATTCATGATCATTTAATAAAATGGTTAGCACCCAGAGAGTACAATATTTATTTTAATTTTACCTTGGTAAATACAATGGTTGAGCTCCCCTCGAGAAACAATATACATCTTGCCCTTCGGGCTCGGTAATTATTTTATTACACGAACTCTACAAATCATTTATCAACCCTCACCTGACTAGCTTTGGAGTATGAGCAGATAAAACGGAGTTCTTAAAATGATAAAAATGCTAACGTGGGCATTCTTGTGTCACAAAAAAAAACACCATCTTATAACAAATCATCGACATAATAGTCATAGCATTGATTTAACGTCGCTGATCTATGTTTAGCACATGAAGATATCTACCTCGGATGACGTCATCGTAGGTAGATATGTTTTATTTTTTCATCGAGTCGCTGTTTTAGCCAATCAGAAAGCAGGAAATTAAAAATTCGTGTAATAATTAACATTAATGTCTCATCAGTGATACTCAAGATCGAAATACAGGAAATCAAAAATAATGAATATATAGAGGGCGAGATTCTGAATATGACCTTAAATTAATGACAAAGAACAGAGCTCTATGGACAGAGTTCTGCCTTCAGTGAGATATACTCTGCCTGCTGATGAACAAAAATTTTAAATAATTCTGCTTCCATTCTTACATTATTATGTTTACAGAGTCTATATAAACAACTATTTATAACATGAACATTTCCTTGTCTCCATTACATGTACCTATGTTCTATGACAAAAAGACGTCAAGCGTAAACGAGACGGATAGTTCTATCGTCGCAACGTCTAACATAGATGCGCGGAAGCTTAAACTTGAAGCAGCGCGCATCCTAAATTTTAGTATGCAAATCAGAAATTATTTAATGTTTCATTCGTAAAGATTCACAATGTATTCGGTTTCTGGATTTCCAAATTTTGATTGTTTTATCATCAGCAACAGACACCAACACTTCCGGGTCGTTTGGATGAAATGTCACTGCATTCACGCAGGTTTTGGCGGGAATCGCTACAGGAATGTGTGTAAGTGTAGTAAGGAGACCACATGACTGACGATCCCAAACTAATATCTTGCCTGTCTCGGTACCACTGAAATAAACAATAAAAAAAAACATATGTTTGTGAAACACGAATGGTCCCGTCGGCATCTTTGTCAGTAAAAATTCTATAATGGTCAAACTCCAAGGTCAAGGTCACAAGGTCAAATATTTTGGTATCCATGGAAAGGTTTTGTCACAATGAATACAAATGTGAAATATCAAAGCCCTATCCCTTACCATTCAAAAGTTATGGACAAGATTAAAGTTTTTTAAAAGTAGGTCAAACTCCAAGGCCAAGGTCTTAAGGTAAAAAATGTTGGTATCCATGGAAAGGTCTTGTCACAAGGAATACACTTGTGAAATATCAAAACTCTATCCCTTACCATTCAAAAGTTATGGCCAAGGTTTAAGTTTTTGCGAACAAACAGACAGACAAACGGACAGGACAAAAATTATATGCCCCCGGATCTTCGATCACGGGGGCATAAAAATGAACAGAACATTAGAAAGACGGCAATGAGTAATTTTTTATGAACAATACCATCATATATTGCGTAAGGTTCATAAATTGATTTAAAAGATTGTTACAATGATTAGGTCTAATTTATGTGGAGTTAATTTAGAGCAAAGCAAGGGAGTTCTAATTATGCCGTCAGAAAGCCCTTTTGGCAAAAATTGCCGAACGTGGTACACCAGGTTTCATCTCTTCTATGCTATAACTTGAAATAATTTAGTGGTACCATCTATAGGGAGATTGAGAAGGTCATACCTTGCAACAAAACGGTCGTTTGCCATTGATAAAAGGAAACAGCAGTAAGTTTTGAGCATCGACTTGTTGCCATGGTAATCTATAAACTTATTATCATTATCTAAGAGATCAAGTACTCTCAGTCTCACGTCCAGTGTGTTTTTGTAATAATCATCGTCTATCTCATCATTATTATCCCCATCATATGTTTCCTCCTCTATATCTCGAGTAGTCATAGTTAGAAATCTGGAAATATGAAAAAAAGTTCTTAGCTTACTGTCCTGTTCACCAAATCCAGAGCACCCTGTTTTCCCGGTTTTCTCTAAAATATGATACTGTCATCTTCCAAAAAGATATCAATTTTATAGTACTCCTTTAGTCGTATCAGAAAATACCATTGTTTTGGCTGTACGTCAATTAAGTTAGAAATAGGACGGAAAATAATAAGCCTACGGGGATTTTCTATAGTAAAATCGCTGAAAATGCTTGACGTCGGGAGCTTTGACGTCACTGGTTACTATTGTTGACACGGAGAACAATATGGCGGCGGCTTGAAATTAACATGGAAATTTCCCGTAGACATTTTATTTTTCATATTGCGGTTTAAAGGCAGCTGACAGGGTAAGTTGAAGATTATTTCCAATTACGACTAAAGGTGGTCAATTCTTAGAGACTATAATATATAGGAAAATTCTTCAGATGACAGAATAAATCGTCAAAACAGGTTGCTCTGGATTTAGTGAACAGGACAGTAATAGTATTTCCTACTAATAGGCCATTGATTCATAATAAAAGTCTAATCTGAGTCGTATTGACATGTACATCATGTAAACTTTTAAAATTATCTTTATGTACATTTCAAAAATATTAATAGTTTTAGTTAATTGAATGTCATTCAGTCAAGACTATTAGTAATTAATGGCTGAATATTGACGATTACATGTAATAAAAAGAGGATAAAATTCAAAGAATATAACTTTCATAACGCTCCCTGCGATAAAATGTTTCAAGTACTTTCTTTCCAGCTCTTTTGCCTAAAAGTTTTGCTTCAGCCCTTTGTCAATCTGACATCATACTTTATTTTGTTACTTTGAATTTGTCATTTCATCCTAAAATATTATCTAGAGGATCATCCTAGCATCCTAGTACCATCCCTCCATCCTATTTTGGTCATAGATATTATTCAGCAGAAATGTGCTACTGAATCGAACGTACAGAAAAAGAGCCGCGCACTGCATACTTTGCAAATAAGATACATGAAATTCAAAAAATAAATTTAGAGTGAGGTACTAAAATAAATCCAGCTGTGTCTCAATATCACATTGGCTTAAAGTAGGATACTATCCAAATCACATGTCTAATGCATTAAAATTGACTTGAAATGTTGTTGAAGAAGGGAACGACTTGGATAACATTCGTTGTCTTTAAACAACATTTCAGTACTTGCAAAATCCTGTCCTGTCACTAACGTTAAGGGATCTATAGCCATATACAGAAGATGACAATGATTAAAGGTGCAAATAGGAAATGTTTATCCATACTCTTCGTAAAAAAACGTGATTTTGTTGAAGAAAAATTGCTTTGTCGTAAATTGGGAAAACCACCTTCTTTGATCCCTCCGTTCTTGGATATTCGATTCCTGAACTACGATTGGTACTTCTACGCTGGTAAACTTCTTGTCAATTTCATTAACATTCCTTGCAATTTAGTGTTGTGGCGGAACATAAGCATGTAACAACTAATTTGGTGTCCCCCCCCCCCCATTTTTATGCCCCCGGAATCAAAGATTCGGGGGCATATAGTTTTTGGCCTGTCCGTCTGTTTGTCTGTTTATCTGTTTGTCTGTTTGTCTGTTTATCTGTTTGTCTGTTTGTCTGTTTGTCTGTTTGTCCGAAAAACTTTAACATTGGACATAACTTTTGAATGGGTAGTGATAGGGCTTTCATATTTCACATGTGTATTCCTTGTGACAAGACCTTTCCATTGATACCAAAATTTTTGACCTCGTGACCTTGACCTTGACCTTTGACCTACTTTTCAAAAACTTTAACATTGGGCATAACTTTTGAATGGTAAGTGATAGGGCTTTCATATTTCACATGTGTATTCCTTGTGACAAGACCTTTCCATTAATACCAAAATTTTTGACCTTGTGACCTTGACCTTTGACCTACTTTTCAAAAAACTTTAACATTGGGCATAACTTTTGAATGGGAAGTGATAGGGCTTTCATATTTCACATGTGTATTCCTTGTGACAAGACCTTTCCATTGATACCAAAATTTTTGACTTCGTGACCTTGACCTTGACCTTTGACCTATTTTTCAAAAACTTTAACATTGGGCATACCTTTTGAATGGTAAGTGATAGGGCTTTCATATTTCACATGTGTATTCCTTGTGACAAGACCTTTCCATTGATACCAAAATTTTTGACCTCGTGACCTTGACCTTGACCTTTGACCTACTTTTCAAAAACTTTAACTTTGGGCATAACTTTTGAATGGTAAGTGATAGGGCTTTCATATTTCACATGTGTATTCCTTGTGACAAGACCTTTCCATTGATACCAAAAATTTTGACCTCGTGACCTTGACCTTGTCCTTTGACCTACTTTTCAAAAACTTTAACATTGGGCATAACTTTTGAATGGTAAGTGATAGGGCTTTCATATTTGGCATGCGTATTCCTTGTGACAAGACCTTTCCATTGATACCAAAATTTTTGACCTTGTGACCTTGACCTTTGACCTTTTAACCCAGTGACCTCACATACATGTACTTAACAGAAAATAGTGTACATACGAACAAATATGCCACCGGGGGCATTCGTGTTTCACAAACACAGGCTTTATTTTTTTTTTTTTTTTTTTTGGTTTATTTGCTGAAATTCTTCTTAGCTATATTTGTGAATCAGAGAGGTTTTTTTAAGTCATTATTTCATGCATGAACTAAAAAAAAAAAGGTTTTTGTAATCACTTATAATCCGAATAGACAATTTTTAATTTTTCAAATGAAGTTTTTAAATTGGAACTTTTAAATCGAAGCAGATTTGTATTTAGGAAACTGTAGAATTCTACAGTTTTGCAATTCTAAATTCTAACGCAGAAATACAATGTATCTAAATACCTCTTGTCGGCTGACAATGTCAATCCTATACAGTCCGATTTAATAGGGATTTTCCGTATTGGTTGAACAGTCCTATTCCGATGTACATCATCTGTTATTAGGTACATATAGATACCACTGGAGTCTAGATCATCGGCACCGCCACAAAATATCACAATCATCTTCTCACTTGTAGTGTTCGATTGTTCGTCTTCACAATTCACAGGGAATTTTGGTTCGATAAAGTTCTTATGACAATCGAACACTTTGATCATGTGATGCTCACTAAATTCCTCCTCTATTCTGAGTATCACATTTCCTTCATCGTCAAGACGGCATAAATCATCCAGAGCTTGTTCCTCGACGTCATCAGTTCCACAGGAAACCTGCATACAATACGGGAAAGGTACAACAAGAAAATGACATTGTGAAATACATCGTAAGTCTTTAATTTCTTAATGTATTCTTCGTATCTTACCTCTTTTTGGTGAATTTCTATCTCTGATGAATAATTAGAGGGATTATCCACTACAAGATAACTCCGGTCATCATACCAACAACCACGTATGTCAGTCAGATTTTGACCAGAAGCACAGAGCATGCGCATTCCTAAAAACAACCAAATTGAATGTAAATATACTAAATCTTAATAAAAGTAACATTTGAGGATGTGATAATTATCATAAAGAACATAATTGATTTATGCTTCAATAAATCTATATCGACCATTTCATCTGTAATTCTTTCTAAAACCAAATCCGGTCCTCGGAAGTATTGTTAAACAATCTACTCCATAACAGTATCAACCAAATGTGTTTAATGATAATATTCAAAAAGAATTCCTAGATCACCTGAATTCTGCACATTTCTATGACTTTTTTTTTCGACTAAATCACTTTCTAATAATTTTTCAACTCTTATTTTATACAACGATTCCACATTAAAATTGAAAAAGTTCTCAGTAATTGCAGATCGAAGAAATGTCGATAATGTATCCGTCAATTGCAATCAAAGACCTTGGCGGTGACATTTGTGTGGTTTTTTAACACCACAGACATGTAAACAATACACAGACATGTAAACAATACACAGACATGTAAACAATACACAGACATGTAAACAATACACAGACATGTAAACAATACACAGACATGTAAACAATACACAGACATGTAAACAATACACAGACATGTAAACAATACAGAGACAAAGACATTTTTATATAGAACATAGAAGAATATATGTCGGCCGACCCGCGGTCCTAGTGAAGCTCGAACCAGCGATCCTTTTAGGTCACCGGCCCCACGCCCTAACCGCAAGACCACGGCGACAGGAAACACAAAATGTACATGTAAGCTATAATACATGTATGAACATACCATCTTCCAACGCCAGAACCAAAATGGCGGCGGGATATGTTTCTGTATGAACTCTTTCAACAGCATGAACAAGTAACAAGGTTTCTGATTGGTTGAATTCTACCCAGTTTGTGTAATGCGATGTTGATACTTGTTTTTCAAATATGGGAAGCTTCATATCGCTGAAGTTCCATACCTTTATAAAAAATAGTTGCCAGAGTCACCTAATGCTCGACTGCATAGCATAATATCTCTCATGACAGCCAATTTATTTAAACTCCCTTTCTCAGGCAACAACATATATCAAGTCACATAAAAAATTTAAAGTTATAAATTAAAATTAGTTTATGGTGAACCAATGACAGAGGATACACTATGACAAAAGGTCACTTACGCTTTGCTCATATGAGTATAAGTAGGTCAAGGTCAGATTTCAATAGTCTAACCCAAGATGCATCCAATATGCAAGTCTGGTGCATGTACCACTTATAGTTTGCTCAATATTGGCAATTTAAAGCAAAATCACTGAAGCAGAAAAAGTAGGTCAAGGTCAGATTTCAATAGTCAAACCCAAGATGCATCCAATATGCAAGTCTGGTGCATGTACCACTTATAGTTAGCTCAATATTGCCAATTTAATCACTGAAGCGGAAAAAGTAGGTCAAGGTCATATTTCAATAGTCTAACCCAAGATGCATCCAATATGGAAGTCTTGTGCATGTAGCACTTATACTTTTCTCAATATTGGCTTTTAAAGGTAAAATCATTCAAGCGGAAAAAGTAGGTCAAGGTCATTTTATGAAAGTTTGATCAAAGATACATCCAATATGCAAGTTTGGTACATGTAGCACTTTTGCTTTGCTCAATATTGGCTTTTAAAGGTAAAATCATTCAAGCGGAAAAAAGTAGGTCAAGGTCATTTTATGAAAGTTTGATCAAAGATACATCCAATATGCAAGTCTGGTACATGTAGCACTTATACTTTGCTCAATATTGGCTTTTAAAGGCAAAATCAAACAAGCGGAAAAAAGTAGGTCAAGGTCATTTTTTGAAAGTTTGATCAAAGATACATCAAATATGTAAGTTTGGTACATGTAGCACTTATACTTTGCTCAATATTGGCTTTAAAAGGCAAAATCATTCAAGCGGAAAAAAGTAGGTCAAGGTCATTTTTTGAAAGTTTGATCAAAGATACATCAAATATGTAAGTTTGGTACATGTAGCACTTATACTTTGCTCAATATTGGCTTTTAAAGGTAAAATCATTCAAGCGGAAAAAGTAGGTCAAGGTCATTTTATGAAAGTTTGATCAAAGATACATCCAATATGCAAGTTTGGTACATGTAGCACTTATACTTTGCTCAATATTGGCTTTTAAAGGTAAAATCATTCAAGCGGAAAAAAGTAGGTCAAGGTCATTTTATGAAAGTTTGATCAAAGATACATCCAATATGCAAGTCTGGTACATGTAGCACTTATACTTTGCTCAATATTGGCTTTTAAAGGCAAAATCACTCAAGCGGAAAAAAGTAGGTCAAGGTCATTTTTTGAAAGTTTGATCAAAGATACATCAAATATGTAAGTTTGGTACATGTAGCACTTATACTTTGCTCAATATTGGCTTTAAAAGGCAAAATCATTCAAGCGGAAAAAAGTAGGTCAAGGTCATTTTTTGAAAGTTTGATCAAAGATACATCAAATATGTAAGTTTGGTACATGTAGCACTTATACTTTGCTCAATATTGGCTTTTAAAGGTAAAATCATTCAAGCGGAAAAAAGTAGGTCAAGGTCATATTATGAAAGTTTGATCAAAGATACATCCAATATGCAAGTTTGGTACATGTAGCACTTATACTTTGCTCAATATTGGCTTTTAAAGGCAAAATCATTCAAGCGGAAAAAAGTAGGTCAAGGTCATTTTTTGAAAGTTTGATCAAAGATACATCAAATATGTAAGTTTGGTACATGTAGCACTTATACTTTGCTCAATATTGGCTTTTAAAGGCAAAATCATTCAAGCGGAAAAAAGTAGGTCAATGTCATTTTTTGAAAGTTTGATCAAAGATACATCAAATATGTAAGTTTGGTACATGTAGCACTTATACTTTGCTCAATATTGGCTTTTAAAGACTTTATTGCTATCTTAACATTTACCTTATCATCTCAACATTTGCCTTATCATTTGAAATAATTTTAAAAATCCCAACCCCAGGGGCTATATCCTCATCTGGATATATTAAATGATGTATAATTAAACATTTGCAACAAAAAAAACCCCAACAGAATATGAATATAGGAAAGGTAAATGTGTAATCTTAACATTTACCTTATCATCTAGTTCGGACGACGCCGACGCCGACGCCGACGCCGGGGGTATTGCAATAGCTCTTTTGCACTAAAGTGCAGTCGAGCTAAAAATCAATCAATACATCAATTTTATGTTAAAGTCATTCAACATATTTCTAGAAATTTGATTTCTTTTGATTTAATGAATGTAATTGTATGGTGTAGCACTGGTATACAGGAAAGGACGGACGTAAATTGAATGCAAGGATTACAATAGCAGTCTTTCCTTCGAACCCAACCAATTGGCGTTAAATTGTGTATACTTACTTTTTTTTTTTTTTTTTTGCAAATCGTTTGAAAATCTTTCTTAACTGAATGAGATTCTATATTTTGGCAATGGATCGGAAATTTGAATAATAACATAATAACAATTAAAACAGTATGTTTATATAAATTTAAATAATAAAATAAAATCTAATAATTGAAATATCACCTTGACATAGCCGTCCGAGGCTGCAGTGGCGATGTACTTTCCAGACGGCGAGAAATTCACTCCAAATACCTCATCACTGTTACCATGTACTGTATCGGCTAAGATTGAGGGGACGTGGTACGTTATCCTCTTGTATGTTTGCTTCCAGGTCTCGTCGGAGATACGAGTCATTGATTTGACCTTTGACTTGACAAACCTGCTCCATAACGTCTCATCGTTCCCTATTCGACACCAATTCTGTAAGAATACAATATGGTGTTCGGTATGATGCCGCAACGGCTTTAAGAAATTCATAGTCGTGTTAAGGTGAGCAACACAAAATTCACAATCTAAATTCTAACATTAGAAAATATCCTGACAGCTCTTTTCTTCTATCGAAACACGAATTTCTATATCTTCATAAGTTTAAAAATTCATACCTTGCAGGTTCTTATGACGGTAGCGAGATCACGTGATTCCAGGTATGTAAATACCATCAGTAAGACGGGATCCGTGAGGTCTGCCCAGCCATCATGACAAGGGATTTGTTCATCAGCATTATAGCTTAAAAAATAAAATAATAAATATCTTTATGCCTCCGTATCGGGGATTGACAAACTGCACCCCCTTCTCTCCAATCAACTAAAAAAAAAACCATCGTTATGCCTCCGTATTGAGGGATCGACAACTAGTGTTCCTTCTCACCTCCGCCTGTTTTTTTTTTTTTTTTTTTTTTTTTTTTTTTTTTTTTTTTTTTTTGGCTTGTGTATGTCCGAAATGTCATTCTTTTGAATATTCCTTGTGATGAAACTTACCTTGTGTCAACTTAGCCTATAAGATTGCTGCTGACAGAGATATGCATGGTATTTCATTTTTTTTTTTACTGATTTATTTTAAAATTTGCATTTGATACTTTTTTATTGCAATTCCGACATTAGAATTTCTTTTCAATAATTTCTTCTGCATTGGAAGATAGACGGTAATTTTTCACTTTCAAATATCTACAGCAGACCACCACGATAAACTTTGGTCATTTCGAAATCAGAAATCTACAAGCCATCTATGGACCGGGAAAAGATTAATAAGCATACAGTACTGCTTTACGATATTAAATAGACCTTTTTTATAAAGCTTCATAACGATTGTCGTACTTACAAAGGTAATCCTGTTTTAAATACATCATATTCTCGCAAGAATACCTTCATTATTTGGAGCAGATCGTAAATGGATATTCTTTACAGGAGCTACGGTAATTCACATCGGACAATGAATCAATGGAGTGAGCGTTATATGACCCAGACTGAAAAGATCGGTACTTTTAAAAGCTATTAGATATGAAATTTAAATATTATTAAAGACGGTTCATATACACAGTGACGGTATAATGACAGTGAATATACTGTGACGTCCAGGAACTGAGCCCTGAGGAATGAGGAAGTCCAGAACGTCAATGTTTACAGTGGAACTACGGTTATTATCAATAAATGTACTTACCAATCCATTCAGTTTGTTAGATGTACATTATAAGTCATTGAGAAACAGTCAATGGCACGTATGTGACAAGCCAATTGCTAGAAACACACAGAATAAGTCAATTTACAATTTGTTTGTTTATAAAATTGGCTTAAGAAAAAGTCCGAAAAGTTCCGGTGTATTACCGTTGTTCCTCCAATAAATAATTTCCTTTTAAAACTTTCATTAATTGAGCCATGTACGTACGCACACTGTGACTTGCAGGCAAGTCTTGAGGTCTGATATTAGGATATCGGGGTACCCATAAGCGAGAGATCTAGAGAGGAAGGTTGTGTTGGAGGGGGGGGGTTGTTGAAAAACATGCAGGTTTTATCTGTTTTAATTATTTTCGTCGTTCAAAATTATTTAAACCCCCCCCCCCCTTGACGGCTTGGACCCCTCACCCTCTCAACCTGGAAAAAAAATCTAGACCTGTATTTGCTCAATACTTTGAAAAATATGCTCTTTACTCAAACCCCCCCCCCCCCCCCAACCGTCAATGCAAGATCCGAAAACTTAATTTCAGCTAATCCGAAGGGGAAGGACTAAACGATTAAGCAAAAATATGGCTCGAGACCTTTAATTGGCATAAATAAAAGAGAAATTGTTAACTACAAGAGGGGCTGACAAAAAATTCCAGATCTTGCAATCGATTTTTAACCAATCTAAGAATCACGACGGATTTTGACTTTGAAATCATCTGTAATAATTGCTATTTTGTTCAGAATGTTTCAGTAACAAATTATGCTTATATTTTAAGTCTTGAAATATTTCTAAAGAAAAGTCGCCAACGATGTCAGCCTTTTTCGAAATTTTCGAAAAGATATCTTTACAAATACTGATAAGTCCACTGCATAATAAAACAAAATTTTGTGGACCTTTACTCGGTGAATATGGTGTGGTATTTCCCAAATTTGAAAATATTACACCATGTTCACCTCGTAAAAAGTCCACAATATCGGACGTGATGATATATCATGTATCATGTGAAGTTACACTGTATGATTTATAAATCAATATTTAGGGCGACAATATCAGATGATATATCATGTATCATGTAAAGCCACACTGTGTTTTTAGAAATAAATATGGCGACAATATCAGACGTGATGATATATCATGTATCCTGTTAAGCCACACTGTGTTGTTCATAAATCATTAGGAACGACAATATCAGACGTGATGATATATCATGTATCATGTTAAGCCACACTGTATTGCTCATAAATCATTAGGGACGACAATATCAGACGTGATGATATATCATGTATGATGTAAAGCTACACTGTATTGTTTATAAATCAATATAGCGACAATATCATGTAAAGCCACACTGTGTTTTTAGAAATAAATATGGCGACAATATCAGACGTGATGATATATCATGTATCATGTAAAGCCACACTGTATTGTTTATAAATCAATATGGCGACAATATCAGACGTGATGATATATCATGTATCCTGTTAAGCCACACTGTGTTGTTTATAAATCATTAGGAACGACAATATCAGACGTGATGATATATCATGTATCATGTTAAGCCACACTTTATTGTTTGAAAATCAATATTTACATTGCAAGTTGATTTCCTATGTTAAACGCCTATTCGATTTTGACGTTCATTTCACAATGAACACAGGTTGGCCCCAATCACATAACGTGCGCGCAAGAATTTCAAAGAGTGGTCGGGGCATACTGATGGGAGCAGGTGGAGAATCCCGACATGTGTACGGGGAATGAGACGATATAAAAGAGAAGAAGAGACGGGGACAACCAAAAAATCATCAAACCGTTGGAAAAAAAAATATGTATAACTACTCTACGTACGTGTATACGTAGTTTCCACAGAGTTCATGTTTACTTCAATGTAGATGGCGCTACCGAAATGAATTTATGCAGCGCTGACTTCTCTGATATTATAAATAAGGCTTTATTTTCTTCAAATTGTTTATAAAAAGTTAAAATTCATGATGGAAACGTTTTAGCAAATATTTACATCTGGTATTTACATGGTGAAAACGTTGTAACTGTCCATTTGTAAATGTGAACTTCCACAGAGTTCATGTGTACTTGAATGTAGATGGTGCTACCGAATTGAACTTATGCAGCATTGACTTCTCTAATTATAAACACGGCCTTATTCTTTTCAAATTGTTTATAAAAAAATTAAGACTCATCGTGAAAAAAAAAATCAAAAACTGTGATAAAAATTATTCAGTAATTTTTAATATCAAACCGTATATTTTGGTCCTTTGCAATGGAGTATTTCTTGCCCTTCCTGGTAGGGAGAATTGACACACGGGAAACGTTTAGATCTTAATTTTCACTTAATTTTTATAAAATTTCGAAGATGTTTTCAAAAATAAATACATCTGAATGTTTCTGATTCTGAATGCTTCGCGGCTCACAAGAAAAGCCATGAACGCAAAAACTAAGACACTCATTCCTTAAATAGAGACGACAATATCAGACGTGATGATATATTATGTATCATGTAAAGCCACACTCTATTGTTTATAAATCATTATGGCGACAATATCAGACGTGATGATATATCATGTATCCTGTTAAGCTACACTGTATTGTTTATGAATCATTAAGGACGACAATATCAGATGATATATCATGTATCATGTAAAGCCACACTGTATTGTTTATAAATCATTAGGGACGACAATATCAGACGTGATGATATATCATGTATCCTGTTAAGCCACATTCTATTGTTTATGAATATAGAAAATGATAACATATAAAGACAAATATATTTTCGCCGTCATACGAACAAAATATACATGAGTTCTGTCAAAAACATAAATAACATACCTTCTGTAACCCCAATATACGATTATACATGTATTATCAAATGTTTGATAACCACGATGTTAAACACGATGAGCAATCGTCTTCTTTTACATTATCAGATTATTAATAAGATAATACATGTATTGAAAATGTTATCACACCAAAAGAGGATTTTAAAGATATACTGAAGGTAAAGTGTTCAGTTTTTATTTTAATATGCACGAAAACTAAATATTCCTTTTACTTAATTTTTTAAATTCCTATAATGTACATGTTAACCCATGCCAGGAGTGGCTGTTGAGGGAGGGGCGTGAACTTTGAGAGTAGAGACTGACTTTTTTAAAGTCGTGGAAGAAGATTATAAAGAGGCAAAACATATACGTTAAACAATTTTATTTATATTACATCCTTTAATTCCTAATACGGAGCAAACGACCATCTTCACATGACAATACCAAAGTTTCAGATTCTTTATTACTTGCGATTATTATATGCGATACATCAGTATAACATATGGTATCGTTACACTTAAAAGAACCGCATGCACTTATTTTCTCTTAATAATACGGAAGAGTTCCAACTTTATACCTTCTTGGAGAAAATTTCAAACCAATTTTTATGCTCCAGACAGGTGTTTCGAATATTAAATTCTCATCAGTGATACTTCCAGCCAAAGTGCTTTTCATACGCCGCCCAAATTCATTTCACTAGCGCCCTCTAGTTTTATTTTTAGAATTTGAAGTCAATTTGGCAACACATACAATGAAAGATATACGGACTTACCTCTGGCTTGCTAGGGGTCCGTCGATGTTTAATTTTGCGCTCTATTGTGAGTGCTGTTGAGATTATCGTCAGGATCTTCTTTAACTCATTTGTGTCACACTTATGCCCTTTGCCGTGTGGAGCTCGTAAAAAAGTTCCCCGCGAGGGGTTTGACAGTAAGTGTTTTGAATATACTTCGCTGACATTGTCGCCATAGCACTTTCTATATAGACATAACGTCAGACAGTGCATGAAGTTTTTCTATTTTCATTTTTATGCTTCATAAACATCGACGGCGGGTGCGGCTAGCCAACAGGGGATGCTTACTCCTCCCGGGCACCTGGTCCCACCTCTGGCTTGCTAGGGGTCCGTCGATGTTTAATTTTGCGCTCTATTGTGAGTGCTGTTGAGATTATCGTCAGGATCTTCTTTAACTCATTACAGACTGACGCGTGTGAAATATTTCTGTTGTCGAAAGTAAAGATTACAATTTTGTCGAAAATTATACTAAGCAATTGTTTATGTATTTGTTTTTTATTTCAACAGAGGAAGCCATGCATGTTAGGGATCTTTATGTTGTCCATCGTGCTTGTCCTGTTATTCATTGTCTACTGTCTAGAAAACTTATCAAACGACAAACCTTTTTTATACTTGTGCTTGGTGGATGAAAAACAAGAAGAGCAAATATTGAACAAAAGCAACATTGGTTTAAATAGATCACAAAGTAGAATGAATATCACAATGGAAATACGTAACGTCTCTGATCAAAATGAATTTAAGAGAAATGACAGAGAAGATAGAGGACATTATGTTCATCATGGATTCCTCCTCCGTAAGGAAAGAAAGCAGATGAGAAGTGAGAATATACGAAATTCACTTGAGAATGATGAAGAAGAGACGGCGTCTCCAACAATTCTCTGTCAGCTATGGAGTCCCCGGAGTATAGCCACAATGACATGAAAGGTTACGATGGAAAATTTAACTGGGCATAGACATATAGACGGGATTCGGACATATTAAAAATGTATACGTGAAGATCCTATCAGTTCCGATAATGTCAGCGAAATCTTAAAGGTCAAAATAGGGTATGTTTTGTGGTTGGCGAGCCACTGTTATACGTCGAGTAAACGAGAAGTATTTGTGAGGAAACTTCAGAAATATATAGATATAGACAGTTTTGGTCGTTGTGGTACAATGACTTGTCCTAAAATAAATAGAACATGACTGTACAAAGTCGCTTCTGTATGAAAGATACAAATTTTATCTCTCGTTTGAAAATTCCATGTGTCGAGATTATATAACACATGGGCGGATCCAGAAATTTTTTTCAGGGGGGGTCCTAAAGTCCGAATTTTTTGTAGAGCAAAAAAAAAAAAAAAAAAAAAAAAAAAAAAAAAAAAAAAAACCAACGCAAACGCAAGAAAATAAAGGTACTGATTGATGACTGTCAGTTCTGTCTCTAATTATTAATAAAATAGCTGACTGGAGAGCAATGGCGAGCAAACAGCTTAAAATTTTGAATTTTCACATCTTATACATGTATATATAATTGATTAAATTGATTGTCAGTTCTAATATGTATAAATACAACAAATGGCGAGCGATAGCGAGCCAGCGAAAATTTTTTTCCAAGAATTGGAATAAAATCCACTATATGTATCTTTTCAGTTTCTTTTCGTTTCCTTAGTGCCCTTGTTTGTTGACCTAGTTGTAATTTATAGGAAAGCGCAGATAGATCATTTAAAAATAACGTACATGTATGTAATAAATTCTGGCGAGCGGAAGCGAGCCAGAGAAAATTTTTGAAATGCTGACGGCAAAATATTATCAAAATGAAAGATTTCTAATACAAATTCATGATATATTTTTCAAATATTATGACAACAAAAGGGAAATTGGGACTTAATCTTATGAAATATGTATATTTATTTAATAACAAAAATTTAGCAATGTTTCGAAAATTCCAGGGGGGGTCCGGACCCCCCCCCCCCACCCCCCCCTCTGGATCTAGAGAAGCTTTTCAGAGCATTAAAGTATAATATAATCCCTGTAGCGCGTGGGGGGTATAATGTATCCCTTTTTGCCCCTCAAGATCCATACATCAATGTCAAGGATGCCCAGGTAGTCGGTGACTTGGGTGATATTCTATTGAAAGTTTCAGGTAACACTGATATATACGCTAAGTACCTCAATTGGAAGCGTTTCTATGAATCAACATTTCACATACAGTTTAACTGGTGTGACCTGTGCCACAGAGTTGTAAATAAATGGAAATATCAAAGACTTTATACTGACATTAAGCAATGGTGGTGGGGAAGTAATTCTTCCTTTGGAAATGCCTGTTATCAAATAAAGAATGTTCAACGTCTTCAAATTCATAAGCATCATTTTTGAGCAGATAAATTAACAGCATGGACCAGAAATGCACGTTCTCGTCAGTGATCCTCAATCTAAACAATGTAATATGACCAAAATATGTGAAAATTATGTCCTAATGACATAAACGGAGTTTGATTCATGGAAAAGATTGTCACATATAGGGTAGCTAAGCTTCAACAAATATTTTAGTATAATCATATTTAAAATCGTTATGCTATACCAAAATGTTGATCGTTACATGTAATATCGTTAAATCGATTATCGTAGGGCTATACCACAGCTTTGATAGTCACATATAATATCGTTATGCTATACCACAAAATTGATAGTTGCATATAATATTGCCAGACTATACCACAGTATAGTCAATTATAATATCGTTATGCTATACCTCACAAGGGCGGATTTAGGGGGGGTGGGGGGGGGGGGTCGGGAAAACCCCCCGGTTTCCTAAATTTTTTTTTAGTAACATTAAAAAAACCCTGCAAACGTAGTAAAAATTGCTTAATGTCCACCAGAATTCACCATTTTGAAACAAAATTTACAAAAATTTTCTGATATATCGCATATCGATTCGATACCATATCAATTCTAGTATTTATGGATTCGTACAGACAATCGCAAAGTTTTTGTTATGTACGTCGCTGAGGGGGTTTTCTGTTTATTTTACGCCCGAAAATTGGTCCTTTTTCCAAGTAGTATTTTAATATCAATTTCTAAATTTTACCGGAAATTAACAAATACTCTAATATAAACACGTTAAAATAATTTGCAAAACATACAGTACGTGCGTCAAACAATCAATGTAAATGGTACGGGGATCGGAACCTATACGCGTTACTTACCCTATTCTAATTCGTCCATAGATTCAGGTGAAAAAATATGAAAATAATACAATAAAGTAAATAATAATAATAACACCCCCCCCTCCCAAAAAAAAAGGATACTAGATTTTTTTTCACTTCATATCGTTCCAATATTCTAAGTACATGTATCAGCAAGGCAAGGGCGTTACCAGGCGTACGTAAAAACGTCCACGTCGTTTCCACAAAAAAGTTGAGAGAGTGCCTTCTTCAGCAGCACCCAAAAAGAAGGGGGAGGAGGGGACATACTACTGTTCAGAAAAAGCTCAAAAACACTCAAAAATGAGAAACCTCCGATTTGACTGCTTTTTTGGCCTGATTGCAAAGCAATTCCGGCCTATAGATCGACGATGTCCGTCCGTCCGTCTGCCGTCAACATTTTGGTTAAAGTTTCTGGTTGAGGAAAAATCTAAGGAACTATATGCAGTAGAAACTTTATATTATACATGAAGCTTGCCCTTGACATGACCTTTCAATTTATGCCATAACATTTGACCTAGTGACCTTGACCTTGGACTTTGACCTAGTTAAAGATTTTGGTTAAAGTTTCTGGTTGAGGCAAAATCTAAGTAACTATATGCAGTAGAAACTTTATATTATACATGAAGCTTGTCCATCACAAGACCTTTCAATTTATGCCGTAACATTTGACCTTGACCTTGGACATTGACCTATTCAAAGATTTTGGTTAAAGTTCCTGGTTTAAGCAAAATCTATGGAACTGTATGCAGTAGAAACTTTATATTATACATGAAGCTTGCCCATGACAAGACCTTTCAATTTATGCGGTAACATTTGACCTAATGACCTTGACCTTGGACTTTGACCTAGTTAAGGATTTTGGTTAAAGTTCCTGGTTTAAGCAAAATCTATGGAACTGTGTGCAGTAGAAACTTTATTTTATACATGTAGGTTGCCTCTGACAAAACCTTTCAATTTATGCTGTTTTATTTGACCTATTGACCTTGACCCATTTAGTGACAAAAACTTACTTTGCAATCAGGCCATACCGTCTTTAGCGGTGTTTTATTCAAAATTTTCTCATGTTTCAATCGAACTCAATACAACGATCGCTAACAAAGAGCGAGAACTTGAACTTGAAGCAGTTGATTGGAAAGAACTTCCAATATCTGGATGTGGGGTATAAGAATATAGGGAATTTCATGTTTACATCTAAAGTTTTCTTCATCTTAGATTCGGTTCATCGTCTGCTGACACCAAATCATATGCTTTATCCTATCTAAATTCAGCTCAAATAAGCTCCAGAAGTTCTGGGGCGTATTTGAGCTGAATTCTGAAGTCAGCAATTTGTTTCATTTTTTTTTTCCAAAATTTTCTCGGGGAAGCCCCCGAACCCCCTTCAATATAGGAGGGGTTACATTTCCATACTGTCCCCTCTTGACCCTTCGGGTATCGCAAGTCATCCCCCATAAAAAATGTCTGTACCCCCGGACAGTTAAAAATCTGGATCAAACCCTTCTTTAGACGTCCACATCGAAAACACCCTTGCTTCGCCCCTGTAAGCATTAAAGTACAAATTATTTGATTTAAAAATCTTCATTAATAGGATCGAGATGAACCCAGACTCGCCCTATATGTTGCCACTTGGAAAAGGGATCGATCCTTTCTTTGTCAAATAAATTGAATGAAAAAATAGTCTGGATATTCGAGAAGAAGAGGAGAAAATATGCTCCGGATTGCATCATTTTATTCCATTGTTTCAAAAATTTTCCGGGGGAGGCCCCCCGGACCCCCACCTACAGGAGGGGGCAACCCCCCTCCCGTACCCTCCCCCGCTCGGCACTTCGTGCCTCGAATCGACCCTTTGGGTTGACACAAACCCCCTCTTCCCACTCTGGATCCGCGCCTGCCTCAGTATTGGAAGCCACATATATATTATCGTTAGGCTATACCACAGTATTGATAGTCACATATTATATTGTTATACTGTACAACAGTATCGATTGTCACATACATATTAATATTACTAGTTTATACCACAGTATTAATAGTCACATGTAATATCGTTAGACAATGCCACAGTATTAATAATCACATATAATATCGTTTAGTCTATACCACAGTATTAATAGTCACATGTAATATCGTTAGACTATACCACAGTATTAATAGTCACATATAATATCGTTAGACTATACCACAGTATTAATAGTCACATGTAATATCGTTAGACTATACCACAGTATTAATAGTCACATATATCTTTATTCTATATCACAGTGTAAATAGTCACATATAACATCGTAAGGCTATACCACAGTATTAATAGTCACATATAATATCGTTACGCTATACGCGTACCATATTATTGAAGGTCACATATTCATTGTTAGACTGTACCACGGTATTGATAGTCACATATAATATCGTTAGTATATATCACAGTATTGATAGACACATATGATATCGTTAGGTTATACCAAAGTATTGATAGTCACATATGATATCATTAGCCTGTACCACAGTATTGATAGTCACATATAATATTTTCATTGAATACAACAGTATTGGTAGGCGCATTTACACTCAACTTTTTTCCACCTTGGAATTTGCTAACCCGTGTTATCTCACCGAAGCTTCATCGAAGGACACTTTTGATTGGGTGTCAATTTAAATCCCACCTACTTGCGTGACGTGACAATAACTACATCAGACCGAAGGGTGAACTCAACTCAGTTAAAATTAAAAACACAACCACGTGTCGGTGTCGTGTGCGCAAAGTCTACCTATACTTATGATTATTTGAATTTGATATCGCGATAATATTTTTATTGAGGAGAGTTTTTTAATCCACGTTCAGGTATTGGACATGACAGCCCTGCATCCGGCCTTCCCAAACGATCCTTTAGTTGCCCTTTGTCAGCAATCGTTGTGTGTAAAAAAAATTGAAAAAAATATATTCACATCGGTGGTCTCAGAAGAGTATTTCGGTTATTACTCACTAGTGTCACGAAACAGTAGTTTGCTTTTAAAGCATGTCATAAGTCCCCCCCCCCCCCTCACCTCTTATTTGGGCACTGCTCACGACTGTAAAGAGATGGAGATTTGGGATAGCTTTTATGGATTCTAGGCAATTTGGAAGCAAATTTTCGGCATTCTGGTGCTCTGTTTTTACATTTTTTTTCAAATATGTTTTTCTTTTCAGACGACTAGACAAATTCACTTTCAAACCTTCATCGTTCAAAGTAAGAAGATCTGAATATTTGTCCCAGATTTAAAGCTAAACTTTGTTGATGATATTGTGTATCTTGATTCAGAATCTCCAGAGACCAACACTTTGTATAGAGAACAATACTCTCTCTCTCTCTCTCTCTCTCTCTCTCTCTCTCTCTCTCTCTCTCTCTCTCTCTCTCTCTCTCTCTCTCGATCGAATCTTTTTTTTTGGGGGGGGGGGGTCATTTTTTTTTTTCGAAAACGATGTGGACTTTTTTGCGTAAAGATGCACAGGGGTGAGGTATCATCGCTTGGTCAAAAACTTACCCTTTCTTCAATACTAACCTTTTCTTCTTTATGTCTATATTAAAAACCAAAAGGGTTACATAGCTATTATATAGGAAGTTTGTATAAACCACCGGGAGGTACGATGACACCCCCCCCCCCCCCCTTCCCCGGTCTATTCATGTGCGTACCTGCTTTTATTTCACACTGAAAAAAAATCACAAACGAGAATCAATCCACAATCACTTTATGATATTAGAAGAAAGAAGAGCACATATACTTAGATCTGTCATAAAATAAATATAGTATTTCAACAACAAGCATGCGATTCAACAGTTTTCTTATCGTTTTAAAACCTTTCCCCTTACTTAAAATCGATTTTAAATTGATACAAATGATAGTTTCATCGTTGGATTCGATCATTATTGACTAAAATTTTTGAATCCTTAGTTTCGTATCCTGTAAGAGAATTTTTGAATCCTTAGCTTCGTATGCTATATGGATCTTTTTGAATCCTTAGTTTCGTATCCTATATAAACACTGCAACTTGCGTCGGCCCATGCAATTCCCTCTTTGCGATTTTACTGTCCTACGTTCCATTTGTGCAGGTATCTGACGTAAAAGCATTGTGACGTCATTAAATTCCTATATATGCACAACCATTGTAATTCCCTGAGATGTTACTATTGAAAGGAACGTGCTGCAATTCGTGTATTAACACTCGTGACGTCACAATGCATAAGATCTAAAGAGACATGCCGCGACGGCTGTTCTAACCTGCAAACTGAACCCGCGGTGAGATGAATTTTGACGTCACTCTTTTACCTAGAAAAGGCAATTTCAGAAAACAAGAATGAAATAGACAACTATAGTGCATATATATAGAATAAATGTCATAATTTGTGTTTTGTTACGCGCATTACATGTACGATAAATGCACTTGCTGTGTGTTGTATACCCGTAACAAAACACAAATTAACGATGGTGACTCATTACGTGTGCGCATTCAAATTAGCGCAAGCGGAATAACTCCTATAAGTTCGATGTCGTAAAATAGACGTACATACTAAAGACAAAATTTGGAAAAAAAACAATGCTGAAAAGCATAAATTATTCGAATTATTCTATTTCCGATTCCATTTTAATGATAGATACTTCTAAAATGTGATTTTTATCGAATTGACATTTACCGCATGTAGGGGATTTCCATTTTGACTATTTTTGGCATGTAAACATAACAACAGACGAGAGGGATGGGTAGAAAACTAAAAGGGGGATTTAAAACTGATGCTACTACTACAGAATTTGACAATTTTCTTTAAAATGTTACCTGTTGGTTCAATAAAAATATGTACTTTTAATTTAGAATTAAAATATTATCATGTAGTCCAGTTTTCTGGGGTTTTCAGGTTTTTCTAAAAGTTAGTGATTTTGGTCTAAAAATAGCAATGGTAATTCCCATGAATATTTTTAGCATTCTCTTATTTCAACACCGACCCATATAATTTTATATATCAATTGAAAGAAGAAGATCTATACTTCCAATCTGTAATATTTTGAAAAAAAGTTAATCACTCCTTTAATCTGAAATTTTGGGTTAAAAATGCCACTTTTTTGCATATTTTATCTTTTTTTTTCATTGAGTGCATACCAATGCTTCTACTACAGAATTCGATGATTTTCTTTAAAATATTTGTTATTGTTTCGTGAAAAATGTGTACTCTTCATTAAAAGTCAAAAAAATTACCACGCAGTCTTTTCTTTCTAGTTTTTAGATGTTTTTCTGAAAATTGGTGATTTAGGTCTAAAAATAGCAACAGAAATTCCCATGATTTATTTTTAGATTTTTCTTGAAATTTTCAACACCGACCCCAACATTTTATATGTGAAATGAAAGTGGTGGAAAGAGTTCTTCATATTTATCCCATTCTTTTAAAAAGTTTAATACTCCTTAATATAATGAGTCACCATCCTTAAGACACTTATTCTCTATTTGAAAACGTCATATATGTAAGCCTGTTTCCCTTAATTTCAAGCTGGTTGCTATAGAATTTGATGACGTCACAATGCGTTGACGTCAGATACATACACAAATGGGAAGTAACTCTGTATTTCGAAAAGACCGAATTTCATGTACCATCTTCGCTTCCCTTCAAGGGCTTTGCCATAATTCATAATATGAATTATGGCAAAGACCTTGAAGCGAAGCGAAGACGGTGCATGAAATTGCATGGGCCGACGCAAATTGCAGTGTTTATATAGGATACGAAACTACGGATTAAAAAAAAATCCATATAGCATACGAAACTAAGGATTCAAAAATTTTCTTACAGGATACGAAACTAAGGATTCAAATTTTTCAATCTCCTGTTGCAGACATCATAAGCTTACACTTTTCAACTATTTCACTACTTTTCATCCTAGCTTTATGTAACACACTGTTAAAACCGAATCTACACCATATAGCTACAAAAATAGAGAATCATCTAGAAATATTTTCGTATAAAAACTGACTAAAATGGCGGCGCCCATCTTGCCAATTCTTGGTTGAAGAAAAATGAATTGGTCAGTATGTATCTTTTCTTCCTTATTTTCGTTAATTTTTCCACTTGTTTCATATATATGTGTTACCATTAAAGCTTGCTCAGAGCAAGCGGGCCCTTCGGGCCCGCTTGCTCGCTTCGCTTCACTATTAATATCACATATATAATATTTTTATTCTATACCAAACACAAATTATTCTGGTTAATCACGAAATTAGTCCATGAGTCGCAAAGACATTGTTGGAAAATTTGCATAGAATGTTAAACGTCTTCAAATTCATGAACATCATTTATAAACAGAGAGATTTGCAGCATGGACCATACATGCATATTTCAGGTACTTACCATTGTCAGTGATTCTTAATCTCAACAATGTTATATGGCCTAAGAGTGCGAAAATTATGATGTCTAGAACTGTACCGAAAGACGTAGAAGGATGGGTGGGATATGATGCTACATGATCCACGCTTTAGAAATTTCAAGAATTTTTGTTACATAAAGTTTTGAATGCGATGAAGAGACAGACGATAAACCGAAATTGATCGAACTTGGCTACATGTGCCCTCGGGGACTCCTGGTTATAATACAGGAAAATAATACACAAAATTCGTACAAAATGGCGCATGGATATTGGACATTGCTTATATTGGGCATTGCACTTATTGGACATTGCACATATTGGACATATTGGACATTGTACATATTGGACATTGCACATATTGGACATATTGGACATTGTACATATTGGACATTGCACATATTGGACATTGCACATATTGGACAGTGGATATTTCACAAAAAGTCCTGGTATAATACGGGAGAATAATACACAAAAGTCGGCAAGTTTATTCGTACAAAATGCCGCATGGACATTGCACACATTGCTTAGAGCAAAATAAAAAATATCTATATTTTTGTCAATTTCCCCAAACATAGTCATGTGACTTGGACGTGACGTCGCAATAGGCAACCATTTAAAAAATAACGTCGGCGTTATTTAAGCCAGAAGTACAGTATGTTACAATAATAATTAAGTTTTGATATCTCCCCCTGTCATACAGCCATACTTGCCAGGTACAAAATCGATTTGCCTCCAACAGCTCAAGGGCATCTAAAAAAAGATGGCTGTACCTGACACCTGTGTAAAGGTAATAAAGCGTTATAATATTGTAATTTTTTTTATTAATATTATTCATTTTTACCTAACACCGTTGTTCTCCTACTTGTTCAGCAGAGGACCGACCCGGATGACGAACCTGCAAAAACTTGAACGTGACTACAGGTTAGTTCTTTAGTCAATAGTATAGGTATGCGCGGATTAAATAGCCCGGGGAATTTGCATTAGGCTATACACAATCATACAGGCTTTTTCACAGTTATCTCAAAACAGAGGTCGAACACCGCTGGCCGCGCTAGATACCCCCATTTCAGCGCATATGCTAGAAAATCATGTTCTTCTTCATAAATTCTCTTTTCTTTAAAGCAGGACGACATGTCTTAATGATTTTAATCTGCTTTTCTTTTCTTTTCTTGATTTTATTGAAATTTTGATCGATGAATCGATGACTGGGTAACACTCCTCATTCGTCGCGTGCGCCACGTATTTCAGAAAATCAACTAGGGAAAAAATGGCAAGATATAAAAATAATAACGTTTAAAAATTAGATATAAGAGAAGGGAGGGGATCTCCAACAAGACCCTGTTGCAGTTTATTAGTATCACATACATTTAAAGCATGTATAATCTCGTCTCTTAATTGTCATGGTTGCCCATATATAGACTGCCGGACAATGCTCCCTAACTGACGGATCGCCTCTCAAAATGTGTCCATTGACTTGGCTCAATATGGGTCTAGTGACAAGGAATGCATATGTGCACAATGTAAAAGCAAATTACTTAAATTACCATTCAAAAGTTATGGTCAATGTTAAAGTTGTTTAAACTTTAAAAGGTACGTCAAACTCCTAGTCACAATGTAAGAAACCTTGATATTTTGATATCCATGGAAAAGTCTTGTCACAAGGAATACAATGTGAAAGATGAAAGGCCTATCTGTACTTGCCATTCAAGAGATATGGTCAAGGTTATGGGTTTTTTTATAAATAAGTCAAACTTCAAGGTCACACGATCATTTTTTGTATCCACGAAAAGGTCTTGTTACAATTAATGCACATGTGAAATATGCCCAAATGTACATGATGTATCACTTACCATTCAAAACTTATGTCCAAGTTTAAAGTTTTTGTGATGGACAGACAGACCGACGGATATTTCAAGCGGGGCACAATATGATGATATATAAGCTGAGTTTTCCACTTTAAGTAGGCAAGCTAAGAAATTAAAGAATGGCTCTATAGATAAGTCAAACAGAGAGGACACCAAATGTACATAACGAGAGAGATAGATATCAAGAAGTCATTAAATAAAGCGTGCTGCATCCATCAAAAGACACATACATTGTACCTAAATTATGAATAAATAAGGCCATACGCATGTTGACCAATTTAATTTGTGATCGTCGGTAATTCCGATTAATATAGATTTCCCAATTTCAAAATAACATTATTTTTCTTGCGTCCGGTTCATGTGCAGGACTGCGCCCATATATTTTTTTAATTTGTGAATATTATATTCTATTTGACGGTGAAATACCGCAGATCGAATTTTTCATCTCGCACATCTTCCCCATGGATTTCACACGATAACATTTTTTCACTGACCATCACAAACCGCAGACGATATTTCGACCACACGTAAATAGCAGAGCTGAGGCGAAACTTGAGTTGAATTATAGGTATGTTAACAAACATGTACTGCACATGCGCATTTGATATTCATATTGTGTTTACTCTTCGGTTTTCTTCTTTATACTATACCTGAATTCCTGTACACACCATGTGTACTGGGGAAAAAAGTACAAGAAAAAAAAAGTAAACACCAGTTGGTAATTTGGAAAACAGCTTCACATACATGTGTACGTGATGAACTTGTAGAAGGTATATTTATTTGGTCATTCAGCATACAATTGATTATGAAAATACATTTTATGACTTTAAAACAGAAACTTTGTGTATGGTTAGCCTGATGGATAAAAGTATACAGGTTTTAATAACTAACAGTCTGTGCGTTTACAAGCTGCATTTCTTGCTTAAATGATATACAAAGAAAATAACTGACAAGTAACATGTTTCATGATTCGCTTAGGTTGCATCGATGTAACAAATTGTAATGTGATGGAATTTGTACCGGCGCAATATCTATTATTTAGTTAGTGATCGACTACCAAAAGCGGCTTCGAAAATTTACTAATCTAATTTTTTTAGATTAATATATATTTTATGAAAACGTCTTTCTTATAAGACGGTCATTTTGAAATTCATTTCTAAATAATCGGACTAGAAACAAAAACAAAATTATTAGCAAAAAGAATTTGATGGTTGAAAATTTTTAATTGTGAGTAAATTTATTTCTAAGCGTTAAATTAGAGTATTGTTGACGTGGATTAGGGTGAAAATGAGAATCAAATACAAAAAATAATAATAATGTTTGAATAAGGTAAATCCATAAAAATATATTCAACTACTAAGTCTGTAGGAACATCACATGCTTGACGATCGTTGCCAAGTATCATTAGCATATTTATTAGTTGACGGCAAAAACGATCCAGATGCATTCGGGGTGGATCATAAAGCGTCCATAAGAGTATCCCTATTTAAGGTCTGTGTCAGCATAAAATATTTGTGAATTGTAAATCAAAAATATTTATTTTGACTATTAAAATAGTCAAAGTTTTTTTTTTATTTACAATTCATAAATAATTTAGTTTAAACATTTATATTGTGAAAATTCAATGCATACAGTTTACAGAAACAAACACTTAAGGATTGCAAAACAAGCAAAGGCTGATATATAAATTCCTCTCCATGAAAATATTTCATGTTGGCATCTGCTCCGAAACCCCTGTCGCAACCGGATTTGTAATAACGACCGGATTTGTAATAAAGTAGATTTTTATTACATATTAGGTTATTACATATTAGGTTACACGTCCCAACCGGATATGTAATAAAACCCGAAATTGTAATAAACTACGAACATAGTCTAGGTCGCTCGGAAGTTTCTTCCCTCTTTTTCTGGCTTTCGATTCTCTCCGTCTGTCTGTCTCATTTTCATAATGGAGAATATACCGTCTCTTATTAATAACTTTATAATATTGAGGTGTAGCATGACAAAGAATCCGATAAAATACATACAGATATTGAACTAGTAATCATTTTAAAGGATCAAAAGTCTCGTCTCACTGGATAAAATGGAAGAATTCAAGACAAAAAGGGACCAAAAATGATACTCATGTATATATTACATATTAGGTTATTACATATTAGGTTACACGTCCCAACCGGATTTGTAATAAAACCCGAAATTGTAATAAACTACGAACATTGTCTAGGTCGCTCGGAAGTTTCTTCTGTCTTTTTCTGGCTTTCGATTCTCTCCGTCTGTATGTCTCATTTTCATGATGGAGAATATACCGACTATTAATAACATTAGTATTCATGTATTGAAGTGTAGCACGATCAAGTATCCGTTAAAATCCAAACAGATATTGACGTACCTATCATTTTAAAGGACCAATAGCCTCCTCTTACTGGATCAAAAGGAAGGATTCAAGACCCAAAAAGTGGTCAAAAGATTATACACAAGTATTTATTACATATTAGGTTATTACATATTATGTTACACGTCCCAACCGGATATGTAATAAAAACCGAAATTGTAATAAACTACCAACATAGTCTAGGTTGCTCTGAAGTTTCTTCTTTCTTTTTCTGGCTTTCACTTCTCTCCGTTTGTCTCATTTTCATGATGGAGATTGTATCATATAATCTTGAGGTGTAGCACGATAAAGTCTCAGATAAAATTCATACAGATATTGAACTATTAATCATTTTAAAGGATCAAATGCCTCGTCTCACTGCATCAAATGGAAGAATTCAAGACCAAAAAGTGACCAAAAGATGATACTCAAGTATTTATTACATATTGGGTTATTACACATTAGGTTACACGTCCCAACCGGATTTGTAATAAAACCCGAAATTGTAATAAACTACGAACAAAGCCTATGTCGCTCGGAAGTTTCTTCTGTCTTTTTGTGGCTTTCGATTCTCTCCGTCTGTCTGTCTCATTTTCATGATGCAGAATATACCGACTATTAATACCATTATTATGCAAAGAGATGATACTTAAGTATTAACATTATATTACATATTAGGTTATTACATATTAGGTTACACATCCCAACCGGATATGTAATAATAACCAAAGTTGTAATAAACTAGCGACATAGCCTAGATCGCTCGGAAGTTTCTTCTTTCTTTTTCTGGTTTTTGGTTCTCTCCGTCTTTTTATATCCATTTACATATTCATCTGTGTTGCTTGGACCCCTGCATTTTGCGGTCTTGTTTGTGTGTGGTCATCTGACAGTGAGGAGGTTGTTTTACACCACAATTGTACGTTCTTCGAGACCTCTGGATAATCGGAAAAGTGGGAGGGTTGTGCGCACGTAATCCAGGATAACCACACCTTTTGCTATTTCCGTGGCAGATGGCCGTCCTAAGTCGGCACCGGTTGCCCATTGGTCTCGTTGGTTTATGTGTAGTCCTTTGTGTTTGATGTTTCTGTGTTGTGCGTTGACGTTCCTTGTCCCTTATGCGTCTCTTTCTGTGCTTGTCTGCTTTGTGTTTTTGCATTGGGTGTTTTGGGATTTTGCTGTGGGTGCTACAACCTGGTGTTGTTGGAGATCCCCTCCTTTGATTTGTATTCTTTCACTCTCGACAGAGATCTATACAGATTTACCAGTCTTGAGACTTGTAGGATCTATCTCCAGATGTGATCAGGGACAAGGAAATCCAACCGAGTGTCAAGGAATTGCTTGCACCACGACGAGGCTTACAGAGTCGTGGACAAAAGCAAATCCTGGACACGAGGGTTGGATTTCCGTGTCTTGATCAGATCTGGAGATTTATAATTTTTCTCTCACTATCTAAAAGAGCTAAAAACTGAGGGTTTTATGTATTGTTTTCATATTAATATGAATCAAGGCAAAGCCTTTTAGTGCGAGCGGAGAGAAAATAAAATAAAAATAAAACTTTCTTTCTTCTTTCTTGCATTTTAGACTATGACGGTTTATCTTATCATACAAAACTTTCAGTTTGATGATTGCCGAAAAAAAGGTAGTATAAGGCGAGTGGAAACACGGAAGCAAATGAACATCTTAATAAAGGGGGGGGGGGGGGGGGGGCTTAAAATATTATTCTAGATACGTCCCTGTTTTATTTATTCCTGCTTCCCTTAAAAGTCTCCTTTTATCAATTGACAGTATCTTCAATTAGAAATATCTGATTTCTGTTTATTTATTTATGAAAGCAATGATTGAAATCTATGTATTTTCAACTGTTATTTAGGTTCATTCACGAATTACATGTTTGAAACATAAAGGGTATATTTTCAATTTGTTTAGGGGCAAAATGTCTAAATATAACAGATTTCTGGACAAATTCTATACATGCATTATTTCACCTAAAATCATACATTTAAAGCTAATATCATAACGAAATAATAATTTTATCAAATGAATGTGAGATTGAATGTAATGATTCATGAAAAGCAACATTTATGGGTAAAATATGCATTTTTATGCAAAAAACACTTATTTTGAGAAAATAAGCACTATTTCTTTTAATCTGTTTTAATTTACACATTTTAGCTTTGCTGGGATGCTGTTTCTTATTATTTTTCCTTAGGAAGGTCATTTGATAACTGAATTTCAATTTCTATGCAATTTGGGACAAAAACCCGCATTCATGTGCAGAAATCGCTATTTCTGTGATTTTTTTTATAATTCATATATCTGAATAAAACGCAGAAGGAGAGGTTTCCTATAACTTAACGGCATGTACGTGACCAAGTTTAATGAGCCAGAAGATATGTTTTGATTATTTTGCTATTTTGAGGGATAATCACAGTTTTTTTTTTAATCATTAATTTCGGGAAACACTTTTATTATTATAAAATGGTGCATTACTTTTTGTATTCAAAAATTTGCATTTGAGCTATGATCCTTTGTTAATTTGATAGGTATTTTGGGACAAATGCAATTACTTTTTCCATGCTGTAGCTAGAACAACAAATTTACAAATTTGTTCTAGCTGCAGCATGGAAAAAGTAATTGCATTTTCCCGATAATCAACGGTTTTTCTTCATAAAATCTCCTTTTTACCAAAAAATATCGAAATGCCCAAGGATGCCAGAGTGGCATCCGGTGGATTATCAAAGTAGAGGGTATTCACAACACTTTCATACAAAAACATTTCGTGCGTACCTAATTTTTGGGTTTCATGAATGGCAACCAGACTTTTGTGTGTCTGGTTGTTCGTGTTTTAATGTTATTTTACTTTTGCGGTTGTACATATCCTGCAGATTTTCCAATATCATAGAAAGTTCATAAACGTCCTCGCTCAGTATGATTTTTCTGATCTATGATATACATGTACTTTAATCATAATTTTCACGAAGCGAAATCATAATTCTAACATGACTTGAGATTTTATCCCTATATGTACTGTAGAACTCGCCTGGTGTAAAATCTCCAACAAACTTACTGTTTGCTAAGCTCCGCCCATGCACGTGTTATAGAGCTCGTGCAAAACAATATTAGAATAGAAATAATAACTAGCTAGCTGTGATTTGTTGTCCAGTAATTCCCCGAGTCGCATGAACCAATCAAATTATAATTTCATTGGTTCATGCGACTCGGGGAATAACTGGACAGCAAACCATAGCTAGCTAGTTGTTATTTATTAAATGTAATAACTTCAAGCTATGTCGATGTGTGAAAATAATGACTTCGAGACTTTGATATCGAATTAGTCTGACCTGAACTGGGTGGAAGGTCGGGGTCAGGCCAGACCACTGAGAATGCTCATTTTCAGCAGTGCTATTTGAATCGCGGTGAAATAGGTATACAACAACTGTATGTCAATTAAGTCCTCCGTGTATCCGGATAACTTGGGGGGGGGGGGGGGGGTTGGTTGCACGAAATCCGGATAATCACACCATATGCCATTTTAAAGGAAAAAGCTTTCCAAAGTCGGTGCAAAGTGAACATTGTATCTCTCAGTTTATATGCATATGTTGTCATTTATGGCGTGAATTCTTCCCTTTGATGCAGTGAGACGAGGCTTTTGGTCCTTTGAAAAATTTTGTCTCAAACTTTCTCGTGCTACACATCAATTCTTATAATGTTATCAAGAGCCGGTACATTCTCCATCATGAAAATGAGATAGCTGACGAGGAGGATCGAAAACCAGAAAAAGAAAGAAGAAACTTCTGAGCAACCTAGACTATGTTGGCGGTTTATTACAATTTTAATTTTTATTACATATCCGGTTGGGACGTGCAACTTAACATGTAATAACCTAATATGTAATAACCTAATATGTAATAAATACTTGAGTATTATCTTTTGGTCACTTTATGGTCTTGAATTCTTCCATTTGATGCAGTTAGACGAGGCATTTGATCCTTTAAAATGATTAATAGTTCAATATCTGTATTAGTTTTATCTGAGACCTTCTCGTGCTACACCTCAATCCTTAAAATGTTATCAAGAGAAGATACATATGAGACAAACGAAGAGAAGCGAAAACAAGAAAAACAAAGAAGAAACTTCCGAGCAACCTAGACTATGTTCGTAGTTTATTACAATTTCGGGTTTTATTACATATCAGGTTGGGACGTGTAACCTAATTTGTAATAACCTAATATGTAATAAACACTAGAGTATCATCTTCTGGTCACTTTTTTGGTGTTGAATTCTTCCATTTGATCCAGTTAGACGAGGCATTTGATCCTTTAAAATGATTTATAGTTCAATATCTGTCAGAATTTTATCTAAGATTTTCTCGTGCTACACATCAATTCTTATTATGTTATCAAGAGACGGTAAATTCTCCATCATGAAAATGAGACAGACAGATGGAGAGAATCGAAAACCAGAAAAGGAAAGAAGAAACTTCCGAGCAACCTAGACTATGTTGGTAGTTTATTACAATTTCGGTTTTTATTACATATCCGGTTGGGACGTGTCACCTAATATGTAATAACCTAATATGTAATAAATACTTAAGTATACTCTTTTGGCCACTTTTTTGGTCTTGAATTCTTCCTTTTGCTCCAGTGAGAGGAGGCTATTGGTTCTTTAAAATGATAAGTACTTCAATGTCTGTTAGGATTTTAACGGATACTCGATCGTGCTACACCTAAATACATGCATAATAAAGTTATTAATAGTCGGTATATTCTTCATCATGAAAATGAGACATACAGACGGAGAGAATCGAAAGCCAGAAAAAGAAAGAAGAAACTTCCGAGCGACCTAGACTATGTTCGTAGTTTATTACAATTTCGGGTTTTATTACAAATCCGGTTGGGACATGTACCCTAATATGTAATAACCTAATATGTAATAAATCTAGTTTATTACAAATCCGGTCGTTATTACAAATCCGGTTGCGACAAACCGCATCATGGATCAGGAAATAAATTGCAACTAGACAATCTATATGGAAGGTTTATTAAAACCATTGTTCACGATGACTATTCATGAATGCGTTTTGCCATCTTTTAGGCTTTTTAAAAAATACGCATTATAGTACTGATTTTCAGTATTAAGTATTTATTACGAACTCATTTACTGAATATTTGTCATGTTAAAGTTATTCAATGCTTCGATATTAATTTTGTGGGGTTTTTCATACATATTTTTTTTCTTATGTAAGAAAGAAAGGGATGGGTATTTGACATGTTTTCAGCTTCTCCTCCAGAACCACTCGAATGGTTTCAATGAAACATGGTGTACATTATGTCCTTGAAGTCGCCTACCAGATCTAGATCCTTTCAGGGATGGATCCAGGGTGAAACCAAAAGTGTCCAAATTGGTACCAATAGAGATGAATGAAACCTGTATGTAAAAAGTGTCAGAATGATGTTTGAGATTCTTACAAAGGTACTAATATTAGAATGCCTTTGCCAGGTAATGTGTCAGTATGATAAGAATGTTCTGGGTGTTACATTAGTGTTAGCACTTTCTATATAGACATAACTTCAGACAGGGCATGAATTGTATATATTATTTTCATTTTCGCGCTTAAACATCGACGGCGGGTGCGGCTAGCCAACAGGGGATGCTTACTCCTACCAGGCACCTGTTCCCACCTCTAGCTTGCTAGGGGTGCGTCGATGCTTAATTTTGTGCTCCATTGTGAGTGCTGTTGAAATTATCGTCAGGATCTTCTTGGTTCACAAGTGACCGTTGTGGCCCCCTTTGGTCTCTTGTTTTAAAGTACCCATGATCTCCAGGAGCTATATTTTGAGGGGATTGAGATCAAATATCGATAGCTTTTATATTAAGACAGAAAACTTAGATTTCAAATTCATTATTCAATCAGAACATTTTATCTTTAATTAGAACATTTTATCATTTCATCTTTTATTACTGATAATGGTTTTATAAGTATGGTATTTTACTATTTATAGACTTACAAGGTTGCTTACCCGACCTTTACCCAATCTCACATTTTCGGACATTAAACCACGAATGTATATGTTTAACGTAGAGAACATATGGCTGCTGGGCCCTTTTGGACTTCGGGGTTATCTTTGTCTTAAAGGCAAATAATAACTTACATGATTTATTTTAACGATAACTTAAATAAGTTATACCCCTGACTGCTTGAAGACGATCAAGAAGATTGAAGAAGTGCGCAAAAATATCCAAACAGCCTTCGATAAAAGGAGGTTGAACGTCCGCTGGCCGATCTAGATACGAGTTCCCAGCTTGCTAGGTAAACATTATTTTTATGGTAGAATTTGAAGACATGATTATATCTTTACTTTCAGTTCCAATTACTCATTTGTTCGGACTTTCTTTTTTCTGAATCATTTCCATATTTTCCAAGAAACTGAAGGGGGGGGGGGGTCAAATATGGATGGATGAAAATCTTCTAAAAATTGACTTTTATCAAAATTCATGGAGGAATCTCAAGTTCACCGTTTAGATCTTCTGCAATTGATTTTTAAAGATTTCACCATCAAGGGGAGATAACTCTAAAAAATGACCCTATTAAAAATACTCTTTCTGATACCTACTATTATAGTATAAAAGTTTGTACAACATCAAAAGCGATAGGGAAATATAAAATAATTCATACACAACATTTTATTACTTTGGACATGATTCCCTTCATTATACATCTAATGCCTTACTTCATTACTTTTATGACGTAATTTTTAAAATTGGTTTGGGTGAGTGGTAAACATTCTTCGACTACATTTTTTTCTTTTGACATATTCATTCAAACACTTATAACAAAGAATACTGTTCTCGATTAAATTCTATTTTCCTTTATTTATCAAACACTCTATTATCTCTTTTTAAGAATGACCACACAAAAAAACTTTTATTCCGATAGTCTAGGCTATTGGGAGTAGAGTGATGAACTAAAAATGTAGTTCTCAGTACGGAAAAGAAATACTAGTTTTTCGAAGGAGAACAAAAGTTCTACCGTACATTAAATCACTTCATATGTGATAACTTAACATAACTCAGAGTAAAACGATTTTCTCAATTTCATCTCATTTTACTGATTTCTATAACGTAATACTACGGACTCTAAGTGGCGGACCCCACGTTGCGTCGATTTCGAATAAATACCAAGTAAGCGATGTAAATGATAAACATATGAGTAAATATTATAGATTATAAGTTTTTCTATCTATAAATATATATATTTTATACCTTAGAATAGATTAGGAACCCTGGAGGGGATTTTGCTATCTGGGCGGATTTCCCGCCAATTCGTGAGTGGTCCTTTTTCAGTAATTTCTGACATTTTTGATATTTCATGAAAATTCTCTATAAAGAAAAATCTTACGATTTCATTGACAATTGCTGATTTTTGTAAAAGAATTAATTCAAGAATTCAACAGAATTTTTCTAGAAATAAACATTTTTGGTAATATCTTTTTAAAAAAAATAACGTTTTTTAAGTCTTTTGTTGATGAGATGAAAGCAAATTTCATCAAATTTAAGTCAGAATTATCAGAAGTAATGTTAACAATTGTTTAACGTTTTCAAATTCATTAGCATCATTTCAGAGCAGATAAATTTACAGCATGGACCAGACATGCACGTTTCGGATATTTAACCCTCGTCAGTGATCCTCAATCTAATAATGAAATATGGCCAAAATCTGTGAAAATTATGTCATAAATAGATTAGATCAATTTGAATAAAATTGTTTAATCTCTTCAAAAGTTTCATCAAAACGAGATGTTTATAGGCACAATAATGAGGGGAAATTCTAATTCAAATGTTCATTAACTTAATAATGAAGGGAGAATTCTTAGGCACGGTCCATTTGATATTCAGGGGGGGGGGGGGGCTTGGGTTTTTTGTTGGAGCAAGATTATTTTTTTCGCCCCGGACCGGGGCAAAATTATTTTTTTCATGCAAAGTTGGAGCAAGGAAATTTTCTTAACAAAGTGATGCGCATATTAAGAATGTTTGTGTTTGTATCAATAGAAATTATTTATATTTTTACTCAAAACTCTTAATATTTATATATTAGTTCATTTTTATGCAAGTATTCAATTCACTTTTAAACAGAGAGATAAAAGATTTTACAATACAAATCTATATAACATGTATATTAGAGGGTCTCAGGAGAAGGTCTCCAAGACAAACTTTTAAATGATACTAAGAATTGCAAATTGGTGAATAACTGAAGTTCTCCTTCCAAGCTTACAAGAACATAAAATTAAAGTCTATGGGATACATGCAACAGGTATTAATAGCAATGCATAAATATTGATAATATATTCAAACTTTTAAGGAAGCCCTTTTTTCATTCACATACATGTATAACTTTTTGATATCTATGAATTTTGGCATTAGTAATTGTTGTTTTGATAGAAAACTATGGCGAGCGAAGCGAGCCAAAAATTTTGATACAATTTGAAAACTGTGGCGAGCGAAGCGAGCAGGAAAATTTTCAAGAATTTTAGCGAAATTTTATGGTAATTCTTCAAATTCAGATTATATGTAAGAGCAAGATTATTTTTTTTCTGTCACACCATAAGCAAATTTATTTTTTTTCTTCAAAATTGAGAGCAAAATTATTTTTTTCGAAAAAAACCCAAGCCCCCCCCCCCCAGAATATCAAATGGACCATGCCTTATGGTGCAAAACTTTTTTGTGCAGTTATATTGTCATAAAGAGCATGTGATTTACGTTTCCATGGAGCTGTTGCGATGGGTGTTGAATGCGGTCCGGAGACGCTGACTCTCCCCGGGCACCTGGTCTCACTTCGGAATGTTATTCATTCCGGGGTTCGTAACCGTTCCGATTGGAATTCTTACGATTTGGCCTTGCCTTCTCGACTTTGAGACTGAATAACTGTTAGGTACTTCTTTGATGTTTATTACACTGAATATAATCTCTTTTTTTTTTCAGGACAGTATGGACAGTGATTTATAAGACTGAGTATAATGGTACACATAGATAAGAATTACACATATCTTTACGATGGTAAGTATACACAGTGCAGGGTATCCATAGACTTCATTGACCGCAAAGTTGTTTAAATTGACATAGAGTAATTCTATTTTTCTGTAGCTCTCATTGAATGAAACCAAAGACTGAAGAATCTTCAGATCCCTTCCTACTTCCCAACTGAAACAATAGGTACTGTAAACGTAGTTATTTTCGCTGAGGGGGGATTTCGCTATTATAACATCAAGACGTTAAGCTTTGGGGAAATATTCGCGATAAAATGTTTTCCTATGGTAAGAATGCAGCGGGGATATTTTCGCGTGGGGGTATATTTCGCGAAGTCCCTTGTCTCGCGAAAAACGCGAATATTACCCCCACGCGCAAATTTTCACGTTTACAATACTTTGACAAGTTAGCTTTATATGCATGACTACTTTTACCTTCTTTTACTTTTCAGATCAAAAGAAAATATGTGTTGTTTGCCACATTGACCTCGTCCATTATAGTAGTAATGATTATCTATCGTGCTCCGATACGGGTAAAAATAATGAGCATTATCCATAAGCAATCTCCATCAGAAACTAAGAGCAATATTCAGGGGCCGTCTCATTCTAAAACTGTACCCAGAATTCAGAATCAAATTTCTGCAAAGAGTGAAGAAACAGTGCCGCACAAATTTTCATCAAAAACTGTATCCAAACATAAGAAGAGTAATGAAACCATCAGACATATTTTGTACTGGAATCCACCTGGCTACTTTCTGCATCCTGAAGATGTCAGTAGGCGGAGCTGCATGATTGGTAATTGCGAACTGACATTTAACAAAGGAATGATAAAAAAGGCCGATGCAGTTATTTTCAATGCTCAAAGTCCAACAAAATTACCGACGAAAGAGTTTGGTCAGGTTTGGGTTTTCTTAACGTTAGAACCCGCGGATTTAACCGGAAGGCATATAGAACGTTGGGAACGCATGATTAATTGGACTTGGACGTACCGAAGGGACTCTGACATCTTTCAACCGTATGTAGGCTTCAAACAAAGAAAAACACCAATACAGGAAACATTATTACTTGAGAAACTAAGTGAGAAAATGAGAGATATAACTTGGATGGTCAGTCACTGTCAAACAACAGGAAAACGGGAATTGTACGCGAAAAATCTAAAGAAGTTTTCTTCTGTGGATATATTTGGTGCCTGTGGATCTCAAGGCTGCCCGCGATTTAGCAAAGCTTGCGACAAACTTCTCGAAACTTACAGATATTACCTGGCATTTGAAAATTGCTTGTGTAGGGATTATGCAACCGAGAAAATTTTTAATACAATGGAATATTTCATCGTCCCTATCGTCTATGGCGGATATAACTCATCGGTATATTTTCCACCAAAATCAATAATAGATACCAAGGAATTCCCTCAGGCATCAGACTTGAGCAAGAAGCTGAAATCCATCGCGTCAGATCTTGAAAAATACCGCGAATATTACCAATGGAGAGACTATTATGATATAGGTCACCCATACCATGATACTTGGTGTGATTTGTGTTCAAAACTTCACAATCAACATAAATATCGTCGACTGTACGACAACATAGCCAACTGGTGGAAGGGTCATTCGTCAAAGTCCGGACAGTTCTGTCGTAGACCTACCTTAAATCAATTTATAGATAAATCTTGATCAATGTCATAAATGTGTCTGCAATGTGAAAGATTTCAACGCTTTGTTGCCCATGATCATATATTGTGAAAATGTACATGTAGTTAACTAAAATCGGTGTCATAGTATGAATGCCGCCAAGTTTGCCATGACAACGCTCATCATAATACATTGTATGTATATACTGATGCAATTGACATTCTTTTGCTCATTTTAAAAGCATAATATTTCTAACATTGTTCACTAACCAAGTGTGATAATTGGAGTCCATAATGAGCATGATAGGTACTGTCTAAATTCTTATCCTTCTTCCACTCTGAAAGTTGATTGGAATTCTCGGATGACTTAGCATGAGTTGGCAGAACACGTGTGTTGTACGTCTGATCTTTTTATGTACAATGATAGACTTGCCCTTCGCCATTATGGTCTTGTTTGTGGTGTCACTTGGTAGCAATGTAAATTAGATGGAAAATATATCATGCTTTGCTCTTTCTTGTATATTCGATCTTAATCATCCTCAGTTCTGTAATTGTAATGACATATGAATGAGATAAAGAAGATCCTGTCGACAATCTCAACAGCACTCACAACAGAGCACCAAATTGAGCATCGACGGACCCCTAGCAAGCTAGAGGTTGGCCCAGGTGCCCGAGAGGAGTAATGACATATATGAAGTTGAAACTTATCTGTGGACGATGTAAACTATTCTTATGTGATTGACAAAATGAAAATTAAAAATTTCCAAGCCAAAACCATTTCTTCGTACGACTGCTCTAATATGTAAACCACGCTTCCTCGCAACAAAATAAATGATCGGTTGTCTAAACTAATTAAATGGTGTTTTGGTCGAGAGGGGAAAACTTACATTTGTACATTTTCCTCAACAGACTACAAATCTTTTAAATCATGGACATGTAGCGACCTGTGTAATGCCTTGTCCTTCCTCTTGGACATTATTTATGTTAGATTTGATGAGGATCTTTACATACAGGTTGTAGGGATTCTTATGAGTACCAACTGTGCGCCTCTTGTTGCAGATTTATTTTTATACACTTATGAGAAAGAATTTATCTTAACTCTTCAAAAGAATAGAAAATTTGATGATTTGAAATGCTTTACTGATACGTTTAGGTACCTGGATGATATTCACACTATTGTAAATCCTGTTTTTGATACATATAAGAATGAAATTTATCCACAGGAGTTCACACTCAACAAGTCAAACGTTAAAAATACAGAAACGCCATTTTTGGACCTAAATGTCAAAATTACAAACGAAGAAATTCATACAAGTATTTATGACAAAGAGATTATTTTGGATTCAACATAGTAATTTTCCCCTGGCTTGACGGTGACGTTCCCAGACTACCGTCATACTGCATTTACTTATCACTGCTCATTCGATACGCTAAAGCGTGCACTAATGTTTTGGATTTTCATAGTGGAAATTTACATACAGCCAATGAGTTAAAGAAGAAACATTTAGGTCAAGGTTTCCGCTTTCATAAACTAGTAAAGACTTTTTGGAAATTTTACAAAAATTACAGTCAGCTTCTTTTAAATCTCGGACCTATACAAGCAACAGAGTACATTACTTTGGGTATTTCACAGCCTGCATATTATGGTGACATAATATACAAAATGAGAAGGATCAAAGGCAGACAGCATAGCCATCGAAAATGCGTCAGAATCATCAAACGCCTTTTATACCGTGGATATGATCCTCATGTCACCAGACAGACACTAGTCTTGGTTTTTGACCAATCTACAGTCTTGTACCAGCGCATTCTTAAGACTTGCACTCTGACTTACTTTGACGACGGGACTCCATGACGGGCCCTGTCCAAACCTCTTTAGAGAAGACAGGTCCCGGACCACCTGTCCTCTCTGGAATTTTTACCTATGTAACGGACTCTAAATGGGGTTTTCGAGTCGCGAATTGACCCTTCCGAACGCGGGAAAAATTTGAGGAATTCCATGACGTCACAATGCAATTTCTTTGTTTGACCGAGGTTCGAAGCTTGATTGTCCGAGGTGAAAGCATTGCGACGTCACGAATTTTGCATTTTTTCCCACTTCGTGCTGCACAGAATTTTAACCATGACCAAATGTTTTGCACACACCAATGCAAACGCAAAATATGAAAAACAATTCTTATATTTATACGCACACTTTTTTTATGAAACGAATCTCTCCGGACTTCTCTGTATTATACATCGTTCTCTTTTCATCCGAGGGCGGAAGAACAATGTCAGTACAGCTTACAGAACAGCTTACGGCAGCCGTAAGCTGAGAAGTAGTTCTAAATTTGCATCCGCGTATTGTTCATCTTACACTACACAGAACATGAAATATACTGTTTTTTCCGAAAATAATTTAAAATAATCGTAACAGATACGTCTTTGTTTCATCTTGATGTTGATTTTACAAAAATTGAATATGGTTACGAAACGTTAAATTTCATCTTGAGTGATGCGGCTCCGAATGTCGGCCGCCGACGGTACTGTGTACATAACACGCAGATTTGACAAGTGTATTTTAGAAGGATCTATCTTTATGGAGGATAATATGAATTATGGCAAAGCCATAGTGAGGACGCAGGGTGACATTGAAAAATTTTTTTACTACTTCAAAAATTGAAAATGTAAATTTTTTAATTAGAAATAGAAGATAAATGAGCATGTAAATATAATACCAGTGATAGATAAACAAATAAATTCGAAAATAAATAAATAAATGAAAACGAAATAAAAAAGGAGAAATAAAAAAAAAATCAAAATCCAAGAAGAGAATATGGTGTATTAAACGTGAATTTCAATGTATATTTCTTCAGGAATTAAGCCTTTTAAGTTTTTATGGGATGAGGGAGATTCTTTTAACCTTCTCTACATTAAATTTCAGTATTTTTCACATATATTTGCTCCCTCAACTTCACCCCAGCGGCAAAAAAACACCCCCCCCCCCAAAAAAAAAAAAACCCCAAACAAATAAATGAAACCAAACAAAAACGAATTCAAACAAACCCGCCTCTAGTCATTCTAGTTATTCAGCGAGAGAGACCTCGGCGCAGAATCGGTCTGATAGTTTCTTGAAAATTTTAACAATTCTGCACACACACATATATACAGATAGCTTCAATATTTCGCCCGTCCCACACGTTTTTCCACATACAACCCCCCCCCCCCCCCCCCCCCAACAAAAGACAACGGAATAGAAACAACGTCGGGCGAAATATTTGGCTAATGTACAGATAGTCCGCGAAACAACGTTTTTCCTGCTACATGATGACGTTGCATTCTGACGTAATAATGACGTTGCATAATGACGTCATGACATATTAGTCGTAACTTATTTTAAGATGGCAGTAAGATGAAACGGTTTCAAGTCACATATAATCAAGTAAGTAAAGCATGATTCAATGGATTCAATTAAAGTATTGACTTCGTATATACCGCTGAAAACAGGTTGTCCAATAATCCTCCGTCCATGTAGACCGGAAGTCATCCATGATAATTCCGAATATACATGGGTTGAGTAGTAAGCCCCGAGACTCTGGCGAAACCGCACGGCTGAGTTTGTAGGTTATACAGAATTTGTACAGAATTAACATTGGAAACCAGTATTTTTCCTATTTATTTACACGTGTTATCTTCAAGAGGACTACGTCCGCGCCTGCGGCGCGGACTGCGTCCTCTATTATGTGATAAGCGCTATTCAGTGTTTCTGCCAAATTATTACTCTTCGATCCGTTTACAGGAAAAGCTGTAACAGTTCTTTTTGGCAAACAGCCTTGTTATTTGCACTCGATCTTGAATCTTCTTCTACTGAATAACCTATCGGATGATAGATTTAAACTATAAACTCAGATTAATCACTGATAGGCTTACTCAACTGTTCATCAACGATTTCACGACTTTGGTCAGTTTACCGGATTACATACAATCGTAAGTACAATCGGGTTTCAGTGATAATTTTTGAAACTGGGCGCCTGCAAAATGTATTGATCCAACGTAAACAAAGAAAGATAACTCGAAGAAAGTTTACTTGATTTTAGTGTTTGAACCGCAACTATGCAATGTCTAGTACTAATAATAATCTATTTCTATTCAATAACAGACTTCGAAATACTTTGAAAAAGTCGAAATTGCAATTTCTACTTGTTTATACGGGTTTTTTTCACCGTCAAGAAACGATGTAAACACTTGATTGCATATATACACAAAGGGGAATCCCCGCTTACATGTACAAATGTATTTATGCGCAGACCATTGAAATGTAATGCGGCTTTGAGTGTCAAAACGCACGTGCGTCAATGTTTTGCATTGGAAAATGCAAGCAAGAGCTCTGGTTACTTGTTCTGAAGGAAACGAAGTTGAAGTGTAAATAAAGTCAATTGGCGCGGGCAAGTTAAAGATTCCTCGCTACTTCAGATAGGTCCATTGCAATGCTCAAAATTCCAACGTACAGCTTATGTTTTGGATGGTACTCCTAATAAGAGGCGGGAGATGTTAGTTAATGCATGCGGCCATTGCTCATTTAATAGAAGTATGTAGTTTTTGCATCAATTTTGCGGAATATTAACTATTTTGGTGTTTTTAAAGGGCTAAAAGCTATTGATAAACGCAATGTTTACAAAAGATAGAATCGTGATTCAGTAGAGAACGTTTCAAAATGTCGAATCACAGTGAAAAATTCTAAGAGGCACAATGTTCATAATTAGGGTCAATATCAGGCTTCATGGCCCTACCCCTTTGCAGCATGGACCAGACATTTCAAGAATTTAGATAACAGAAATTTTCGATTGCGATGAAAAGACAGACGATCAACCGACGTTGCCGATTTTTTTTTATATAATAACCTCAAGGTCAATTTCTCCTATCTAATTTTAACAAGAAAAGGTACAGAAGCATAATAAACATAAAAATAAATCGCTAAAGATGGTATGGCTCGCTTACAAAAAAGTTTTTGTCGCTAACTGGGTCAAGGTCACTGGGTCAAATGTTACAATATAAGTTGAAAGGTCTTGTCAGAGGCAATCTACCTGTATAATATTATGTTTCTACTTAACATATAGTTCCTGAAATTTTACTTAAACCAGAAACTTTGACCAAAATCTTTAACTAGGACAAAGTCCAAGGTCAAGGTCACTAGTTTAGATGTCATGACATAAATTAAAGGTCTTGTCGTGGGCAATCTACATGTATATAAATTTTCTACTGCATTCGGTTCCTTAGATTTTGCTTCAACCAGAAATTCTAACCAAATCTTTAACAAGGTCAAAGTCCAAGGTCAAGGTCACTAGGTCAAATGTTACGGCATAAGTTGAAAGGTCTTGTCACAGGCAACCTACATGTATGATATAAAATTTCTACTACATACAGTTCCTTAGATTTTGCTTCAATCTGAAATTTTAACCGAAGTCTTTAACTAGGTCAAAGTCCAAGGTCAAGGTCACTAGGTCAAATGTTACGGCATAAATTGAAAGGTTTTGTCATGAGTAACCTTCATGTATAATATAAAGTTTCTACTGCATACAGTTCCTTAGATTTTGCATCAACTGGAAACTTTAACCAAACTGTTGACGACAGACGGACGGACGGACATCGTCAATCTATAGACCGGAATGGACGATTTTCATATTGCCGCAGTTGGCTTGTATTTTGCACATCCTAAGACCCGACATCACAAGATTTGACGTTACTTTTAATTGTGACGTCGTATCTGATTTATGACGTCAGAAGTAGTGATGTTGGGTCTTGGAGTGTCTAAAATGCAAGTCTACCGGTAATATGAAGAAGGTCTATTGCTTTGCAATCCGGCCAAACATGTGCAAAATAATGATTTTTTTGTGCATTTTCGTTCGATATTCGACGTTTACCGTCATCGGTACCCCCACCTCTTCAACCCGTAATTAAAACATCTTTCACCAAATTGATTTGATGTCCCACTCTCCAGAATGGTTGATGATATTCTGCCATAGACTATTTGTTCAATCAAACCGAAGATAATACTTTATATACCAGTGTCTTAGTGTCTTTTATTATAATTAAAAATCAGAACCATCTCTGACATCTTTAATCTAAACGTCATCGCCACCTATGGATTGGAAGTGTGATCAAATTATCATTGCACTGCTTTATTTTCTCCACTACATATAAGTACTTTTATACTATATATCCCAATGGAAGTAACCGGATGTGACAATTCTACCGAATTGAAGCGACGGGTGTTGCATGCAAGCAGGAGATGCTGACTCTTCCTGGGCACCTGGTCTTACTCCCATTTTGGGAGTTCGCCTCTTTTCATGTGGTGGAGGTTTTTGTTTGTTTGCTTTGGTTCCTGTTTTATCCTGATTTTGTATGCCTTCGGTTTTATGATTTTCTTAATCATCGATTTTGTGCTGTATATAGGGATATGGTCATTATCCATATTTGTCATTAAATAGAATACCTACTATGAATCTTATAATACTTCATATTTTTATCCTGACCAACTTTTATCTAACTTGGGAAGACAACGCACGAGAAATAATCAAGTAATTTCAGGGCTAAATTAAGCCCTTATCTTCACAGCTCCTTTGTTGAATCGATGTATAAAGAGCAGAAAAATTATTTAATTGAAAATACATGTACATTTATAAAACTTGAAGAACTGATTTGTGATTTTCAATCTCTTTTAATGTAGGAAATTGATGGGGGCATAGGTAGGATTCCCCTGTGATGAACCTATGCCTACATGCAATTCCTTTTTAGACAGTCGAAGTGATGCATGTAAACGTGTAGATGTTAGCTGCTCTGTCTGCTGAAGCAATGACATAATGTTCTTGGAGAAATGAAAAGTTCTCTGGTTACATCAATGTCTTCGAAAATTACTTGAGTCTAGTGTTTAGAGAACCTCGCACTTTATTCATATCGGATCTAAACAACACTCCAACTGACTTTATTCATTCGGGAAACGGTTCAAAGACCTTCGCATGATTTCATCAGTATTTCGATATTTAACGTAGCTCGCGGTTTTAGAACAAAATTGATTACCTACCCTGAAAGTTTGCATATGAAAACTAGAAGATTCAAACCTTCACTCGTGAAAAAATGAATTCACTTCACCGCCGAGTTAACATTTTATAGGCCTCCAAAAATGGCACATTTCAATGTATAAAACAGCAGTTTACGTTATTTCCGTGTATTATCATGCTGATATTGCTTTGCTTTCATAGAAATTTTCTTTCTTATTTTGCGGTCAACTCCCTAAATTAAATCCTATTCATAAACGGCATATATTTCTGAACGGATTTATAAGAAAAAATGTATATGTAGACAATTTTGTTTTCAAGTTATACAAGTATGAAAATACAAGAAAAGAGTGTAAAATTCGAATAAAAAATGACGTCGCGGTCATAACGTTACGTATTTGCTTGACGACGTTATCTTTCTTATACCACGAAGAAAAAAATATCCTCTCGACAATATTACAATAAAGTGCTGATTATACACCCGCAACAGAGCTGGGGGGAGGGTATGCTGGATTCACCAGTGTCGTCCGTCCGTCCGTTTTTGAATTTTTCATGAATATTTACACTTATTTCCCAACCTGATCGAGTTTCGTCTAATTTTGACTTATGAAATCAGGCCATAGTAATCAAATATTTTGTTTTACGTCTCGAACTTTTTCTAAAAGGACCCTCCTGCCAGGCATGAAAACACAAACAAATGATCAATATGAAGAAAGAAAGATATTGTTTGGCGTAAGTCAGAACCAAAGGTCTTGCCAACTTATCAACACTCGAAGATATGACCTGCAAAGAAGTAGAGATGTCATATATAATCCAAAACGCAATTTGACGCAAAAATATGATAAAATGTACTTTATTAACTTTATGAAAAAAAAAATCAATTTTTACGTATTGCATGAGATGTATACGAGATACTCGATTTCAACACAAATCAGATCGCATTGGTAAAAAAATAGATATAAAAAAAGTGAGCTATTGTCATAGCGTGTCGTCCGTCGTCTAGCGTAAATTTCTAACATTTTCGACATCTACTCTGCAACCGCTGCACAGAATTTCACAAAATCTTACAAGAAGCAAGCATTAAAGGTCCTCTACCAAGTTTGTGTCTTGTAGTCGCTGTGGTCTAGCGGATACGGCATCAGGCTAGTAATCTTATAATTGCAGGTTCGATCCTTGCTAGGACCATTGGTCGGCTGACATGTACTCTTCAATGTTCTGTGTTTATATACATAAATGTCCTTGTCTATGTATTGTTTGCGTGTCTGTGGTGTTTTAAGAAAAATAATGATTAAAACCACCCAAAAGTTGGTGCTTTTCATGCCGATCGGTCAACAAATATGATGGCTGATTGGCTGCCTTTTGACATCTCCAAAACTGATGCTCATAATTTCACGATACCATTAAGAAAGCGTCCACTACTATTCTTCTGTTTGCAATTCAGGTGAGCGATGTTGCCCCCTTGGGCCTCTTGTTTGGGTGTGTTTTTTTTTTTTGTTTTTTTTTTTGGTCAAAGTGGATTGTTACAACGCCGTCAAAAGACACCCAATATGTGGCTTTGAAAAATATTATACAAGTACATTAAGAACGTGATAATTCAACTTTTTTTAAATTCCAGCAGGAAAGAGGCCCTGATAATTTCTATACAAGAAGCACAGGATAGAAATAAAAACTACGCTCACTCTTCAAAAAAATGTCGAATCGGCCTAATGAGACCAAAGAGCTAATGCACATCACTTTTATAAAAAAAAAGAAAATATAAAAAGCCCAATATTAGTTATTAGGTTTGTTACTGACCTTGCACGGAAATCTGTCGGGTTGATAAAGCCCATAGAAGGCGAGGCGCTTGCGCCGAGCCTTCTATGGGCTTTATCAACCCGACAGATTTCCGTGTAAGGTCAGTAACAAACCTAATAACTGATTTGTTTTGTCGAGGACCATTTTGACATGGTGATTAAGCAATAGTGCTGTAAAGTTTTACCCAGTTTTGCTAATTGTCGGCCATTGCCTTACAAATTTTTGAAACTGACTTTCCACAAGAATTTGTCGGGCAGTCACATGACCAAATTCAAGCATTCCCATTGGGTCAAACTAGTCCGAGGCAAAACAAAGAGGTATATAGTGACAACGCCGGGATTTATAATCAAATTTTTCAAAGCTCTTGTGCTTCACAGAGACTGATCCTTGCAGTCTCTGTGAAGCAATCATGTAAAAAAAACCTAAGAAGCGCCAGATTGTACAGAATTATAAAGAAAAACAAATTGCGATCCATGAATAAAAATTATCGTTTCTTTTTTCTTTAATCATCGAGATGTATTGTACAGGCCGATTAACACTCTTGTCCGTATGTATTACGCTTTTTGTAAGATTTTATCTTAAAAATAAGTCTTCAGTTTTTCAGCTAAAGATAGTTTCGTTTGTGTTATTTAGTGCGGTTCTTTCCGATATACAATGAATAGAACGTTTCTTTTAATTTGGCGGCAAAGTAATGCAGACAACATCGCGTGGAAAGCGTTGTGAGGTTACAAATAAAATGTGCACCACTATTCCTTTGAACCACGAAACTTGCGTACTAAAAGTCCAATGACGACACAAACCCGCGAGCTACGTTAAGCGCCATGTAAATGACTTTGGCTCACTTGCATTTTGGTCATTTCTGCAAAAGTTCTCGTTTGATTACGTGCCGCCGGATATAACATGGCCACACGGATGATATCGGAACTCAAGAGAGGAACACGAACAGCACAAAGAAATCTGTTAAAAGTTACTTACCAGTAATTATCTATCTTGGTTGCAACTGTTTGTGTGAAGCTATTATCGTATATACAAGGGGCTCTCGGAGCAATATTATCTACGGCTGATTTGCAGACCGAAATTTTTAAAAGGCATCTTTTGTTAGCAAATCTAACTTTGATAAAGGACGGTTCATTTTTTCTTCCAATTTGTTGGAACTAACATATTTGAAAAGCCTAGCTGACGAAATATCCAAAATTATACTTTGTAGTCGAGATTTTGGAGAGTTTTGATTTTTTTTATTTAGGGGATAAACGTACTGTCTTTTGTGGTTCCGACAGGTATATATTGGATATACTGTTGGAAACGCAGTTATACCGTCGGGGCTTGCTAATTTGTGTGACATATTTTAACTCTATACCCCTCAGAGGGTCTCACGTATCGCTTTAGAGGTGATGTTGCTACAGAGGACTAACAACGACCAACAGAAATCATTGCGCTGCAAAAAAAAAATAAAATACAACTGATTCGTGTTTATTACCATGGCAAAAAATCAAAGTGTTATCAATATTAGACTTACTTGCTCTGCTTTTTATAAGTGGAGAACGCCATTTACAAGCTCATAACTTGTAGTTTTACGTCACATTATGACGTCATTGGAAATCATGACGTTATTCATGCATGTAGCAATCTTGTTAACCAATCAGAATGCGTGAAACAAACAGAATGAATTAGAATACAAGATGTATGATGGAACCACAATGTTCACGTAATATTTGATTGATGGAATTCCGTTTTTTCGATTTTACAGCCCTATGTTCGATTTGTGCAGGTATCTGACGTAAAAGCATTGTGACGTCATTAAATTCCTTTGAAAACGTCATATATGTGACCCTGTTTCCCTGAATTTCATGCTAGTTTCCAAAAAAAATTGATGACGTCACAATGCGTTGACGTCAGATACCTGCACAGATGGGAAGTAACTCTTTATTTCGAAAAGACCGAATTCAGTACAGTAAAGGATAATGTACAAATGGAAGGAGTTCATCAAATGATACATTATGTATCTCTGGTTTCTTGTATTTTCGTATGCCATGGCTTCCATGCTTTCAGTTTGGTCTGTTGAATAAGATCTTGAGAGGCCGGGTTTGGTATATATCCTAGGCTATTAATGTTGTTACAGTAGTCTGGAGCTTTCCCTTGGTTTCTTCGACAAAATATTAATCCATGATGCGAACACTCGATTCCATAAACAAGTTTAGACGTTTGGCATGCAGTTTAAGTCCACAAAGCTAATGGTATGACCCATACCATTAGCTTGGCTGAGGGCATCAAGGGCGCGGCGCCCTTCTATTTTGGCCTAGCGGGAACACTGGACTATTGCACGATTACCGGTAAATGTGTTGTCCGTAGTAAGAATATGTTCTTTTTGCAACTTTTGCTCCCGCATCTGGATATATTACATTCATTTGAACAGAATTGATTATTCTTTAAAATATCGTCAGCATTTACCTAATACATGGCCTGATAAATGAAAAACAAGCATTTTTATACCACAGTTCAACATGAGAATTTACGATATAGGTCTTGTGTCTTATTTCTGATAAATTAACTCTGGGGACACCTGAATGAACTGCTATGCTATTGTCCGTATACGTATGGGCAGTGTATGACTACCCAGTATTTTACAGTGAGGAAGTCCTAGCTACTATAATTTGGTTGTTTGATCTATTCACTGTCCGCTAAATTTTCTTGGCGACAGAAGTTCAAAAGCAAAGACACATGGACAGTGGTATAAATAAGTGAATGATAGACACAAAAACGTTCTTGAAAAATACATTAAACATAACAAAGACAGATAGGAGATACCAACAGTGAACACAGCAGAACGTTTTCTCACGTTAAAAGAAAGTTGGAATAACAGGCGGCACCACAGAAACACGAAGATCAACACAACAGTATCCAGAGTCGAAACTAGCGGTTCGCATATTGTCCCCGGTATCAGAATTCAGAACAAGAAGATACACGGTATCCATGTCCATTTTAAATGAAATCACAACACCCTACAATCGGGGATCGCATTAACATCTTGTTTGTTGCCTATGAAGGTAAGGAGAAAGCTTTGTACAGAACATGATGTTGTCGCAGCAGACATTGGTATTTATGCTATACTTGGCCTATACTTTCTGATGAATCACGTATTGTGATATTGACATTGTCCATAGTTCTCTTTCTGTATCAATTGATAATAAGCTTAAAATGCATCAATGATGCAAAGTGCCGAGTTGCAAAACTTGAAAGGTCTCGACAGATGGGAAACATCACAGGCACGTTTCAGGTTGATACACATTCATATATAATGCAGAAACCATTTTCAATTACCCAATTTGACCTTTGATGTTTGATCCCAAAATCAATAGGGGTCATCCTTGATTCATGGAAAACATTTCTGACAAGTTTCATGATTATAGGTGCAACTATTTTCAATTATCAGTCTTATGACCTTGACCTTTGACCTTTTGATGCCAAAATCACTAGGGGTCATCCTTGATTCATGGGAAATATTTCCGGAACATTTCATGATCATAGGTGCAATACAGGCTCAAATATTATCCGGAAACCATTTTCAATCACCAGTGTTATGAGCTTGACCTATGACCTTTTGATCTCAAAATCAATAGGGGTCATCCTTGATTCATGGAAAGCATTTCTGGTATGTTTCATGATTATAGGTGCTATACAGGCTCTAATATGGCCCGGAAACCATTTTCAATGATCTGATGCCTATGACCTTGACCTTTTTACCTCAAAATCAATAGGGGTCATCCTTGATTCATGGGGAAAATTTCTGGCAAGTTTCGTGATCATAGGTGCAACATACCCTCTTGTATCACCCGGAAACCATTTTCAAACATCGGAGTACTATGACCTTGACCTTTGACCTATTGACCCCAAAATCAATAGGGGTCATCCTTGATTCATAGGAATCATTTCTGGCAAGTTTCATGATCATAGGTGCGATACACCCTCTTATCTCATCCGGAAACCATTTTCAAACATCGGAGTACTATGACCTTGACTTTTGACCTTTTGACACCAAAATCAATAGGGGTCATCCTTGATTCATTGGAATCATTTCTGGCAAGTTTCATGGTCATAGGTGCAATACACCCTCTTATATCATCCGGAAACCATTTTCAAACATCGGAGTACTTTGACCTTGACCTTTGACCTTTTGACCCCAAAATCTATAGGGATCATCCTTGACTCATGATGAGTATGTGTATGAAGTTTCATTGCTCTAGCATGTATCATACTTTCAAACATCGGAGTACTATGACCTTGACCTTTGACCTTTTGATCCCAAAATCAATAGGGGTCACCCTTGACTCATGGTGAGTATGTGTATGAAGTTTCATTGCACTAGCATGTACCATATTTGACTTATAGTCAGGAAACCAATTGTTGACGCCCGCTCGGCCGCCCGTCTCACATCAAATTAAGTTGATCAAGCCCATAGACGGCAAGGCGAAGCCTCAGGCTTGATCAACCCGACAAATCTCTGTGGACGGTCAGTAACTAACCTAATAACTGTTTTATTTTGTCGGGGACCAAAACCTCCGTTCTTTTGTTGCAAAAAAAATTGGCGTTTCATGACTCCTTTTACTTGCAAATTCATTTATACGGCAATGGCGGCATTGCTGACGGTCGATAGAAATTTAGACGGCGTGTACGTGACGCGATTTACGTTCTCTGATTGGTTCGAACTAGTCCTTAGCAAAATAATATGGCGTGTATGTCTAAATTTCTATAGACCGTAAGCAATGCCGCCATTGCCGTATAAATGAATTCCTATGTAAAAGAAGACGAGAAACGCCAATTTTCTGCAACAAAAAATTGAGATTTTGGTCCTCGACAAAATAAAACAGTTATTAGGTCTGTTACCGACCGTCCACGGCTCGGCTTCGTCTCGCCTTCTATGGACTTAATCAACCCGACAAATCTCTGTAGACGATCAGTAACAAACCTTTTAACTAATAATAACGTTTTTAAACTTTATATCAACGTAAAAAAAAATCCACTGACAAAGTCAGTCGATCACATATGTACCCTTGGTTTAGTAGGTTTCTGTTAGTCTTTTGTTCTCACAACGAATCGTTGCAGTTTGAGCTTGCTCTGGAATAGCGAATTAATTGCGATTTATTTTGCCTCGGACAAGTTCGAACCAATCAGAGCACGTAAATCGCGTCACGTGCACGCCGTCTAAATTTCTATAGATTGTCAGCAATTCCGCCATTGCCGTATAAATAAATTCGCACGTAAAGGGAGCCGTGAAACGGCAATTTTCGTCAACTAAAAATTTCGATTTTGGTCCTCGACAAAATAAAACAGTTATTAGGTCTGTTCGCCTCGCCTTCTATGGGCTTGATCAACTCGACAAATCTCTGTAGACGGTCAGTAACAAAGCCTCTAACTAATAATGAATTCACCAAGACCGGAGACGTATGAAGGAAAGGAAATTGTGATTTTGAAAATAAAGTCGTCACGTTTGTTATATATTAAAGTATTCAGGTTACCATTTTCGTCGTAAGATAACATAATATCTAAGTAAGAAGCAGAGTAAATGCTTTCAGTGGATTCTTTCATCTCTACTTCACGTGGATATACATGTATTGTACTAAGGTATTCGGCAAATTTCGGATTATTCATTGAGAGCACGTTACGTAGAATTGAATTGGAGTACCAGGCGTTTCTTTCCATGAGAGATCAAAGACTGAAAAATAAAGTTCAAGGAATTTTGTCTTTAAAGAAATGCTTACAGACACCCAACTCCCCTATTCTTAAGTTTTTATATGTATCTCATGTATTCTCAAACTTCTAGATATCAAAAGATTAAACTCCAAGAAAGGACTTGTGAAAAGGAAACACATATCAAAATGTTGTTACCAACGGAAAGGTCTTGTCACAAGGAATACACATGAGAAATATGAATGCCCTTTCACTTACCATTCAAAAGTTATGGTCAAGGTTAAAGTTTGTGAAAAGTAGGTCAAACTCGATGGTCAAGGTCACAGGGTCAACAATTTTGGTATCCGTGGAAAGGTCTTGTCACAAGAAATACACATGTGAAATTCCAAAGCCATTATATCACTTACCATTCAAAAGGCATGGACAGGGTTAAAGTTTTTTTTGTGACTGACGGAAAGACAGATAGACGAACGGACAGACAGATAGACGAACGGACAGGCGACATACGGGTATAGAAAAATATAAGCAAGAAAAGGAGCCAATTTTTTCCCATTGGAACATCACAAATATTTTTTTTCATCAGAAAGTTCTTCATATCAATTACATCCTCCTCTAAGTATCCATCATCAGAATCGGAATTTTCTCTCAATAATAGGTCTTATTGTAACCCACAACAATGTACATGTATCTGTATCTGCGATTTCCACTTTGCTTCAAAGACAGTTTTAATAATTTGATCAAGGGCGTAGGAGAAGGGGGGCAGCGGGGGCACATGCCCCCCACTTTGAAAAATGGGGGGGGGGGGGGGGGGGGGGGGGGCGCACAACCATGTTTGTGCCCCCCCCCCCCTCCCCCCACTTTTCAATCACAAAATTTCATGATATATTAACATTGTTTAAAATAGCAACATTTTGTACCATAAATCTACAGTTTCTCGGTCAATTTTCAAAATTTTTCTTCGGCTCGCTACCGCTCGCCAGATCTTCATAAACTGAATAAGTTAGCTATTTTGATCCATCCTTTACTTTAACAAAGTACATGAAGACATTTAACTTAAACTATATAGAATATTATTACGTTTACTTGTTAGCGATAGAGGGTATAAAAATTATTTTCTGATAAGTCAATATTTTGCAAAAAAATTTCCTGGCTCGCTTCCGCTCGCCAGACCTTTATTCATGCACTTACAATTTAGAATTGCACCAGAAATGTTAAAATTTGAGCATACAGAACTACCCATAATCTTTTTAATCTCGTCCTAATCCTCCCCCCCCCCCCCCTTTTTTTTTTTTTTTTTTTTTTTTGCTTGTTAGAAAATTTGGGATGTTGTGCCCCTCCACTTTTACAGGCAGAGCTACGCCACTGTTGATAGATTCTTTCAATTTAGAATGTGGAATTGTTGTGTAAAGAGTCGAAAAATCGAATGATACACTCTTGAGATTTGAAAACAGCATCTCCTAGACATGATCTCAAACAAATCGACAAAATGAAGAAATGGACAATCTTCATGTCTCCTTCTTTTATGGAGATATGTAACTGCCGCAGGATATTTAAAAAAATATTAATATCTAAATGCATCTCAGAGAATCGAAATAATAAATTACTTTATTTCATGAACATCTGTTTTATTTTTGTTTCATATTCAATTAAAAATTATTAAGTTAAAGAGCACCAGCTAAGTGTTCATTGTAGATAACTTTGATTTACACATTTTCCCAGAATTCTTGTCATTCCCTCTCCACCAATCACTGACGTCCCTGTACAATCGTCTATATTTATTTTGGTTATGAAGTTTATGACAAAGAATGCACCATACGTCTGGAACAGGACTTCTGGCCTCAAACGATGTCCTCCATTTGAAATACTCGCCATATTTCTTTTCATTGGAAGCCAATTCGTGTAAAAAATGTCCCAAAAAGGACGCTTGTTTAAAATCTGTGATGTCAATATATGACTTGGGTGGAAGAAAAATTGTCGAATTGACTCCACATCTTATGATTGGAACTATCAGGTTATTCATGACGTCATACACTTTCTCTGTGACGTAATCTCTGCAAATTGAATTTTCGAAAGAAAAATAGAATGTGTATGTTTCATTGAGCAGGCGTCTTCTACAGTCTTTGTCTGACCTTGGACAAGATTCCGTTCCACATTTTCCTATAACGTCAACACGGAATGCGTCTTGTAACATTTTCACAAATGATAAACGTTCCTTCGCACCAGTCGTGTAGCAGTTACTAGCAAACCACAGGACGTGCTTTGACTTCTGTTTCAGAAGGTCATTGTAATTCAAAACTGTGTTATTTCTCTTATATGGCCTGAAGCCACCGTAAAGAGCCAACAAATCAGAATCTCTTCTATACGTCAATGTCCAGTTGAATTTATTTTTCCAGCTTTTAATGGAGTATTGACAATTATCCGGGGATTCCATTGCTCTGGACACCCATATCTGTCCGTATCGCTTCTTTGGTAGAACTAACTTCTCTTCCATACTGAAAACGACCGCATCAGATCTATCAAATATTGACCTATCAGATGTCATCCAGCATTTACTTCTGAAGCACTTCCGGTTATTTATCATATGTGCTTTAAATTCACTCGATGGATTCCAAAACAAGATAATCTTCTTTTGACTATTAGAATTAGAATAATTTGTGGTTACAGTTACAGATTCTGTCTTGGAAATGTAGTATACATTCGTTAAGTCCGTAGAATACTGTTTGTCTTTGAAGATAAAACAAATCGTCAAAAAGGAAAGAATGGTTGTAAATAAACACAGTATCTTCGTAGATATTCCTCTCTGAAAAAAAAATAGAATTTCTGAATGATTATATATACGAAGCTTTTTTTAAAGTTTCATGGAGATGAGATAATAAATATATAATATAAAATATGAAATGATATAGCACACGGTGACACATCTATTGTGATTCGGATGCAAATATCTCTTATAGCAGCTAAATATGGAAAAAAAACAGAATTTTCAAGGATAGATGGAAAAGTTTCCATAACTTTTTATTATAAACATCAACATATTCTTATATTAATTGAAAATACCCTAATAAGTATCTTTGAATTATCATGACTATAATGATACAAAATTGATATATTGGTGTGTAAGTGCGAGTGAAAGTGTGTGAATGTAGTAAAAAAAAAAACCCAAAATGTCTAGTAACTATTATTACATAACAATATGAATGTAGTAGTTTGGGAATAAAAAATAATAAAAAAAAAAAAAAAAAAAAAAGGCTTAATATGGAGAAAAATTATTCTTGTCTTTAGCCAGTCACATATCCTATTCAAGATAAAATCTCATAAATTGAGTCATACGATGCTGGCACCAGGTCACTCGATCGGCCTGATTTGGACCCCATTCCCAATGCAAAAAAAATAGTATCTTGTTTCCCCCAATTTGTTGACCAATTTGAAAATCCATGGAAAATTCATTTAAAAATTGAGTTAAAAATAGTTGCCAGAGTCACCTAATGCTCGACTGCATAGCATAATATCTCTCATGACAGCCAATTTATTTAAACTCCCTTTCTCAGGCAACAACATATATCTCATCATAAATCACTGAAGCAGAAAAAGAAGGTCAAGGTCAGATTTCAATAGTCAAACCCAAGATGCATCCAATATGCAAGTCTGGTGCATGTAGCACTTATAGTTAGCTCAATATTGCCAATTTAAAGCAAAATCACTGAAGCGGAAAAAGTAGGTCAAGGTCATATTTCAATAGTCTAACCCAAGATGCATCCAATATGCAAGTCTGGTCCATGTAGCACTTATACTTTTCTCAATATTGGCTTTTAAAGGCAAAATCATTCAAGCGGAAAAAAGTAGGTCAAAGTCATTTTTTGAAAGTTTGATCAAAGATACATAAAATATGTAAGTTTGGTTCATGTAGCACTTATACTTTGCTCAATATTGGCTTTTAAAGGCAAAATCATTCAAGCGGAAAAAAGTAGGTCAAGGTCATTTTATGAAAGTTTGATCAAAGATACATCCAATATGCAAGTTTGGTACATGTAGCACTTATACTTTGCTCAATATTGGCTTTTAAAGGCAAAATCATTGAAGCAGAAAAAAGTAGGTCAAGGTCATTTTTTGAAAGTTTGATCAAAGATACATCAAAAATGTAAGTTTGGTTCATGTAGCACTTATACTTTGCTCAATATTGGCCTTTAAAGGCAAAATCATTCAAGCGGAAAAAAGTAGGTCAAGGTCATTTTATGAAAGTTTGATCAAAGATACATCCAATATGCAAGTTTGGTACATGTAGCACTTATACTTTGCTCAATATTGGCTTTTAAAGGTAAAATCATTCAAGCGGAAAAAAGTAGGTCAAGGTCATTTTATGAAAGTTTGATCAAAGATACATCCAATATGCAAGTTTGGTACATGTAGCACTTATACTTTGCTCAATATTGGCTTTTAAAGGCAAAATCATTCAAGCGGAAAAAAGTAGGTCAAGGTCATTTTTTGAAAGTTTGATCAAAGATACATCAAATATGTAAGTTTGGTACATGTAGCACTTATACTTTGCTCAATATTGGCTTTTAAAGACTTTATTGCTATCTTAACATTTACCTTATCATCTCAACATTTGCCTTATCATTTGAAATAATTTTAAAAATCCCAACCCCGGGGGCTATATCCTCATCTGGATATATTAAATGATGTATAATTAAACATTTGCAACAAAAAAAACCAACAGAATATGAATATAGGAAAGGTAAATGTGTAATCTTAACATTTACCTTATCATCTAGTTCGGACGACGCCGACGCCGACGCCGACGCCGACGCCGGGGGTATTGCAATAGCTCTTTTGCACTAAAGTGCAGTCGAGCTAAAAATACTATAGTTCTAGTGAAAACGCATCCAAATCTATTTCTAGTTTTTCCCAATTTTTGTGAAAACTCCGCTATTTTTCCCAATTTCAAAGGGACCGGCCCCAGTCCCAAAATTAGGTGCGATGATTCAAGTTTGTTCATCTCATTAATATCCGATTTTAACTAATTTCTGACGCGCTTTGGACGTCTTCTTCGACTTACTGTTTCAATAACAATGCAAAGATTGAGATTTTCTCCCAATGCATTTACCCTATTATTTAGTTTTTAGCCATGATAAGATAGAGAAATGCTTATGTGAGAGGATTTTGTAGCAAAGTTTATTTTTGGATTTTATATGATTTTTTTTACTGCAAAAAAAAATGAAAGCGGATCGGGATGGTCATTTTTAACATTTTCAACTTCACCCATTATTCAATGCGCGTTAGAGCTGAATATTCGCGAAGGAATAGTAATCAGCGAATATTCGAATGGAAAATTGGTATTCGAATTAGTCGTCAGTATGTATATAGTGCCATGCCGGTAATTCAATTCAATTTCAAAGAAGCATGGTACGGCAATATTTTGCCTACAAGGGAGAAATGATAATGCATTTTGTAAATAAGGTTCACGAGACAATGTCAATCTTAAGCCAGAGCATTCAGTAGCGCATTCGCACGTGGCTGCATGTCGTGCATGCAGTGCCACTTAATAAATGATAAAGACGCTTCACTGCCTTTCTACTACATGAATTAATGTTGCCGAATTCTGTATATTTCATGGAGTATTTTTAAACAAAAGCGGCACCCGTATACCTGAAAATGTGAGCCCCGAACTCCACACCCCCTCCCCCGTCTTACCGGCATATTGTAAGAATTAACTATAAAAGAATACAAATAAAAACACAAACACTCAGATACACAAATTTTCGGCCCCTTGGCCTTTATCAAGTGTAAAAAACGACGATCTATAACAATTCTAAGTAAAATACATCCTTGCTTCTCTGGCGTTCATTGCAAATTTGAAAAAAATTGCAGATTTGCAATGAACGCCAGAGAAGCAAGGATGGATTTTACTTAGAATTGTTATAGATCGTCGTTTTTTACACTTGATAAAGGCCAAGGGGCCGAAAATTTGTGTATCTGAGTGTTTGTGTTTTTATTTGTTATCATCCCTTCCCTCTGGAAGAAATATTTGAATCTACTATAAAAGAATAATTGACAACATCCATTAACTTTCAGATATTTTAAAACTTAAGATAAGAGTTTCACAGTCCATTTTGACGGGTTTTTTTTTTTTTTTTTTTTTTTTTTTTTTTTTTTTTTTTGGAGGGGGGATGCCAAGTTAATAATTACATTGTGCAAGCTTGTATCGTGCGTACAACGTACTGCTTTTTCACTTTGTCCTCACGATATTGAACTTACACACAATGTTCAGGTACGTACGGAAGCCCATTAGTGCAAACCAAAAAAACATTTTCCAGAACAAAAATATATTTCAGAACAAAAAAATAAATTCGAGAACAAAAAAATATTTTATTTTCCAGAACAAAAAAATGTATTTCAGAACAAAAAAATATAGTCGAGAACAAAAAAATATATTCGAGAACAGAAAAATATATTCGAGAACAAAAAAATATAATAGAGAACAGAAAAATATATTCGAGAACAGAAAAATAAATTAAAGGACAGAAAAATAAATTAAGAAGAGATGACCAGTTGTGTATCTTAAACATTAAAACTTTCCAGAAACCTAAGGTCACTATCCACCATATATTAAATGTCAATTGTCAAACAGCTAATTACATCTATAGCATAAAGTATCAAACAGCTCTCGGGTGCTGTAGAGTCATCCAATTCCTAGTAAATTTTTAGTTTAGTTTAAGATTTATTTATTCAAAATAAGTATGTGTAACATAATACAATACAATATAAATAAGGATCTGGAAAAAAGCTATTAGCTATTAGTAAATTTTTGGGAAAGTCTGGCCGATTGATGACCTTATCTTTCAACACAATGCGTATTTTCCTGTTTTAAAGTATGTTTTTATTTGGCCTTTTTTATTCATCATTGAATGCAATGCATAAAACGTATTTGTTGGCAGGGGAGGGGGTTACATAGTTGCAATTGGAGGGTATCCCCATACTTCTGGGGCATATTCTAAAACATGGTTGGGCCCATTGGGCTGGGCTCAACCGTGGTCCCATTTCCAGACATTTGACCTTAAAACTGTTTACAAATTCAGGACACTGAGGTGACCGACTCTTGAAATTAAGACGATGCCACTTGATACGCTCTCCAAGTAATACACATCAACCTCCAGTTCAACATCTCATGGGAATACGGTTTTAGCAAATCTGCCAAATGAAAGGATTCAGAGTATGTACTATGTCTTTTCATTTGTTAAAAATAGGCTAAGCTGCTGTTAATATATGCAGTGGCGGATCTAGGATTTCAGAAAAGGGGGCAAATTGTTCACAGAAAAAAAGACAAGCAAAAAAAAGGGTCGAAGACGAAAAATGTGAATCTCAAGACTGATGATCTAATCAAGAAGTGCGGTGGGGGTCATTTCAAGCATGTAGAAGATATAGAGTTCTTGATACATTTACTTTAGGTTTATATGTAGACTGGCGAGCGTAGTGAGGCGGAAAATTTTAAGATATGAAGTTTTCATTTTTGTTTAAATCAGTCATCCATACATGTATATGCAACTTCATTCTATATTGGCGAGCGGAGCGAGCCGTAAAATTCTTGGAATTGATGGTTACATTTCGTCATAAGAATACAATTTCTCTCTCATTTTCTATGGTTTCTTGGGATGCTTGCAGGGGCATAACCAGGGTGTTTCCGATGTGGACAACTAAAAATAGGGTTGAACCCGGAACTTCATCTTTCCGTTGGCACCGACATTTTTATGGGGGGGGGACTTGCGAGACCCGAAGGGTCAAATGGGAACATTATGGAAATATGTTACCCCTCCTATTGATGGGAATCGGGTCCTCCCCCGAGACAATTTTGGAAAGAAAAGCAAACAGCTGACCTCTGGAGCGTATTTGAGCTGAATTTAGATGGGATAAAGCATATGATTCGGTGTCAGCAGACGATGAACCGTATCTTAGATGAAGAAAACTTTAGATGTGAACATGAAATTCCTCATATACAGATATTGGAATATCTTTCCAATCGACTGCTCGCACTTTGTTGACGATCGTCGTATTGAGTTCGAATGAAACATTAGAAAATTTTGAAAATGCATAAATCGGTGGTTTTTGGAGCGTCTTTGAGCAATTTCTGAACAGTAGTTTGCTTTAAGCACCATTTCATATGTCCTCTCCTCCCCCCCCCCCCCCCCGTCTTTTTGGCCGCTGCTGAAGGAGGCACTCTCTCAACTTTTTTGTGTGAAAACGTTTCGGACGTTTTTGCATATAAACGTATATGCCTGGCCACGCCCCTACCTTGCCAGTACATGTCCTTAGAATATACTGAAACGATATGGAGTACAAAAAATCTAGTATCCTTGGGGAGGGGGGGGTTATATATATTTTTTTAACGTTTATAATTAGTATATTATTTTCATATTTTATCACCTGAATCTATGGACGAATCAGAAAAGGAAAAGTAAATTCACCCTTTCCGTCGTCTTAACAGAAGATTTTTGATTTTATTAAGACAAGTACGTGCTATGCTAGAAAAATGGTCTTACGCTAGGGTGCATCAAGGACTTATAAACAGTTTATAAGTTCTTGGGTGCATCTAGAAGTTCAACCGACAAGGACGGCACAAGCACAAAAAGGGGGGGGGGTGTCACCCGGGGGGGGGGGGGTGTATGAGAAGGATTTAAAAGTATTGAACGACTGAATGCTCCCGGAGTATATTTGAGCTATAATCCAGTTAGTCCAGCTTAATGGTTAAATATTTGCCCATTTTCTCGATTATTTTAAAGAATATCTACAACAAAATTAGCAGATGACAAAAAATACTTAACAATCCCCGTACCATTTACATTGATTGTTTGACGCACGTAGTACGGTACTGCATGTTTTGCAAATTATTTTAACATGCATTTATATCAGAGTATTTATTAACTTCCGGTAAAATTTAGAAATTGATATAAAAGATACAATAACTACTTGGAATAGGGACCAATTTTCGGTCATAGAATAAACAGAAAAAACCCCTCTGCGAAGTACATTACAAAAACGTTTCGATTGTCTGTACGAATCCATTAATACTCGAATTGATATGGTATTGAATTGATATGCGATAGAATACGCATAAGAACATTTTTGTAAATTTTGTTTCAAAATGGTGAATTCTGGTTGACATTATTAAACAATTTTTACTATGTTTGCAGGGGTTTTTTTTTTTTTTGTGTGTAGCAAAAAAAAAAATTTTAGGAAACCGGGGGGGTTTTCCCGAAACCGACCCCCCCCCCCAAACCCCCCCTAAATCCGCCCTTGGGGGGAGGCACTCTCTTTTTTTTTTTTTTTTTTTTTTTTTGGCGAGACGATGTGGACGTTTTTGCTTCGCCCCTGGCTTGTTGATTTGTCCTCGCCGTAACATGTACTTAGAATATTGGTACGATATCGAGTAAAAAATAATTTCGCGTATCATTGTTTTTTATGTGAAAAGGGAGGTACTAGGGGTGTAGGTGTATGAGAAGGATTCAAAGGCTTTGAAAATTTGAATGCTTAATTGTGGGCCCTCGGAGCATATTCGAGCAATATAAAATGTTAAATTATATTTGCCCATTTTCCCGGTTATTTTAAAGTATGTTTTTAACAAAATTTGTAGATGACAAAAATACTCATACCGGGTATTTGAGGACAGAAACGTGTAGGCTCAGATCCCCGTGCCATTTACATTGATTGTTTGACACGCGTACATGTTTTGCAAATTATTTGAACATGTTCATATTCTAGTATTTGTTAATGTTAATTTTCGGGAATAAAATAAACAGAAATCCCTCTCTGCGACGTACATTACAAAAACTTCGCGATTGTCTGTACGAATCCACAAATACGCCAATTGATACGTTATCGAATCGATGTGCGATAGAGTATATCAGAAAATTTTGTAAATTTTGTTTCAAGATAGTGAATTCTGGTGGACATTAAGCAATTTTTATTACTCAGTTTACAGTGTTTTCTTCCGAGTGCTAATGTTACCAAAAAAAAAATAAAAAAAATTGGAAACCGGGGGGGGGATGGGGGGGGGGGGTTCCCGAACCCCCCAACCCCTAAATCCGCCCTTGTTTTAGTTACGCCACTGAAGACTTACTCTGAATTTATTTTTCTGTTCTCTAATATATTTTTCTGTTCTCTGATATATTTTTCTGTTCTCGAATATATTTTTCTGAAGTGGAAAATATTTTTTTGTTCTGGAAAATATCTCTCTTTCAAAAACCCTGTGCATGTTATACAGACAAACATATTCTGGAGATACCCCTCTTTGACTGTAAAAGATCTATAGTGTCAAGAAAAAATATAGCAACATAAATTTGGCATTAATTTTAAAGGAAAAATAGATATCTAGGAACATTTGCTTGGGTATGCAAACAAATTTAATTAAATATCTTGAATGAAAATGACATGTAACATTGTCTGTATATATAAGCAGGTCAGCATTATATAATGTCAAGAACACTACTGTGTAATTAGTTAATCAATGTATGTTTTACTTTATTAATATGATATGAGTGTGCCTTGTCAAGAAGTATTAGATATGTATGGTTGATACAATTACCGTATGTTTGTATGATTTGTGTTAGTATTATAGTATCATAGTGACAATGTAACACTGATGTACCATTCTGTACAAAGTATCAATAAATCAATCAGGAAAGAAGCGGTGTGTTCCCCATACGCCTACTCGGTTAAAATAACATTATGTTAATTGGGTGAGAATGGGGCCATCAAAAGGATATGCTTTACACTAATTAGTTACCTGTTTTTACCTGTATTTGTATTACCTGTAAAGGTATTCCAACTTCAAGGGTATATATAACGACTTCCATTTCAAAAATTCAAAATTGAGGGTTTTTTTTAACCCCCCCCCCCCCTTCACCGGAAGATAAAGGTTATCTTCGGCACAGGATACTAAATACACCCATAAAAGAATTTGAAAAAAAATCATGTTTTGATCGTTTTGCATTATTATTTAATGCTGATAATATGACCAAAAAGTCGAATTTTCAATAACTTAAAAGACAGAAATGGAATATGTAAGCTTATTATATTGTGGTGTCGGAGTCTTCATAATTTCATAAATTAAGTTTTTCCAATGTTCGGAACTTCCTGATCGTTTTCTGTACTAAATATATCTTTGGTATTTTTTCTTCAAACAATTAAGATTCATCCCTCTCCTAGACCACTTATATAAAGAGTATAGAGCATTTCTTTTTTTTACATATTCACACATAAGAGGATACAATGATTTAATATAGAAATTTACAGTTGACTGCTATACCCGTTTCCATGGAAACGAGTCTTTTGAAAATGCTCTGTTTTCAATATTTTCAAAATTTTGAAAAAAATTAGACATGGTTGCCATGGCAATGGAAACTTAAATTGCAAAAATGAAGCCAGTCCCCGAGGGCACATGAAGCCAAGTTTGATCAACTTCGGTTGATCGCCTGTCTCTTCAACGCATTTGAAATTTTCTGTTACAAAATACCTTGAAATTTCTAAGACGTGGGTCCTGTAGCATCATATCCCACCCATTCTGCTACGTCTTTTGGTACATTTTTGGACATACTAACTTTCATACTTTTTGGCTATATTACATTGTTTAGACTGAGGATCACTGACGAGGGTTTAGTACCCGAAACCTGCATGTCTGGTTCATGCTGTAACAGGTAGATTTTTCCATGTCTTTTTAAGAAAAGGTTGTAAATGGGGTTTGTTTTTCTGTGCCCAAGGGTCCCACTGGAGCAAAAAAAAAATCCTTCCTCTTTCATTTATTGTAATAATTCCATCGTCAGAGACTCTCAGTGTCCATTTTTAAATGATAGGAATATAATTCATTTCTGATATATTTTTATTTATATATATATATATATTTTTTTTTTTTTTTTTTTTTTTTTTTTTTACAGATTTATTATTTTTTTTATTTATTTATTTATTTATTTGTTTGGTTTTTTTTTCACTTCAACATTTTCGTTCAGTCCGGTAAGATTTTCCCATATTTTTCCCCTTAGTTAATATTGATATATTTTAAGCTGTATTCCAGTTAAATTTGGAAAATGCATGCTTTTGTGAAAGAAATTTTCATAAAGGAAATGAATTTTCTTTCTCCCATTTTTTTTTTTTTCAATTTTTTGACAGTTCTTCTTGAATCATTAAAAGAATCAGATTTTAAGAAATGCATATAGATAAACTGATTGATTTTTTCATGAGGCTACTCAAAAATGATACGCGTTGTATAAATCATATTCACTAAAAGATTTCCAGTTTTCTCAGGATTGGGCCAATAAACAGAGATACGACTTGCATTGTCCTAATAGTATGCTGTGGTCAAGAGTTCACATGGGCGTTAGCCTGACCGTATGTAATGATCTATCGTAGATATAAATAGATGTACACAGGTCATCCTGCCGATACCTACTGTACTTCAAAACAAGGAAGTCGAGTCTACTGTAAAAAATCAATGAGTATTTTTATTACTTACCTGTAAATTAGACCTATATATGATGTAATGATGTATATATTAATAATAAGTAATTTCTATAAGTCTTACCTGTGAGCGTGTATTGGGACCCTTTGTCTGTTTAAATAGCATTATTGATCAACCTGTTTGATCGTCTCTCCATCTACACACGTGCTGCATGGGTATCCGGGTGGAACTCTTCAGACGCGGCTGTAGTCATAGTAACTCACTGATGCACGCGCTTCGGCATCACAGTGCGCATCACCACTACTGTGGCTAACTGACTAAGGCTATTTCAATTTAACCTGCCAGGTGCACGTAGGAGGATATAAATGTAGATGTATGTAGCCATTGGCGGATTTAGATCTAGAGGGGGCGCGGGATCTCGAGCGCACCTCCCCCCCCCCCCCCCTTGAAATCGTCAAGTAAGGTCTTTTTTTTGGGCTCAAACGTCTATGTGTAGACCCAATCCCTGGCATTTTTTTCAGCCTAATTTCAAAAATCGCTGGGTCGCTATAGCTCGCCACCAACTTGATGATTTACACGTAATATTTGTGACAATACGCAAAAGCTAGCCATGACAAATTCATGCTAAATCAAGCCAGTATCATGAGGTGTTATAATTAACCGGCCTTTTCCACATCAGTCTTCTTCACTTTGTACAGTTTTGACAGGTCTTTTTCTGATAAAGTCGCTGAGGAAATAACCTTACAGTAAACCTGTAACCTCCCGCGCAAAAAAAAAAAAACAAATTCGATCACTGGCTCGCTTCGCTCGCCATATATTTAACTTCAATAAAAAAGATTTTCTGTCGGAGGGCGGGGGAGGGGGCAGGTCTTCATCTTTGGGGAGAGGGGGCTAGGCGATCCATGGACCCTTTTTCCTTTTGAAACTTTTCACGCCCCACCCCCAACCCAACTCAAATCCTGTATCCGCCCCTGGTAGATTCAATATTTTGCCCGTCATGAGCACGCGATGAACATTTCTATTCGAATAGAAATCATGTGAAGCGAGCGAGATCTTGAACTTTTAAGGTGTGACAGCTGTATAAGATTTTATGCAGTTTTCAACCAAATTAATCAATCAATCAATTTATCCTAGTAACCGTTTTACGATGGCGTAGAGAGATATACAAATTTCAAGATATAATAATACAAAATTTATTCATACGTGGGAATGACATAGAAACAACATATATGATCTTATCTTAACAATGAGAGAGAGAGAGAGAGAGAGAGAGAGAGAGAGAGAGAGAGAGAGAGAGAGAGAGAGAGAGAGAGAGAGAGAGAGAGAGAGAGAGAGATTTAATGGTTTTAAGGAGGGGGACAAGCCTGATTATTTATTTTACGAATAAGTATACATAGTTTACGTAGTACTGTCTGTTTATTTGATGCCATGATGGCCTTGAATGATATTATAAGTGACATTTCTTTCTTATAAAAAAAATTGTGGACACTTTCACCTATCTAGTCTTGAAGTCTGATCTTAACTCTTTATTTAAAGAACAAAAAAAGTGTACCTTGTGTTTACAAATCGAAAAATAACTACACATAATGTACACAACCCTCTGTTTACGTACATGCGTGCATGATTACCTCTTAGGACCCCCTTGGTCAGAATCGTATCGGATTTGATATAAAAATTATTTCACATATGTCTTATTAAATTCTGAAATGTCTTCGTCTATCCTCAAAGATTATACTGATATCAAATTCAATTTTATAATGCTTGTCATTGTCAACATTTCAAGGTAAACACGCGGTAGCTCTGACGTCAATTTTCGTGACCTGGGGTTTACTTTGATTGGCTTATACAGCCATGTGACCTTAAGTGCAACAACAGTGTGCAAAATAAAGATGATGATAAATTCCCGATACCTTACTGACCAGAAAGTTGCAGTATATTTGATAGCTCTGATAACACGTAGCAGGCAATTAAAGTATCAATTTACACCTTTTCCCGACTACTGCCGAGCCGTGCGCTGGTCAGTTTGCAGATAACCCCTACGACAACTTAGGCACGGTCCATTTGATATTCGGGTGGGGGGGGAGGGGGGGGGGGGGGCTTGGGTTTTTTGTCGGAGCAAGATTATTTTTTTCGCCCCGGACTGGGGCAAAATTATTTTTTTCTCGCCAAGTTGGAGCAAGGAAATTTTTTTTATAACAATTGATGTGAATATTAAGAATGTTTGTGTTTTTTTCAATAGAAATTCTTTATTTTTACTAAAATTATTCCAAACATTATTTTTATGTAAAACTTGTATTCACTTCGAAACTGTGAGGGATGAAAGATTTTTACAATATGCGATATATATTTTTTTTTTTTTTAGTAAACAAAAGGTATAAAATGTAAGAGGGCCTGATGCAAGTTTTTACATGTAGAAATGAAAACTAGTGAAAAACTTATTTAAATTCTCTTCCCAAGCTTGTATATAAAATTAGACATAAGCATTATAATTGTTTCTGTCATATGCATTCATTTGATGTTTTCCAATATGAACTTGCCATTACAGAAGAAATTATGGCGAGCGAAGCGAGCCAAACTTTTTTATAGAAAGTAAAAACTGCAGCGAGCGAAGCGAGCCGAAAATTTTTCAGGAATTTTAAGCGAATTTTATGGTTATTCTTCAAATTCAGATTACTTGTATTTTGAAATTTTCAAAACATTCCTTTTTTTTATTATTAATATACATATTTCATAAGATTAAGTCCCAATTCCCCTTTTGTTGTCATAATATTTGAAAAATATATCATGAATTGTATTAGAAATCTTTCATTTTGATAATATTTTAGCATTTAAATTTTTTTCTCTGGCTCGCTGCCGCTCGCCAGAGTTTATTACATACATGTACGTTGTTTTTCAAATGATGCTGCTCTTTCCTATAAACAAGGGCACTAAGAAGACGAAAAGAAACTGAAAAAGACACGAATAGTGGATTTTATTTCAATTATCGGAAAAAAAAATTCGCTGGCCCGCTATCGCTCGCCATTTGCTGTAATCACAAAATAGAACTGATAATCAATTTTAAGCTGTCTGCTCGCCGTTACTTTCCAGTCACCTGTTTTAATAATAATAAGATACAGAACTGACATCATCAATCAATAACTATTTTCTTGCGTTTGCGGATTTTTTTTTTTTTTTTTTTTTTTTTTTTTTTTGCTCTTCCAAAACATTCGGACTTTAGGACCCCCCCCCCCCCCCCCCCCTTGAAAAAAATTCCTGGATCCGCCCATGCAGTGTACATATAAGGTAAGGCAAGTGAACGAAGAATGGCCTCGGAATTGTGTTAACGATGTTTTAGATGATGAATAAACTAGTTTGTCATTAGAATTGTCAGAATTCGATGAAGAAGGATGTCGTTTCTGATTTAAGCGACGACAGCCTTTCCGAGGAAAATTTGTGCAGTGAATATTTGGGATGACCAAAATACCGATGAACGTATGCATCAAATGTAAAACTTTCATCATTAGCAATCTGTATTTATGAATTGTCATCATCTAAAAACTGTTCGTCTACTGGTCTGGATTCTGCTTACTTATAAACATTGATTATTTGTAAGCATGCCGGAAAGACGAAGGGACTGTTTAGATAAAATATATATTTACTCACCGAGGGTTTAACCAAAAATGTAATTTGTGATGATGTTATGATTATATTTTTCGTTAAATATTATATATGAATAAAAATTATTATATTAACAACCATAATAGGTTAAAAAAAATTATACAAGACATAAGATATTGCGTTTAAACTCATTTGCCTAAGCATAATCGTTTACAGTGGCCAAATAAAAAATTAACTTGGAATAGAATTTGCCTAATAAAAAAACAAAGCTGGGTTTTTTTGTTTTTTTTTTTGGGGGGGGGGGGGGTTCTTCGCTTTTATATTTATTTCAAAAGCATAAAAGGATAGGCTTGGTCAACCCAAACGCCACGGAACTCCTACCCCAACCCAAAATGTTGAAGTCATGAAATTATGTACGATAGTTCATTGAAGTTCCTCGGCGAAGTTGAGAGAGTTGAATGGAACACCTCCCATCCACCCCCCCCCCCCCCCTCCCTCGAGAGTTCTCAATCACGTCTAGACATTTTGACTTTTATTTTTCTCATTTTTAATGTACAATTAAAGAATTTATGTGCTACTTTCTGTAGAATTTCTTATAATGTCTGGACGCTATATGTCTTGTCGTATCGCGCCGAGCACCACCGAAGCACACACAGATGTACCTTTGTTAATAACTCTTGAACCAATTGGACTATCAATTTGGTTCTTTCGCACATTAGTTAGAATAATCATTTAAAAAATATAACTTTCACTGATGTTGCTCTTTAAGCTATTGTAAACAGGAAAGCTGAAATGTTGCTTTACTGGAATAATTTTGCAACTGAGATCTAAAAAAAAAATGTCACAAATTATTTTGTTAAATTTTATTCCGATTCATTTTTACTCATATTCATAAATATGATATTTTTTAAATATTCATTTTTACTCATATTCATAAATATGATATTTTTTTTAAACAGGTAGAATAAACATTTGTTGACAATCATTGATGTATGTATATACTCTTTAAAAAAGTAACGCAGAGTTTTATTATTATTCAAGATGTACAAGCTTTTGCTTATGATGGTATACAGATAAGACAAACATTTTAGGGCTAATGTGAGATTTGTGATTTTCACACTCGAAAAAAACATTCTTGCGGGGGGGGGGGGGGACACGGCGACGTGATCGAATGAGTCTCAAGTGTAAATGAGACTAAATGTAAATGAGAAATAATCTGTAAAGTTCAGGGATCAAAACGTCAAATATTGAGTCTTTTCCTGATTATGAAACAAATTTTCTCCGATAAAACTCATTTGCAAATAATTAAGAATGAAGTATGCTGTATCCGTTTGTCCATGGAATCAAAATATTTTGAAACGAGCTTACCCTTAGACTGATGCGCAAGATGCGGAGAAGTTTTTGTGAATGACAGGATTTTGCAGGTACGTACTGTGCATTGCATTTTTTTTTTTTTTTTTTTAGTTTGAAACGATCTTCACAAAATTTCTCATATTTTGCTTCATCTGACATTTTCTATCAATTTTTTTCTCTTTTTTTTTCTTGTGTGCTAGGTATATGTGAGCTTGTATACATTGCAATCTTTTTCAATAATACATTTGAATTGAAACTACTTAAAGAGAATAAAGATGGTGACGGAAATATTTTAGCCACAGGGGTGAGGTTTCATCGCTTGGTCAAAACCCTTTATGTCTATATAAAACAAGAGCCCCAGGGGGCACAACGCTCACCTGATACCCATGCACGCTCTAAATGACATACTGACATTGAATACTGATAGTGCCAGTACCAGGATTTTAGCCCACAACCTTCCTAACAAGATTTTTGCCGGATGCAGACAAGTTTTTTTTTCAGACAACCTTTAAAAGTACAAACAAGAGAAAATAGTCACATTTCAAAACAACAACTTTTTTACTGATTTGAAAAGATGGATTATGTGATCCAAAGTCATAATCATTGCCCAGCTTGTATAGTTTGATTATGCAACATCAAAAATAAAATCATTTTGTAAAATTCCACATTAATGTGCAACAGAAACAGAATAAAACAATGAAATGATTTCATAAATTAAGTTTATTTAAAATTGAACACCAAACCTTTCATTATTAATAGCTAGTATGCCAGAAAATAATAAAGCCTGTGTTTGTGAAACACGAATGCCCCACGGTGGCATCTTTGTTGGTATAAACACCATTTTCTATTAAGTATGTGAGAGGTCAGGGTCAGAGTAATGTTGGTATCAATGGAAAGATCTTGTCACAAAGAATACACATGTACAATATGAAAGCCCTATCACTAACCATTCAAAAGTTATGCCCAATGTTAAAGTTTTTGAAAAGTAGGTCAAAGGTCAAGGTCACGAGGTCAAAAATTTTGGTATCAACGGAAAGGTATTGTCACAAGGAATACACATGTGAAATATGAAAGCTCTATCACCTTCCATTCAAAAGTTATGCCCAATGTAAAGTTTTTCGGACAAACAGACAGACGGACAGGCCAAAAACTATATGCCCCCGTATCTTTGATTCCGGAAGCATAAAAAACAAAGACTTTTCGGTTTTGCCTTTATTCATATTAAATTATACAGAAATCTATGAATGAGAGCTTTTGAATAGTATTGATTTCATATTAATACATGTAACGTACAGTCAAAATCGTGTTAATCCAATTAACACAGACAAGTTGTTAGCGGACAATATTAATTCAAGTGAGTTGTGCAGAAATTGAGCCAATTTATTTTCCAAACAGCAGTGTACGGTGTATCAAACCTCATGACCCAGTGAAGCCACTTGGACAAATTATTTTCGGTAAATATGCTGAAATGCGGCGCTTGGAAATGTATTTTTAGCATATTGAATCAATAGTCGTGATAAATTTAACTTCGAACTTGATCTTGTCTTTTATGCAATCTACAGATAGGTTTGAAAATATGCAAAATTCGGAACATTTTCGATGAGGACGCAGAGTTCCTGTAAAAAAAGTGAAATTTGCGAAAAAAGGACATGCATGACCCCCCCCCTTTTTCTTTACATTTTTATGCGTGCCAAAGATTCGCAATCAAAAAAGACCAATTTTACAGACTTCCGGGCATTTCATTTCAGGCAAAATTTTTAGTGTGCACCTTTTTATTTCCTGTAGTTACCCCTACTAAAGGGGCAAGGAGGTATTGAACCAATCAAATCTGTAACACAAGATATATGGCGACTATGTTTACCATAGATACAGAAATAAGACAGATAAAATAATCATTAAATAGGGAAATTGTTCTGAAATATGCATGTATGAAAAAAAAGCAATTCAAGGAATGCTTGTGTCGCCTGCGTAGCGGATTTTTTTTTATTGAAATTAGGTCAAATATCAAGGGCAAGGTCACTAGGTTAAAAATTATGGAATGTTTAGAAAGGTCTTTTCATAAGGAATACAAATGTGAAATATCAAAGCCCTATCACTTACCACTCAAAAGAAATAGCAAATCATAGATTTGTTGAAAAGTAGGTCAAATATATAGGGCAAGTGCACGAGGTAAAACATAGGTAATCACAGATTACGAAGCTCACCTCGTGACAGCAAAATTCAATTCAAACATATTTCTTAGTACATGTATATTGGCTTTTAAAGGCAAAACCACTCAAGCAGAAAAAGTAGGTAAAGGTCATTTTATGAAAGTTTGATCAAAGATACATCCAATATGCAAGTTTGGTACATGTAGAAGTTATACTTTGCTCAATATTGGCTTTATAGAGCAAAATCACTCAAGCGGAAAAAGTAGGTCAAGGTCATTTTATGAAAGATTGATCAAAGATACATCCAATATGCAAGTTTGGTACATGTATCACTTATACTTTGCTCAATATTGGCTTTTAAAGGCAAAATCACTCAAGCGGAAAAAGTAGGTCAAGGTCATTTTATGAAAGTTTGATCAAAGATACATCTAATATGCAAGTTTGGAACATCTAGCACTTATACTTTGCTCAATATTGGCTTTTAAAGGCAAAATCACTCAAGCGGAAAAAGTAGGTCAAGGTCATTTTATGAAAGTTTGATCAAAGATACATCCAATATGCAAGTTTGGTACATGTAGCACTTATACTTTGCTCAATATTGGCTTTTAAAAGCGAAATCACTCAAGTGGAAAAAGTAGGTCAGATGCTGCATCCGATGCATGGGTCCATCTCGGCATCCAAAGATGAATCACTTGTGCAAGTTTGGTTACTGTAGCATTAGTACTTTGTCAGATACTGAGCTACCCCAAACTTCTTATCCAAATCACTCAAGCGGAAAATGTAGGTCAGATGCTGCATCCGATGCATGGGTTCACCTCAGCATCCAAAGATGAATCACTTGTGCAAGTTTGGTTACTGTAGCATCAGTACTTTGTCAGATACTGAGCTACCCCAAACTTCTTAACCAAGTCACTCAAGCAGAAAATGTAGGTCAGATGCTGCATCCGATGCATGGGTTTACCTCAGCATCCAAAAATGAATCACTTGTGCAAGTTTGGTTACTGTAGCATCAGTACTTTGTCAGATACTGAGCTACCCCAAACTTCTTAACCAAGTCACTCAAGCGGAAAATGTAAGTCAGATGCTGCATACGATGCATGGGTTCACCTCAGCATCCAAAGATGAATCACTTGTGCCAGTTTGGTTACTGTAGCATTAGTACTTTGTCAGATACTGAGCTACCCCAAACTTCTTAACCGGACGCGGACACGGACGCGGACGCGTGGGGTTATAGCATAAGCTCACTCAACTTCGTCGAGGTGAGCTAAAAATGATGGTATGTGAAGAAAGGTCTTGTCACATGGAATGCACATGTGAAATATCAAAGCCTATCACTCAGCAATCAAAAGAAATAGCCAATCTAAGTTTTTTTGAAAAGTAGGTCAAATATCTAGGTCTTGGTCATGAGGTCAAAAGTTATGATATGTGTAGAAAGGCCTTGTCACAAGAAGGAACACACATATGAAATATCAAAGCTCTATCGCTTACCAATCAAAAGATATAGCAAATCTTAATTTTTTTGAAAAGTAGGTCAAATATCTAGGTCAAGGTCATGAGGTCAAAATTATGGTATGTGTAGAAAGGTATTGTCAAAAGGAATACACAAGAGAAATATCAAAGCCCTATCACTTGCCAATCAATAGATATAGCCAATCTTGGTTTTTTTTTAAAGTAGGTCAAATATCTAGGTCAAGGTCACAAGGTCAAACATTATATGTGTAGAAAGGTCTAATCACAAGGAATACACATGTGAAATATCAAAGTCCTATCACTAATCAATCAAGAGATATAGCCAATATTAGATTTTTAGAAAAGTATGTCAAATATCTAGGTCAAGGTCACAAGGTCAAAAATTATGATATGTGTATAAAGGTCTTGTCACAAGGAATACACATGTGAAATATCAAAGCCCTATCACTTACCAATCAAAAGTTATGGGGTGTGACACCCAAGTGTGACAGACAGACGGACAGACGAACAACGGACAAAGTGATCCCTAAGTGTCGCTGTGCTTCGCAGGCAACACAAAAAGTCAACATCTTAAAAATAAATTCAGAGTATATTTGATAGCATATGTGGCCAAGTTAATTCGAAGTATGAAAATAAGTACACAAAGCCAAACTAGCTATAGCTTGTCTTATTTAAAAAATTATTAAAAATCTAAAAGTTGATATTTTGACAAAATTCTTTCACAGTTTCATTTCTAGCGATAAATATAAAAATAAAAAGAGAAAAATAACTGAAAAAGGGAAAAAAAAATTGTTGGGGTCCCGCCGGGGTTTGAAGCTACTCCCCATGGGTCCATTTGGCATGGAAAACATACATTATACCTATGTACAATCTTAAAAAATATTCCTTAAAAATCCAAAAGTGGATATCTTGACAAAATTCTTTCACTTGTAGGGTACCATGCATGAGTACCTCATACCTACAAATTGTCATGACAATCTGAAGAGTGGTTATAGAAAAGAAGCAGAAAATGTATGAAAATCAACCCCCCCCCCCTTCCTTTTTACATAAGAAAAAAATTCATAAAAAATCAAAAAAAATAAATTTTAAGCATAAAATACATATCAAAGCATTAAGTAAGTTAAATATGATAAATATGTAGTAAATGAGTGTGTAAAATCATACACTTATTGAGTTATTTAAAGAAATAGTGCAAAAATGTGCATTTCTGACAAAGTCCGAAAAGACGTCAAAAACGCGTCAAAAATTTGACTTCGAAGTGGAACCAAAAATAACAACACTTCTTAAGACATCTCTCTAGATCATCCTGATGCTTTCGGTTTGTCGATACATGCTTCGGTTCTGAAGAAGAAGTTTGTCAAAGGAGGGTACCCCCCGTGACCTACTTTTGGCTGTGGTGGCGCCACCTGTTGACAGATCCGGACGAAAAACAACAACACTTGTAGGGGACCATGAGTACTTCATACCTACCAAGTTTCATCAAAATCCCTTCAGCCGTTCTGGAGAAGAAGTTTAAAATGTGAAAAGTTTACGACGACGGACGACGACGGACGACGACGGACGACGACGACGACGACGACGACGACGACGGACGCCGGACGCCGGACGCAACACTATGACAATAGCTCACTTGAGCCTATGGCTCAGGTGAGCTAAAAAAACCAAGGGCGGACACTCTCTTTGTACTCGATCGTGGCTTCCTCCTTTTTCCTTCCTAAAAGCTAAATTTACCCACGGTCCATTTGATACGAGTTTTGGTTTTGTTATCTCAAGATGAATGTATAAAACATATCCAAATTGAAAATGCTTCCTAAAAGATGCACCGGTCGAATGCAGATCGATAGAAGTGGAAGTCAGGACCGAGTACAAAAGAGTTATATATAGCTATTATATAGGAAGTGTCCTCCCTTTGGGTTTTCAATATAGAGGTTTGCAGTAAGGAAAGGGTTTGTGACCAAACGATGATACCTCACCCCTGTGATTTTAGCACTAGATCTTAGTATTTATAAAAACAGAGTTACTGTAACTTTGTTAAATATTTTTGATGGTCCGAATTCAGACTGCCCTGCTTTTTTCTTTTCTTTTTTTTTTTTTTAGAGTTTGTATTAGAATTTGATAATTTGTATTACATTATTTGTGCGATATTGATATTGCGATTGACCCTTGGATGGACACCTGTAATTACAATGGTATAGATAATCCCGAGCCAGAGATAAATTATTAGCAGTCATTTTGGATAAATCATGACAAACGAATTTATACATGGCGTAGAAAAAATCCAAATAAACAGGGAAGACTTGATTAGGCACGGTCCATTTGATATTCTGGGGGATTGGATTTTTTTTTTTTTTTTTTTTTTCAAAAAAAATTTTTTGCTCTGAATTTTGATTAGAAAAATTAATTTGCTTATATTGGAAATATCAAAAGAATGTATCTTAATGAAAAAAGGGCTTCAATATATTGTCAATATAATGTATTACTATTGATAGATGCATGTATCATCATAGAGCCTAATTTTATATATATACAAGCTTTGGAGGAGAACTTCAGTTTTCCAACAGTTTACAATTCTAAATTTGAAAATTTGTCTAAAAGACCCTCCACTCAAACCCTCTTACTTGTACCTTAAATAAATTTTGTTTACTGAGGATTATATTGTAAATTATTTTATTAAGAAGTGAATTAAATATTTGCATAAAGATAAAGTAATATTTGATAAAAATTAAGAACTTCTATTGATACAACACAAACATTCTTAATATATATTGCAAATTACTATAAAAGTTAGAGAAAAATTCTTGCTCCAACTCTGCGAGAAAAAAATAATTTTGCTCCGGTCCAGGGACAAAAAAAAACCCCAAGCCCCCCCCCCTCCGAATATCAAATGGACCGTGCCTTACCAGGTCGATATATTGGCGAAATAACGAGGTTCATTAAGGAATCATTGTTATATTTTTATGGTTGATCGAGGTATCAACACCAAAAATTGAGGGAAACTGCATCGTGCGCGTAGCGCATGATGCACAAGTTTTCCCTCAATTTTTGGTGTTGATACCTCGATCAACCAAAAAATATTACATTGATTACTTATCATTTCATTTCGTCGCTTTTCAACGTTTATTTGCAGCTTTGAAATCGTGTTGCTAACGACGTTGCTTATGACGTTGCTAAGCGCACACTTCCGTTTTGTGTTGATTTAAGCAATGAATCTTATATTTTTTCTGTTGATGCAGGTATCACCCGAAAAATTGGACAGAAAACTGCATCAATACGCGCATTGATGCAAAAGTTTTCTGTCCAATTTTTCGGGTGATATTTGCATCAAAAGAAAAAATATAAGATTCATTTCTTATCATTTAATTATCATCTATTTAAGGAAAACAGACTGTTTTCTTGGATCTAAAAAAAATCAATCACTGCACTATATTTCGCCGGTAAGTCAGAGGGTTTCGCACTGATACGTCTGCCAAAACAAGTTATGGCAGCCGCCGTTATTCAAACAAATTCGAACGATTTGGAATAAGGACCAGTTTGAGCAAATTCTACATGCACTGTTAATTTTTTAGTGAGTAGAAAAGAAATGGTACCCTTGAAATGATAAGCAAACATCAACAAATTGTATTTTCAGCAACGAGTTCATTCGTGTTTGAGGGAACCCCCGGTTCTAAAAATAGTGCTATAAATAGACTTCCGTGAAAAATTGTGTTGATCGATGTATCAACAAAATTTCTCAGCCAATCAGAATCTTCGCTTCTTGAAAATGACAATGGAAATTTAATGATACAGGTATCAACAAAATTTCTCGGCCAATCAACTCTGGCTTATTAGTTCTAATAGACTTTGAGAAGGCGTTTGATTCGATTGCTTGGTTTTTGTTTAAAAAGTACTTCATTTAGGGAGGGGGGGAGGGGTTGAAAATATAATTCAATGGGTTAAGATTCTTAATATGCTGATATCAAAGCATCAGTTCTTCGAAGTTGTTTTCTTTCAGACCATATTAAAATTGGGCGTGGATGCAGACAAGGGGACCCTGTGTCCCCTTGTATCTTCTTGCTTTGTGCAGAAATACTTTCTATTATGATTAAAAATAATTCAGGTATAAAAGGAATAGTTATAAATGAAAAAGAACAAAAAAATTCCCAATATGCGGACGACACCTAACTCACTCTTGGCGGTTCAGAAAAATCATTATTTGCATCACTTGAAACTACTCTCGGTTATCTGGTTTGAAAATAAATTCATCTAAAACTAAGGTTGTCTGGATAGGCTAAAAAAAAGTTTCCAATAAAGTTTATCAACATACAAGATGGAAGATAGACTAGGGTTCTTCATCCTTTACACTCCTCGGTATTCAATTTTGTAAATCTTGATGATATGATAAATTCAAATTATGATATTCAAATTCCAAAAAATAAAGCTTCTTTGAAAGATATTCTTTCCGACAGGGAAGGTAACAGTTCTGAAAACATTGCTCATTCCAAAGCTAAACCATCTGTTTATATCTCTTCCTACACCCAAAAATGTAATAATTAAGCAACTTAATACAGAATTTTTCTTTTATTTGGGGTTCGAAATTTAATAAATAACGACGAATATAGTTGGAAAAGAAAAGAATAAACATGATAAAACGACTCGGTCCTTGCAGTCCTAATTCAGAACTGTACATTTAAAAGGTCACAAAAGGCACCCATCTTTAACAACTTTTGTCGATGGCAGGTCAATGTATGTATGTCGATGTATGTCCTTGGAGTCCAAATTCAGAACTCTCGGGCCTATAAGTTTTATGTGTGTACATATATAAGGTCACAAAAGGCACCCATCTTTGACAACTTTTGTCGATGGCAGGTCAATGTATGTATGTCGATGTATGTCCTTGCAGTTGGTACCATGTAAATATTGTCAATGAAGAATTACTAAAAAAAAAAAGATTTTATTATGCTGTTTAATAATTTACATAGAAAACATGGAATAATTAACCATAAGATTTTGCTTGTTTGCATTTAGAAGCACCGGGCCATGGAAACCAGTTGGTTTTATAGTCACAATAAAAAATCATATACACGTTTTCTCCCCGATCCATCGGACATGAACCGGTCGTTGTGGACCAGTATTTTTGAACAGCCTCACCGTATGTGTTGCCATAGAGACGAGGAGCTTTGTTGTCCACTTTGATGGCGCCGCTACACGGTACATATTTAGGAGGATTAGATCCTTTCTTCAAACATTTCGGAACACAAATCCGACCACAGTGATCATGGGCCGTGATCATAACCTTTGTCGGCTTTTTATTTGGTCTTCTGATACCGATATAACCGACTTTACCGTCAATCGGCTGTCTGTCGTCAAGGATGATGTAATCATGGTACAGACCATAGTAGTTGAGGCCGTCAGACCTGATTATAATCCGAGTATAACCTGTATCGTCACCCAGACAGTTGGCGCTGCTAACCGGATTTTGTGGTTTCGGAAAACTGCACTTTTTGTACATAATGTCAGAGTATATGTCCAGCTTATTATCAAAGACTCCATTAGATACCGGATATGAGTCATACATTTTCCCATATGGTCTTAAATGAATTACCTTGATCGGCAGGAAAGCCCATAGATGATAATCTTGATCGCAATTGATGCGAAAATCATTTTGTACCGGGTGTCCTTGAATCACCCTGAGGCCAGGATGTGCACCGGGATAAAATTGAGATTCTGGTAAATCTAATTTTTCAGATACCTCGATAGTCGGGTATCTGATTCCTTTACTTTTGACCAAAGGAGCAGCATAGCTGTGGGCGAGCGATGCGTGGATATCAGCGGCCACTTCCGACTCGATGCTTCGCTTTTTTCTTCCATTCCATTCACCTGTTTGACCTGGCTGATTAGAAGTAGTGGAGGTATCGTTTGGTCGAGACACCGAAACACAACTAATAGTGTCATTTGTAACTTGTACTTGATCCCACTTCCAGTGTTCATAGGAAAATTCGTCTCTCCACTTCCCAGTTTGGTCTTTACATCGCAAGTATGGCCCTACACAGGTTCCCTCCATACAGTCTGGTGCAGACTCGTAGGTGAAATAGTCAAACGCCCATTCACGTCCGTATCCCTCCCCGCTTGTTATATTCCTCCCGCCTACGTCAAGGTTAAGGAGGATATCAGAGGCGTTATGACCTGGTCTGATGTTAAAATCTGCCGGGTATTCCCACGTTTCCGGTCGGTCGATGTTATCCTTTTGCCATTTCCACCATAAGTAATCAATATAGCTATGATGGAGAAAGAATATAGGATCCCGTGGGGCTGTGTCAATTCTTGTCATAAACCCGCCCACCCATACATGTACAAGGTTGTGAAGAAACTCGCAATATCCCCGGAACCAAGTAGTGTTACTGATGATGGTCAGGTTATAAAGGAGCTGTAGCTCGTCAGTAGATATGAGCCCATCTCCTGTCCTTGCTTCAATATTACGGCTGATGTTCCATGAGGCAAAGGGACCCGTATTGACTACAGCATCCCCGTTACCTACGAATAATGGTGACCATATAATGGAGTAGATGGGATCAGTGTGGGGGAGCATGTTATGGTCAAGGTTTGAGTCCCAGTATGGTATGGTGACGTAAGGATCTATCTTTCGTAAGGCGTTCTCCAAACTGAAAGAAAATGTACAATGGCAATTTAATATGCTTTGAAGACATAAACCATTTAGTTTATCGTTGTGACATCACATAGTCTGCATATGAACCCTTATTGTCCATTCTCAAATGAGTTTGAAAGTGAGGTCAACTTAACTAACAGACATTCCGAAAGTCACCAGACACACCAGACAAACCTGGTAAAATTTGCTTCGGTCTGGTAATATTTTTCAACTTTTCCTTAATAAACATGTTTGAATTTCTACAAAAATTCAAAAATGTCTGGTAAGTTGTAAAAAATTCCGCGATGTCTGATTTAAGCATAAGAAGACTGGTCTTCGCAATCGCATTCTCTCGTACAGACCTAAATTTTTAAGTAAAGTATATATCTCTTTGTCCACAATTTTGAAACATAGGTTAGAATCATCCAAAAATACCGATCTTTACAAATTACCGAACTTTACAAAACATCAAACTTTACAAAAACCGAACCTTACAAAGCACGGAACTTTACAAAACAACGTACTTTACAAAACACCGAATTTTACCAACACCGAACTTTACATATTTTTAGCATGCAGAAGATACTTACTCTCCCCGGGCACCTGAACTCGATTATCTCCATTAGATTATTCGTTTATTCGTCTTTGGTCATTTTATTTGGTTTTGCATTTATTTAGCTTTGTATATATATGTGCATATTGATCATGAATTCTGCGTTGGGTTTGGTATTGATTATCACTCATTCATACTCACTGAGTCTCATTCATACTCACTGTGTCTCATTCATACTCAATGTATCTCATTCATACTCACTGTGTGTCATTCATACTCACTATGTGTCATTCATACTTACTGTGTCATTCATACTCACTGTGTGTCATTCATACTCACTATGTGTCATTCATACTCACTATGTGTTATTCATACTCACTATGTGTTATTCATATTAACTGTGTGTCATTCATACTCACTGTGACATTCATTCTCACTTTGTGTAATTCATACTCACCATGTGTCTTTCATACTAACTATGTGTCATTCATATTCACTGTGTGTCATTCATACTCACTGTGTGTCATTCATACTCACTATGTGCTATTCATATTTACTGTGTGTCATTCATACTCACTATGTGTCATTCATACTCACTATGTGTTATTCATGTTTACTGTGTGTCATTCATACTAACTATGTGTCATTCATACTCACTATGTGTTATTCATATTTACTGCCTGTCATTCATACTCACTATGTGTCATTCATACTCACTATGTGTTATTCATATAAACTGTCTGTCATTCATACTCACTATGTGTCATTCATACTCACTATGTGTTTTTCATATTAACTGTGTGTCATTCATACTCACTGTGACATTCATTCTCACTGTGTGTCATTCATACTCACTATGTGTCATTCATACTCACTATGTTTCATTCATACTTACTGTGTGTCATTCATACTCACTGTGTGTAATTTATACTCACTATGTGTTATTCATATTTACTGTCTGTCATTCATACTCACTATGTGTCATTCATACTCACTATGTGTTTTTCATATTAACTGTGTGTCATTCATACTCACTGTGACATTCATTCTCACTATGTGTCATTCATACTCACTATGTGTCATTCATACTCACTATGTGTTATTCATATTTACTGTGTGTCATTCATACTCACTATGTGTTATTCATATTTACTGTCTGTCATTCATACTCACTATGTGTCATTCATACTCACTATGTGTTATTCATATTTACTGTGTGTCATTCATACTCACTATGTGTTTTTCATATTAACTGTGTGTCATTCATACTCACTATGTGTTATTCATATTAACTGTGTGTCATTCATACTCACGATGTGTTTTTCATATTAACTGTGTGTCATTCATACTCACTATGTGTCATTCATACTCACTATGTGTTTTTCATATTTACTGTGTGTCCTTCATACTCACTATGTGTTATTCATATTTACTGTCTGTCATTCATACTCACTATGTGTCATTCATACTCACTATGTGTCAATCATACTCACTATGTGTTAATCATATTAACTGTGTGTCATTCATACTCACTGTGACATTCATTCTCACTGTGTGTCATTCATACTCACTATGTGTCATTCATTCTCACTGTGTGTCATTCATACTCACTATGTGTCATTCATACTTACTGTGTGTCATTCATACTCATTATGTGTTATTCATATTCACTGTGTGTCATTCATACTCATTATGTGTTATTCATATTCACTGTGTGTCATTCATACCCACTGTGTGTCATTCATACTCACTGTGTGTCATTCATACTCAATATGTGTTATTCATACTCACTATGTGTTATTCATATTGACTGTCTGTCATTCATACTCACTATGTGTCATTCATACTCACTATGTGTTATTCATATTAACTGTGTATCATTCATACTCACTGTGACATTCATTCTCACTGTGTGTCATTCATACTCACTATGTGTCATTCATACTCACTATGTGTCATTCTTACTTACTGCGTGTCATTCATATTCACCGTGTGCATTCATACTCACTATGTGTTATTCGTATTTACTGTGTGTCATTCAAACTCACTGTGACATTCATACTAACTGTGTGTCATTCATACTCACTGTGTGTCATTCATACTCACTATGTGTCATTCATACTCACTGTGTGTCATTCATACTCACTGTGTGTCATTCATACTCACTGTGTGTCATTCATACTCATTATGTGTTATTCATATTCACTGTGTGTCATTCATACTCTTTGTGTGTCATTCATACTCACTGTGTGTTATTTGTATTTACTGTGTGTCATTCAAACTCACTGTGACATTCATACTCACAGTATGTCATTCATACTCACTATGTGTCATTCATATTCACTGTGTGTCATTCATTCTCCTTGTGTGTCATTCATATTCATTGTGTGTCATTCATACTCACTGTGTGTCATTCATACTCACTGTGTGTCATTCATACTCATTATGTGTTATTCATATTCAATGTGTGTCATTCATACTCTTTGTGTGTCATTCATACTCACTGTGTGTCATTCATACTCATAATGTGTTATTCATATTCACTGTGTGTCATTCATACTCACTGTGTGTCATTCATACTCACTGTGTGTCATTCATACTCATTATGTGTTATTCATATTCACTGTGTGTCATTCATGCTCACTATGTGTCATTCATACTCACTATGTGTCATTCATACTCACTATGTGTCATTCATACTCACTGTGTGTCATTCATACTCATTATGTGTTATTCATATTCACTGTGTGTCATTCATACTCACTATGTGTTATTCATACTCACTGTGTGTCATTCATACTCACTATGTGTTATTCATATTCACTGTGTGTCATTCATACTCACTATGTGTTATTCAAACTCACTGTGTGTCATTCATACTCACTATGTGTTATTCATATTCACTGTGTGTCATTCATACTCACTGTGTGTCATTCATACTCACTATGTGTCATTTGTATTTACTGTGTGTCATTCAAACTCACAGTATGTCATTCCTACTCACTATGTGTCATTCATATTCACTGTGTGTCATTCATTCTCCTTCTGTGTCATTCATACTCACTTTGTCTCATTCATACTCACTGTCTCATTCATACACACTACGTTTGCTAACAAAAGCAGTATAATAACAAATTTAATATAATCATAAAATTTAGTATATCAACTACACTCAATCAACCATCCTTCATGTCTTTACGTTCCTTCTTTTCTCCCTTCAGAATACTCACATAAAGAGGTAGACTCTGTGCCATGGTAGGAAGCTAGGACCGGCGTGCGCAGCTCCACCAATGGCGATACTGTGGAAACCTGCTATCTCGTCATATGTCTGAAGGTGAGAGTTTGAAGTCAGAATTACTACAATGTAATACTCACTTACTGTAATCAATCGTGACATACTTGCACGGATAAAATAACTCTTGGCAATATGATTGGTGGACAACTACAAAAAATGCAAATATTCGTCAAGGTTATTCAGAATCTGTGCATAAGATACTTTCATCAGGTCGACTGAAGAGTCTAGATGACTTGACAAATGAAAGTCATATCATATCAGTGCATTTTTTCCCGAAAGATGCATCAAAAAGTCTTTATACCAATACGTCCTACAACAATCACAGATCCTCGGAAATTTCCGTAGCTTGAATCGGAAATAAAAACGGGAAAGCCCGGAAATGTGCCATTGGTCTAACAAGAATAAAAATCGTTTATTCCTTTTTTTTCTTACTAGAATTGTACAACATTTAATGTTAACTGCCGGTGTAAAGACGAATAATGACCCCCGTCGAATGATGACCGGGGGTCATTATTCGACGTAGAAAAAGTGGCACCAGCCCTAAAAATTGCAAACCCCACGTGAAAAATATTGACCCCCATAGAATAATGACCCCCTTATAAACCGACTTGATTTCTCGATAAATGCTATTAATATGTACTCTTTTTATATATGTACGATGGCGTTCTGAAAGTTCGTAGATATGGCGCATGTTGACGCTTATACTTCAGATAATACTAGTATGCATTTTTTGCGATTATTTTCAGCCAACTCATTCGTTAATTCTTATTCATATATCTAAAAAAAACTAATGACCTTCGAAACCCGGATACCACTTCATTTTTTGTGACTTATCGGATGTTATAACATTTATAAGTCTATTGTGTATTTTAGACCCATACACGTTCATGGACAAGCCGTTCCGAGTCTTTATATCTACAGGAGCACTTGGGTCATACCGGGATTCTGATTTACGCCCAGGAGCGCTAAGTCAAACATATTTTCCCTAAAGTATGCAGATTATCCTCCGGAGATGTTCATAAAATGACAATTGAGTTTGCACGCGCACGCGTGGTGTGGAAAAAGAGAAATCTTTCGTTGTTCTAGAAATAAATGGGCTTTCCATTAAGACAGGAGAAAAAAAAAACCTTTTTCCACACTCCAGAATTTTTACATTTTACATTTTAACACATTTTAGAACTCCAAGAGGATAATATGCCTAATTAAGGGATAATTTGCTTACTAATTAAGCTCCCCTGTAAATTTACGTCATTATTATCGTCACTGAGGAAGTTTTACGGTCGATACGGGGATCTTACAACATGATATGAAGTCCCCCTCTCCCGAATGTTAAATGACATTCTGGGGCATGACAATAAACAGCAAAATCCTGAATCAATCAGACATTACACCTTATCATGACCTTACCGAAAATGACATTTTTACCAATTCAGAGAGGTTTCCATAGAACATTTGCCAGAGTGAATCTGGTATCCACTGCATAGATTGAAAAACTAGATCTACATGAAATCTGTTTTTCTCTTCCTTTACTGTGATGCATTGAACTCATAGGTTTTTAAGCTATGCTGCAGTCCTTTCAACAACCACTATCTTTGTTTTTAATGCACCTCGGACTAGTTTCTTCCAATGGGATTGTCTGAACCGCGTCACGTGATTGCTTTCTATCAGATCATAGTATACCCCCTCAAGCTTATAGGAGGCAAAGGCCGCCGCACCGAGACATAGAAACGTTACAAGACCATAGCTTAAGAGAGTAGAAACAAACTTTGGTGGTCGTTATTATCATCTACTTACAAGGAATAATTATCATCTGGATAATTTTGTTAAAGTTCAGATAATTATAACGTTAGTTTTAGCGATTTGCCTATTATTTTGTCCAAGATCTCAACTACAATGCAACGGGCATCACAATCGGAATCCTTTGGGGGTTTCTCTGTGAAGCATAACAACTCAGTTGTTCCGATTGTAAGTCGGCGTGGCGTCACTGTGGCGTCTTTTTGTTCATAAATGTATTGTTTCCCGTGCAAAATGTTCAAATATGACAATTATCATTTCGCTTTAGAAGCTTTCTTTCTTTCTTTCTTTCTTTCTTTCTTTCTTTCTGTTTGGGCACCTGGCAACCCTCTATTGGTTCACTTTGTACTTGTCAATTCAGTCTAGTTTTTGGTTTATTCTTTTAGAATAAACCATAAAATTTAACGCCCTATCTTATGTTATAAGTTATTTTCGAATCAGTAAATAAATAAATAAATAGAAAATCGATGAGGGGCCGCCATTTTGAAACGATGGTTTGACTGTAAATGAGCAATGTAGAATGTAGAATGGTCCGCGATCCAGTAAATTTGTTATTAGGTTTCTGACGGACCTATGGTTCCAATATTCAGTTTTCGCGCACTGTTCCGAAGGCGCAAAAAGTATGTGCGTCATGCTAAAGTTGAAGTCATTAGACTTTAAAAGTCGTTTACATAACTTTATGAACCAGACCTTAGTACAATCAATACATCTAGATCTACAAAACATGTGAAAACAAATGCAGCAGTCGAGCGCATGCATGCGTTCAACGGATGCAGTAGCCCAAGTAGTTAGGTCAATACAGCATTGTTCTCAAAACATTATCTACATCATTTAATATTGAATTGAAAGAGAACATCAATAGCTTTAATCATGAAAAATTATTTGAATTTTCAACATCTGGATTTTCAGATAAATCCGGAAGAGTGCGAAGTACCCCTCCGGCACTACCGGCATCAGGGGCCCATGACGCGCGATACTCGCTTCGCCTTCATCGCATATCGCTGTTTAAAAAATGGACCAATGGTTAAAATTGATGTCCAGTTCTCTTCTTCACATCCTTCCAAACTCATATAAACCCCAAAATTCCAAGTTTTTTTTCCTTAACTGTGCCTGCTACAAAAGATTTAAGTCTCAACACTTAGAAATAAAAAAATCGTCCCTGGCCATTTCTTCGAATACGAAACTAATACTGTATATTGGAACCTACCACAAAAATATAGGGGTCAGTTGTGAACTTAGTGGCGTTTTACCGTGTGTTCCAATTGTAAACATTCAGATAAAATCTGCATTTCATTTTGCCGCTATTATCTGACTGTTTATAGTTGCGATACACGACGAAAAATGATCTTCAGCATGAAACTGTGAAGATTAATGAGTTAGCGCACCGGTTTGCGGATCGGCACTGTATGTGAGTGTTTTTCATTTTGTAGTTTTCGCTTGCTCCGAGTTCCTCGCGGCGCGACAAAACCCATACATATGAAATCAAGCATGACTTTCACTCGAAGCATAGGGTGCAGTGGACATAAATTAGATGTATCAAATATGGCGTCGAACTGAAATCGGTGCAGTATATCTTTAACAAAGATAGTGGTTGTATAGCTTTAACGATTTTCCCTCGATAATCGACTTGGAAGTGGGAGATACCCAATCGGAGTGGCGAGGCGGGAGTCTGCCTGCCTGTTATAAACTTTAATTTTCGCCATATTTTTATCGTCAGAGATAGAGTTCATATTTACCATACATACTTAACTAATGAAACCGTTTCAAATGACACCAGGGTCAATGACCCTATGCATTTCATGCTAACTAGCTTTTCGGACTTTGTTGCCATCGGGTCATAGTGTTTCACAGACACATCTTGTTGTGGAAAATATCAAATATTATTATTAACAGGAGTGTAGTATGTAATGTACAATATGTGGTCATTTTTCTATGGGGTCATTTTCCTATAGATCTAACATGTAGAAAAATGACCCCCCGGGTATTTATTCTACGGTTTTGACTCATCATTCTACGGCTAGGGAGTCATTTTTCTACGTAGAATAATGAATCCCCGGTCATTATTCGACGGGGGTCATTATTCGTCTTTACACCGGCAAGCATTTTGTAAAAGCTAATACTTGTAAAGTAAATGAAATCAGTTTAAATTCTACCAGATAACAGTTTACACCACTTTTAGCAATATCCTTAATTGCTAAGAAACAGTAGCATATCACGTGATAAGCAAATAATCTCTATCCCGGGAATCCCCTTTGACTAAATATGGTAAATACAGTCTAAATCTACTTTATAGGAAACTATTTTAAGCCTATCATATGGGCTTCACTATCATCTATATGCTGGTAATCTTTTCTGGTCAGGAATAGGGGTATATTCAGAGAACACTTCAACAGATTTTTTTATCATTATTTTGTTTACATGTTATGATATGGTGCACGTAAATAAACAACATTTTCTGTTGAAGTGTTCTATGAATATAATTCTATTCTTGACAAGAATAGATTATCATCATATATATGATAATGATACTCGTATGATAGATCTAAAATAAATTCATATAAAGTACTTTTAGACAGTATTTATCTGTTTAATAGGAGGGAATTCCCGGGTTAGAGATTATTTGCCTGTCACTTGATATGCTACCGTGATATGTGATCTTATGTATGACTGAGTAGATGAGTTATCATGTGTAATCATGGAAGTGCTCTTTTTTTATTCTACCGATTAAGCCCTTGTAACAACCCGCCGTGTTTATTTTTGGAAGGTTACAGTGACTACTTCGAGAAGGAAGTGGAAAGAGTACGATATGAATTCATATGTCAACGCACGTCGTGCGCACAGTTATATGGGTGGTTGCATGCGTGATATGTTGCGCACATGAAAAGTGCGTTGTACGAACTAACAACGTGTAAATAAATGCTTACAACGCATGGTTAGATTTAACACATTTTATTTATTTAAAATTATTCCTTCCCATTGGAATGATAAACGTTTGATGTATTTAAGTATATCGCACTTACATGTGCTGATATTGCACGGGATGCTCACTCCCTTATACGTGGTTAGTGTGTTGTACGTGCATACAACTAACATGTTCTTAACATCCATACGTGATTTGAAGTGCTCGTACAGCAAAAAAAAAAAATGTATAATCTATACTTCAGATTTAGGGATGACGCAAGGGAAACTGTTTTTCCTCGTGAATACAGGTGTTTTGCGTTAGCCGTTATTACCTATGCATGCGAGAGAAAAAACATTGTTTGTAATTAGCAATGCATTCGGAAAGAACAACTTTGTACATGCACTTTGTTTGACGATATTCGCTATGTATACGGGTTCAACAACTTAATTTGTTTACCAGTATTGTCTATTTATACTAAGAGAACGGCCTTGTTTGACCTTTGTTTGACGAAGATATCCTCGTTTACGGGAAGAACAAGTTAATCTGCCAATGTATGACGATATCAGCAATGTTTCCGGATGAACAACTTCGTCTCCCGAAATTATCCATGCATACAAGAAGAAGAGAAATCACAGAGATTATCAGGTCCTTCGATGAAATCCGCGGACGCGCAAAATCAGTAGTTGGACATTTAATTGGAGACTGCACCAATGGCATCCTAGCACCATGTCTCCAATGATTATTTGGTTATAGATTTTTACTATGTTACTGATTCGACGCTACAGGAAAGATTTTAACTTTGTTGCTGATTCGACCCTACAGGACATTTGGAGCCGCGAACTGTCTGTAAAGAAGATACACAAAATTCAAAAGATCAAACTTGAGGGAGCTACAAATGTTAAACGTCTTCAAATTCAATGAACAGATAGATTTGCAGCATAGACCAGACATGCACGTTTCGGGTACTTAACCTTCGTCAGTGATCCTTATCTAAACAATGTAATATGGCCAAAGAGTGAAAGTTATACCCAAAAGTGTACCGAAAGACGTAGCAGGATGGGTAGGATATGATGCTAGTACAGGACCCACGTTTTAGAACTTTCATGAAATTTTTATAGCAGAAATTTTTGTGAAGAAACGATCAACTGAAAATGATCGAACTTGGCTACATGTGCCCTCGGGACTCCTGGTCCACCAGCAGTGACACTCACCAATTGTTACAAAAATGTTAAACGACTTCAAATTCAATAGCATCATTTAAGAACAAATAAATTTACAGCATGGACCAGACATGCACGTTTCGGGTACTTAACCCTCCGTCAGTGATCCTTAATCCAACCAATGTAATATGGCCAAAAAGTGTGAAAGTTATACCCAAAAGTGGACCGAAAGACGTAGCAGGATGGGTAGGATATGATGCTACAGGATGGGTAGGATATGATGCTACAGGATGGGTAGGATATGATGCTACAGGATGGGTAGGATATGATGCTACAGGATGGGTAGGATATGATGCTACAGGATGGGTAGGAAATTTCTTGAAATTTTTCAAAATGAATATGGCTGTGTCTGAAAATGACTTTGGCTTAAAGTACGACTGATGAGGATTTACTAACCGAAACACGTCTCTGGTACATTAAAATTGGTTTGAATTTTTGTTCAAGAAGGTTATGAGTTGGAACACTTCCATATACATCATCATGAAGAATAAAGATAAACTTAAGGACGTATTGAACACTTTGACGCCAAACTCAATTTTTCTCAAAATTTCTGACATTATTCATTTCTTGTCTGGCCTTCATCATTCAAACTTCCATTTGATTCTATCCACAGGATTTTTTTCTATGAGACTTTGAAATATGCGTTTTTCAACGTATCCGTAAATTTCTTTGTGCCGTCATATTATCAAAAGTGTCATTCCGGTTCTCGTAAAGCTATTGGAAATTAATTTCCAAAATATTCATAAATGAATTGCTCTTACATATGGAAAAGATGATCTGAATTGTTTCATAAACAAAGGCAGGATTCTGGAATAAATTATGACACCGTCGCTCAAAAAATTGCAAATTCGAGCCAACTGACTGTAGTTGATAGTTTTTTGATTATTAGGAATCCTGTGGATGAATCTTTGTCAAAAACTAACGGAATGATCAACGATGTCCAGAGATGATTTCATGATTAATGAGAAAAAATACATTTGGGATTAAAATGTTACGAAGCTTAATATTTTCAAATTTTTTCTTACAAATTCTTCCATTTTCAATGAAGTGACATCCACTTTCCTGTTAAGTAAATTTGTGAACGAATATTGAATTTTCTATTTTATACATACAAAGTTGCAATGCAATACGTTTGGTATTGATGTTTTAATTGCATTTTGAATGCGATAGTTTGTGACGCCATTTTCCCCGATAACGTCGAAATGACGTCGTGGTTTGCTCATGGATAAAACTCCCAAAGTCCACGATTTTGAAAATCGCTATAATTTCTTCAAATGACGTCGGAAAATTTTCGAACTTCATCAGGATATCAATCAGGGTATCAAATATTTTAAGGAAGTAAGGACGCTACTTTTCCTATTAAGTGAGAAAACAAATAATCTTGGTGTTGAATCCCTCCTTAAGCACAGTCCATTTGATATTCTGGGGGGGGGGGGGGCTTGGGTTTTTTTCGAAAAAATTAATTTTGGTCTCAATTTTGATGAAAAAAATAAATTTGCTTATGGTGTGACAGAGAAAAATAATCTTGCTCTTACAAATAATCTGACTTTGAAGAATTACCATAAAATTTCGCTAAAATTCTTGAAAATTTTCCGGCTCGCTTCGCTCGCCGCAGTTTTCAAATTGTACTATCAAAAATTTTTGGCTCGCTTCGCTCGCCATAATTTTCTATCAAGACATTATTCACTAAAAGCAAACTTCATATATTTGAAGATATCAAAAGTTTTACATGTATGTGAACGAAAAAGGGCTTCCTTAAAAGCTTTCATATATTATCAATATTTATGTATTGCTATTAATACATGTTGCATGTATCCCACAGAGTCTAATTTTATGTTCTTCTAAGCTTGGAAGGAGAACTTCAGTTATTCACCAATTTACAATTCTTAGTAACATTAAAAAATTTGTCTAGGAGACCTTCCCCTCAGACCCTCTTTATGTACATGTTATATACATGTACCTAATATAAAATAATGAGAATTGTATTGTAAAAATCTTTTATCTCTGTTAAAAAGTGAATTGAATACTTGCATAAAAATAAACTAATATATTAACATTTAGAGTTTTGAGTAAAAATATAAATAATTTCTATTGATAAAACACAAGCATTCTTAATATGCGCATCACTTTGTTAAAAAAATTTCCTTGCTCCAACTTTGCAAGAAAAAAATAATTTTGCCCCGGTCCGGGGCGAAAAAAATAATCTTGCTCTGACAAAAAACCCAAGCCCCCCCCCCCCCCCCCCCCCTGAATATCAAATGGACCGTGCCTTAACAAAGTTAAAATAAGAAAACAAGCCTACCCCATTCTCTTTGAGTACATTAAGAGCATAATGAAAGCGGTATCTCTCCTCCTCGGACAGCACTCTGTATTCTTTCCTCACTCTGTGCTCTTTTGGCTTTTTCTGGAAAAAGAATAATTTCGTTTAAATTTGAACGTAAAGATGCCTTGGATTTATATAAATCTCTCCTGGAGATCGAAGGGCTCAAATTTTGAATGGTCCAAATACGGAGATCTTATGGGATTTTATGATGTTCAAGGAATAAGAAAACAGCATTAGAATTTATGAACGCTCAGAAACTTTCTTTAAAATATAAGATGTAAATTTAGGAATTATATGGTTGAAGCGTTCTTGAAGAAATTTTTTAAGTAAATGATATGAATGTAAGTTTACATCTCATTAGACAGATATTTATAATGCCTTCTCCGTGTCTTCTTTTTTCCCATATCATGTTGCATCCATGTCAGGACAAATAAATCCGACCAATCATGATAATGAAGGCGTATGAACCTCTAAATATTCTTTTAATTTCTGTGCGTGGTGCCACCTAGCTACAATTACTTCCAATAATTGCTGAAATATATTACATCTCTCTATTACTTTAACTTCCATGTCGTTAAACGTCGTCGCTAATTATAAAATGTACCCACTTTATCGCACAAGTATGGAAGAAGGAGTCCACCAATCAAATCCAGGGTACGAGGAGAGACGTCACCACATCTTACACCCGTCACGGTCCATGCATAATTAGTCAGGCATGTCGTTGCAATTCTCTCCGCTGGTTCATTTTGATACATGGGCGATCGGCTGTATTCATCAAAACAATCATATATGCTGGCCGGAAGTACATCAGAGAATATGGAACACCGGATATGACCTGCATACAACGCAAGAATGATGACGATTACGGCACCATTATGGAACTGAAAAATACATGACTTAATATAAAGGGTTTTTATGATAAAGTCAGACATATAGTATCATTTTGACAGCGCCACCTACAATGCATTCTTCAATGCCTTCAGCACTTGCACTGGAGATGGTTAATCACTCTCCGCGCAGTTCACTTCAGTATTCGGAAAATGGAAGTTTTCTCTTCTTTGTCGGCAAATTTATATAGGGGGATAGATCTCGAACTCTCATAATTAACGGTGTATGATATATGTACATACGACTAATTAATACAGTATTACTACGCTCACAGTAAAAGAAATTAGTTTTAGATAGGGAGTTTTTTATGTTAATTTTAGCGCGACGTCGCCGATGTTTAAGGTTAGGGTTGCGACTACAGGGAGATAACTCTATTTTTATATCACGTAATATTGAAAACTGACATGGACGATAAATGGTATAAGCTCAGTTTGTTACATTATTTCAGAAAAAAATAATACTCCTTGAAATTGTCTTTGCTGAATGGGTATTTGGGGGGGGGGGGGGGGGGGGGGGAATGCATATTTGTCAATGAAAAATCGCCGAAAATAGGGAAAAAAATTGTCATTTTCGCATGAGCTCTGTTTCTAAGGTTTCAAACATCAGAATATATACTATTTATTATACTCTTTTAAAATGCGAGAATTAGAAATTCAAACTTCGAGTAAATCTCTATGTTTTTGGGTCAAAATGTTGATTTTTTTTTTATTTTTTTTTTGCATAAAGTATTGTGTAATTTATAGAAAGTCATTTTGCTCAAAAACTAATTCGGGTACATAATGGTTTGACTGCTTTAGGATAAATCAATACCACACCTCTATACATAGAAAAAAATTGTGCAACTGGCGACCTTCTAGCTATTAATGAAAATAACGAGTTGTTGCCATGGCAACCAGCAAAATCGTATTTATAAGAAAATACGCTCCTTAGAAATGTTTATTTCATCAGAATTTCTCAAAACAGGCTTTAATTCATACACAAGCTATAAGAATCCAGAAAAATAAGGGTGACTTTTTGAAATTTCTTGCATTGCAGAGGTATGTTTAGTTACCTGTACGATGTGGCATTCTCTTAAATGACGAAAATGTTAAAATAGGCCAAAAATGGACGTTTATAGCCAAAAAGCGAGACGGGAAAATTTTTGATTTTTTTTATGTCTTAATAGTTCGAGGAGATGTTCCTCTACATGTGGACATATCCATCTTTCTTCTACCTCATTTTTATTAAAAGTCGCCACCCTGATCTTAATACAGAGTCTATGGAGAACGTCCACGATGTCACGCTAAAATTAACATAGAAATCTAAAATTATTTTCTTTCACTGTGAGCATAGTATTGGTCGTGACATATATCATACACTGTTAGTTATGAGAGTTTTAGATATATCCCCTATATACATTTTAATCGGAAAATATGCCGACAAATTAGAGAAAACTTCAATTTTCCGATTTCTGAAGTGAGCTGCAAGAAATAAGTTGTCCTTCGTGTTTCTGTGGAGCTTGTGTCAGTGTCTTCGTCTATTTGTCCTATTGTCTTCCTGGATATTTTTATTTATTATAAAAATCTGCCAAATAGTCTAAAATGTCATAATGGCAGATTTTTATGATAAATTTTTCTTTCCTTTTCGCATGAGAGGGTTCTGTTTTTAATTTTTCCAAAATTTGTAAGCCTTTCGATTGTGGTTTTTGGAGTCTGGTTTCGGCTTTAATGTTTGACTTTGATACACTGATAGATATACTAGATAATAATGTTTGGATCTAGTTTTCTTTGTATATGGATTTCTCCCGTTTTCGTTGTCCGCCGTTATTTGCAATTTTTCTATGAGTGAGTTACTGTTAATTATTTTTACGATATAATGAACTTTAGAGTTCATTTATGCATTGTCCTGCTCTTTGTTCTAAAGAGTCTTTGGACCATCAGAATTGCGCATATATTCCGTTTGTTAACTACTCCAAATTTCCTTACAATACCGAACATTTCACTATTGCATAATGATTTAACCTTATATACGATTAACACGCGTTTATATATAGTACTAACTTTCAAAGATAGTGAGCATACCAACATGTCATACATTAAAATTTGTATCAAATTTCAGATTTTTATAATTCATATATAATTAACATGGAATGTATATGTAACATGAACTGCAACAAACCACTACCATTGTTTTGAAATATTACTTTTCGTTTTCATAAACGTTATGACAAAAAAGGACAAAATAATCGATCATTTTAAGTAAAATGAATTTAGAAATAAAAAACCGGTCTCCAAAGGTACTACAAAACAATTAAAATTTGAAGAAGCGGTATCAACCCAATATGGATATTTAAAGATCAAAAGAACTTCTACAAGTTTCTACAGTGCATTCTAAATAAAAAAAACTTTCGATTTTTCAATTCTTTATACACCGCGAGTCCCATCCTAGATTGAAAGAAATATTTTCTAAAATAATTTAAAAAATGTCATCACCGGCAAAAGTGACAAGAGCAAATTCAAAACACTTTTGTTGGTAACGATAGAATTTATTTTGTGAGGAAAGTTTCGATTTTACCGATTACAATGGCACAATCTATCCATTACGACAAGTGAGAAAAGGTGAAGGAAACCACTGGAAGCAATTACATGCACTCTACCTCATATTTAGATATCATGTGATTACAATGGACTACAATAGTCACCGAATTACTTCAGTATATGACAAAGGTGACAACTTCAATTTCAAAATCACAAATTTCCCTTTCCTAAGTAGTATCATTCCTTCGTCCCCTTATCTATGATAATTCGCACCGCAATTGAAACGCTATTGCAGAGCAAGATCAAATTACAACGACTTCGTTTCGAGGGCCAGGATACTTTGAAGACTAACAGAAAAACAACCAAAAAAAGGGTATATTTGTGAGCGGCTGACTTTGTCTCCTACAAAAACTAATTGGACGATACAATGAAAATTGAAAAAAAAAAAGATTATAACATCTCGTTGTCATCAATGTTTGAATATATGTTCGGTCTGAACCAACCAAAAATCGAATTTGATACATTCGCCGGTTTTTCTTCTTCTGTACGGCCTAAGTGACGGGTGTTGCTGGCAAACAATTAGCAGATTTTTTATTCTCCCCGGCACCTGATCTCAATTCCAGCGGGTATTTACTCTTTCTTCATTACAGAATGTTCAAGTTAATAATATTCTTTGTAGTTTTTTCTATGTCTTGACAGTAAGTGTTTTGAATGTCTATACCTGACATGGTCGCCATAGCACTTTCTATATAGACATAACGTCAGACAGTGCATGTATTTTAGATATTTCATTTTCGTGCGTGAACATCGATGGCGGGCGCGGCTAGCCAAACAGGGGATGCTTACTCCTCCCGGGCACCTGGTCCCACCTCCGGCTTGCTGGGTGTCCATCGATGCTCAGTTTTGTGCTCTTTTGTGAGTGATGTTGATATTATCGCCAGGATCTTCTTTAATTCATTATAATACTGTTTGTCGGCGTGGTAGTCTTTAAAGATATTCCGTGACCGTGTTTCTATATTGAAATTAAGCAGGTTCCCCAAGAAATTATATTTGGTCATCATGTGTAACCAACGCTTCAAAGACTTGACTTTTCGTCATCGAGTGCTTTATATAATTACGTCATCATGTTACAACAAGTGGCGTGGCTATATTCAAGAATATGAACAGTTAGTTCCGAAGGTTTTCGTATATTCTGTCCCACGGGGTTATGTGAGGCACGATCTGTCCCGGTAGTTAACACAATGATGCGGTCTTTGAGATAACGGGAATTGCATTTTTAAAAATTGAATTATAATGTACGTCCTCATTTAGTCATTTAAAGATGTATACCCTGTATCTTCTATAAAATGGAGTATATTATCTAATTTTATTATTTTGGTTTTATTGGGTAAAGAAACATACAAAACGCTTACTTGAAAGATAGTATCTTTTATTCATGTGTATTAGCCATCGAGTTTACAATGTTTACAAACTTAATATTTATAAATAAACTCATGTCGCAAAAGGTGAGCTTTATCTCACGTATCTTTCTAGTGATAAATCTGGAAAGGTTGGTAAGTGTGTTAACCACCTACTCAATTATATGTGAAAATCTACCCTCATTACCCTATATTAAGTTGAAAAATATATGTCGTTATTATTTCAAATTTGTAATCATGGTAATGCGCATGCGTAACTTCGGGGTTTTCCATTTTCGTTGTAAATATTGTGAGCCAGAAATATTTACAATAAATTATCTTTATTTTTTGATATCTTGGAGGGCTTTGGTGCTAAAATTTTGTAATAAATGTAAAGTAAATAACTTTGGCAATGCTAGAAAATACAGTTTGTATTCTACAAGTTAAATATTATCCAATTTTTGACGATTACAGGGTCTACAACTTTAACTTATTTAGAGACGCTACATACAACAAAATCCTATTTTACAGCAGAAATCATTGATATCTTTGTATTTCTAACATAATACATTCGCTGGATAAATTCCATTCAGTCAGAATATATTTGGCGATTTTTTATCCTTATATCTGATCCCGCGGCCATAGTCGAAGCCCTTTCATTTTTTTTTCTTTTTATATTTTTCGCGAGTTTATATCATGCGTGCCTCTTGATTGTGATTTTTTATCCTAATTTTCATTTTTTTTTCTTTTTATATTTTTCGCGAGTTTATATCATGCGTGCCTCTTGATTGTGATTTTTTCTCCTAATTTTGAGTCAGATTGTGTTTGACTCTCATAAACGGATATACAGCCTCAATTAATTACACAATTACCTGCAAAAATTTCGACAGCCGTATTAAAGAGGTTGGTTTAAATTCGTCATCTAGAAATCCCACTTACACCCCAATAAACCTTTCTGTCTCTGAAATAATAGATAACCATAAATCAGCTCTCGCTTCCTTTGGCTTTGACACAAACACTTTAGATTTACCATACTTATTTACTGTATACCATAAATGCATAAGAATCCGTACAAACAACATTTCATCGCTGGTTCCTCATAATTTAATGTTCTACCAAATCTGTATCGATCTTACTCACCAAAATGTTATCTGAAATCAAATGTGGACTTCAAAAATATTGTTCGACAATATATATTCTCGTAGCGGTATTAAGCTACGGAAGCCGATTGGGGACATTTGTCTTAGGAGTTATGACTTCTGTCTTTCGACTTATGACATCTGTCTTACGGCCTATGTGTTATGTTTTTTGACTAATGTCTTATGAATTATATGTTACGAATTATGACTTATATTTTATAAGTTATTACTAATGACATACAAAGAGAAAGTATTGCTATTCGGAAGGCCCATCGACTAAAAAGACGCAAGTACAGAAACCGGGGGCCTAATTATGGTTGGCATGTGGCTGGATATGACGATGTGAAACCCTATGGATTTTGTATACATGATGCTATTAATGGTTATGGCAGAAGAATACTTTGGTTAGAAGTTTCACAGAGTAACAGCAATTCCGCAGCCATCGGCATGTATAATTTGAAGTATTGAAGCATGGCGTTGTCTCAACACTTCTGTGTATGACAACGGAACGGAAAATTCTATGATCTCTACTTCAGTCTTTTTCGTTTCTCTGGTACATGTTCAACTATACAGAAAGTATGTCCGGTCTTACAAGTTTTTTGTACGGGAAAAGTGTGTCTAATCAACAAATAGAGGCTTTGTGAGGAACCATGAGACGTCACGGAATAGAGTGAAGAATTTTCTTTTTCAAAGATTTAAAGGATAGTCTTGGGTGTGATGAATTGAATCCTTTACATGCCGAATACTTGAAGTTTTGTTTCACTTTCTTTGATTCAAGGCGAACTTGACAGAATCGCAGTTTACTGGAACCTGCATTCCATAAGTCAAAAGACAGATGTCATGACTCCTAAGACAAAATGTCCCCAATCGGCTTCCGTATTAACCAGATGTGGGTTTTAAAGAATTCTCGAAGGCACTTTTCGAACATCTGAAATCCACTCATTTCAGTAGTGTCCATTCGATCAAAGCCTTTGATTTTTGACACTTTACACTACAATCCCACATTCTAAATTGAAAGAAAGACTCGCAAAAATTATAAGTAATGCGTTTTCAAGCAAGAACGGCAATCGCAAATACAAATTTATTGTTGTTTATTATGGCAAAACCTACTTTGTAAAATAAAAGTCCAATCCTGAAAATAAGTACACTGAAACAGATATTGCTCGAATGTTGGACTTCTCGATCGACAACGTTTTTGTGATGTTTGAAGAAGGAGTCGTCCGGTGGATTGTCGGAATTCCAATGTGGGCCAATTGTGCCCCACTCCTTGCCGACATTTTTCTTTACTCGTACCACAGGGATTTATCACGCTAATACCGTTTGCAGTATTTACTAGATATATAGTAAATACAGCAACTGGTATTAGCGTGATAAATCCCTGTGCTCGTACGAAGCTGAACTCATTCAATCTTTGATCTCTGAAGGGAAAAGATACTTTAGCTTCTGACTTTAACTTTACATACAGGTATTAAGACGATGTGCTGTCCATCAACAATCCAAAATTCGCGGATTACCTTGATGGAGTTTGTCCGTCGGAGAGGCTGCGGAGACAGATGGTTCGGCATCCTGTTTGGGCGTGATGCTGTCCTATGACGCTGGTGGTCGCATGGGCGCCTCGCTCTGTGACAGGCGTGGCGACTTCAGTTTCAGTATCACAAGCTTTCCTTTTCTGAGTAGCAACATCCCTTCATCGCCTGCTTATGGCGTGTTCATATCCCAATTGATACGTTATACCAGAGAAATTAGAAAATATACAGATTTTGTTCTGAGAGCTAGGCGTCTTTCACGGACTGTATTACGTACGCCCTCTTTGTATATCCATTGTGTTGCTTGGGCCCCTGTGTTTTGCGGTCATGTTTGTGTGTTGTCATCTAACAGTGAGGAGGTTGTACGTTCTTCGAGACCTCTGGTTAATCGGAACAGTGGAAGGGTTGTGCGCACGTATTCCAGAATAACCACACCGTCTACTACTTGTGTGGCAGATGGCCGTCCTAAGTTGACGCCGGTTGCCCATTGGTCTCGTTGGTTAATGTGTGGACTTTCTATGGTGTGAGTTGGTGTTTTTTCCCCTTTTGCGTCTCTTTCCGTGGATGTCTGCTCTGTGTTTTTTTGCATCAGATGTTTTGGAGTTTTGCTGTGAGTGCTGCAACCGAGTGTTGTTTGATATCCCCTCCTTTCTTTCAGATACTGAGGAAGTTCTACGGTCGATGCGAGGCATCTCTTCATGCTCCCGATTTTGTTATGTCGCGTAGAGGATCTGGTATAACCCAGTAGACATCGACGTGCAGGTGACATTAGCTGAGAATTTTCTCTGTCCAATCAAAAAAGTTTCAAGCGAAAATCTTCAACCAATCCTCATATGCGTATCAAACGCAAGTCGGTTCTGCAAAAATTCTGCCCAACATGAGATAATTAGAATTAAATGACCACAGATCAGCTTTCCCGTTTTATCAGACGGACACATCTGGATCACTACACAAGATCTGTATGATAGTTGCAGTACGATATCTTATCGTATATAAAATCAAACAGAAATATGTACGTAGTACTTCAAATGGTTTTCTACGAATTGAAAATCAGTACCCTTCAATTTACAAGAATGATAATTAATGAGAAACAATTATGTAGAAAAAGAACGGATTAAAATTCACTGTTTCTATTTCTATTTGTAACATTGCCCTTTCCTGGACTGGTAGCCGCAGTAAGATCGAAGTAAAAATCTACATGAAATGAAGGGAATCCAAGCTACTGTTTAGCATCTAAAAATTCTATAAAACCCTTTGAAAAATTCCCAGTTTTGAAATAATGATGAATAGAGGTTGTATTTATTTCTGTCTTCTTTGCCATGTTTTAATTAATTTATTTTTCAAAATAACAGGTTCACTGTTGGGTTTTTTTTCATTGTATGTAACCGCAATAACTCCAAAGTAAACCAACGCTGCGGCAATGTTTACACACAGCTGGTTCTGTGCGTTGTATTCATCTTTTCAGAACTTAGCATTTTAGGATGAGTTCTTATGCATCCGCATGCCCCCGGCCATCTCTACAGTTCTCAGGCCGATCTTTGATTGGCCAGTTAGAAAGGTCACCAGCACGTCGATGTCTACTGGGTTATACCAGATCCATTACTCGACATAACAAAATCGGGAGCATGTAGAGATCTGGTTTTAATCAGATTGGATGCGAGGAACTCGTCATTCATTGTGATATCCCGTTATCAAGAATGGTGGATGATACTCTGTCTTGGACCTTTTAAACCATCCATTAACAGACTATACATGTATCTTCCGAAATGGAAGTAGCCGGATGTAATATTTCTGCCGAATTGAAGTGACGGGTGCTGCATACAAGCAGGAAATGATGACTTTTCATGTGCACTTGGTCTCACTCCTATATTGGAAGTTTGATTCTTTTCGTGTGTTGGAGGTTTTTATTTGTTTGCTTTTGTTCCTGTTTTAACCTGATTTTGCATGCCTTCGGTTTGTGATTTCCTGAACTATCGATTTTGTACTGTGTATTTGGATATGATCATTGTCCATATTTGTCATGCATTCAAGTACAGTACTCTTTGAAAAACGATTGCTATTACTTAATTGGCCAACAAAGATCATTAGTTTTTCACGTAGCTTTTTCGAAGCCAAATCATAGCACACATACACACACCTTAATCTAAATGCTTATTCTCTCAGAAAGACCAAACCGAAGGCGTCGAAGCCAGGGCTAACAAATCTACAACAATCAGAAAATGAAAGTCAAACACCCAAATTCAGAGTCCAAAATCATAGTCAAGGGGCGTACAAAACCTTAAAAACACAAAACATAGATACGGAGGAAATCCCCTACAGTGAAAACAGCGGACCACACTCTAATGAGAAGACAAAAGGAGGACAAATGTTATTATTTAATCGAAATAATTATAGGTGGTGCCTCTGAAATGCCCCTACAAGAAACATCAAAGTGTAAAAAAAAATAATTCCATAACTTTATACAGGTATTAGTAGACTTTTTTCACCGTGACGAAATTCGCACTTCGAACTTCGCACTTTAATTTCATAAGTTGGTTGCCGAAAAAAGCGCGCCAGTTGTACAGGAAGTCCAATATACCATTCCATTGAGTACACTAATCAAAATGTAGATTACTCCGCCTATGAGTTTATACGCGAACGGTAGCTACGCCACTTTTTCTTCAATGTTCGAAGTGCGAAGTACGAAGTTCGAAGTGCGAAGTTCGTCACGGTGAAAAATGTCTATTAGAATTACCTCTTTTTCGACATCGAGCATCACTTACTGAAATGCGCATTTTGGTGCATCGAAATTTTATAATAGAACATATATTTCAATATTGACAAATTTATATAAACTACTAGATTCTGTCCTAGTATAGTAATGGAATCGAAAACTTCCAAAATTATATTCTCACTGCGTGGAATTAATATCTAATAGAGAGGTTGAGATTTCCTACGTGTAACTTGAAAGTGTACTTGTATCCTGATCCGCTATTGTGACGCTATCTTTTATTGTGTTTGACGTTATTTGCTTTACACGGTGGAGCAAGTGACCATATTTCGCCGAATTTTTCGTACATTTCTTGGAAAATTTCAATACCAATAATGGAGGCCAATTCAATAATTGCTTTGGCTAAGATTTGACTTAACTGCATTCTCTATTAACATATTACAAAAAGAATTTATTTTACACAGTTCATTGTTTCGTTTCCATGTTTTCGGGGGTGACCATATTTCGCCGTTTTTGTTGACAAGTATCCTAGTTGCACAAAAAAGGACAAATTTGTTATTCCCTTTTCATGAAATCTTTCGTCACCACTACTTCTAGGAAATGCCAAATAAAATATTTGCTTTTTTGGTATTTGTACAAATTTCGGATGTTTACATCTAAAATTTGGTGTTTTCATTAAATTTTCCCTTTTCCCCCATTTGTGTGTGTGTGGGGGGGGGGGGGGGGGGGGGTTGTCAAAATTTAGTGCAGGCGATGTCACAATATATCAAAACATGACTACTACGGTCATATTTGATAAGATTTAAAAAAATAAACTTGACGAACATTTCCGATAACCAATGAGAAGCAATAAACTATGAAACGGCGAAATATGGTCACCGGCGAAATATGGTCCCTCGCTCTAGACATCGTTAGTGAACGTGTAAAGTGCGAGATACACGTCGGACTTCCCTTTAAGATATTTCATGTATAAAATTTAGGCCACATTTGAATCGCAAATCAAACGTAGACAAATTTTTTCCACATATCATCCGCCGATTTTCTTTATAGTTTGCAATTGTCTTTGTCCTGTCATTGTTCCCCGTTTGAGTTACAATATCATCCTTGTCGCCATGTTGTTAGTTGTTACCAGTGACCTTGATTTTGTATGTCAAAGTTTCAGAAAGGACAAAAAACAGGAAACCCTTATAATTTACATGGTACAAAAAACTACGAAATGTTGATGAATTCATTCGAGGAATATGCCACGAAAATAAAAGCGGTTGATACTCTTCCGAATTGTCCAAGCAACTGATTGGCCTCTCTGAGCACCAGATTCAAGTTTGTATTCCAAGACATGCACGAATCTAGTGTGGCCGTTTACACATTTTGAAATCAAGGTCTACCTTTACACTATAAAATAAGTGCCAAGTTTCACAAAAATTATAACGAAAATTTTTAGGACTTTTAGTAACATTTGTCCTTTAATAAAAGATTAAAAATGTTTTCTAGTTAGATTGTATCATATTTTCTAATATCATCTCATACCTAAAATGCATAAGAATCCGTACAAACAACGTTTCATCGCTGGTTCCTCAAAATGTTCTACCAAATCTGTATCGATCTTACTCACCAAAGTTTTATCTGAAATCAAATCTGGGCTACAAAAATATTGTTCGACAGTATATTCTCGCAGTGGTATCAACCAGATGTGGATTTTAAAGAATTCGAAGGAACTTTTAGAACATCTGAAATCCACTCATTTTAGTAGAGTCCATTCGATCAAAGCCTTTGATTTTTCGACACTTTACACTACAATTCCACATTCTAAATTGAAAGAAAGACTTGCAAAAATTATAAGTAATGCGTTTACAAGTAAGAACGGTAATCGCAAATACAAATTTATTGTTGTTAACTATGACAAAACCTACTTTGTAAAAGAAAAGTCAGATTCTGAAAATAAGTACACTGAAACAGACATTATTCAGAAGTTAAACTTTCTGATCGACAACATTTTTGTGGTGTTTGGAGGAAAGGTCTTCCAGCAAATTGTCGGAATTCCAATGGGTACCAATTGTGCCCCACTCCTTGCCGACATTTTCCTTTACTCGTACGAAGCTGAATTCATTCAATCTTTGGTCTCTGAAGGGAAAAGATACTTAGCTTCTGATTTCAACTTCACTTACAGATACATAGACGATGTGTTGTCCATCAATAATCCAAAATTCGCGGATTACCTGAGCAGTATCTATCCTTCGGAGCTTGAAGTCAAAGAAACTACAGAGACAAATAATTCAGCATCCTATTTGGACATAATGTTGTCCTATGACACTGATGGTCACATGAACACCTCACTCTATGACAAACGTGACGACTTCAATTTCAGCATTACGAACTTTCCTTTTCTGAGTAGCAACATCCCTTCATCGCCTGCTTATGGCGTGTTCATATCTCAGTTGATACGCTATGCCAGAGCAAGTACCAAATATACGGATTTTGTTCTGAGAGCTAGGCGTCTTTCAGATAAGCTTCTCAGTCAGGGATATGTTTGTGACCGACTAACATCGTCACTGAGGAAGTTCTACGGTCGATATGGGGAACTCGTCATACACTATGATGTCCCACTATCCAGAATGGTGGATGATATTCTGTCATAGACCATTTGAACCATCCTACCAATGATTGTACTCTATATCTTCCAAAATGGAAGTAACCGGATGTGACAGTTCTACCGAATTGAAGCGACGGGTGTTGCATGCAAGCAGGAGATGCTTACTCTTCCTGGGCACCTGGTCTCACTCTCATATCGGGAGTTCGCTTCTTTTCATATGGTGGAGGTTTTTGTTTTTGTTTGCTTTGGTTCCTGTTTTGTCCTGATTTTGTATGCCTTCGGTTTCTGATTTTCTGAATTATCGATTTTGTACTGTAGACAGGGATATGGTCATTATCCATATTTGTCATCTACATACTAAAAATATATTCAAAAACAAAACTTCTCAGAACTGAGCAATCAAAAGTTACGAAAATTCCTGAAATTGTAAGTATTTTTGTGAAACATGTTGCAGAACCTAAATAAACCATTTTGAACACGATCGTGAGCAAACAAAGTGTTTGAAAGCCATTCATATTAGTTTCATATTCGGTCAATTGTTAGCGCATTTTAATAGCGCCGCCTACAATGCATTCTACAATGCCTTCAAGACTTGCACTGGAGATGGTTTATTAGATAAGTTGTTTCATTCACTGATTGGATTCAGTATCATATGAGCATATAGTTAATTCTCATCCTGAACTTCATTGTACGTATACTTTACTTCCAAGTGAGGAGTTTGCATCATGAGAGGTAACGGGAAAGTAAAGTTTCATAGTTAAATGAATACATGAATTCACTTTACCTTGTTTATTTACTTTTTTTAAATTATTATTATTCTATATATTTATTATTAATTATTATTCCACTGTTATTTATTTATTTTATTTATTCATTTATTTAATTTTTTTTTTTTTTGGATAAAACTCTTAATAATATTTATTTTGTTATCATACTTACTTTCTCCATAATGATAATGTAAAATCTTAACGAATGTCTTGTAAAAAGTTCGTGAAAACTGGGTCCCCGTCTGTCTTATATATTATGGAGACTAATTTGATGTTGAGCCAGTGTAACAGGTGAACATATTTACCTCTATGACCAATGTTATAGACGTTATATCTGGGAAATTCTATGTTCACTAAGAAAGATTAGGGGGAATTATAAATATGCACATGAATAAACCAAAAGCTATTATTATGAGATTACTGTAATATCATGTACGAATTGCTTCACACATCACAAGTTTAGACATATTTGACCAATTATTTCATAGTTTATACATCGTTTGAAATGTAATTTATACCTTTTGAGACACTTCAATTACTTTATTTTGGTGTTTTCGCTGCAATACAAAGCCAAAGTAGCTTTAGATTTTTGGTATGGAAAATTCTTTTGTGAAATGATCTGTTTACATTATCGCTGAAATGTTAGTGCCTTGTGTACTTGCTGACTTTAGAATATTAATAGAGTTTATGGTCCTACATTTGGGTAAGGTTTGGTGACCCTGCATTGTTCAGTTGACCTTTTGTCGCATAAACCTAATTTTGGACAAACACACAATCACACATTGAGGATCACTGACGAGGGTCAAATACCCGAAACGTGCATGTCTGGTCCATGCTGTATATTTGTCTGCTCTAAAATTATGCTAATGAATTTGAAGACGTTAAACATTTGTATCACTTGGTGATCGAGTGTCACTGCTGGTAGACGAAGAGTCCCTGAGGGCACATGTAGCAAAGTTCGATCAATTTCCGTTGGTCGTTTCTTCAAACGCATTTGAAAATTTCTGATTACAAAATTTTCTCAAACTGGGTCCTGTAGCATCAAATTTATCTGCTCTAAAATGCTAATGAATTTGAAGACGTTAAACATTCAACAACATGGTCTCAGCAATGCTACATGACGACTACAAAAATGTTTCAATGGTATAAGCAAAGAACGGAAATTGATTGCTTTAATTCTATAGTAACACAACTATTCACTCTGAAAAATTAAGAAGGAGCAATAGTGAGATACTTCAGAGTGAAAAGTTGTGTTACTATAGAATTTCCGTTCTTTGCTTATACCATTGAAACATTTTTGTAGTCGTCATGTAGCATTGCTGAGACCATGTTCTTAGTTCTGGACAATTCTGTGAAATATGATGCATTTTCATAAAGATTCCGGTACGTTTTAATGTGAAGATTAATCCTGAAAATAGGATTAAAATGTATGTTTAATTTAGATCATTGCACACCCTTGTGTCCTAAGTAAATTTTCTGTGAAAAATTATTCAAATTTATGCAAGCGTGTTTTAAAAAGTTACAGCTCTGAAATATTTAATAGACAGACAGGGTTATTCCTTCATACCTCATCACGTTAGTAAGCCAGAAACAATTATATAGCTTCTTTTTTCTATTTCTCGACTAAAAAACAAAACTTGATAACGACTACACAACAACTACGCCGACTCTTCTTCGTACCCAGTTAACACAGAAATGTTTTTAAAATGTTTTAAAAATATTCTAAAATGGTTTGGAAAATATTTCTTTGAAATGTTTTGAAAACGTGATTTTGTGGAGTTTTAATAACATTTTAAAAACATTTGGAATAAATATTACACTTTTCATTCTTTTTAAATATTGTCGAGAAAACATTTCTAAAACGTATTTCAAAAACATTTTAAAAACATTATTTTGTAAAGTTTCAATAACATTTTAAAAACTTTTCTAGTAACATTTTGTCAAAATGTTTTTGAAACATTTGACTTATATGTTTTAAGCAAACATTTAGGAAATGTTTCACGAAAATGTTTTGAAAACGTGATTTTGTGGAGTTTTAATAACATTTTAAAAACATTTTGAATAAACATTTTATTGCAATGTTTAAGTGACATTCTTCTGAAATGTTTATAGAACTTGTTTCAAAAACATTTTAAAAACATTATTTTGTAAAGTTTCAATAACATTTTAAAAACTTTTCTAGTAACATTTTGTCAAAATGTTTTAGAAACATTTGACTTATATGTTTTAAGCAAACATTTAGGAAATGTTTCGCGAAAATGTTTTGTAAACGTGATTTTGTGGAGTTTTAATAACATTTTAAAAACATTTTGAATAAACATTTTATTGCAATGTTTAAGTGACATTCTTCTTAAATGTTTCTAGAACTTGTTTCAAAAATATTTTAAAAACATTATTTTGTAAGGTTTCAATAACATTTTAAACACTTTTCTAGTAGCATATTGTCAAAATGTTTTTGAAACATTTGACTTATATGTTTTAAGCAAACATTTAGGAAATGTTTCACGAAAATGTTTTGAAAACGAGATTTTGTGGAGTTTTAATAACATTTTAAAAACATTTTGAATAAACATTTTATGGCAATGTTTATGTGACATTCTTCTGAAATGTTTCTAGAACGTGATTTAAAAATATTCAAAAAAAAAACGTTATTTTGTAAGGTTTCAATAACATTTCAAAAAATTCTTTTGAAACATTTTGTCAAAATGTTTTTGTAGCATTTAGCTTACATGTTTAAAGCAAACATTAAGGAAATGTTTCACAAAATCACATTCTCAATACCTTTTTGTGAAATATTTCCTAAATATTTGCTTCAAACATATAAGTTACATGATATAAAAACATTTTGACAAAATATTACTAGAAAAGTTTTTGAAATATTATTTAATCCTATTGCCATATAAGTTTATTCAAAATGATCTAAGAATGTTATCAAAATTCCACAAAATCACATTTTCAAAACTTTTTCGTGAATGTTTAAAAAACATTATTTTGTAAGGATTAAATATTGAAACCTTACAAAATAATGTTTTTGAAATATTTTTCAAACACGTTTTAGAAATGTCTCCCCGAAAGCAATAAAAAAAATATTGCTGAAACATTGCCATATAAGTTTATTCAAAATGATCTAAGAATGTTATCAAAATTCCACAAAATCACATTTTCAAAACTTTTTCGTGAAACATTTTCTAAATATTTGCTTCAAACATATAAGTTAAATGATACAAAAACATTTTGACAAAATATTACCAGAAAAGTTTTTGAAATGATATTGAAACCTTGCAAAATAACGTTTTTGAAATATTTTTCAAACACGTTTTAGTAATGTCTCCCAAAAAGCAATAAAAATATTGCTGAAACATTGCAATATAATGTTAATTCAAAATGATCTAAGAATGTTATCAAAACTCCACAAAATCACATTTTCAAAACATTTTCGTGAAACGTTTTCTAAATATTTGCTTAAAACATATAAATTAAATGTTACAAACACATTTTGACAAAATGTTTCAAAAGAAGTTTTAAAAATGTTATTGAAACCTTACAAAATAATATTTTCAAAATATTTTTCAAACACGTTCTAGAAATGTTTCCTCTTAAACAGTATAACAGAATCTCACTGAAACATTTCAATATAATGTTTATTCAAATTAAAAAAATATGTTATTAACACTCAACAAAATCACATTTTCAAAACATTTTTTGTGAAACATCTCCTTAATATTTGCTTAAAACATATAAACTAACTGTTACAAAACATTTTGACCAAAACGAAAATTTGACTCCAGAATGGCACCAAAATTAACAACACTTCTTAGTGTTCCACTCCGAATTCAAATTTTTACGCGTTTTGACGTCTTTTCGGACGTAGTCAGAAATGCCCATTTTTGCATTTTCTTTATATAACTCAATATATGTATGATTTTAGACACTCATTTACTGCATATTTGTCATATTCCAGTTACTAAATGCTTTTAGCTGTATTTAAGGCTGAAATTTCAACTGATAGAATGTTTATAATTTGTTTTCAAATGTAAAAAGAAATGGGGGATTTTCAGCTTCAAACAATTTTAAAAACACTTTCAGATTTTCATGAAACTTGGTAGGTATGAGGTGATCATGGTCCGCAACAAGTGTTGCTATTTTGTCTGTCAACAGAAAGGAAGGGGATCTCTAACAACACCCGGTTGCAACACCAACAGCAAATTACAAAACACCCATTGCATAAGCACAAAGCAGACATGCAGAGAAAACAATGGAGGGGATCTCCAACAACACCAGGTTGTAGCACCCACAGCAAAACCCCAAAACACCCAATGCAAAAACACAAAGCAGACAAGCACAGAAAGAGACGGATAAGGGACAAGGAAGGTCAACGCACAACACAGAAACATCAAACACAAAGGACTACACATAAACCAACGAGACCAATGGGCAACCGGTGCCGGCTTAGGACGGCCATCTGCCACGGAAATAGCAGAAGATGTGGTTATCCTGGATTACGTGCGCACAACCCTTCCACTTTTCCGATTACCCAGAGGTCTCGAAGAACGTATAATTGTGGTGTAAAACACCTCCTCACTGTCAGATGACCACACACAAACAAGACCGCAAAACGCAGGGGCCCAAGCAACACAGATGAATATGTAAATGGATATAAAAAGAGGGCGTACGTAAAACAATCCGTGCTTTGCCGCCGCGAGCTCATGTATGTTATCACTCGAGGAGTCTGAATGACATTCAGAGAGGACAGGTGGTCGGGGCCCTGTCTTCTCTAAAGAGGTTTGGACAGGGCCCGTCATGGAGTCCCCTCGTCACAGTCAGTCAGAGTGCAAGTTTTAAGAATGCGCTTGTACAAGACTGTAGATTGGTCAAGTACCAAGCCTAGTGTCCGTCTGGTGACATTAGGACCATACCCACGGTATAAAAGGCGTTTGATGATTTTGACGCATTTTCGATATTGATGTGTCTTTGATCCTTCTTATCTTGTTAATAATGTCACCATAGAGACGCAAATGGTACAAGGAACGACAAATTACATAGAAACATCAAAGACAAATGATTATACATAAACCAACGAGACCAATAGACAATCTGTGCAGACTTAGGACGGCCATCTGCCACGTCAGTAGCAGATTGTGTAGTTATCCCGATTATCCACAGGTATCGAAGAACGTACAACTGTGGTGTAAAATAATCTCCTCACTGTAAGATGAACATAGAAACAGACAGCATGACGCAGAGACCAAGAAATACACAGATGGATATGTAAATGGATGTAAAAACAGAATGCGTACGGAATACAGTCTGTGCTTTGCCCACCGTAGCGGGCTAATGCATGTTATCACCCGTGAAATCTGACTGAGATTCAGAGAGAACAGGTAGTCGGGGCCCTGTCTTCCTTAAAGAGCTTTGGAAAGGGACTGTCATGGCGTCCTCTCGTCACAGTCAGTTCGAGCGCAATTCTTAAGAATGCACTTGTACAAGGATGTAGATTTAGTCCATCTGGTAACAGAAGGGTAATTATTCACGGTATAAAAAGCGTTTGATTATTCTAACAGAATTTCAATGGTCTACCTTCGATCCTTCAACAAGGGGCGCCACCTTAGGCAAAAATAAAATATGGGGGTACCCACCTTTGACAAACATTTCTTCAGAAGCGAAGCACAAATCTACAAATTCAAAGGATCAGGATGATCTAGAGAGATGTCTTAATAAGTGTCTTTATGTTTTGGTTCCACCTCGAAGTCAAGTTTTTGACAAACTTCCTTTCGTTTAATGTTTATTGATATGCTTATAGTATATTTAGGTAAACGATCGTGACCTTCTAGGGCCTCTTGTTTTGATTATATACATATCATTAGTAAGATAGTATGGGTAATTGTCATTACTTTAAATCTGAACGTTAGAAGACAAATAACACAAAGTCGAAAAATAAAAATTTAACGTATGAATCTATATTTTTCAACAATGTTTTAGGAAAATCCTGAAAATGTTGATCAAAATGTGTTTTCAGAATATATGAGAAACCTTAAACAGCATCAACTCTCAAAGACTCTCAAAAACCCTAATTCAATTTCAAGTAAGTTTATTCGCAAGAATATGAAATGAAAGATGATAAGGAAAATACAAAGTACACACACATACTCCGGAAGATAAATCATATAAACAAAATCTAAACTAATACGGCTGTTTCTACATCACAATTCAATGCTAATTAACAAAAATGTTGACGTCTGTAGGCCTCCGTATAAAGGATATATCAAGATAATTCGATGCGTGTCCTTAAATGTTCATTATACTGGACTTCAAATGTCATAATTCAAACGGGCCATCAGATATAACTTGTAGAAGGTGGCAGAACAAGACATCAAAGGACAAGAGATCACACTTTGGTCACCTATAACAATATTGATTAATACTAAATACTAATTTTTAAAAAAAATGAGTGTTCGTATATCATGTACATGTCGTACTTATTTCATTATGCATGTAAATTGTTATCTATTATAGAAATAACTGCAGAAATATCAAATATTGTATATATTCATTGATAAAGTGATCAAAGTAACATAAAACAATAAAAATGTAAACATAGTAATTATGCATGTAACTCACCGTTATGGATGACAAAAAGAGCTAATATCTTAAAGCTGCTGATTTTGGCTTTTCACACAGGGATCCGATATCCATATAGAACTTTCGTATCCACGCAAAACTAATTATTTTACTTCCACACAAGAATATACCTGAATAACTACATATCGAAATCAACACATGTGCAACGTAGGCTATCCCGACCCGGTCTATACTCAGTACCTATAGCGAGTTATAAACAGAGCTTCACGGACAATGACCACACATTACCTTTACATAGGTAATGATTCTAACATTTTGCAATAATGTTTTAAGAATATCTTTAAAATATTATGAATTTAATGTTGAGGGTACCTTTATTCAAAACATTGTTCTAAAATGTTTCTATAATGTTGCAAAAGTGTTTTCAAATTCAACATGTTTAATTAGTTTTGATGATATAACATATCTCTATCAATATATTTGAAACATTGCGTAAATGGTATGACTTCAAATCCAGATTTAGAAAGACAAATTACAAACAGTATTCAAAAAAGTTTCATAAAGTATGATTCTAGCATTTTGCTACAATGTTTTAATAATATCTTTAAAATGTTATAGATTTAATGTCGGTGGAACTTTTGTTCAAAACATTATTATAAAATGTTATATAATGTTCTTAAAATGTTTCCAAATTCAACATGTTTTAATTAATTTTGATGATATAAAATATCACTATTAAGATTTATGAAACGTATGCGTAAATGTTATGACTTAAGATCAGACGTCAGGAGACAAATTACAAAAAAGGACAAAGAAGTTATAAATCGTATAATTCTAACATTTTGCTACAATGTTTTAGGAATATCCTTAAAATATTATACATTTAATGTTGAGGGTACTTTTGTTCAAAACATTATTCTAAAATGTTCTTATAATGTTGTAAAAATGTTTCCAGATTCAACATGTTTTAATTCTTTTTGATGATATATAACATATCACTATTAAGATATTTGAAACACATGCATAATTGTTATACCCTTGTCAGTATATAAAATCCCCATGCCTATAAATTCGAATATTTGAACAAGCGGTCAATATTTACATCAATATTGGCCCTAGGGCAATATTTCAAAAAATATTGACCGATAAACGGTACATCGTTTGTGACGTCACGTCATAGATGACGAAATATGCTCTACCTATTTTTACGCTCTCTTTCTCTTATAGAAGAATATGAACGTAAACATGCCGGGCTAATCGGTTTGTTGCTGCAGAATTGATGTAAGGTATAACAATACAATTATTGACTGGGAATTCGGGCAATATATGATTTGTTGGACCTTCAGACAAAATATAGCCCTCGGCCTTCGGCCTCGGGCAATATTTTATCTTCAGGTCCAACAAATCATATATTGCCCTCATTCCCAGTCAATAATTGTATAATGTTATAACTTCCAATCTGGACGTCAGAAGGAGAATTTAAAAAAGTCGTAAAAACGTTTCATAACGTACGATTCTAACAGTTTGTTACAATGTTTTAAGAATATCTTTAAAATGTGATAGATATAATGTTGATGGTACTTTTGTTCGAAATATTATCCTAAAATGTTCTAATAATGTTGTAAAAATGTTTGAAAGTACAACATGTTTTAATTCTTTTTGATGATATAACATATCACTATTAAGAGATTTGAAACATGTGCGGAAATGTTATGACTTCCAATCTAGACGTCAGGAGACAAATTACAAAATGCCGACAAAAAAAAGTTATATAACGTATGATTCTAACAATTTGCTACAACGTTTTAGGAATGTCCTTAAAATGTTATAGATTTAATGTTGATGGTTTGTGTGTTCAAAACATTATTCTTGAATGTTTTTAAAATGTTGAAAAGATGTTTCCAAATACAACAATTTTAAATTATTTTTGTTGATATAACATATCACTTTTAAGATATTTGAAACATATGCGTAATTGGTATGACTTCCAATTTAGACGTCAGGAGACAAATTACAAAAACTCGTCAAAAATGTCATATAACGTATGATTCTAACATTTTGCTACAATGTTAAAGGAATGTCCTTAAAATGTTATAGATTCAATGTTGATGGTGCGTGTGTTCAAAACATTATTCTAAAATGTTCTTATAATGTTGTAAAAATGTTTGAAAGTACAACATGTTTTAATTCTTTTTGATGATATAACATATCACTATTAAGAGATTTGAGACATGTGCGGAAATGTTATGACTTCCAATCTAGACGTCAGGAGACAAATTACAAAATGCCGACAAAAAAGTTATATAACGTATAATTTAACAATTTGCTACAACGTTTTAGGAATGTCCTTAAAATGTTATAGATTCAATGTTGATGGTTCGTGTGTTCAAAACATTATTCTTAAACGTTTTTAAAATGTTGTAAAGATGTTTCCAAATACAACAATTCTAAATTATTTTTGTTGATATAACATATCACTATTAAGATATTTGAAACATATGCGTAATTGGTATGACTTCCAATTTAGACGTCAGGAGACAAATTACAAAAACTCGTCAAAAATGTCATATAACGTATGATTCTAACATTTTGCTACAATGTTAAAGGAATGTCCTTAAAATGTTATAGATTCAATGTTGATGGTGCGTGTGTTCAAAACATTATTCAAAAATGTTTTTAAAATGTTTAAAAAACGTTTCCAAATTCAACATGTTTTAATTGTTTTTGATGATATAACATATCACTATTAAGATATTTCAAATATATGTGTAAATGTTATGACTTCCATTCTAGACGCCAGGAGACAAATTACAAAAAAAGCGACAAAGAAGTTTTATAACGTCTCATTCTAACATTTTGCTACAATGTTTTAGGAATATCCTTAAAATATTATAGATTTAATGTTGAGGGTACTTTTGTTCAAAACATTATTCTAAAATGTTCTCATAATGTTGTAAGAATGTTTCCAAATTCAACATGTTTAAATACTTTTTGATGATATAACATATCAATATATTTAGATATTTGAAACATATCCGTAAATGGTATGACTTCCAATCTAGACGTCAGGAGACAAATTACAGAAACTCGTCAAAAATGGCATATAACGTATGATTCTAACAATTTGCTACAACGTTTTGGGAATGTCCTTAAATGTTATAGATTTAATGTTAATTGTGCTCGTGTTCAAAACATTATTCTAAAATGTTTTTAAAATGTTCTAATAATGTTGCCAAATTCAACATGTTTGAATTCATTTTGATGATATAACATATCATTTAAGATATTTGAAACATATCCTTAAATGTTATGACTTACAATCTAGATGTCATGAGACAAATTACAAAAAGTCGACAAAAAAAGTTTCATAACGTATGATTCTAACATTTTGCTACAACGTTTTAGGAATGTCCTTAAAATGTTATAGATTTAATGTTGATTTTGCTCCTGTTCAAAACATTATTCTAAAATGTTTTTATAATGTTGTAAAAATGTTTCCAAATACAACAATTTTAAATTATTTTTTATGATATAACATATCACTATTAAGATTTTTGATACATAAGCGTAAATGTTATGACTTACAATTTAGATGTAAGGAGACAAATTACAAAAAGTAGACAAAAAAGTTTTATAACGTACTTGATGGTACTTTTGTTCAAAATATTATTCTAAAATGTTTTTATAATGTTGTAAAAATGTTTCCAAATACAACAATTTTAAATTATTTTTGATGATATAACATATCACTATTAAGATATTTGATACATATGCGTAAATGTCATGACTTACAATTTAGATGTCAGGAGACAAATTACAAATAGTAGACAAAAAAAGTTTTATAACGTATGATTCTAACATTTTGCTACAACGTTTTCGGAATGTCCTTAAAATGTTATAGATTTAATGTTGATTGTGCTCGTGTTCAAAACATTATTGTAAAATGTTTTTAAAATAATGTAAAAATGTTTCCAAATTCAACATGTTTTAACTCTTATCAATGATATAACATATCACTATTAAGATATTTGAAACATATGCGTAAATGTAATGACTTCCAATCTGGACGTCAAAAGGCAATTTTTTAAATAGTCGTAAAAACGTTTTATAACGTACGATTGTAACATTTTGCCACAATGTTTTAGGAATATCATCAACATGTTTTAGATTTGATGTTGAGCATACTTTTAGTCAAAACATTATTCTAAAACATTTTGATAATGTTACAAAAATGTTTCCTAAGCTAACTCGTTTTAACTTTTGTAAGGATATAACACAATGTTAACAAAACATTTTTAAAATGTTTTGTCTTTAGCCTAAAATGTTTAAAGAATGTTTTGAAAACATTTTGATAAGAATGTTTAAAGGAAACCCAAATACGATCTTTTTGAAATGTTTCAAAAATGTTTTGTGCTACCTGGGTAAGTCATAAGCAGCAGTAATCCCTAATTAGACAATATGAACAAAAAGCAAACGTTTGCGTGTAAGCATTCCACTTGATAAAGGAAAATCACCTAACGTCTCAGCAGTATACTGTACGGTGAACATGGATAAGTAATATTTCCTAAACCAAAACTTCAAGAATCAGTTTCTCGCCAACAGCACAATTGTTAAACTAATTCAGATTCAATAGCATCATTTAAGAACAGATCAATTTGCAGCATGGACCAGACATGCAAGTTTCGAGTACTGATCCTCAATCTAAACAATGTAATATGGTCAAAGAATGTGAAAGTAATTATGTCCAAAAATAAATGTACTGAAAGACGTAGCAGGATGGGTGGAATTTGATGCTACAGGACGGTCCCATGTTTTAGAAAATTCAAGAACTTTTGATAACAGAATTTTTCGAATGCGTTGAAGAAACGACCAACTGACGTTGATCGAACTTGGCTACATAACATTCAGTAGTAACAGGATAACCATAATGTCAAACTACGTGTTCAATTTGTATAAATTAAAATGTATATTTTTCATAAAAAAAGTTACCAAATCGTGCACAAGTCTGTTTGAAATCAAATGCACTATTCCCAGTTACCTCATGGAAAAGCTGATGTATAGAAAGATGAGCATCACCATTCCAGGTCATGTCTTTTCGAGGGATGTATAAAATATCATTGAACTCAATTCTACTTTTGATTATTTATTTGTATAAATACTCCATCTATGAATGATCAGATATTTTGTTACGTTTTAGAACTCCCAAGAAATTTGGCACATAATTTTAAAGCATCTTATTTTAGGATTATGCATATAATTATAATAATTAGTATCTTAGTATATTAAGTTTGTAATATAAATCATTAACAATAATCACCAATCAATTTAGGAATGCCTTTTTTAATAAATATTCGTAACAAATAAAATTGTGCAAATTTGAATCTACATCGAAAATAATGTATCATGTAGAACAATAAATTACTATTGAAAATATTGCAATGGTGTTCTTTAAAAGTAGTACATTTGTTTCACACTAAATCATAGAACAAAATCTGATATAATTGATAATATTCTTCCTTACGATCTATAATTCACAAACTTAAGTTTATAATCTTTCTTAATCTGTAACAGTGAAATGATCAGTTAAAATAAATCTATTAAAAATTATCATTACATCAGACAACCCTGAATATGCATTTGGTTTCACATAAATTATCCATTTAAGTTTAAAATGGTGATTGAACAAAAGATCTAGTTCTCAATTAACGGTTGATTAAAATGTCAAAAATAACTGGATAGGAAATAAAAGCCTTGTAACCGTGTACAAGTAGGTGATATTCAAATCAAAATTTCATGTGCATATCTGAGAATATTTTAAGAAGATATCATTGTCAAGTCTTATGAAGTTGAGGTGACTCCTGCATATACTCCATAGAACATACATGATTAGGAATTAAATGAAATTACATAAACTTTTATCTTTTCAGATGTTTTTGTTTCCACATATACATCTATCTCATTTTTACAGATTGAAGTATATTAAAACAAGTATTCTGAGAGAGAGAGAGAGAGAGAGAGAGAGAGAGAGAGAGAGAGAGAGAGAGAGAGAGAGAGATGGAGACCACCACCAACTATAAATATCTATATTTGGAAGCTGCTTTTATTATTTCCCCCTAACCTAGGCTTGGCTATGGTTTTTATCATCCCCCCTACCCTAAGCTTGGCTATGACTTTTGGCTTCTCTTACCATTTCTGATTTCAGAGGTGTTGCACACAGTTTACATTACATGTCAAAACTATAGAAACTGACCACAAACTTAGAGGCCATTGGTGAAGCTGGAGAAATGTCACAAATTTAAATGTTCTTTTATTTATTGAATAAATGTCATAATTTTAGTTTTGTTACAATAAGTGCATTTATCGGACATACGATAAATGCATTTGCTATGTGTACGTTGCATACAAAAAAAAAAAACCAACACAAATTATGACAGGTATCCAATATATATGCACCTCAGCTGTCATTATCATTCTTGTTTTCTGTAATTGCTTTTTTACAGGTTTAAAGAAACATTTAATGTATTGTAACGTCAAACATTGTGACATCAAGTTTTCATGAGAAATGCAACCTGTACCACTTCAACTGTTTCATCTCAGAAAATTACATTGGTAGTGCATATATTTACCCAACCTCTGACAAGTTAGCTTTAACAAGTATCAACAAAAAAGATCACAATGCAAAATGAATTTGTTTTCTTTCATAAAATGGCTCAAAGGAGTTGTGTTCTGTTTATGGAGAGACGTACAGATGGATGGAAGGAGAGCCAACGAACAACAATCGAGTGATTTAACACACATTATAATCACTTCTATAATTCGGAACACATCAATTCTCCTTGTAGAGGATATGGTAACCGTTATAATTAGATTTTGTTAACTTTCAAAAATTATACAGAAGATGTTAAATCAGAAAATGAATGATACAGAGTCTATAGTAATTAATGATACTTTTGGACAGACAAATGGACAGTCAGTTGAAAATTCAAGAGTCATCAGGCAATGAATAGAATAACAAGAAGGAAGGGGGAGTTATTGATATAGAGGTAGGTATTATTGAACTGTTTAACACATAAAATATTGTTAAGAAAGCGCGAGATAATTATTATAAATAACACCTTTACCTTAATATATGAAACAACAATCACAAATGTAATTTTCAACACACCATAGGGCACATGTATCCATTGTTCAAATACTTATTCTAATTATGTCCAGAGGTTGATTTAGTATTTCTTAAAGGTTTGTTCATCTATTCAATAACATACAAAGAGATATCAGTACTATGTTCCTAGTATCTCTACATATTCTATTCATCATCTACAGGGATTGACCTATTCTACATTTCAAAAAGCTTGTTTTCTTCGTAAGATTGCAAGCCTTTTAATGTATCACAGAAAATGAAGAGACAGTCTGTTACAATTACCATGTCTTAGAGATTAATATTACGTCGGTGTACTTTATTTGGACAATGGATACGCAAACTATAGTCTGATCATTTGTAATACTATACACACACACACACACAATTTATATGTACATTTAGACTTTTGATTTCTGTCCTAGACAACAAAACTCCGTTTCAAAAAAAATTCTTACAAAGTATTTCAGGAATTTTCATAACTTTCATCATCAAATAAAAGCTATTAATGTATTTCAATTAAGATCATATTGTGAATTCAAAAATCATTTCTACATACTGACAGAAAATTTAGAAACAAAACATCGTGATTTTTAGTTTATAGTGTTTATAAGAAGTACTAAGCAATCAAAAATTACGAAAATTCCTTAAATTTTTCGTAAGTATTTCTGTGAAACAGACTGCAGGTATTCAGACATGGTTTTTCTCCACTTTAAAGCGGAATTCCGCTTCGAGAATCGGTAAATTCCGCTCATTTTTATAATTTCCGCTCTTTCGTAAATTCCGAAATTTGACAAATCCGTTATAGAATCGATGTTTTACCTTTGCCGTTTCACGATGTGTCGTGATTTCTCGAAGCGGAATTCCGCTTTAAAGCGGAGAAAAACCATGTCTGGGTATTTATCTATCATGATTGAGTAACAAAGACAAAAAGACCATTATCAAAAGTCCATTCATAAAAGTAGTGTTCAGAATTTTTCCACATGAGGACATGACAAATTTTGCCTGTTTAGTAAATAAGCACTTCTCAACACTATTTTACTGATCTCTTTGAATGATAATTTATACAGCAATTACAGATTGAATCATGAAAACCCCATAAAAACTTTGAGGTGAAAACACAGACAAAGAAACATCTCAAGTGGGTTTTATGCAAATTTACGTGCCTTGTTTTACAATTGTTTTAGATTATTGGGGGGAAAAAAGATTTGGGTATAAATGACTTAATATACATGTATATATCTTGATACCATAATCTATATTAATTTAAAGTTCCATTTCAAATACAGATAAAATAGGCAATACACTATATAATTTAAGCTTTCAAGACATCAAAATGTGAATAATACTGTTAAGGGAATAAAATGTAAGATTTTTGGTGGTCAACATTTTACAAAAAATTCTGACAATGTACTATATGAAAAATTAATGTATGTAATACTGTTTAAACCATTATCATTTCTGACTCCTTTTATTTCATTTTTTTCTTACAATTTTAGGGAAAGTACAACTTTATACATTTACTTTGTGCAAAGTATATTATTTCAAAGAATGAAGTAAAGTCCTCGAGATCTGTAGGGAATTTTATATAATAAAAAACAATAAACACTCGATATCCACAAATTTTCAGGCACTCAACATTGTTGATTGTTATATGTGAAATCATACCTTGTTCATTTTATGCTGGGTTATGTTAAGCAGCAGTTATAGATATTACATAGAGATATTTTATATTCGTGTTTTCCACTTGATGAAGGCAGAGTGGCCGAAAAATTTGTGGATATTGAGTGTTTATTACTTTTCAATTACAATGTATAAACAAGAGGTCCATTGGATTACATCACTCACTTGAGAACACAAGAAAATTAAATCTAGGAGTGACTGAGATTCGGACATATAATTATTATTATGAAGTCAAACAATTAAAAGTTTTGTAAAATATCCTATAAGAAATTCCAGTAATACTTTTAACAGAGGATATGACTGGATAGAATACTGAGGAATAGTTTGAAGTTATCCTGGAAATTCTATAAGGGTTCAAATTATACCTTAACGTCAAAGGAATAACCTTGACCTTTGACCTCCTCATCACAAATACTCCAAGTTACATTATAACTTTATAATGAAGCTTTTAATAAAACATGACAAGTCCAGCTTCATAACTATTTGAGATATACATGTAGATGTAATGTTACAATCCAAGTGTTGACAAATGATGGACAGACAGAAAATATCGATCCTTTTGCAGGGCAGACAGACAGACAGACAGACAAACAAACAGTTTTCAGGATGGTTCCTATTACAAGACAGACAAATAGATAATTCCTTCTAGGACTAAAATATTCAATGTTGGTCTTAAATATATCTGAATGGAGTACGTATGCATCTAGTATATGATAAGAGTTTTTTTTCAAAAATGAATCGCTCTCCTGTCGGCAAATAAAGTTAGCATATAAAAATGAAACAAATGGCAAGCTTGCTTGGAACATCGAAAGTGAATTCTGATTTGAGTCAAAGCATGATTTGTCGAAGATTAATATCAAGTAAAAATATATCATTTGGGAACACAGTTATATTACACTGATATGTTTTAAATTAAAAAAAAAACTTGATCCATGATCATTGTTAGAGCAATAAATCGTTAACGAAAATGGAGATTAATATAAACAATGTAAGTTTAAGTCTTTTAAAAAACCCAAAATAAATACAGTTGATTACACTGTTTGTATTTTCTAAACAAAAATACTAGTACATGTAAGTTTAAGGTAACACATGATTCTTTATAACTTGTAAGTGCTAGTGGTAATTAAAACAAAACAATGGCATACATGTAACTGTAAGTCAACAAGGGTTAAAGCTTCATTAAAATAAAACAAAAACAGAATAAAAGTATAATTCTCCTCTAGAATACACGACTGTTTCACTGGGTCATTTTGTAATCTGAAAAATACATTCCGTTTCAAAACAAATAAAAACTTAACAATTCTTCACGATATCAACATCTCTTCATAAAATTCATAGGAATCGATGCTCCGTAAAGAAGGATGATTTCATATTTATACTCTGTTACCTGTATATAAATTGTTATTGACCGTCTTTAATACATGTAACTTAATGTACAAAATTACCAAATAAAAGAACAAATTTTGTCAACAATCAAAAGAGACAGATATATCAAGTCCGCATTACATAATTTATATAATATACATAATATTTTCCACATTGTTAAGCCAATATCATATTCCCTCCAAAGTTACTTTTTTAATAAAAGCATAAAAGATCACAAAAATATAATACTAAAACAGCTTGGACATTTTACAACTAAATAATATAAATCATCACAATACATGTATAACCAATCTTGATTGTCACCTATTGACTAAACCTGTGTAAATCAATGAACACCGAGTTCTTTAAAATATCAAAACTGCAGCTGTCTTCTGTATAAACTTATAAATGAAAGTATAAGGAGTGAAAAGTAAAAAAATGTTTTATATGAAAGTTTACATGGTTTATGTCACATTGTAGAAATGGGGAATAAAAAGATTGCTCTTGTCACTGCAATTAAATGCAATTTAAAAGATATACCCTACTTTCCAGTTTTATTTTTGAATTAAAAGACCCCCATAACCTATCCATTTAATCATCTATCTGATCTACAAATAGACAGTATAACCAAACATTTTCGTGAGTATCAACTTTGCTATTTTAGGGTACGATACCGTGTCTTTACTTCTGCAAGTATGAAATTTCCCACTTCCAAAATAAGAAATCATTATGTAAATATAATGTTATTGTTTAGTGCCCATCAATGGCATCATCATTGAATTCTTAATTAGTTCTATCTGTAGAGTACACTCTTATCGCACATCCTTACTTTTTATCGAGATAAAAAAAAATGGCACACGTATAATAAGAATAATAGCCAACGTATATACTGATTTATTGTATACCTCATCAAAAACAGTTTTTTCCGATAATACTTTTTCGTGTTTCCAAATTACTCACGAAAATAGTATAAATTAATACTTCACATAACTTCTCCTTGTAAGGCACATGTACCGGTATAATTGTACATGAAGATATGTTTTAAAGGGATCAAGACTCTGTGAGTCAACTTATCTGTACAGGTAAATTAATGCATAAATTATGCTAATTAAGAGATTCTTTTCTGCCGATTATTATAATGTTTTTAATATTCTAGAATATAATTGTTCTACTTTTGTAAGTAAAAAGGTCAGTAGCTTCGCATAAATTAACTACTTGATAAAATCCCTCTAACTCGTAATATCATTACGTGTTCAAGTTTATTCACACATTTTCTATATACAAACATGTATATTGTTCCCTCACAACGCTTTGTAAATGCTAGGCAAAATATATATCATAACATCTAATATAACATACCTAAAAACATAATGCTTGTTCATCAGGTTTAAGATGCCTTCAGTCAAAACAAAAGTTATATTTTGAAGTACAACTTAATATTAATTGTAATAATTATACACCAAATTCTGTCTGATTATCAATGATTTCTCTTTGTGAAACCATGGTAACTCAAATATCCAAAATAATTTTCCTTGTATAAAAATCAAAATACCACTAGATCTGTCATAATTTTGGTAACCATGGTATCTTGAACTCCTGATGTAACCATAGTAACAATAAACATCTTCATTCCTCACAGCTATACAAACCATTCCTCACAGCTGTACAAACCATTCCTCACAGCTGAACAAACCATTCCTCACAGCTGTACAAACCATGGTTTGTATGTCCCTGGTTCTGCATCAGGAAACTGGAAATACATGTATCAACATCAAGTATTCAAAATGAAATTTTCAAATTCTTTTTTACTTGAAAGTCAAACTCAAAAAATTAATTGAATATGAGAATACCTGAAAGTATAATTACATGTATGAGAAATTGTAGTGTGATTCTATACTCATTTTTAAGTACTATTATACATATATTTCAAAAATAAGACTGTGGAAATTCAAACCACTAAGCAGTAAATGCGAGGATCTTACCAGTTCGGTAAATTGATCCTGACATGCCATTCGGATTCTCTCTGGAGTAGCAGGGCTCTTTAACTGGAAGTAACCGTCCAATCCAGCGTCTGATCTGGCAGAGGAAATGGCATCCTTAGCAGCAAAGAACACGGAGGCCGATAGGAACAGAGGTGGCTCTCCTATAGCCTGTAAATGTAATATGTTTATTTTGAATGAGATAAAATCTATAATAAATATATAATAAAGTAAAGGATAATTTGGATCATTCTGTTTCATAGAGATATTTTCTATCAGGACAGTATATTGAGAATCATACTTACTGTACACAAGGAAATTTTCGCCCCCTTTTGATTTTGAAACATTTTTTTTTCGCCCTTTTTGCCCAATGTCACGAGGGCAGATTTGTTTGGGACGGAGCAATTGAAAATATATATTTAAGATTTCTTAGCAAAATAAGTAACTGCCGTGGGCAACTCAGTTACCTATCTAAACTGGCAACAGTAAGACTGAGCAAATTCAAAGTTGCATACAGTATGTCAAAATTAAATTCCTTATCGCAGACACTATCACACCAAAATTTGTTCTTTATCTTAACAAGACATGGTGAAATCTGTTCAATATTGTAGGAGTAAAAATACGAAAGTTATGAGGACAGATGACAGACAGACAGACATAATGACATCACACAGTTTCATTTCTTCATTGTCAAGTTCCTTACCTTAGATGAATACACTGCTCTCTTGTTGACACTGCCCTTGAGTAGAGAGACGTTAAACTCGACAGGTATATCCCCAAACCCAGGTATCTTGTAATTACCAGGACCTCGTGTGAATAAAAATCCATCAGGGGACACCTTCTGTAACTCTAGCATCATCAGGCCATAGCCCTGTAAACATCGAAATGAAAATTATTGAAAATTTAAATCTTCTTTAATTTTTGCATCACGAAACCATAGCTCTGCAAACATCAAATTGAAAATGATTCAAAATCTACAGTAATTTCAGAACTATCCAAGGTAATGTAAAATCTTTGAGTTCATCAAGTGTCCATAACTGTACTAACCTGTATAAAGCCTCCCTCTATCTGACCTATGTCTATAGCTGGGTTTATGCTCACACCTACATCCATTACAATGTCTGTTCTTAACACCTACAAAACAAAGCTACAGTTAGTACAAAAGAATACCGTTCTAAGCAAACATCCTTTCAGAATTTTTTGTCACGTTTTTCTACATGTACATGAAGTTTTTACATGTATGTTATGACCTCTTAGATAGTGCAACTGATAATTTTCCTGAGTATAAACAATTCATTGAAAGGTTAATGAAAAATATGATAAGATGAAACAGTTATAGAATGGACAAGGATTTTAAAACATCAAATACGCTGTGATTAGTTCAAATATTTTTATTTCATAAATGAAATGGAATTGGCCACAAGTTTGCACAACATTATAAAAGCCCTTTCTTACGCTGTGATCTTGACCTTTGACTTTGATATAAAGCTATGATACACATTTGATTTGAAATATTCCGAAATCTCCATGCAAAAGGGAAAAGTTCTGCTCAGCAAGTACAATATAATCCAGGAGTATTGACCAAAAATTCTGTGAAATATTATTCAAATCAAGCGGAGAAGTTACACATGTTATAGCTAAGGCAAGGTTTTGCCCATCAAGAGCAATATGACCCAAACTTAAGACTTGTAACCTTGGTTACTTGTGACCTTGGTTAAAGGTCATGACACACCCTGATCATAGCAACCTATCTAACATTACAGTAACCAGTCAAACAATCTTACCTGATGGTCTCCTGTCAAACAATCAATCTCGACCTCTGAGCAGGCCACTCCGTATGAGAAGTAGTTGAAAGGATTCCCAGTGTTTGTCTCAAAGTTATAACCAATGTCAGGTGTTCTGGAATAATAACAACAAGCATTAGATTTCCATTTGTACTGCAAGCCATATAGTCCCCTACCTAAAATTTAGAAATGTTTCATCCCATGGCATTTTAACTTCTCCATAGATTTGTAAGTCATTTAATTTCCATTGTTGTTATTAAGAAACGGCAATTCTGATTGGCCGTGAAATTTTGTTGATACCTGTATCACGCTTAGCAACGTCATAAGCAACGTCGTTAGCAACACGATTTCAAAGCTGCAAATAAACGTTAAAAAGCGACGAAATGAAATGATAAGTAATCAATGTAATATTTTTTTGGTTGATCAAGGTATCAATACCAAAAATTGAGGGAAAACTGCATCATGCGCGTAAATCATGAACAAACTACAGTTTGCTCTGATAGTATCCAGTACAAGCTACTGTATAACTCGCATACTTCTTTAAGCTGGATTTATGTTTTAGTGGAGTTGCTATTAAGGCTGAACTAGTTCAAGGACACACTAATCTGCCTCTTATAGATTATAATTGAAAATAAGTCAATTCAAGTGTCCTAATACATGATAATGCTAATACTAGTATGTCAATTTACCTGATTTTGCTGTTTCAGTGAAACTGTGGTTGCGCGAAAATAAGTGCATGTACAGCATGACTATCATATGCGATCTCAATACCTCTATCATGTCAGAAAACTTATATCTAAGAGGCATGATTTTAAACCAAAAACCATCTAATCCTATGCAAGTTATCAAAAGACACCAGTCATTACATGAAGGGGCACATTTTAACAAGTGTACAAGTATTACAGTAATAACCTACTTATAAAATCCTGTCGTTGACAAGCTGATTCTAACAGCATATGCAGCCTTCACCTATTAAAAAGAACATTTATTTTGATTCATTAACGAAATTTGCACGGTAGAATAGGGTTCCCCAAAGAGCCCCACATCTGCCATTGCATTGGTTATGGTAAATGTAGGTAAAAGAAATGCAAGATGTGTTTGTAGAACACCATGCCCACATTAACAGCTAACTTTTTTGAGAATTTTAAGTCAAACTCCAAGAAAACTCAAGGCCACTCACAAATTCAAACCACAGTTAAAAATGTAAGGTCTTGTCAAAAAGAGATATGAAATCTATGTCACTTACTGTTCAAAGTAGTAAACAAGCAAACAATAAGGACAAAACATTATGCCAACTGATCTTTTATGTGGGTACTTCAAAAATAGTGAAGAAAACCTCGTGCCAAATACATGTATGGTAAAATGTGATGCATCACTTTCTTTCAAATGTAGATTAAAAACAATTGTCAAGGTCATTTATTAATCAAAAATTCTGCAAAACAATACAGCTTTGATATTGGGGAACAATTATCTGTGGATATAATACATGTACATGTATATAAATAATTTTATTTTACCCAGTCTTCCCATGATCCTTTTGGGTTTTCCCTTATGATTGGTTCTAATCTTTGTAAGATAGTCTGACAAGCATACTGAAAAGAAAAGTATAATATGTTGTTAAATCCTACATGTTTATTCTACAAAAAGTTTATACTTAAATATTCTTGTGTATTTGATTTTCTCCTTTAACAAGAGAATATTTCTAAATACAGATACATGTACACTAAGGACTGAAATCAGCAATTGCCATGATATGTTGTGGACTTTACCATTCATCCAAGAATCCCAAGGGGACCAAATAGCTCAGCTGATTTGCAAATAAAGGGCTGATAGTGGACACTTAGGTAAAGATCCTTGAGTACTTGCTTCCTGTAAGGTTTCATTAAATTCTGTGCAGCAGTTACAGAGGAGAATTTGAAAATGTGTCAGACAATCAGAGCCTTTGGCAGCCATTTTTGTTTACCAATCAGAGTGAAAAATACAAACTTGGAAGAGGACCTTGAGTATTTCGTTCCTGTAAGGTTTCCTAAAACTCTGAGCAGTGGTTACAGAGGAGTTGTTGAAAATGTGTCAGCTAATCAGAGTCCTTTGTGGCCATATTTGTTGACCGATTGGCTTGAACCATGCAGACTTGATAGATTACCTTTAAAAGTACTTGCTTCCTGTAAGGTTTCATGAAATTCTGTGCAGAAGACAGAGAGCTATGACATTAGCTCACTTGAGTTTCATTTAGGTGAGCTAATCAAGGAGCATTGCTGAATTAACTTTAACTGTGGCTGAGGTGTTAGGTACTGAGTTTATACTATAGACACCACTTACCATAACTGCCATCCCATTAAGATCAGAGCTACAGCTAGCAGCTGTGGCTGATGTATTTGGTACTGTGTTTGTACTTGTTTCACTTATGTGGATCTTTGAGGCAGGAACCTTTAAAGTCCTGCTAGCAACCTATAAAATTAATGTCAAAGTATACATAAAATTCTGAGAATTAATTCATTAAAGTTATCTTTATGAATTGAACTTGATAGATCGAAGACAACAGACAATGGTCTTTAAAATTTTCCATCAAGCAGATTCAAGGTGGAATTGATAGGGGATCAGTTGCATTTTCATAAAATGATCATCGAATATGATCTGATTCAGTGAATTTTCTTATAATAAGAACGAATCATGTTTTCAGGAATGATACCATGGTAATAGACCATAATGTCATCATACCATACATTACCTTATAGATAAGATATAAATTTGGGGATAACATGTTTGTATTTGAATGAATTGCAGGCATACATGTACATTGTATTCTTATAGTCACAAATTTAGTTTCACAGTGACATGTCAGAGGAACCCTTAAACAAATATTTGTAAATACAAATACAAATTTAAAAGTTAATCCCTTTCTAATTCACTGTTTTACAATGCATTCACATGACATCACTTTGCTCTGACATCATCTTTGTTTTCAGTGTAAGATTTTAAAGCTGCAAATTGAACATCAGCCAATGAAATTGCCTATTTCATTAAGACATTAAAATTAATGTATGTTTGTACCTGAATCATTTTAGTGTGGAGACCCTGTCCCATCTCTGTACCCCCATGTGTCAGTAGAACTGATCCATCTCTGTACACCATTATCAATGCTCCAGCCTGAACAAAGTACATAAATATTACATTAAGTCACAATAAACAAAGTATTACAACAGCTTTAAGCCAGCCAAAAGAAAGTGTTGCTACAAATTTAAGCCAACCAAAAGAAAGTGTTGCTATAGCCTTCAGCTGACTCAAACAAAGTAGTACCACAGCTTTAAGCCAGAATAAACAAATAATCAGTACAGCAGACCTTGTCAGCCATATTTGTTGACAGATCAGCTTAAAAAAACAAAACAAGTAGGTCGAATTCCTAGATCCACATCAAGCAATTGTTATTGTTGAAAAGATCTTGTAAGTCACAAATGGTAACCCTGTCACTTGCATGTACCTCTCAGATATTACAGCAAACTTTCAGATTGAATCAAATTAAAGGTCACGAGGTCAAAAACAAGGTTTGTAATTAGGTTTCTTATCAAAAGTTATGGCCATTTTAATATGTTGTTGAGCTGTCCATATTAACTACATGTACATGTACATATTAACTATATGTAAATTATTATATGTTATTAGAGAGAGGGCATGTCCTCCATGTTAACCAACATGCATCCTATGAATCTATGTGTTGAAAACTTTCTCTTCAATGCACTTGTTGTGTTTATGAGAATAAAGCATTTTGTTGTTGTTGTTGTTGTTGTTACTACAGTACTGAATCTTATATCATAAGGGCTTGAAAATAACTTTTGATGTGTGTGAAAATACATTACTTGGAAAGTGGAAATTTTTCCCAAAATGACCATTGCAAAAATATGCGTCGGGGTAATTTTGGCTAAATCAGGAATATTTCCTTAATTCTTACATATCAGTTTTATATTTCATGCAGGACACTTTTTTGTTTTAAATTATTTCATCATACAATCGCAAAAAACGCAAAAATTACACCCATGTGAAAAATTTCGACATTTACAGTATATAATGCATACATTAAAAAGAAGATTTAGTGTTGCTGTACCTGGTTTAACAGCTTCAGAGTGTAGGAAATCCCAAACTTTGTTGGTACGATAGATATTCCCCTTTTCTTCCATCTGTTTTCACTGTAAGAAATTATATAAAGTTGTTGTTGAAGTGTATCTTTTTTTTTTTTAATACAGCACATCTGTAATATCAATTAAGGTCATGAGCCTTTTTAGAAATCATACCTCTCAGTATTAAGTGTTTTTGGGAACCAGAGTTACTTCCCATTTGGTACAGTATCTGACGTAGACTAATTGTGACGTCATCAAATTCTATGGAAACAGTCCCTAAGCTCTGGGAAATGACGGTGTAAAATTGACGTTACCATACCATTTTCATAAATGATTTCACGTCAGATACCGTCTCAAATAGGAAATAACTCTGTATTCCACAATTTTTCTAGATTCTTTATCACCATCGACTAAAATGGTAATTGTATCTACTTTTAAATCACTTAGAGGTTCCTCTGTCCAAAGAACATATCACACATGAAAGATCGGATTTAGACCAAAATAGGCCCTACGCTTGTAATACACAGCTCTTTACATAATTATATAAACAATTTGTCGAAGAAGAGACTATACTGTAGACCCTCTGACAATAATTACCTGTTGAAAATATCGAAATCTTTTCTTCTAGCACTGTAGTTACTCTTCTCCATACATTCTTGCCAGCAACGTCTCAGGTTACAGTCAGTAAGGCACTGGTTATAATGTGTCAAGTCATTCTCCTTGTACAAGTTCATCTCACGTACCTGTGATAAATAATCAGTACAATGATAAATAATGAGTACATCACATCAATGAGTACAAACTTGTTCCTATGATAAATAATCAGTATAAGATTGTATCAATGATACAATCATGTAAATAGTGAGTACAAACTTGTATTGAGGATAAATAAAGCTTACAAATTTGTAACCATGAGTAATGATGAGTACAAACTTGTACCATGGTGTTTGTTTTGAGCATGGCATAAAGACTATAAAGGCTATAAAGACCCTTCCATATGCAGAAGCAATGAGATCTTTGACAACACAATGCCTTGGTTATACATGTAACAACACCTCGGACGAACAAGTCTTTTTGAAATAAAAAGTATTTTGATATCATTTAAGATATTTTTTCACATCATGAAGGGTCTATTCTAATGCACTCAATTTGCAAAATGCATTCTGACTGGTTGAGTGTTGGAAAATCTGCCATTTCTGCTATTACGTCATGCATTCATATGGAAATGTCGTAAAAAGGAGAGATTCTCTAGCTTATTACTAATTTTAAAAAGCATAAGAAAAGGGCTACCATAGTGATGTTCTACAAAAACTGTCAGGTTATCAGTATACATGTATATGCCCTAGTGTCAGAAATATCTGTTTTGTGGTTTGGTATAAAACTCAATTTCTGACAGCAGATTCGTCTGTGTAAAACTCAATTTCTGACAGTGGATTCGTCTGTGTAAAACTCAATATTTCTGACAGTGGATTCGTCTGTGTAAAACTCAATATTTCTGACAGTGTATTCGTCTGTGTAAAACTCAATATTTCTGACAGTGGATTCGTCTGTGTAAAACTCAATATTTCTGACAGTGGATTCGTCTGTGTAAAACTCAATATTTCTGACAGTGGATTCGTCTGTGTAAAACTCAATATTTCTGACAGTGGATTCATCTGTGTAAAACTTAATTTCTGACAGCGGATTTGTCGATACTCTGTCAGTTTTTATAAAACACACACATAGTAAGCCATAATTACCTGATGAGGTGGAATGTTAATCATTGTGGCTACTTGCTCCATCATCGTCTCTGCCACCATCATCCCCTGTGGTCCACCAAACCCTCGGAATGCTGTGTTGGATGGAATGTTGGTTTTACATAGAAATCCCGTCACTCTCAGATTGGGGATCAAGTAGGCATTCTCACAGTGGAAAAGTGCTCTCTCCATTACCTTAAATTGAGATGAATAATTAATAATAAATGGCAAACCGAATTAGAGTAATGTGATACGTGTACAATGTATAAAGGACTATTGCACAACATTTAAAAGCCATTCTCTGTAAGCACCAAAGTATTTGTATAGGGGGCCAGAAACGCATGGCCTCAGATTTTGGTCAAACAATGTCAAAATAGTTGTTACATGATACAAACATGATTTTGATAAAAAATAATAAAATATTATCGGCGGTTGCCATGGTAACGGCAGTAGCTCTGTATGTCCCCTTTAGAACTAAAATATTATGGAATTTGACATTTTTTGAGAGTGTATTTCTCTGAACTGGTATATTTTTTCATATTTTTCTTCCGTGCATGACAAGCGTCATGATTCAATGAGTTTGTTCAGCATGAAAAATAATTTTCCTCAATTTCGGTTTTTTGGGGAAATTTGATCAAAATACGCGTAAAAACACATTTTTTGCTATACATGAAAAACCATGATTTCAGCTTGTTTATGACTATATTTGCACAATGTTGCCACTTGAATTATAGAAAAATTGATATTGGCACTTATAGTTTATACCTAGATAAGGAAATAGAAAAAATAAAAAAGGTGGGTATTTCATAATTTCATACAAAAAATTAAAGCTAAAAATAGATAATTTTTGCATATTTAGCAAATAAATTCCTTCTAACTTTATTGGAATATGAGATAAAATGACTGCAAAATAATGTTTATAGTTATTTTTCTTTAAAACATATTGAGTATTTTCACCAAGCGCCAAGATATGTAGATATCTAAAGTTGTATCATGCAAAAGAAAATGCGTTTCCATGGCAACCATACTAAAATATGTAAAACGGAGACTTTAAAAGTAAAATTAACATTTTATTTATTGATATCGGCATTTTATCCATTCCCTTCTTTTTTTAATATTTCATGATAAGTAATTCATTAATTCAGATCTACGAAATCAAATATGTTACCATAGCAACAGTCTTACATCATAGCAACACCATAGCAACCACGTCTATTTTATCCGAATTTTATATGAATCAAGTCAAATATCCTTCATTACATCTTCTACAGTTTTTATACACATGAATTTTAAATTTATTTCATTTTTAACTAAAAGTTTCTATCAAGACTAACATTTGAAGTATAATTATTCTTTTTAACCTCATCTTTTCACTCCAATGGATCAGGCAGGATACACGCACCTTGAAATCTTTTGATGGCACTTGCATGGTAATACATGTATCTGAAAAGTGCTCATGTATCTAAAGCTTATCAAACAAATAGATATTAGTTTAATGCTAGTCCTCTCTGGCCGCCTTCTCATATTTTGGCAGCACCCTTTCTCCATAGGCAATATCAAAATCTACAATTCTAAATCAAAAAGATACGCAGAATTATTTATTTTAAAGTTCCGTTTCATAGACATGGGCGATTCCAGGATTTTTTTTTTCAGGATGGTCCTAAAGTCTGTTTTTTTTTTTTTTGAAGAGCAACACACACACACACACCAGAAAAAAAGGCCATGAATACTGATGGTCAGTTCTGTTTCTAATCATAAATAAAACAGATGACTGGCGAGCAAAAAAATAAAAACATTGAATTTTCACATCTTAGTACTTGGTTAATGATTATCAGGTCTAATATGTAACACAACAAATGCCTATTGATAGCGATTGCCAAACTAGTAAAAAAAAAATCAGAATTGGACCCCCCCCCCCCCCTCCTCTGGATCCACGTGCATAGATACGTTAGTTCATCTTTGTCTCAACATGATAAATGTACATCTCTATTTTAAATATCATTTCGATCCATCTGCATTGAGAAAATGCTTGGAACTAAATGTCGGACATAAGGACACAATGACGACGGAATTCAACACTATGATAGGGCATGTAAACAAAAATGCATTCTGTTACAAATACATGGGAATCTCTTGATTCGAAGATAAAATGTTTGTCTAAATTTTGTAACCAAGAGGAACCACTAGCTGCAATATTATTTCGATAAAACAATCAGGTGGAGAGAAAAAAAAAATGAAAACTGCCCTAACGGGACGAACCCCCCCCCCCCCCAAACACACAGCAATATTCTTTGAAAAATTATATTAGATGAAGGTCAAGCGTCTTTTGTGACATTGGCCTTTGAGTATACCTTTGTTCAAGGTCATGACATACCCTTAGAAGTTAGATATGTTGGGCTCGAGCTTTTATGTGAAGACTAAATTTCTGGTAATTTGAAGTCGAATTTCAGGAAATATTTGCTGATTCCCTACCTACGGTACATATACTTATATTACTAAATTTGTACTTCATCTTTATGTCCCCGTAATTGAAGATTCGGAGGCATATAATTTTTGTCTTGTCCGTTTGTCTGTCTGCTTGTCCGCAAAAACTTGGCCATAACTTTTGAATGGTAAGGGATCGGGCTTTGATATTTCACGTGTATTCATCGTGACAAGACCTTTCCATGGATACCAAAATTTTTTACCTTGTAACCTTGACCTTGGAGTTTGACCTACTTTTGAAAAACTTTAACATTGACCATAACTTGTGAATAGTAAGGAATAGGGCTCTGATATTTCAAATGTGTATTCCTTGTGACAAGACCTTTCCATGGATAACAAAATGTTTGACCTTGTGACCTTGATCTTGGAGTTTGACCATTTTACAACTTTTTACTGACAAACATGCCGACAGGGGCATTCGTGTTTCACAAACACATGTTTTTTTTAATCAAAACCTTATCATATTACCCGTTTCATGCACAAGAAAATAAAGCATTCCTTTCCACACTTCAGCTTAATATTTCCGATATACCAAGAAAGTGTTGATATTTTACAGAAAAGAAGATTGGATTCGTGGTATGTGTACCCCAAACCCTCCACGTACACTTAATGATTCCTTTCCAATCAAGAATTTAAATTACTTTCAGTAATTTCTTTGTCATACAAAACGGTCATTCAGTATATGATATTCCATCGAGCAGGGTTTCTCCCTCGGAGTCATCCCCCGCCCGCCTCAACAGCATTTTCCCCTGGTCCCCACTGGCCCTTAGACCCCCAGCCTTTTTATATCCACCACACCCAACCCTTTAAACTCAAATCATGCATACGTCCCTGAATGCTTTCAGTTTGTCTAGTCAGGTTTCGGTTCTGAAAGTTGTCAAAACAGGGTGCTCCAAAATGACCTAATTTTGCCCGTTGACGGATTTACAACAACACAATGGTACACTTCATACCTACCAAGTTTTACCAAAAGTCAAAATTCGGACAGACTGACAGATGGACACCTTTGTGTCTCAGATGAGCTAAAAATGAAAATACTGCATTATGGAACGCAGACTTGTTATTCAAGTCTCCTATCAAAATATATGCTAGAGGAATGAGTGCTAATTTATGTGTATTTGTCTAAGAAAGCGACATTATCATGAACAGACCCCCCCCCCCCCCAAAAAAATCCAGGGGGAGGGGTCCATCCTTTCAAGAATGGGATCGCGTCTTTTGTGTATAAACAAATTTACTTATAAAACTAAAGGGTGATAAAGGCATTTTTGAAAAATTCCAGTGGGGGGTCCTCTTCTTTTTCTTTCCTTGGGTGCTGTTATTTCACAACTCAACGTAGAAATAATTATTGAAATCTGGAGTCCTGAATGTTTCTAATATCTCAAACTTTATAAAGAATATTTGACCGCGAAAATACTGTACCCTTTTTTGGTCGGATTGCGAAACAAATTATGAAATGGCGATGTCCGTCTGTCTGCATTAACAATTTGACTTAGCTGTTGTGTTTATGTTAGTTATGAAAGAAGTACACGGGATATAATTTTCAAACTTAATACAAAGATTAAGCATTGTGAGAGGATCTGAACACAGGTATTGTTTTTTACCTTGACCTAGAAAAATGTAATTTTGTGTTAAAGTTACTTGTGAAAGAACTATAATGGGAACAATACAAGAAGTTGGTATTGATGTAAAGCAGAGTGAAAGGATCTGAACACAGGTGTTGTTTTTGACCTTAAGGTTTGACCCTGACCTTGAAAAACGTAATTTTGTGTTTAGTTAGTTGTGAAGGAAGCATAGTGAGGGAATCTGAATGCAGGCACTGTCTTTGACATTGACCTTGAGATTTAACCTTGACCTTGAAAATGTAATTTAGAGTAAATATCTATTGTACAAATACTATATTGAATTTAACATTCAAACTTTTCATAGAGATGGGAATAATAAGTTGAGTTTATTTCAGGTACATGTAATGATGTATTGACCTTGACATGGCCATTTGATGATACAATTTTGAATGTGACTTTACCATATAGTAAGGTACCATATAATATAGATCTAAGCAAGTAGACCTGATTTCATGTATTGACCTAGACCTTAAAAATGATATTTTGAATTAGACTATGCTGTACTTACATTACATGTATATGAAACCATGAGCAAGACTTTACTTTTCTACATTTAAGAGTACATTAAAATTTTACATGGAGGTAGAGCATGATGACTGGACTTGATTTCAGGAAGTGTCCCTGCCCTTGACAGTTACTCTATGAGGTATCAATTTAAAACTTGTAATATGGTTACGCAGGTATGTTAAGGCGTCCCATGGAATATTACGTTAAAAATTTGCCGCGAAATAACGTAACGTCATTTGACGTCATAGACTCCGTGTCGTCAAGTACGGTAGCAACACAGAATTTCAATTAATTTTTATGATATTTTGTAAATTCAAAGGATGAAAGTTATCAGTTATAAAAAGTCATGTACTTACTCAATCGCTGACACTCCGTCTATTCAATATACCTTTGAGAAGACCCCCAATCTATTGAGTGCACTTTGTGACCCCCTTGCGTTGTTAAGGACCTCTGCGTTACTGAGAAGCTTGAGAAGCGATGGAAGGTGCGAACCGACAGTTTACAAGGCGGGTGATTGAAAAATTGAGAAAACGGTATGTATTTGTTAAAATTACATGAAAACAGAGATGCTGCACAAGGAAAATATCCTAATATACTCAATCATATATGTAATCAAAGACAAAACTATTTAAAAAGGTACGAAATCATTCTTTTTATGTACCTTGTTTACAGTACTGGCGGAGTACACGTGTGTCATATGATGCATGTGTCGTGTACGAATTATTGCAGCAATGCTGTGAAAAAAGTATGGTTGTAGCGCTATTGTTATTACTTTATTTTCCATATCATCAGTGTCTGCTACGATATATTATATAATTTAGATACAAGCATATTCATGACAAAGGTAAACTTACGAGTAGAAAAAATATGGGGAAGGGGTGGGGTGGGGTGGATGTGGGACATGCATGTTTACTGTTTTAGTATGTAACAATGAAACTACTTTGTATTATACAATTCATAACACTTATTTTTTATTCATTTGTATTTCAGACTGATGAAAATTACATATTTAATCATCTCATAAAAAAAAAAACAGAAATGTTTTGGCACTGGATCAGTGTTGAATGCTGCATTAGCCCAGAATCATAATTGAAAGAACTTTTCAATGACCAGGTATATATATGATTTATAATTTTCTTAGAGACTTGAGTGTAAAAATATCTTCCCATATATATATATATATATGCATAGTTGAAATTTGATATAAATCTAGATCTATCTATGAATATTGTCAGAACAAATCTATAACTGTTTACATTATTTGTGCCATTTTCTTTTCTTTAAAGTTCTAATAATTGACTTGAGAAGAAGTTAAATTAACAGTACAATAACAAATGACAAACCCTAAAAGGTTCTGTAAGAAATTACATTTTAATACAAAAAAACACTTGTTTATTTACCTAAATTTGAATTTTCTTCTATTTTCAGAAATTTGCCTTTGGAAGAAAATATAACTTTACCCGAATGCCAGCAAGAAGATGTCACGTCAAGTGTCTGTCAAATGTTAAAAAATGTGTCAATAAAGATCTTTTATTGTAAAGAAGTATATATGTATTTGTGATATATTTAATCCTAAACTATAAAAGCCTACATTTTGAGTCTTTCTGATGTCTATAGACATATGGATGTCATGGTGTTTTATTTTAAACATGTGCTCTAGCCGCTCTATCAGTGGCGTAGCTTGGGCAAATCTAAGTGAATCCTTTCATGATACAAGGAAAATGAGTTCAGAAGCTGAGGACATTCGAATGGCAATGAAGGAGGTCGAATGCAAATAAAGATTTACCTCCAGCAGCTCACAAAAAAAGCCTCTAGAGGGAGGAATATTTTTACTGAATTGAGGAATTTTCGAGGAAAAGTGGATGCTTTAGCATACATTGTAGCTACGCCACTGTCTACTCAAAGATACTTTGTTATACAAGACTGACATGTTACTCTCACAAAGTTACAGTTCTAACACAGATCTAAATTTAAATAATAAGGAGTTATGAAAGGGGGGGGGGGGGTTCAAGCCTGCACATGCAGGGTAATATAGCCTATAATACATGTATATAATACTGGGTTGTTGGTCTAAATATGACCATGGATTTCATCTTAAAATGAGGAAAAACAATGAACGAATGATTTTATACAAAGCTGAAAGATGGACCCCCCCCCCCCTTCCTCTCACGAATTCGAAAAACATGGTGAGAAAATAAAGAATATTATAGGCAGACAAAGTTAAAATTTTGTCGATGATGGCGAGATACAGGATTCAATTAAGTATACATGTAAATATAGATTTATCTCGACAGAGTGGAGGTTTCTCCTTTCGGTGCCCCTGACGTTGAACATAATATTGCACATTTGCATAAAATTGTATTTTCCGGCTTTTTCCTGAGAGGAGAGGTAATCGCAGTTTCGCGTCACTAACATCCATTGTCAAGGGCATGGCCGGTCATGATTATGCGAGATTGGTACATAAGTACTGATCATATCTTTTTTCCTCGAATCTGTTTTTTTGTGTGTGTGAGGGTGTGTGTGTGAGTGTGTGTGTTAATCTTCCCGATAAGCAGTAGATTGAAATATTTCTTCCGGAGGGAAAATTAGATAAGATTGAACTTGTACGCTTGAACTTAAACATACATGTATAAACAGGCTTTATCACCCTGCATGGGCAGGCTTGAGGCCCCCCCCCCCCCCCCCCCTCTTCCCGATAAGAATCCTTCCAACCCTTGTTGTATTTCTATCGTATGTAACATGTAATTAAATGAAGGAATTACGAAATGAATATGCTCCTCTTAAAGCTTGTTAAAAAACGTATATTTGCTATCAGCACCGCCCCCGCCACCTACAAATATGTAAGCTGGTAATACCCCCCCCCCCCTCCCCCTTCCTCTCTCACGTGAACAATTACGGACCTTTATTATCAACAGCATAATTTAAAAGTGGAAATAAAAAACAAATGAAATAAAAAGGTTTCCTGGGTGACGAAAAATAATTTCAGAAGACTCGACGCTGCATCTGACCCCTCCAAGCATTCTGACTAGCAGAAAGAAAAAAATTGAAATCAATGGAATGTATCAGAAAGACATGGCTATATAATGATAAAAGCTATAAAGAAAGTGATAAAATAATAGAACCGTTAAAGATACAGTGTCCCTGAATTGTTTTTTTTTTTTTTTTTTTTCATTGAAAACGTAAAATTTATTTCGAAGGGTCTAGATTGAGGAAAAAGAAGCCATAAAAAGTTTCATTAAAAAAAAATATGCAGTAACGACCATAATATTGTCGATTTTGTAAAATTAAATCTCCATATACCTTTGTTGTAAAAGCAATATATTGTAGGTGGCGCTAGTGAAAAGAATTAGAGTTGCGCACCCAAAATTAAGAATGACGTTTTCAAACGGTTATAACTGCGAATGTATGCGTAAGAATCGCATGAAAATTTGAATTTATGTATACAAATGAGAATGTTACAAATTTTTTTTTTATTTGAAAAGAAAGATTTTGCATAATAAAATTTTGTAAAATTAATTAATTTTCAGGGACACTATACCTTTAATTATAATGATGCTTAATCAAATTATGAATTTGTTTTGTATACAAATGAGAATGTTACAAACTTTGATTTGAAAAGAAAGATTTTGCATAATAAAATTTTGTAAAATTAATTAATTTTCAGGGACACCGCATCTTTAATTATGAATTTGTATGAAAATCAATAGAAACTTGAAAACATTGTCACAGATAAATGTTGCAATATAGAAAAGCAGAGGGGCGCACAAAGGGTTCTTTAATGAAGAGTAGAATCTACTGCATTGGATCATGACTTCCATTGGATTTGCACATTCCTTTAGTCTTCACCAACATATTATAATAAATCTTGACACTCTACACTTCAAATTCTTCAAGAAAAATTAAAGTCTTGCCGATTTTGAGACAGAAGAATATGAATTTTCGTTGAAATGTACCTGTACTGAAACGTAATTGAGAAATTATCTCCCCCTGTCAATCGCGCATCACTTGAACGTTTGAAATGGTTCTCGGGAGGAGAACTTTTAGGGGTACTCATAGAAAATAGATTAGCGCAAGTTGTTCCTCAAAATAAATTGAAAGAAGTTTGGTGTAAATCGAAACTTCCATGATTTATCTATATAGTTCTTGCTACGACAACTTGATTTTTTTCATATTAAACCTATACAGGGACGTAGTCATTGAAGGTGTAACGCAAAAACCAGGGTGCGCCGTAGAATTCCTTAATTTAATCCATAAATATATGGAATTCACGACTTGTCGTAGCAAGATATATGAAATTTGAACATTTCTCTACACATCATAAACCATCAGCTCACTGAGAAATTAGTGGAACAACTTGCGCTCGATGCTTCTTTTTCGTACTATGTACATGTGCTATAAATAGCGATCACGTGACTTTCATCACACCTGCAGAACTCGCCAATGACCCTTGACTTTCCTTCTGTAAAGTACATAATCATACTTTTGATTAAAGTATATTTTATTGAGGGAAAGAGGTGTCCATTACAAAGGTGCGATAGAGGTGATGGTATTTCCATGGGACGCCTTAACATACCCGCGTAGTGGAAATGACTTATGGTACTGAAGTGAACCTTGATGATATGATTTTGAATTAGACTGAATTGTGTCAAAACAACATAGAATCTCACATTTAAACTTTGAATGGAGATTTTAGATTCCACTGTGTTCCCTTAAATGGACATTGTGTTTCAAAAAACAATCTGCTGCCAGCAATCCGCCCATTAATACCGTCTTTCTTTGTGTCTTGTTTCACTATAGCTTTGACCTTGTACACATATATCTGACCTTGGCTGAGGTCATGAAACACCTTTTGATGCTGGATAACAATTCAAGGTCACTCCATACTTTAGTAATGAAATTGATGATGCTAATCATATCCAAACTATATCTCTTGAACCATGCATCAGATCACTTTCATTATCTTGTTGCTTAGGACCTAAAGATTTCACATAACTTTCATTTGACCCAAGGAAAGGTCACTCTGTACTTTAGTAATGAAATTGTGTATTCTAATCATATTCATACTGTTCATGTTGTAGTATATTGTTGCTCATTATCCAAAGGTTTCAAATAACCATAACCCAAGGTCATGTGATCAAGGTCAACTGAATGCTTTTTATAATGGAATTGTCTATTAAAATCATGTCTGGTCCATTTCTCTTAAAATACTATTATGTACATTTGTACACATGTACCCAATCACTTTCATACTTCAGTATGTTGTTGCTCAAGACTGAATCAAAGGTTTCACATCACCTTGACCCAAGGTCATGCGACCAAAATCAAAATTACACAGATGTTGATATCAATTATTTAAACAATTTCTTTTACTTAAAACATATGTACATAGAATATTTTGATGTATTAAAAAAATCCAATAAATATTATAATTTCAATCCCTTTAGATCTTAAGTCAGCGAATTAAGTAAAGTTCATTCAGAGGATAGAAAATTAAGGTACAGACAACATATTATGTCTTTTTGTCTTATTGTAGATTTGACATTGGTTCATTGTCATGACACAAACTTTGATCCTATTGAATATGACTCTAGCCCATGATGGGATTGGAGTTAAAGGCTAGGTATGATTTAAGCAGAATTGGATAGAGTCAAAGACATACATGTACTGGACATACAGATAATTCATATATACACTTCTTAACTTTGTTTGCAGGAGTTTAGCAATATGCTACCTCCCCCCCCCCCCCCTTAAACCTCCATTCTTAAAATGGGTCATAAAAAATTTCTTAATTGATCCTTGATAAAATCATACAAGAGTTATATTAGAGAACAATATTTTTAATAAATGAATATTGGTAAAATTCCATCAATCTTTAACAAATCCCATGTGAAAATTGATACTGATAATTAAATCATGCATGATTTGTCTTGTAAACATTCTTACTGACTTAACTATTCAGTCATTCTACATGATTGTATACATGAACACATTTATTGCACACTCTTTCAATTTTTGTTCCTATGGATTAACACATGAAGAAAGATCTGCAGTGTTATTGTACAAATAAACAGTCTTCTGGCTTCCCTCTTCATGTTCTTGCTGTACATTCAATATGTTAACCTGTCCCATTAAATATCTGCTGTAAGTGTAAGGTACATTCTACAGATGACCCTGCAAAATAAATTTGTGTTCAAAATTTAGTAAATCAGACATGACTGTTTTGTGCATACAATTCAAGTAGTATAATTGATTCACTTCAAACCCAGGATTAGTAATCCTGCAGTAAAGACAGTAAAACACATTAACAACTCAGTTAAATACTGTATCCATGCTGAGACTTGGCACACCCAGTTCTGACAAACTTGTTAAAAAGAAGTTGTTTGAAATGTTGTAAAACATTAAATGCAAGTGTAAGTCCATGAAAATTTCTATACTTACATCCAATAATACACATCCTACATCCATAGAAAAGGAAAAGCAGGGACAACAGACACCTAGCTCTGCGCTGCTGCTCTGCATTGTTCACCACTTTTCATGATTTCTGTTGTTTGGACAAACACCTGGCTGTATCATCTCTGTTTCAGAATTTATTTTTGAATATTGTCTTTTTAAATTTCCATTGCTTTTTCGTAAATTTGCAACCCGAATGGTACACACAAACAAAAATTTCTGGGTATCCCTCGGCCCTCACAACTCATGCTCATTACGCTGGAAAACGACTTGTGGCTGTGCGAGATGACATTAATTGTCACATTATTATCCTTCCTTTCAACATCAAGCTTTATAAATTCGTTTCTTTGTCAAAATCACTCGTATTCATCTATAATCGTCTATTCTAAATATCGTAGCGACTGATAGCGAGTAAATTCGAGCTAAAAATACGCTTTTCCTACTTTCCACACGGAAGAGCGCTTACAAGGGAGGTTATAAAATCCGCTATTTTGTCGTTTTTTTCTTTCCGTATTTCCTTTCTTAGAGTTGAATACCCACCTTTTTTATTTTTTGTATATTTGTAGCACTATCAGAGCTTCTTGAAATACTGTCTTTCATTGTTTGTACTATATGGCAAGTTTGTGATTTTTGTTACCAAAAAATACGGCTTTTTGGGGAAAATCCCCTTCAAATTACAGGTTTATACACCCATATATGACATATGACCAATGTGATTCTTCTATTATGCATTGGTATATATTTCATAGGCAAAACCTGAAGCAATCATTATGAAAATAAGTATATCCTACACGAGAAACGATAGGAAATAATGTTCAAAAGCAATCTGCTGACTTTTTTCATAAATTGAAAATACAGATGCCGTTTCCATGGATACATGAGAAATATTTGAATTATCCTTTATGTTTTTAATATTGTTTTATCATTTTGATTTATGTTATTTTTGTTTTTCTCTAATTTGAAAACATGCGTTTCCAGCAAATTTTGGTCCTTACAGAGAATGGCTTTTAAAATTATGTAAAATACATGTAATGAAGATTTCAGTTTAAACATGTTTTATTTCTTAAATCTACATATTATTATTATTAATGAAGATTTTGCTACAGTTGAACAATAAATGAATTGATAGACGAGCAGATTGACAGACTAAATGCCCTCAATATTTGTTTCCAAGTCCTGAAAATAAATACAATTTTCTATATATTCTGAAAATTCTATACTATCTTTTCATTGGGAATACAAAAGTCAGAATAATGTAATTTAATGTCTTTAAAATTCTTACCGCAGCTGAAAGATCTAAAGTATTTCCACAATTACTGTAGAGATCACAGTCCATGGCTAAAATCTTTCCTTCTTTTGTGAATCCAACCTGTAATGTAGAGTATAATCAAATATATTTTTACAAGCAGACAGATGGACATCTGGCAGGGCGATTCCTATATAGCCCCCAAAACTTCGTTTGTAGGGGGTATTATAAACTTTGTTTGCGGGAGGTATAATTAAGACACTTATTCTCTAACACAAAACCGAAAAGATGAGACTGAAAATATCTGCAATTCTAATGATTTCTTGGTATCATTTATAGTTTAGAGTAAGGATGTTCAGTCTTACATAAGACGTTGTTTTTTCAACATATACATGATTATCATACCTTATATTTAGCAAAGAATGGATGTCTGGTCCCCGAGATCACCATATCTTCATCTCTGTCCAGCATACAGCGTACAGGAACCTTATGTCTGTCAAATAACATACATGTATACAGTGTCTAAGTTGGTGAGTATCAACAAGATTTGTTCGTATAACTCTGATTAATGCCTCTTGTATGACTAGAACTGCCCTAAAGGGACAAAGTATGTCGACCCCTGCAGCATAATTTTTTTCTGAACAGATCCATTTGTGACATACATTGTACATGTACATTGTACATTCATTTTTTCACATTGAATTGTCTCATAAAAGATCAATATACCCCTAGGTCAAGGTCAATATATCAAATACTTTGTTATTATTTCAGATTTGTATTCTATATAACCAGAATTTCTTCACGTTTTTGGACAGTACCTGATGTATGTATACTAATTGAGACATCAAATTCCATGGAATCCTTGCTTAAACTCAAGGATATGACCATGTAAAATTAACCTTACCATACTAATTACTTGTGTAAGACGTCATAATGGTATTATATCAAATACCATCTTAAAATAACTCCATATTCTGACAAGACTTGAAACTTACTTGTTTGCGGCTACGGCCACAGGTACACTAATAACGACAGATCTTGTCTCTTTACCACCAAATCCACCACCTATAAATATTGTAAATATGCTGTCATCAAAATCATACAAACATAGTACTATAGTTATACATGTAAACTATATACATGTATGTATCTTTCCTTTTAATTATTGAGGATGTTTTAGCGGACTTATTCAATATGGAGGCACTTTAAGATTTCTTATTAAGACAAAAACAAAACATACATACCCATTCTCTTTACACGACAGACGATCTTATTACAATCAACACCTAACGCCTCCGCTACCACCATCTGAAATTAAACCATGTACATGTACAATCCACAGGCAGCATCAAAGGAATATTTGCTTCACACACCCATCAGTAATAGATGTACATACTTAATCATGGAAAGAAAGTATGGAGGGCGACCAAATAAACTGTGAATTCTGAGTATCCAAAAACCTGTAAGGACACAACTACCTAACGATACATACATGTACATACACCTTTGAATGTGTCAGGATATAGAACAACAAGACTAATTCTTCCAAACAATTTCCTTTTTTCATATTAAAAGTTCTGGAGAAGCTGAAAATGTGAAAAGTTTAAGACATACGTACAAAGGACGGCATATTTTGATAACCACTCACTCTGAGCTTGATCTTAACTCAGGTAAGCTTTAAACATACCTGTGTTTCAGTTGGATTCTGAGTGGATGCAAAAAGTTCCATTTCTCCGTCTTCATTCTTTGGCAGAGCTATAGTAGCGTGAGTTTCCAGGTAGAAGTGTTCCTGACCTCCCATTGACATCTCACCTTCAATCACATGATCTGCCTTGCTAAATACTGCGGCTGGATCACCTTTCTTTATGGTCTTGGAGATTGAATAGAAAGAATTCTTTGCAATGGCATCCTGAAATCAGACAGATTTTTTTTATAATAATGAATCATTAGAAATGTACTATAATATCTAATCTAAACTAGAAAGTATGTCTATCATATAAATTGTACACTATGCACCTGGTCTCTCAACCCACATGGGGTCTGCCTCGGTTCCACCGACTGAATGCACGTTTTGACATGATTTTGAGTTTTTTTCCCTATAATGCATTTTATACACACGACAGACTGGTATACAAAATGTAGTAATGGTTATGATTCCTTACCCATGTATGATATGTACATGTAAGTATACCTCCATCATTTTTTCTATCTACATGACTGGTATGTATGAATTATTACTTAAACTGAATGGGAAATATCTTCTTGGTATTTTTTGTAAGTTTATCTATTCATACTAGTAGAAGATCTGTCTATTAGTGTGATCACTGATATTGTACATGTAATGCAACCTGAGTGTCAGGAAAGGCTTGTTGCGTCATGTACACTAGAGCAGGCTTTCTACTCTACCTTGATGAAAAAGTAGGAAAAAAGTAGGAGTAGTCAATGAAAAAAAAGTAGGCAAAAAATAGGAAAAAGTAGGAATTAATAGGGGAAAAGTAGGAAATTTTCCATCACTTTTAGCGATAATTTTCAGTAAGAATGACACACAAACCACAGTAAGCAATGATTGTAGACTGGTAATGTTCATTTTTGAGAAAACCAGAGAGAAATAAGGACAGATTTATTTTTCATGTAAAATATACAGAATGGGCGAGCGAAGCGAGCCCGAAAATTTTTTTAAATTTTGAATCGGATGTCGATGACAAGTGAAGCAAGTAAATTTTTACTTTTGAGATGAAAAAGTAGGAATAGTAGGAGGTTTTGAAGAAAAAGTAGGAAAAAATAGGATCTAAATAAAAAAGTAGGAAAAGTAGGAAAAAGTAGGAAATAGTAGGAACAGTAGAAAGCCTGCTAGAGGGTACAGCTTGGATATTTTGTAGATATTAGTAATTGATTTTCCTCTGTTCATGTAACAAATATCCAATACTGTAAACGTGGAAATTTTCGCGTGGGGGTAATTTTCACGTTTTTCGCAAATCGATAGACATCGCGAAAAATCCCCCACGCGAAAATATCCCCGCTGCATTCTTACAATGAGAAAGACATTTTTATCGCAAATATTTCCCCAAGCGTAACGTCTTGATGTTATAATCGTGAAATTTTCCCCCAGCGAAAATAAGCACGTTTACAGTATCACACGTCTTTTCCATTTCTGTCATGTTTACATATAGACTGAAGTGTCATATTAGTTTCTACTACAACATCATAGTTGCCATTTACACATGTGGCCATGTACAAAACAGGTTTATCACTTGGAAATTTTAAATGAAGTTTACCCTGTGAATAATTTCCCTGAGTATGACTGTAAATTTACCTGGATGGTAATGATTTAGTCCAGTGGTCCATACTGTACATTGACACACTTGGCAGCTCTCTGAGCGTGAACCTGGGTGTCAGCTATAACAGTAAACTTACCTTGATGGTAATGATTTGGTCCAGTGGTTCATACTTTACATTGACACACTTGGCAGCTCTCTGAGCGTGAACCTGGGTGTCAGCTATAACAGTAAATTTACCTGGATGGTAATGATTTGGTCCAGTAGTTCATACTTTACATTGACACACTTGGCAGCTCTCTGAGCGTGAACCTGGGTGTCAGCTATAACAGTAAACTTATCTTGATGGTAATGATTTGATCCAGTGGTTCATACTGTACATTGACACACTTGGCCACTCTCTGAGCGTGAACCTGGGTGTCAGCTATAACAGTAAACTTACCTGGATGGTAATGATTTGATCCAGTGGTTCATACTGTACATTGACACACTTGGCCACTCTCTGAGCGTGAACCTGGGTGTCAGCTATAACAGTAAACTTACCTGGATGGTAATGATTTGGTCCAGTGGTTCATACTGTACATTGACACACTTGGCTGCTCTCTGAGCGTGAACCTGGGTGTCAGCTATAACAGTAAACTTACCTGGATGGTAATAATTTGGTCCAGTAGTTCATACTTTACATTGACACACTTGGCAGCTCTCTGAGCGTGAACCTGGGTGTCAGCTATAACAGTAAACTTACCTGGATGGTAATGATTTGGTCCAGTGGTTCATACTTTACATTGACACACTTGGCTGCTCTCTGGGCATGAACCTGAGTGTCAGCTATTACAGCTCCTATAACCTGACCCTGACATGTCACCTGTAAAAGTATACGACAAAGTTATACTAAAGGAATTACATGAACATAATGAACTTAACCTTTACAACAAAATATTTTGGAGTAGACATATGCATACCTCTTTGGAAGCAAACATTTCCTCGTCAGGCATTACGGAACCCCAGTGATTTTCTCCCGGTACGTCCTTGTGACAGATAAAATCTACGACTCCCGGCATCTTCAGGGCCTCTGATGCATCAATTTTGACAATCTTGGCATGGGCTTTACTGCTGGTCACCAAGGCCAGGTGTAATTCATCTAGATTTATTAAAGAAAATAAAATATCTCATTGACAAAAATATTTATGTTATATTCATGTATTTGTAAAGAATTTTGAGTGGAAATGCAGCATACATGTACTTGTTAAATCATAATTAAATTAAGCCATATGTCCTTAATTTTTCCTTCTTTCATCTTTATCCATTTAAAATTTGATGGGCTAAGATACCTAGTGGGGGAAAATCTTAAATAAGCTCAAACTTAAGATTATTTTCCTAGTGAGCAAATATCAGAAATGACTTAAAATGATGCAAAACTATCATAAAATATAGACCTAATAATGACAAAATCAGGTGTAAAAATATAGGAAATCTGATAAATATCATAGAACCAGACTTGTCAGAATGACAACATAGCTCGCCGGTGGCAACCATATGTAAATTGCAACAACAACAATAAATAACTCCTCTGATTAACAAGTTAAAGTTTTTGAAAAGTAGGTAAAATTTCAAGGTCAAGGTCACTAGGTCAAAATTTATGGTACGGCATGAAAGGTCTTATCACAAGGAATGCAAATGTGAAATATCAAAGCCCTATCACTTACCAATCAAAAAATATGGCCAAGGTTAAAGTTTTTCAAAAGTAGGTCAATCATCTCCAAGGTCAAGGTCACAAGGTCAAAAATTTTGGTATCCATGGAAAGGTCTTGTCACAAGGAATACACATGTGAAATATCAAAGCCCTATCACTTACCATTCAAAAAATATGGCCAAGGTTAAAGTTTTTCAAAAGTAGGTCAATCTCCAAGGTCAAGGTCACAAGGTCAAAAATTTTGGTATCCATGGAAAGGTCTTGTCACAAGGAATACACATGTGAAATATTAAAGCCCTATCACTTACCATTCAAAAAATATGGCCAAGGTTAAAGTTTTTCAAAAGTAGGTCAATCTCCAAGGTCAAGGTCACAAGGTCAAAAATTTTGGTATCCATGGAAAGGTCTTGTCACAAGGAATACACATGTGAAATATCAAAGCCCTATCACTTACCATTCAAAAAATATGGCCAAGGTTAAAGTTTTTCAAAAGTAGGTCAATCTCCAAGGTCAAGGTCACAAGGTCAAAAATTTTGGTATCCATGGAAAGGTCTTGTCACAAGGAATGCACATGTGAAATATGAAAGCCCAATCTGTATTGGTTTAAAAGTTATAAGCAAGGTTAAAGTTTTTGTGCACGCGCACGCCGACGCCAACGCCAACGCCGACACCGGGGGTATGACAATAGCTCTCCGGACATTCGTCCCGGCAACTAAAAAATATCACTGAAACCGCATGAACATAAATGCATGTGTTATCTTACTTTCAAACCTGGGCATGTCGTCGACATATATAGCTTCTCCCGAGGCTTGTTTAGAACTTGACAGATGGCTGATGGGTCTGCCCAGCGGGTCCAGGTCGGGCTGACTGGGGGCCACCTCCTCATACACTTGGGTACTCTTACTGGGCTCACGATGGAATGTGGGCGTGGCACTTTTGTAGGAGGAGGGAACCTTGGACTTCACCATGCTAGGATACTGAAAAGATATTTAAACTAAAATAGTTACAAACACTCAATTACAAAGATTTTCAGCCCGATACTCATCTGACACTCCTGTAACAACATACATATACAATGTACATGTATACATTCCTTCCCTCTTAAAGAAATATTTCAATCTGTTAAAATTTACCATTTATACTAACCATAAAAAGAAGCCTCTCCTAGTTTTACCCTCTAATCAATACATTCACATTGTTATGATTATTGTCTTACAAGTACAAGTACAATAGGGCTATAAGGTTCAAGTATTTACTTATGGGTGACGGCCATACTGTGATGCCAAATCTCAGGTTTTTACAGGTGAGCTAATAGCTACATGTTTGTATATGTATGGGCCCTGGAATCTTTGATTCCAAAGTTATTACTTTTGAAGTTTACCTTAGACTGAAGCTCTAACTGCACCATCAAGTAAAACTTGAAGAAGAAGCTTGTACAGAGAGTTTTCCTGAAGGCAGCCATGCCCCCTGGGGCTCCTGATGGGAGGGGTAGATCCTCCACCAACCATCCAGCCATATCCTGAATCAAGTCCTCCTCCCAGTGTCTACAAATACAATTATTACAATGGATGATAGTCAAGTGTAAGACAAACATTTTTTCATAAGGCTATTGTTATTAAATTTGAAATACTACATGTATTTTAATTACCATGTCGAACAAATGTGACAAATATGTTGTCTTGAAATTACACTTCATTCAGTATAAATCAGAAAAGCAGCCTGCAAACATGAATGAAATATCAGCTTTCATTTTACACATCAACTTGACAATTCAATGTCTTTAATACCCAACAAATGCATTATTCCAGTTATCTGGCGGAAACTGAGGGAAGAGGGCAAACATAGCATCCAAGCAAAAACAATATGATACATAGTTACATGTAAGTGACAGTAACATGTAGTAATGTATTAGATTTTGTAAATCCTGATGCAATTGATAAATATACCTTCAACTTAAACATATACATGTACGTGCCTAAATATGACTGTTTAAATCACTTGATAACATGACTGCATGCTTTTAGTAATCAAAGCATTTTAACAGAAATAACTACAATAAACCAGCCTTTGCTTGTATAACTTTGTTACCTTCCAATGGCATTCTTCATAGCTTTGGTTGCCATGACAGTAGTGATTGCCATTCCACCAAAGGCCAAGGCCATCTCCTTGACGACATTACTGTTTGGTTCAAAGAGAACTCGGATTCCACTATTGACAATGGCTATATCATCCTCTCTTCTATTTGCTTGTTTATATCCACCAAAGTACTCATCCTAGAGTGACCATTACATATATTATACATGGAGAAAACATAATAAAGGTACAAAAGCGAATTTTTTGAAGCACTTCAACAAAAGCACTGAAAGCCTCGATAGAACCCAAGATAGCTAGCACCAAAGATTGATGTGCTAACCATTCACCACAGCTGTCAAATAATCTATTTGGATGTAATTTTGTACAGATTTTTTATAAACTGAAATTTGACGTGCATATGTGAATCGTCTAAATCAGATGATAAGTAGAAACAAATACAAATATTGGCATGCGAAAATCAGAAATATCATAAATATTCCACTTGATATTAACAAACTGTGAAGCATAAATTTAGAATATAAGCACACTGATGATAATTATGTCATACCTGTTGTGTAAATGGTAGAGTAATAGAGACCACGACTTCATCTGGTTTTACTGCTGTTTTTCTGTAGCCCAGGAAGAATTTGTCGTCCATCACTATGGTTCTCTCTCCACCTAGTTTAAAATACATCTAGCATATAAATCATACGCATGTAACTAGATATTCTGTACAAGAAAGTGACTCACAACATACTACTATACCAACTCATAAACCAATAATTAATATGTACATGTACTAAAGAAATTGTCTACATCGATAGGAAATGGGTTGGATTTTGAATAAAGATATGGGTAAACATATACAAATAATTTATAAAATGTAACATCTCTTTGTAGGCTGTCTTACGAATTTGATTATTTGTGTGTCTGTGATTGGTTGATTTCATCAATGTTCATTAGGATAATTGACTTGAGAGAAATGATGATCTGAAGAAATGTTATGTGAACAGATGTACAGATAGACTGGATGTTGGACTTAGTGCAATCACATAATCTGACTTGTCTTTTGAGATTAAAAGAAACTTTTTCATACCTTCATGTACATGTATTTACAATGGCTGAATAGAAGTAAAGACATTAGGTACAAATTACATGTAACAAGAAGTAACTTTATTCTTCACAGTATGATAGTAATTACCTTTAGATATCACATTAATCTTGGACCCAGCAGCTAGGAATAGCGGGTTCAGATCTATTATAGGACTGGCAGTATGATAGTAATTACCTTTAGATATGACATTAAGCTTGGCCCCAGCAGCTAGGAATAGCGGGTTCAGATCTGATATAGGACTGGCAGTATGATAGTAATTACCTTTAGATATGACATTAAGCTTGGCCCCAGCAGCTAGGAATAACGGGTTCAGATCTGATATAGGACTGACAGTATGATAGTAATAACCTTTAGATATGACATTAAGCTTGGCCCCAGCAGCTAGGAATAGCAGATTCAGATCTGATATAGGACTGACAGTATGATAGTAATAACCTTTAGATATGACATTAATCTTGGACCCAGCAGCTAGGAATAGCAGGTTCAGATCTGATATAGGACTGACAGTATGATAGTAATTACCTTTAGATATGACATTAAGCTTGGCCCCAGCAGCTAGGAATAGCGGGTTCAGATCTGATATAGGACTGGCAATATGATAGTTATTACCTTTAGATATGACGTCAAGCTTGGCTCCAGCAGCTAGGAATAACGGGTTCAGATCTGATATAGGACTGGCAGTATGATAGTAATTACCTTTAGATATGACATTAAGCTTGGCCCCAGCAGCTAGGAATAACGGGTTCAGATCTGATATAGGACTGACAGTATGATAGTAATAACCTTTAGATATGACATTAAGCTTGGCCCCAGCAGCTAGGAATAGCAGATTCAGATCTGATATAGGACTGACAGTATGATAGTAATAACCTTTAGATATGACATTAATCTTGGACCCAGCAGCTAGGAATAGCAGGTTCAGATCTGATATAGGACTGACAGTATGATAGTAATTACCTTTAGATATGACATTAAGCTTGGCCCCAGCAGCTAGGAATAGCGGGTTCAAATCTGGTATAGGACTGGCAATATGATAGTTATTACCTTTAGATATGACGTCAAGCTTGGCTCCAGCAGCTAGGAATAACGGGTTCAGATCTGATATAGGACTGGCAGTATGATAGTAATTACCTTTAGATATGACATTAAGCTTGGCCCCAGCAGCTAGGAATAGTGGGTTCAGATCTGATATAGGACTGGCAGTATGATAGTAATTACCTTTAGATATGACATTAAGCTTGGCCCCAGCAGCTAGGAATAGCGGGTTCAGATCTGATATACAATGTAGGACTGGCAGTATGATACATGTAGTAATTACCTTTAGATATGACATTAAGCTTGGCCCCAGCAGCTATGAATAATGGGTTCAGATCTGATATAGGACTGGCAGTATGATAGTAATTACCTTTAGATATGACATTAAGCTTGGCCCCAGCAGCTAGGAATAACGGGTTCAGATCTGATATAGGACTGGCAGTATGATAGTAATTACCTTTAGATATGACATTAAGCTTGGCCCCAGCAGCTAGGAATAGTGGGTTCAGATCTGATATAGGACTGGCAGTTATTATGTTCCCAGCTACAGCCTGACACAAAATCAACACGAGTTATAATACAGTGATACGTGTATATACATGTAAATTGTATAATATACATGTAAATTGTATGTATTTTATTATGTATAAGAGATTTCAAAAGAGAACATGAATGAGATGTATTTAAACACTTTAATCTCATGCTACATGTACATTTCATTAAGCTAGAGTGTTCGAGGAACATATCTACATGTCTATAATAATTTGACTCTAGAACCTAGAAGTTTGTATAATCTTGTCACCATGAGTACAAAGTCATGTGAAATATAAACAATTTATCATAGTCAAAGTTATAGAATTCTTCAGAAAGTAGTCAAAAGCTGTAAACACATATAGAGTGACAGACGGATGGACAGACCACAAAGTGATCCTCAAGTGTTTCTAAATGTTCGTAACACTAGTGTCACAAAACCTGTGTAAATCAGTACTTTTCTCTTCAGCGATGAATTTCAAATTAAGAAATTGGTACAATTACAGGAAAATGAACAAAATTCAAATGTAAATGCAATATCTGCATAGCTATAGAACTTACAGCTACATTCCTTATTTGGTGACCAGCAAACCATCTTAACATCTCTACTACAGCCTTGTACATCCTGACTTTGAACTCTGAAACATCAATCATTGTTCATTCGTTTGAGCAAATTTTTACAAAGAAGACCGAAATCAAGATTAGTTTTTGAAAAACTGATATCCCCCCACTTCCCAAATCATAGTATCAGCTTTTCTTTAAATGAATATAAGAGTTTTAGTTCAAGGTCAGCTTGGTACCAAAGGAAGGCCTCGTCCTAAAGAATGCATGTGTAGAATATAAAAGCACTATTTCTTTCTATTCAAAAGATATGCAAAATGCTACAATTTTTCAAATGCAAAAGTCACAGGACAGACTATTTGTCTTTAACACCCCAAAAATAAATAAAGCCTGTGTTTGTGAAACACGAATGCCCCCAGTGGCATCTTTGTTAGTATAAACACTATTTTCTGTTAAGTACATGTATGTGAAAGGTCAAGGTCAGGGTCACTTGGTTAAATATTTTTGGTATCGATGGAAAAATCTTGTGACAATGAATACCCATATGAAATATCAAAGCCCTATCACTTACCATTCAAAAGTTATTCCCAATGATAAAGTTTTTGTAAAGTAGGTAAAAGGTCAAGGTCAAGGTCACTATGTCAAAAATTTTGGTATCAATGGAAAGGTCTTGTCACAAGGAATACACAAGTGAAATATGAAAGCCTTATCACTTACCATTCAAAAGTTATGTCCAATGTTAAAGTTTTTCGGACAAACAGACAGACAACAAAGACTATATGCCCCCAAATCTTTGATTCTAGGGGCATAAAAAAATAACAGCACTGGTACAGTAAAAATATATGGTAATGAATTTTACAATTATGAATATTGTATTACTACATTGATGATCGAGCCGTACCTTCTTCTTTCTGGATTTTCTGTTTGAGGGTTTCATCTATTTGGGTCAAGGTCACAGATGCTCCAAATGTCACTCCATCGCTATGGCAACGGATCTGATTTAACTCTGGTACATGGGTGGAGGCTATCATGACAGGATATTTCATGTTTTTCAATTTGATCTCAACACCTGTAAAATACAAAGATCGTTCTTTGGCTAAAAAAAAAACTAAGCAAAAATTACATAAATTTCATTATGTATTGAAACACCATGATAATTGAAAGCAACAGAAAGTGATGAGATCAACTTTGGTGTCAATCAAGTCAACTCACCAATCTATGCTTTAGTGTGATATTTTGTATCAAATTAGCACTAGATACATGTACATGTACATGCAGTTCAATTCAAAATTACTTGTATATCTTCTAGTTCAAATTCAAACCTCAAGGTCTACACCAGAAATTCAGCTCTTCTATTAATTAATTTGACATACCTATTTCTGTGTTACCCACAACCAACTTAGCATCAGGATATGTTGATTTCAGATCTATAAGTTCTGACAAAGTGGTAGGTCTATACCAAGTTGATCTCTCTCCTTTAAAAATCAGGCTCTGTTGGTCAAATTGTTGTGTCTGAAAAAAATAACAAGAGTCCTAAGTTGGACACCACAGCTAACCAGTGTAACATGTTTGAGTTGCTTTTGACAGTTTAAACCTTTAAACAAGTCTAGTGAAATTCTGAGCTGCAGCTGCAAAGAATGTTTGCACATGTTTAAATACACAGACATGTGTTTACTTAGCAAATCATATTGATATAGGCCATCATACTTGCTCAATGAAACTGAATGACACAATTTGGGTAGAGGACCTAAAAAGCAAGTGTTTTTTTCCAAAGAAAAGAAATTTAATGGCAATTTTAATAGATGGACAACAACTACATGTATACCGTGAGCTAACATAAGCTAACATGAGTTTCGCTCAATAGAGATAAACCCAAACCTGAGTTATAAAAACAATTATAATTCTTACCTTTAGTTCTGGAGGGAAAATTGGGTCCTGTGTGCTATCCAAGGGCAAGAACTCACTCGGTGTGAAAAGCTCCGTAGATATCTGAAATATACATGTATACATTGTATGTGTATATTATAAAATGTCATGTGTTTGTAGGAAATGTGTTTACAAAATGTGAATACTTCTCACATGAAGAGGATTGTTACAAAATGTTCAATTCTATAGGTATCAGACCCCAATTATTTTTTCCTATATATTCCTTTGTAAAACGTACTAATATGACGATTAAATACTCAAATCGCACCACCATTTTTTGCTTGAAACTTTTATATCTGCTAGATAGTATCAAAATAAGCTCAGAAATGGATTCATGCAAAAATCTGTCGCTTAGTAGACTTTTAATATCTTTTTAAACCCGAAAGGGGGTATCTGTGGCTCTAATGTTCTACAATCTATCAATTCTAGAGCCTCATAACACATCTGTCATTCCGCGATTAGGATGATGCAGTATCATTCAACATGCTAGAATATTTTTTTTCAACTCATCTGCGACTCATTGACGTAAAACACGAATCATCTAGTGTAAAAAGAGTCGTAGAAATTAAATGTAAGAAGACGAGGGATTGAAATAATCAGGAACTATTTGCGTGGTCAACGAACATTCAAAATTAATTGTGATCTGTAATCTATAGTTCTGCATGGGTCTCAGTAAACTTCCTATATCCTTAAAAAAGAAATTATAAGACACAATTTGCAATGTACATTGTAAATGACAAGTAATCTTAAAATAAAAAGTGCAATCGAAAAGTTTGTTAAGTGGGGTCTAACTTGCAGCAGTAAATCCATAGATCTATTATTAGGGGTATTTTTTTTCATTATAATTCCCTTTAGTCTAGTTGCCAAATGGCTATTTTAGGGTGAACCAAAAAAAATGTTACGCACAAAATGTTTTTGCATGAAAGTGATGTTAATACCCTCTACTTTGATAATCCGGCTGATGCCACCCTGGCATCCTTGGGCATTTCGAAATTTTTGGGAAAAAAGGTCATTTTTCAACGAAAACCGTTGAAAATTGGAAAAACGCAATTACTTTGTCCATGTTGTAGCTAGAACAACAAATTTGGTATCAAAATAACAGCAATGCCATTGCCTTTAAGTCCCAAGCTCACTATATCAATTTACTCGTCCATAAAATGGGGAAAACTATGGATTTTCGATGAAAACCGTTGAAAATTGGAAATATGTCATATCTTTTTTCATACCGTAGATAAAATAACAATTTTGGTACCAAACGCACAATAAATGTATTGCCTTTCATTTTAAATATCAGATTAGCAATTTGCAAGTACGAAAATGGGGGAAAGAATGAATTTTAAATGAAAAATCGCTGAAAATTGGGATATTGCAATTTTTTTTTTCCATACTGTGAATAGAAAAACAGCAAGAAAAATTATTTCATTGCTTTAAATTCAGAATTCCACTCAAGCAAATTGAATCTTCTTGTTTTGCTTTGTTTTGTTTTTGCTGAAAACATGTTTTCAATTGTAAAAAAAGAAATCGGTTTAAAGAAATTCTAAAACAACAATTTTCGTATCAAAATGATTGCATATTGATAGTTTTAGATTTGCACTCTCTTATTACCCTTTATTCTTCTCTAGATATATCATTCCAAATAGTATAAATATCCTAGCATCATTTTACAATATCACGCAACATTTCACGAGAAGAATGTTCCATTTTAATTGCATAATTCATACATTGCTTATTTGATGTTTGATGTCGTGTTTGCTGTTCCCTGCCCGTTTGGTTTCTCTTTCTGTGTTTGTCTTCTCTGTATTTTTACTTGAGGTGTTTTGATGTGTTGATATTGGTGCTGCAACCCAGTTTTGTTGGATATCACCTCCTTTCTTATTGCCCTGATTTTTCATCAACATGAAATTGTAATTCTTGTGTGCAACTTCTTCTAACAACAAAGAACCCCTCTTACATGGTGCCTCCTTTGCATCGTACTCTGACAATTTTCTACTCCAAAACATTTACAGAATTAAAGAAAAATGAGCACAGAATTTGTCACATCTGTTTGTTACACAGCTCAGATTTCATGTGCGACTACAACAAATCAATAGGATAACAGATAGAGGTTCAGACGCAATTGGCAAAATATTATCACAATAGGTCTCAACATTTATTTTAAATTTAGTTCTTTCAGCAGATCCAGGTTTGATTGAACTGCATCTTAAGAATGTTTCCTTATGCATGGCTAAAAATATTTCGTTTTTCTTGACATTTTATCGAAATTCTTTGATTGATAAAGTTGGTGGTAATGGTCATCCAAAAATTTTGAACTCTGTGAGGAGATTGTTATACACCATAATTGTGCGTTCTTCGAGACCTCTGGGAAATCGGAATAGTGGGAGGGTTGTGCGCACGTAATCCAGGATAACCATACCGTCTGCTATTTACGTGGCATATGGCCGTCCTAAGTCGGCACCGGTTGCCCATTGGTCTCGTTGGTTTATGTTTAGTCTTTTATGTTTCATGTTTCTATGATGTGAGTTGGTGTTCCTTGTCCCTTTTGCCTCTCTTTCTGTGGGTGTCTGTTCTGTGTTTTTTTTTTGCATGGGTGTTTTGGGATTTTGCTGTGGGTGCTGCAACCTAGTGTTGTTGGAGTTCCCCTCCTTTCTCTTATAGCCCATTTCATTCAATCGTACACTGGACCTGACATCAGATATACTGTCTAGATTCTCTAAACCATAGTAATTTTCTATGAATACCATGGCCATCTTTTCAATATTTGAATTAACTTCTCTCAAATTTGACACGGAACACCACTTCACAAGCTTCCCATAGAACAACCTTTGTCTCTCCAATACCATCATATGTTTATGGTATCCATCATCATGATCTGTTCGCAATACCTACATCTTTAGAATAATGTGTAGAATGCGAGTTCTTAATCAATCGGATTGCTTTCTCGATCAACTGATTGCAAGTACATGTAATTTCAATCAGTTGCACTTCAGTAAGTGACAGTAAGTGTTTTGAATATACCTCCCTGACATTGTTGCCATAGCACTTTCTATATAGACATAACGTCAGACAGTGCATGACGTTTTTATATTTTCATTTCCATGCTTCATAAACATTGACGGCGGGTGCGGCTAGCCAACAGGGGATGCTTACTCCTCCTGGGCACCTGGTCCCACCTCTAGCTTGCTAGGGGTCCGTCGATATTTTATTTTGCGCTCTATTGTGAGTGCTTTTGAGATTATCGTCAGGATTTTCTTTAACTCATTCATTACATGAGATGTAGCTTTCTTGGCTGAATCTTTTATGTCATTGTGATCGTAAGTATGAGTCAATTGAATATCATTTAAATTTGCTCTCTGCAAAGTAATAGCAATTTCAAGTTCAGAAAATAGGGCCAGGGGAGCTGCTGGAGAGGATTTTGGCTGTGCCATGAAGTCGATCACTTTAGTTGAAAGCATCACTGATGAGGATTTTTTTATCCAAAACACGTGTCTGGTACATTAAAATTGGTTTAAAACTTTCTTCAAGAAGGTAGATAGCTGGAACACTTATCATTGAACATCTGAAGTGTTTAGTTATTTTTAGAATTATATGACCAGAAACAATCAAGGTATTAATTCTGCCATTTAATGGTCAGTTGATACACCAGAGCCCTGCATACATCAATCGATCATCAGCTCCTAGGCATTCTTGTCGAATAAATAATCTGGAGCTTATTTTAAGAACACATTTCGAAGTTGCAAAACTGAAGTAATCTTTTTAACATTGAACAATGTCACCACTAAGCAGGTCTTTAAGATGCACTTCAATAATTGAAAACAACTTCACAACCCTGGCAGAAATCATCTATGTTAAACATCTTTAAATTCATTAGCATCTTTTAAAAGCAGATTAATTGACAGCGTGGACTAGACATGCACGTTTCGGATATTTAACCCTCGTCATTGATCCTCAATCCAAACAATGAAATATGGCCAAAATGTGTGATAATTATGTCCAAAATATAAGACGTTGCAAGATGACTAGGATATGATGCTAAAGGACCAAGGTTTCAGAAATTTGTGACAATTTTGTAAACAGAAATTTTAGAATGCGTTTGAGACAAAGAAGGGGAACTCCAACAACAGCAGGTTGCAGCACCCTTAGCAAAACCCCCAATGCAAAAACACAAAGCAGACAAGCACAGAAAGAGACGCATAAGGGACAAGGAACATCAACGCACAACACAGAAACATCAAACACAAATGACTACACATAAACCAACGAGCAACCGGTGCTGACTTAGAACGGCCATCTGCCACGGAAATAGCAGAAGGTGTGGTTATCCTGGATTACGATTTGAAGAAACGACCAACCGAAATTGATCAAACTTGCCCTCGGGGACTCCTGGTCTACCAGTAGTGACACTCATCAAGTGGTACAAATGTTAAACGTCTTCAAATTCATAAGCATAATTTACAAGCAGATTACTATGTAATCAACAGCGTGGACAAGACATGCACGTTATGTATCATAGACAGTAGCCGCTTCCTTTTGAACAATGTGTCTAATTTGACCCACATCTTTTAAAAGCTTGCTACAAGACTCCATGTACTAGTAATTTTTTTTTAACTGTTGACTTGAATACACATATCTTTGTTCTAGATTTTCTCTAAACGTTTTGCATTTTTCAAAGTCCCAACTTTGTATGGAACAAAACATTCAAAAATCAAAGTTTTCTCCCTCATTGTTCTTCTCCCATTTTATTTATGAGCAAGTTGCTTAATATGTATTCAGAATAAAAGACAATAACAAAAACCTTTATTTTAGTACCATAATTGCAGAACCTCATACTACAGTTTGAAAAAGTCATTGCATTTTGCAAATTTTCATCGATTTTTCATCCAAGAGAAACTGTTTTTCCCAATTTTTCGTACCAGCAAATTGCAAATCTGACTTCTGTATTATTTAAAATGAGAGGCAATAAATTTATTGTGCGTTTGGTACCAAAATTGTTTATTTAGCTACAGAATAAAAAAATATTTGGTGTTTTCCCAATTTTCAACGATTTTTCATCGAAAATCCATAGCTTTCCCCATTTTATTGACAAGTAAATTGGTAAATTGAGCTTGAGACTTAAAGACAATAAAATTGTCATTCTTTTGGTACCAATTTTGTTGATCTAGCTGCAGCATGGAAAAAGTAATTGAATTTTTCCTATTTTCAACGGGTTTTCTTCGAAAAATTCCATTTTACCCCAAAATTTCGAAATGCCCAAGGATGCCAGAGTGGCATCCGCCGGATTATCAAATAAGAGGGTATTGACAACACTTTCATGCAAAAACATTTTGTGCGTAACAAATTTTTGGGTTTCGTGAATGGCACCTAGACTACTTTGACCTCAACACATGTAGCTCACTTTTCTATAAGCAGTGTATGCAAAATGCATCAGACTATTGGCAGGCTTTCTACTCTACCTTGATGAAAAAGTAGGAAAAAAAGTAGGAGGAGTCAATGAAAAAAAGTAGGAGAAAAATAGGAAAAAGTAGGAATTAATAGGGGAAAAGTAGGAAAGGTTCCATCAATTTAAGCAACAATTTTCAGTAAGTATGACACACACATCACAGTATGCAATGATTGTAGACTGGTAATGTTCATCTTTGAGGAAATCACAGAGAGAAATAGGGACAGATTGATTTTTCATGTGAAATATTATATACAGAATGGGCGAGCGAAGCGAGGCCGAAAATTTTTTTAAATATTGATCAGATGTCAATGATAAGTGAAACAAGTAATTTTTTACTTTAGAGATGAAAAAGTAGGAATAGTAGGAGGTTTTGAAGAAAAAGTAGGAAAAAATAGGATCAAAATAAAAAAGTAGGAAAAGTAGGAAAAAGTAGGAACAGTAGAAAGCCTGCATTGGACATGTCCAGCAGATTCAAGACCGTTTTGATTCATTTCCTCAAATATTTGTGCGCATACATGTATGTCCGATAAAGGTTCACATGTTCTTTGCATAAAAAGCTTTTACGCTGGCACAAATGTACAAAGTATGTTCCTACCCCATTCTGCATGGCTCCGTCCTCTCCATTTACCTGACCATTGACTAGTCCATTAGTAGTAGCCGAGGTACTGTTTCTACAGCATTTCTCTCCCATGGCACAGTACTCCTACAAATAAAAGTAATCAGACAAACAATATGGATAATGTATGAAAATCAGACCATCCCCTCCCCCCCCCCCTCTTTCTTATGTAAGAAAACAAGATGCATTTGTATGACACAAATTCAGCAATTGCCAAATTTCAAACATTGCACCTGCAAGTATACTTTGCTTTGACTTTCAGACCATTCATAATGACGTCATTATGTTAATTCCGCCAACAGGTGTGGTGTCACACATTTGGCAGTATTAACACTTTTTCACACATCCGTCAGACCATTTGTTGATATACATGTATACATGTATATATAATTCAATTTTGAAGAAGAATTTTGTGAAATGAGCGTTAACCCCTAACCTACTCCATGTATTACCAGTACATCACATTAAGTCACTTACCTTTGTAAATGTTTTGAAGCCATCCAGTATAGGTCTGTATCCAGTACATCTACACAAATTACCTATAATAAACATAATAATTGTCATCAAGTTCTATGGAAACGATCCTAAAACTCTGGGAAATGACAGGAATAAAATCGTCTTTATCATACCATTTTCAAGAGGTCATAATAGTTTTACGTCAGATACTATCTCAAAGTACACAAAGACTCAATACTGTTAGAAAGGTGACTTTACCTTCAAACGCACTCTCCATGTCTGATCTTGTCGGTTTTGGGTTATTCCTGAGTAGTGTATACATGGACATGACGATGCCGGGAGTACAGAACCCACACTGAGAACCATGGGACTTGGCGATACGCTCCTATGTAAGGATTACATGTAAGGTTAGTATAACATACAACATGGACATGACGATGCCTGGAGTACAGAACCCACACTGAGAACCATGGGACTTGGCGATACGCTCCTATGTAAGGATTACATGTAAGGTTAGTATAACATACAACATGAAAACATAATTACGAAATCTTAGCATAAATCATTACAAAGTTCAATAGAGAGAGAACTGTAGAAATACATGTACATGTACTCCCTTTGTGAATGTATTTGCCTGTACATAAACTTGATCAGAATGTTTACCTGCATTATCATTATTGATTTTATAATTTCTCTTACATGTGAATTCTTTTAGTAATTCATAATATTAATCCTTAGATACTGTGTAAACTGTCTTGTGAAATGTTAATCAAACCCAAACAGGGGTTAATCTAATTGTGCATGGACAAGATTTTATCATTCATTTCCTTATAATTTCATCATTCTGTGATAATTTTTAAATTCCAAGAGTAATGATTTTGCATCTTACTGTATACAGCTTTGAATTTGCCCAGTCACATTTTTGCCCAAGTTAGAAGGTAGACTGATTTGCCCTATATTGAATTTTCCCACTTAAACATTTTGTTAAGAAATCCTTTATAAAAATTTTATTTGCCCCGTCTTAAACTCGGCCCAATGGCAGTGGGCAAAAACGACGAAAGTGAACGGGAGAAAAAAATTGATTATTCCCCTGTATACAGTATTACAAAATATGTTAAATTGACTTGAATAAAGACATGTAGATTAAAAGCTGTAATACAGATACCTGTACAGGGTGTAGTCCATTCTTAATACTGCCGATTCCCTCCACTGTAGTTACAGCCATACCATGCACAGAGCATAGAGGGGCAAGGCAGGCATTGGCCGAAAAATGACTGAAATAGATCGTAGTGACACATTGTTATAACACTACCATAGCACAGAGGGGCAAGGCAGCCATTGGCCAAAAATGACTGAAATAGATTCTAGTGACACTTTGTTATAACACTACCATAGCACAGAGAGAGAAGGCAGGCATTGGCCGAAAAATGACTGAAATAGATTGTAATAAATGACACATTATTATAAAAGTCCCATATGCGAAATACCCTTACCTGAATTTAGGGGATAAACGTACTGTGTTTTGTGGTTCCGACAGGTATATGTTGGATATACTGTTGGAAACGCAGTTATACCGTCGGGGCTTGTCCCTGACGGTATAACGTATGTTTCCAACAGTATATCCAACATATACCTGTCGGAAACACAAAACACAGTACGTTTATCCCTATTCTAATTCATGTGACATATTGTAACTTTTTATACCCCTCAGATGGTTTCACGTATCGCTTTAGAGGTGACGTTGCTACGGAGGACTAACAACGACCAACAGAAATTATTGCGCTGCAAAATATGAAATATAACTGCTTCGTATTTATTACAATGGCGACAAATCAAAGTGCTATCAATAATAAACTTACTTGCTCTGTGTTTACATGTGGAGAACGCCATTTACAAGCTCATACCTTGTAGTTTTACGTCACAGTATGACGTCACAAGAGCGAAGAACAAAGGGAAGCACGACGTCATACGCAAAATGTGTGCTAAAACTTGTAACGTGCAAATTTACGTAGGAATACATGTTGAAGCATGTCAAGTGAGTCGGTTTGCGGCATGTATATCGTTGTTATACATGCTTGTAGAAACCCTGTGAACCAATCAGAATACGTGAAACAAACAGAATGAATTAGAATATGTTTTAGCTGTAACATGACACACTTGAGAATGAATTTTTCGAGAAGAAATTTTCCATCTTAAATCTAACTTTGTCCCAATCTGATTACTTTCTCAACAATGTTGTTGTTGCGATCATACTTCAGTTTACTAACCTGCCATTGTTGTTGTTGTTGTTGTTATTGTTCACTGACCTGACAGTGTTGTTGCTGGGATCTTAATTTACTTACCTAAAGCCCCGGTCACACTGCACTCCACGTCCAAATCACATTCAAAAATCTGCTGGACGTGGTCATACGTGGTCATTTTTGCCACGACTGTGTTTTGTACGGGGTATGACCGCCGTCGGCTGTTCCACTGCTGAAACACTGCCTAAGCACGGCTAACCACGTACAACCACGTCTAAGGCTAAAAACGTCTATGACAAGACGTTGTACACACGCTTTTCCCCATGATACCAACGCTGAACACCCGTCGAATGACCGTGCTCTGGCCCTGACAGACCGCTTCAACTTTCGCGTCCTACCGCGTCTCCTCCAAGTTTTAATCACTGCCGGAACACGGATCATCACGTGTGTTTCGCCTGCGTTGCACGTCTATACCACGTTCACCGTCCGCGGAATAAACTTTTGAGCAGTTCAAAACTTTTTTCCGCGTCCAACGCAGTTCAGATTTTTTAAAACGTCCTACCACGTCTGCAAATCATCTGTAGCGCGTCTTAAAAGCGAACAACAACATCTGCTTCACGGGAGATCTTTTTGGCCGTGATCAAGCCATAAAGCGCAGTGTGACCGGGCCTTTACATGACAGTGTTGTTGCTTGGATCATACTTTATTTACCTGACAGTGCTATTGCTTGGCTCATAGTTAATTAACCTGACAGTGTTGTTGCTTAGATCATAGTTTATTACCTGACAGTGTTGTTGCTTGGATCATAGTTTACTTACCTGGCAGTGTTGTTGCTTGGATCATAGTTTACTTACCTGACAGTGTTGTTGCTTGGATCATAGTTTATATACCTGATAGTGTTGTTGTTTGGCTCATAGTTTATTTACCTGAAAGTGTTGTTGCTTGGATCATAGTTTATTTACCTGACAGTGTTGTTGCTGGGATCATAGTTTACTTACCTGACAGTGCAGTTGTAAGGATAATAGTTTACCTACCTGACAGTGTTGTTGCTGGGGTCATAGTTTACTTACCTGGCAGTGTTGTTGTTAGGATCATAGTTTACTGACCTGACAGTGTTGTTGTTGTTTATGATCATAGTTTACTTACCTGACAGTGTTGTTGCTGGGATTATACTTTACCTTCCTGGCAGTGCTGCTGTTGGGATAATAGTTTACCTACCTGACAGGGTTGTTGTTGTTGTTGTTGTTGTTGTTGTTGTTGTTGTTGTTGTTGTTGTTGTTGTTGTTGTTGTTGTTGTTGTTGTTGTTGTTGTTGTTGTTGTTGTTGTTGTTGTTGTTGTTGTTGTTGTTGTTGTTGTTGTTGTCGTTGTTAGGATAACAGTTTACCAACCTGACAGTGTTGCAGTGTTATTGCTGGGATCATAGTTTACCTACCTGACAGTGTTGTTGTTAGGATCATAGTTTACCTACCCGACAGTGTTGTTGTTAGGACCATAGTTTACCTACATGACAGTGTTGTTTAGGATCTTAGCTTACTTACCTGACAGTGTTGTTGGCAGGATCATAGTTTACTGTCTTGACAGTGTTGCTATTGGGATCATAGCTTACTTACCTGACAATGTTGTTGCTGGGATCATAGTTTACTGACCTGACAGTGTTATTACTGGGATCATAGTTTACCTACCTGACAGTGTTGTTGCTAGCTGGGATCATAGTTTACTTACCTGACAGAGTTGTCGCTGGGATCATACTTTGACAGCATCACAGTACAAGCCCCACATCCTCCCTCTCCACAGCCTAGCTTGGTACCCGTCAGGCGTACTGTTATGTCAAGGTCAAATATACCGTACTCCAGATAGAAGTTCATACGTGTAAATCAGACACACTCCAGATATGTCAGACAAAGTGAAAAATACACATACAGTGAATGTATAAAATGTTGAAAGCAAAGTAATTGTGCCACATAAAAATAATCAATGTAATAGCTTTCAGTACATTTAATTACACTAAATTCTATTTGATGCAAGCGCAAATGTGGATGTATAATATAAAGATTTAGACACACTGTAAGGATACAATTGTTTCTGAGATAGAACAGTAAAGTAGTCTCTGGGTCTGCATTCCTCTCTGTCACCTGCAAAAATTGTCACAATATTAAATTAAAATAAAACATTTGTTAAGCTGACCATTGTCAATTCATACACGTTGGATAGTGTACGAATGCTATATATGTACATTATTTCAAAAAGAATAGATAAAATTATTTTTAAGCTGCATTAGATGTGTGCACTGTGCATGCAGTCACTGCAGCGGCAGTCTACATAAAATAAAGAATAAATTTTTATATGTCAAGTCAGTGTTTTTACAGAAAATAAAGGAATCAGAAGTGACAAGGGGTTTATTATTTATTGGGCTATTCCAGAAATAGTCTGTAACCCCCCCCCCCCCTCCTTCCCATCATGGAAGGTACAAGGTACTGAATTTCCAGAATTTTATTTTTACTCGATACCATCAGGTCAGGGAAACGGCAAATCTAGCTATTAAAGCTAAATCTAGCTTTAAAAGCTTGTGCTAGCTTTAAAATGGACCAAAATGAGCAGTATTATTTAGAGTGTGTGAAAATAAAGACGTTGCGCACTTGCGCCTCTACGGATATCGTAATGTTTACGTACGAAAATGAACATTGGATCTTAAAATCGGAAACTCAGCGTTGCATTTACGAGTGCAGCTGCACATGTGCATTCAAGGAAAAGGTAAATATTCACCTGTTTACACATTAAATGACTTACCTTTGTAGATTTAATGTCCTATTTATTTAGAAGAATACATTTGACTTGCAAATCCGCCATTTTTAATTTACCGATCTCGGTAGATTCACTGTTTGCAAGAGAAAAGATCAACTAGCAGACGGATGTGCAGTATTCCGGTATAAAAGTAGGATGCCGTTCCCGTTTTTGCATTTTAATTAAATCTTATAAAAAATGAATTTTTTCATTTTATTTTCATGTTTTGAACAATTACATTTAAGTTATGTATAATGAAAACAAAATGAGGATTAAAAATTGAAATTATCAAATTTTTTAAAGAATTTGTATCAGGTGAAATATGCACTATCAAATTTACCGTCTCCTCGAAATTCCGAATGTTCGGGGTTTCCCGCGCTTCAGCAGGGGCCCCACGGGGTCCCTGTGAATATCTTTTGTGTACTGTCCACTTGACTAAAGTAGATGCAAGAGAGGCATCGAACAGAAAGATTTATTTTTATCAAAGCGTACTAATATCAAGTGACTCTTCCTGTTGATATCAAAAAAATAGTTCCTTTGAAACGATCAAGGTAAGTTCATTTTTATGCATATTTACAGACCGGAAGTGACATTTTAGCTGCATAGAAACCATCTGCCTCGTGTCATAAATCAATTTTTTTGAGTTTGTTCTTATTTTTTGATGACGATGAAAAAAATCATGAGTGACCTTGACACTTCAACGGATCTTGTCTATTTTTTTCATCAGGTGTCAGAAAGGGGAACGATGGTGTCAACTGCTTTAAATACTAATGCTGGCAAGAAACAGACGTTTTTTAGGCTAAATCTGTGTAATAAAATGTTGAGAATTTTTATTTCAGTAGAAATTATCCCATTTCATCGTGCAATAATCCAATCTCTTCATTTTATTGGAGAATTCAAGCATATGATTTATCAATTTTTTTGAGAGAAGACGAAAAAACGTATGAGTTGTCTCTCTTTGCGGGAGACGGTTTTTAACTGGTAAATTTGATAGTGATATGTCTTCCTCCATCCTATTTTTATACCGGAATTATACCGTAATCATGACTGCGACTTATGCGTCAAAACATTCGGTCTTTTTTTTTTCCTTTCGTGAGGAGGATAAGCAGAATAGGAGGGATGAAGGGTTGAGTTGCAATGTTATGACTTGTCTTGATTCTAGGTGACCAAGTGTCATGCAGAAGATCCACAAGTAAACAGGTAAATACACAAATCATTATAAAATCGTAATTATTTGTACATGTTTGTAGAATTCTTCCTTACTTTTTTACCATTCACATAAAATGTCAAACTGCTGTTGACTGACATTACGATATGTAAACATCAAAACATCAACAACAAATTCTCAGGTCCTCTGATTTTGTAAGTTGTCTCGAAATAACAAAACGGAATTTTCTCGTTCGAAATAAAACGGATACAAGATATCATAAGGTATTTTTAACATCGGTATGGAGGGACATTACTAATATTATTATTTGTTATAAGTTTTATATATACTCCACATCCATATTTAAAATTTCTTTGACAGCATGGGCGGATCCAGGATTTTTTTTCAGGGGTGGTCCTAAAGTCCGAATTTTTTTAAGTCAGCAAAAAAATGCACACCAGAAAATAAAGTCCTTGATTAATGATTGTCAGTTCTGTTTCTAATTATGAATGAAACAGATGACTGGCGAGCAATACCGAGCAAGAAGATTGAAATCCTGAGATTTCACATCCTCAGTACTTTGATTAATGATTGTCAGTTCTACGTTTCGCGGTCTTGTTTGTGTGAGGTCATCTTACAGTGAGGAGGTTGTTTTACACCACAATTGTACGTTCTTCGAGACCTCTGGGTAATTGGAGAAGTGAGAGGGTTTTGCGCACGTAATCCAGGATAACCACACCATTTTGCGTGACAAATGGCAGTCCAAAGTCGGCACCGGTTGCCCATTGGTCTCGTCGGTTTATGTGTAGTCTTTTGTGTTTGATGTTTACATGTCGTGTGTCTCTTTTCCGTCTCGTGCTGTACTCGTCATTTGTGTTTTAGCATCGGGTGTTTTAGTGTTTTGCTATTGATGCTGCAACGAAGTCTTGTTGGAGATCTCCTCCCTTCTTCTAATAACAAATGGCGAGCAATAGCGAGCCAGCGAATTTTTTTTTCGAGATTGGAATAAAATCCTCTATTCGTGTCTTTTTCAGTATCATTACTCGAAGTGCCCTTGTTTATTGACCAAAGTGCAATGTATATCTCATTGTGTCGTATAGGAAAGCCCAGTATCCACAGGGATTTATCACGCTAATATCGGTTGCTCTATATACTATATATGTGTTAAAGGGATCTAACTCGGCGTTTAACGAAAGGTGGACAAGTCATCGTTAAGTCTTCAGAAATAGGCTTATCAATGTCAAAACCTATTTTCTGTGGTATATTTCGATATATTAATTCATACTGAATCTTCATACGAAATTTGAAATCAGTACCTCCCTTACAAGCCGAGATATGCCCAATACCGCTCTCTTATGAGCGCCGCATTTCTAGGTCGGACAAAAAGGTGTCCGGTGATAATCAAGCAGTATAGTCAAAATTTGGTTACTGCTTGATCGTTTATAGGTCCGAACACTTCAAAGACATACAACTGCATGATATCTCCTCTTCACATTCTTTGTACCATCTCAAACATTGCTGGTATATGAAAACCCCTAATACAGCTGCCTCTTTGCATGCGCGTATGTCATTCATAACTCTACACATGTTGAATCTAATCTCACTTAAATCAGACGCTTTTCTTATTTCAAAGTCGTTAAAAAAGACTTTATTTGAAATTGTACTAAGCATATATGGGACTATTTCATGCAATGTTATGTATTTGAGATGTTCGCATCAATGAATGGTCAAGCGGTGCCTCATGTTGATCACTGATGCCTGATTATCATCGGACACCTTTTTGTCCGACCTAGAAATGTGGCGCCCATAAGAGAGCGGTATTGGGCATATCTCGGCTTGTAAGGGAGGTACTGATTTCAAATTCCGTATGAAGATTCAGTATGAATTAATCTATCGAAATATACCACAGAAAATAGGTTTTGACATTGATTAGCCGGTTTCTGAAGACTTAACGATGACTTGTCGATTATTCGTTAAACGCCGAGTTAGATCCCTTTAACACATATATAGTAAATAGAGCAACCGGTATTAGCGAAATAAATCCCTGTGCCAGTATCATTTGAAAATAATTAACGTATGTAATAAATACTTGATAGCGGAAGCGAGTCGGAGAAAAGTTTCTGATTTTCTGGGTTATCGATTTTGTGCTGTAAACAGGGATATGGTCATTATCCATATTTGTCATTTGAAATGCTACGGCAAAATGATTATCAAAATGAAAGATTTCCAATACATTAATGTTATATTTTTCAAATATTATGACAACAAAAGGGGAATCGGGACTTAAACTTATGAAATATATACATTTATATTTTTTAAACAATGTTTCGAAAATTCCAGGGGGTCGAGACACCCCCCCCCCCCCCTCTGGATCCGCGCTTGAACAGACAGTCACTCTGCCGAATCTCTAATATCTATTAAATTTTGGGAAAAAAATTCTGAATGAATTCATAACTAAATTTCATATAACAACTATCTCCTCAAAATATGATCATGATCCATTTCTTTTCTTATAAACTGAGAATTGGACAGAATTCGTCATACACAGAGTCCCATCCTAAAGGTTGGTTAGTGTGCAATGCTGGGAATGATGATAGTACAAAACTGTTAAAATGATTTTATGAATGTCCAGAACCATGATTTAATGTCTCTTTGATGATTCCATAATCATATTCACAGTTAGGAGAATGATTATCTTTTAAACTACGGTTCATTATACATGCATGGAACCTTGTGTCTTATTTATCAGGGACTTCTTGAGAGTGCTGTTCAAATTTTATCATGTCACCAAAGGAAATTATTTCAAACGAAACTGGATCTGATGAAGTAATTGTTTTCTATATGGAACGATTATGCATTGCCAGTGGCGGATCCAGCGCCCCCTTTGCTGGGGGTCAAGGGGCGAATTTTGCCGATTTTTACTGAAAATGGGCCAAAATAAACCTGTTTTTGGAAAATTTTGGGTCAGTGCCGGGGGGGGGGTTGACGACCCCTCCGCAACCCCCCCCCTTGATCCGCCACTGATTGCAAAACAGAACAGAGTAATGTTGACCAGGGAAATGTGTAAAAAGTTATAGATCGGGACTTCTGCACTGAAAGTCCTGATTGTCCCATTATTAAAAAAAAAATAAAAATATATATCAAGTCCTTGTATATCGTATATTTTCCAGAAATTAGCGTTTATATCAATTGAATTTCGGTGTACAAAAGTCTTCCTGCTATCCATTTCATATTACTAAAACATGAGATACCACAGGAGCTCGATGCCAACGATCCACCTCTACGACTATAGTGAGATATTGGAAGGGGCGGTCGTCATTGAGGGTTGTTGGCATCAAGCTCCTGAGTGAGACGAGTACTGATAGGTTGTAATTTCAGTGGAAACTGAGGAGCTTCTTTTTTTTTTTATTCACATTTTTGAAGTCACATCATTGAAATAAACGATCGATTCAATATAATAGTGACATTTTTGTGTTAAGAGAAAGGGAGGAAATGATAGGATAGTTTGTTCATTCATACACACTTTTATTCAGGTACATGTACACACAAGTTAATTCATAAAATTGTAGAAAATGAGTGAAAAAGATAATACAAAAATACACCTATATAATTAGCACTAATTAGTTTGTTTGGAAATTTCGTCTGGTCACTACATACGGCGTTATGCGTAACGTAATACACAACTGGGGATTTTGCATTAATCTGGAGGATTTTCGTTTTCGTCGGGAGGATTTTGTTTCGTCGGGAAGCAAAATCAATTTGAAAGACATTAACTATCACCTGATGACAATTCAATATATATTTGTATATTCTCTCCAAATCTTACTAAAATTCTGTAGAAATACTGTTTTGCATTCAATATACAAATGTAATAAAGTTTATAACAGTGTTTCTTCTGTTAAATTCCTTACCAAATATTATATTTTTAATTAATATTAAAACCTATCCGTTCGGAAGTTGTATCAAAGATATGTAAACTGAAGATATGTATACTGAGCGCTTAGACAAAAAATAGAGAAGCTCCTCAGTTTCCATTAAAATTAGATAGGTTGATGTGCGCACAGGAGTTCGATATCGAGTGAGTTAACACACTGCGGCGTTGCAAACACCCCCCCCCCCTTTCACACATACGTGCAGAAAAAAAGAGATTCTGCACGTATGTGTTAAGGGGGGTGCTTGCGACGCCGCAGTGTGTTTACTCACGTCACTTTTCCGTTTTTGTCAGGACTTTAAAAATTATTCTTGAAGCGTCCAAGTGACGTAGACTCCAGTGTTGACATGTAACTTTCGTTTTGCCGCAGTTTGCGATAAAAACGATGAACTACAGCTCGGTGCCAGATCTCATTAGTAGTAGTGTTTCCGTTGACTTAGAGAAAGGTACATAAATCTCATTCATCTTTCTTTTTTACAAGACGACAAAAATCTTACTCATGGACACAGTTCTACAGGACTGGTCAGCATGCTGCAAGTTGGCCGTTGCACTACCAAATTTACTCTATATAACCTGTCTCTTCGTAGGCCCAAATTTCAAATGGCTTGTCCCCCATCTAAATGGTGATGGATTTTCATGTTTTATGTATCAATTTGTAGGAAATTAAATGAACTTTAAAGGAAAATTATTTTTAGAAACATCAAACAAAGTTATCTGATAAATATTTTGAATCTAAAATATGCAGTTTTTGACATTTTTGTTTTCCCTATATAATCTATAGTAAAAACCCCAATGATCTTCAAACATCATGTCCCCATCTTTAAATTAATTTTTTTTACACCAAATATATACCATTTTGTAGGTTTATATATGTACTATCTTAAAAAATTATAATGGTAATAATATCTTTAGCCATTAAAGAGAGATTTACAAAAAAACACCTCAAAATCCTTCAATTTGTTGAAAAAGCCAGGAGACATGAAATTTGATAGTGCGTTGGGTAGCTTATAATTTCATTTTCAGTGGAAACTGAGGAGCTTCTTTACTTTTTGTCTAAGCGCAACCTTAGACAAAAAGTAAAGGAGCTCCTCAGTTTCCATTTAAATTAGGTAGCTTCAATACTTCGCCCTTCTCACACGTTTTTCCAATTCGATTATTTTTGTGTCACACACACAAAAATAACCGAATAGAAACAACGTGTGAGTCTGACAAAATATTGAAGCTGCTGGTTGATGTAGTCCGACTTGCAGACCTACGACGGTGTTATCTGTTTTTTCGTCTTCGAACAGGTAACACCATCGTAGGTCTGCAAGTCGGACTACATGATGGGTAGTCTTATTTGGAGGAAGATTGTTTGTTTGTTGCCCCGTTACAAGTTACAGCGCAAGGAGGATGCTATTTTCTCACTCATGCGCTGTCTTCATGTTCATTGCAGCCAATTAATGCATAATTTATTTCATAAAAGTTTCCTCCAGGTTTTTAGACCTAAAATTCTACTGGAATCGTTGAAATTGATAGGATTACCTTAAATTTGACCTTTTCTGTGTGGACAGCTTCTTTCTTTTTCATGTGACATGCTGTAGAACTGACATCACCATTTTAATCGGCACCTACAACGCCATTTGTCCGCCACCAATCATAGCCACGCTCCAGAAACATGTCGATCCATAGTTGGGTGCAGACAGGGGGGTACCTCTCTCCCCCCTCCCACCCCTTACCTCCCTCCTTCCAAAGTCACCTAACTCCCCCTCCTTTTCACCCTTCCCTTACCTCCCCCCTCCCACCCCCTTCCTCCCTCCCCTTCCTCCCCACCCGTACGAAATATTCCGCCTGGTCAAGACATGGAAACCGGGCGTAGAATGTAGAAATGACCAGGCGGACAGCCCATTAGAGGTAATATTGTGAACCAGGCGTCAAAGACATGGAAATCTCACGGAATTCTCACGGAATCCAGGCGTAAAATGGAACGTAATATTTAAATGAGTTCGCCTGGAATTTTAGAACCAGGCGGAAAATTTGCATAACCAGGCGGTATATAGCAGCACGTAGCATGTAAAACCAGGCGAACAATAAATTCAGACACGTAAATTCTAAAAACCAGGCGTAACATCAACCAGGCGGCTTTGCTGACCAGGCATAGCTAGTGAGTTTGTACATGTAGGTCTATACATGGACAGACAGAAAGCATGATTAATCAAACAGAAGGCCATAATTGAAATAAATAAGTTAATTCTGTTAGATCTTGTATTTTATCATATCTGATCCCTAAGCTGAAAAGAATGTTTTCATATTAATGGAGTAGAAATTCTTTCATCTTGATAAAATGTCCTGTTTTTCTGTGAAGGCCCACAATAATTTTCTTCGAGTAATGTATGTATCACATGCAGTTACCAAACTTTAGAGTTCTGTTCTTGTATCCATCTAAGAATTTGGATCATTTATCGTCATATCTTCATTTCCTTCCTGTACGCATTGTAAAATACACATGTATCTGTTCTGCTTTTCACTGTCTCTTCTGGGAGAGTCTTCCTTTATCTTCATATCTTCTGATAAACTTGTCTTTCACAATCTCTGGACATGAATCTGTAAATAACATATACATGCAGTGCATCACTTTACATATTAAGGATACAAAATGTTTCACTGATCATGTCATGAAGTGGCTTAAAATTTTACTTCTTATAGATATATATATATATCATGTATATATACATGATATAGCTAGGGACAAGACATTACATGTATTAAATCTTGCGAACAAGTAGTATTAATTGTCAGTATATTTAGAGTATAGTATTACCACTTAGAGAGAAACTTCAGACTGAGTGTCACAGGGTCTAGATTTCACTGCCCACCTTCCCTCCTCTGTAAGACTATTTAAGTAATGATTTAAAAAGGAGAAAAGGGTATGTGGCCCATAATGCAGCAGTACCTAGACCCTGTGACAATGAGTATGTATAAAGTAGCATACATCTGATCTACATGACTACACCCTTGTCTGGAATTCTAATAATTCCCTCGTTTATCAGGCATTGAGTGAAAAACTTCAATACACCATTGATGATCTTTTCTATTTTATGTAGCAAATTAATATATACCTCTAGCTCCTGAGACTTTCTCGGGTCCATTTTTGCATTTTTGATGTGCTTTGACCTAATGACACTTGCCATCTCCTTAGATATGCCATTAAACAATTGTAGGATATGCTTTTGGTGCAAAAGTTTGGAGACGTCAGGAATCTATTACCATTGATGGCTTCTTTCCTGAAATAAATCAAATACAGAACAATTACAATTGTAGTTCATAATCAAATTATGTTAATCTTATATTTATGGTACTCACAAGCATGTACGTACTGCAAGCCTCGATCCCTCACTACCACCACCATCACTTTTTGTAATTTTTGGAATTTAATGCATAATTTTTATCAGCATCGATGATCAAGTACTTTAAAACAATCATTGCTTTTATTAATATCATTAATATATATACAGGACATAAGCACAGATCTACAGCCTAGCTGAGGGGTTTATAATATAATCAGGGCCCCATCCTCTGAACTTTGACAAAAATAATTTTTCCTGATTCAACCACTGCATAATCAATTATTTTCCTCAATTTAGTGAATAAGTACTAGATTCGAAACCCCTCCTCCTGGATAGATTGGATCCCTGAAAGATTATAAATCCAACTATGTACATCATGTACATGTATGTAAAATCATACTCTAGTCCCCCCCCCCCCCCCCCCCCCCCCCCCCCCCCCCACTTACTCCCATTTTTTTGGTCTCGTACTGAAACCCATCCCTCCCCTATCTATTTTATATTAAAGAAAAGAAGGCTAAATAAAACAATTTTTTAAAGGCTCAATTATTAAATTCATTTAGCACAAGCACGAATCTGGGGGGGGGTGGTCAGGAGCCCCTGGAATTTGCTAGAAATGCTGATTTTCCACTAAAGTTTTTATGATTATACAACCCCATCCCCCATGACAACTTGGACCCTCCAGGAATACTAGAGAATCGCCCATGTAGCATCTATATGTACCGTCAAACGGAACCCCCCCCCCCCCCCCCCAAAAAAGAAAAGCAATACTAGATTCGCCCATGTTGCATCTACCGTCAAACTTCCGGTGAACTCAACCTGCACAATGGCAATGCATTCAAACGAGGCTTGCGCGCCGAAATCAAATTTTAACATGTTGAGCAATTACTCGTACATCGTCAAAATATCTGAACTTGAAGGGCGAAAGATTGAAAGAAAAAACCGTGAAAAACACTTTAAGTATTAGTTCAATCATTGTTACAAACTATAACATTTATGATTGCATTAAATGTAGCATAAAATAAAATCAAATGATTTGTCTGAAATTTGTGCAAATGTAAGGTAACCATATACTTACGGAAAGAGTTACATTTTGCTGGTTTTCGTTTCTTATCCATGTTTGTCCTTCTCTGATTTTCTCCAAACACAAGATGTATGAGGATAAACTCCATGTGTTAAGTTCCACATCACAAAATTCAAAGTTTTCTCTTCCATCGAGCGTGGCTGCGAGGTCAATATTTAAACTGGAGAGCTAGGAGTGCGCGTTACGTGTTTTACGACCAGCTGGTCAGAATTAGATGTACAGCAGAAGGGGAACATTCAGGGGTCCGATTGATTTATATAACAAATTATGCTCCTTTGACCTTTCTTTTCGGCCATATTCCAATTTATTCAAACCAACAGAAATTAAAAGATACGCGTACATATTTTATATGTTTATCTGCTTTCTTTGTCTGCTTTTTGTAAGGTCTGGCGGGCGGCGAAGATAAATAATTATCAAAGCACTTCCCCCTGTAACCCCACTCCTGTCTCAAGAATAAATCCAAGCGTCAAATTTCAAGATTGCCAAGCGGATGTAATCTGTTTCCCCATGATCAGAAAATGACGTGATAACTTTCCACTTCGGCGAGGGGTAAGGACTGGAACTGTTGAATAACCGCCCCCCCCCCCCCCTGCTTTCGAGTGACCATAAACAATAAACAGCGAAGGTAAGGTCCCTGGATTTACCGGCAATGACTAGTAATTTTGGGGGGGGGGGGGCTGAACTAAATTCTGGTCACAAAACTGAATATAATTCAAAGACGGGGAGTTCCAGTATGATTTGAAGATTGGAATACTGTATTAGTTTTTAGGCAAAATCGAGTGGGTCCTTATACATTCGTTACAACCCCCCCCCCCCCCCCCCCCCCAGTATCCTGACATGATATAATACCATGCATACGTCGTTAAATAACAGATGTCTACTGTTGAACTTTGATACTTTTAACAAACCAATGATTCTGTCCAAGATAAACTGGAGGGATGGGCAGGGAGTCATTCCATTGAAAGGCTCGATCCGTACTTTGATCTTGATAGAGGTTTTACTGGACAGTCAATTACCCCCCCCCCCCCCCCCCCCCCCCCCCACACACACACACATACATCTCCTCGAACTTTTAATTGGCTTTTCCTCCAGACTCAAACATTTTTTATGTCCTAAATATTTTTGACTGACATCCATTTTTTTTCAACAAATTTAAGCTACAAACACTGTTTTCAGTCGGAGAATTTATTGAAATTTTTCTAAGTCAAGAAAATCCGTGTCCTCAAATATTTTTTCTAAGTCCAAATTTACGTCTCTCGATTATTTCTAAGTTCAGATTTCCGCCTGGTCGATAGATTGTCCGCCTGGTTCAAGTAAAATACGTCTCTGTAAAGGAGACGGAATCCTTCAAATTTTCCGTGTCCTGCTCTTGTACGCCTGGTAAGAGGCACGTAAACACCCAAACCAGCCGGAATCCAGTTGGTTTACGTGTCTTAACCAGCTGGATTCCGTCTCTTCATTTCGTACGGGCCTCTCTCCCACTTTTCCCCCTCTCCTCCCTCCCCCCCTTTCTCCCTCTTCCCGCCCCCTTCCTCCAACCTCCCTTTCACCCTGTCCACTCCCTCATAGTTAGTTTTGGAGAGGAATCCATCCTCACTATATTCACATAAAATCGGTCCAATTCAGACAGAAAATATGCATAAATTGGCTGCAACAAAGACAAGAATAACCAAATAAGAAAATAGAGTCTTCATTCACTGTACCCCATAACAAACAATCAAATAAGAACAATTTGTCCTATATCAGGCATGGCGGACTAGCTCAGTTTTGGGCTCTAAAATCTTTATCTCTTAATGAAAGTTGGTGAGATTTGCACAGAAGAAAAGAGCCCTAAATCTAGGAATGGATTTTTTGTGAACATAAGGCCATGGCCCAGTTTCAAAGAAGACCAGGTACATATTATCGCAACCACCACCTGTTCTTCCTGAAAATAACCTTTTCAACAAAATTCACATTGTCTGCTAGGTTGGTGTAGTACTTTTTTTTTCAATTGCTTGTCAGTCAGTCTCATGACCTTTTATATTATGAAAATGTATATGGTATTATAATGTAATATGAGGAATTTTAAAACAAGGCAAAGTACTTGTATGATTTCAGATCATTAATTTTTGTTCTATTTGAGTCAGGCATGGTCATTAGTTCTCTGAGAAACATGCTCATAAAACGCGCTAAAAAATCTGCCTCAAATAGCTAAATTACAACCTTCAATAACTCTAATCAAAAACCGTCAAACAATACTTGATTTGAAATGCCTGCTTTGATGTTTAATCAATTTACAATGTATTTAAATAATTTCAGAGAAAAAATTAAGCAGCAAGTGCCAATTACTTTCTTCATTTTATCTGTAAGTCATATCATATATACATGTACATGTAGTAATTGTTTTATATTTTTATTTCAGATCCGTACCATGGACATCCAGGAAGCCAAAGATCACTGGTAACATTCCGTTTATTTCTTTATACAGTCTACGAATATGGTCAAACTTTGAGCTTCATGTACCCGTACATAGAACCCTTATAATCTGCTATGTGAAGGTTACAGATAGGACTCAATCAAATTATTTATAAATACAATGAATATATTCTACTTGTTACTGAAGTTTCAGCAAAAATTCATCTAACTTTTACACACTTATTCATTGTGATAAAAAAAAGAAACTAATTGTTTGAAGTGGTAAAGGTCAAAGTTCAAGGTTTATGATGGTGATTGCTCTCAATTCTGTTATTTACTCTAGACACGCTACAGGAACGCCATGGACAGAATATCATTGAAGATATTACATGTAACAGTTACTAACTAAAGGTCAAATACAATTTTATAAAGTAAAAACGTTTTAAGTCTAAATTATGTCAAAGACATAAATCAATGTTTCCTCAATCTGTCAATAATTATTTTATATTTACAGGGCACAATATATCCATTCACGCCACAAAAGTCGTTTCTCAGGACCTTTGGAAGGGAACTGTCAGCAGTTGTTAAACTCAAAGAGGTAAACCATTTAGCTCATTATGATTTTTAAGGAAAAGTAGTGCAGAGTAGGATTGGAAATTTGCTGAACATGGACATTTTGGCATGGGGGGTAATTTTCACGTTTTTCAGGAATCAAGGAACTTCGCGAAAAATTTCCCCCACGGGAAAACACAGGCACATGTAGAAAGAGCGTCAATATCCTGTATGGTCATAAGAGAATATATGTATAGAAATACAAGGCTTCCGACGAATTTTCAGCTAGAAGTAGCATCTGCAATTTTTCCATTTGACAGGTTTGAAGGGCAAAACGTGGTATGACCATAAAAATTGATTTGTATATTTCCTAAAAACATCAATAATTCTTCCATAAAGATCTCATAACATAGCCTAATCGCCTACCAAAGTTGGACTGTTTTCTACTTTCTTTCTTGAATCTCCACTGCCAGATTGGACAAATACTGATTCATTCAGAGGCTTTACTCTGCTTACTGTAAGCAGAGTAAAACACCTGGATGATTCATACTAGCTAATCTGGCAATGGAGGTTCAAGACAGAAAGTAGAAAACAGTCGAACTTAGGTAGGCGATTAGGCTATGTTATGAGATCTTTTTGGGTGAATTGTTGATGTTTTTAGGAAATATACAAATAAATCTTTATGGTCAAACGCCATTTTACCCTTCAAATGCAAAAAAACTGCAGAAATGCTACTTCTAGCTGAAAATTCGTCGGAAGCCTTGTCTCTCTATAGATACCAATATTCTCTTATGACCATACAGGATATCGACGCTCTTTCTACATGTGCCTGTGCGGGAAAATATCCCTGCTGCATTCTAACAGTGAGAAAGACATTTTTATCACGAAATTTTCCCCCATGCGTAATGTCTTGATGTTATAATCACAAAATTTTCCCCCAGTGAAAATAACCACATTTATAGTACCCTGTGTTTATTTACAGTCTAAGAAGATCCTGTTACTTACTGGGATGAATGCTATAGGAACTATAGTTCTATTTATATGGTGTCACAGTACCAACAGTATGGGTAAGATCAAAGTTAAAGCATTTATGAGACCAAGGTTGAGTAAAAATTCAGGGTTTATTTTAGGGCTGAAATTTCCATTGGGAAATCTTTTTTTTTTCCTTTTTCTAGCTAGAAAATTCCAATTCTGATCAGGAAAAATAATTTGCAAAAAAATGCAATCAAATTAAAAATTTTACAAGAATTTATCATTAGAAATTGCTGCAATGAACACAAAAGCTAAAAGTAGAAAAGGTTGTCAACTTTGAAATAGGTCATTATTTACAAATTACAATTTGTAATTTAAAAATTTGTAAAAAGCTGCAAATTTTGATATCCTACATTTACTCTTAGATTAAAATTCAGAATCCTAATTCCCAATTTGATCGCCATTGACCATGTTCCCAAATATGGAGAGGAAAAACCCTGGAATTCATTGCAAGTCATCATTTGAAGCTCACTTGAGCAAAATGCTCAAAATTATGAGGCGCCCTTTTACTATTTATTCCTTATTTTTTGATATCACAAATTCGATTTTGTGATATCACAAATTCGGTTTTTTGATATCAGAAATTCCGTCATATTTTGTGATATCAAAAAAATCGATTTTGTGATATCAAAAAATTTAATTTGTGATATCAAAAAATTGATTTTTTTGATATCACAAAATATGACGGAATTTCTGATATCAAAAAACCGAATTTGTGATATCAAAAAAATCGATTTTCTGATATCACAAAATATCACGAAATTTGTGATATCAACAATTCGAATTTGTGATATCAAAAAATCGAATTTGTGAAATCACAAATTCTATTTTTGATATCAAAAAATAGGAAATAAATAGTAAAACGGCTAATACAAATTGATTTTATGATATAAAATTCCATTATTTGATATCAAAAAATAGAATTTGTGATATCAAATAATCGATTTTTTGATATCACAAATTCCGTTATATTTTGTGATATCACAAAATCGATTTTATGATATCACAAATTCTATTTTTTGATATCACAAATTCGAATTTGATATAAAAAAAATCGAATTTGTGATATCACAAATTCGATTAATCAATTTTGTGATATCAAAAATTGTAATTTTTGATATCACAAAATCTTATCGAATTTTTGATATCACAAATTCAATTTTTAGCTCACCTGGACGAAGTTGAGATGAGCTTATGCTATAACCCCGGCGTCCGCGTCCCTGTCCCCGTCCGCGTCCTCGTCCGCGTCCGCGTCCACGTCCGGTTAAAGTTTTTGGTGTAACTCAGTATCTGACAAAGTACTGATGCTACAGTAACCAAACTTGCACAAGTGATTCATCTTGGGATGCTGAGGTGAACCCATGCATTGGATGCAGCATCTGACCTACATTTTCCGGTTGAATGACTTAGTCAATGTCTGGTTAAAGTTTTTGGGGTAGTTCAGTATCTGACAAAGTACTGATGCTACAGTAACCAAACTTGCACAAGTGATTCATCTTGGGATGCTGAGGTGAACCCATGCATCGGATGCAGCATCTGACCTACATTTTCCGGTTGAATGACTTTGTCAATGTCTGGTTAAAGTTTTTGGGGTAGTTCAGTATCTGACAAAGTACTGATGCTACAGTAACCAAACTTGCACAAGTGATTCATCTTGGGATGCTGAGGTGAACCCATGCATCGGATGCAGCATCTGACCTACATTTTCCGGTTGAATGACTTTGTCAATGTCTGGTTAAAGTTTTTGGGGTAGTTCAGTATCTGACAAAGTACTGATGCTACAGTAACCAAATTTGCACAAGTGATTCATCTTGGGATGCTGAGGTAAACCCATGCATCAGATGCAGCATCTGACCTACTTTTTTCGCTTGAGTGATTGTGCCTTATAAGGCCAATATTGAGCAAAGTATAAGTGCTACATGTACCAAACTTGCATATTGGATGTATCTTTGATCAAACTTTCATAAAATGACCTTGACCTACTTTTTCCACTTGAGTGATTTTGCCTTTAAAGGCCTATATTGAGCAAAGTATAAGTGCTACATGTACCAAACTTGCATATTGGATGTATCTTTGATCAAACTTTCATAAAATGACCTTGACCTACTTTTTTCGCCTGAGTGATTTTGCCTTTAAAGGCTTATATTGAGCAAAGTATAAGTGCTACATGTACCAAACTTGCATATTGGATGTATCTTTGATCAAACTTTCATAAAATGACCTCAACCTACTTTTTCCACTTTAGTGATTTTGCCTTTAAAGGCCAATATTGAGCAAAGTATAAGTGCTACATGTACCAAACTTGCATATTGGATGTATCTTTGATCAAACTTTCATGAAATGACCTTGACCTACTTTTTTCCACTTGAGTGATTTTCTTAATATACATGTACTTAGAGATATGTTTGAATTGAACTTTGCTGCCGTGAGGTGAGCTTCGTAATCTTTGATTACACTATGTTTTATATCAAATAATCGATTTTGTGATATCAAAAAATGAATTTGTGATATCAAAAAATAAATTTGTGATATCAAAAAATAGGGAATAAATAGTAAAACGGCACCTCATACAAAATGAGCTATTGTCATACTCAGCTGTTTGAATTGATTGGTGTGAGAATTCAGGTTTCTGATAAAATCAGAATCTAAACCAGCCAAATTTTCCAAGCAATATTGTTTACAGCAAGTTTAGATGAGACAAATTGCTTGCTTAATTCATATGCCGATTAATGGTAATGAGAAAATATGCGCATTAATTATGAAGTTTCTTTAAGTCAAAGATGAATGTCAAAGTAACATAATCTAGTGGTCATTGGTTCTGACGCAATAACTTGGAAAGTTTTCAGGGTAGTGTTCTCTCATATTCAAATCATTTAGATAAAAGGATTCAAGGGAGGCTTTAATATTGGGTTTTCTAGCTTTATATAAACTGTTTGAGAGTAAATCTAAGTTTATCATGTCTTACTCTTTTCCAGCCCTAACAGCTTACACATACCTAACTATCTACGATATATTAAGGTAAGCAGAAACAGATCAAATCTGAATGATTTATAATGAATTCATATGTACATGTACTATACAAAATATAGCTTTTTTAAAACCTTTATTTATATTCAAAATATAAGTTTAAGCTTAATCCTGATGGTTAACTGGTAAATGATTAACTAAAGGACGTGTCATAGGTTATAGGTTTTGAGTGGTAAATGTTATTGCTTTCTTATTCTCTATGTCGGCGTGTTGTCACACAAAGGTTCTATAAGAGATAAGAACAGAGAAGTTCCGAAAATAGTTGGGGGATAAACTCAGTGTTTATCATAGAGCATAGTGTATGGAAATTGCTTTATATCTAGAATCTAACGTTTATAGTAAGGATAAAACCACTAGAATTCATTGAAGGAACCATTGATGAATTAGCTCTTAGCTCCTCAAACCACAACATAAAACGAGATTTGAAGAGGGAGCAAACAAAATCACAGATTTTTCATAGGGCGCAGTGAAAAATCTAGAGGCACATCCCCTTGTAAACATGGCAGAAATTTGGTCTTGTGACCAGTCCGACATCAAAAATTTTACTTGTTTATACATGTATATTGTGACAAGGCTTTATTAGAGCCTAATGGTGGGAAAAATTATTCTCATCCTCTCTATATGTACTGTATTTGTGAAAAAAAAAATCATAAGAACTTCTATATAACATCATTTTCCTCTTTTACAGCCTCCTAATTTGCTTGTTGAGTATATGGGTTCAGATGCAAAAACCGACTCCTGCCTTTTCATTTGGGTAAGTGGTCATTTTGATTTCAGAAATTATAAATTTTGAATAAATCTAAGAGTGGATTTAAATTTGATGTTTATTTCACAAATTGGTCGCTTAGGACCTTACGATGTGCCATGACCTTTAACCAATGTCACATCTGCTAGGTTAAGAAACAGTCATACTGTATACCTTAAAAATTTCTCAAAGGGGTAATTTTCACATATCAAATATCTAATATAGTTTTCAATTCTATATAAAAATATTATCAAATTTTCTATTTTGAATTTTCCTTTAATTCTTTATTTATTATAACAGCTCATTTCTTTACAATTACATGTAGGTATGAGCGATTTGAGGTGCTTGCTGTGTTTGCCAGTACAATGTTAGCTCAACTTGGTGCTCTATTCATTATCAAAGAAAGGTTTGTCCGAAATAAAAGGATATTTGAAACTGTTTGACTTATAATGGATATATAATCACTTTTTCCGTTTCAAAATTAACATTTTTCAAAAAAGTGTGAACACTGGGGAATCCAAACACATTTTAAAAAATGTGAAAGATTTACAATTAATTGTAGAGTTTATTAAAGAGTAAAATATTTCAAAATATAGTAAAATTTGAAAATATCATACTCAGTCCCCTTCAGTATTTATTTTATGTATTTATGCTGTTTTGTCAAACACAAGGTGACTCTGGTTTAAACTTGACTATCATTGGGGTTTTTTTGTGCGAATAGCACATAGTGATTGCCTGATTTCTTCACTCATGGGAGCCCCGTCTACTGAGTATGTATAAACGGTGTTACTCTGTTTACATGTACCTTGGGACTGCGTCAGCGTCATGATCGGTATAAAGTCTGATCACTATCTGTCAGTGTCTGAATCAATGAATTATATTTATATGAATTGAGCTGTCGTGTTATGTACATGCATGACCTAATGAAAAATTGCATCTGTATGTACTGAGATGAACACAGGCTGTGTGTTGGAAACCCCTTTCCATTACCAGGTGACTATCTGTTTTAGTGGACAATATATAAATGAAACGCTGCTATCGATAAAAATATTAAGTTGAATCATTGAAACGTAAAACTAACTTCAAGTAGGCTTATTTTGCCCCGCTTCACAAAATAAAATCTGTATACGACGGAAAAATTAGGAACTTCCATCATGAAATATGATATTAACAATTATGAAAAATAAAAGATCAAAACATTCCCGTTTAGGATGTATCATGTTTTTATATACTAAAAAAGAAGTGAATTTTCCTTCAAATTCTTAGCACACACATAACATTGAACATGAAAGGTTAAAGAGAGAGTGGGGATCAAATAAGAGAATAAGATTCGTGTTATTTCCTTGTATATGGAATCATCAATCGATAGTCATATTGGATTGTTGTATTTTTTTAGGGGGGGGGAGGGGTAGATTTAATGTGATGTTATTTAATTTTCATGTTCACTGTCAGACATCATCTTTCAATTCATAACGACAACATTATGCATTTGCATTTTAGTTCTGTCTTTATACGTCCATAAACTTGCCTACGAGGGTGTTCATGTATTTTGTCATACATTATAAGTGATATTATTCTGGCTATTCGCACTCAGTACCTTTAGTGCTTTGATTTTTTGTAGTATTGAGAGATTTCTTCAGCAGCCAGAAATCCACAGGTGTGTACTTTTATTTAAATACATTTATTTAAAACCTGTCAAAGAAAGTAACACATTTTGATATCAAATTTTAATTGAATGTAGATGAGATGATACATGTATGTGTAGGGATGATCTAACATGATTAGACTCAGCAACCAATGAGATCAAGGTCAAATATTTAGGATCAAGCATGATTAGACTCAGCAACTAATGAGATCAAGGTCAAAAATTTAGGATCAAGCATGATTAGACTCAGCAACCAATGAGGTCAAGGTCAAATATTTAGGATCAAGCATGATAAGACTCAGCAACCAATGAGGTCAAGGTCAAATATTTAGGATCAAGCATGATTAGACTCAGCAACCAATGAGGTCAAGGTCAAATATTTAGGATCAAGCATGATTAGACTCAGCAACCAATGAGGTCAAGGTCAAATGTTTAGGATCAAGCATGATAAGACTCAGCAACCAATGAAGTCAAGGCTGCCGTCAAGGTCAAATATTAAGGTCAAGTATGCAGCAAAGTGTAATTATTTGTCTGTCTATCAGATGTATCAGTGATATCATAAGTTCAGTTTTATATCAACATCAAACTCTGTTTCAGTGGTCGTTTGGTTATTGGGACGATATTTGCGTTTTTTCTGCACATGTTTGTAACATACAGTATAAACAACCGAGCTATCAACCACACGGTGGATGCTTCAAGTTCCAGCTGGCTACAAGAACACATGACTGATATGAGTGAGAGGTAAATATTACTACTCCATAAGAATTAAGTATTGAGTTTATACATGTATATGTAACCCCTCTTGGTGATTATTATAAGTGACAGCATAGTTTCTCCACAGTATTTATTCCAGATTTCATGTAGAGGCCTGTAAATACATGTAAATAAGATAAATGTATAACGTTTAGTACAATTATAGATAAATAAAAATGCAATATTTCCTTAAAACACATACATGCATTATTTCGTAGTGGGACACCATTTTATACATCCCATTACCTTAATTTAGTTGTTTTCCTTCAGAGATATAAGTAGCTTGCGGACAAAGAAAGATAACTCTTGTCAAAGCATTTCTATTGATGACTAAATATTTTGTTAGTAAAGCAAGAAATCATAATTAAATGTGCTGAATGGTAAAAATACTCGGCAGATATGGACCAGGCTATAAAGTCTAATAATACACCATGGACGACAAAACATAGACTTCACATGATCCTAATAAGTTATTTATACAAATGAGAATGCTAAATACCTCAATCGTAAATGGAATGCATTCTTCTTTTTGTGTTGCCTGCGAAGCATAGCGACACTTAGGGATCACTTTGTCTGTCTGTCCGTCTGTCTGTCATACTTGGATGTCACACCCTATAAAAGTGATTCCCGAGTGTCACTATGTATCGCAGGCGACACATGCATTCCTTAGAATGATTTTCTTACTATATGTGTTAGATTGTGTTATTTTCTTTCAATGTGTGTTACAATGTGTAATTTTCTCACATTTTGTGTTACAGTGTATGCTATATAGTACCAGGACTAAGTAAGTTACTTTTACCAAGGATCAATCCATTTGCCTTGATTGGTTTCACAGGAGCTGTTGCTTTGTCACTCACCTACATTCTTATAGATACAAAGTAAGTTTCTGAATGAGGTTTCTTAGAAATAAAGAAATGCTCAATTATTTCCCAGTAAAGTTAACAAATCTTTAAGTTCAATAAATGATTCCCTTCACTTAAAGCACTATGCACTAAAAAGTAAAAGGTAAATGACTATGGTATATTAAAAGTGACTTAGTATTATGTTAAACTTCCTACATGTACATGTAATTAGAATGCATTACGGTAATTGTGTTTGAGTTTTTTTATACTGTAAACTTGGTTATTTTCGTTGGGGGAAAATTTCGCGATAATAACATCAAGACAGTACGCTTGGGGGAAATATCCCCGAAAAAAATGTATTTCCTATTGTAAGAATGCAGTGGGGATATTCTCACGTGGGGGAAATTTTGCTAATTCCCTTCGTTTGCGAAAATAACCCCAACGCGAAAATTTCCACGTTTACAGTAATGTCATCAATCAAAAATAAGAAGATTTAAAAACCTGTAATGATCTATTACATTGCTACCATGCAGAGACTTTTCACCATTGAATATCCGACTTTTGTTTACAGAATGTATTTTTCCGCTGACACTTGGGCAGCTGTGTCCGTGGCGATCATGACATGTGGTACCATGTTCCCTATGAGTGTTTATACCGGAAAAATCCTGTTACAGGTTTGTCACAAATCTACTCCATTTCAAAAATCATTTTAAAATACCCCAAAGTTTGTGAAAGTCTGACATGAGAGAATTTAAGGTTTGGCACTGTCCGTTTGTTGAATCCATATACATACATGTACTATTTATTGGCCAGTTAGAGACATTTACTGTAAAGTATAATGCTATAAACATGTTATTTGTGATTATAACATCAAGACATTAGGCTTGGGGGAATAGACCATTTTCTGATCTTGTAAGAAAGGTCAAAATGTCCAAGTCGGCATACTTTGGTGTTGTTTTTCATTATGACGTCACAAAAATTGCCAACCTCAGACACTTTTCGTCATTGTGTCAGCCATTATGAATTTCGGCAAGTGGTCTTTAAATCAAGACTTAAACGTCTCTGCCTTGTTAGAATGCAGCAAGGTTATTTCCAGGTGGGGGAAATTCATGAAATCCTTTAATTCATGAAATACGCAAACATTTCCATGTTAACAGTATTGTTTAAGCAATACTCAGTATACTTGTTTTTATCATTTAGCCTGTTCTGTTTACAGACAGCACCTTCACATATCCTTGGTCAGTTAGACAAAGTGCTAAGAGAAGCTTCTACATTAGATGGGGTACTGGAGTTCAGACAGGAGCATTTTTGGACGCTTTCATTTGGGAGTTTGGTAAGAGTATATTGTATATTTAGATTACAATCCACAAAGCTCAAGTTTGCATTTAATAACATTTTATAAGGATTGACAAGTTTTGTTAGATTACTCATAAATCTCAACCAAAATTCTATGTTTTAGCCCAATTTGTCAGTTAAGATGGCCATCATAGGCTCTTATTGGCTTGACAAATTTCATTTCTACTGCTACTGTAACTTGGACAAGGTGAGAAATGCAGGACCACTTTTTGCCTCTTGTTCAAAATACATGTATGAAATATGCATGCAATGTGATGTAAATGTACATATATTTTAAGAATCTTGACTTCTTTTTAGGCTGGATCGTTACAAGTGAGAGTACGTAGGGACGCAGACGAACAGATGGTTCTAGCCCATGTCTATAATAGGGTATCAAATCTAGTCACCCATCTCACCATACAGATCTTCAAGGACGATTGGACCAGGTCATCGTCATATAATTTACTCGGTAGCTCGTTTCAGTCTACGACATTCCCATCAGCTATGGGTACCTCCTCACCTAGAGTTCCGTCACCAGTGTTAGACGGCTCTTCCCTTGGTCAGACTTCTGCTTACAGGCTATCAGAAGATGCCGTAGGAGTGCAGGATTTTAAGACATCTACTCCGATACGAGGCTCGACATTTCAACATGGTCACAGCCATGGTCATAGCCACGGACATAGCCACGGACACTTTCATGGAGCGCAACATTAGCTTTAATTTTGTCGTCAATATTATCACTGATATTACTTTATAGTTACATTTGTATCTGTGTTCATGAGAAATAAAATGCAGCTTTCTTTGTTTTATAAAACTGTACTTTCTGATCAAATATACATAAATATACATGTACTGTAAACGTGGAAATTTTCGTGTTGGGGTAATTTTCACGTTGCTCGCAAATCAAGAGACTTTGCAAAAATTTCTTCCACACGAAAATATCCCAGCTGCATTCTTACAATGGGAAAGACATCTTTATCGCGAATATTTCCCCCAACACGTAACGTCTTGATATTATAATCATGAAATTTTCCCCCAGCGAAAATAACCACGTTTACAGTAGTACATGTACATGTATGATTGTTTGCATCCATTTAAACATAATAGACCAAGTGAATTCTAAATGTGTTCAAATTCAAATTGAAGTTTACCATTCGTAAACTTTGTACTTTACCACCTAATGTCATATGGCCCTATCATGTTTTTCTATGAGTTCAAATTGATAGGACAGTATGTCTAGATCACATCCAATTTTTTTTTTTCTAAATAAGAGGAATACAATCTCAGAAAATGAACGACTAAATTTTGTTAGGAGAAATATTTCATAGTGTTACTAAAGGTATATGTCAGTTGTCTGTCCATCATCCATTGTAATTTTGTACTCTTTATTCTACAGATATTTTAAAAATATAGTATCAACATTTTCTTAAATTTTTCATTACATTTCATCAAGAAATACATTTGAATTTAACAATAGTACCACTGTAAGTGTGAGTTTCTAATATTGATACATATTTTGGATTTCTTTTCAATTTGTAGCTGGGGAAAGGCCAACGACACTTGGATATTTGGTTGATAGGGGTCACCCCTACCAACCAAATATCCAAGTGTCGTTGATCGTTTCTGCGGCTATTCAATTTGGTAACTAAAGTGTATGAGGTTGTGCTTTGTAAAAATGAGATAATATTTGTGCAGGTGTATGACGTGAGAGAGAGAGAGAGATGAATTTATGTTTGGGTATAGATCTGAGAATGAAAAAAGAAAAAAAGTTCTAGATGTATTTAAATCTCTAATTCTATTCATGTAAAATACATTGTTCATGATAGACTGATGTGCCAGATTGACAAAAAGAAATAAAGAACTAAACTAAATTAAATCTTAATGTTTTAAAAGCCTTCTTGTGCTTATCTGATGCTTGGTACTTCTAGATATAATCCAAGACATGAAAGTAAAGTTCCTTGCATGGTGATTCATGTTACAGTCCCAGGAATGGTACATCCAGTTTTAGTCCAAGCGAGTCAAAATCCCAGACATGGTATATTCAATAAGAGTACCACACCTGGTGCCTGGAGTTATAGTTCCAGGCATGGTACAATGTACACAGAGTTACAGTCTAAGAATTCTTAGAATTATATTCCCCTACATGGTACCTCCACTTTTAATCCCACACATGGTTACTGGAGTAATAGTCTCAAGCATGGTACATCAAGTTATATTCTGGGACATGGTATGGTACCAAAAGTTATAGTTCCAGACATGGTCGCTAGAATTGTAGTCAAGAAATGGTACCTATAATTTTAGCTCAGAAATGGTACCTAGAATTTAAGTCCAGAAATGGTATCTATTTTTAGCTCACATCGATTAAATAGAGGGGGGGCTTATGCAATCGCCCCGTTATTGGTATCCACGCTATAGGTTAAACAGGACAGATCCATTCCCGCCTAACTGTAAGTCCTATATCAACCAAACTGTCATGGATGATGCATCTAAGGATGCTTGCTACAATGCATAGTACGGAGGCTGCATCTTACCCACATTTTACATTTGAGTGAGCAGGTTAGGTAAATTGGGACAGATCCATTCCCACCTTACTAAAAGTTCTACATCAACTAAACTTGCATGGATGATGCATCTGAGGATGCTTACATAGTACCTATATGTAGTGCATTGTACAGAGGCTGCATCTGACCCACAATTCACAGGTCCATTCCCTTCCCGCCTTATTTTAAGTCCTACATCAACCAAACTTGCATGGATGATGAATCCGAGGATGCCTACTGCAATGCACAGCATGGATGCTGCATATGACCCACATTTCATGCTTGAACAACAAGGTTAGGTAAAATGGGACAGGTCCATTCCCACCTTACTATAAGTCCTTTGTCATCCAAAGTTGTTTGGGTGATGCATCTGAGGATGCTTAGCGCAATGCATGGTACAGATGTAGTATCTGACCCATATTTCACGCTTGAGTGACCAGGTAAAATAAAATGGGACAGGTCCATTCCTGCCTTACTGTAAGTTCTACATCAACCAATCTTTTGTGGATGATGCATCTGAGGATGCTTAATGCAATGCATGGTACAGATGCTGCACCTGACCCACATTTCACCCTTGAGCAATCAGGTTAAGCAAAATGGGACGGGTCCATTTCCGGCCTATTTTAAGTCCTAGATCAATAAAAAAATGCAATGATCGCTGTGCGATATAAGTCCCCTACCGGCGGCATAAATTTATGACTTGCATCTATGTTCATCAGTTCATCTTCTTCAACAACAGCCAAGAAAGGTCTGGGAAACTGAACTCACGAAATTTGCTAAGTCCAAGGGCCATAACTCTTGTGAAAATTAGTCAATCTAAATTAAACTCAAATCTGCATCACACTATAATGTATTCACATACAAAAAATCAGCTCATTATCTGCAATAACAGGCATGAAAAAGTCCGGAAAACTGAAAATTTCATGAAATTTGCTAAGTCCAAGGGCCATAACTCTTGTAAAAATAGGCCAATGGAAACCAAACTCAAACTTGGTCTGTATCACACTGAGATGTATTCATTCACCAAAAATCAGTGCATTATTTGCAATAGAATTAAAGAAAAGTCCGAAAAACTGAAATTTTCATAAAATTTGCTAAGTCCAAGGGTCATAACTCTTGTAGAAATAGGTGAATCTAAAGCAAACTCAAACTTCATCTGTATCCCACTGAGATATATCCACATACCAAAAATGAGTTCAATTTATCCGACAACAGTGGAAAAAAGTCCGGAAAACCGAAATTTTCATAAAATTTGCTAAGTTAAATGGCCATAACTCTTGTAAAATTAGGTCAATCAAAAGCAAACTCAAACTTGATCTGTATCACATTGAGATATATCCACATATTAAAAATGAGTTCAATATATCCAACAACATTGGAAAAAAGTCCGGAAAACCGAAATTTTCATAAAATTTGCTAAGTCCAAGGGCCATAACTCTTGTAAAATTAGGTCAATCAAAAGCAAACTCAAATTTGATCTGTATCACATTGAGATATATCCACATACCAAAAATGAGATCAATATATGCAACAACAGCGGAAAAAAGTCCGGAAAACAACCTTTCATAAAATTCGCTAAGTTCAAGGGCCATAACTCTTGTAAAATTAGGTCAATCGAAAGCAAACTCAAACTTGATCTGTATCACATTGAGATATATCCACATACCAAAAATGAGTTCAATATATGCAACAACAGCGTAAAAAAGTCTGGAAAACTGAAACTTTCATAAAATTTGCTAAGTTCAAGGGCCATAACTCTTGTTAAATTAGGTCAATCGAAAGCAAACTCAAACTTGATCTGTATCACATTGAGATATATCCACATACCAAAAATGAGATCAATATATGCAACAACAGCGGAAAAAAGTCCGGAAAACTGAAACTTTCATAAAATTTGCTAAGTCCAAGGGCCATAACTCTTGTAAAATTAGGTCAATCGAAAGCAAACTCAAACTTGATCTGTATCACATTGAGATATATCCACATACCAAAAATGAGTTCAAAATATGCAACAACAGCGAAAAAAAGTCCGGAAAACTGAAAATGGGACAGACGGACAGACGGACGGACAGACAGACAGACAGACAGACGGACAGACAGACCAACAGGAAACTAAGAGTCCCCTTCGGCGTTGCCGGTAGGGGACTAAAAAACTTGTGTTGGTGATGCATCTGAGGATGCTTACTGCAATCCACTGTACAGGTTCTGCGTCTGACCTATATTTCACACTTGATTGACTAGGTAAGGTAAAATTAGAATCTTCATTTTACGCCTTCTTTAAATTCTTTATCAACCAAACTTGTGTGGGTGATGCATCTGGAAATTATTTGTGCAATGAAAATACAGATGCTGGTCGTGTAACGATGTTGCCGTTGAGATGAGTTATGTCATCCCCAATGACACTACGTCCAAAAACAAGACATGGCACCTAGATAAAGTCCAGACATTGATTCTTAAATCTTGTTCCAAGACATGCCATCTAGATTTATAGTGCGGACATGAATCCAAGAATGTGTGACAGGGTACACAAAAAGACATGGTACCTAGAATTATAGTCCAGACATGGTACCTAGAATTATAGTCCCAGATATGGTACCTTGAATTGTAGTCTAGAAATGGTACCTATAGTTATAGTCCAGACAATGGTACCGATAATTATAGTCCAAACATGGTACCTAGAATTTTAGTCTTGATATATGATATCTAGAACTATAGTCAAGTCATGGTACAAAGAATTACAATCAAGACATGGTACCTAGAATTATAGTCCAGTTATGGTAACTAGAATCAAAGTCCACATATTGTACCTAGAATTATAGTCCAGACATGGCATCTAGAATTATAGTCCAGACATGGCATCTAGAATTAGTCCACGCATGTTACCTAGAATTACAATCAAGACATGGTACCTAGAATTATAGTCCAGACATGGTACCTAGTATTATAGTCCAGACATGGTAGTAGAATTATAGACCAGACATGGTACCTAGAATTATAGTCCAGACATTGTACCTAGAATTATAGTCCAGACATGGTACTTAGAATTATAGTCCAGACATGGTATCTAGAATTATAGTCCAGACATGGTACCTAGAATTATAGTTAACACATTGTACCTAGAATTATAGTCCAGACATGGTATCTAGAACTATAGTCCAGACATGGTAGTAGAATTATAGTCCAGACATGGTACCTAGAATTATAGACCAGACATGGTACCTAAAATGACAGTACAGACATGGTACCTACAATTATAGTACAGACATGGTACCTAGAATGGTGCTAGAATTAATTCAAGCCATGGTACCTAGAATTATCGTCGATATATAGTACCTAGAATTATAGTCCAGACATTGTACGTAGAATTATAGTCCAGACATGGTATCTAGAACTATAGTCCAGACATGGTCCCTAGAATTATAGTCCAGACAATGGTACCGATAATTATAGTCCAGACATGGTACCTACAATTACAGTCCAGACATGGTACCTAGAATTATAGTCCAGTCATGGCACGTAAAATTATAGTCCAGACATGGTACGTAGAATTATAGTGCAGACATTGTATCTAGAACTATAGTCCAGACATGGTACCTAGAATTACAGTCTGGACATGGCACATAGAATTATAGTCAAGACAGGGTACCTTAAATTATAGTCTGGACATGGTACATAGAATTATAGTCAAGACATGGTACCTAGAATTAGTGTCTGGACATGGTACATAGAATTATAGTCAAGACATGGTACATAGAATTATAGTCAAGACATGGTACCTAGAATTATAGTCTGGACATGGTACATAGAATTATAGTCAAGACATGGTATCTAGAATTAAAGTCCAGACATGGTATCTAGAAATACCTAGAATGGTTCCTAGAACATGCAATATGATTCCTCGCAATACGTACCGCGATATTTTGTATGTTTATATATTTATTTCCTAGTATTAAGCTCAGCCATGGTAACTGGAATTATAGTCCAGACATGGTACTAGAATTACTGTCCATACATGGTATCTAGAATTATAGTCCAGACATGGTAGTAGAATTATAGTCCAAACATGGTATCTAGAATTAAAGTCCAGACATGGTACCTAGAATGGTTCCAAGAATATGCAATATGATTCCTTGCAATACGTACCACGGTATATGTTCTTGGCGATATTTTGTACGTTTATATATTTATTTCCTAGTATTAAGCTCTGGACATGGTACATAGAATTATAGTCAAGACATGGTACCTAGAATTACTGTCCATACATGGTAGATAGAACTATTAAAGGCATGGTAGTTAAAATTATAGTCCAGCCATGGTACATAGAATTTTAGTCAAGACATGGTATCTAGAATTATAGTCCAGACATGGTACCTAGAAAGACAGTCCAGAAATGGTACCTCCAATTATAGTACAGATATTGTACCTAGAATGGTTCCTAGAATTAATTCCAGCCTTGATACCTAGAATTGTAGTCCATACATGGTATCTAAAATAACAGTCCAGATACGCTACCTAGAATTTTACTCCAGATATGGTATCTAGAATTATAATCCAGACGTGGTACCTAGAATTACAGTCCAGACATGGTACATAGAATTATAGTCAAGACATGGTACCTAGAATTACAGTCCAGACATGGTACCTAGAATTACAGTCCAGACATGGTACATAGAATAACAGTCAAGACATGGTACCTAGAATTATAGTCCCAGACATGGTACCTAGAATTTAATTTAAGTCATGGTACCTAGAATTATAGTGCAGACATGGTACCTAGGATTGTAGTCAAGACTTGGTACCTACAATTACAGTCCAGACATTGTACCTAGAATTATAGTCCAGACATGATACCTACAATTATAGTCAAGACTTGGTACCTAGAATCATAGTCCCAGACATGGTACCTAGAATTTTATTTAAGTCATGGTACCTAGAATTATAGTGCAGACATGGTACCTAGAATTGTAGTCAAGACTTGGTACCTAGAATTATAGTCAAGACTTGGTACCTAGAATTATAGTCCAGACATAGTCCCGACATGGTACCTAGAATTATACATGGTACCTAGAATTATAGTCCAGACATGGTACCTAGAATTATAGTCCAGACATGGTAGTTAGAATTATAGTTCAGACATGGTACCTAGAATTATAGTCCAGACATGGTACCTAGAATTATAGTTAACACATTGTACCTAGAATTATAGTACAGACATAGTCCCGACATGGTACCTAGAATTATACATGGTACCTAGAATTATAGTCCAGACATGGTATCTATGATTATAATCCAGACATGGTACCTATAATGACAGTCATGACTTGGTACCTAGAATGACAGTCGAGATAGTGAAACTAGAGATATGGTCCAGACATGGTACCTAGAATTACAGTCGAGATAGTGAAACTAGAGATATGGTCCAGACATGGTACCTAGAATTGTATTGAATTGAATTGAATTTTATTCTGGCATACTCAAACATAACACATACATGTATATCACAGTAAAACAACACATAGGAAATAAAGGCTGGTACATAAAATCTCACTGAAGCACGTATTTTATCACAGATAATCACATTTAGTTATCACATGAATCATCACAGGAATTTGCCAAATTTAAGATACATGTACATACATGTTGATTTATCAACTATGTCAAAGTATGTATAGCACAAAATTTTAGGCACTATTAAAGAAATAGAAAAACCTGAGTTATAATAAATACAGTATGTATGTGACATGACTAGAGTAAGACCTCGGATAACCACTAAAGCCCTCGGGCTTATTTCCAATGGGGTCGAGATATGAATCCTAGAATCATATCTAGTTATTTGGTTGTAGTAACGAAATGTTATTTGTTCTTATTCAATTAATTAACCCGAGTTCTTTGTTGTGGATTTTTTTTTTTAGTATTCAGTCTATTGCTGTTTGTTTGTTTCCTGAAATAAATTAGCATATAGCAATTATTTAGAAAGGATGCCAAGTTATTGGGTACTGTTCTGGTTGTTTTCGTTCGTTTGTTTTGCATTTTCTTTAATTGTTTTTTTGGGGGGTTAGTTTTGTTTGGTTTTTTTCTCTTTTTTGTTTTCTTTTGTTTTGTTTTTTTTTTTTTTTTTTCTTTTGTTGTTTTTTTCTTGGGGGGGGGTGGTTTGTTTTCTTTAGCTTTTTTTGTTTTAGTGTTTTCTATTTTATTATTTTTTTTTTTTTTTTTTTTTTAGGTTCGTTTGTTTTACCCTCCACCAAGATAAAACAGACAATTTCAGCTTCAAACACAAAACCAATACCGAAAAAAAAAACAACCCTAGCATAATGTCATAAAAAGTTTATGAAATGCAGATCGAATAGTCCGATTTCAACTGGTCAAAGGAAGGTCAGCTCCCGGTCATTACCAAATGACCGTAAATAAACTTTTCAACTTATTTCATCGGGTCAAATCTCATTTCAATCGTTCAAAGTATGTGAATTGCTTCTTTTTTGCGAAATGTATCTGAGGTGAAACTTATATCAGCTAAAGCATCCAACTGGGTCTGTTGACCTCCCCTTGCCCCGGTGGCCTATGGCACGGTGCTCCGGTAATATGAATGCACACAGAGGCTATTTTTGTCCATTTCCAATAACGTTCCTTTGTTTCACTGTATAATGCACATTTAGTGATGCACTGAGCAGATGTCTCAGAACGTTACCAATCAGGCATTGCCTACCAAATCTAAATGAAAAAAAAATCACACATTTGTGGGAAAATGATATGTATTGTACTTGATGATAGCATCCCCTCTTGTAAGGATAGGAAAGCTCTTCGCTAACAGTATTAGGTAAGCAGACTTTGATTTTCGCTCTATAAGGCAAGTTACGTCTATTAGATGTCTACGTACATTTCTGTAAAGGATTTGAAGATGAAATAATGTGTCAGCTAAGACAAGAGAATAGATTACATGTTACATATACTAGTATGTATGAGAAAAAAGAAATTGAAAATTTTGACGTGTTTATAATTAAACTCAGAATGTTCAATTTAAAGCTTTTAAAATTCGCAAAAAATGTTCTTAAACCACACATTGCCTTTGCTATATACCTAAAAGGTTCCCGTCATACATATTGTCGTATATATTCTACTTTACCAGACATTTGATAATGTTGTTTTATATACATATGCACATTGGAAGCACAAAATATTGCACATTCACATCTTGGCAGTGCAGAGCTTTTCACAAATAGAATTTGGAGGTATAAAACACGTGTATGCACAAAATACAGTGAAAATACGAAACAACTCTGAAACACACCTTGATGGTACAAATTACAGCAGTCAACTAAATGTAGCAAGAAAAAGTGAACAGACACATTGACAAATACAAAACACAACAAACACAATCCTTGGCAGCACAAGTGTTGCAAAAACACATATATCTACAGCACATAACACTGCACAGTAAGACTTTGCAGCAATAAAAATACGAAACAGCTCTGAAATACTCCTTGATGGCACAAAACAAGCAAGCACGCAACAAGCAAGAAAAAGTTAACAGACACAATGACAATGCAAAACACAACAAACACAATCATTGACAGCATAAAACACAGTAAAGATAGTCATTGACAGAAACAAAACATGTAAACAAACACAATCATTGACAGCACAAAACACAGTAAAGATAGTCATTGACAGAAACAAAACACAACAAACACAATCACTGACAGCACAAAACACAGTAAAGATGGTCTTTCTTTGAAGGACGAAGAAGATCGATCTCTCGTGATTTAATTCTGTAGAATAAAATCTTATAGAAAAAAAAAATCTTTGGCAATCCTACTCTGAATCAAGAATAGTTACTGTATTTAGTATGTGATCTTCGTCTGATTTTTACCTGTAATTAGGTATCTAAAACATGTTCAAAGGTTATATAAAATTGAAATTCAAGAATAAAAGGAGAAGTCCATCTAATGTACTAAAATTGAGCAATTTACATCAGAAAACATCAATTATTTATTTATGCTTATGTGAAAAGTCAGTTTTCAAACATTTGTGGAATTATTTTCAAAGGAGAAAACGGATGAAATGGTCATACTATGATTCCTTTTATATATTATCAAATGGTCTTGTAATGGCTTATACAGTGTTAGCGGGATTTATTTCATTTAATTTGATATAATTACCACCTACATTTTCAAAAACAGTAGGAGATATGTCTATTTCAGACTCAAACAATGTCTAAATTTCACATAGTATATGATTATGATATAGATAAATGTTAGTTTCTTTTTTTGATTCATCTTTAATCCCCGATCGCAAAACAAAAAAAAAACAAAAATAAAAAACACTACCCCCCCTCAAAAATGAAACCCAAACAAAAGACAAAAAGTACATATGAACATGTACTACCATAATGTTAAAACCTGATTTTCGAATTATAATTATGGGTTACAACGCATGTGTTTTGCAAAACCTGACAGGGTATCGGCGAATCCCTTGTCAGAAATTGAATTTAAACACATAATTTCAGAGGTTTTCAAATCCTTTACGATATATGTATTTAGATCAGGGCGTGTGTTTGGACTTATTTGAGGTCTCGATGTACCCAGACCCCTGCATCATTGAATTTTAAACATCCACTTTATTTTGCCTTAGCTACGCCAATGATAGTGTATTTCAGACAGGTGTCATGTAAGGACGACATCGGAAATATAAATCCTTTTTTCTGCATCTCCAATACCTATCTTCTTTGTAAAAAAAAAATAATAATAAAAATGTGTTTGTGAAACACGAATGCCCCCGTTGGCATCTTTGTCGGTAAAACTGCTGAGAGAAGTTGTTCACTTTGAGATCAAGGTCACAAGGTCAAGTTTGGTATCCATGGAAGTCTTGCCACAAGAAAGTCATATTTGAAATATGAAAGCCCTATCGTTTACCATTCAAAAGTCATGGCTAAAGTTTCGATTTTCAAAAGTAGGTCAAATTCCAAGTGAAGGTCATAAGGTCAAAAATTTTGGTATGAAGGAAAGGTCTTGTCACAATGAATACCCATGTGAAATATGAAAGCCCTATCACTTACCATTCAAAAGTTATGGCCAAGGTTAAAGGTTTTCAAAAGTATGTCAAACTCCAAGGTCAAGTTCACAAGGTCAAAAATTTTGTTATTCATGGAAAGGTCTTGTCACAAGGAAGACACATGTGAAATATGAAAGCCCAATCACTTACCATTCAAAATATATGGCAAAGGTTAAAGTTTTTCAAAAGTAAGTCAAACTCCGAGGTCAAGGTCACAAGGTCAAAATTTTTGGTATCCATGGAAAGGTCTTGTCACAAGGAAGACACATGTGAAATATGAAAGCCCTATCACTTACCATTCAAATGTTATGGCCAAAATTAAAGCTTTTGCGGACAAACAGACAAACAGACGGACGGACAGACCAAAATCTATATGCCCCCGAATCTTCGATTACGGGGGCGTAAAAACAAAAAAAACCGCTGTCGAGTTATCTCCTCACGTTTGGCGTATTATAACAGGGTCAAAATTCATTGGAAAATGCCATTTCAAGGATTTTCTGTATCTTCTCAATAACTGGTATAATTTTTATTGAATACAAAAAAATAGACAATGGAATTGCCGGTTGCTAAAGGAAACAAAATGTTTATAACATGCATAAAATTGTGAAGTACTATTAAGTCGTATTTAGATATTGTGCTACCAGGGAACCAGGGAAACAACAGTAAAAGGCATTGTTCTTCGAGATCTTCAAAAAAAATGTGTCAATGTAATTTTAAAGTTTCAGTGTGTCATAAATATCAAAACCAAATGAGTCCAATTTCAATAAAATCTGTACTTCTGTTATAACTTGTTTTTTTTCTTTTCTTTTTCCTTTTTGTTAAGCTTGACTATACATATATGCTCTTTTTTTACTTGAAAAAGACATTAGTGTCAGAGATACTTCTTCTTCTGAAAACGAGGCCAATAGGAAGAAAAAACTACATTCATTCCTTTTCTCTCAGGAAACTACGGAAGCCCGTAGGTGACAGGTATGAATTATAATTTATCTGGCGTCCGCCAGATAATTATCTGGCGGTCGGCTTTTTTATTAATGTGGAGGCCGCCAGATAAATTAAGTGGCGGCCGCCAGATAAATTAAGTGGCGATCGCCAGATAATTATGTGGCGGCCGCAAGATAAATTATAATTCATACCTGTCACCTACGGGCTTCCGTAGGAAACGAATTCCTAACGAATAACAATTTTTGTCCAGTTTCTTTGCGTGAAATACAAATACTACATATCCACGATTTCATAGAATTTTTTAAAGATTTTAATAAAAAAGAGGATATTTCCATGATCATTATGTACTAGTATGTTCTTGTTTTAATCCAATACATGCACTGTAAACGTGGTTATATGCGCCGGGGGACTCGATAATAACCAATCAGCACACAGCAGGGTTATTTTCGCGTGGGGGAGTTTTCGCCAAGTCACTCGATTCGTGAAACACGCGAAAATTACCCTCACGCGAAAATTACCCCCACGCGAAAATTACCCCCACGCGAAAATTACCCCCACACGAAAATGTCAACTTCTACAGTATCACTTTTTGTCTCTCATTTTTATGAAAAATCGCAGTATTTTGTCAAAGATACGGAACAACACGGCCCAAGTGACCTTAAAATTGGGTTCGGTAACCTTGAAAATCTTCAAGGTCAGTTCTCGACCCATATTGTTCTCATAAATGCTACAATAAATGATATTACGCGCAGCTAAAATGCTCGTTAATTTACTCAATGTCTCTTATCATTGAACTGAATGCCACCATGACAACCATTTTAACACTCTTTAAATGAAAATAAAACTTTATACTTATCAACTTTTGAATTTTTCTAAAATTAAGCAAAAACTTGCAAAATTAGGAACTACCGCCCGGGTATTTTAAGTAAAGAAGAATTATGGAGGAAGCAGACAACATTTCTCTTTTGATATTTTTTCTCCGAAAAATATTAGTAAAATCTATAAAATTTCAGTTTACTTCAAATCTCGATACCATAGAAACAGAGCATTGTTTAATATCTTGTTTTCAGTTATCTCCCCTTGTTTTCGGTAATCTCAATATTTAAAATTTTAGACATTGTTTCCATAGCAACGAATGCATAATTTTAAAAACGTAAATTAATTTTTGTCTCAGTACATCATGTATGTAAACACCTTCAGAAAAAAATCAAATCATTCTGGCTATATACCTAAGAAAATCTTAAGGTCTTTTTTGTGGATGGTATAATTCGTTGAATTCATTTTATTTAATTTATATTTATTTAAATATAAATAATTTAAATCTAATTTATTTAATTTGAAATAATTTATTTAATTTCAAATAATTTATTTAAATCTAAATCATTTATTTGAATTTAATTTTTATCTGATTTTTATTTATTCAAATTTAAGTAATTCAAATCTAATATATTTTAAAAAATTAAATGATTTACTAGTATTTAAATTGAAACAATTTATTCAAATTGAAATAATTTAAATTTCATCGAATTTATACATATCTGTGAAAACAGTTGAATGCATTTCTATAATTCATAGAAATAAGTTTAATTTAATGAGTAATCAAGATTATCCTCTATGAGAGATCGATGATGTAGATTACATGTAAATCAATCACCGTGTATCCATACACATGTACTTTTATTATTTGTTTTCGTAATCTAAACATACTCCAGAACATTAGTACAGACCCTTCTATATGATTGACTTTTCATTGCACTCCAGTAAATACGATAAGCTTTTGTTAAAACATACGATACGGACGGCTTACACAAATAGAGGTTGAATGTAAAAAGACGTTTGAAAGCTGAAAATGATGGACTTGACCCGGTATTGAACTCTACTGACCGCTGCTACTGACCATCACTACCTGATCACTATCTGAAATCATATAGCATTTAATTGAAGGCAAGGAAACGTCTAGCTTTGATCAGTTGTTTTACGAGAGCATATGGCATATTAAAGGAGGCGATATGCAATTATCATTTATTTGTAATGATGTACTTTTTCTATGTAGAGGAAGGAAATTCTTTTCTTAAAGGACTAATTTCTGAAAGAAAATTACCACAATACGTTGGTTTAACTTTATCTCCATGGTAACGTTAATTCTGATTCTCCGGACGATGACCAATGGTTCTTGGAAACATCTCCTAACAAGACAACAACAAGCTATTTTGTCTGATGTTTCGTTACTTACATGTACTTGGATATTTGAAGTCTTTCCTGTTTTGCCCCTTCATCAATCTGTTTCATTTATGTAGCACTGATTCCTGTTTTAGCTCACCTGAGCAAAGCACGAGGAAGCTATTTTTCACAGCCCATCGTCCGTCAATACGGCGTACTTTTGTTAATTTATACTTAAGCAATTTCTTGTTGTGCCCCCGTTATCGAAGATTCTGGGGCAAATAGTTTTTGGTCTGTCCGTCCGTCTGTCTGTCTGTTTCTCTGATTGTTCGCAAAAACTTTAACCTTGGCCATAAATTTTGAATGGTAAGTGATGGGGCTTTCATATTTCACATGTGTATTCCTTGTGACAAGACCTTCCCATGGATGCCAAAATTTTTGACCTTGTGACCTTGACCTCAAAATGTGAACTACTTTTCAGCTGTTTTACTGACAAAGTTGCCAACGGGGGTATTCGTGTTTCACAAACACATGTTTTTTTTAATTTTTATTCTGTTTTGCGTCCTTCTGAAATTGGGAAAACCACCATGCAGTCAGCCAGGGAGGAAAAACAAACAAGTATATAAAACACAGGTGCAGTTTTATACTACTTGACTATGAGAAATCTGGCAGAATCTTGTTTTCGTTGATATACATTGTATTACAATATTTTAATCGAGAAAAGATTGAAAAATAATGCAATGTCTAATATTGTACTACTTTTTTTTCGTTTTTATATGAAATATAAAAGAAATGAACCCTTTAATTTCTGTAGACTGAAACGCATTTAACTTGCTTGATTTTATGGTTTCAATTTTGTTTTGCTTTATGACCCACCAGCACTAGGACGCAAAACAGAAAATAACAAAGTATTGGCCTTATAAATACGTGTTCTTCAAGGTGTCGTGAAATTCCTTGCGGTTGTTTCAGAGAGAACAAAGGATAAACTTTTTTCTACCAGATCCATCCGACAACTTGCATGATGTTACCAATGGGTATCATTGGCTGGCACATTTTCGACTCCTCCTAAATCACAACAGAGAATTTTACGCAATAAAATGCAAAGTCGTCGTGTACCAAAATTGTGTTTGACCCTTTCGATTCTCTACAGTCGCTGCACAGAATATCATAAAACTTCACCGGAAGCAAAGTAGCCGAGACTTGCGGGATTTAAGGCTCAAAACGAAGATCGAAGTTACTTAAAATCTGATTGGCTGGCGCATCCAAACTTTCGGGAAAAATCTTTCGCTGTGCGGAATTTTAAGAAAACTTGCTGAAAACAGTAACAGTAGTTACAATACCAAAATTCGACTCAATACTGCATGTAAACAGGACGACAATATGTTTTCTGATCTGATCGTGTAAACAAAATGGCCGCCAATAAGTGTACTGCTATGCATTTTCGACTTGGTCAAACCCGGTGTATTGGATTTGTGGAATTTTAGCAAACAAATACTCCAAGACCGAAATTTTGTTTCCAGGTCTGATCAAGCATGATTACCGCCAATGATAAATACCGTTTGGCTGACGCATTTTCGAATTTGATAGTGGGCCATTTTCCGTAGTTTTCTACCATTTCAATGGGTATTTTGAGTGTTCATAGGAAAGCACAAATACTTCAATTGGCCTTTTTTTCAATTGAATTTGAAACTTCGAGTCACTGACCTTGAATTTAAAGGATATCGGGTAAAATTCTTCAACAACTTTTCTTTCTTTGTATAAACAGTCAACCTTGTAAGTAATATCATAATTAGTTAAATGAAACATATTTATAAGATGAAGCTTTTGGGGTTTCACACCAAAAGTTGCCATGGCAACTATTTTTTACGGTAAAATTTAAGAAAATGGCTTTTTATCCTATACGCCTTGTTTGTTGTAATATTTGACTTTTTGTATGTATTTTCATAAGTAATATAAAGGTTCCCGGACCTTAAGTCCCCTTTTTTATCACTCATAAATCGAAGAATTCAATGAAATTTGCTTTGTTTTTTACATAAAATTACAATTTGATCTTTCATGTAATAAATAACTATTGAAGTTACGCTTTCGTATGTGTGATGTCTGTTTTGTGACGGGTATTCGGCAATCCGGATTTAAAAATCGCCATCGATTCCGGCCTTTAATATTGTTTTCTCAATACATATGCATGAGAGGGGTCGAACAAACTGTCACATGATCATATATTTTGTGAACACGACCAATCAGGTAAAAATCAATATATGCTAATAAAGCGATACTGTCCGTAACAAAGGTCGAGGAAACTTCCATGTATGGAAGTCAGGCATAGCGGAACGACTGCTTCACATAATCAGTTCAGAGTGAGCGCTCTCTCATTTTCAGCCAATCGTTTCAATGAATCAACTTTGCATTATGGGAGTACTATTATAGTTGTCAGCAAAATTGCTTCGCTATAGCAGAAATCGCAAGTAAATTCCTTGACACCTTTGTAACTCATCTATCGATTCCATGTTGCTTTTTTTTTTTAATTTTCAACTCTAAATTCATATATATTAAGATGAGAAAATGAGTTTTTCAATAACTATACATGCATTAAATCATATATATATATATATACACATGATCTTTGTGATCCATTCAAAAATTTGTATTTTATATGTTTTATTTACGTTTGTGAATTAAAAAGCATCGAATATTGATTAACAATATGTAGTTTAGTGTATACATTGCAGTAGATTGAAATATTTCTTAGAAGAGGGAAGAGATGATACAAATAAAAACACAAACACTCGAATAATTTGTGTATTCGAGTGTTTGTGTTTTTAATTTGTGTATTCGAGTGTTTGTGTTTTTAATTTGTGAATTCGAGTGTTTGGGTTTTTAATTTGTGAATTCGAGTGTTTGTGTTTTTAATTTGTGAATTCGAGTGTTTGGGTTTTTATTTGTATACATTAATTGCAGGTTGTTTTGAAATAAATGGGGATATGTCAGGTTATCCTAGTATTTGCCGAAATTTAATATTTTTCCCCTTATGTATGTTTTTTTACTTTATTTTCTCAAAACATGGGTTTTACACCCCTTTTCAATGTGCACTCATTTGAAAATAATCTAGATCTGTGGCAGACAATTGCAAGTTTTACTAATAAGTAGGCAAAATTATTGAACACTTAGAAATAATAAGTGGACATTCTCCCTTCCAACACCATTGGCGGATATAAATTTTTTTCGAATGGGCTGGGGGTTCCATTCTGTCTGGAGGGTCAGTCTTTGAGTCTGAAGAAGAAATTATGTTAAAACTGGAAAAAAAGGAATTTTTGTGAATTCTAGAGGGGGGGGGGGGGGTCCTGGCACCCTACCCCTCTAGATCCGCGCTTGCAACTTACAAAGACTTTCAACCTTTGTTGAAATCTCATTCTCACGCAATAATAATTTATCAAAACTATCATACATGTAGGGGGCACCACTCAGTTTGAAATCTTCACATTTAAATTATGAGGGTTTTTTTTCCGCAAAGAATATTGACATATCAAATCAGATAATAATTGGGAATTTCTTGGTGTCGTTGTAAGGAATAACTGTTTTATTGGAAGTAGACCGTAATGGTACCAAGAAAGATTACCATACAACTGTACATTCCTATTTCGATAAACCTGAGATGTACATCCCCAGGCCCAAGCTTAGTTTAGAGTCTCTCTTTTGTTTTTGAATTTGCGAAAGAGAAGAACTTTCAGGGAGATTACATATTGAATCATTCAAAAATAAATGATCCTCACAACTTGATGTACGATCTTAGACATTTTTTTACAATGCAATTTAACATAGAATCGATAGATATACCTCTAATGTATTTACGTGGCAAAGATTTTGAAGACAGTGCTTAAGCCAAAATATACTGGCACACGATTTTACTATTATAGTATTCCCAAAATGCAAAGTTCATTGAAGCGGTTGGTTTTATTAAATATGAGAGAGCGATCACTCTGAACTGATTATGTGAAGCAGTCGTTCTGCTATGGTTGACTTCCAGGTCCATATAAGGAAGTTTTCCCTAGCTGTTACATCATATTAGAGGTGTGGCTTTATGTTCATCCGTATACTTTGGATGATATTTTTTTTTCTTTGGGTTTCTCTAACTTGAACACGAACGCAAATTTTTATGGCTTATTCATTTTCAGGGATTTGTGATTAAGTACATGTAGATTTGAGGAAATCTTTCACAACTATCACATGTATCAGGGTTTTTTAAAGCATAGTTCAACCAAATCTCACGAAGGGTGGGTACATTTTTCTTGATTTCGCCAGCGTTTAGGATATCTTAAAGTTTCTTGTTTAGACAACGTTCAAACAAGGTTATTTCAATAAATTGTGAAAATTGATTTTTATAGCCTTTCCTTCCACGACAACAATGATGTCATAAAGTGACTACATGTATAAATGCTGCTGTAATTTTATGAGTTTTTCCCCTTAGGTCATTTCTTTGTTATTTTCTGTTTTGCGTCCTCGTGCTGGTAGGTTTTGAGCCCAAAGTCATAAAACAAAACAAAATTAGAATATTAAAATCTTTTGCAAACTAAATGTGTTTTCTACAAAATTTAAAGAAAAATTGTACAATTTTTCATATTTCATGAAAAAATGTAAAAGTACTGCAATGATTCATTGTCCATCATTCTTTTGTTGACTAAAATTTGTCAAGATGATCAAATGAAACAAGTTTCTGTCAGATTTCACACAGTAACATAATATGAAATTGCAACTTTGTTTTATCTGCTTGTTTGTTTTTCTCCCTGGCTGGCTGATAGCTTTCTCAATTTCAAAAGGACGCAAAACAGAATAAAAATAAGAGATGGCCTTATTTGCAATACACCTGTCATCTTTACTTTTTATCCTTTTTTATTAATTTATATATTTATTTATTTATTCATTATGTATCCATTTGTATACATGTATCTAAATTCTACTTTCTATAAATAAATTTCGTGTTATCATATTAATATGTATTATAATTAATTTCAAATAATGTTTTCTGAAGTTTTATATAAATTCATAATGAATTATTTGATTTTGAATCCTTTATATCTTGTAAACCGTGAGAATTAACTTTGAGTGTTGCTGAATAAATTCCAGTGCACGTTCTGGCAGTCTTCAGTCACAGCTCCAATTCAGTGAACTAGTGGTCATTGGAGCACTGATGAGAACAAAGATTCTCATTTGAGTTTTCAAGCCTTTCATTTACTTCCTTTCGAGAGGGATATTTAATATAGGGGAGGTTAAAGTTGAACAAGAATTATAGATGATATATTTTACAGTATACTACCTTTTCTTTGTTTCCTCGATTATGTTGTGTTTGTTTGTTTTGGGGTTTTTTTTGGGGGGGGGGGGGTGTTTTTTTTTTTTTACCAATTCCAAATCTCTCTTCAGGAAGGAAAATACATTTAATAATAAAACTGATTTTTTTTTTTCAATTTTGCGTATAATCATTAAGTTCTAAATTGAAAAAAAAAACCCACAGTGTTACAATTTAAATATTTAAAAAAAAATAAAAAGTGTAACAGCATTGAATATAATTAAAAATGAGACAATTCTGTTTACGTGCATGTAGTGCAAAATTTTTCTAGATCATTTATGAAACATAAAAAAATGTTCGATTTCTTTTGAAGTTCTTGAACAAAGTTTATTGATTCAAAAGTGAAAAGTCCAGAGAGTGTATCAAAGAGATGTAATTCAGTCAGATCGTTAACGGCTATCGTTTTCCGTATAAATTACGCATCATTTACTCATTTAGGAACTGTTTGATATTTTTTATATTATATTGATTGCGCTAGGCATTCATGTAAACAATATTAATAATATGTCACCTCAAAGTTCCCAACAAAAAGATCGATTTATTTTTCCGTGTTTTTTTTTTTTTTTTTTTTTTTTCTCACATCTGCGCGCGGTGACGTAGTACTAAGCCTAAGGTTTCGTTGACATCTTTATCCATTCACTTCAAACTTCTTCCCCCTCCCCCCATTTCTATTATGTAAAATCCCTCTACGTTTGAAAGAACGAAATTTTCATTCATAAAAATTGTTCAAGTTTCGTCATGTCGAACAATCTTTGAGAATTGCCCAATATTCTCGGAGTTTAAATTTCGTCAAGTACATGGGGATCATATTAGACCGAGATATCGTATCTTTGTGCAATGGTCGTGTACACAAGGTCTAGGTGATTTATGCGCCTGTTTCACCTAAATATATCCTGGTTGACCTGACCTAGCCTGAACTCTGCCTCCAGTGGCCAAATACCAAACAACATTGATTTCTTAAGATATGTTTACTCGGACGCACTCAAGTGAAATAAGAATTAAATGCATGCTATATGGAGTTCTCTATTGGTGAAGGAAATAACCGATGCCGCTCCTGACATACGGAACAGCTAGCCTTGGTCACTCCGTTTCTATTATAGCCATTAGTCATCGAAATTTGGTTGAGCGGCGAAAGAATTTTTTTTATTTTTGGATTCTATCGATTTTACAACTACCTGCAATTATTTTTCTGCGACTGAAAATTTTCCTATTCGTTAATAAGTCATAGGAACCATTCATGGTCACTCAAGCATGTGACACTCCTATTTATTTGATTGCGTATATAGTTGGGTAAACACTGTATGTACGGCTAACTCGTCGTTTGGAGGAAAAAACTATAGCGAGGCCGCCACGATACTGCATGTAACGAGTCGATCTTACGCAACGCGGAGTCATCTCTACAACTGACCAATAGGGGCCGTGTTTGTATATTTTCACTGTTAATCAGGTGTAATGGACATCCCACATAAGTACTTAGTGGCTATCTGATTGGCTAAGCCAACTGGAATTACGCGATCTAGTTTTCCCAGGGATGTGTTTTATCTGTACAGGTCAAATATTAATAATGTAAGCAGTGGGGAATGTCGGTGAGCCAGGATATGTATTATTGCTATAGAGGAGAACTCCGTTCAAGGACAGGAGAAAATGATGTGATATTTGTTTTGTATAGAACTATGTTGAGTGATTTTTTAAATTTCGATGACAATGAGTGACTTTACATTTATCAAATTGGTAGGTTTTTCTTTTTTTTAAACTGTTGAGCCATTTTTGTTCGATAATTTTAGCGACAAGAAGTTGAAATTAACATTTTATATCTTTCTTTATTGCATTTTATAGATTTTCCTCACCGATGTGTATAATTGTAGTATATAAATATTGATTGAAAAAAATAATTGATCGATGAAGTAGTGCAATTTAACCATGCTGAACGAGAATAGAATGATTGTTTTGTCGGTTAGGGCTATTATTTTACTTGTATTTCAACATGTCTTTCTCAAAGGAAAGGTATTTTCCAAAGGGACAATCATTTTCGAGTTTTTAAATGGATTTTCTTTCTTTCCTTCCTTGTTTATTTCAACGAACACAAAGGCGAATTATTTTAGCTATTGATTATGATTTTTTTGCAGGTCTGATGCATGAAATCATTGGTCATCCGTGTCGTAGTGAATCTAGCGTGAAAAGAAGAATCCAGGAATTATTGACAGTTGAGTTTTACGATGGCTGACAATGGAGTCAATGAAAAGCATGGTGAAGTATTACATACTTTAATTTCGGCCAATCAAATTAAAGAAAACATCCGCAGTATGTGCAATGGTAATGGAACTTCGGAGCACGTTGTTGTAAAGGAGGAGGTAAGCGGCTATGGATCAGATGATTCACTGAACTCCCCTCTTGATTTCTCCTTCAAACGTAAAAATGGTGATTCAGAGACGTCAGAAGTTGACTCCTACTCCCCCGCCTCGTTACATGGCGCCAGTTTAGGCAGCCACGCAGACGACAACAAATACTCATTTTACGAACAGACTACCTCCAATTCAGATTCACAGAAAAATGGTGAGAGTTCAGAAGATACAGATCATAAAATCGGCGAGCCTCCGTTGGCTGGTACGGATCCTTCCCGTAATGTCCCTCCAGGGTTTGCATCCATGGTCCGTGCTTTCCAGTCTGGAACCTTGTCACCAGCTGCCGCGGCCAGGATGATCAATGCCTTTCCCGCCATGGGCTCTGTATTAGAACCCCGTATTGCTCAAGCTAACAAATCAGCCCGTCCTTTCAAATCATATCCAAACGAAACATTGTCAATGCCCATAGGCTGCTATGGGGTATCGGGTTTTAATCCGTTTCAGACTCTAGATGCAAGTGTTATACAAAATCTCAATGAAATGAACAGCGAGGAACTATTGAATGTATACAAACATCAGTTACACGTCATGCAGGAACATGCTAGGACGGTTCGGAGTAGCTCACAGTCATCCGAGTCGGGCTCTGTTTCTGCCACAAGTTCATCAACGGGTTTAAATTCCAGTATTACCAGAGTATCAAATCATCCCCATCATCAACATTACGCAAATCATCGTCATAGCAGTACCAGTAGCCCACCGGGCGTCTCCAGCCCAGGTCTGGCGCTCTCGCCCAATCACTCGATCCCCAGCACCAGCGATATGTCTCTACAAAATGCGATGTCACGAAAAAGGCCGAGGAGTTTGCCCGATAATCAGAAAGACGAGGCGTACTGGGAGAGACGGCGCAAAAACAACGAAGCAGCCAAACGTTCTCGTGACGCCCGACGGGCAAAAGAGGATCAAATCGCCATAAGGGCAGCTTTATTAGAACAAGAAAACATGAAACTAAGAGTAGAGGTGGCAGCATTGAAAACTGAAACAGCAAAATTACGTTGTATGTTGTACAACAGCTGATATGTGAAGTATTGGGTATTTTATGAAAAATCGAAGTGTTGTGTCAGTTCTGTTTATGTCCAAAATTGTGCTAACATTTTGTTTTTCAAACTTGTGTTTACATTTTTTTCTTTTAGATAACAATTTCCCTTGGACGTACCATTTCAAAAAGTCCCGTATTAGAATGATCACCAAGTCTTCTACGACATATTTACCAAGTCCTTGAACTGTTCCTTACGTCACTTCCTAAACTTTAAAATGAATTGCAAATTTTAAAGACAATGAATGAAATCGGACATTATTTGATAAATTGTCATTACCGTAAATTCATATGTTTTTAAAACATTAAAGTGGATTCTAAGATTTGTAATTTCAAAACATTTGGAAACGGGTATTTTCTTAATTTATCAAAAATGTAGTTTTACCTTGATAAGTCAAATTTATCATGAATTTGTAGGCAGCTATTTTTTAACAATCATCAGTTGTCATGGAAACTGGTATATTTCTTCATGTGATATGTTTATTTCCGTCTACCTCAGTATCTTGAATATATTATATATTTCATGTATATTTAATGCTCTTTCAGAGTATATTTGTTTTCAATTCCTGTGGAACATATTACGTATATTCTCTATGTTTACATGTATTGAGGAAATCTTTTTGCAATCAAAGTGCTAATATAGTCAAGTGACCTTGTGATTTGACCTTGAAGTAGCCTCTTGGAGACTGTCGCGGTTGTATACGCCACGTGTCATAGTTTTACTTTAGTCACGGTCAATATTTTCATTATAAACATGCAGCTTTATTTTTTAAAAATTAAAAGTATTATATATTTATGAGTGAAAGTGCTTAAATTGCGGTACAGTCCGTTTGATATTCGGGATCCCCCCCCCCCTCCAATAAAATAATATTAAGATTGCTCTGAATTTTAATGAGAAAAGTAAATTTATTACTCTGAGTAGAAGGAAATAATCTTCTTCATATTACTGATTTATTTTTTTCTAGATTGGAGAATTTCGATAACATAATATACTAGTATACAGCTGTATATGCCTTTAAAAAATAGAAAACCTCCAGACCCCTTGCGTTGTACAAATATCATTTTACAGGTTTGGAAATATTTTGCAATATTGTTAAAGTATGAAAACATGTGGATAAAAATAAGTATTTATATTGAATGTTGAAGTTCAAATAAAGAAAAAAGTTCAAGAAAATAACTAAAATTAAATGTCAGACTTTCTGCCATGTCTAGGCATTTGTAAAAACACGTCAATCGATAAAAAAATCCCCCTACGTTGTTTTTTTCCCCTTTGTATAAGGGTGAAAAATTCTGGTATCGATAAAAATGACAAACTCCTTCCCCTACCAGAATATCAAATGGTCCGTGCGTTATTTTTATTTCAGAGATAGTAGTGCTTCTTTTTCCATTTTGAGGGGCGGAAGATTTATTTTTAAATAATTAAGTTATTTTGAGACGTTTTAAACCAGTTTAAAATATTTTTTATGACTAGGGTGAATTGTTCCTGCGTTCTTTATTTACCTTGGCTTTTGCTTTGTAGTGTATTTAGGGACCACACATGTTGTGTGTCAACACACACGTGTATTTACACACTGATAGGGTTTGACCCAGATCATATGTTGTTATGAAATAATTTCTTATGTTATGCATAAGGAAGTTGCCTTGCAAATGAGATTTTCTAATTGATCAAACTGATGATATTTTAACACGACGAAAGCATGTATGCAACGGGTATTTTTGCAAGAAAAAATATTTTAGTATCATTTGTTTATTCCTCGATGTTTCTAATCAATACATAATCCAATGATTTCTGTTAAAAAAAATCACCTTTACTCAGGGATGAATTAAAGATGACCATGTCATTTCTATTCTTTTTTCCTATAATTCATTAAAAATTATTCATTATGTTTCTAATATTATTTATTCTCAATTTTTGTTTTTTTTTTTTTTTTGTGAAAATTTATGTTCGAATTTTAATACAATCATGTAATTTGTTTTGCACTGTATTTTTATCAGTATTTTAAAATTTCCATTTTCGTTTACATTTTTCAATAATGTTATTTGTGATTCCGTAATTTTAGAGACCAGTCGAGCTTATGCGATCGACCTTCGTCGACGTCCGTCCGTCCGTCTTTTTGGCTGTCTGTCTGTTATTAGTTCTTTAGTGGAAACCTCCCCTGAAAGTAAAAGAGGTAGAAAGTAATCTGAATTGACTGGTAATTTTAATATTTTGTTAAATTTAACGATAGTAAGGCATGAATATCCCTGTGATACAAAAAAAGCTATACAAAATTGATTATTTGGTTCTCAACGAAGGAGAAAAAAATTGAAAAACAGTAGAGCTTCAGTCTTGTCTAAGACTTCTGTTTAATATATAATGATATGGTGTTACGTGCCTTTAAAGAAGGATAAGCTTTATACACATGTATTTATAGTGCGTCTGATAAATTCAACTGAATTTTATTAAGAAAAAGAGGATATATTCATAATATACATATATGAAAGAAAACTCATGAACTCACAGAAAAAGGACAAATGAAACAAAGGACCAAAAGTTCATATCAATTTCAGATTTATTGAACTTTAATTGATGTTTTTTTTTTTTAGTATTTATTCATTTTGGTTTTCTAATATAATATTGGTGTAATTTATAAATCTACGCATTGCAATTTTGTTTTAATAATTCATGATCACAAAGCAATTAATAGATCGTGAATTACCATGGCTTAATGAATATGTAATTAGGAAAGAAAGTCCAGGAACAATTTTATCATTTCATATTTTTTTCTGCATTAATCTTTTATCGTGTATCTGTATTCAATAACTGTGTTTTGTTTTCTATACTACCTCAAAGAGAGAAATATGTCTACATTTTTCACGCTGTTCAACGTCTTACCTCGTAAAGGCCAAAGTAAAAGTACGTGTTTTTTTTTAGTTTAAAGCAAAAATAGATATGATGTTTATATGAAGGGATATCTCAGATTTTTATCAGATTTATTTAACAATATTTATTCTCAATTTCAATTTTTCCCCTATATTAGTCTTGTACGTCGATGATTATATCAAAACATTCCCGATAAAAATGCCTTAAAACTTACAAAATGTGTGATGTGAACTTAGGAAAGGGAGGGACTTGACATGGGAAGGATATTTGTGAATTTGGTATACATCAGAAATTTTTATTTTTATTCGAAATATTTTTTTTACCTTGTTAACAAGTATTTTGTTTTGACATTGGTAATGAGAAACACGTGTATTTTTAGTTTGGCCTTGTTGTATTTTGATGTGATGATGAATCGAAAATCAATGTGAATTTTCTCATGTATGTTTCACTAATTTGTTGTCGTTTTATACATTGTTTGGATGACAAATTGTGACATATTGTGCTCCAATCAGCAAAACATGTTTGGTATATTTTGAATAAAATGTTTTACAATTCATTTTTTATTATTATGGGTAGATCATTTTCCAGTAATGACCATAACGAAGAAGCAGGCTCAAACCATACAAACCTGGACGCTGTACATGGCTGTGCGTGGAACCAGGGGGTCATGGGGGTTGGGAACACCAGCCAGCGCCCCCATCACCTTTTGCAAATCGTAAAAATGTTCGTCTTTTTTTCAGATTTTTGCATTTACATTTAATTACGCGTTTCTTTCTTATTTGCTGTTCAAAGCTCATACCCAATACCTTCAGTGTAGATGTAACACCCTGTCCGACCCTTCCATACCAGGAAGAATCTCATAGTCTAAACCCGCGCATGTATGTGTAGCGTACATCCCGAGTTCATGAACTTCTCTTATCTTAATCAACAGTACGGCGGGTTCTTCTTTTTTCGTGGAGGTCACTTAGCACCATACTGAACTAATGTTTCCGAACATCAGATTTCTAAATTGAAGTCAAAAAGGCAGCCATGCAGTTAGGGTTTTTTGTAGTTAGCGATCAAGGTGTACGAGGAGGTCACTTCATTCTTTAGATTGCCCGTGGCCAAGGCATGACCCGACGTGCAGTGTGGTCACTGAATCAAAGATTTTACTCGTTCCTAAGACAACTCGACCCTCAGCAGCAATATCGGTAAAGGCCACAGATGCTCGCTGCATGTCGGATATGTTTATGTCCTTTCATCGTTCGTGCACATAACATGCATAAAGGGACGACCATTTAATATCGAAGACGGAAGGAGCTGACAGATTACCCTCAAAGAAAATGAAATACATCATTTATAAAAAAAAATTCAAATACTCTGGCCTGAATTCCCCAATTTGAATTTATTTTTATTTTATCGGACAAAGGTGAATCAATCTAAACCCACTTTATGTATTTATTTATTTACTTATTTATTCAATATGTTTTTTCCTCATTCATTTACTTGCATGTATTTTTTTGTTGTTGTTGTGGAGGGGGGGGGGGTGTCAATTTTGCATTGAATCGAAAATAGTTATTCTGTCCTTTCGGAAATGTTAATCCGGCCTACTCTACATTGTTAAAAAAGGTCATCTGACCCGACAACAATTGTAAGCTCCTCCCTCCCCCACCTTCTGAATTAAATGGTCGTCCCTAAATTGACAGCTTTCATGAAAGAAGTGCAATCGATATTGGAAGTCCTTGGAGGGGTTGTGAGACTGTAGGGTATCATATGAATGTATTACAGACTGTGAATGAGTACCCTCTCTCAAACTGTAACAATGAGTTAGGGAAAAAATATTCCGAGTGCATAATATTTATGGGTCATTGAGTCATAATTGAGCTTTTTTGTTATATAGTCCAAAATTTAGGAGAAAATCCTTTTTCGCACAACAGAAAGTTTAATAATTTTAACTAAAATTTCGAAATTCCTCTTGGTTAAATAAATTCAGACCCCCTACCCGCCCCTTTCGCCACCCCTTTTGGTTCTTTGACAAAAACGGATGGTTCCGCCACTGCATGTACATCAATTCCCTTGAAATACTTTGTCCATCTGCGGTCACTTATCATTCGGTACGGATCCCTTTGAAAGCTGCACTGCGCAAATATTTCTAAATAACTAAGAGGTCAAAAGTTTAGTGGATTTTTTTTTCTCGGTTTATTGATTTTAAGTGTTGCACCGACGATGGCTGCCCATGCTCTGATATTCAAGATTCAAGATTCAAGATTTATTGACTTTCACCAAACATGTTGGCATACATCACTGACACATCATCTTACAAAACAGAGAAATTACTGCACTTGTATAAATATATATATGCATATAGTGTCTATGTAACTTACAAAAGCGAAGAATGAATGATCACCACAATATGAAGACTTAGCAGTATTTGCTCGTAATCTATACAAGTAATTCAATATTAGTAATACACATAGGCATCAGTACAAGTATTTTTTTTTTTTTTTCTTTCAACATATTGTATAGTACTTAGTCCTTAAGCATCTAATTAAATTAGGTAAATATGTAAAACATACACTTACAATTAAATTAGTTGTATTGTAAACTGTACACTAGCTATTCATGTCATTTCAATTGCTTTGAATGCATCCAACCTATTTTCAAATGCAGAAAGAAGATAACAACAAATGCGCTTGCAAAGAACGATATCAGTTGGGTTTAGGATATAACACGTTAGTGACTGGCTAGCAAACATTAACATGTCTACCAATATCCTCTTGTCCTAAACTGAAATAATTACTTTCTTTTTTTTTTTTTTTTTTTTTTTTTTTTGTTTGTTTGTTAGCCGATTAATTTTACTTTTTCGTCATTCAGATTCAGATTGCATTATTTAATATTTAGATTTATCATTTGAAATTGAAATAAGCGGTCTCGCTTTTTCTTCAAATCTCTACTTTTATATTTTCAGAAGTTATCATTGTGAATTTTCATGAAATAATTAAGTTTAAACTGACTAAATTTTTTAAAATTTTCATTTTTATTAGTCCCATACCGGCAACGACGAAGGGGACTCTTATTTTTTTTTCTTTTGTTTATTGACATAATAAATCGAGTAGATTTCTCTTTCATAATATTACTTTTTTTCATTATTACATTATTTAATTTTGAAAATTTATTTCAAAAAAATCTCGCCATTTTCTAATGTTTATTAAGTTTATTCATTTCTATTTTATTCACTATTTATTCATCAGTTTTAGTGGAATTCAGAGGATGTCGATCATAACAATTGTCACCCTCCATAACAACTTCACAATGTGAATTTTAGGGCATGCTATTGTTACGAAGACAAGCTTGACAGATTTCTATTACATGTTTTTGTGTAACTGTAAAGGACTTTGAGAAAAGCTGGGTGGAGTGGCGCGTGGGAGGACAATGGAGCGTGCAGTGAAATAAAGAATTAAAAGACGGCGAAAAAGATCACAATATAATGTTCAATAAAAAAAAAAAAAGAAAAAGGCGTAAAAGATGTATTTAGGGGTAAAATTATTTTTGACCGACAGCCGAAAATAACAGATTGCCTCTATATATATTTTTTTTATCTGTAAAAACGATGTACATTAAGTTCTCAATTTCCTGATGAATACATTAAGTTTTTTTTTAAATTTAAGGGTGGAGCTGTAATTTTACTTCAGTCAAAATGTACTTAAATTTGAAGAAAATTATTGATAAGCCATAATCCGATTAATTTATAATCTATTTTAGAATCTGAAAAAAAAAACCAAACTTTTTGTTAAACCAATCTCATTTTCATGTTTAAATTCATATATAACAAGTGCCTTTAGGAGATATATACAACAATTGAATGTTCATTTTTAATTTTACGGAAGACCAAAGGCTTCACAGAAAAAAAATTATTTATTAATTATATATACGCAATAACATTAAGTATGTACGCAATAGTTCTGTGGATATACGCAACAAAACATACTGGATGTTACAAAAACAAAGAAAATTAAAAAAAAAAAAAAAAAAGGTATTCCGCACAATCCAGAAATTAGTCTTACCATTTTTCTGATGTTTAATGGAGCAAACAGGAAATCTAGGACTCTCAGAATAATCTGAAATACTTTGTTTTACGTCCGCTTTCAAGAGGATACATTATTTATTTATTTTATTTATTTATTTATTTATTTATTTATTTATTTATTTATTTATTTATTTATTTATTTATTTATTTATTTATTTATTTATTTATTTATTTTTTGAGTAGGGATAAGAAAACAACGAATTCAAATATAGATTTTGCAATACAGATATAAAAAAAAATGATAACAAAATCTTTCCAGAATGTGGTAAGTTAAGTATGTTAACCCTTGATATACTGTCATTTTTTGGTATGATTAAATTATTTTCGGAGGACTAATGCCCTGTGCACGGTGACTCGCAAAATTTTCTCCGAATGGAAATAGATATTGAGATAATTTTTGTACATAGCTTGGGCTAAATAGACAAACGCTTCCAGTCGCTTCTCTCCAGAAGCAGCTCTGGAGATTTCTTTTCTCGACACATAAGTGCCCCCCCCCTCCCCCTTACACACACATATAAAAAGCCGCAGATTTCTAGTCCACCCAAGGTAGTGAAGCGACCCATCGACGTCTTGTTTTTATCATTATGTTCTTTACTTGTTTTATTTATAGAATGTTGATTCATGTGAAAAATAAAGTTTTTCTCTCATATTACATTTTTTATTGATTTCACGTACAAAGCAATTATTTCCATGCATAGTACTCTCACGTAACTCCTATACTAAATATCAATCGCCCAGAAGATGGAATAAACACCAACAAGAACTCATTTAATACATGTCTCAAAAGAAAATCATAGGTTTATAGTTTTTGAACAAATCAAAGCACTTTTCATTTTCTTCTAGCAGTTTTCCTGAATTATTAACAGATAGCAAGGAATAAAATTACCTAGTATCGCTTTACTACTCTCCTCAAATGAAAAAAAAAAACGATTTTGGCTACAAAACATTTATTTCTGTGATTAAGTTTAATTTGAATGTTACGAACATGGAAAGCTCGAAGAATATTTTTTCTTTTGATTTTTTTTCTACAAGATTGGAACATTTTATTATGAGAAAAATCACGACTAGTATTTGCTTCCTCCGTTGCATAGCATTTATTAAATTGTAAAGTATAAGCTTTACTTTCATTTATACACTAGTATCCATGAACCTCTTAAGACAATTTAACGATCACCTTAAAATATGATCATTTTTATCACAACATGCATTGTATATAGGATGTCCCCGATCAACAACAAAACGAGAGGGTACATTCATCTACCGTCGATGTTAGTTTGTGTCTTTCAAAATCAAATTTTATATGAATTTATTTCATTTATATTACCGTTCTATCTTGAGTAGTTTACCTCTTTCTTGTATTTTGAATATTCAATTATATTTCATTTTGAAAAAAAAACTTCACTTCATCAATTTTTATCGTTTTCAAAAAGGTCAAAGGTCACAAGTCATGGTATCGAATGAAAGGTCTTGTCATGAGAAATCTACATTATGAAATAGCAAATCCCTACTCCTCATAGTTAATTAGATATTGCTCAGGCACGATTTTTCAGAAGTGGGTAAATGTCAAGGTCGCTGGTTCAAAAGTCATGGTATAAAAGAAAAACAATGGTCATGAGGTATCTATCAAAGTCCTACACTGCTACATTTCATACTTTATGCAAAATTGTCCAGATTAAAATATTCAGAAGTAGGTCAAAGGTCATGATCACAAGTTAAAAAGTCATCTTATCAAATGAAGGCACTGGGCATCCATACTTCACGAGATACGACATAGGTTACAGTTTTCTGAGGTAGGTGAAAGGTCAAGGTCACAAGGTAAAAAATCATGGTATAAAATGAAAGGTCAGATCGTGAGAAATCTACATTATGAAATATCAAAGTCCTCCTAATAATTCATGAGATATGACCCAGGTTTAAAGTTTAGAAGTAGATCATAGGTCAAGGTCATTTGGGAAAAAGTCATGGTATGAAATGAAAGCTCTGGTCATCATTGCTTCCCCTCACAGTTCACGAGATATTGTCCAGGTTAAAGTTTAAGACCGAGAGCCGACGAGGACTCGGACGATTCGACAATAGCTCACCGGAACTCTGTCGGCGACATGGTTTAGTGGCTAAGGCGTCGGGCCAGTGACCGAAAGGTTGCTGGTTCGAGCCTCACTAGGACCCTGGGTCCACTGAAATACATGAATATAATTTTATGTTCTGTGTTATACTAAAATGTCTGTGGATGTATTATTTACATGTCCATGGTGTTTTTGAAAAAGAAAATCTCCGTACATTCGTCCTGGCGATCTAATAAAATTATTAGTGTTATTGACATTCAGTGTCATTTACAGTGTATAAGAAAAATTACATAAAACGGTGTTTGTCTAACGTAGATATTTTAGACTCTAAGCGATAATTAATTTATTTTTAAATGTGACTTCTACTATTAACTAGTACTAGACCAATTCAAAGATAAATGTTAATGGATACTTGTTGAGGACTGTACAAACACTTTATAAATAAGACTCAATATTAAATACAAAAAACCAATAATAATGATAATAATAATTAAAAAAAAAACATGTGTTTGTGAAACACAAATGCCCCCATCAGCATCTTTGTCGGTAAAACAGCTTTGATGAAAACAGCAGAAGATTCCCGGAGGTCAAGGTAACGAGTTAAAAAATTTGGTACCCATAAAAAGGTCTAGCCACATGGAATACACATGTGAAATATGAAAAACTTATCTATTTTTTTTCAAAAGTAGGTCAAACTCCAAGGTCAAGGTCACAAGATAATGATTTTGGTATCCATGTAAAGGTCTTGTCACAACAAATACACATGTTAAGTATGAAAGCTTTATCACTTACCAGTCAAAATTTATCAAAAGGTTAAACATTTGCAGACAAACGGACTGATCAAAAACTATTTGCCCCCGAATCTCATTGATCAGACAAACCCGTAGATATAACCTTGTAAAGACAACATGGAGAGAACAACCGTAAGGAAACACATGGAGGAGTTAACTTGACGGAGACAGCATATAGAAGACAAATAGTAGACATTACCTTTTGAAGACAAGTTGGAGAGAATAACCTAAAGGAAACACATGGAGGAGTTAACTTGACAGAGACAGCATATAGAAGACAAACTGGTAGACATAACCTTGTGAAGACAAGTTGGAGATAATAACCTAAAGGAAAGACATGGAGGAGTTAACTTGAAGGAGACAGCATATAGAAGACAAATAGTAGACATTACCTTTTGAAGACAAGTTGGAGAGAATAACCTAAAGGAAACACATGGAGGAGTTAACTTGACGGAGACATCATACAGAAGACAAACTAGTAGACATAACCTTGTGAAGACAAGATGGAGAGAACAACATAAAGGAAACACATGGAGGAGTTAACTTGACGCAGACAGCATATAGAAGACAAACTAGTAGAGTAAACCTTGTGAAGACAAACTGGAGACTACAACCTAGAGGAAACACACGGAGGAGTTAACTTGACAGAGACAGCATATAGAAAACAAACTGGAAGAGATAACAATAAGAAGACAGGATGGAGAGAACAATCTAAAGGAAACACATGGAGGAGTTAACTTGACGCAGACAGCATATAGAAGACAAACTAGTAGAGTAAACCTTGTGAAGACAAACTGGAGACTACAACCTAGAGGAAACACACGGAGGAGTTAACTTGACAGAGACAGCATATAGAAAACAAACTGGAAGAGATAACAATAAGAAGACAGGATGGAGAGAACAATCTAAAGGAAACACATGGAGGAGCTAAGTTGACGGAGACATCATATATACGGCAAACTAGTAGAGATAACCATGAGAAGACAAGATGGAGAGAACAGCCTAAAGGAAACACATGGAGGGGTTAAATTGACGGAGACAGCATATAGATGACAAACTGGTAGACATAACCTTGTGAAAACAAGATTGAGAGAACAACATAAAGGAAACACATGGAGGAGTTAACTTGACGGAGACATCATACAGAAGACAAACTAGAAGAGATAACCTTGTGAAGACAGGTTGGAGAGAACAACCTTAAGGAAACACATGGAGGAGTTAACTTGGTGGAGACAGCACATAGAAGACAAACTGGTAGACATAACCTTTTGAAGACAAGTTTGAAAGAATAACCTAAAGGAAACACATGGAGGATTTAACTTGACAGAGACAGCATATAGAAGACAAACTAGTAGAGATAACCTTGAGAAGACAGGATGGAGAGAACAACCTAAAGGAAACACATGGAGGAGTTAACTTGACGCAGACAGCATATATACGACAAACTAGTAGAGATAACCATGAGAAGACAAGATGGAGAGAGCAGCCTAAAGTAAACACATGGAGGGGTTAACTTGACGGAGACAGCATATAGAAGACAAACTGGAAGAGATCACATTTTGAAGACAAGATGAAGAGAACAACCTTAAGGAAAGACATGGAGAAGTTAACTTGACGGAGACAGCATATAGAAGACAAACTAGAAGAGATATCCTTGAGAAGAAAATATGGAGAAAACAACCTAAAGGAAACACATGGTGGGATTAACTTTACGGAGGCAACATATAGAAGACAACCTGGAAGAGATAACATTGTGAAGACATGATGGAGAGAACAACCTAAAGGAAACACATGGAGGAGTTAACTTGACGGAGACAGCCAATAGAAGTCAAACTAGTAGAGATAACCCTGTGAAAACAAGATGGAGAGAACAACCGAAAGGAAACATATGGAGGAGTTAACTTGAGGGTGACAGCATATAGAAGACAAACTGGTAGACATAACCTTTTGAAGACAAGATGAAGAGAACAACATAAAGGAAACACATGGAGGAGTTAACTTGACGGAGACATCATATAGAAGACAAACTGGAAGAGATAACCTTTTGAAGACAAGATGAAGAGAACAACCTAAAGGAAACACATGGAGGAGTTAACTTGGCGGAGACATCATACAGAAGATAAACTGGTACAGATAACCTTGAGAAGACAAGTTGGAGAAAAGAACCTAAAGGAAACAAATGGAGGAGTTAACTTGACGGAGACATCATACAGAAGACAAACTAGTAGAGATAATCTTTGGAGACAAGATGGAGAAAACAACCTAAAGGAAGCACATGGAGGTGTTAACTTGACGGTCGCAACATATAGAAGACAAACTGGAAGAGATAACATCGTGAAGACAAGATGGAGAGATCAATCTAAAGTAATCACATGGAAGGGTTAACTTGACGGAGATAGCATATAGAAGACAAACTAGTAGACATAACCTTGTGAAGACAAGATGAAGAGAACAACCTAAAGAAAACACACGGAGGGGACAACTTGACAGAGACAGCATATAGAAGACCAACTAGTAGAAATAACCTTGAGAAGACAAGATGGAGAAAACAACCTAAAGGAAACACATGGAGGAGTTAACTTGGCGGAGACATCATATAGAAGATAAACTGGTACAGATAACCTTGAGAAGACAAGTTGGAGAAAAGAACCTAAAGGAAACAAATGGAGGAGTTAACTTGGCGGAGACATCATATAGAAGACAAACTGGAAGAGGTAACCATTTGAAGACAAGATGAAGAGAACAACCGTAAGGAAAGACATGAAGGAGTTAACTTGACGGAGACATCATATAGAAGACAAACTGGAAGAGATAACCTTTTGAAGACAAACTAGTATAGATAACCTTGAGAAGACAAGATTGAGAAACGCATGGAGGAGTTAACTTGAGGCAACATATTGAAGACAAACTGGAAGAGATAACATGGTGAAGACAAGATGAAGAGAACAACCTAAAGTAAACACACGGAGGAGTTAACATGACGGAGACAGCATATAGAAGACAAACTAGTAGACACAACCTTTTGAAGAGAAGATGAAGAGAACAACCTAAAGGAACACATGGATGAGTTAACTTGACGGAGACAGCATATAGAAGACAAACTAGTAGACATAACCTTGTGAAGAAGTGATAGAGAGAACAACCTAAAGGAATCACATGGAGGAGTTAACTTGACGGAGACAGCATATAGAAGACAAACTGGAAGAGATAACCTTTTGAAGACAAGATGAAGAGAACAACCTAAAGGAAACACACGGAGGAGTTAACATGACGGAGACAGCATATAGAAGACAAACTAGTAGAGATAACCTTTATGAAAAGATGGAAAGAACAACCTAAAGGAAACACATGGAGGAGTTAACTTGACGAAGGCAACCTATAGAAGACAAACTAGTAGAGATAACCTTGTGAAGACAAGAAGGAGATAACAACCTAAAGGAAAAACATGGAGGAGTTAACTTGACGGAGACAACATATAGAAGACAAACTGGTAGAGATAATCTTTATGACAAGATGGAAAGAACATCCTAAAGGAAACACATGGAGGAGTTAACTTGACGAAGGCAACCTATAGAAGACAAACTAGTAGAGATAACCTTGTGAAGACAAGATGGAGATAACAACCTAAAGGAAACACATGGAGGAGTTAACTTGACGGAGACAGCATATAGAAGACAAACTAGTAGAGATAACCTTTTGAAGACAAGATGAAGAGAACAACCCAAAGAAAACACATGGAGGAGTTAACTTGAGGGAAACAGCATATAGAAGACAAACTAGTAGAGATATCCTTGTGAAGACAAGATGATGGAGAGAACAACCTTAAGGTCTTGTACGCCGACGCGGACAATAATGATCCGAAATAGCTCTCGGTACATTCGTCATACCGAGCTAATGAAATTATTTGTTTTTCATTGACATTCACTTTCCTTTGTAGGAAAAATTACGTATATGATGTTTGTCAAACTTGACATTTTAGACTCGAAGCGATAATTGATTTATTTTCAAAATATGACAAATGCTAGACCAATTCAAAGATAAAAGTGTCAATGCAAATACAAAAGTGTTGATGAATGCACACCTACCTTGCAAATAATACTCGTGAAAGCGAATGTACAATAACAAATATAATTAAATCAAAGCACTGAAGGTACTGAGTGCAAATAGCCAGAATATGTATCACTTATAATATATGACACAATATTGTGTTTTCAAAGTTATATTTGTTCCTGGACACCTTCGTAGGCCACTTTATGGACGTATAAAGACAGAACTAAAGTGCAAATCCATAACGTTGTCGTAATGAATTGAAAGATGATGTCTGACATTGAACAGGAAAATTAAATAACATCACATTAAATCTAACCCCCCCCCCCCCTAAAAAAATCCAACAATCCAATATGACTATTGATTGATGATACCATATATAAGGGAAGCTGAAGATTCTTACTTTCTAATTTGATCCCCACTCTCTCTTTTACCTTTCATGTTCAATGTTAGGTGTGTGCTAAGAATTTGAAGGAAAATTCACTTCTTTTTTAGTATATAAAAACATCTAAACGGGAATGTTTTGGTCTTTTATTTTTCATAATTATTAATTTCATATTTCATGATGGAAGTTCCTAATTTTTCCGTATACAGATTTATTTTGTGAAGCAGGGCAAAATAAGCCTACTTGAAGTTAGTTTTACGTTTCAATGATTCAACTTCATATCTTTATCGATAGCACCGTTTCATTTATATATTGTCCATCAAAACGGGTAATGGAAAGGAGTTTCCAACACACAGCCTATGTTCATTTCAGTACATACAGATGCATTTTTCATTAGGCCATGCATGTACATAACATCATGACAGCTCGATTCATATAGATATAATTCATTGATTCAGACAGTGATCAGACTTTATACCGATCATGACGCTGAAGCAGTCCCAAGTTACATGTAAACAGAGTAACATCGTTTATACATACTCAGTAGACGGGGCACCCATGAGTGAAGAAATCAGGCAATCACTATGTGCTATTTGCACAAAAATGGGTTTGTGAAACACGAATGCCCCCTTCGGCATCTTCGTCAGCACCATTTTTCTGTTAATTCGATTCAAGATCACAAGGTCAAAAATTTTGTTACCAATGGAAAGGTCTTGTCACAATTGATACACATGTGGAATTTGACAGCCCTATCACTCACCGTTCAAATTTCATGCCAAATGTTAAAGTTTGTGAAAAGTAGGTCAAAGGTCAATAGGAATCCTTCCCCACCCCGGAAGGTTTTCTATATAGAGAACCTTCCCCCTTTTCTTACCATAGAAACCTTCTTCCAGACCGTTCTTGGTTTGACGTTCACTTGTTTTAGGGAACCAGAAATAAACTGTATGGAATTGAAAGGGGAATGTCCCTCCAAGTCAAGAAAATTTACGATTCTAAACGTAAGGAATTTGAAGTCAAGATTTGAATTAGCCAAACATGTGTTATTGAAATATGTAGTTCTTCTTCAAGAGAAAGTGCTTATGGTTTAAATAGAAAGACTGAGGTAATTGTTACTAAGCAAACTGTTCCGATGTTCTCCATGTCGGTCGCCAGAACTGCATCTGGGAGAATAATTTTATACGAATTCTGACCAAAAACTAAAGAAGATGTATGCCTTTATATCAAAGAACCCACCAATTCAACGAAATTTATTTGATGTCCTTTTGAAACAAAGGACGGAATCTCCGACAAGACTCGGTAGAAGCACCAACCCCATAGAGTAGGCAAGCACAAACACAAAATACGACATCGAAATACCAAACACAAAATATCACAAATAAAATAATTAGACAAATAGGCAACCGGTGCCGACTAAGGACGGCCATCTGCCACGTTAGCATATTAATTTTCTTGTTTAAAAAAGGACATATACTCGATGGAAAACTTCGGAGCGTTGTCTCGCGTAAAAAAAGGAGAGGAAAAAACACCAAAAGATTACGGCTTTTTTTTTTGCTTGAGGTCGAATAAATTCATTTTATTTTATTTCATTTTATTCATACATTAATTTTGTATTTGATAAGGATATGTTCCAACTCGATACCTTCTTGAAGAAAATTTCAAACCAATTTTTATGCACCAGACACTTGTTTCGGATATTAAATCCTCATCAGTTATGCGTCCAGCAAAACTGATTTTCATACGCCGCCAAAATTCATTTCCGTAGTTCATTTGAGTGATCGTGTTTTTATTAATTTAACATTTTGAACTAATACGATTTTTAGATCGTATACTCTAAACGTATTAATCACGGGAAAAAAATGATGAAGAAACATTTATTATCCCTCAAACAAAATTCGAAAACATTTTAAATTCTATTTCAGATAGCACTACCTTTTTCTATCAAGTCTATTAGAAGGTAGAAAGTCATGTCTATTGAACCAAAGACGATATCAAAAATCCGTTTGGCTTTCCGGATTTGGGGGGAAGGTTTTCTATGATGTGGGAACGTTTTCTAAATAGAGAACTAGAGAACCTTCCCCTGGAGGTGATTTTCAATATAGAAAACCTTCCGTGGGGGAAGATTCTCTATACAGAAAACAGTCCGGGGTGGGGTGGGGGGGGGTTCTCTATATAGAAAACTTTCCAGGGGGAAGAGTCTCAATGGGGGATATTCTCTATACGATACCGGGACAGACCAGATCGTCGGTAAAAAATTTGACAAAACTTTGTAGAAATTACTTAGTTTGAAATGAATGGATGGAGATTACCTGACAGAAATTCCATATTTTTACACCAAGAAAACGAATTAAGATGAAATCCTACTCAATACTAAACCATCAAAAGGTACTGTGAAGTCCAGGGTGGAAATGTAGAAATATACGAAAATTGCTTATATTAAGAGGGAAGTTCAATACATGTAGTAAAATGAACTCTTCAGTTCAGTGCTCTAGTAAACATCCAAGTCCCCTGAATAGAACATACTATGTACATTAGCTTTTGAGAAGTTGAAAATGCAATGTTATGAGGATTAAAAAAAAACGGACGGCGGCCGGCGATGACAATAGGTCACATGACCTTTGCTGGGCTGAGGTTATCAAGCTGTTCAAAGCAACCGTGTAGATAAAACCGGATAAAGAAAAACATATACATAAACAAACACAAGCCATGCAACACGTAGCCTCCCTTCATGTGCCAACAAAATTTTAATATCTTATCCATTTTTTTTCTTATATTGTCAATTGTGACATTGACCTTTGACATTGAAAATAAAAAAGGTGACGTCTTCTCACAATTGACAACTTACATCGAAAAGTTTTTTATGAAGATTGAAAGAAGAGTGACCACAAGGTTTTTCTATTATATCGTCCATTGTGAAATCGACCTTTTGTCTCCGTCCGTTTGTCCGATGTTTCTTCGTATGAGGAATTTCTGTTTTGTATTTTTTCAAGAATTTGTGAGCCTTTCGATTTTGATTTTTATACCCCCGTAATCGAAGATTCGGGGGCATATAGTTTTAGGTCTGTCCGTCCGTCTGTCTGTCTGTTTATCTGTTTGTCCGCAAAAACTTTAACCTTGGCCATAACTTTTGAATGGTAAGTGATAGGGCTTTCATATTTCACATATGTATTCCTTGTGACAAGACCTTTCCATGGATACCAAAATTTTTGACCTTGTGACCGTGACCTTGTAGTTTGACCTACTTTTGAAAAACTTGACCTCAAAATGTGAACTACTTTTTAGCTGTTTTACCTACAAAGATGCCAACGGGGGCATTCGTGTTTCACAAACACATGTTTTTTTTTTTATCGGAATCTGATTTCGGCTCTTGTGTTTGATTTGACCTCTGACCTTGAAATCAATAGGTGTTTTCCTCTCACCACGGATAGTTTTGATGAATTTTCGGTTAAGTATACGATGAAACATGTAATTTAATTCATTTACAAACGTTAATTCAGTGACACTACAGAATTTTATTAAAAACAATATGTTAGAAATAAATATGATGGATAGACTTAAAGGTATTCAACTCCTAATGCATTTTCAATAATTAATTAATACCAGAAATAATAATTTTCAATTTCTTCAAAAAGAATGCTATAAATACCATTCTAGCTAAAATTAGGGGTTACACTTTTCATACCATGATATACTCTGTCACCCCGATGATTTCCTATTATGAAATCATCGGCGTTTGTCGAGAAATTATGAAAATGTGAATAAATTTTAACCGGAAGATTAGGATACCGGATCCTTAAATTTATCAACAAATATAATAAAAGCAATTTCTCAATTGCTTCTTCTTTTCAAACGAATTTCAGGGATTTTTTATATCCATACCAGAAATACTAACTTTCATTTAAGAATGCTACACCAGCATATCACAGGCAGGGGGGGGGGGGGGGATCAATGAGCTAAATAAATTATTTAATACTTTTAAAATATTTGTTACCATAGAATGTGGGGAAAAACATTAAAGTTTGACATCTGTCAACTCATCTGGAGCCTGTTTCACAAAAATACTTACGAACAATTCTTGAAATTTTCGTAACTTTTGATTGCTTAGTACTTCTTATAAACTAAAAAATGAGATGTTTTGTTTCTGAATTTATATTTAGTATGTAGAAATTATAATAGAGAGCATGATATGATCTAAATTGAAAAACATATTAAGCTTTTATTTGATGATGAAAGTTACGAAAATTCCTTAAATTTTTATTAAGGATTTTTGTGAAACTGAGCACAGAGCAGTAAATTTTGTTATCAGATATACTTACTTAAAGGTATTGATACAATATTTCAAACAAACCAAACATTTGTTCCTTGGTTAAAATTCAATTTTCAAATTTTAGTGGATATTTTTTTGTTCATGAAAACCGACATGGTCTTTTTTTTCATCTCTCCAAATACTGGAAAAAGAGCAGGCGGACAGAAGGTGAAATAATACGATAATGTAAAATTTAAAATTGACTTATTTTGATGTTTTGTAACATATAATGATCGAGATATTGGATATGTCACAGATGGACGATGACCTACTTTACATCAAGATGACCCCAAAAAACATATTGGTATAAAGTATCAACATAAAACAGGTCATTTACATAAATATATGAAATGTAATACTAATAGTATCTCTCAGCTGTTACCTGTTGGTTACAAAACAACATTCTCTCTCTCTCTCTCTCTCTCTCTCTCTCTCTCTCTCTCTCATATCAATGGTTTGAGATGTTTCCAACACCATCATTTTGGGAAGAAATGTTTTGTTTTTTTTTTTTTCGTCTTTTAATGGAAATATTGGTTCCTATTGACAGCGGGAATAGGCAATAAAAATAAAATTGGTTTAATTAATTATACCTAATAATTATACAGCTTGATCTAATTTAAACCATTTTAAACAAAATGGTTTTTGAAATCCACCAGGACATAAGGTTTTCGTCTGATTTTCTAACAGTTTTTGTCATGGAAACCCCTCGTTATATTTGCCGTGCGATTCTCTGAAGTAAATTAATAATCCTTTAATTCGATTAGAATTCTACGTCTATGTACTTTTAAACACAGGTACTTGAGACAGATAATCGTCTTTTTATTTATTTTTTTTTTCAATCACACGCTACTTTCGTTCCTTTCGAAAAGAGAGAAAGGGTCTGTCTCTCCCCCCCCCCCCCTCATCTCTCACTCAGGCTTTACAAACGTAACAAAAGGAGGGAGTGATTGCAAAACAAAAATAAAAGGACGAATTCTCTGTCTCAAGTACCTGTGCTTTTAAACGGTCTAAGTTTTGTTCATTCTATCTCCAGGTGGGAAAGGGGGGGGGGGGGGGGGTATTAACTTCCTATACGATACAAAGATATATACAGACGTACGCCAATTATCACGATTATAGACCATATAGAAATTGTGCACATCAGTTTTTAAGGCCATCCAATGTATAAATGGGTATCATTTTCCTACAAATATGTATCAATAATGTATCAAATGGTGTATCAATAGGTATCTATCGAATTACAATATACGTCAGAAGAGAAGATATATTTGCACCAGAAATTCAAATTCTGAATGCATAAATTACTTGCAGTAATGCATTTATTCGTGGAGTTATCTTAAATTATAAGATACAATTTATTACTGGATACATATTTTACCAATTCAATTTAATTCAATTTATTCCGTGAGCCAAAGACTCATATAGGCATATTACAAATATGTCAAAGTTAAGATACATAAGTAAATGAATAACATGAATATAATTTCAGTTTTAGTTATAATAAATAAATGATTTTACATTGATCTCAATACCGGTATATGCAAGGGGCAAGCTACTCTATCCACACGTCTCTATATTGCAGTAAGTTACAACCCCCCCCCCCCCCCCCCCCCCTCTCCAGTGCACTCCACTTTCCTTCCCGTTGAACCCGGACACTGATAATCTAATTGTGACGATATGGCATACTAGTTCGTAACGATATTGTTTTTTTTTTTCATTTTTAGAGTCATAAAAATATCAATTAAATTTATTACTCTAAATTAGGACTCGAAAAGACCGTAAAAGCCGTTCACCCAATACCAACCCCGAACATTTTAGAAACTTGTAACCTTGGAAACATATCATAAAACACACTTAGATGTTAAAGTAGATAATGTCTCTAATGAAAATATGCAAGATTTATGAGGCAGAATGATCGATAAATTAATAAATTATTATGAACGCGAGGAATATTACGTACATTGATAAAAGTAGTTTTTTTTATCTGCTTACTACCTACATGTGACGTACTCATCGAAATGTTTTTAAAGTTCGAATGAACAAAATTTGAAGTCATTTGATAAATGTTAATTCGATTTTTAGGATTAACTAAATAAATTTATGAATTGTCAATATTGAAATAAATGTCCTATGAAGTTTCTTATCGTTTTAACTTGTCTTGGAGTGTGTATGGCGAGGGAAAGGGGGGGGGAGTAATTTAAGAGGGTTAGGTCATCCTCCCTGCAAGAATTTGTCAAATTGCTGATTTTTCACGTTTTACGTACGTTTTGTTTCAAAAGCATACACTAATTGGAACCCACTCCTGGACGGGTTGAACACCCGGACTTTTTTTTTCTACATGTTGTTTCAAGCAAATGTACGGTGGGATTTCGCTTTATTTATACGTATTAAATACGAAGATGCAGTTTTCACGTACATGGTTTATTTCGCGTGAGGATGAGTAGTCCCTGCTTGGTAGGGGATGGTCATTTCTAACAAAGATAATGTTCATTTTGACAGATGATGTTTCACACATTACGACCATCTTAGTTCATCTCCCCCAGCTACTAAACCAACTGACGTAAGACGTTGGTCAATAGGTTAGATAAACAGATACATATAAATGTTTAACGTATATATAATCATATTGTAATTTATCCTCACCATGATAATTTTCTATTCCATGTGAGTTTCATTCTTGATCTAAAGTTATTGCAATATTAAGCAATTATTAATTTAGTGACACCGCTGGACACTCTCCCCCTCATGGGCGGACCTAGGATTTTTCCATAGACGAGGGGGTGGGGATCTAAGCCGTCAGGGGTCCAACCTATGATTTTGATGTTGAAAAACCTTGTTAGTAAAAACTGGAAAAAATCTATATGTTTGGCAATATTCAGGGAGTTGTTCGTAATTCTTAGCACACCCTCCCTTTTTAGCTCACCTGAGCGAAGCTCAAGTGAACTATTGTCATAGCGCGCCGTCCGGCGTCCGTTGATTGGCTGAAGCATTTTCGACATCTCCTCTGCATCCGCTGCACAGGATTTCATGAAACCTTACAGGAAGCAAGTACTCAAGGTCTTCTACCAAGTTTGTGTTTTTCATGCGGATCGTTTAACAAATATGCTGCCGAGGGCTCTGATTGGCTGACACACGTTCGACATCTTCTCTGCAACCGCTTCACAGAATGTCATGAAACCTTACAGGAAGCAAGAACTCAGGGTCCTGTGCCAAGTTTGTGTTTAAGTGCCGATCGTTTAACAAATTTAGCCGCCGAGGGCTCTGATTGACTGATACATTTTTTACTTCTCCTCTGCAACTGCTGCACATAATTTCATAAAACCTTACAGGAAGCAAGTAATCAAGGTCCTCTACCAAGTCTGTGTTTTTCTAGCTAATCGGTCAACAAATATGGCCGTCGATGGCTCTGATCGGCTGACACATTTTTGACTTCTCCTCTGCAACCGCTCCACAGAATGTCATAAAACCTTACTGGAAGCAAGTACTCAAAGTCCTCTACCAAGTTTGTGTTTTTTTATGCCGACCGGTCAAAAAATATGGCCGCCCAGGGCTTTGATTGGCTGACACATTTTCGACATCTTCACTGAAACTGCTACACAAAATTTAACGAAACCTTACTGGAAGCAAGTACTCAAGGTCCTCTACCAAATTGTCCACTATCATTCTTTTGTGTGCAACTCAGGTGAGCGATGGGGCCCCCTTGGGCCTCTTGTTTTCTAAATCCGCGCCTGTCCTTGACCCCTGATTCGGGAGACTGGTCACGGACATGTCCCCAGGAGTTGTGTATTCGGGCCATGAAACCTGTTACGTCTCCAATCATCAAAAGACCATCATTTTTACATAATGGGGTCACTGATGACCCATACGTTACGCAGAAATAAACAAGCTTTGATGTTATCTAACAGATATGTTTGGAGGCCATAAATGATAAGGTAATACACAACATACGTGTAATTGTTACTGTCTATTGGTCATTCTATGTCCATTACCTTAGGACATGACGGTCATCAGGGTCCGTGTACTGAAGAGTGCAAATCAGACCGTCCAAAATCCGTACAACATATCCTCCTCCCAATGTCAACTCACGGAAAATTAAGTTTAAAAGATAAGATTAAATTATGAAATGCTAGTCAAATGAACTTTAAAATGACGTCATAAAAAATTAGATGTATAAATTATATTCTACTCAAAAAAAAGTTTTGCACCACATCGATTTTCCCTTCATTACTGTACCAATATGCATTTTATTCTGATGAAACATTATTTTGAAAAGGTTAACAATCTTGTTCAAATTAAACTAATCTACCACGATTTATTAGACGTTTCTTCAGATACATCTTGAGTTCCATTTGACAAAAATTTGATTTCCTTTGAGCAACCAATGACTTTCAAAAAAAAAAGAAGAAAGAATTTTAAGGAAATTATCAAAACGTTTTCTTTTTTTTAAATTCTAATGGATTCTTGAATAAATCAATATGAAAATCACGATATTCTTAATTCTTTCACAAAAATCAGTAATTATCAAAAAAATTCCTATGATTCTTCATTCAGAATTTTAATGAAATATCAAAAATTATCGTGATTTTCAAACTTCTCGGTCTTTCCTTGAAGGAAAGCTGAGACAAATCGGAATTTCAGTCAGATCGAGTAATGTGTTGCCTTTATGGTAGAAAATGCTAAAATCATAATTTGTAGAAACTAAGCATGAAAAGTAATACATCTATAGTGTAAGTAAGTATACAGCAAATAGACATGTGGTGCAAAACTTTTTTGAAAAGGTTGCCATGTTGTCCCCAAGAACCTGTTTTCCCCGTCAGTGACCTTTACCTTTGACCTTTGACACCAAAATCAATAGTTATATGTATCAATAAGGCATTGTTTGTTACAGATATGTTAAATTTGGAGTTTGGACAGGAGATAGTAATGTCAAATTTCCCGCATGTAAACCAATATTTTTTAAAAGTGTTTTTTTCCTTAAAGTGACTATGACTTATTGACACCAGAATTGATAGACGTTTACCCTTTCTGATACCCAGCCATATCCAAAGGGCAAGGGGCGATAAGGGACTCTCTAGGCCCAAAATTGTTGTTAATTCCGAAAATTTAAAAATATTGAAATTGATACTGAAATTGATTAAAGGAAGATTGTCTTCAATAGGTTCAACTTGAAAAATGTTCGATTTCATTTTTTCATTAGAGTTATCCCCCTTTGAAATCACCTATGAAACCGGAAATGAACAAAAAATCAATAAATTTTCGCTTTTGATGGCGAAATTAGACTTGGCCACATCAAAACAACAAGTTCATATTTTGTCTGTATATCCGTACAAGTATTTTGTAAATGTTGTAAAAGTATGAATCTGTTGTTTTCATGTGGCCACATCGAAAACGGAATGAAATCAATTACTGTTACCAAGAGATCGGGTCTTTTTGGAAACAGAAAAACACCTTTTACTTCTATAATACAGAAATAATTTGAGTCAAATCGATATAATTTAATACATTTTGTTTTGTTGTTAATGATGATATTGATTATTTATTCTTACATGCACGAAATAAAATAATATCGACAAAAATGTCTTTCAAATGTGTACTTTCCTCGTAACGTAACCGACTTTCAGGACGATAGAATGACGTCATACTGAATATATGACGTCATTCTATGGTCGTGAATGTATTTTGCGAAAAATATTTTAAAGTCAAAGCAATCATATCATATACATATTTAAAAATCGAAATGACAGAGTATATCTAAAAGGATACAGCCGGTATAAAATAAAATATTGATTAAAAAAAAAGAAATAACCCTATACAAACGAAAAAGAAATCCTTAAAAACTAAATTAAACAACATCAACCCCCCCCCCCCCCCGCAAAAAAAAAAAAAAAAAAACACACACACACGAAAGTCAACCACAATAAACTTATAGATTAAATGAAGATGTCAAGTACACCCCATCTTTTCAGAAAAAAAGAAAAGAAAAAAGAAAAGGAGACAAAATAGAAAATCCGAATGGACATTACGTATAACATGACAAACCCTTCTTTCACATGAAGAGCAATTTTTACTTTATCATAAATATATCATGAAGAACACAACATATATGTAATCTATCTGATTTTGACACTAGAATAAAATTTATTTCAATATCGAGAAATTATGGCCATGTAAAATTTACACCGCCGCGTATGATTTGCCGTCGATGAGATTTACTTATTTTTTCAAATTGGGAAAAAAATATCTGCCATGTCTCGATTTCGACTGAGAAATATCCTTTGATTTTATTGAACATATTTTAAAGAAAATATGTTGTCAATAACGAAAATTATAGCGCATACAGTGTATATAAAACTTATATAAGAGCGATTTTACGGTGACGGACATTCTGCGAGTATTGTGTACATACCGATTGTCTGTTGTTCACGCCTTGTAAATAAATCCTTCACAGTAGCACATTCTGTATCTTCATATTTTTCCTTCATTTTTTTTAATGATGTAAATCTAAATCATTAAAAGTGCAATCAAAGGAACTTGTACATGTATATATAAAAAATAAAGAACAACCGAAATATAGACGCATCTTAATTTGGGGAGATTTTTTGACATATAATGAATATTGATAATTTCAATCGTTAAAAATCAATGCGTTTAGAAAGTAGGAAATATCCCCACTAATGTGGTTATTTTACAGGGACGTGTATAAAATTTTATCCCTGGACAGGTATTTTATTACAAACAACGAATCGTACATACTGAAATGTTGTAAGCAATAGGAGTTATTGAGAGAAAAACGAAAGTTTGTGAACTGGAAGGTATTGTAGGTGGCGCTATGATAAAATTATTAACCTTTGAATTCTTAATCGATCCTTTTTCTATGTAAAAACAACATGTGTTATTATATAAACATGTAGTTGCGGTTGTTCATAAAAAAAGATAAAAACCAAGAAAAGCCTTATTATTGTGATTAAAGAATGACTTGCGAGTGGTACTGTAACCAGCGATCAATCCGACGCCCATGTGTATATGTTTATTTACATTTATTTTTTTTTAATTGTCACACCTTCACTTTTTTGGCCAACACACGAGTAACGACCTTCAACACGCTGGCGAACGTCGAGGTTTCGTTCGAAATTTTATAACGAGGCAACTCTCTCAATGCGCGCGTAGCGACCTAAAAGACTTGTTGACATTGAGACATGCAAGGTAATTCTTGATAATGACTAGCGGTACCTAGCGAGCCGAAGGATTTCTTAACTATAAAAAAAAAATTTCTATTAGAAAAAGGAAGTGCTGACCACCAAAAGAGGGGATCGGAGCCCACTCGTAATGCAGATGAATCAGATGAGACAAAAATGATTTACACGGGAAAAGGGGGTTGGGACTAAAATACAGTGTAGGGTCTGCTGGGTTACCGGAAATACACGCTATTTATGCCTCGGTGAAAAGTATCATTATCACATCAATATCATTTATTGTAAGATTTCAAAAAGTCAACAAAGGGGTGGTACCCCAGTTACCCCTCATTATATTTAAATCTACCAAGTACATTCATGTATATATTATTTCGTGATATTGACAGCATATGAACACATTTAACTATTGTTTCCTCCTTTTTCGTAACAAGTTGCAGCTTCAAAACTTTACATAAAAATTTGATTTATTGAAAGATATTTATTTATCATTCAATTGCACAAAACCTGATACAAAGTAGCCTAAATAGTGTTAGAATATAGCAGCATGTTACCTACAGACAACGTAAAATTACAATGTGATCGTAACGTCATATGACGTCAAAATCAGTGTAACATATAGCCGACCATCCTGGTTTCAAATTAGTGTAGAATTGCAACGGAATGTCGGATTCTCAAAATTTAAATTGATTTACACTCTGTATTTCATGTATTTTCAATGTAAAATTTTTTTTCAAGTTTTGAGATTGGGCTGATTTTGGCCCTTACCGCCCCTTGCCCTTTGGATAGATGGAAAGGTTAGCACAGTGACCTTGACCTTTTACCAATTGACCCTGAAATCAAAATGCATCAGCATTTGCCCCATCTTGTACGTAAACATAAAATCTTCTCTTTTTAATAGTTGGTTGAGTTTGATCAAGTTTAGTCCCAACCAAATTTCATTTAAAAAAAAGCACACTTTCAAGTGTCAAATTGTCTCGATGTATGGTGAAAACAGGTGAAATAAGAGGAAAAATACAGAACAATTTTCAACGATTTTTAATCAACTTAATCTGAATAACTTAAAAAATATGAAACACTCTAAATATTGTGATATTCATATTGTCTCATATTCATCAACATTTTAGTCATGATATAAAACATAATCTGATGGAAGATACATATAACTTATAAGTATAAATATAATACTATGTGTTGAAATATCATTTGTTTCATTTTTTTACACGTATGAACTTTAATATACTGTTAACATGGACATTTTTGTGTGGAGGTAATTTTCTGCATTTTTCACAAATCGAGGGATTTCGCAAAAATTTCCCCAGCAAAAAAATTTCCCCGCTGCATTCTTAAAATGGGAAAGACAATTTTATCGCAAAACATCTTGATGATATAATTGCGAAATTTTCCCCCGGCGAAAATAGCCATGTTAACTGTATATGCTTAAAATATCAAATTGGAAGAATACCCTCTCTATTATTGCACATTTAATACAAAAATTACTCATTAACAAGTTCTGTTAAAAATAACAAAGCCAAATTTATTCATAGTTTATGTGCACTTTATTTTGAGGGTATCTGAACATTATATTTTCATAGTATGTGCACTATATTCTCAGGGTATGTGCACTTTATTTTTAAGGTAAGTGTACTATATTTTCATGGTATGTTCACTTATTCTAATGTATGTGTACTTAATTCTCATGGTATTTGCAATTTATCCACAGAGAATATGCACTTTATTCTCATCAGGGTACATGTACATGTGCACTTTGTTCTTAGGGTATATGCGCTTAATTTTAAAGGTTTATGCATTTTATTCTCAGGGTGTTGTACTGTACTCTGAAAATGTCTACACTTTATCTTCTGTGAATGCACAGTTTATTCTCAGGGTATGGGCACATTATTCTCATGGTATTGCCACATTATTTTCAAGATATATGCACTTTATTCTCAGCATTTCTGCATTTTATACTCAACATATCTGCACTTTATTCTCAGGGTATCTGCACTTTATTTTCAGTGTATCTGCACTTTATTCTCAGCATATCTGCACTTTATTCTCAGCATATCTGCACTTTATTCTCAGCATATCTGCACTTTATTTTCAGTGTACTTGCACTTTATCCTCAGCATATCTGCACTTTATTCACAGCATATTTCCACATTATTTTCAAGATATACGCACTTTATCCTCAGTGTATCTGCACTTTATTCTCAGTGTATATGATTATGCTCTATTGTTCAAGACTGCTCAGACTTTCGTTGTTCCAGCCATTTATTACATATAGTTCTGACTGCCGTTTGTCCCATCCTCTGCGCGGCTCCGGCTATCCTCTGTACGTCTTCTACACGCTCTGCCTTCACCGCCATCAGGTAGGCAGATCTTAACTTCCCACATAGAATATACGCATTGATCTGAAAAATGGAAAAATAGATTTTACCTGCAGAAAAGTACTACAGTGTTCATATAGCATTAAATATTTGACGATCAACATATAGAATAAGTGTCTTAATTTTGTGTTTTCTTACGGGAATGCAACACACAGTAAGTGCATTTATCATGTATGTAATGTGCATTATGTGATGTCAACATTTCATGAAAAAATGCAAAATGTACCACTCCAATAGACATTTTTCATGTGCGCGGACTTCGCACTTCGGACACCGCACTTGGAAGGGACTATGTCACAAAGGAAAATTGTTAATGTAGAATATTTTGTGTGAGAATTTATTTATTTGCATGAGTTAATATACACATATGTAAAGCTCTTCGCTGTCATTTCGTCTATAGTGTGTTCCGATTTTACTTTTCTAATTGCACCTCATTACTTTAATATGACCCCTAAAATGTGAAGTCCGCAGTGCGAAGTCTGAAGTACGTCAACTTGAAAAATGTCCAATAGCTTCATCATAGGGAATTACATTGGTTGTGCAAACATGTATATAAAGTCTTATAAAACAAAATGTTGTTTTTATGAAAGTGAGAGGCGGACATATTTTGCTAACCTCATGACCTTGTGCACTCTTAGCATGATGTTAGATTACCTTAAGGAATACTGATACTATGAACTTTTCAATCAATTAAAAAATTCCTAACATCACAATTAGAAGAAAGAGAATACATGCAATTTAACCGTATCAACTTTCATGACAAACAAAAGTAGGTCACTAAAACCAAAATATTTTATTCATTAAAATTTCAAAAATAATTTTAAAATCTGGAAAAAACTCTTTTATGACAACATGCTCAATATTTTAAATCAAAGCTTCAGACCTCTAATATTTAGCCATGTTTATACATACATTGTACACTATGTGTAGGGCTGCAGACTTCTCAGATTTACTCTTGTTTGTTACATAACATTACTGTCTGCGCGGCTCACTTCGGAAAATGGATAAACGCAATTTTAAATACTTTGTGGTATATAAAATTTGATGAAATGGATACCATTCAATAGATCTCGCTTAGTCGTAAATTTCAGTTTAAGTGATACGATAGTCAGTGCTTGCAATCACTCATTACAGACAAAACAATTTTCCCATGCTAATTTTTCCCATGATGTGCATTGTGACGCTGTCCATAGGCTCTATGTTAAACTTGGCGATGTCATGCTAATTCATTGAAAACGCCCCATCTAAAAAGTATTTTGTCTGTATAATATGATTGCATAAGCTCACGACCATATACATGTATCATATACCAAAATTTACGACTAAGCGAGATCTATTAAATGGTATCCATTTCATGAAACTTTATGTACGACGAAGTATTCAAAATCGTTTCCATAGTTAGCTGTGCGGACAGTAGATCAAATCTTCTTTAAAGTCATACCTTATTTGAATCCTTTCGTAGCAGCTTGATGAAGTTCTCTGCCTCTTTTAACTGAAAATTAACACAAAAGAAATAACCTATAACATTTTATAATCAATGAGTTTGTACACTATTTATATTATATTTACATTACTAGTAGATTCTCCATGTTAAATGCCCATTAGGCAACTATAATTATATTCCAATAACTTGGATTGCTATTGTGACATCACGTTCAAGTTTTGCATGTAAGGAGAATTTACCAACGTTCAAATACATTTGACACTGTAACAGGTAAATGTGCGATGTGCATGCAAATAAAAATGACCAATTTTTAGAATAATGTTAATATAAGTAATGACTGTCTTACTTTTGTTGTTCATGGGTGTATAATTCTGGTTGGACACGTGCAAATTAGCATGCAACCAACCAGAATTATACATCCACAAATTGACCATGAACACCCAAAGTAAGACAGTCATTTCTTAAGTAAAGCTTATGTACGAAACAAATGATATACATGTACAATATACATGACACCAAGTATTGAATTTGCAGTAAATAGCTAAATTAAAGCTCCTCTTGGTATCACGTCTATAGAATTTGATAAACAACAGTTTCTTAAATATTCAAAATGTTTTTCTCATTGATGACCTAGACTATAGATGTCAAAATGCTTCTGAGAAATAGCTATATTTTATTCTTCATATGCTTTCTACATGTATGCATCCATTTTCAAATATCAAATCAGATTAGAAGATATGAAAACTGTTTAATGAAACTTAAACATTTGTGAAACTTCAAGCCCTATGAATAAACATAGGTAATCACAGATTACGAAGCTCACCTCGTGACAGCAAAATTCAATTCAAACATATTTTTTAGTACATGTATATTGGCTTTTAAAGGCAAAACCACTCAAGCAGAAAAAGTAGGTCGAGGTCATATTATGAAAGTTTGATCAAAGATATATCTAATATGCAAGTTTGGAACATCTAGCAGTTATACTTTGCTCAATATTGGCTTTATAGAGCAAAATCACTCAAGCGGAAAAAGTAGGTCAAGGTCATTTTATGAAAGATTGATCAAAGATATATCCAATATGCAAGTTTGGTACATGTATCACTTATACTTTGCTCAATAGTGGCTTTTAAAGGCAAAATCACTCAAGCGGAAAAAGTAGGTCGAGGTCATTTTATGAAAGTTTGATCAAAGATACATCTAATATGCAAGTTTGGAACATCTAGCACTTATACTTTGCTCAATATTGGCTTTTAAAGGCAAAATCACTCAAGCGGAAAAAGTAGGTCAAGGTCATTTTATGAAAGACTGATCAAAGATATATCCAATATGCAAGTTTGGTACATGTATCACTTATACTTTGCTCAATAGTGGCTTTTAAAGGCAAAATCACTCAAGCGGAAAAAGTAGGTCGAGGTCATTTTATGAAAGTTTGATCAAAGATACATCTAATATGCAAGTTTGGAACATCTAGCACTTATACTTTGCTCAATATTGGCTTTTAAAGGCAAAATCACTCAAGCGGAAAAAGTAGGTCAAGGTCATTTTATGAAAGTTTGATCAAAGATACATCCAATATGCAAGTTTGGAACATCTAGCACTTATACTTTGCTCAATATTGGCTTTTAAAAGCAAAATCACTCAAGTGGAAAAAGTAGGTCAGATGCTGCATCCGATGCATGGGTCCATCTCGGCATCCAAAGATGAATCACTTGTGCCAGTTTGGTTACTGTAGCATTAGTACTTTGTCAGATACTGAGCTACCCCAAACTTCTTATCCAAATCACTCAAGCGGAAAATGTAGGTCAGATGCTGCATCCGATGCATGGGTTCACCTCAGCATCCAAAGATGAATCACTTGTGCAAGTTTGGTTACTGTAGCATCAGTACTTTGTCAGATATTGAGCTACCCCAAGCTTCTTAACCAAGTCACTCAAGCGGAAAATGTAGGTCAGATGCTGCATCTGATGCATGGGTTCACCCAAGCATCCAAAGATGAATCACTTGTGCAAGTTTGGTTACTGTAGCATCAGTACTTTGTCAGATACTGAGCTACCCAAAACTTCTTAACCAAGTCACTAAAGCGGAAAATGTGGGTCAGATGCTGCATACGATGCATGGGTTCACCTCAGCATCCAAAGATGAATCACTTGTGCCAGTTTGGTTACTGTAGCATTAGTACTTTGTCAGATACTGAGCTACCCCAAACTTCTTAACCAAGTCACTCAAGCGAAAAATGTAGGTCAGATGCTGCATCCAATGCATGGGTTCACCTCAGCATCCAAAGATGAATCACTTGTGCAAGTTTGGTTACTGTAGCATTAGTACTTTGTCAGATACTGAGCTACCCCAAACTTCTTAACCGGACGCGGACGCGGACACGGACGCGGACACGGACGCGGACGCGGACGAGGACGCGGACGCGGACGCATGGGGTTATAGCATAAGCTCACTCAACTTCGTCGAGGTGAGCTAAATATACCAGAGATTTTGCCAAAATAGGTTAAAGACCCAGATGAATAATCTTGAAAAATCCATCATAACTGACATTCATAATAGAAAATTAAATCATTCAAAGTAGAACAAACAATCACCTCGCTTGGTTTGTCTGCAATAACGAGTATACACGCCCCTAGTATCTCATCCATGGTATCGTCGTCACCGAGGCCGACACGTCTTACACAGTCTAACAGCTGCCGGACATGGTGGTATCGTTGGTGCTTGGCCATCTCTCGGGCTACGTGTGTGAAAATGGTACCACTTCCTAAACGGTATTCCTGTGTAATTTGAAAAAGAAAATTTAATGACATTTTCTTCTTTGCCAACTTGACACAACAATGCTACTAGTCAATCATAGCCATACTGACACAACAATGCATAGTCATGTAGACTATTGCTAAACTGTCTTCTGCACTACATCAAAATTGAGCATGGTTAAACTGACATAACAATGCTACTTCTTGACTATTGAGTCTTGTATTTGTGGAATACAGAGTTTTTCCCCCTACAGACAGTATCTGACGTAAAACCATTGTGACATCATGAAAATGGTATGGTAACTTCGATTTTATACCGTTATTTCCCAGACTTTTAGGACTGTTTCCATAGAATTTGATGATGTCACAATCAGTCTATGACAGATACCATCCCAAATGGGAAGTAACTCTGGTTTTTGCAAATAGCAAATAAGACTGTTTATATCACTTACCTTGATAATTTTGAATGCCAACTCAAATGCAACGTTAATGTCATTTCCACTGAGAAGAACCTGAAAGTAATAAAATCAGACTTAACCGTTGATACATTCACAGAATTACAAGCAATTTTAGTCAATATTTTCATTTATTTGGTTAAATTATGAAAGTATTCAATACTTGTAAAGGTATTTTTCATCCCAATATGAGATTGATATGCATAATTCTGATTTTGTGAGCAAAAACTTTGAAAGAATTCAGGGCAAAATGTCATCAACACGAGACAACTTGAACTAATAATAAACAAGTTGGAAAGTGAAAGTAAAGTTGTACACATAAAAGTGACTAGAAATCTTACTTAAAGGAATTAAACGATGATAAAGGAAATGTAAAAAAGCAACTTATTACATAACTAACGGAAAAATTCAAGGTATGAGCATATTCTGAAAAAATTGTATAATTGTAAATTCTACCACTTTTCAAATGCCCTTGTCTCAGGCCAAAATACCAACTCAAGAATAAAATTTTGGCCTGTTCATGGTCTAATGTATGTGGTACAAATCAAACATATGATATTCATTTCTCAAGGTAGCGATGGTGAAGCGAGATATTCACCTCATAATTTATAAAGGATAATGATGGGAAAAAAATGGCGGGAAAAATTTCTCTATATAATTCAACCAAATTTGCTACCACTATAACTTTCTTCACCATCCAAGTATGAGGAAAATTCCTTCAGAACATTCATATAGATGCTGATCTGAACACATTTCAAAAGAAAAAGTTCTGCAAAAATTTTCAGGTTTTTCAACCGCCTGATCCTTGCGTGGACCTGAACTTAAAAGTATGACAGACAGATGGACAACAGACAAGTGATTCCTTATTGTTGCTATGCTTCACAGGCAACAGATAAAACTTACCATAGTAACCAGATCTGTCCTCATTTTTGAACTACCGAACAATGTCGGTAGTTGTGTGGATCTATCTGCTCCTACATATCGAGTGGCGACTGCCGTGGCGTCAGCCTCAGTGTGTGTCAAACAGGAGGACAGGAACTTGGTCACCTCAATTTGCAGAGAAATACTGCAGCTGTACCTTATAAAAACAAATTATTATATTATTATTAAGTTTACATCACGACTTAAGAAATAAATATTGTCAAGCCAAAATACTTATAGGAGAGATTCCTGTTATACACCTCTCTTGCTGAACACTTTCTACTTATGAGGGGGTGGACAGGGTGAAAGGGAGGTGGGAGGAAGGGGGCAGGAGAAGGGAGAGAGGGGAGGGAGGAGGGAGGGGAGAGGGAAAAGGGGAGGGAGGAGCAGGAAGGGGGAGAGGAGGAGGGAGAGAAGGGGCAGGAGGAGGGAGGAAGGGGGCAGGAGGGGGAGGTAAGGGAAGGGTGAAAAGGAAGGGAAGGGAGGTGGGGCAGGAGGGGGGAGGTAAGAGAGTGGGAGGGAGGAGAGAGGTACCCCCCTATACATCCCCCTACTTATGACCTTTCCATACTCAGAAATTCCATCTTCTCACAATGCTGATCACATGACAGGTATCAGGTGCACAACTAAACCATGTACCAAGTGTACACAGCCAATTGTGCCTCATATGAAATTCATGTGAAAGGACTATATATGATTTATATAGTAAAGCGGCCCCCTTTCAAAGCAAAATCTAAACTTTTCATGAAGTAATGAATTTGTACCAATATTTATTCCACAATGTAGGCTACTTATGAAATGATACATAACTTTTAATTTCCTTTCTCAATTTCTTAGAAATTTGGCTTCAAAAATGGTATATTTTGCCAATTTTCTGGAAAAACGTCATTTTGGGGCTTATTTTCGACAAACTTCCTATTAGTTAGTATCGAGTGGGCTTCTGAACAACTTTTATATTTTGATATGTTGTTTCCCATGTAAGTCTCTAAGTGCATGCAAAAGGAAAAAGTTGTTCACAATCCCGCTCGATGTTATCTAAATGAAAGTAATCAAGAATTATGCTATTTTTCATGAAAAATTGACAAAATCACCGATTTTCGTGATATTTATGCAAATTTTACAATGTCGTAGAAAGCAAGGAGCAGTTTTTATAACTAAATTTCTCAAAATATAGATATCTAAATTTCTAAAAATGACAACAAAATTTAAATTTGGAGAAGTCGATTTTAGGGGGCCACTTTACTATATAAACCATATATACTCCTTTACATGAACTTTACATGAAAGTTCACATGAAATCTTTGTGAAAAGAGCATGAACATAAAATTTACATGAAATTTCCACATGAAATTCACGCGAAGATTTTTACATGGATGCTATGTGAAGGTCCAGTTTCCTGTGAAGGTCACTTAGAAAAACTCATGTGAAATTCATGTGAAGGAAATTTATGTGAAATATTTTTCACATAAATCTTATGTGAAATTTGTGAATTTTACATGAATTTACATAAACTTTCACGTGAAATTTACATGATGCTCATTTCATATGAATTTCATGTGAGGCACAATTGGCTGTGTAATGTCAAAAACTTTCATTATATGGCTTCACAGGAGATGTTTTAACTAACAAACACGCAAATAAAGGACCATGCTCTATTTATTACACTGCTGTGGTTCAGGAGCTCAAACAAAATATTAAAATCTGGTTTCTTTATCAAATACATGATGAGTATGTCCAGAAAGTACAATTTCACAGAATCCTTATTTCCAATATACTTACTTTGCAACTTCCTCTTTACTCATGACAAGTCTGACAGAGCCCTCTGTGCGTTTCTTCCATTCGTCACTAGATGGAGCCACCACGTGTGTAGGAATGACACTCCCCCACTGTTTAGGGTCCATGAATGCCTGCATGTGTGACATGGCGTTATGGAGGTGATTTACTCGGTAATTAAGATCGAGGTAACTTTGCGCCCCCTTCTGGTAGAAGCAGGTGATACAAGTCATAGCCGCCCTGATGAAATCCTGAAAATATTGATCAATATTATTAGTTGATCCTAGTTTATACTAGTAGTGCATGTACAGGCATGTAACTCATTTTCCTGAAAGCTTCCATATTCAGTTGTTCCTAGGAATATACAATGTAATAGTATTTCTTATAAAATAAGAGACCTAAGAGACCACATCGCTCACACTTGAGAAAACCTGAAATCTTTTCTGATCTATTCAGTTGGGTGATTTTAAAGAACATTGTTAAGAATTTACACGGAAATGAAATGGCTTGAGAATAATTTGAATTTTATGAACACCTGAATGCAGGTACAGTGACACAAAAAGTCACCTCCAAGTAAGAAGACCTACCTTCATAAAGAGTTGGAACTCGTACAGCATGTTGTGATATTTATATTTCAGTAGATGACGACACGTAGCTGTGAGGTATAGATGCCATTTCTCCAGTGTCGGATCTATCATCACCATCTGGTCTGTTAGCTTCAGTAGTTCTCCGTTACTTAATGCTGGTATCAATAATGACTCCATATACACCTCAGACGTACATCTCTGTAAACAGTATTATATAATAATAAGTGACATTTCTCCAATGTCGGGTCTATCATCACCATCTGGTCTGTTAGCTTCAGTAACTCTCCGTTACTCAGGGCCAGTATCAATAACAACTTTATATACACCTCAGACAAATATCTCTGTGAACATGGTGGCTCGTTATTCAGAAATAGAGTTGTGGTTGTTAGATTGAAAGCAGGAAATGAAAAAGAATTGTTAATATTTCCAGGACCAAAGAGGGCACAGGAGCGAAATCTGAACTTGATAAGAATACTTTGTAAGCAATCTGAGTTTCCCTCAAAAATTTTCAGATAATTTCATCCGGTAATCTTCAACATTTGATAATTTGAGTGAGAGAGTAAGTAAGTAAAAAAAAAAAAGAATGTTTGATTGAATTAGTTGGAAAAAAAACTTTTCCTCTAAAGTGCATAAGAGGACCTTAAACCTTTGACAAATGACCTTGACAATCAATAGGGTTCTACCTTATGTCAAGATGTGTATGAATTATTTTGTCAAAGAAAAAAAAATGTCTCTAAGGTGTATGCAAAAGTGAGACAAACATACTAAAATACGAGCAGTGTTGTTACTTTCAAAACTACAAAATTTACCACTTTAAATATAGTAAATGAAATCGTACATGCTGATTACATTTTAATCTTTTATACATACATGTATCAACATCTACATGTATGTTACATAATTCTGAAACCACATGTTTAGCTTTAGAGTAACTGTTGATTTCATTTGAGTCAGTCTCACCTTATCTAACAGAAATTGTACAGCTTTCATCCACCGTCCATTCCTTCGATGAAAGTCAATCACGTGACTGTATGCTCCGTAGGTCTTCAGATAAAATAAACATTCCTGGAACTGTAAGGAGTCGGAGAGGCAGTCCTCAGAAACCTAAAAATTAAAGTGTTTAGTCAAATCAATGTAGATCTATTTACGTAAGCCTAATTTAATGAAAACAATGTATATTTTGTATTTATTTAATAAATGACCATTTTCATATTATGGCTAGACTTGCATTTTAGATGTTCCAAGACTCGACATCACAACTTTTGACGTTATTTTTTACAGTAATATCATAAATAAGTTATGATGTCACAGTACGAAATGCCGTCAAATATTTTGATGTCGGGTCTTGGCGTGCATAAAATGCAGGTCTACTGCGGTATTGTGAAAATCGTCTATTGATTGCTTTCAATGTTTCATTGGTGTGATGGAGCAAGACCAAGCAGCATAAAGCACTTGGCAAAGATTGAGCCAGTCTATAAATAAATAAAACATTATAAACATTGTACATACGTAGATGTCATAATCTCCATTTTGATTTTGATGTTAACGAAGTAAAACAAAATCGAAATTCAAGGAGGCTAACATCTTAGCACCATCCCTCCAATGCTATTTTGAACATAGATTTTATTTGGATAATCTACTGAATCGACCCTACAGGAATTTTGGAGCTGCGCACTCTCTGTAAAGTAAATGCAGAAATTTAAATTCTAGAAATACCGCAAGAGGGCGCTAGTGAAATTAATTTGGACTGCTTATGAAAATCACCCTGGCTGGAAGCATCACTGATGAGAATTTAATATTCGAAACACGTGTCTGGTGCATGAAAATTGGTTAGAAATTTTCTTCGAGAAAGTAAAGAGATGGAACCCTTCCGCATTATTAATACTTACTGAAACATGTGTGGCTAATAAGTCGTGCCAGGTCAGCTTCTTGGTCATCAGCAGGTGTAACTAAAATTATAAAGATAAGCTGTAAAACAACATGTCAATGTATTTAGATGGCAAAAAAATAGAAAACAATTTCTTTTATCCAATCAACTTGTCACCAAGAGTTTTTTTTTGTCATATTACGCTATTTTTGTAAAGCTGGATAAGAATTAAAAGTACTCTGTGACTTTGAGGGTGTCCTCAAGGATTTTTTTTACATCATTGACTGTTATGACCTTGATTCCTGTCACCAAGGGTGAATCATATGTAAAGTTTGATGTGAATTTTCAAAACAATTCTAGTATGTCAAATGTTGACCTTGAAAATCAATAAGTGTCATCTTCTCACCATGGACATTTTGCAAGCACAGTTGAAGATTGGAAGTAAAAACTGTGACCTCTAGAGTTTCAAGAAGCTTTCCGACATTCATGGACCCCCCCAAAAAAACACAAGGTGGCGTTAAGTACTATACTATTAACGTGGTTATTTTCGCTGGGGGAAAATTTCGCGATTATAACATCTAGATGTAACGCGTGGGGGAAATATTCGTGATAAAAAATGTCATTCCCATTGTAAGAAAGTAGCATGGATATTTTCGCACAGGGGGAAATTTACACGGAGTCCCTTGATTCGCGAAAAATGCGAAAATTACCCCCACGCAACAATATCCACGTTTACAGTATCCCAAAGTTGAGTGAGGAGATAATAAAATGTAAATCGGAGCCACTCATGCTGCTGTCCCATAGATTACCTGGCTTGGTCCAGCTGCTGGCATCATCTCAAGATAATCTATGATGTCCCTCAGAGGCTTAGACATGGAGGTCACCTGGTTCTTGTCCTGCTGGGGCTGGTGATAAAATATCACAGTATAAATTTAATTAATCATACCACATTAAAATACACACAGAATACATGCATAACATTCATGTATGTTGTATAACATCAATACAGTATAACACTAAAGGACTAGTATGCTTATCACATACGTGTACATTATAATACATATGTAACACAGTTTATACATTTTTTTTATGTGCTATTGCAATCAATTTTTAAAATCTTGAAGGTCCCAAATACTTCTGACCAAGACTATACGAATGTTCTCGCACACTCTTCGATTGTTCTCCATTGTTATGACGTCATCAATTTACTTGGGCAGAAAAGGTGCCCAAGTCTTGAACAATGGTTTAGGTAAGTAACTAAATGAAAAATCAGAACGGACATGCTGCACACGCTGTATTTGTGATCTTCCGTATTCTCAAAATAGATTTGAAGCTTTAATGAAATTTTATGTGCAAACATGTAGAATGATTTAACAGAATACATTTACTACCTTCAGACACCTTGCATATTTTTCCCTTGCTCCAGGAAAGTCTCCTGCCATCAGACAGTTCATGCCCCACGCCCCCCACACACCAGCCGTATCCAAACCACACTTAGTGGACACCTCCGACGCTAACTGGAACCTCTCATCCTGTATCAGTCTGTCCCGTAACCTCCTAACAAAACAGTGTACATACAAACGTCAGGGCAAAGTAATTGCTGTACGTCAATTTTGGTTCTCAGATGGCCGATTTGGATTTGGATAGATTTTCTTAAGTAACTGAATTCTTATTTTGCAGTATTTCACCAAAAAGATTTTCTAAAATGGACCATTCAATGTCTATACCTTAAACTGAGCAGTTTTTCTGAGTATGGCAAATAGTCTGTAAATAGCTCACAAGAGCTAATGTTTGTATTGTTGACATGTCCAACTCTAAATAAATGTTTTTTGATTTTGATTTGATTTGGAATTAAGGTAGAACCTCACCCAAAGCACACATACTTACATGATAACATCTTTTTTGGTGAGTTCCTGTAGAGACGGTAGGTCGGGGTAATTATCATCCATAAGGACTGCTAGCAGGTCAATATGACTTTGATAGACCTCTGACTGGGCCAATCCCTGGGACTCTCCGCTCGCACTGAACCTCATCTTGGCATGGAACAGTAACGTCTTCATCATACTGGTGTAGAAAGAGAGCGATATACATATATATAACATCATATTGGTAGAAGACAGTGATATATATAACATCATATTGGTATATAAAGAGAGCAATATACACATATACGTGTATAACATCATACTGGTATAGAAAGATGCTGTATTCCCTCTGGAACTCAGTTGTGAGGGATAACTAATCATTGGTAATTTGGTTACTATGGTTACACACCTCAGAATGAGGCTGTTATCAATCTTAGTGTAAGGGACTCCTGGAGAGAGTGGTCTGAGATACTGAGGTAGACTGTCACACAGGTTTTAAAATATTAATTGACCACTGGTTGCTTGGTTACTATGGTGACCTACCTCAGAATGAGGCTGTAATCAACCTTAGGGTTAGGGACTCCTGGAGCCAGTGGTCTGACTGTCACACAGATTTAACATTAACTGATGTAGAGGTAGACTGTCGCACAGGTTTTAGAATATTAACTGACCACTGGTTGCTTGGTTACTGTGGTTACCTACCTCAGAATGAGGCTGTAATCAACTTCAGGGTTAGGGACTCCTGGAGCCAGTGGTCTAAGATACTGGGATAGACTATCACACAGGTTTAACATTAACTGACCACTGGTCACTTGGTTACTGTGTAATCCTAGGATGGACAGACATAGAGATGTACTTGGTGCCTGTAAAATAAAATACATGTATTTAACATGTTTAATACATGTATATACTCTTTATAGTCTGAACAAAGTCTGCAATATTCCAACTTTTGTCAATTGTGATTTCACTGAACATTAAAAAAAAATCTGAACAATGGTCAAAATTGACAATTTACACGAACAGAACCCTATAAACATAATCCCGGTGGTCAAAATCAAGGTTTCTGGTACTATGGGTAGTGGAATTCTGCATTAAAGCGGAAAAACTCATATCTCTCATAATACATGCGAACAAAAACTCTTTTTTCCATCTACCTGTTCATAATAGAATTCTTCTCTTGTTATTTCATTATGTTCTGAAGTGTCAGCTTTGAGCTTCCATACAAAATGAGCTGAGTTTACGTATGGGATTTTCACACTGGAGGCATCATTCAGCATGCTATGAACTCCCGGACTGGGACTAAACGCTCGTGATGACACACTCGCCACCGACATACTATCTCCTCCAATGAACGTCCTGTATACATCAGTCTCTGTCTTACTAAAAAATTTAATCAACTTAATTAATAAAGATGTGTTTGTAAAAACAAAGAACCGGGTCATAGCTCTCTCATGGACCAAGGAATTTTTTTTTAAGCAGAGGATCAACATTAAGAACAAGATTATCACATGTATACGAGAAGTTCAGATTCATATTTCGTCGAGTGTGATCAAAATTCTACCTTAAAAACCTTTATGATAGTACAAAGTGATGTTTTACCTTAAGTTATATATTTGTGAGTAGCAGTCATCACATGTTCTTGCCAACACTCCATGGATCAGGGAAGTCTTTGTTGAACAGGAAGCACAGACAACTCTTCCACATCTACGACAATGGTGACGACGATTGAACTGAAATAAAAGTTGTAAAACACATGCATAACTCTATACTTCAGCATAAATCTAAATCTAAATCAAGGCAAATACATGATGTACATGTAAGAACATGTACATATATCATGTTTATCTATACACAGCCTACAGAACATTTTTGCTAACTATCATTAGCTTATGTACTTTAAATTCATAACTGACTAAACTCAATTTATAAGTTTGGTATTAATCTTCTTTCAAGGGATATGAGGGCAAAGTAAAGATGGGGCTAATAAGTTTGGATTCCTCAATGGGCGAAAACCAAAGCTGTATACAGTACCTTGCCATATTGACATTTTGCACTACAAAATGTATATGCATGTATAACATATTTACAAAACAGAATGTTTTCCTTTTTCCTTGACTCATTTAACAGACTGTAATTGTCAATACTTCATATTTCCACTTTACACATAACAAAAAAGGCTTTTCAAATCACACACCATTACTTACTTTACTTTTTTTTCAATTTTCACACCACGACTTACCATACTGAACTTTTCCACTTTACACACCATACACACGTTGGTTGATGCATCAGGTTGCCATTTATCTTTAGATGGTGGCTCAGCTGGCATCATAAATGTACTTGTCCCCCTTTCTGACCTTAGGGAGCTGGGTTCAGGAATTGGACTGGGAGTTGGAGTTGGAAGAAACCTACCACCTATTAATTAAAATAAAAAAGAGTGAAATATGAATGTTTCTTCAACATCTTTGTCAGTATAAATTATGTAATTTGTACAGTAGGTCAAACTCAAAGGTCAAGGTCATGATGTAAAAAATATTTATACTATATATATTAGAGAGTTCTACTACATATGGTGGCATACTTCTGCCTCCTAAATGCGACATATTTTCTATAGATTATGTCCTCATGCGACTTATTCATGTCAACATGCAAGATAATTATGTTGATATGCAAGATAAATATGTTGACATGCAAGATGATTATGTTGACATGCAAGATAATTATGTTGACATGCAAGATAATCATGTCGCATGTTGACAAAATAAGTTGCATGTTGACATAAATACGTTGCATGTTGACATAAATAAGTTGCACGTAGACATAAATAAGTAGCATGTTAACATAAGTAAGTCGCATGTCGACATATTCTAAAGAAAAATATCTCGCATGTAGGAGGCAAAAATATGCCACCATAACTACAAGAAACATACTCAACTTGTAAATTATGAAAGCTCTATCATTTCCAATTCAAAAGTTACTGCTTAAGTTAATTTTTCAAAAGTAGGCCAAAACTCCAAGGTAATGTTAGAAAGTGAATACAACAGATTCTATAGCCAACTGGAGATGACTTCTCATCAAGGAATCTGATCTTACTTTTTCTTTGGGGATTCGTCTTTTTTCCATCAATACACATACGTGTAGATCACTACTTTTTCCTTTTATTATTACAGAATTTTCCCCTTTTTTATAGTAAAGTTTGCTCCTATTTATTTTACTCTCTTTTTCACTGTGATTTTACAAATTTAAGTTAACATTACCAGTATACTCTGTATTGGGTTTAAGCCTGACAGACTCGGTAAGACTGAGTCTCTTTGGTGTACGTGTATGATCCGTAAGGCTCTGTTACTATGAGATTAGACTATGAGAACGTTACCAGTATACTCTGTACTGGGTTTAAGTCTGACAGACTCGGTAAGACTGAGTCTCTTCGGTGTACGTGTATGATCCGTAAAGCTCTGTTACTATGAGATTAGACTATGAGAACATTACCAGTATACTCTGTACTGGGTTTAAGCCTGACAGACTCGGTAAGACTGAGTCTCTTCGGTGTACGTGTATGATCCGTAAAGCTCTGATTAGGATCTGGTGTGCCTCTGTCTGTAGCTTTGTCTGATGAAGAGTTCGAAACCTCCGACTGACTTCTGCTCTTCTCTATAAATGAAACAAAATGATCAGGCAAAAATATTTTCATTACAATCACTTATATTTTGATTTATTCTAATTGTGAATTTTATGAGTTTTTTGGATTGAGATTCTTTGTTTAGGATTAATATTTCTCTTTGCCAATATTCAAATAATTCCTAAAATAAATGGCAAAAAAATGTCCCCCTCAATAGCTATCTTTGTTGTGAAGGCAAAGTCCAAGAAAGGTCAAGGTCAAACCTTGGTACCAAAAGAAAAGCCTTCTTTTGAAAGAACTACATCTGAAATATGAAAGCCTTATCACTTCTTGTTCAAAACTTATGCTAGATTAAAGAATCGGACATACATGTACAACAGAAAGACAAACAAATAAGAAGCTTACAGACACCAAGAAAAACAAACAGACAGACAGATGCAACAAGAATACATGTTATATACTAGCTAGCCCATCTTCAATATGAAGGCATAAAAATTAGTGGATAAGAATATTGGACCCGGAAATCAGTTATGTAAAATATCGCACAAAAGTCAACAATTATTAAAGTGGATCTTACCTTCCATGACAATACCACTGAGATCCAGGGCGTTTTTGGCATACACACAGACCAGTTTATTAAAGTCAGATTGTATAAATCTTTGTTCCACATTCCTTAATGTTGTTAGGTCCATATGTACCATATGATAGGCTTTACCAGCTAGATCAACCTACATGTTATACACAAAATAATCCTTGATGTTCATATTTTGTTTCTTGTATTTTTCATTCAAAATAGAAAATATTTATGAAATCCAACAATCAAGCCCAAATCTATCAAAAATTACTATGATTAATTCATTTTTTTGTCAGTTGTTGTAAATAAGGTACAGTGAGCAAATAAACGATCAGAGGAAATTCAAACCGACGACTTTTATCATCTGAGTCGGCGAAATTTCGCCGGTTGCCGCCCCTTATAGAAGTCAGTGTTAAACAGTAACATGAAATACATGATACAGGTTTAGTCGTATTTTAGAACATGTAGGCACTGATGAGTACATTCCTTGCATTGGCATTAGTGTGCCGAGATACGTGCTCAACGCATCTTTTACTTTTTCTTCTATAGTAGGTTCAATGACCCTTGAATTTTATGCTGGGCTAAATGCCGTTTTCTTTTTTTTTAATTTCTGCATCCTCACTGGACTCGCCATAAGTATTAATTAAAGTTCAAATTACACTATCTAGGCAAACATACATATTGATTGTTTATCAAAACATTAATGTAAACGAAAATAAACCCAAGCGCGACAATTAACAAGACAGTGCATCTAAGTTGTTTGTTTAGTGATAACAACTCAATTAAATGGCATTGTAATCGGGGGTTTTATATACCAAATACGACAATTTGTACGCCGAATTCAGTGGCGGATGGCGGTATGCGGGGGTTGGCGTTACAACGGGGGTTTATAATGTAAAGAAATCTGTACATTGGGAAAAAGTGGCGGTAGCCGGGGTTGTTGGTTTAACGAGGGGCGATAAATCGGGGGAGCAGTGTACTCAAAATGTTGATTTATTAAAGGAGCTACCTACAGATTTTGCTACATTTCTTTAAAAAAGTTAAAATTACATGACTTGTACATGTATGTATTAAAGACAAAGAGTAAAATTTATAAATAAAAACACAAGCACTCAATTACACAAATCTTTTCTCTTTTAGTCTTTTTTTGTGTTTTTATTTGTTATCATCCCTTCCCTCTGGAAGAAATATTTCAATCTACTGTAAAATTTATAGATTTCATTTAACATGTCAATGCATAAAGTTTTTGATAATACATTTGTTTGATAGTACTAAGTCTTATGAACTGAAAAAAATTGTTTAAGCTGTACTCTCATTTGAATAGATAATTTATTCATGTGTGTACCTTCATATTCATCATAAGCTGCTCTAATATGAGTCTAGGTGACGTAGAGAGATGTCGGTACTCCAGATGTAGGACACTCGGTAGACACAGCAACATCTGAAAAATAAACACAAAAATCAAATCAACAACAATATGTTTTTTAAAACACTATGCCCCTATTGGCAGCTACAGTTCTGTTGTGTGTAGGCAGCGAGTAGGTCAAACTTCCAGCAATGTCAAGGTCACAAGGTTATATTACTTACTTTACATGTTGAAAGGCAAAACGTAATAGAACCTTTCAAATCAAAATTGAAATAAGTTTCTCTGAAGAAATGCTGTATTATTTTTCAGGACTTTTCAATGCTCATATTAAGTTTTTGTACTGCAATTTAATAATGAATCTATACATTTGCTTACCCTGACTCCAATTTGCATTAAAGTCAGTTCATCCACTTTGCTTTCCTGTAACAATGTCTGTAACTGCTCCAACATGTAATTCAATATAAATAACACATCGTTCTGATTGGTGACTTTTTCCAGCAGTATTTCACACACGTGTACACAATCTTTTCCCTCTGCCATCTTAATCTCTTCTAACACCTGAAATAGAATTGTACGATGTTATTGATACTATATACTGTTCAAGAACAGGTACTGTATGTGGCCTGTCACATGTTTGACCCTAAATATCTGACCTTGACCTTGAGGTGACCTTGGCCCTGATCAAGTGTCGTTCTCATTTTGCATAACAATCTCTGTAAAATTAATTGCAGTTACTAATGTAACAAGTGTAAATTAAGAAAGTTAAAGCCTGAAAAGTGCGACTACCAGACAGACAGCTATTTAAAGCTTTTTTGTTCAGTTTTAATGGCGATCAAATAAACATGCTAAGATAAAGGAACTTGATATAACATAAAAAACATAGGGTAATCAAAGATTACATAGCTCGCCTATACAGGTTTTTGTCAGAAACCAGGTTAAAGTTTTTGAAAAGTAGGTCAAAGTCCAAGGTCAAGGTGACTAGGTCAAAGGTCATGGTCTCAAATGAAAGGTCTCGTCACAAGGTATCTACATGTGAAATGTCAAAGCCCTACCCCTTATACATGTACATGTAGTTCAAGAGATATAGCCCAGGTTAAAGTTTTGTCTACAGGCGACGACAACGCCGCCGCTGAGGGTATGGCATTAGCTCTCCGGAGTTTTTCGTCCCGGTGAGCTAAAAACCTCTCTGGTAGTGATATATACATGTACATGTATAAAGAAACAGATAAGGGATCGATAGGGTATAATTACAACTTACTTGTACATGACTTACCAAGAATGCTTTAGTTGTGTTGGATGGCTGTTCCTCCAGTAGGTTTATTAGCTGGTGCTCTATGACATTCTATAATGTAAATTCATTTCAACTATTACATGTACTTCTAAGAAAAGCAATAAAAACTGACTCAGAAGTGGATTTCATCTCAATACATCAAACATATTGTACGTGTAATCTTCAATACCAAAAAACTTTTGAAAATTTAAAAATACAAACTTTTTCCATAAGCCATCTATTTTCTTTGGTTTAATACAAAATTGATAAAATGGAGGGATCATCAGACATGTGAAATTTCCACCTGCTAGCAGACTTTTATTATGATTATGTTTGGATGTCATAAAAAAAAATTGCAGGTCAAACAGGGATCACCCTAGCCCTGCAGAGTAATGAGATAAAAATCTCATTTGCTAAAAAACAATGAGATTTTCTCGATTTCAATGAGATTTTGAATGTATTTGTTCGAAAAAATAGTGAAAAATAAAACTTCGGTTTCTCTTAATTTCCGTTAACATCTAGTAACACATTATTTGAATGTGAAATTGGCCCTGGATTTTTTCTCTTTCCCTTGTTTGAATGACATTTTAAATGAAAAACGAGGTCAAATAAAATTTTAAATTCTTTGTCTCTCAGAAACCGCCGCATACTATAAGTCGCCGAAGAGAAGTCTTTCACAACTTCAGAAAAACAATATCCACCATGTCTCATTTCCACTCGCTGGTTAAACATGAAGTATCTATCCATCTAATGGAAATTACAGTGTCTTAAAATTGTGAATGTCTTTTTAGAAATCATCGGTTCCCATGGTACACATTGAAAGTATTTTAGCGCGCTGTGACAAGTCATTTTATGGTAACGTCTAATCTGCGAGGATAGGGTGTACTGAAGGATATTTACGTCAAGACTTTACGCATTGTAAATATTTTGAAGAATTGTATAGCTAGGACTTGTAAACTGTTTATAAGTCCTTGAAGATACTTGAAGTTATTGCTTAGTACTGGCCACGTTTCGACGACATGTAAATACATGTAAAAAGCCGGTCTACTCGCGTGCGCAATACAACTTTTACACTTTTGATGAAAAGTGTTTGTATACTATATACTTTTCTTTTCCAGTCTATACAAACAATATCAAGACTGCATTGTAATATTTCATACTCTATTGGTATTACAATGACAAAAGAGCATGTACCACTGACAACCGCTAGAGACACGTAAAGCTAAATTTTTACATCGACGGATAAAAAAAAATACCCGCATGCAAACGTCAATACGACAGTCACACACGTGAATTTCAGGGAATAGATTGGGTACATGTATATACAAGGTGTAAGTCCACAATACTCGTCGAGTTCATAAATACATACGTGATAACGCACGCGAAATTGGAATAATCAGCTGAAAATTTGAAGATTTAAGACAAATCTCCTGTTCTGTAGCATTATATTAACTTAAGTGCGATTAATTCAAAGGAGGTATGCGATCTTTTAGCGCAACAAAGCAGTAAAAATGCAATATTTGAGTAAAAAATGCGAGAATATCGCAAAATCGCGGCCTAGGGTGATCCCTGGTCAAAGCATTGTTTAATAATTCTTTAATTATGATGTACATACAGAAAAAGTCAGTCTACAGATGCATTATTTTGAGATCCAGTGATGGACTATTTTCATATTACCACAGTAGACTTGCATTCTATATATGCAATGACTCGAGACATTTGACAAAACTTCTTACTTTGACGTCATGACAGATCTATGACGTAACAGAAAGAAATAATTTGGCAATTGCGGTGTCAGGTCTGTCTTTACAAGTGTGACAGGCGGAATGGAAAATGTGGCCGGTCCAGGAATTGAACTGGAGACCTTCTACTTACAGGACAAACGCTCTTATCGACTGAGCTAACCAGGCATGATACCCGAACCGTCACACATGTCTTTAAAGCAAGTCAAGCACTAACATGAAAATGACCTACATGTGTAGTAACAATTACCAGGTATTGTTTAGACGGTAGGTCTAAATGTTTACACCAGATCCTGGCTGTCCTATAGTCTCCAGTTCTCAGTAATACAGAAAGCACCTCATTATGACTGACGATAGAGGAGGTCAGTAGGTTACGCCAGTCCATAAATAGGTCCAGAACCGTGAGGTAGTCCTCGCCTCTCTCCTCTCCCAGAATAAACGAGTCCCTACGAGCTGACAGCTTCACTTGTAACGTCTTGGCACAGGCTGTGATCTGTAAATCATTAAATGTCCATTGTTATTATTAAGAAACGACAATTTTTGTTGATACCTGTATCAACACAAAATGGAAGTACGCACTTAGCAACGTCATAAGCAACGTCATTAGCAACACAATTTCAAAGCTGCAAATAAACGTTGAAAAGCGACGAAATGAAATGAAATGATAAGTAAATCAATGTAATATTTTTTTGGTTGATCGAGGTATCAACACCAAAAATTCAATGAAAACTTATGCATCTTGTGCTACGCGCACGATGCAGTTTTCCCTCAATTTTTGGTGTTGATACCTTGATCAATCAAAAAAATATTACAATGATTCCTTAAAAGAATAAGTAAGAGACATTAGTGTTTTGCTGAAGACAAGATGTCCATAAAAGGCAGTACAACATCCTTATCCATCAAGATTGCTATGTCAATATTCACTAACATAGTATAATTCAAAGAGCAACATTAAAAGAAGCAACTTTAAAATTTTTTCAAACTCTAAAATGTAATACATGTAAACACATGAGATTCAACGTCAGAGTGGAATCAAATCAATTAAATGTGCTTCAGTACTAAAGAGGAAGTGTCCTACTTTTGCCTTCAGTGGATTATACTTCACACTTACCAAATTTCATCAAGATATGTTTTGCCTCTCTGCATGAAGAAAAATTTAAAAGTATTATGATATACATGTTTGTATTGTTAAAGTTTCATAATGGATGGACAGTTGCCGAATGACACTCATTGAACATAGCACACTGGCCCCTTTGGCTCCGTTGACCAAAAATAAAGATAACTGTATAGTATTTTCTTACCCTATAGTACATCTTCATTTCTGCTAATTTATTCCTGATGATGGACAGCATTTCCTCTGACATGGAATCAAAACAGCAGATCTCAAATAAAGTCAGATTTTGTTCTAACAGTAAATGTCTATGGCACAACAACAGACTATGGAATTTTATATCCTTTGAAAGGATCCTCTGTAAATACTTCAAAACTTGTTCTGACACCCGCTTTGATAAAAGTGGTGTTTTCTTGATTTTTTCATGAATGAAGCACGTTATCACAAAATCATGCAGTACACAAAGTTCAGCTTGAGCCGCGAGTACTACATTTGGAAGACTTTCTAGTACGTCAATAATCTGCGTCCATTTCTTCTGATTCAAGAGATCGTTTAACATCCTCATCAAAACATTCTGGAATTGTTGACTGTCATGTAGATTCAGCATGCACGCTTTGACTTTTTCCGATATATTACTAGTTATAAACTTTAGAAGCAGATCGCCACTTTTCAAAATTTCTGGATCCTCCGCCCCAGCTATTGGGATCACATACGTTACGATATGTTGTTTCAGGACAGGATAGTCGTCTGTTAATTTCTGATACCTGTAGCTACGTATATCTACCAAACTCATTTCCGATGACGACCTACTCCGTATACTATCTGAGAAATAGTCGTCGGTCAAATGTTCCTCGATTTCATCAAGTTCATCTGTACACACCAAACTAACAAGGGTTGCCACTAATGGACTTTCAGTTTTCACATATTCCAGGGTAAACGGAGTCAACTGGTAAAGAGTTTCGTTTTCCTCTTGAGTGCTACTATGACTTGATGATAAGTGGAGATTTTTGGGAAGGGAGGTAACCCTGCGGTGAGCCTTCTTTAGTCCCGATTTTTGCCCAGCCTGATCATATCCAAACGTTATCATGAAATCCTGTTTATTAGGTTCTATTTCAAGTCTGAATGGAAGTTCTCTTCTCCCTGACGTATCTAAAAATAAAAATATAATCTATTTATAGAGTCAATTAATCTTCATCTGAAGCTGATTGTAAATAATAGATAAGTTATATGTAATTTCCTAAAGTAAACTTCAACCCTAACTATGATGGTTTCACTGTATAGAACTTTTTTTCTTAAAAGATATTAATCTATCAACATAAAAGAAGGAGTGAAAACAACTAAGATGGTGAACTAAACAGTCGATTTACTGTAAACGTGGTTATTTTCCCTGGGGCAAAATTTCACGATTTTAACATCATGACATTATTTGCAACATAAACGTCTCTGCCATTGTACCAATGCAGCAGGAATATTTTTGTGTGGGGGAAATTTTCGCAAAGTTCCTAGATTCGTCAAATACGCAGAAATTACCCCCATGAGAACATTTCCCCAACGATAAAATTTCCACGTTTACAGTAATCTAATAATTCCTCACTGATGTTTTCAGGTTGGTTGCTGCTCTCGTCCAATCGTAACATTGCCTCTAGTGATGTATGTAAATCTCCGCTAGTGTTCTCGAGTACTACACGTAGAATTCCCTCGTTCTCGGCACTAAAATCTTCCATCTCCGTGCTAAAGTCATTCTTATAACTCATCAGTAACTCTGGTAAGGTAACCTGAAACCACATTTATGTTGGAATGATGTTTTATAAAAACTTTTCTGCTTTTTATTGATTTCTATACGAAATAAGCACATTCATACTCAAATATCTCTCTATCATAGCAATTTTGTGAAAATTTTTCTCCAGATTTTGAACAATGTTGAAGAGGTTTTATCTTTGTCAAAATCTTACATCAACTTGATGAAAGAAATGAAGTACATGTACTACTTCATTATTTTTGGGCAGATTTTACATTTTATCGTTTTGACAACAAATACTTTGTTATATCAGATAGACACTTGCCGTATTTTTCTGAACATCCACCACTACATTATGGTCTAGGTAATCTTTCATTGCTTGTTGGATCTTAGTTTTAACGAGCTCAGGGACTAAAACCTACAGAATAAAACACCAATACTATAACTATAATAACAGACATACAAAAACACAAACACTCAGATACACAAATTTTTTGGCCACTTTGCTTTATCAAGTGTAAAAACAACAATGTATACATGTATGTCAGCTTAGTGAAATCCATCCTTTGCTTTAAATGTATGAGTGTTCAATGCAAAACTTTTTCTCAATTTTTACTATGAACACTCAGGTGAGCTAAAAATTGGAACCTCATTTCAAAAAGCATGATTGTGTGTTTTCCTTAATTTGACAAGTTGTTGGTCTTTATCTCCTCAACCTTAGAGCAGCAGACATCACATTGAGGCCGAAAAAATTTATTTTGGTCATAAATAATAACTGAAAGTTTTGAAATTTCGCATGGGGGAAATTTTTGCATTTTTTGCGAATTGATACACATCATGAAAAATTCCCCCACATGAAAATATCCCCGATGCATAATCTTACAATGGGAAAGACATTTTTATCGCGAATATTTCCCACAAGCGTAACGTCTTGATGTTAGAATTGCGAAATTTCCCCCAGTGAGAATTAAACCACGTTTACAGTATTACAGTCATAAATAAAAGAAAATTGAAACATAGATTGTATCTCTGACACAGAGATAGATGTAAACAAAGCTCTATTGTAGAAATAAGCTTACCTGTACAGGTGGAGAGGATTGTGCACATGTAGTCAATAAGAACAATAAACAAGGCTCTGTTTTAGGGATAAACTTGGTCCATGTGTCGTCAGCTGGTACTTCTGAAAAAAGTACGTGAATCTTAATTAAATATCTCAATGAGCTGTAGTTCAATTTGTCCATTTATAGGCCATTGCTTTTTTTAATTTGTTTACAGATCCACAGACTAATTTTTTTTTGCTATGCTTCTCTCAATATCACATGCACATGAAATATGAAGGCTCTATCTTGAATACTGAAAAAGTTGCCGGGTCAGACCCAAAATATCTAAATTTCACATAATTTGCATTAGTTTGACCTGACCTTGAAGGAAAGACAGAACTGCGGTCTCCTTTGGTTTTTTGTTTGAAATTAATAATCTTACCATAAATTCTGCTCGAGAAAATACCACCAAACTCTGTGGGTGGTGGAAGGCCACTGTGATTCATTATGTACTTCACATCAAATAAACTGCAAAATCAAGAAAATAATGATGTCCATGAGCATACACATGTACATTGTACAATTAAATGTAAAGGACCTGTAACGATAAGGCGTAAAATCTGCCCAAAAATAATGAAATTTTAAAGTACATTTTTTTGTACTTCATTTCTTTAATCAAGCTGGTGAAATACTTCAAAAGAAAAAAAACCCTTCAAAATCTGAAGTAAATTTTTCATAAAATTTCTCTAATAGAGAGATACTTGAGTATAAATGTGCTTATTTTGTATAGAATTCAATGAAAATTGGAAAAGTTTTCATAATATATTGTTCCCCCCTTGGAACACAACACCACTTCTAGCTAAGATGTTCATGTATTTTCATAATACACATTTTCTGTAAAAGTGGAGTTGTGTTCCAAAGGGGGGAACAATAGTCAATTTACGAAAATGCGATTGGGCGGGTGGGGATGAAGAAACGATGTGAAATTAACAGAAAATTAGTAATTGGCATTTGATTCGCTTTCGGCAAATAATTAACCTCTTTATTAATAGTTTCAAATCTATCAATTTTCAACAAAAAATATTCGTTGTTGTTTACTTTTTCACAAACAAACTCCTTCATTTTAATTTTGGGCATTGATAAATCAACAACCCCTCGCAATAAAAGTTTGCAATTAGCGTTGAAAATGCTCAAAATTTCCTTAGTAACATTTACAAAGTATTTAGAAAATGTAATTATAGTAAATGTAAAAGAAATATGATTTTATATACTGAAAAAAAGATTATTCAAACTATTTTTATAACAGCGGCGTTTTTAATCATGTTAATTGTACAATATAAGTGAGAGCGAGTGTTCGATTATATATCTCTGGACACGTGTTTACGGTCTGATAAATCCGGAATATAATATTTGGAGAAAATCATGTTTTAGCACGATATTTCTTATTAAATCTTCTCATTGTAGTTCATTTTGACATTTTGATCAACAAAAGCGACCGATTGTTAGAAAATTTTCGACTTTTCACTCGCATTATTTATATCATAAAAAAGACCCCCACCTTCACTTTTACGTAAAAATATCGGTTATTTCTCATAATTATGTCAATAAAACTGCTATATTTGATTAAAGATACTTGAAATGAAATAGTTTCACGTACAGGACACATTTTAAAGAATACTGGTTGAGCTGGTATCGCAAGTAAAAATTGGGCAGATTAAGGCTCTTAACGTTAAAGGTCCTTACTGTACAAATCTACAGTTAGACACATACACTACTGTATACGTAGAATCATTCGCTGTGTATTAACCTTCACTACTTTCACAGTCAGCCTCCTACCGCGAAAATTTACACTATGTGAGTGAATATAAATAAAATTTGCGTAATTCAATAGAATCAGGAGTGTATCCACGAATCTTGGTCCAAGCGAAAGAGATTTCTTTCATAAAACTACGAAAGAAAGTACCAGCGAATGATTCTACTTAAACAGTATTACATATTAAATATAGGATCTCAAATGAATTTTTATTTCATACAGTGTATTATGAAATGAGTTGTGGGTTTTATAAGGCTCGGGGATATAAAACGCACAACGAGTTTCATAATACATAGTATGAAATGAAAATTCATTTGAGATTCTTTTTATCACATGATATTGCCAAAATATGTGTATTTCTAACGTGAAGTCAACGTTTCTGAGAATTAAAGGCGAACCACGCTGGTGACCTACAGGTCGTCTGCTACGCCTTGAGAAGTAGTACCCCATAGTATAGATATATTCTGTGCGTAAGAGAAACAGTATTTCAGATTTGTTTAGTATTTAAATGCAATAATTAATTCTACAACAATTTTAATTAAGAAATGACTGTCTTACTTTTGGTGTTCATGGGTGTATAATTCTGGTTGGTCACGTGCAAATTCCGTGAATCGCCAAGCGATTCTCAGAAAATTTGCACGTGTCCAACCAGAATTATACACCCATGAACACCAAAAGTAAGACAGTCATTACTTATATTTACATTTATTCTAATTATCGGTCATTTATCTTTGCATTAACATCGCACATTTTGCCTATAACAGCGTCAAATGTATCTTAACTTTGGTAAATTCTCCCTACATGCAAAACTTGAACGTGACGTCACAATAGCAACCAAAGTTATTTGAATATAATTGTAGTTGCCTAATGGGCGTTCAACATGGGGAATCTACTAGTAATGTAAATATTTGTTGATACTGAATCCGCGTCTGAATTTAACAATCGACCGATATTTGAAAGGTCACACTTGCCAAAGTTTAAGTGATTAGGTTCCAAACTTGACCAATCGCATTCAAGCAGAGCGATATGTAACGTGTTATCATATCATTTGTTTATGAAATGGCTTTATGAAACTGCATATTTTTCCATGATGTGAGTTTGCTTTAATATTATATCATATCCATCAAGACTCCATACCTTATTTTGCCAAGCTGCCCTACGTCATACATGAACAATCTAAGTTGTAGAACTTGTTGTAAAGTTGACATCTCTGAGTAAAGTTTGGTCTCTGTACATTTATCCGACACATTATCTTCTCTGAAAGACTGAAAAATACATGTTCATGTTAATGTTAATGTGATAGGCAATCATTCTGAAAGTAATATCAGATAAGCAGGAGTATCAAATTATCAGGAGTGCTGAATCACAAAGAAATATCATGAATTGACATTGTAATTGGATATCATAGAATGCATCTCAACTTGATAAAATCTCTTAATTGAATTATCTCAATCCATTCTTTATGGTTTACAGGGGAGACAGTATACAATACCAAAAGTACTTTTCTTCAATGTTCCATGACCTTGACCTTTGACTTATTAACCCCAAAATGTATAGTATTTGTCCCTGGTCCATTGGACATTGGCGCATGAAGTTTCATTCATTTAGTACTTCATACACACCAAGTTTCATCAAAATCTGTTCAACTATTCTTGAGACGTCAAAAATGATCAAGTTTACCATGACAACAGATAGAATAATGATAGATGCCACACTCACTTGGGCTTTGTATAAACACGTAAATTTACCTCTGGCATACTTCTCCAAATAAGGTCAAGGCACATATGTATGAACATCAAATTCTGTAGGTTGCCAAAGAAACACAATTTCTCTTCTTTCGTCTTGAGCAAATCTAGGTCACAATGTTTCAGGGCAGGTACCAAGCCGAGTACCTCATGTACAGCTTTCATCTTCAGTAAGAGTTTAGCACAGGTGATGTCAAATATCATTTTGGTACTGTTTTTACTGGCTAACTCTGAAATAAAAAAGTTTTAATGTGTTTGTAAAACAATGTGTCAGCTATCAAAACACAAGGTGTGGATAACAATCAGGAAAAAGTCTTGGGTTTTACATGATTTTGAACCCCCTGGGTGGAACTGATGTTTCCCTCATACCAGCATATGTTCTACAGAGAAGGCCCATTAGATACAGCTATGTGAGCGACATCTGTTTAACATATCACATGACAGCTGTATCTCATATCACTTGACTCTATTGTTTCAATTATTTATGCTATTGTGACGTCATGATTTCAGTCCACAAAACAAACAAGCTAGCGGCGACGTGGCAATAAAACATTAATTTTACCATCGTTTTTCAATGTATTCTTGTGTTACATTTTGAAAAGCCTAATATTCGTAGTTTATTATTAGAGAATAAACCATTTTCGGGGGCGCTGAATTCGAACATCGCAAACTTTTTGCGATTAGATCAACTACATTTTTCAAATTTCGTCTCTTTTCCTCAGCTTTAACTTTGGCCCTTAGATATGAGAGAAAAATACTCCTTCATGTTCTTCTATGAAAGATACATTATTTCCACCCTTGGGGTCTCAAGATTTTGCAACACCCTCGGCAAGCCTTGGGTTTCACATGATTTTGAGACCCCTCAGGTTGAACCGATGTATCTTGCATAGAAGACCATGAAAGAGTCTTATAATCTTTCATAGCAGTTCACGAAGAGTCTTATAGTATTGTCTCAGCTACTCACTTACCATCTAAATATTAAGGTCAAGATTAAAGTTTTTGCTGAGAATCGCCATCAAGGGTACCCTACAGAACTTACCTCTCATAAGATGTATGAGCTTGGTGAGTATGTGCCGTACATACTTCTCAGGATGGACCGACAACTCTGATCTCTCTGTCTGTACATGCACTGTCTTAACAGTTGGCCCATCACCACTGGAGTTTTCAGCTGCAATTTGGTGCAAGAAATTCAAACAAAGGTATATGTAAATCCCACTCATGATGATGAGTTCTAAATATGGGAGTACAACTTTATATGATCAATATGCATAAAGTGACATTTCTTTGGTGGAGAGAAAAATTAAGAATACCATATCTCCTCAATGTGCAGTCTGCACAAAACAGCAAGATGTACATGAAGATGACATGTACTTTGACAATACATGTATAACTTTACATACGATATTTGTCATTGCATTTTCTCATATCATGATTTATCTACAGTTAAAGATACAAGAAGACAGTACCTTGTAATAAATCATGTCTGGGTGCTACATCTCTGTGTTTACTGGGTACCTTTGTACAACAGCTATGGACTATGATGTGTGTAAGGTTCAAGCTGAGACCTTTAGCCACTGCCTCTAATCTACAATGATATGTCATATAGTACCTGTACATGTATGTTACCTGCTATGCATACTGACACTTCAAGATCACTTTTTTTCATTTGTCCCTCTGTCTGCCAGTCTGTCAATCTATCACACCTTTAGAGTAACGCCTATCACTTTTGATTGGCAATTGAAAGGACATTGATGTTTCACATGAGCATGCCTTGTGACAAGACCAAAATTTTGATCTTGTGATGAAATGTTAGACTTAATGACTTTTCCCTAGATTTAACCTGCTTGTGTTAAATCATAGACCTTTTTCTTCTACAAGATTACAATCTCCAAAAAGTCCACAAGTCATTGACAAAAACCACATGGAATTGCTGACAATCAAGCATCTTTCATAAACACTTCTTGGTAATGTTTTATTACAACCATAACATCTTGAATGTTCTGCTTACTTTGCAGGGTAAAGTTTCAGAGAGAACATCAGCCTTCCCAGAATGCTAATCGGTCCTTCATCAAGCATACGGAAATAATTCTTTGGTACCACCATGGTCTCTGTAAATATTCATAAAGAATGATCATATAACAAGAAACGTTATTTGTGCCATTGTTTTTTTTACTTTAATTTTGAAAAATACCTAGAATTTTCATATATCATTACACGATGACCATTCAAATGGACAGACAGACCAACAGACAACACTGATAACTGTCTATCAACTTTGCCCATTTGACAGTTAAATGTGTAACATGTCACCATTTATAAAACTTTGTATGGAACATGAATTAGAAATGAAGGTCAACATCAAAGAGGGTCAAGGTCACATACAAGGTCAACAATACACACACTTTACCTTTAGATCTACCTTCACTTTCCATGACCACAAATGCTAGTCTCTTGAGATGATCGTAAAGACTCTGTAAATACTCTCTGTTCACTGATGGTCCGGAACTTGAAGCATTCCTGTAAAAACTAGAAAATGTGTTGAGAGGTTTTACACACTGTCTTAACATTTTGAAAAATATTGATTCTTTGTAAAGAGCAGGTAGAGACATGATTACTATGATTTTTATGTATAAATATTTTTTCAAAAGCAACCATGGTAAAGAGGACATTTTTTTTGACAATGTCATTTTCAGTTGCCATGGGAAAGAAGGTCAAGGACATTTAATCACTAAGTTACAATGGTTCTTTCTGATAACAAAAGATACTAAGGCAAGTCATTAAGCCACAGTGCTTACTTGAGAGTACTGGAAATCTTACAATAATGAATTGTTATACATGTACTAAGATATACAGTCATGTACATTTAAATTTAAAGTATCCGTTGTACAAATAAATATCAAGTGTATTATATTGTTAGAATCATGGCATATTTTTACCTAAATATACCTAACACAACATAAATAATGGTTTCTATCATCAAAGGTCAACATGCCGACTGTCACTCAAATCACGGAAACTATCGAGACACTGCCAAAGATTACCGAGTTAATTTTAACACTGTTTAAATGGACGAGATGTACGCGAGATCTTCATTTGTACATTGGATACGTTAAGTCAAAAGTCACAAGATTTATTTAGCATCGTATTTGGCACACTAATAGAGTGCATCAGCTAATCAGAGCCCTTAACAACAATACAATTTCATGCTATCTAATACTAAGGCTCTGAAAATACAACTTGTTAGAGAACCTTGAGTACTTGCTTTTCCTGTTTCATTTTTTTTTGGCAGCAGCAGCAGCAGCCACGAGGGAGAGGTTGAAAATGCTTCAGTATAAATGTGTTGACAGATTGACTCTAATTTTTTGGTAGAATCAAATCTTTTTAAAAACAAAACTGAAAAGGAAATAAGAAGTTATCTACCTTGATAAAAGACTACATATGCCACCAGATGGCAGATCTCTCTGCATGACTAGAATAAGTTGTTTCATGGCAGTGTGGAGTACTGGTTGATTCATTTGGCTGGGATCCTCACCCCTGGGGGAGGTTTTAGGTGAAGCCCTTGGGCTCATCTTTGGTGGGGATCGATTCACATACCCCTCCAAAGGCATCCTACCATGTAGTTGAAATGTGTGCTCTACTTTCTCCATGGCTCGTTTCACTTCTGTTATCAAAGTGGCGTAGGAAATACACTCCGTCTGTGATAAAGGTAGATTGGCCGTTTGTAAGAACGTAGACACACTATGCTTGTATAGTAACCCATACACTTCTCTATGCTCTAATGCTGGGGTCCCTGAGAATGATTCACTACTTAGTTGCATCAGTGATTCAAATACCACGATAAAGTCTCTCACTCCACGAATTTTATGGTCCTGTTTCTGCTTTAGATCCTCAGCTTGTTCCGTAGAACTGAAAGACACTTTTCTGTTTCCTTCCGATAATTTTGACTTCAGAATATCAATCATGTTATTGCACAGTTCCCAAGTTTTACATGAGGTACATAATAAGTCGAAGAGAATAATGGACGGAACGTTATCAAAGTCAGTGGAAGTCATGAGTTTGGAAACACAGAGCGATCTTCCTGTATGAATTTTGGGTAACTCTACGTCATTTAGTAGTTCCTCTGCTATTCCGGTGATAGACACGTTAGCTACCCCTGCCGCAGCCACGTTACCGAGAGCCTTTAAGGTCATCTTCCCTGGTCTGGCCGACTTCGCTGAGTTACCCTGGTTACTTGTATGTAATCCTTGCAGTTTCTTAGCACACCTGTTATATACCTCTGCAAACTTAACCTCCACAGCTTCTGGTTTATTTTCTAATCTCAGCAACTGAATTGAATCAAAAATAGAAAATATTGCAACAATCCTAAAGGCAGTAAAACAATATTAGGTAATGATATTAAACATTTTTAAACTAAACTTAAAGAATGAGACAAAACTGAATGTTTGTAACTTGTTCATTCAATTTGGTGCATCCCAGAAACTAGAGATTGTTCTAATCTTGTCATGCCTTCAATTTTTGACGATGTCCAATGTACTCACTTTGGAAATCGGAAAAACCAAAAGTCGTCTTTATTTTGATTTTTTTTCCAGTAAAACACTATTTAATGCCTTTGGATCAAATTTTCTTGACACTTTTAATGAACATGTACATGTAAGTTTGATGTTGACAAGAGCAAGCATGCACTCACTTTTAATATGGTATGCTTTTTACATTAATTATGCCACTGTATAAATGCCGATCTTACACTGTACATGCAAAACAGAATTTAGTTGGGTGCATTACGGTACTGATAATCTTATTTTCAAAATGTTTCTATCGGCAAACACATTAGAATATACATTTTATGTAAATATTTGACAAAAATGTATCTCTCTTTCTCATTGCACCTCAACACTAATCTCCAAAACCATCGCATACCTTTATCACCTCAGCTGCCTGCATCAGACTATTTTTCCTAATACACATACAGAGTAACGATTCCGCTGACGCCAACATGTTTGATACTATGCCCATGTGCTTTGAGGAATTTTGTGTATTTGAATGCCTTCGCTGACTCCTTGACCTTGACCTTTTCTTTCGATGACCTTCAGGTTTGCTGCTATCAGTCACACTCTCATTGTCAAGGCTTGGACTAGATCTGCTATTTGACCCTGCGGTGAACAAAAATTGATTTACAAGTATGTACGATCATGATTACACATTTCATGGGGTATTTTTTAAAACCATGGGTGGCATAGGCATCAGCTTATTAATTGAAGGTCCAAAAAACTAAATTTTGGATCTAACTGGAATATAAGTTTCAGAGGGAAAACACTTGAAAATTGACTTTTACAGTAACTGTTACCATTCAAAATACATAAACAATGATCTAGTTTTATGAAATTACATGTATCTGATACATGTGTCCAGTTAAAATTATGATAAAGGTATTATAGTTTCGGTTTCAGATATGCTTTGAGATCTTTAAAAGGGCATTGAAATTTCTATTTTCTTACTAGAGGTGAGTGAAAATGGTGTTTTCCTTCCATTTCCAGTGTCTTCACTTATACTGAAGATTTTGGTCGTCCCTTCTTCTTCCTCCTCTATATACACTATAATCGGCTCTGTTACGACTTCTCCAGGTGCTATTGATATCTTTTTATGGCACACAAGCTGAAACCTCCAGAATGCCTCGTTAACATGGTGGGAAAGTTGAGATACACGTTTACCAATCGTGTCTTTCATAACGCTTGACACAACCAGATCAGTTAACTGGTCCTCGAGGCTAACGTCTATGAGAGGCACAGACTCCTTATTATTGTGTTTACTCACAGTCCTGTCTGTCTTTTGACCTTTGACCTGAATTCTCGCAATATTAAGGTCAGTCATGCAATCTTTGATCATTGTTAAGATGTCTCGGATTAAATACTCGTTACAGAGTAAACCAAACTTCAGGTAGCTGCATGTACTGTCTCCACTGAGGGCACTGCCATTCCCTGAACCTCTTTGTAAAGTTTCCTCTGATTTTATTTGATTCAGCCGTGACATTTGAGCTGTTTCCCTTTTCTGTGAGACTAGATACTCTGTGAGTGATGTTGACCTTTTCCTTGATTTTGGTACATCTACCGGTTCAGGAAATGGCTCATCATAAGCGAATATTGATGTCGAAGAACTTTCAACAGAACATGTCTCCTTCAAATCCATTTCTATGGGTGAAGTCGGTGAAAGACTGTCCTCCAAAACAGAACTCACTGTCTGATCGTTGACGGCAACAGTATCTGACCTTGACCTTTCCTCCTCATCAGGTTCAAGGTCACCGCTATCAGACTCTACATCACACACTGTGTCCTGAATATTCTCATGCGTCGCAAATAAAAGGGAGAACAAATTCTCCAGCACCTCTACTCTGTAAGTCAAAGGTTGTAATCTCGATAAATACTCTTTCGCCAGTTTGAGCTTTTCTATAACATTTTTCTTGTATTCTTCTTGGAAATTATCACTGTTGAACGAACCACTGGATGATTTAGACTTAGACGACAGAGAATTTGTTCTCGTCCTGCTGTAACGATATCTCCTCTGTACTGGGTTCATTAAGCTGTCGTTGGTATTTTCAGCACAGTAGTAAATGGCTTCCATCACAAGTTTTATGGCACAGTAACCGGAGAAGATAGATATGTCTCTATGTTGCTCTATATGTATATCACAGGATGGATCCTTCTGTTCCCCGTCTACGGCAAATCTTACTGACTTTGGCTTCTTCTCCTCTTGTTTTTCTATAAATAAACAAAAATTGTATAAAAGTCATAACTAAAACTTAATGACAAAAATGCACTTTACTTGAAGCATTCCCAACACGATCAGCTTTTACTTGTAAGTATATTTCTGATGATGAGATGATTTTCTCAATGAGGAAAAATACATTTATCAGAAATGACTTAAAAGGAGGCTTCTGAAGTAAGCCGCTCTGACAGTAACTGTCATAAAATACAAAACCTAAGATGATACAATCAAGAGTATATATACATGTATGGCAAATACCGTAGATATGGGAGAAAAATCACCAACATTCTAAACAAATTTTTACCTTGACATGTATTGTGCTGTGTATTGTGTGTTTTTGTTATGTATTGTGCTGTGACATGTATTGTGCTCTGTACTGTGAGTTTTTGTTGTGTATTGTGCTGTGACATGTATTGTGCTCTGTACTGTGTGTTTTTGTTATGTATTGTGCTGTGACATGTATTGTGCTGTGTATTGTGTGTTTTTGTTGTGTATTGTGCTGTGACATGTATTGTGCTGTGTATTGTGTGTTTTTGTTATGTATTGTGCTGTGACATGTATTGTGCTCTGTACTGTGTGTTTTTGTTATGTATTGTGCTGTGACATGTATTGTGCTGTGTATTGTGTGTTTTTGTTGTGTATTGTGCTGTGACATGTATTGTGCTGTGTATTGTGTGTTTTTGTTATGTATTGTGCTGTGACATGTATTGTGCTGTGTATTGTGTGTTTTTGTTATGTATTGTGCTGTGACATGTATTGTGCTCTGTACTGTGAGTTATTGTTATCTGACAAGAATTTTGTAAGAAGGAATACAATGTATAGATGTACATTCTAAATTTAGACTGTCAGTTAGGAAGTACAAATCGATGAAATGAAGGTCAACTTTGTCTCACAAACCTGACTGAGGGCTTTTCCTGAGAAGTTTAAGAACTTCTCCTTGATCCAGGGCACCGATCCTCGTGGACTGATGTAGAACGTATAACACGGAATGGTTCTCAAGGAAGTGAAACATTACTGCTGCCCTCTGTTGGTGAGTCTGAGCAGTACTGTCCAGGGGAGACAACAGCGGCCTAAAAAATTATAAAAATTCTGATAATTCACTTACTGAATATGCTATTGTGTTGATAAAATATGAATATGACAAAAGAAAGACTTCTAAGTATATAACTGTTGAACAATGGCAGTAGGAAAAGGCAGGGGCAAATTTAAGGGGAGTGAAGGGAGTGCTCAGAATTTAAGAAGAAATTGACATCATTTGTCAGAATTTGTGGAATGGTAATTATTTTTGCTAATTTTCTTTTTCATTGTTCACTTTCACAACTGGTGAAATGCATACAATTTATATTTGGTATGTGTAAATATTCAGGGTTTTTTTTTATTTTGGGGAAGGTGCCTGTGCCTGTCCCATTTGGGAAAATTTGCGACATTTTGCTGAAATTGGGAAAATTTTATTTACAAATTCTCACCACACTATAATCTTAAAATATCATTTATTAACAATGCTAATCCATTGATTTGCTTCAACTGAACAAGGAATGAATGAAAAACTTAAAGATGCACTTAGAAATGGAAGTTTTGTGCTGACATCCAGGTTTTGAGTCTTATTTTATCAGGTGATTTTTTCAAAATTCCTCTTTGGGAATTTAAAAGTGATTTTTTGGGAAAAATAGAGGAAGTTCGGCATTGGGAAGGGGCCGAAATTCGGTCCCAAAACAAGGGAAAAAAAACCCCCTGAATATGAAATAAATCAAAATTCTCGAAATTTTGAATTTGAAAAGGAAATGTGTGAATTTTTTTTCTGTCTGCCATAGTAATACTTCTGTTGCAATAATCACTTAGTCTAGTATCTCTGGATGAGTATGAGTATTGTGTCTGTCCGATATAACTTGCCAATAAGAGGTCTTACTTGGTTTTCTCTAAGCACCACTGTATGAGATCTATCTGATAGGCAAGCTTACTACAGCCACTCTCCACCATCGGGTCTATACAACACCACTGTAATAAAACAGTCACAAATAGTCATCTAAATCATTGGGAATATACCAAACATACAAGTCTTAAAATATTGTAAATTGACTAGACGTGTTTGTGAAGCATTAGCACTCCTAATACATGTAGCAGCTATTTATTGTGAGTGGAAAAATTCAAGGTCACAGAGGCCAAGATAAGTGGAGGTCATAAGGTCAAATATTGGTACAAGAAAAAGAAGTTTTTTAACATTTGTCAAAAGGTATAAAATGTGATATGGGAATAAAAGAATCTATCACTGGGTGTAATTATTTATATGGAGTTTGAAGTTGCATGAATGATTGCCTTGCTCAGCCATGGACAAAATAAAATATCAGACATAAGAATTAATTTCTTTGTCAATGTTCACACTTAACAATTGATTATTTTTCTCCATATGTTTAAATTGTCGAATGTAATAACATGTACATATACGGTATTTACTGTATTTCTGCCTTCAAGTTCTGTCTTACGCAACTGGACCTGTTTGTAATTTAGGGGCAAAAAATCCTTGAAATATCTAGTATGCCCAAACAACATCTTTCTTACAGAAAAGTACATTAAACATTAATGCCTACCCCTTCATCCCAAAGAACTTTTAATAGTCGACAAGCATCGTTCACACTCCGACACACGCTCCATCCAAGCAGCAAAACTAACGGACGTAGGGGACACAAGTCCGATACGGACAACAACTGTCCTAGCTCCCTAAACATCTGATTTCTGATCAGACTCAGTGAAGTCTCCTGTAAATACAAGTAAGTCGTCATACAATACTAACAGAGGCAAGGGGAATAGGTCTGGTACAGACAACAACTGGCCTAGCTCATCTGATCAGACTCGGTGAAGTCTCCTGTAAATAAGTCAATCATACCAGATATTTTCGCGAGTATCAAATTTCGTGATTTTATGGTAAAATTGGATATCTTTATTTTCTCGAGTACAATTGTTCGCTATTCCTAAATTACCAACAAATATGAACACATGATGTTACTGTTTTGTACCTTTCCTCATTGAATTTTCAGTTAGTTCTATCATAAGAGTGCACTCAATTCACTTCTCTTGACGCTTAATCAGAAAAAACGAAGAATGACACATGTATGATAAGAACAAAATGTAACTAATATACAAATTTACCATAAACCTTATCAAACACAATATTTCGCGGAGATTTATTTCGCGATTCCAAAACACTCGCGAATATAGCGAAAATTAGTATCTCGCGGAAATTTCTGGTTATACGGTATACATGTACATGTAGTCACTGTACAAAATGGTAAAGTATATGATGATACCACAAAATATAAAAGATATACATGTATGTAAATGTACAAACTAACAAAGAATTAAACTTTCATAAAAACGTTATATAGTCATTAAAATGAATAATAATATCAAAACACGCATAACAGGTTTCCAATGTTATTAAAATTCAGCTCTCATCTGTGTTACCTGCAATGAGATCTGACAACCACCCATAAGAGGTCGTGCTGGTGGAAAGAATCTACTAATCGAATAAATGACGCTGTGTAAAATGCAAATATTAATTATGCAAGAACTTCAAGATTTGACGCCAGACATTACCTCTTAGAGAAGATAACTGTCAGATCTCTATACAAGTAACGCATAATAAGTACTGAAGTTTAATCAGATTGACTAATTTTCAGCTATTATTTATTTCTCTTCCACTATCGTACATACCACCACCGCTGATAGCAGATGTTGTTTTTGCTTCAGACAATGAACAAAGAAATGATGGAGCTGCTGAGATCTGTCCGTCTCGGACGAGAGAAGGAGCAGTGTCTGCTGATCATCTCGTAAGTCTCCGGTCCTAATACCCTGAGATAACGGCAATCGTCTCGTCTCAATCTCAAACTCGTACGAACAAAACTGCTGGACTAAGTAATCCTGATTGCGACCAATTAATGATGACAGAACATGTGTTTTACTCAAAAAATTTTCTTGTAGGCTCATCAATTCAAACACTCTGGCAAATAAAGATCGCAATATTTCATAATTATGATACTGGTCAGGGTTATAGAGAGAAAGTAAACGGTAGATTTTATTCCGTCTCTCCGGCAGCTTTCCCAAGTCTTCTTCCTTAGCATGTTCAATACTATCCAATACATCATTCACTGTCAAAATATACAGACCGTTCAAGATTTCATTGTTTTTCTTTGACTGAGTGCAGTCAGACGTGACCAGCAGGTGAGATATGACGGAACTCCCCAGTATTGGATCCTCCCCTAAACATCTCCTTAAGTAATGCTGAAGCTGGGATGACAACGTTGGTAACGGAGAACTTCCGTGTGTGGTTACAGAATGGTAATATTGGTACAACTCCTGTAAACATATCAAAATATCTTATTAATTCATAAAATAATTGTTAGAATGTTTTTGCTATCAGTATGAAACACAAAGGCTAATTTCAATAAACGTTGATCAAGGATTTCATCTGATTTCAATAATAATTGATCACTTGGGATTATCATGATTATACATATAGTTTGTACGGGTACCTTACTAAACTACAGAAAATAAAGTTCCAACTGAAAAAACGATGCAAATTAATACATGTATCTTAATGATATCCACTAAAGTTACGTTGTTTGAATTCTACCTATAAGGAACTCACATGGTACCCTGGTTACTTTAAGTTTAGTGACTCCTCGGAGTTGTATGTATGTCATCATTTATCAAACGATTGAAAAGATTAGCTAAATTAATTACATGCCTGTTCGGAGAGGAAATACATGTACATGTAAGTAAAATTTGACACAAAACAAAAATCAAATCTGTTAAACAAATGTCATACATTTGCATAAATTTGCAATTCTGTAAGGATATGAATAACAGTAGCTAATTTTCACACTTCTCAAAGAGTGGATAGATGTCTGACATCATATTGTAAGGAATACTTCAGTTTTGAAATTGCCATGATTGTGGTTTATAACCATGACTTTACTTATGATGTCATAATTATAGGACTATGTGGAAAGGCATCAAATGGTGTCAAGTCGGGCATCTGGCATCCAAACCATGTTATATGAAACTGGTCTATTACCTTTATTATGGAAGGGGAAACGTCTGAACAGGTCTGAAACAATAACAGACAGAATTCTGTGTTCCTCGTCCATTCTGTAATCTCAGCATCCTACAATTTGATAATAACATGAATGCGCTCAAACATAAGATTCTATTTCCCTCATTGTTTTATACAAGTAGCTCTTCTTTTCTTTTTTTTTCTAAAATGACCTGTTTTATTTTCAAAATTTTCTTTCAGGAAAAACAGGAGTACTCCATTATATCAGAGCCTTAGACAGAATTTTTTGTCTATTTAATTTACTATAATTTTTTCCAGAATTTTCAAGACCCGTGCAGGTACAGAACTTCATGTCACATTCTTTCATATATGCTACAACATATTCAAGTAAAGCGGATTCGAAAGAAAAATCAACATTATAGTAAAATTTGCTTTTCTATTTTACTCATATAAATTATAATACAGAGCATATATTCAGGAGCTGAAAAAAGTAAGTTTTTTTTACCTCTTCTGACGTCAAGAGATGGTTGTTGTTGTACTCCAGTAGGCATAGCCATGATAAATGATGTGGTGAAGTTATGTCATGTCCGTATTCACTGAAAAAAAAAAAGAGAATGATAATAAATGTCATCCTAGACCCAATCAATCCAATGCTATTCAAATTGATAAATATAATTTATAGAAGGAGTGTGGGCAAAACAAAAAAATACATAAATAAAAATATTTCTACATGTATATACCCTTTGAATTTGATTAACAGTATATTTTTGACTGGCAGTCCCAAAGCAATTTTAAAGAACAAGGCTCTCACACCAATTTTTTGGACGGGGGCCAGGGCCTTTGAAATTGGGAAAAATAGCAGAATTTCTCAGAAATTGGGGAAAATGTGAATATAAAATGAAGTAAAATGCTTTCATTTGGATAATTCATGAACAAACAAACTTCTTTACAAGGATTTCTTGTCAAATTTCATTTAAAACTTAGCAATTTTAATTCATTTTTTGAAATTTTGCATTGGGATCAAGAGCCCTGCAGATAAACTATTTTTTTCAATCAATTCTTCTTTAAATCTCATAAATTAGTACATGTAATCAGATGTCGACGGCATATTTAATTTTAAAAATGTCCGCTGCAATAAAGGTCGAGTATCATTTTGACCATGTAGTTTCCTCAACATTGAGGAGTGATTGATACATGTATATTGCAGAATCTCATTCCTGAGCCTCCACTCTATCCTTGGCTTCATGCTCTGCTTGGCTAAATAAGATTAGTCATGCCCAGATTGTCATACGTTTTAGTATGTGCCCTATCAAACTTGGAATTTTATACATTGTACTATGTACAGTACATCTAATAGTCCATTTTCCAGACAAAAGATATGACTGTTACTAACCTTGGTTTTATACACACAGACACCTGCATGCAGACATCACATCATTTGGCAAAATTTTCCAATGTGATCTGATTGCAAAGTCTGACAATGAAGCACCTTGATGTGTTGTCATGCTCTTTATTTTGCCGTCACAATGAAAATATCACGAAATTTTGTAATGTCTGGTGTTTGACTGTCTCAAGAGTTTACTGGAAAATCAGCTACATGTGCTGCTATTCTACAGGCTGGGGAAAGGTACCAATCAAGCTAATACATGTATACCTCCATCAAGCTATAATTATGTATCTTGATCAGGCTAATCAAACCTAATTTTTTTATTCATAAAAGAAACTTTTTTCCTCCAAATTATATTTTGGTGCAAAATCACAGTAGTTTTAAGATCAAGAAACAATATTTACTAAGCAACAATGCCTGAAAACTTTATAGATTTAGAGAAAAATCACCCAATAAATTCAAGAAAATGGAGGTATGTTTTCTCAGTAACCATTAACTTTTCAGGTATGTTTCTTAAAAAATCTTTTGTAAACATTACTTCTTCTGCAAGAGAACTAATGCGATTTTGCACAAAAGAATAATGCTGAGAATATTTTGAATTTTTACTACAGAAAATATTAAGACATCTTCGCAAGCCAATGTTATAGATCCGCTGTGCTCCTCAAATATTTGAGGAGCACGGCGGATCTATACCATTGGCTTGCGAAGATGATATTAAGATTGATTAGCCCAATCGAGGTATATTAGCTCAATCAAGATATCTTAGCTCGATCGGTATACCTATCCCCAGCCTGTTCAATGTAACTTTATGAATCAAAATTCAGGCTCCTATGAACAATAATCGAGTATTCAGTGGCGGATTCAGGGGTGTGTGGAGGGGGCCTTCCCCTCCCCCCTCCCCGGCACTGACCCAACATTTTCCAAAAAAACCTATATTTTGGCCAATTTTCAGTAAATCTAGGCAAAATTCGCCGCTTGACCCCCCCCCCCCCCCCCCCCCCCATAAAGCTTTACTGGGGGGTCAAGTGGCGAATTTTGCCGAGTGCAAAGGGGGGCGCTGGATCCGCCACTGGTATTATACTGTACCATTCATCAAAAACAGATGAAGCAACTTTTCTGAGAACTTCCTTGATTTCAATCGTGCACTCCCTTCCTTCTTTGTGTAATTGCGATATGCATGCTTTGGCCACCTCCCACCGTTGTGATCTAAGATTTTGTATGAAAAACCGAAATAGACGATGAACTGTATGTTCTTGCTCACGTCCTATAATGTATAATGATTCTTTTGGATTCAAAGAAACTTCTGACATCCTTTTGGAAAAAATCTATCATGCAAAATCTAGAAAAATCATATTTAAGCACGAGATGTCATTATCAGCGCCAAATGTCAATGGGAGTCGCCATTTTGGATACTTTGGAGATCACATGAGAAGTTGAACTTTGACCTTTTCACGCTTCGCCAATCAAAATGCGTGTTACAAACCCTCGAGGTATCTTCAAATTTCAACCCCTCCCCAAAGGGGGAACGCCGTAAATTCTTCTAAACAAGGGTCAGTGTGGTCAGGAACCCCTCCCAGTTCCGCCTGTAATATGCAAATAAATTTACGAAAGGGACCCCCGGTAGCATTATATTTTTCAATATTATTTGCAACAAGGACTAAATTAAATATTGTTTAAAATTATAGACAGTTTAATTGTCGTTAAGATAGTTCTTTGTTGAAACAAGGACTTATAAACAGTTTATAAGTCCTTGTTTGCAAACAGAAAATCATGTTTTACCCCAAAAAATGTACATTTGAGCTATATATGCGGTTTTTACCTGTTACCTGTTACCTCCTGTTGGGATCTAACCATTGGCCGAATGACCCTCCAGATCCTCTCTAGTGTTTGAGCCAAATCTTTCATCTGTAGCATAGGGGGTGATGCAAGTAGGGTGGAATTTAATATCCTGGTTCTTCCAGTGGGTGTTCAATCTGTTCTTAAAGGTGTTAATTGTATCAGCATCCACTACGTTGTCAGGGAGACTATTCCATGCATTGATTATTCTAGGCGTAAAGCTGAATTTCCTTATGTTCAATCTGCTATGTTTTTTTTTCCAATTTGTATTTATTTCCCCTTGTCCTTGTATTTCCAGATAATGTTATAACATTTGCATCCATTGTGTCAAATCCTTTTATAAATTTAAATGTCTGGATCATGTCCGCTCTAATCCTTCTATATTCTAAAGATGGTAGTCCTAAGTATTTTAACCTTTGGCTATATGGTAAATGGCTAATTTCCCTAATTAATTTCGTAGCTCTCCGTTGTGTATTTTCAATGCTAGCCGCATCCTTTTTGTTGATTGTACTCCAGACTGTCGAGGCATATTCTAAATGCGGTCTCACAATGGATTTGTATAATGCAGTGAATGACTCCTTGTCTAAATAGTGAAAGTTACGTCTTATAATCCCTAATTTTTGGTTTGCCTTTTTAACGGATGAGTTAATGTGTTCCGTGAATTTGAGCTTATTATCAATATGTACACCGAGGTCCTTTTCTACATCGCTTTTTTCTATGATGTCATTCCCCATAGTATATCCATCTGGCAGTTCTTGCCCGCCTAGATGCATATACTTACATTTTTGGGGGTTGAATTTTAAGAGCCAATTTCCTGACCAGTTCATTAAGTTATTGATGTCACATTGGATGGAATTGTGGTCATATTCATTATCAGATTTTCCGTACAGCTTTGTATCATCTGCAAATAGTTTTATGGCATTTGTGACTACTTCTGGTAGGTCATTAATATAGACCAGGAATAAAATCGGTCCTAGTACTGTCCCCTGTGGGATGCCGGATGTTACATCGGTCCATGAAGAATGTTTCCCGTTCAAGATTACTCTCTGTTTCCTATCATTCAGGTATTCTCTGATCCACGCATGGACTTTGCCTCTTATTCCATAGGCATGCAATTTTGTTAATAGACGTGCATGTGGGACCGTATCGAACGCTTTTTGGAAGTCTAAATATATTACATCGATACCATGTCTATTGTCCAGCCATTTGGTCCACTCATCAATAACTCCAATTAGTTGTGATGCACAAGAAAATCCCTTCCTGAATCCATACTGATGTTTAGTGAAAAGGTTATTTGTTTCCATGTGGTGTACTATTTTATCTCTTATTAATTTTTCCATTGTTTTACAAGCAATGGATGTTAAACTAATTGGACGGTAGTTTGATGGTAACTCCTTCGGACCTTTTTTATGTATAGCAGTGATATTTGCGTTTTTCCAGTCTAGCGGAATTTCTGATTTTTGCATGGACATATTAAATAAATACTCCAAGGGGGCACTGATGTATTCTGATGTTTCCTTTATAAATTTTGGGTTCAATCCATCTCCTCCTTGCGATTTTTGGGGATCTATTTTTTTCAATAGTTTCGTGATGTCATCCTGGTCGAAAGTTATATCTTCTAAACATGTTGTGAAGGCTCGATCGTTAAACTCGGGTATATTATCTTTGTTTTCGATAGTAAATACTGATGTGAAATAGCTGTTCAACAAGTTTGCCTTTTCTGTTTCATCATCTATGATGTTGTCTCGTTCATCTTTCAGGTTTTTTACATTTTCTTTTATTTTTGTTTTCGTTTTTACGTATTTCCAAAATGCTTTGGGATCCTTTTTGACGTTGGCCGCTATGCTGTGTTCATACTGTTTTTTTGCTAACTTTATCTCCCTACTTGCATTGTTCCTAGCTAGCTTGTATATGTGGTGATTATAATAATTTGGGCAATACAATAGTTTCCTCCATGCTTTTCTTTTATTTTTAATTGCTTTTCTGGCATTATCTGACATCCATGGTGTTTGGTAGTACTTGGAACCGGGTTTGGCAAATTTCTCTGGTACAGTTTCCTTAATTATTTGTGTTATTTTTGACATAAATTTTGTCCAAGACTCCTCCATGGATGCTGATTCCAGCTCTATCGCCCATCCTATATCTTGCACCCTTTTGTTAATGTCCTCGTAATCTGCTTTAAAATAAAGTTTTTTGCTTCTCAACTCATATGAATGTACACTATGTACAAATATGTTAAAACTTAGTGTCACATGATCACTTGAGCCTAATGGTTCACCTGTTAACACTTCCCCTATATTGTCTTCGTTTGTCAGAATTAAATCCAATGTACTTGGTTGCGAATTTTCCCTTATCCTAGTATAGTCCCTGACATGTTGAGTCATGTAGTTATCACGACAAAGTTCAATAAATTTCCAAGTTATATGGTTTTCGCTGGCTGAGCTACTTTCGTTATTCCAATTTATTTCCTTCATATTGAAATCCCCCATGATTATTCTATATGTACATGCTTGATCCTCGAGTATCTTCTTGATCTCTTGTAACGATCCATCTTCACTGTTGGGACTTCTGTATATGCAGGATATACCTAATGATTCTTGTTTATTGACTTTGATAACTATGCCCACATGTTCAATTATGTCGCATGGGAAATTTAATTCTGTGTAGGGAATGTTGTCTTTTATATACAAAATTATCCCTCGACCTCTGTGATCGTATCCGTTACTCACTAGTGTGTATCCTTGAATTAACCAATCACAATCCTCGCTGGTCCAGTTATTTCTGTTTTTTGGCAGAGTTTCTGTTATAGCTATAACGTCATAGTCATTTTCTGCAACTAATACGGATAATTCATTCCTCTTATTAAAAAGTGAGTCTGCATTTGTATACATGATATGAAGTGCAGTAGGCTCTTTGTGTTGTTTTTGCTCTCCAGGGTTAAAACCGTTAAAATATTTAAAAACATTTTCCTATACATCGCTGTCCAGTGCATTACTTGACTCTGCATATGGCAAAGTCTGGCTCAGGTTCACACCTATAACTGTCTGTTCAAATAACTCTTCCTCTTGTGAATTTAGCATTTGATGTGGATTTAATAATAAGCGACTTGGTGAGAGGTCGATTAGAGATGGATTTTCCTCTATTAACTGACCTTGTTGATTGACACGGGGAGACGTTTCCATGTCAAGGTTGAGCACTGGGAAGCTACACGGATTTTGGGTTACAAATTGTGTTGATCTAGCAATAGGCGTGAGTTGATGTTCATTCCTAGCGAATGTCCTATAGTTCCCATGTCCTGCTCCTTGTTTTGCCCTTCGTTTTTCTTTATTTTCATCACGTTGCTTTGGTGTCATGTCCTTATAAACAATTACCTTTTTGAGGTTATCGGGTGCGCAATGTCTGATATCCTTTGCTTTATCCAGTATCTGTTTTCTACATTTTTTGTCGTCAAGTATTACTTTTAAAGGCCTACATTTCCCCGCTGTAATTTTACCAATCCTAAACATTGTGGTTAGAGTAATAGTATCGAGCGAAAGATTTGAAAGCAGCGAATTTACGTTGTCCAGGTCAAATTTTTTTCTAACTTCGGAGTCCGGGCTAGGACATTCTGGCATGTTAAATAAAATTAGGTTGTTGCTACGATTTCTCCTGTCTTCATGTTCTCTAATTTCATCTTTAATTTCACATTTGACCATTTCCTTTATTGTTCCTTTTATTTCGTTTTCCACGCTCACTTTCATTTGGGATACCTCTGTTTTTATTTTTCCACTTACGTTTTTGTCAATATTGTTGATTTTTTGTTCTAGGGACTCTAGCCTTTGTGTGTTTTTCGTATCCAAACGGTCAATTGAGCTTTTGAGTTCAAAAAAGGTGGGGAAAGTTAGTTTACACGTGTTGCACGTCCATTTCAAGTTCCCATCTCTTGATAGTACTTTCGCAAGCTCGATAGATATTTTTGCGCATTGGACACAAAAACGAAGTTCGCACATTGAACATGTTACTCGCAACTCATTTTGACGCATCTCCTTGTCACAGCTAGGACATATATTACTTAGCAATCTGGTTCTTTTGAACTGGGGTGTCGATGTGTGAAATCCTGATGCCATATTTGCTTTTGCAAAAATGAAATTATACGGGGTTTTTTTTATGTGAAAGAGCATACAAAATTTAATTGTTTTAAATCACGTTTCAACCAAGGACTTATAAACTGTTTATAAGTCCTTGTTTCAACAAAGAACTATCTTAACGACAATTAAACTGTCTATAATTTTAAACAATATTTGGGTTTTCCTATTTTCAGTGATTTTTGCATTAAAAGCACGTCTCCAACCCCTATTAGACTAAAAAACTTCCCGCGATCCCGCAGATTTGGAACTTGGGCAAAAGTGCCCGCCAAGTCAGATTTTTTAGTATGAAAAGTTATAAAAATAAATTCTGTTGCAATTTGTTCGAGGTTCAGCAATTTTTTTTCACAAAATTGACTGGGATATTAAATCATTGTGTCAAACATTAAAAATAACCCAAAATGACATTGAGCAGCATTATACAACCCCTTTGTGAGAACCAAATGCAAGAAGTGCGAAACAATCGGAATACAAACATGAAAAAGGGCGAAATAACCCGACGCATGTGAAAGCGATTATCCAATCAAAGATCTCGTTTTAAACAGCGGGGATTTCGAAGGACGCTTTGAGCAGTTCGTCGTAAACATGAAAACAGATAAAAGGAAGCCAATTTTGGGTTGAAACAGCTTGCAGTGACTATGTATGTGACATCTGGTTACACAAAAATGTAGTATCTTTCCTTTTGTACGCTCAAAAGCCAAAGCTCCATGCCCTTTACTGGTGCGACTTTGCACACAAAACATGTCCAAACAAATCCACACTACACAAACTCGTGTCTAATAAATTTGATAGGCGGATATTTTAAGCAGTTAAGATAGTGTCATTGTAACTTTACTGGCACAGATACTACTTTCTTGACGTTGAATATCACCAAACTTGGAGGGCTCTTTAGTGATCAGGGCTTTGAGCACAATGCTTCAGTCGAGAGAATAATTAACTTGAGATTGTGTTTTTATGGGCAGTACCAAAAACAATCAAAACAATGGGAAGCGGTTCTCATATTGAACATGAAGCAGGGACTTCAATCAAACCAAAAAGATTTAAAGATGAGGTAAAATCGGATCCAAAATTTTTGGACCTTGGAATAGAGGATATTGAGCATGCTGAATTGGAAAGGCCCTTATCTGGGAATTTGGCATCAAGGTCCTTGAGAACGTAAGAATTGTGTATTTTAAATTCTAAAGCATATGTACATAAACATTTACACTGATAAATGTACATCTTATCATAAATACAGTTGGCAGCAGATGTGGCCAACATATACTTAGCTAATAATTTGCATGGTTTTGGTGTGTACCAAAACCATCCAAGTAGCCATATAGTGTCGTTGGTAGTTTCTGCAACTAATATACATTAGAAGGCACCAGTTTCTTGAGGTCCTAGTCCAACTCCAAGGCCAAGAGCATTGAAGAATCTTGTCCAGCAGGAACCTGGAAATGATAACATCTGACAAATCAAACCTGTATGTGATTAGCATGGTGGACACATTTCTGTCTGTCAGTCTGTGATTGGTCTGTTACTACCGTACATCATACCTGTCAATTCTCCTGGCTTTGAAGGGAGACTCCTGCTTTTGACTCAGTGTATACGAAAGACATTGGACTGTTTAACCTGTACATCCTCAAGACCTCAACAATTTCTAGCCAAACATGGAATGTAGGTTTGCATATATCCTATGCTTATAATGAGAAAAAGTTTTGCTTACATTGTTGACCCCATCACAAATCAAAAGGGTATTGTGCTTAATCAACATGTATACAGGCGGTAATGGACAAAATGTCTCAATGTACATGATGTATCATAAATAAATCAAATGCATTTTTTAATAAATCGGTGAGGAGGGAGACTATCCTTCTTTGTGAATTTCAAATTTGACAGGTCTTGTATAGTTTGTCAAACAATTTCTATTAGCTCAGCAGAATTTCTGGTAGCATCAGGTGCGTGAGTTTTTATGAAGATTGCTATCAGAAACTGATAATATTGCTGTAAATAAATGAAGGTCTATTATAAATGCCTCTTCAATTTTTGTAATGCTTATTTTAAAATAGCTTGGCTCATACATACAGTATTGTAATTTCACATATCTGCATCCTCTGCAACATTTCCTCAAGACTCATGAATTTTGATATCAATCCTACATTTGTTTTAAGTCAACCAGAGGCATAACACAATCACATGAATTGATATTTATTTATTTTCTATTCTCTTTAGTTTGAATAAATCCAATAATTATAAAAGACAGTTTCTTTTTTATATAACTTATTTCATTTTTGGTGGCAGATCACAATCATTTTTAACAAAACAATGCAGTCACAATTTTATAACAGTACTGATACATTGTAATACAATCTAGCCTTATCTTTCACAACATATAGGTCTAATTAATTTATTAATCATGTAACAAAGTATCAGTAATAAAAGTTTGAAGCAAATAGTACTTATATGCGTTACACTCTTACTAAGAATCTGTTTCAATTCAAAATTTAAGTAACAATTGTTTCAAAGAAAGTCATTATAAAAGACAGTTATGATTATAAGACAAGCTTACATATATTGACAAATAAATTTATATGAAATACATCAATGTACATGCTTAAAAAACCAAGGACTTTTAAACCCTTTAAAAGAAACTTATTCATGTGGAAAATTATAATCCAAATTGTCATTATTAACTAGCAAGTACAACCTATGGTACCAATTTAACATGACTGAATTTAAGATTATGTCTCAGAAACTGAGAGTTGAAGGTGCAAAACAATTTCATTGTACATTGAAATAGGAAAATTTGACCACTTTTGGAGGAGAATACTGTTGAACCTTGAAAGAGGGGGTGGACAGGTTGAAAGAGGAAGGGGCAGTAGGAGAGAGGAAGGGGGTAGGAGGGGGAGGTAAAGGAAGAATGAAAAGGGGAGGTAAGGGGGTGGGAGAGAGGTACCCCCGTCCCCCCCCTTGAAAATTCCTTGACCCATACGGTCATTTCCTTGAAATGAAATCAGATTGGATTATGGCAGGTGCCGTTCGACTTGAGGTGTCACTGTCTACCTGTGTGAAGACCCCCGTGTCTTAATTAACGGTCAAAATCTGTGCTAAGATGTGAGATCGGGTATTCTGTAATACTGTATCTCGCTTTGAAGTCTCGATATATCCCGTCATATCAAATTTATTAATTAATGTAATCAAGGCCAAAAAAAAAAAACCAAAACAAACAAAAAGCAATAAAAACAAACAAAAAACTTCATATTTTACCGTAGATAAAATTTACAATTTTACATGATATATATAACGTTCACGCGCATTTCTTTTCTCTGATACGCTTTCGGATATCAAAACACAATTTCTTTTGATCCGATTGCTTGCCTATTTTGGACAGATTACGAGGGAATTTTTGTAACATTGTTTTCGCAGCCGTGATAATTAACAAACAGATTTAATTACGTTGAGTAATTTGTTTGCCAGTGTTTGCTCTGTGGTTTAGCTTTGAGACAGCGCTGGGTATAGAGCCAAGTTTTATCACACGTTCCCACTTAGATCCAAACAATTGATACCCATGAAAGCAGGTCAGCGGCTACCCAAATGTCCGTCTTAGTTCCGCTTGACCAAACAACATAGTTTGTACATAGGATTACGTAATCATTTGTTGCTTTGTGCCCCGGGGGTAATTAGGGTATGGTGTTTGGCAGGGATAACAGTGTATACACCCGGGGCTCTGGCATTCTGAGCCGGCTTCAAAGGTTACGACCGAAAAGTTTGGTTTTTTATCAGCTCTTTGTAGAGTATGGCTTCACATAAGCCGACTGTGAGAAACTCTAAGAAACTGAGAATATATGGGATTTGAAATATGGAAAAAGATGCACACATGCACCAGTTAATTTCATTTGAGACAAAATTTGTAGAGAGGCAAGTCGAGTGTGCATTCAGGAAAGTTGAATATATCTTGTTATATCTTAATGAGGTAAGTGGAATTTTAAATTAGTGAAAAAAAAAGAAATGTATAATGCATTTAGCGAGGGAACCCGAATGTCAAACAGTCTTTGTCGTTAGAGTGGAGGGGGAGGGATTGTATCAAATTAGTTTGTGCGTTTGAACAAATATCATATTACGCATTTTAATTTCTTGATCGAGTCATCTGTCCGAACTGTTGCACGGAGCGTGCACAATGTCCTCCTCTTTTTTTCTACGCTCGACGTATTTGAATGGCCATGTCCCGCGTCCATTGGTCTGAAAAATAATCTTGCTCGTATGTCAGTGAATGTATTTTCTCTAGCTATAATAAACCTAAAACAAAATGAAGAATTTCGACAAAATAAATAACTTTTTCTGTTGAATTCCATATTTAATTATATGCTGCATGTTTAAAGAGTTTATTTTACATGTTGGTTTTAAATGTTTCAGGCCCAAGATGCCCAGCACGTTGGAGGATTTTGAAGTCCTGTCTACTATAGGATCAGGGTCGTATGGCACATGTAAGAAAATACGACGGAAAAAGGATGGCAAGGTAAACCAAGCAAATTAAAGGTGCTATTCATCGATAGATAATTACCATGATTACTGTCGAATATAAACGTTTTTCATTCTTATTTTGGACAATTCCTTCTTTAACGTTATTTTAGTATAGAAGTCGGGGTCAACAAACATTGTGTTATATTCTTGGGAACACTGACGTTGTTTTAAGTCAAAGTGGGAAATTTCTTTAAAGTTAAATAAGCCCAAGTACAAATGTAGGCAATTCCGTCAGATTGGTCAGAACTTTATTTAGATATCATGATTTATACGACCTTGACCTTGTACTTTGACCCATTGAAATTTTTTTTAATAAAAACTAAGTATTAACTGTCCCATATCCTGGTAGGGTTTTTATGTTTGATATCAGTATTCCTCTTGACCAGATAGAGCTCTTATTTGGTACCATGACTTTTGACCTGGTGACCTTCTCATTGGACTTTGACCTACTTGACCTGCTTGTTACAATTCACAAAATTTTAACCATTATAGATACTGGTGTGGAAAGAAATGGAATATGGAACGATGACAGAGTCGGAGAAACTGATGCTGGTGTCGGAAGTCAACCTGCTCCGAGAGCTGAAACATCAACATATCGTACGATACTACGACAGGATCATAGATAGAAGTAAAACTACCATCTATATCATCATGGAGTATTGTGACGGTGGGGATCTGGCTCAGCTTATATCCTCTAGTAGAAGGACAGGGTAAGTAGTATATGTACTATGTAGGTAGCTAGACTACATATACCACATGTTTTAATCATAAGAAAAATCTCTAGATATACTCTTTTACCTTTTTGACATGGTTTACTAATCCAGAGGTATCAGAATTTTAGTCATACTTATTGGTATTAAATATCGCCTTTGCAATTGTGTGTCTAAATATTTTCCAGTAAATATTACAATGTACGTAGTAGTTGTTTATCGATTCACAATCTAACAGCTTAAAATATCTAGATTGATTGTTGTGGCAATTCAAAAAAGTAAAGTTACTGCATATCAATTAATTTAATATACATGATACATGTATACATGTACGAGTCCTTTAGATATACAATGTATGTATAAATACTATAAAGTAGAAAGTGTGCCATGTGAAGTGTAACTGAATCTGAGCGTTTGCTTTACTCTCTTGTATGCTAACAAGTCATGTCATTACTTTAGTATGCAATAATTAAGCTTATCAATCTTGTCATGCTAACTGTTATGTATTTACAGCTCTTTTCTTGATGAGGAATTTATATGGAAGATGTTAATTCAGATAACGTCAGCATTAAAAGAATGTCACCGACGTAAGAACGGTAAAGCTGTTCTACATCGAGACCTTAAACCAGCTAACATATTCCTAGATGCCGATAAAAACGTGAAGTTGGGTGATTTTGGTCTTGCCAGGGTGTTGCATCACGAAACAAGTTTTGCCAAAACCTACGTGGGAACACCGTATTATATGTCACCAGTAAGTATAAATCATCAGAGGTCACCGACCCTATCTCTCATTCTGTTATATCAGATGGTTAAGGGAGAGGGTAAGATAAAAATTACCCATCAAAATCAAATTTTTTGCTATATGGCTTGGTATCATACTTAAAAGGTCTCTGAGAACAAATTAGTGCTTGCAAATAGACCATTTTCTGAAGCTCATAATGACGAAAAATGTCTGAGGTAGGAACTTTTTGAATCTTTTTCATTGTTACATCACTGTGGTGTTGCGTCTTTTAACAGTGATGTCATAATGAAAAACAAGGCCAAAAGACGTTGACTCGGACATTTTTAGCTCTAAGCTCTTACAATATTGGAAAATGGTCTATCGACTTTGTGGCCTATATTGTGTATCCTTTTGATTGCCTGTCATGCAAAGCTTAACATTGACTTGTTTGAGTATAAGTATGTAATACTTGCTACATTCAATAATATTTTCTTGATAATTTCATCACAGGAGTTAGTGAACAACATGTCCTACAACGAGAAGTCTGACATCTGGGCCATGGGATGTATGTTGTACGAGTTGTGTGCCCTCCACCCACCCTTCACTGCTTCCAATCAGCTCGATCTCAACAGGAAAATCTGTGTGGGCGATTACAGTAGAATTCCTCTACGCTATACCGATGATCTCAACGCTATTATATCAAAACTACTCAGGGTAGAAGTAAGTAACACATATTTGTCTGAAAATTTATATATCACAACCGTTCCAATGGAATGATTTTGCCATGCCTTCTCGGCTTTGAGACTGAATAATTGATAGGTACTTCTTTGATGATTATAGCAATTATTATACATGGATTTTTTTTGCCCTTGTTTCATGTTGGCAGAAAAATGAATAGTTACTTTACTTGTTAGTACATGTATATGTCCCTCTATGATTTTGTTTTGTTTTAATTTTCCGGATCATAGCTCAAGTACCTTTCTTTTTTATGAAAATTAAATTAAGATGTACATGCATATGGATGCTTTATAAAGGGGAAGATAACTGTTGATTTTGAGGCCAATAGATCAAAGTTCAAGGTCACTGTTTGAAAAAACTCACTGAAAATATTTAAGTTTCATCTTTTCAAATTCCAATTTACATTTATCTCTTCATTTTTTTCAAATTCCAATTTACATTTATCTCTTTATAGCTGTGTTACACTATTACATGTTTATTTATATTTAAGGTACACAAAAGGCCGAGTATAGAAGATGTCCTTCATGACTCGGTAGTTGTGAGGAGGATAAAGAGGTTGGAAAGGAAGAATTCTCACGAGAAAGTGGAAGCTCAAGTAGAAACAAAATCTAGTCATGAATCTCTCAAGTCGTGGGAAGCAGAGCTCAAACTCTGGGAGAGAAGAATGGAATCAAAGGAGGAGGAACTTAAGAGTAAGTCTCTTATTAAATTACTATTAAACACCATTTTGATTTTTACAACTGGTGTTAAAGGTCAAGGTCATTTAGTTAAAAATAGCATTTTGAGATTTTTTTTCTGATTTAATTATTTAAGATCTATTTGTGACTGAAATGTTTCGAAACCTTGTTCAGTCCAAGGTTTATTTCACATATTTAAGGTTAAAGTTGTGAACATTCAAATAACTTATATGTATCATACTGATTAAGGTTAAACGTGATGAGATTCAACACCTAACGAGAGTCAAGTTTACCTCCAAGGTCAGAGTCATTTACATATATTTTGAGTCAACTCAGATGCAATTTGTTGTGTTTGATAGGTCAATGTTACAGTTCATTTTGAATATCTATTGGTAAACAAACACCCTGCATCTCAATTTGTTGCTGTATAAAAGCTTTGGGTTTCCTTTTGTGCGTCGTTGACCAACACTAGTTTATTTTGGTATCTACATGTATACTTACCTGCATTTATTAACTAATAGCATTTTATCCCAGGCTCGAGCACGGGACAAAATGCTATTTGTTAATTGATGCAGGTTACTATAGATATCTTGTAAACTGTGGGGGGGGGGGGGGGGGGGGGGTATATGTCCAGTTGGACGTAGCTTTTTTTGAGTACATTATAAGTGCTAGGAGAAGGTTGTACATTTTTCTTGTATTTTGCAGATAAAGAAAAAGATCTGGTTGTGAGAGAAAAGCTTATGGAGGAGAGAGAAAAAAGGTAGGCCATACATCATACACATACTCATATAGTAGCTACTTTTAGTTTCTTCTGAAGGACCAATTTATTTAACAAATAGTGTGGCACAGTTTACACAAAAGAAAATTAACTACAGTATAATTAAATTGACTCTTCTGATTGCAGGAAAAAAATGCAATATTTCGTGACGTCACAATGCTTTTTCCACAGACAAACAAGCTTCGAACCTCGGTCAAACATCAAAATTGCAATCTTAAATTAATCTCTTACAGGATTGAGCAGATGACCAAAGAACTGTCCATGAAAACCGGCCTGGATCGTGATATTTGTTCAGCGGGGGATGCAGGTAGGAAAATCCTGTCTCCCATCCCCACACATAAACCAAAATTGTCTGCTTTTCCCATCAAAATACCCTTATTGAGCATTCCCTCTGGGTATAGAACCCCTCTACAACAAATAGACTCTTCGAATCAAAGAGCAGATACATAGATCCTGCCTTTAGCTTCATAGTAATGTACCTTGAGAGTGTTCACTTTGACTTGTTTGCTAATGAAGGGAGTGTTCAATTAGTGTTAAGCTAGCTTAGGATTGTTTTGAATTAGAGTTATCATCAGTGTAGCTAGCTAAATTGGATGTTTTATGTGCTTATAGAAATACGCTTCAAACTAATGTGCTCTAGCAGCTTGCTGAACCCGGTGCTTTCAAACTAGATTAGAATGGTAGAAATCAATCGTTTACAATAGACAATTTTCCTATCTTGTTATTGAGCTCAAAATGTTGTAGCCAACATCTGATGGCAGTTAATGCTTTTCATTGCGACGTCACTGATTTAAACGTGGTTCCATTTTGATGTAATAATGAAGATGCTGAAAAAGAACACAAAAAGTCCCTACGTACCTCGGAATTTTTTATCATTTGACCTCCATAAGGAATTTCGGCAAGTTGTCTATTAAAAAAGTATTACTTTAAAGAAGAAAGTGACACAAGATTTTATATCAACATATACATTTTCTACCATTCTAAGCCTAGACGTGTGCTTTCATTGTTGCCATATGTACATGCCTTAACACTTGCAATATTTTTGTTTGTATATTGTACAAGTCATTTATAATTAATGATCTCATCCCATGTTTCTGATCTCATTTACCTTGTCAACAAATTGTGCAATATTCATTTCTATGCAAAGTTTCTTTTTTCCTACGCAATACATTGTACTTCATACATTTTTTGTACCATTTCTTTCATCATTTGTTTGTTCCCCTTTGTACGTATGTATGTATATTTGTATGTATTTCATTTTCTTTATATGTCTCTCAATTCAGCTCTAGTACTTGCTAAATGTACTAATTATTTCATTTCATACTCATATGTAATATGTCATTGCTTAAATCATTTTTTTGCCATGACTTTATAACTAGCTTTTGCATTAAGCTCTCCATTTCTATTGAAATTCTTATTGCATTTGTGTTGCTTTTGTTCGTCCCAAAATTAAAAGGTTACACAATTTTTTTTTCATATTTCACTGGTGTATACCGTGTGACCTCTTTTATACTAAATGTTTTTGCTGTAAGAAGTTTGACCTACTTTTGGAAAAATTTAACTTTTGCTGTTCTCTTTTTAGCTCACTTCAGCAAAGCTCAAGTGTCACCTCGACCTTGCCCTTTGTTCTGAATGACAGATTTTATACTGATAAGCTCCAAATGGGGGCATTCTTGTTTAACAAACTCATCTTGCTTTCGGCATATTTGCTATCCAGTTGCAAATCCAACTGCATAATCAGAGTTTTCTCCAAGCTCTTCTCAACTGATCTTCATTTCATTAAATTCATCATACATTAATGTATTAGTGTTTGTTTTACTTGACATATTTCAGCACGTTATTTTCATTTCATTTTCACTCATCATAAGTGTCTTTATTTCATCACTTCTGTAATTGTAGCCCTTATATCGCAGCTAGTGGGCCCCCAACAAAAATGGAAACGTTTTGTCAAAGGAATTCTTAAGCCAAAAAAATTCCGTAAGAAATACAGAGATAAAAATTGTTTGTTCACAATTGAATAAGTCTTTCATGTCTTTGACATTTTGTTCAGTTTGCATGAAGTGAGACTACCCGTGAATGTTTCACGTTTATAGTTTATTTGGTATTTTGTTAATTAAATCCATTTAATAGCAAGCTTAGAATCCTTCATGTTTTGCATGCGTTTGACTCTATCGAATGTTTTACAGTGGCAGACTGTATTATAAACATCTTGGTATATTACTGCTGAAACTGGTATTAAAGATGATCAACCCAATATAATACATACATGTATGTTGTCATTTGAGCATAAATGATGTATGAATTGTACTTACTTTAGCAAGATTCATATTTCAGTGAACTTAAGTTATTGCTATTAAGAATGGGTTACTTTAGTCCGGAGAATGAAAAGTACTGCAAAGTTTTGTCAGTCCGAATGAATTTTTGTCAGATATTGATTTCCTTTGGACTGACACTTTTCGACATATCTTTATTACCTTGATCATGAATTAGCGTACTTGACTTATTTCCGATTATAATGACAAAAAAAAAATGAATGATTTGGCGTAGACTGAATCGGCACAGTTTTATGAACGCTAACTCTAAAATATGAATTCTGTTATAATAAGTATACATACAGTATAATCACTGCTTTCATCATGGTCCTCATATTATGACATTCAAAAACATTAAAAGAAAAGTTACTATATACATGTATATAGAACATTAGTCTGCAAATTATAATTGTGATGAGAACAGTTTAGCATCACTGCTGTAAATCTATGTGTTTGTTACAACATGCACAGAAACACCAAATCATCATGGAATCATCATAGAATCATCAAATCATCATGGAATCACCAAATCATCACAGAAACACCAAATCATCACAGAAACACCAAATCATCACAGAAACACCAAATCATCATAGAATCACCAAATCATCATGGAATCACCAAATCATCACAGAATCACCAAATCATCATGGAATCACCAAATCATCATAGAAACACCAAATCATCATAGAATCACCAAATCATCATAGAAACACCAAATCATCACAGAAACACCAAATCATCACAGAAACACCATATCATCATAGAATCATCAAATCATCATAGAATCACCAAATCATCATAGAAACACCAAATCATCATAGAATCACCAAATCATCATAGAATCACCAAATCATCACAGAAACACCAAATCATCACAGAAACACCAAATCATCACAGAAACACCATACCATCATAGAATCACCAAATCATCATAGAATCACCAAATCATCATAGAAACACCAAATCATCATAGAATCACCAAATCATCACAGAAGCACCAAATCATCACAGAAACACCAAGTCATCACAGAAACACCATATCATCATAGAATCACCAAATCATCATAGAATCACCAAATCATCACAGAAACACCAAATCATCACAGAAACACCAAATCATCATAGACTCACCAAATCATCATAGAAACACCAAATCATCATAGAAACACCAAATCATCATAGACACACCAAATCATCATAGAAACACCAAATCATCACAGAAACACCAAATCATCATAAAAACACCAAATCATCATATAATCACCAAATCATCACAGAAACACCAAATCATCATAGAAACACCAAATTATCATAGAATCACCAAATCATCACAGAAACACCAAATCATCATAGAAACACCAAATCATCATAGAATCACCAAATCATCATAGAAACACCAAATCATCACAGAAACACCAAATCATCACAGAAACACCAAATCATCATAGAATCACCAAATCATCACAGAATCACCAAATCATCATAGAATCACCAAATCATCATGGAATCACCAAATCATCATAGAATCACCAAATCATCACAGAATCACCAAATCATCATAGAAACACCAAATCATCATAGAATCACCAAATCATCACAGAAACACCAAATTATCATAGAATCACCAAATCATCATAGAATCACCAAATCATCACAGAAACACCAAATCATCATAGAATCACCAAATAATCATAGAATCACCAAATCACCATAGCATCACCAAATCATCATAGAATCACCAAACCCTCCACAAGATTCAAGATCATTTATTTCAAAATCAGAGCCCTAAGGGGCATAACACTCAACATACATGATCACAATTAGATAAAGTGACATAACATGCATGTGAAATACGAAACACAAAACTTCACCATAGGGATAGTGTGAACCCTACTGATTTTCAAGGTAAAATGTCATTTATGGTCATTGGGGAGTTGGACATCAAATCTCTTCGAAAAGGTCAAGGTCATCAAGACCTTAAGCAGAACAGAGAACAATTTTGTTTTTCAAGGTCAAGGGTCAAAGGCTGAGGTAACTTTGAGGTCAAAATCTTGCAACAGCAGTAGTCTTTTGACACAATTATCATGAAATAATCAAACCTCTTTACAAACATTCCCCAAGAGGAAAGGCAGCACTGTAAATTGCTTTGAAGATCTGTCAAGTTTATATTATATGTAAATATAGATGAATGACATTCATTTGCAAGGGAACATCATTCTTATAGACAGACTTTGTAAAATACACATTTATTAAGGTAAAAGCCAAATCTCTTATTATATGCATGGTCAGTATCCAACTGCTTCAAGAGCATGTATGATATATTGGTTAATATCGTAACATTTGTCATGTTGTCTTTGAACGCCAATAATGTAACATGCATCATGATCTCTGTAACTTCAGTCATCATCATTTATCATGCTAACAGTGTAATTTCACTCAATAGACCATTTTCCGATCTTGATTAAAAAATCAAAATGTCCGAGTCAACATCTTTTGGCGTTGCTTTTCATTATGACGTCACTGGTAAAAGACGCAATTCTATTCTGACGTAACAATGAAAAAGTGCACAAAAGTTGCCTGCCTCGGAAATTTTTTGTAATTTTGTCAGCCATTATGGATTTTGGCAAGTGGTGTATTAGTAGCACATATCATACTGTCTGTAACTTCAATTAGCAGCATTAAAGGGGTAGGGCCACGAGACACCTAAATCGGCCCTCGATTTTTCTCTAGAAATAAATTTCATGGGGAATACTTGATATCTCTCAAGAAAATACACGAATGTTTACCGCATTTAATGGAAAGAAAAATATCACCAAACATAGTGCCATTTAACTGTAATGACGTCATGAAGTGACGTCATTTTGACGTTATAGACAAAATATTGCGAAAATTGCTTGGAATTTTGTCTTTTGTGGAAGAATTCAATGTGGCAGCATGCGTTAACTGAGATAAAACATTTATGACAAAAGGATATAATGATAAACTTTCTCATATAATTTTTTCATCCTAGTTAATGCATGCGGCCATTGCTAATTTTATAGAAACATGTAGTTTTTGCATCAATTTCGCGGAATATGACCAATTTAGGTGCTTTCAAAGGGCTTAAAGCTATTGATAAACGCAATGTTTACAAAAGATAGATTCGTGACTCAGTAGAGAACGTTTCAAAATGTCAAATCGCAGTTAAAATTTTTATGAAGTACAATGTTCAAAATTTGGGCCAATATTGGGCTTCGTGGCCCTACCCCTTTTGCCATACTCTCTTTAACAAAATGATTGAATTCATATTTTCAAATTGTTAAGCAAAAATGAAAACGCGCATCATAATTGTCGTGTTTCTTGCTTGTAATACAATAACAACAGTATCAATCTGCTCCATTTAAAATAAGAATACATTCATAATATATTCATTTATGTTTTTACATGACTGAAAATTCTGCTTTAATTTAAGATTTGTTGTTTGATGGTCCACATCCATGTTTGTCCCGCGGGAAAAGGGATCCGGACACGCCGAAAAAGAAAGTCACCTTCGACATGTACGGCAAGGAAAATCTGCGGAGGAAAGACAAAGGGGACCTGTTCCTGAATAAATTATTAGCAAAGGATTACATGTCCAAGTACACGGCCGAAATCCATGATTATGACAGTGTGTATGAGACAGAACTCGCAAAACGAAGAGAACTAAAGGAGAGGTTATACAAAGCTAAATCTAGGGCTATAGAACTCCAGGGTATGCCGGATAATACAAGGATTAAATCTAGGAATTTACTCTACTTTAGGTAATATGAAGTGCGTGTCCAGATTTAGTGGCCTGATTGTGAAGTAGATCCCGCTCATCAACGATGTCTGCAGATTGTCATTTCATCGACATTTGCCTTTATTCGATTTCAATTTTATTTGAAAATTGGAACAAGAATACTTGTGTGTAATCCATTGGAAATCAAATCTTAATCTATTATGATCTAAATTTACCAACCTTGGTACCGTTTAAAAATTTCCTTTAGGGAAACCTTTGATTTCTGTTTGTATCTTTTTTTTTTTCTTTTTCCTTTTTATTATTTATTACCAATGAAGCTCAGCAGCATCCAATTCACCAGTTTCGCAAACATAATGTCTGCCCAGTTATAATATTGGTTAGGATATACATGTACTTTGATTTAAGGTAGAGCATCCCTCAGGTCTCAGATGCTCATATTTCCAAAATAACAACTTTTACGATATTTTCATTTCCATATATCCAAATCTTATGTTAGACCTGCTATAAAAACAAAATATAATTCATGGTTTCATGATTATGCTGAGAACTTAGGCTATTTGTACTTTAACATAGGACCTTATGGTAAAAGTAAGAAGAATCCCTTTTTAGAGGTGATAAAATGTAACTATTAAAGTTTCTTTTCCCTAAACCATATTAGTTTGATAATCTGAACAATATTCTGAAGAGAAAATATAGGGTATATATATCCAGGTAAAAAAATACCAGCAATTCTGACCTGAGGGATACTCTACCTTAAGTTGTAATGGCAATTTTGATCTACATGGCCCTAAACCTTCTGCTTCTTTGAAATTTGTACAGGTAATTATTATATCAAGGTAGAAACATAAAGGTCAAAGCTTTCATGGCCAACCTATAAAAAAATTTAACAATCTGAATTCATAATAAAGAATTCAATTATTTCTTTAATATTTATAATTATTTCAAATCTTAACCATGTAACATGGATTCAGCAATCACATTACACATATATAGGTTAGAATAATATCATATTTGTTAATGATATGTATATGTTTACTATACTTGTATAGTAAGATCTTTTAATCATAATCAAGATGTTTAAAACACATGGACTGTGATACACTTAAGTGATTCAAAATAACGATAAAGTGCATAGATAGACTTCTATTTTCAGACAATTGTTTAGTTTTGAATGTAGTATTATTTTTTAGACTTGGCTATTAGAATTGTTGATTTTTTTGTTGAAATAAAGTTTTTAAAGACTTATGATTTTAAGCTCATTAATTTTTACTGGCCAGACATCTGTGCAAGGCTCAGGTAACTCTTACAGTAAGTGTTTTGAATATTTTTCCCTGACATTGTCGCCACAGTACTTTCTATATAGACATAACCTCAGACAGTGCATGTATGTTATAAATTGTTTCATTTTTGTGCGTGGACATCGACGGCGGGTGCAGCTAGCCAACGGTATGCTTACTCCTCCCGGGCACCTGGTCCCACCTCTAGCTTGCTAGGGGTCTGTCGATGCTTAATTTTGTGCTCTATTGTGAGTTCTGTTGAGATTATTGTCAGGATCTTCTTTATCTCTTTTACCACCAAATGTATCGTGACCTTTAACATATGACCTTGGTGCAAGGTAATGACACACCCCTAGACAATTTGGGTTCAATTCTGCATCTTCTCGAGACAAGTGTACGTAATACCTTACTCCCCCTTGTTGGATGTCCTACACAAAACTGCGTCTCCGGTGAGTGTCGTAGTGGAGACTTATCAGGCCAAACGTTCGTATGAATTACATTGTACTTGCAATTTAAGTGCTTGTTAATGTGTTTGAATGTTTTTACTCCCAAAATTGCTTCGATATGAAAGTATAATATATTAATATGGAATCTGATCTTGTCGTATATACTCTCCACTACGACACTCGCAGGATACGCAGTTTTATGTATGACATCCGACAAGGGGAAGTAAGGTATTACGTACACTTGTCTTGAGAAGATGCAATTCTTTGGACCTGTTGTAATACCATTGAGAATCGGATCCATGCAAAGAAGTTATAACCTGGAAATGGTGTACATTTGTGACAAGGTTATATCTACATATCATGAGCAACTAAATATACGACCAAAAGAGGACTTGTGCGTACTACCACAAGTAGAGGATATTCTTGATTCATTAAGCGGCGGCAAATGCTTCACCATATTGGATATGAAAAGTGGCCATCAATATCATCAAATTGAAGTTCATGAAGTGCAGAAAGAAAAAAACGCATTTACTATCACTAGCCCTCTTTGATTTTATAAATACAGCTGAATATCATTTGGATTGGTAAATGTGCCTTCCACTTACCAGAGATTGATAGAGCAACCTTACCATCTTGGTTGACCTATAAGCTTGGTTCAAGTAATGACATATCTTTAAATCCTATTGTCAAAGCAAAATGACCTGACCGGGCTCCTATCAATTCAAGCAAACAACTGAGACAAGTCCATAAATTTTACGTTAGATAGACTATGAATTGCATGTAACGTAATTAGGGTAAATACACATTTTTTATCTGTAATTTTGTATATCTTAAATCACCTGGACATAATTAAACTCTTCCAATGACCAGGTGAAAATAAGCTCTGCCCGGTCAGGTCAGTTTGCTATGACAATGCAAAACAATTACATGTATATTGAAGTCTATGAAAAGGTGAAGACGTTATGGTCAAGACCAGGTTTTGCCTGACTTGCATTGTGACCTCGAGTCTCGGCTCTAGTTCATGGCACTAACTATAGGGTCCCAAGCAACAATTCCATCATCATTGAGATTCATGCAGAGGGGAAGATACGGCCCAGACGAATTCAGTTTAACTCATCAATTTTACTGTAACCTTCACTTTTGACTTGTGGCCTTGTTCAAGAAACACTCTTTGGTTCAAAGTACCAAAATGAAATATTGTAAAGTAAGGCCAGGCTTGCCCATCAAGCGCAATATGACTTTGACCTTGATTCAAGGTCATAATATACCCTTGGATTCTAGGTAGCAATTCTGTGAGATGCTAGAATCTATGCTGAGGGAATGATTTTATGTTCAGAATAAACTGGATTGCAAAGTGTTTGTATTAGATGACATATACTTTTTTGTGCAGACAGAAAGGTCATTAATACTATTGTGAAATGAAAAAAAGCTATGGTCATAAGGTTTCTACATGTGAAATATCAAAGCCCTACCCCTTGTACTGTAGTTCAAAAGTAGATCAAAGGTCAAGGTCACTTAGTCAAAAGTCATATATATCAAATGAAAGATCTGGTCACAAGAAATCTATATGTGAAATATCAATACCTAACTCTTATAGTTTTTTTTTCAAAAAGAAAGTCAAAGGTGAATGTCAAGGACTTTTGTTCAAAATCATGATATCAAATAAAAGATCTGGTCTTGAGGGATCTACATGTACATGTGAAATATCAAAGCCCTACCTACCCCTTATAGTACATGAGATATAGCCAAGGTTAAATTTTTTTTAAAGTAGGTCAAACTCCATGGCCAAGGTTACTAGATCAAAAGTCAAGATATTAAATGAAAGGTCTGGTCACGAGGATTCTGCACGTGAAATGTCAAAGCCATTTCCTCTATAGTTCATGAGATATAGCCCAGGTTTAATTTTTCAAAAAGTAGGTCAAGGTCACTAGGTCAAATTTTGTTGCTGACTTTGATTCGTCTCATCATGGTCTATCACCATGTCAAGTTTCAAGTTACTGCTCCAAGCAATTTTCTCTCAACAGACTTTTAAAAACGCAACATCTTAACCATAATGTTGACAGTCACAGACGGACTTTGCCATTTCATAGACCATATTTTGCTTCGTAATCTGGCCAAAAAAGGTTTTTTCATTAGGTGTACTATGACCTTGGATCATATCAAGATCACAACACTCCAAGCCTTTGATCCTTAGTACTTAAAAAAATTCTGTCAATATTGAAATCCAAAAAGAGGGAAAGAAATCATGGACAAGACAATGTTTTACCCATCAGATGCACTATGACCTTGACCTATGACTTTGATTCAAGGTCATGATAAACTCGTGAGCCAAAAGCAAGAAGCTGTTTTAATATTTAATTTATTGAAATTGATGTAGAGGGGAAGATGTTATTGTCCAGAGAAAGTTATCTTGACCTTTGTTTAAGGTCATGACATACCCTTTGCTTCTGAGGTTCAAGCCTGTGAAATATCATTGAAATCCATGCAGATGGCAAGAAATGATGCCATGGACATGACTTGGTGGACAGACAGACAGACAGGGCGATTCCTACCGTATGTACCCCTACAATACAAAAATGTATTAAGTGTGAACAAGTTATGACGAAAAATTGTACCCAGTATACTGTATACACAGCTTTTTGTTAAGTCCCATCTGTGACTTTGAACCATGACTTTAAAAATACATAAGTTTCTTCCTTGGGTGAAATAGCAACGTGATCCAAAGTTTGATTACATATAAGTTCTGATGAACAATGTGACCATGACCTTGACCTATGACACTGAAATGAAAGAAAACAGGGTCGTTCCTAATGTCATATCATATCCAATAAGTGGATACAGTTTCAATAAGTTTCAGTGAAAAATATGCATTGTATCTTAAGCTGTATACAATAAAGTGTGACACAACCTCTCACTGACTCACGAACCGACTACAGAAACCTTATTTTATCCCACTACAACTATGTTGTGAGCCAGGGGGTATTAAATGAAAACATCAGTACAAATACCTTACATTTAATATGCTTAGTGTTCACAAGACATAAATAAACTTTTGAGTTTGAGAACAGAATTCAGTTCACGGCAGTTCACCATGATTTTATTCCTGGGTATCTTGCTGGCTGTAGTTCTCTTCCTCCAAACAGTTTACTTTTATTTCTGAAGAGATCATCGTTATCTTGTATCTTTAATGTGATCCAGTTTACAGGAATAAGCGTGGATGTTAATACAATTGCTTGTAACACAATCTTCTGACGAGGGTTGATCTGAAACGAGATTCACATCATCACTGACCTCATGTATCATTTTATATGCTGTCAACGTGTATATTTTCGCTGGGAAATATTCGCAAAATGATCGTTAGCAACAGTATGCGTAGGATAATTTTGGCGAATTCGGGAGCATTCCCGTTAGTCTCTTATACTGGTAATTTTCACTTAGGGGTTATTTTTGCAACAGTAATACAATTGTGAAAAGCATAAAATTTACAGCCCATGCGAAAATTTCAAGGTTTACAGTACTAGCACCACCAACTAGAAGTCTCTGAAAAGACTTGAGCTGATCATTTTTATATGCCCTTCATTTGATGGGACATATTATGTCTGTCTGTAACTCTATATCGGCACCTAAACTTCTTAATACTTAAACTGACAGGTTCATACCTTGTAAATAAAGTGTTATGGGATGCCAGTGTTACCATCGATGGGTCCATTCAAACAGTTTTTTAGGACATTTTTTCAACCCGCCAACCTCTGTTTTGGCCTTTTAACAAACATGACAAAGGGGTAGGGTCACAAAGCCCCTAAATCGGCCCTGTTTCTTATTATTTTAATTGATTAAATATTTTTTGTGATTTGATACTTTGTCAAGTCCTTCACTAAATTATGTGTTGAGATGTGTAAATAATGCATTTATCAGTAGCTTTAAGCCCTATGAAAACCCCGAAATCCGCAATTTTCCGTGAAATTGCTGCAAAACCTACATGTTTCTTTAAAATTAGCATCGGCCACATGTATGGAGAAACATAAAAATTTTACAAATGAAAGATAATCATCATATCTTCTTCTCATAAAAGTTTCATGTTTCTCGACGCATGTGGCCACATCGAAATTCTCAACTAAAGACACATTTTCGAGCATTTTTGACCATGATTCATCAATTACGTCAAAATGATGTCATTTGGTGACATCACAATACCACCTACAATGCTTCAGTAGGTGATATGCTCCTTTCATTAAAAGCGGGAAACATTCATTATATTTTACGTGATATATCAAGTATTTCTCATATAAGTTTAATTTTAAGGAAAATTGCAGGGCTGTTTTAGGGGCTTCGTGGTCCTACCCCTTTGTTGTCAGTTAAAGGATAAAAGCTACCTACTTAAACTGTATACAGTATTTTTTCTGTTTTCTTTTTACATTTGTATTGATCAAAATTTATTGAAGTAAACTCAAGACTGGGCTAATACGTTTCACTTCTCATTGGGTGAAAAAAGACATGACAAAATCAAAGTTGTATACAGTAGAATTGTTTAATGTTTTTGTCCAAATAGTGATGAAAACAAAGTCATCAAGACAGACAGACAGACAGACAGCATGATTCCAGTTTTATGTACACCTTAACTTTACTGAGATAAAGAGCCATGATTACAAACTTTAGTACTCATGAAAGATTTTCATAAATATTTTGTGGATATTATGATTACAGTTAAACATGTTCTAAGAAAACCTTCAAGGGAATTTAAAATCAAGGTCACTTGAGGCAGGTGGTCACTTAAGACAGGTGGTCTCTTAATACAGGTTCATTTATATGAAAATTGTTCACTTGGGAAATGAAAACCTTGGTCAATTAAAACACTAAGTCCCTTCACACAGTGGGTCGCTGAGGCAGGTTTGACTGTACCTTTATCAGAGGCATTGTTCCGCTGATGTTCTTTTCTGCTTGGCTACTTCAGCGAGGTTCTTCTTCCACTTCCTGGTGTGGTTCCAATCCAGGAAAATCAGACCAAAGAAGAATGTAGGAAAGAATATGGAAGGCAGGTTCCTCTTCACAAACTTTCTGTAGAAACTCTGTACTTCCATGTACCTGTAATACATTAATATGCAGTTTTACAAACATTGGAATCATCATGTCATGACTATACAAAAAGGAAACTACGGAAATCAGCTGCAAACAATGTTTCCTTTTTTACTTTTTTATGCTATACTTGTTACTTAAACTTGCGGAAATGATCATGATCAGATCCTTTTCTCCCATTAAATTGTACATACGCATACTATTCAACCGGAAGCTATTTCTTTCTTATGTATGTTGCCAATTCCCGATTATAATCGATTCTTAAAAACATAATTGATTAATTGAAATACAAGGGTGCTGACAATAACGTTGCTGACCTGTTCGAATGGGCAATAAATGAAGAAAAGATGGATAGAGGATTTTTGTACTAATCAAAGAAGCAATAAACAATAACTAAATCTACTTTTAATGGGGGCTACCATCCCCCCCCCCCCCCCCCCCCCCTGAACCCATTAAATACACTCAAACGCCGCTTGGCTTTGTATGTGACTGATAGTGATACACAGATTTCCCAAAATGACAGTTAAGTGATGAAAACCAATTATTAAAACTCAGTTGTACTATTTCCCGAACGAAAGTCATTTGTGACGTCAGAGTTTTTGCGCGAAGTTTCGGTCAAACTCAAAACAATATGGGACATTTTTACATTGAGTTACAAACTTACAGTGTACGTATTGTACAATCCCAAATTTCCGTATAATATCAAAACCTTCCCTCTTTTCGGAGGTCTCGGATGCAAAGCACTTGGATATAGTAACGGGACTAAGGTAGGAAATGTTTACCCTTTAAAATCGTCTTTTTTACCCTATATAGTGTCGGTCCCCTAAACTGAACAAAGGCCAAGCAAATAAGTGTTATGTCATTGATAACAGCTCACTTAGAAGGAATACCTGTATTGTGATTTCTAATAGGTCAATAAAAACGATTAGGGTTGGGGAAAATAAAAATAGGGTTTGGGTGACAGTAATCTCAGGTATTTTTTTTTTGCCTGAGTAAAAATTATGCAAGTCAAGCTCAAGTGTAGTAACACAGGGTCGAGATATCAAGGCTTGGTCACAAACCCTTTCCTCTAAACAAATCCTATCTTCTATATACATGCATGTCTATATTTTTAATATAGACATCTAGCAGAAAGGGTTTGTAATGAGGAAAGGGTTTGTGACCAAGCGATGATACCTCACCCCTGTCATGCCTGTGTGTCAGGTTGGGGAAACGGCAAATCAAGCTATCAAAGCTAGATCTAGCTTTTTAAAGCTTGTTCTAGCTTTAAAATGGACAAAATTGAGCTGCATTATTTAGAATGTGTGAAAATAAAGACGTTGCGCACTTGCGCCTCGACGGATATTGTAATGTTTACGTACGAAAATGAACATTGGATCTTAAAATCGGAAACTCAGCGTTGCATTTACTAGTGCAGCTGCACATGTGCATTCAAGGAAAAGGTAAATATTCACTTGTTTACACCTTAAATGACTTACCTTTGTAGATTTAATGTCCTATTTATTTAAAAGAATACATTTGAGTTGAAAATCCGCCATTTTTTTAATTTACCGATCACAGTGGATTCACTGTTTGCAAGAGAAAAGATCAACTAGCGGACGGATATGCATTATTCTGGTATAAAAGTAGGATCGATGAAGACATATTTCACCTGATACAAACTCTTTTTAAGAATTTGATAATTTCAATTTACAATCCTTATTTTGTTTTCGTTATACATAACTTAAATGTAATTGTTCAAAACATGAAAATAAAATGAAAAAAATCAATTTTTTAAAAGAAATTATCTAAAATGCAAAAACGGGAACGACATCCTACTTTTATACCGGAATACTGCACATCCGTCTGTGAGTTGATCTTTTCTCTTGCAAACAGTGAATCCACTGTGATCGGTAATTAAAAATGGCGGATTTTCAAGTCAAATTTAATGTATTCTTTTAAATAAATAGGACATTCCGATTTTAAGATCCAATGTTCATTTTCCAGGCCTTGAAACTCGTGAAAATCTTTGGTTGTCATTCGGGCAACCTGCTTTGAATATCAGGTTGCCCGAAACCATTTTTACTTGCCCGAAATCATTGAACTGAAAAACTAAGCTGTCATTCTTTATTTCCGCTAATTTGAACATTTTACATAAATTCCATTTCTTTTTCAACAAAATTTAAATCATCAGGGTCATATTCAGATGCATCTGTTTCTTAGTCTTCCTCTTGCTCTGTTGACACATTCTCTCCTTGCGAAAAAGAAAAAGCTAAATTCATTTGGAGATGAGATCAGGTGACCGGAGACAGTAAGCATCTCCTGCTTCCCAGCAAAACCCGTCTCACTCACATAATGTGCTATGTGCCATATACAGAAACCAAATAAAACACTGCCAAATATTCCGGGGAAGTTACTCTGTGTAAGAGAATGGACCTTTTTGTTTTCTTTTTAGGTGGTTCAACACCTTGGATAAATTTCTACACCACTGTAAAAATACCGATTTATCATGCAGGAAATTAACAACTGGATTATAAAATTCCGGCTGATAACGGACCGTTGTACGAAAACTTTAAACTGATAGAGAAGTCTGCTATCTGAAAACTTCTACTTTTTCTGATTCTGACTTAAAGCAAACATGATTTAAAATTTTTGTTCATTATTTCATCGGGGTAAGCATACACTGAATGTCTGAAAATAGGTCGTCAGTCAGACGAATTGGTCTCAATTCTAGGTCGTCCCACAGGTAAGTAGGTTGTGTTTGACGATCGGACGACCGCGAATTTCGAGCCCTGATTTTCATACGTAAACATTACAATATCCGTCGAGGCGCAAGTGCGCAACGTCTTTATTTTCACACATTCTATATAATGCAGATCAATTTGGTCCATTTTAAAGCTAGAACAAGCTTTAAAAGCTAGATCTAGCTTTGATAGCTAGATTTGCCGTTTCCCCGACCTGTGTGTGGTAATGAGAATGTTTCATAATATTGGTGTGGGGGGGGGGGGGGCTGCGCAACACCACAACAGAAGTCAAAAATTCATTATTTCATTATTTCTCTGTTTAAATGATTACCGAAGATGTTTCACTCTTAGCTTAATGAAGTATGTACAAGTAATTAAAGATCAAACACAAGGTGAAGTTCACCTACTCAAGCCTCAAAGACACCGGAAGTTACTGCAATGTTTAAACGATTCGTCCACAAGTTGATCCATCTCTTCTTGCTTCGTGTGACAGAAACACATTATGTTAGAATATTTTTGTACCGTTATTTTAGATAGTAAGGCATGGTCCATTTGATATTCAGGGGGGGGCTTGGGTTTTTTGTCGGAGCAAGATTATTTTTTTCGCCCCGGACCGGGGCAAAATTATTTTTTTCTTGCAAAGTTGGAGCAAGGAAATTTTTTTAACAAAGTGATGCGCATATTTGAAGAATGTTTGTGTTTTATCAATAGAAATTATTCATTTAATATTTTCACTCAAAACTCTAAATATTAATATATTGGTTAATTTTTATGCAAGTATTCAATTCACTTTTAAACAGAGAGATAATAGACTTTACAATACAATTCTCAATATTTTATATAAGGTACATGTATATAACATGTATAAGAGGGTCTGAGGGGAAGGTCTCCTAGAAAAATTTTTAAATGTTAAAAATATTTGTAAATTGGTGAATAGCTGAAGTTCTTCTTCCACGTTTACAAGAACATAAAATTAGACTCTATGGGATACATGCAACATGTATTAATAGCAATACATAAATATTGATAATATATTTAAGCTTTTATGGAAGCCCTTTTTCATTCACATTCATGTATAACTTTTGAAATCTTCAAATATATGAACAGTGTCATTAGTAAATAAAGTTTTGAAAGAAAACTATGGCGAGCGAAGCGAGCCAAAAATTTGTGATACAATTTGAAAACTGCGGCGAGCGAAGCGAGCCGGAAAATTTTCATGAATTTTAGCGAAAATTTATGGTAATTCTTCAAATTCAGATTATTTGTAAGAGCAAGATTATTTTTTTCTGTTACACCATAAGCAAATTAATTTTTTTCATCAAAATTGAGAGCAAAATTATTTTTTTCGAAAAAAACCCAAGCCCCCCCCCAGAATATCAAATGGACCGTGCCTAAACATAGTAAAGTATCCCCCCTTTTTGTAGATTCACCTGTGTAATTTACCTGTACTCAGAGTTAACAAATGTATCGTATATATCCCTCGATAAGGATTTAAAGGGCCGTCACGGTACTATATTTAGAATATCAGGTGATTTGCTCAGTATATAAGGCGCTGCACTGGGCTTGTAAAACTGTCCACAGTGCTGAGGAACTCGGTGGTAGGACCATTCTCTCTTAGCAATGACCCGGTTCGGGTCGGCTAACTTATAGAGAGTCTAAGGGGGAATCTGTTTTCCGACCGTTATAGCTATGGGCAGGGGGGTAGTTTTTAACACATAGGTTATTTTTCTCGTTTATTCTTTGTATTTTCTGTCGTAATTTTCGTTTATATGTTGTTTTATATTAAAGTATCTAAATGTTACCCGTTTTCATAGTTTTCTTTCATGTTAGTCTGTCATATAAGGTGGAGGCTGCAATATAGGAATCCTACGGACCTGAAGACAGGCACCCACCCCCACCGGGTCCTGTTACAAAATTGGCGAGCTTGCCAGGATTTCTATTAATTGTAGTCATCATTCGGACAGTCTTTCATGATAGAAGCTAGCTTTGAATTTTGTAAAATGTTTACGCCGTTTACTTTGGATCCGCTTAGATTAGCGCACGATTTAGCGAGTGTAAAACCGAAGTATTTACCTGCGTTTGAAAATCAGTCAAGTGTTTACAATGCACCTGTTTATAGTAGATTACCGACTCGCATTACAGGTAGCATATCAGATAATCACTCGAGCGTAGTTACGATATCTGATCTTATGAAAGAGTTCGTTGGGCATGAATGTAACTTCGAACACTCGGAGAGAAATTGTTTGCCGATTTCTACTATTGGAAATGTAGACTTTGATTGTGAATATGAACATGATATCGAGAACGGAAACGAATTGACAAGTACCTGTGAAAGTAGAGAGAACATTTCTTTAACTATGGAGCGCGAGGAGGATCAGAGTCTGTTAGATCATGAAAGTTTTGAAAAGTCATTGGGCATGGGAAATATTTCCGAGAAGTTTCAAGAATGTGAAACAATTCGTCGTGTTGACTCCCCAATTAGGCGCTCACGTTCTGTGAAAAGAAATTTTGACAAGAATCGCAGTCGATTAAGGTCACACAGAAGGTCAAGGTCAACTTTAAAAGAAAGTAACCTGGATGTGTCAAGATCCGATAGTACGTTTAGTGAAAAGTTACCCGCGCATTCCCCGAGAAGAGGTAGAACTCGTAAGTTTAGACTGAAAAGAACACGATCCCAGTACAGAGAACCAACTGATTTTGATCTCTTTAGAATCTGTACGTCTTTCGGTAGCTACGAATTGAGACCATCCTCAAAAAGATTCAGATCTAGAATGTATGGATGGACAAACAGAGAGAGACTAAAATTTTGTACATTTTTTTTTTGAAATTCGGTTAAAGATTTTACGGTTAAATCGTTAAATCGATAGTTTGGCTTCAATTTTTATGTCTTTTGTAGTCATAATGATTTCTTCTACCTTTTCCGATGTTGGTCTATTATTGAACAAAGAAAAAAAAAACAATTTTAATCTTAAGTATTATTCAGAAATCCATTGTGCATGTACTGAATTGTGCACTCTTAAACTTTGTATCTCCTGTTACTATAAGAGACTTACCACAGATTGCATATAGGAGGGAAAGCGTAGACGTCGCGCTTTATGCAATGGGTAAAAGTGATATTCCTAGGGAATATGGTTATTCTGTTGTTCCGGGAACATGTTTGAGCAAGAGGCCATAATTGCGGATCCTAATTTAGAGTTGGCGAGTGGCATATTAGGGGAGGATGTTATGGATAAGCATCACAGGGCATAGTACATTTGTATTTTAGAAAGAGTATTGACATTGGGTTAGTCTTCGATATACCTAGCCTGTAGGGGAGATTTGGTGTGCTCAAGGGTTTTTGAATAACCGAGTCTAGTGTAGTACCAGCTGATTCTGAGTTATACAGTAAGGTTGACGGAAAGGTTCTTGATTTACTTGTGATGTTCTACTTCATTAATTATTTTAGATATACGTTTGTCTTGTCATGTATTGGTGGCATGTAAGACCTCAGTGGGATGTGCGCATTGTCAAATATTGTGATGAGTACTTTCGTATGTCGGTTAAGCTTTATGGTTCGTTGGGGTCTTTGAATTTGACTTTGGTAGGGCGGTTAAAAAATTACTTTTAGGACTCAAAAATTGGGGAATTTGATGTCGGCCGACACACAATTTTGCGAGCCATTAGCTTTTGTTTGAGATGGTTATGTCAAGTTCGTGTTATAGATGCATTAGGATCTTTAATGATTTTTGAAGTGTTACTTTCGCATTAAATTGTTTGTCGATGACTTAACTTTCAGCTTTACACAAGATAGTTTGGCTTCTTGATTTCTGTATGATAATTACATTCAGTGGAAGATTTCCTTTTTTAAATAGTGTTGTGTGTACATATGTATGTTTTGTTCGTTTTGTATTGTCTGGTATTACAGCTACATGGAGGCGAAGACCTTTTACTGTGATACCATGTTTGTATGTATTGTGTTTTTGTAACGTCTTATACCATGATGATGCTGAGATGATGCCATTGTGAGATGATGATGTCACCAAACCTGAGATGATGATGACATCGATGCACGATGACGTCATGGATAAAAGATATGATGATCTAGGATGTGACTGAAGTCCCTTGAGATGACGTATGATGTCTCAATCCACAGTGTGATTACATTGAAACCATGGATACAGTTTTTATGAAATATAAGTACTTTTGTTAAATTGCCATAGAAGATTATAAGATTTTGAATTTTGGAATTTCTTACGTTTGTGAATTGAATCATTTTTGTTAAACATTTAGTTAAAATATCTTCGTAGTTTTGATAATTTCATTTATGTACGCTTTGATCTATTTCAGAAGATGCAACCTCATGGATGCTGTGCTGCGCCTGTTGCGTTTCAACCTCTTGTTGAGAAGGAAAGATGAATAATCAATGAGGCGATGCGATTCAATGATGTACTTCCATTTCCAGGTGCAATTTATGTTTTGCGGCTTATTGATATTTCTCATAGTCCCAGAATGGGACAAGAAAGTCAGTAAGATACCATCCGTTCCAACGATAGCCAGAGCATGAATTTCAATGCTTGTTCCGGGATGATGAAAACATTCTGCTGAAGTAACAAGTGACTTAGTTTCCAGAGAACTAAAATACAGTTGTTATAGTCACTAATGGAGAGGAGATACTTTTTTGGACCACATGGACAATATTCGCGAACCGTAATTGTAGAAGATATGGACTATTCACATCGCGCAACAGAGGTACGCACACACCAAGGAAGGATAAACTGAAACAACGGGACAATTGGAATTTTTTCGAAAAAAAGAATTTATGAACTCTTCATTTTCAGCATTGTGAATTATCTTGAATGCTTTGTGTTTTTATGTGTTTTCTTTTCAGGAAGTGAGCATTTTTGTGATTTCTTCTGGGAACATTGGACTTTGTGTTAAGCATGTTATTTTAAAAGTTTTATATGTGGTTAATGAATTAACATTGATATTTTGAGAATTTTATTCAGGGTTCAAATATAATGCTTAAAGCTGATCTTAAAAAAAAAAAAAAAAAAAAATTTTACTCTGGATCAGAATTATATAACTGGAATCTAATTAACTTAGTGAGAATATAGTTTTATTAGACATACATAATGTGTTCATGTCAAGGTCATTTATTGAAAGTAAAAATACTAGAGCAGTTGCATTTAGTTTACTTCACCACTACTTTTACCTCACCTCTACGCTTCAGTGGTCACTGCGGTTAGGGGTTACATAATCTTGGTCACGAGTATTGACGACTACAGTTAACTTTTAAAGCTGACCTACCCTGACGTTTTGCGGGTACATTTCATATCTTAGACATAAAACTTACGGGTACATTTTATGTAAATATCCCCTTTTCGGACGAAGAAACATTAAGCATTGTAATTTTTGCTACATAAATAAATGATCTTTCCGTCTGCATGTCCTTCCGTCTGATGATTATACTTTCACATTTAAATGGTAAAAAAGTGACAGGTCAGCTTTAAAAGGTAACTGTAGTTGGATCGCCTCAGGACAGGTGTGTATTTAACAATGTAAAGCCATGGCTGTGAAATATTCTGTTTAACGTGTGCGGACTGGTACCTTTCGAGACAAAATAGCAAATAAAAAGCATACACTCACAATTAAATCGAGATTGCCAAAGGTATCCTGTCATACTGAAAAAAAAGTTCCACTACGGCTTTATTACTCGAAATGAAAAACGGCTCAAATGGATCTATTTAAACCAAGACTTAGCTATAATAGCTCACATTCCCGTCTCCCCTGACTTGTACAGTGGATATGTGCCTTAAATAAAATTTCAGAATGATACATGTCATTGACAACAATACAAAAATTGTATGTTTGTGTGTTTTCGCCTAACTGGAGGATGTCTTTTTTTAAAACACCAGGACGGAAAACGAATTTTTAAAAATACCACGGCCTAATCCCTAACCACAGTGGCCACTGAAGCGTAGAGGTGAGGTAAAAGTAGAAGTAAAGTAAGAAGTAAAATAAATGCAACTGCTCTATTTATAATATTTTTGATTTAAGGAGGGAGGTATGTGACAGAAACACATTATGTTAGAATATTTTTGTACCGTTATTTTAGATAGTAAACATATCCCTCGATAAGGATTTAAAGGGCCGTCACGGTACTATATTTAGAATATCAGGTGATTTGCTCAGTATATAAGGCGCTGCACTGGGCTTGTAAAACTGTCCACAGTGCTGAGGAACTCGGTGGTAGGACCATTCTCTCTTAGCAATGACCCGGTTCGGGTCGGCTAACTTATAGAGAGTCTAAGGGGGAATCTGTTTTCCGACCGTTATAGCTATGGGCAGGGGGGTAGTTTTTAACACCTAGGTTATTTTTCTCGTTTATTCTTTGTATTTTCTGTCGTAATTTTCGTTTATATGTTGTTTTATATTAAAGTATCTAAATGTTACCCGTTTTCATAGTTTTCTTTCATGTTAGTCTGTCATATAAGGTGGAGGCTGCAATATAGGAATCCTACGGACCTGAAGACAGGCACCCACCCCCACCGGGTCCTGTTACACTTCGAAATATTTCGTGCTGTTATTTCGAACCGAGTTAAAATTTGTTCCTGGATTAAATTAGTTTTGCATTAGGATAGATTTCTAATTCTAATCCGAATCAAAATATGAATGTCCGCAATATTGGATATTTGCATTCAACAAGTCCTTGTCAATCAAACTACGTAGCAATATGAATGGCTGGGCGGAATCAAATGTTGAGGCAAATAACAATTTTATCTTCGCAATCTTTTAATTTTTGACCTCTCAGCTCCGCTATAAACTGTTATATTCGAAATGATCTTGATTTTCCGCGAAATGATCGTTTTAGTCACGTGACACATGGAATCATGGAGATCGAATTTGTGTAGGACGAGTTGATCATACCCGTTTGTTTACACTTGTTGCAAGTTTTGAATCGACGAATTTGAAATGTATTTCGAATCTATTGTGTTACTGCTTGCCTAGATATTACCTCAGAGGGTCTGCACATAATTTTACATATACGTAAGATTGTTCAAGCAAAAGAAATATCTGAACTTCCACTTTCATATATATCTACAGTAACATGTCTAATATTCAATGTGTTCCAGACATGTTTCTACTTGCATTGCAATCGGATAATTTTGAGTCGGGATACCATTTCAATATTTCATTCTGAATAGCAATATTGAGCAATTGGAAATTTACAATAGGGATGTTCGAGTGACGAAAAAGTGACGTCACACTGTGCATGCGCATGAAAATTGGTTGGCAAAAAGTGGTTCTCTTATATATCTGTATAAGTGATGTCCACTGCTATTCACGTTAATAATCCTTATCGGTACAGTTTATCGACAGATATAATTAAATTAAGATTACTTAAAAGTTGTTATAATTTTAATTTAATTGCTTGTGATATTTTTTTTTTAATTTAATTTTTCTCTGTTAATCACTGGTATGTGTAGAAATAGGATTTAGTCTCTCTTTGGGTAGATTTAATTTCTAAAGTCGTGAATGTGAACATGTTATATCATTCATCAATTTGTCAAGTACAACCTATACAGTGTATCTCGTATGTACACAAGACAATGATCTGACACCTGCCATTTACCTTGATTTTTGTCGGCTGTCCAGGTAGATTTCTCACCCAGGCGCCGCGGCGGAACCAATGATCCGCAAAGGAGAGAAAGCCACTGCATGTGATCTATCCATTTCACATTTCAGTTTTTTTTATTTTGACACGGATGAAACATCTAAACCAATTTTGTTTGGTAAATACTTTTTTTTTTTTTATCATTTTTTTTTTTTTTTCATTCTACATACAATTTACATACTATAATATCGTAATGTATGAGTAGAATGGTTTTTAATGAAAGGAGAAGAAGAGGAAGAAGAGAGAGAGAGAGCGAGAGAGAGAGAGAGAATGAGAGAGAGAACAAATACAGGTACATCTTTCATACACACATACCACAAATTACTCATTGTTATCAAATATGTGTGACAACAAGTTCCATCTACTCTTAAAAATTAATTTCTTTTTGTGAAAATATATTGATTTTTCGATGAAGTAATATGACTTAAGCTCTATCAAAAAAAACTCTGATAATTGGGATACTCTTATTCATTTTTTGTTTATATATGTTACAGGGAATAAGTGTAATCAGGGATTTCATGTAATTCCTGAAAGGTTCAGTGATTACGTGTAATTCCTGGTCATTTTAGGGATTACATGAAATCCCCAAAATCTTAGGGATTACATGTAATTCCTAAAATAATTTAGCATTTTTACACTTATTTCCTGACTGCCAAAAATTATACATAAATTATCAAATTGCAATATGATAGATATTTTACATGTTCATAATATAAAATCCTATTACTGAGAGAGAAAAAATGGTTATGTATATAATCAGAGATGATTTTAAGGCTGTCTTTGTCAATTTAAAATTGATAGGGTTAATGATATGTTAGAAAAACACTTGAGCATGTTGAGCAGACAATTTGATTGCACAGATTGATTTGACCCATTGATATGTTCAATAATTCTCTGAAATACGTGCACTCGGTAAAATTGTATGCATGGAATCTTGATTAGACTAAGTCACTATGTAACTCAATTCAGTTATTGTACAAAACTATCATGATGGTGATAGGTTCGTCCGGAAATTTTTTCTTTGCATTTATTTAATTTCAATGAAACTTATTGCAATTAGAAATCTTAGTATTTCGGTATAAACAAAGGAAGGGGGATGTTCCATTTTTTACCGGGAAATAGGAATAATTTACACAGATTTCTTTTATAGACCTTCATACTTGCTGTCGGGCGGGACATCCGTTGTCTAGCCAAAAAGTCATTTTTTCAAAAATATTATCTTAAAACCTATTTAGACCTCACATAATTAATAGTTGAAAATCAGAACATTTTTATAATTTCTTTTTTCACATTATCAAGACACGTGAATGAGGGTTAAATAGTACTAATATTTTCGATTGAAACCTTCGATTATTATGTTTTATAGTACTTTGACTATCAATTTTGTTCAGTAAGTTAAAATGTTTTTTCTTAGCGCGCTTATGTGTCTGTTTCATGTCCATTTTGCATAGATAATGATAAATATGATAAAAAAAACTTCGAAATTTGGGTAATATTTTGACAGAATTAACCTATTCTAGTCTGAATATTTTCACTTATAAATGGCAAAAACGTTTCTGGGTACTCCACAGAGGATATTCAGCATCAACTGATTCAAAAATAAAGAATTTTAACAACAATACAAGGAGAAATTAAGGTTAGGAAATATGTGTAAAAATTCATGAAAAATTCAGGGATTACATGAAATACCTGGCCAATTTCAGGAATTACATGTAATAACCAATCGAAACAGGAATTACACGAAATACCTAAATTTCAGGAATTACATGAAATCCCTAATTACACTTATTCCCTGTAACATATATATGTTTTTTTGCCAGGGTTATTACAAGATTTACCAACTGTTGGTTTTTTTGCATTTTTTTCATGAGACAAATGTCATTATTGGTGAAAGTTATTTGAATATTACAGTTTTGAAAAAGCCATATTTCTAAGTCTTTCCAAAAATTTTCGACATGTTTGCAGTTGCAGAAAAGATGTAAAATTGTTTCTGGATTTTCATTACAGAAAGTGCATAAATTTGAACTTAACATATTGAATTTGAATAACATATCATTTGTTCCGATACATCTATGGATTATTCTGTATTGTAGCCACCTTAGAGTTGTATCGTGTGTAATTTTAATAACATTCAAATTAATGAGTTTCCAATCATTGTCATCAATATCTAAATCTAGAGATGATTTCCATTTTTCTTTATAATTCTGTTTATATTTTAGATTAAAAATGAAGACATCATACACTGAAAGTTTACTGTTCTTATTTCTTAATATTGTTCTGATATATAAAGGGATGATCGGAAAGCACAATTTGAAAGATGAAACTTCACTTTTGAAGAGCAATGGCCATCTTTTAGTAATGCTTTGTCTTATTCCGTAAAAATGTGTAAAAGATGGAGCAAAGTCAAATTTTTGACAAAAATGTTCATAACTAATAAGTGAACCAGTTTCATCAATAAAATCATGAATATATCTGATACCTTTTTTGAACCATGATTCATAGAATATTGACTTATTATCTATTTTTATATCATTGTTAAACCATAGTTCATTGTGCATAATTTCTTCATTAGTTTCATGATTTTTGATTGTTTCTTAAAATTCAACATAGCACAAAAGAGTGTCTTTCCAAAATCTATTGTTTATACGTTTTGCAATCTTTTTTATAAAGTCTGAACCAAATATGAAAAATTGATCTTTTTTAGTTTTAGTTATGTTTTCGAAAAGTAGGGTCCAAGATGAATCACTAATTAGTAATCTTTTTATCCAGGTTATTTTCATAGATTTCATAAATGATTTTAAATGAATCATATTAAGACCACCATTTTTGTAATTTTGAATAATTTGTTTCCTTGAGATTTTATCAGGTTTTGCTTTTTTTGGTAAATACTTACATTACATTTGTCTTTTAGTTGAAAGAAGCAAAAAGGAAATATATCGATCATAATCATATAAGTTGGAACAGTGGATCATTATTCAAAATTTATTTATTTATTTATTTATTTATTTATTTATTTATTTATTTATTTATTTATTTATTTATTTATTTATTTCAATGGGATAATTGTTGAAATAATTCAGAAAATTAGATAGATGGAAGTCCAAACATCTATTCTTGAAATTCTTTTCAAATATTGGATGTTTTTACAGTCGAGGTGCAAAAGATGGAAATGCTAGAATTTTATATGGTCCGAGATCCCTCTCTTTAATTCATATTAACATTTATCATTTATTTTTATTGTGTATTTTAATCTTATCTTTCATTTTAAATTCATCAATGTCTCTTTTTATCCCAACGATTTTCAATCTTAAGGGGTGCGGCTGCCCAAACTACATGGAAGTTGAGAAATAAATGCTTCATTAGGCATTCTAAAATTCTAATCTTGAGCCCCCCCCCCCCCCCCCCCCCTTCCCTAGCAAGCAAAAAGTTAGATAAGGCATGTCAATTAAAAAGAAAATTCCATATCCAAAGTAAGAAAATTACTGAAGGAAAAATAAAAGAGAAAAAGAGAATTTGTGCGTGTTTTCATTGTTATTACTATGACTGGCGTTATCTATAAATTGGAGACAGTCGTGATAAAAAACAAAAACAAAAAGAAAAAAAAGCTAAGAAAATTAGTACTCTTTATTTCATTAAACGTTGTCTGTGAGTTAAATTAATTTTTTTCCGTTTTGCGTTTTCAAACAGTTCGACATTAATTTTGGTCAAACTATTTCCCTCTTTCCATCCCATTCAAATGCTCCGCCTTAATTAAATCTCAACTAATATGCATGTTTGAGGGATCTTGGTGTGTACTTGTCAAAACAACTGGTAATTAGTTGGGTATGTTACACCTAATACAGGAGCATAATAATGCGACACTATAAATTACACCGGCTTCTTTGAAATGCAAAATTTGAAGAAAAATAATATTGACAGTTTATTGATTCTTGCCCCCCCCCCCCCCCCCCCCATTGAACGGCAGTCTGATATACTAATAAACTCAGCAGGATTTCTTTATTGTTGTGATTAGAATGGTCAGTGTCACAGCAGGACTTATCAATGAAATAATAATAGGAAAGTAGCGCATATTAGAGCATCAATTGTCGATTTATCCCCGGGTATAACGTATATTTCCCTTCTCTGCCAACCGTTTTTGCCAACCAGCCTCGTTTTCGCGAGACTCGTGACGTCACGGCGAACATCCCTATAGACTTTTCACGTTAATGTCCATTTTCTCTTCATAAGAAAGTTCCCCACAAAAGTATGCAAACTCATTCAGAGATTAATCTACAATTTGATCTAAATGGGTTCTGTGGACCCGATGAAATTTGACCAATGGGTTCCGAACCAAAACAATGGGTCCCAGCAGAATTTTATGCATCCCAAGTACTATAAACCGTCGTTTTTCGTGGAGTCTAAAGTTTGCGAATACAAGTGATATGAATGGCTTGCGACGTTTTATGTCTGCGAGATCGTTATGTTCCAGGAAAAAAAATTAGAAATAATATCTCCAGAGCTTCAATCTAATAGTCAAATTTGCCGATTTAAGTAATTGATTGTTTATTTAGTCGCTTTATTCACACAAGTGAGGCTTCGCACATGTGTATAGTAAAACATCCAAACAAACAAATTATATACCAAGACGACACCAAGGTGTGAATTTAACGATTTGAATATAAATTGACTGATTCATATTATCTTGCAAAGTTTACCATGGAAGAATTTTTCTTAAATATATTGTCTTTATTCCATGTGCATCTGAATCCGAATGATAAGAAGTTAGACTCGCATCGGACCGCTAATCACTTTTACATCGAACAATTTTTTATGCGCAACAACTACAGACAGAGCAGTCAAAGACGTTAATATATACGATATAAAGCTACTACATTTTCAGTTTCTTGACTTTGAAAGTTTTATGTACCGGGTAAACCATGAACTAAAGGGGACGCATTATACAGAAGTGATAAAAAATTAATTGGTCCTGGGTGATTTTTATGCATCAGAGACGCAGAGGTAAACCAATCCCTGCTCATTACTGTCCGCGTAGCAGAAATCGGAAAATTGAAGTTCTCTCTACTTTGTCGGCAAATTTTGTGGTTAGAATTTATACAGTAGGGGGATAGATCTCGAACTCTCATAACTAAGGTTGTATGATATGTGTACCTAATTCTATGCTCACAGTGAAAGAAAATAGTTTTAGAAGTTAATTTTAGCGTGACGTCACCGATGTTTAACACTGAGTCTATGGAGACATCAACGATGTCACACTAAAATTAACATAGAAATCCCCCATCTAAAATTATTTTCGTTCACTGTCAATACTAGTGCGACACACAGTGTGAGCATAGTATAGGTCATACAAACATGTATACAGACATATATCATCAGGGATATTTTTGCCCCATTTTGGGGCCGTTATTCGGCCCTGTTCCCAATGGAAAATAGTATCTTTTTTTCCCAATTGTGACCCTAAAATTTCCCAATCAAATATACATGTGTAGAGGGAATTATCACCGAAATCAGTGAAATTTACTGGTTCAAAAGTAGCAAATGCACTAATTATTTGCCATATTGTTATAAGCATTAAAGAAATTAAATCATATTTAAAAGAAAATCATTTGATTAAACATTCAATTCTGAACTTCTGATTTTATATATAAATTGTCATGTTACCTATTATATTAATACTTCCCAAAGTATTCCCAAATGCCGTTAATTTTCCCGAGCCCATTCCCAAATTACTGAAAAAAATCACTGATCATACACCGTTAGTTATGATGGAGTGTTTGAGATCTATCCCCCTATATAAATTTTAATCGGAAAATATGCCGGCAAAGTAGAAAAAACTTCTATTTTCAGATTTCTAAAGTGAGCTGCACAGACAGTAGATTGAAGACAGAAGTTTCTTGTATAGTGTATAAAGTGAAATTCCACTAGGGCGACAAAAGTTTCTACAAGCCACGGGTGTCGGGCTAGCAAGTTTTCGTAAAGACTGGTTACCTCCCATTTTACTGTATCTTAACGTTTGAAAAATTGACAGAAAAAATTGTCAGGAGTTTTTTTACACGCATGTTTTTCCTGATTATTCGAAAACTAATCTTATTTGGTGGCTTGATTTGTTTCAGAATTGAATGAAGAATAAGATGAGCCAGGAAGAAGACTTTGATTATACAGATGATGAGATCAGGGAGGAGCTGTCCAAGCTGGGATATCAAGGTGTTCCCGACGGCAGACTTAAAGAATTCAAAAAAGGTAGATGTTATATGTCTTCAAATTCAATAGCATCATTTAAGACCAGATAAATTAACAGCATGGACCAGACATGCAGGTATCGGGTACTAAACCCTCGTCAGTGATCCTCAATCTAAACAATGTAATATGGCCAAAAAGTGTGAAAATTATTATGTCCAAAAATGTACCAAAAGACGTAGCAGAATGGGTGGAATATGATGCTACAGGACCCACATTTTAGAAATTTCAAGAAATTTTGTAACAGAAAATTTCAAATGCGTTGAAGAAACAGACGATCAACCGAAGTTGATCGAACTTGGCTACATGTGCCCTCGTGGACTCTTGGTCCACCAGCAGTGACACTCACCAAGTAGTTCAAATGTTTTAAAAATGTCTTTAAATTCAATATATACCATGTGTACTATGTCTGACTTGGAAGATAAAACCATGTGGCCACACAGCTCACCTAAGAACACTGGAAATCTGACAGTCAATTTGACATATAACACATGTACATGTATTTATTTCTTAAAATAATTGTATGGAATATTTGCTATTTTCGAAAAAAGCAGAGTTACTTCTCATTTGAGACGGTATCTGATGTAGACTGATTATAATGTCATCAAATTCTATGGAAACAGTCCTAAAAGTCTGGGAAATGACGTTATAAAATCGACGTTACCATACCATTTTCATGACGTCACAATGGTTTTACGTCAGATACCGTCTGTAAGGGGAAAAAACTCTGCATTCCGCAAAGACTCAATATCCCATAGTGTTTTAATGTACTCAGGTAAGGAAGTAGCCAGGGGAAATGTTGGGCTTAAGGGAAAAGTTAACCATGTTTAACGACGGAATAGTCTATTCCTAGCATTACACTGACGTTATAATATGAACAGGCATCACACTGACATCATTCTAAGCTGCACGACAATTTCATCATCCTATTATTTACCGGCATCTTATTTATCTTTGCCTACAACGCTAAGTCATGCCCAGAGCAAGTAAAAGTCCTCAACTATGTAAAGTAACAGTATGCTTTGATATCAAAAGACATGTTCATTTTTTGTTTCAAATATTTTCAGACCTAAAGCTGCTTATGATGCATGAAAGATTAAAGTCACAGAATACAACTATATCTTCACATTACCAAACAGACCAGTCAGAATCCTACTTAGGTATGTATCTTATATACTGAAGTGTACATATTTTAGCGCAACCATATTTTAGCAGAAACAGAGCAGAATTTGGTAAATTTACATACATGTATTAGCGTAATCATGAATTAGCACTTTGACTTATTTTCCACATTAATCTATCAGAGCTTCATGATTTAGTGTATTCTTGAGTTAGCGCAGTCTTAGCAGCTCTAACTCCGCTTAAAATATGAATCCTGCTAAAATAAGTTCACATACAATATAGGGAAGATGTAGCTGCACAAACGGCCAACAACACTTCACTATTTGGATGTATATTGTGTGTTGGTCGCAGATCGCGAGATAAAACTTCATGAATAGATTGCTTATAATCAGAGGATGATTCCCATCAATTTTGAATTTAGAAGACCAAAAGTCAAGGTCACGCATGGTCAAACAGTGACAATCTGTTCATCCGGATCTGATATCTGATGAATTTGTTCAGAATAAGGAGTTGTGTTTAGATATACATTTATAAAATATGACTTCTTGGAGTAAATACATGTATAGTGTGTTCTGTCTTTTCATTATAAGGTTTCAGACTTTTGCGAAATTCATTCTTTATCTAAAATGTTCCATTCAGTGTATTGAATATTCAATATGATCTACAGCACTACCTACTGAAAACATGATAGTCAAACAACCTATGTAAAATATACTGAACAAGTGCAAATTTTCGTGTGGGGGTAATTTTCCCGTATTTCATAAATCAAGGAACTTTGCGAAAAATTCTCCCACAGGAAAATAACCATGCTGGAATCATCAAAATTTTCCCCATCAAAAATAACAACATTTATAGTACATTGTAATCATAAAAGAGCATTGTTTCAGGTACACATACACCCAAAGAGAGGTTGTTTGATGTGGAAAGAACGCCTGATTCAAACCATCCATACACAGACAGAAATGTAAGTGAATAGAGAGAGGGGAACAGAATGGTCCTGAAAGACTCTAAGCATTCGGTGTAAATTTAGTCTGTAAAAAAAAAACCAAAACCAAAACTTAAAAGAACATTGATACAAGATTCTTTTTACCAAAAATTGTCTTGTAAAGAAAAATAGTAGGGAACATGTGTAAACTATAGGAGGGGGAAGGAATTACTTGTCCCTAAAGACTCTATGCATTGGTGTAAAATTTGTCTGAAGAAAAAAAAAACACAATATGAAATTAGATTTTCCTTACCAAAAATGGTCTTGTAAAGAAAAACAGAGAGGGGAACATACATGTATGTGAACAAAACTTTTGAAAATTTGCAAATGACATTTGCGAAGCCCAGCACGAGCATTGCAAAAGGAGGGGGAAGGAATTAATGGGAACCCTAAGGACTCTACGTATTTGTGTCTGAAGGGAAAAAAATACGAATTGAAATGAGATTCTCTTTACCAAAAATTGTCGTGTAAAGAAAAATATAGTGTCCAATTCTGCTACCAGAGAGCAAAGAAAAGTAAAGTCAAACTTCTGATTTAAAAAACCTTGTCATGTGTTTTTCCATATAAAATGTAGTCTAGGTAACATTTCATATTGTAAAATACTCTATTTTCTAGTTTTCATCAAATATAGAGGATAGTGAGAACAGATATGATTTTGGAGGACCAGTTATAAAGAAACCTTTACCAACTAAACCACAGACAAGCCATGACCAATACTCCATGTACAGTACCAGGCCCACGGAACCATCAGCTCTCGATGACGACGTGTCGGAAACTGAATCTGAACGACGATTTGTTAAACGGAAGGTCTTAAGGTAATGTTTTTTACAATCTTGGTAGATTTTAAGGGGTATGATTTTAAACACCCCTCTTCAGTGTAGCATCTAGCTGGCCACCATTAATTCTGTTTCGGTCTTTCCTACTGTCCCAAAATCTCTTCTGCAATTCGTACCAAACTTAGGAATTCTGGTCAAGCTTTTATTTGGTAAAGGCCAGGTGGCCAAAATTTCTGGAAATTGAGTTTTTCATCATAACATTGTATATTTTGATGTCAGGATTGATCCCTCTGTTTTCTAGTGTGACCTCATAGTTAGATGTAACATAATTTTGTGATATCTGGTGTCTTGTACCATGATTGACATCAAATATTGATTTAAGGAATCATTGTGATATTTTTTTGGTTGATCGAGGTATCAACACCAAAAAGTGAGGGAAAACTGCATCGTGTGCATAGCGCATGATGCATAAGTTTTCCCTCAATTTTTGGTGTTGATACCTCAATCAACCAAAAAAATATTACATTGATTACTTATCATTTCTTTTTCGTTGCTTTTCAACGTTTATTTGCAGCTTTGAAATCCTGTTGCTAACAATGTTGCTTATGACGTTGCTAAGCATGTACTTCTGTTTTGTGTTGATACAGGTATCAACAAAATTTCTGGGCCAATTAGAATCGTTGTTTCTTAATACTAACAATGAAAATTAAATGATTTTACAGGAAAAAAACTGACGGCACCAGAGTTATCGATGAATCGTTCACAGAAAGTGAAACAGGTAAAATTAACTTTTCTTACTCAAGAGCTCAATTTCTTCTTTAATGATCATGGTGGAAATGATGACCGAAAGGCATACTAGGGAGGCTTATTATACATGTATAGAGTCTATTCAACTGAAATTATAACAGCCAATAGACAGTTCCTCAAAATTCTCTTTTGACATTGGTTACATTGTTAATATTTTTTTTTTAGATAGGAAAATTATTTTAGCCAAGTTGTGAATTTCTGCTTATAATTTGATGTGGAGTGGATGTCTTGCAGGCAGTTGGGCAGTTAAAGGTCAAGGTCATAGGATTTGAATTATTTTAAGAAATGCTTTTTAAAATTGTTGAGTATTGTGTATTATCATCATTAAATTAATACACACATACGCTCATCATGAGTTGAGTATAAGTTCCATTGATTTTGAAATCTTTGGGATCAAAGGTGAAGATAAATGTACAGTGAATGAATTTGAGTTTTGTTACATAGCACATTGCAACTTCGATGCAGCTTTTAAAAAAATCAGAATGAACTTTAACCTATGTATATTTTATGATTCAGGTAGTTTACTAGACATCAATGAGCGTGTGAGGAGGCTCGGTCTGGATGATTTAGAAACAGCAAGACCCAGAACAGCACCTTGTGAGGTAATATTTGGTTCTAATGCCTTGTTTACACGGTTGCGCAATAAATTTATTTCGCAATAACTTTATTGCGCAACAAATTTGTTTCGCATTAAGCTTTTTTGCGTTCACACGAGACCGAAACTATTGCGCAATAAATTGCCAATGAACTTGCTCAAGAATCATGAATAAAAGAGTACAACGAATACCTTAAGGAAAAATTGTTCGAATAATTTCGTAAAGTCAAATTTAAGACTATCTTTGGAGGTAGTTAATTCATTTATTTGTCATTTCAGTCTAGAGCATGACGTCATTCAATTATGACGTTATTCTCTACAAGGGGCCCAATCTTAAAGAAAAGAGTTCTTATATACATGTATACGAAAAATCGGAATCTCTCAAAAGAATCGTAAAAATAAACACGACGAGTAGTTATATTTGTAAGTATAACAATCTTTTTCCCTTGTCATGTTGATGAAAATGCGTCAGATTTATTGACGTCAGATTTATTGCGCAACAGTTTCGCTTAGAGTTTATACGGCAGAATTTGTTGCGCAATAAAGTTATTGCGAAACAAAGCGAAAATTTATTGCACAATAAATTTTGTCGTGTGAACGCAAAACAAATTTATTGCGCAACAAATTTACGTTTATTGCGCAATAAATTCTCCGTGTAAACGAGGCATTAGTAGAGATGCAAGGATACACAATCTGATGATATGATACATATCACAATACATCATTCATGATACGATATGTATCACGATCCTTAAGTTTAATATATCAAAATGACTCGAAGAAAAAACTTCTTGTAAATTTCAATGTTGTTTACCATCAAAGTTGTTTTGAAGTTTACCTTTTACGGCAATTTTGAATACCGTAGACGAAGATGTGTGTATTGCGTATTGAACCATAAGGTAAATATTGCAGTGTATGTTATTTTGGTATATGATTGCATCTGTAGTTCTTAAGTCGCTTTGTCAGACCTTGAAAAGTTTTGTTTTATTTTTCAAAAATATTGGTAGTCTTAATAAAGAGATTACATTGAAGTTCATACTAAATCACTGAAACATCGGAATTTCATACAACAAAAATTATAATAAGAAGAGCATAAAGAAAGGAAATACATGTAAATTGATAGTTTTGAGAAGTTTGTCTTTAATCATGACCCTTAGATTTGGATAATTTATTTAAAGTTTGAAACAATATGTGATTTATCTGTGAGATACTTTTGTTGTCGCAGGATTATTTTTCCTGTAACAACAGTTTGAGTTAATTATCGGTCTATACTTACAGCCACCTTACAGACTAGCTCCAGATGATCCTAGACCAGCGTCAGGTAAGAGTTAATTAAAATTAGGGTAAAGATGCTAAAAGTATGCACGTATAATTTTATGTAACTTGCCTTTTCAATATCAAATCTTTTTGATACTGGAGTTATTTGGGATGGTAGCTGACATAAACTTATTGTGACATCACCACATCAAATTCTATGGAAACTAGCATGGAATTCTGGGAAAAAATGGTCTAAGTACATTTCTGTGAAAATATCATTGCCCCATAATGCATTTATGTCAGATTCCACCCAAAATGGAATATCTCTGGATATAAAAATGACGGAAAAACCTTCACATATGCCATTTAAACTTCCAAATTATAGTCAGAATAAAAGAATTTACATGCAATGTTCAAGGAAAAGATCTTAAGGTAGTTCGTACCTATGGTCATGAGAGCTCATATTCTCCCTATGATCACTTTTTTGGAATTTTAGTGCTTATCGATCATCTTTGAACCTTTTATTTTCAAATAGACCCTAGATTGCAGGAATATCTTTATCATCTATAAATTCGAATGACACCAACTTTAACATTACACCCTATGGAAAAATAAAAAAATTCGCTTTTTTGTAGAAACATTTTTTTAACCAAAAATATATTTGAAACCTGTATTAGCTTTACCAAAATTGATGTGCAATAATATGAAAAGAAAATATGAGTATCCATGCATAATTTTTGCCGATTTTGGACCAGAGGTACAATCTACCTTAAGTACAGTAGATATTGTAGAAGGCTAATCTTGAAATGTTAATGGAAAACAAAGTACTTATCCAGGGTATTGTTAGAAAACTTTGTTATGAGGACAACATCTTTATTTGCGATAATTTTGTTTTGCTTTTAATGCGTAGTTAATAGATAAACTGAAAGTTACTGATTCATTACAGTTATTCTTCGGCCGTCGGAGCACCCTCATACCAAACATTTACGGAAATCGGATCCTGTGGCAAGGTTTCAACAGTTCCGACAGTCTTGGTCCATGCAGAAAGTACCAGGAGAGAAAAATCACAAGCAGCTGAGATGGAATATCAGAGAACAAATGTTATCACAAGATCAAGTTATAGAAAAGGTGGGAAATTTTAAATGGCAAGACATTCTCAAAGTTATTTAAAATCATGAGGTCATGTAGCTAACTTTATCTGAACAAGCATGGGAGTGTTATATATGCTAGTATAGTGTGTCCGGCCTCAAGCAGCCGGACAATGATTCCAATCTTAATTTGCTGAGTATACATTTTAAAAAGAATAGCAATCCAAGGAATGCTTGTGTTGCCTGCGAAGCGGAATTTTTTTTTTTTATTGAAAATAGGTCAACTAGGGGAGGGTCACTAGGTCAAAAATTATGGAATGTTTAGAAAGGTCTTTTCACAAGGAATACAAATGTAAAATATCAAAGCCCTATCACTTACCACTCAAAAGATATAGCCAATCTTAGATTTGTTGAAAAGTAGGTCAAATATATAGGGCAAGTGCACGAGGTAAAAAATGATGGTATGTGAAGAAAGGTCTTGTCACATGGAATGCACATGTGAAATATCAAAGCCTATCACTCAGCAATCAAAAGAAATAGCCAATCTAAGATTTTTTGAAAAGTATGTCAAATATCTAGGTCAAGGTCATGAGGTCAAAAGTTATGATATGTGTAGAAAGGCCTTGTCATAAGAAGGAATACACATATGAAATATCAAAGCCCTATCACTTACCAATCAAAAGATATAGCAAATCTTAATTTTTTTGAAAAGAAGGTCAAATATCTAGGTTAAGGTCACGAGGTCAAAATTATGGTATGTGTAGAAAGGTATTGTCAAAAGGAATACACAAGAGAAATATCAAAGCCCTATCACTTGCCAATCAAGAGATATAGCCAATCTTGGATTTTTTTTTAAAGTAGGTCAAATATCTAGGTCAAGGTCATAAGGTCAAAAAATATAGTATGTGAAGAAAGGGCTTGTCACAAGAAATACACATGTGAAATATCAAAGCCTTATCACTTACCAATCAAAAGATATAGCCAATCTTAGATTTTTTGAAAAGTAGGTCAAATATCTAGGTCAAGGTCACAAGGCCAAAAATTATGGTTTGCGTAGAAAGGTCTTGTCACAAAGATTACACATGTGAAATATCAAAGCCCTATCACTTGCCAATCAAGAGATATAGCCAATATTAGATTTTTAGAAAAGTAGGTCAAATATCTAGGTCAAGGTCACAAGGTCAAAAATTATGATATGTGTAGAAAGGTCTTGTCACAAGGAATACACATGTAAAATATCAAAGCCCTATCACTAACCAATCAAGAGATATAGCCAATATTAGATTTTTAGAAAAGTAGGTCAAATATCTAGGTCAAGGTCACAAGGTCAAAAATTATGATATGTGTAGAAAGGTCTTGTCACAAGGAATACACATGTGAAATATCAAAGCCCTATCACTTACCAATCAAAAGTTATCGGGCGTGACACCCAAGTGTGACAGACAGACAGACAGACAGACGGACGGACAGACAACAGACAAAGTGATCCCTAAGTGTCGCTGTGCTTCGCAGGCAACACAAAAATTCAGTTCAGACCAACACAACCATCAGAAGCTACATGTATACCTGAAAAGCGGCATGCTAAAAAAATGAAAATCTGAGAAATAGATTAAATAAAATAAAAATCTGAAAAATCAGCTGAGTAATATGAAAATCTGAGAAATTGGCAAAATATCAAATTTCTGATATTCCTTAGATACAGAACTTGTTTATTCAACTTGTTGGAGCTCGGATCAGTATTGTTTTTCATATTTTACAGAAAGCGCCCAAATCATATATACCCAACAGCTACGTAGTTCCTACCGAGAAAAAACGCAAGAATCTCCGCTGGCAAATCAGGATGGATATGGCACAGGGACAGATGCCTCCGCATGGATATTACCATGAGTACTGATCTGTATTACATCTCCGATTCGCAAAAGTGGTGAAACTATGAAGACAAAAACTAGTTTATACATGAAGTACAATAAAATAAAACGTGGGTTTTCATAGTTTTTATGTCCGTTTCTTGAAGATGGGAATTAAAATGTGAAATTCTCATAGTTTTTGAAGATTTGGGACAACATCATTTTTAGTCGAATTATGTATTCCTTTTAGAGAGATCTGACAATCATCTGTTGGAGGTCATTTCTAACTGTCTTGGGTCAAATAGGGAAATATTTATTACTAAATGCAACAAAATGAAAAAAAAGAAGAAAAAATCAAGTTTTGCAGAGCTTCATTTCACTAGTGCAGTTGATTTCAGCCAAGATATGACCTTTTATAGGAGTATGTCCGACCTCTTTGCAAGTAATACATACAGTAGTGTCAACAAAAATGTAAAAGGGTATATCACATCTTCATTATTTGAGGAAATTAACAGTTGCTATATTTGAACGATCAGCACAGTCTTTAGATTAATGATGTGATAAAGATGTAACAAATTCATTGTCTCTGTGTTATTTTGTATTTATTTACTTGTATATTAGGATTATTTGTATTTATATTTATGTACATAGATAAGATTTTCTTAAATAAAATTCATAAAAGATGGTGTATAATACTTCTTGACTGGATTTGACTAGATTTTGAAGAAAGGATAGGCTTCAATTCAATGTGTCATCCCCCGATCTAAAGCCACTGGATATACATGTACATGTGTATTTTGATCAAACTCGGTAGATACACGACATATCACAGCTGTCTCACTTGGTTCAAAAGATACAGCACTGGGATATTTTCCATTATGTGGAATGTTCCAGAACGATTCCATTCCCATAAGGGAGCGAAAATGGTTCCAGAATGACTTCACTATAGCAATGCCAAATGTAGAAATGTGAAAATCAAAGTTACATTGTAATTGATGTTGAAATCATAAGATTTTTAGCTCATCTCACAAAGTGAGAGGGAGCTAATGCTATCACCCTGTTGTCCACGTCTGCACTAGTACATGTATGTTAGGAAGTTTTATTTCTTTATTTTAAGTGCTAGGAAGACCAAACTTGCACGTACATGTATTATGCATCTTTATGAGAAGATAACAAATCAGTGTTCAAATGTAGGTCATGACCTATATTTTCTGCTTGAGTGCACATATTGGGAAGATTTGGGTATCAACGTTGAGAAGTTTAATTTCTTTATATGAAGTGCTAGGAAGGCCAAACTTGCACAGATCATGCGTCTTTATGAGTAGATCACAAATCTATGTTCAAATGTAGGTCATGGCCTATATTTTCCACTTGAGAGTCTTGATTGCACGTCAGGAAGATTTGGGTATCAATGTTAAGAAGTTTTATTTCTTATTATTAAGTGTTAGGAATGCCAAACTTGCACAGGTGATATATCTTTATGAGTAGATCACAATCTGTGTTCAAATGTAGTTCATGACCTACATTTATATTTGTTACAAGAATACAAAGGATTAGATAATCCTTATGTGCCAACATGATACATTTTTAAACTGATTGTATGTAGCCCAACGCGTCATTTGTGCATTCATTAGCTCCAGTTTAAACAAATTGATATTGAAGGTATGTGCGGATCATGAAATATGTGACGGATCCCGTCTTAAATTCTTCAACTTTTCCTATGCCTCTTTCTCAAAGGGAAAATAAATTTTGGCCAATATATATGTACACTACCCATCATAAATAAGTACCCACCTTATGCTTGGTGCTAGACAACAGACACATTTGTTTAATTGCTTTGAGAATCTGGATATCATTTTTGGTATCTTTTACCTCTTAGAGATATATTTTTAGCTCGCCGGGACGAAACTAATGCCATACCCTCGGCGTCGGTGTCGTCCGTAGACAAAACTTTAACCTGGGCTATATCTCTTGAACTATAAGGGGTAGGGCTTTGATATTTCACATGTAGATGCCTTGTGACGAGACCTTTCATTTGAGACCTTGACCTTTGACCTATTTTTCAAAAACTTTAACCTGGTTTCTGACAAAAACCTGTATAGGTGACCTGTTATCTTTGATTACCCTATGTTTTTGTAAAATTATCCAGTTTTTCCATTACATGTCAATTTTTGAAGGAACAAAATTCCAAGATGTAATCAATTATTTTTTTATTTCTGTAATCAAACTTATAATGCAGACAACATTAAATCAATCTATATGCATTTTGGATCTCAGAAAAGAAAATACTGGATATATCTTTTCAAAAAATTAAATGTTTGTGCTGCATTTACTAGTGCCTGGATACTTACTTATGATGGACTTACACTTGTAATCATACCATGCTGATTAACTATTCCTGGTAAGTTCCACATCACTGTGGGTAATCTTGCAACGCAGAACAATCGGTTTTTCTATAATTTCGTGTGATATAGATAATTTATCGCATAAAGGGGAATGTGATGCAGTGAAAGGATGCCATAGTTGCGAGTTTGAACCAAAATAAGAGAATAATAATATCTTCTTATTAAGCTGAAAAAACGATCGGCGTGATTCATGTAGATGAAGTGAAAGTAGAACACTGATCGTTTTTATGCTTTATCAAAAGCTATTATTCAATTTATTTTGGATACAACTCATAGTTAAGACAATCTTACACTGCATCACATTCCCCTTTTTGATATAAATGATCCATGTTGCAAAATATTGTAGAAAAAACCGATTGTTCTGCGTTGCGAGGTTACCCACCGTGACATGTTATAGCCGTGACAAAGACAGCAAATAAGTTTTGACGTGGGTTAGCTTCTCATGTGTACATGTATATTTGGCATGGTATGATTATGAGTTATTGTATTGTAGAAGATCTATAAAACAGATATTAAACCTGACATAACACGTCATGTTTCTCTTTTATTCCTTTCTATTCATAGAAATAATTATCGAAAACAAAAATACAAAGTATGGTACAACATGTATGTGTATTGAATGAATCATACAAAATATGCATTTGGATGAGAGAAAATGAGATACATGTAATTATTGTACATTGTAGCATATCAATGGTGATCATATTAATGATTTTAAGATGTTTATCAGAATTTAAGCGAAAAAAGACGTAAGATTCCAGAATCATAAAATTTGATTTTGGATACGATACACTTAAACCTAATCGGCTTATACACTGAAAATGTTACCACTTTCTATTATAGTACACCGATATGAACAAGACACTTTTATCTGTAGGTATCCTCTGAACCTATGCGTACATTGTATGTGTATTCCTTCTTGTTCATTCTTCAATAATTTCAATAGTCTCTCTCTTTCTTTGAAAGGTTGAGGAGTGTCCAAAGTACAGCATTCATATAGAAATGTTTCTCGTGACTATGCTCTCAGCTGACAAGACCTACAAATCAAGTGGTATACATGTTAAAATTTTGTATACAAAGTATTTTAAGCATAAAGACAAAGGATTTTCCTACATTCTTACAGTCTTTTGTTTATAATTTTTTCTGACATTTATTTTCAAGAAATTGTGAAAGTGCATATTTTTTTATGAACATATTAATTTTGCGGACATCTTTTTGTTGAAAGGAAAGATGAGAGAGGTGTAAAATCCTCTAGAATTCATATATTTGGAAAAAAAAGTTATTGCGATGCAACTGAGGAAGGTTCATTGGGTAAATGGTCATACATTATGATTTATTGTGTTCACAAATACCACTTTTATCCTTGGATATTGGAATCAATCAAGTAGAACTAGAAAAAAAATCCAACTAAATTCTTCTGTTGGTAGATAAACTATAAGAATAAATAAACACTGCACATGACACTGTACACTAAACTGAAATGAAAATGTTATCGTCACTCACCTAAGTAATCGTCCATGAGTGTTCCAATGGCAAACTGAAACGATAAAGTAACGTTAAAGACATTGTTCACTTTTATGAATTAAGAAAGAGATTTTCTACTTATTCAATGTAGTATCATAAGTATGTCCTTTTGGAAATATTTCAGGTACTGTCAATTTTTTTCATTCAATAAGGATTATAGGATTATACACAGCCAATTGTGCCTCATATGAAATTCATGTGAAATTTACATGAACTTTACATGAAAGTTCACGTGAAATTTATGTGAAATGAGCACTAACACGAAATTAACATGAAATTTTTCACATGAAATTCATGTGAAGATTTTTACATGGATGTTATGTGAATTCATTTTTTTGTGAAGGTCACTTAGAAAAATGTGATGGAAATTTATGTGAAATTCATGTGAAATATTTTTCACATAAATCTTATGTGAAATTTATATGAATTTTACATGAACTTTCATGTGAAATTTACATGATGCTCATTTCATATGAATTTCATGTGAGGCACAATTGGCTGTGTATGTGGACCACACAACATCAAAATTCAAGTCCTAGTTCAACGACATCCCCAATAAATACACATATTCTTGTCAATAAAGCATAAACCAATCTGTTTGAATGGCGGCAATCTTGTTTTACAAATTGGGTAAATTATGGTAGAGGACATTGGATACTTGCTTCCAGCAATAATGTATCATGAAATTTCATGAAGCATTTTCAGAGAGAAATCACCAAAGTGTCCTGATCAGATCCATTGGTGCATTAGTGAACAACTTGCTTGAGAGATCCCGTAGAAAAAATTTTTGAAAAAGAGCTCGACTTCTTTTTTTTTGGGGGGGGGGGGGGGGGGGTTAATTTTTGTGTGCGAGTGTTTAGAAATACAATAGTGGGTATTTCTGAAGGGATGGATAGATGGACCGCATCACACTACATAGGTATTCCAATCAAAAAAATCTCTGAAAATTCTGGCAAAGTAATATAATAATGAAATGGATCAATTAAAATGTTGCAAATGATCAAAGGTCTGAACCTATTGTCAAAAATATTCCAAAAATTTGACGAGTACTTACAATGTCTTTGGCATCCACTCGTGTCCCTACAATCTTGAGTCGTATTTCATCATCTTGCTGTATCACAACATCCTGAGGAAAACAGGAGATGAAAAGGTTGGTGTATCATTAAAGGTTGGTGTATTGTTAAAAGATGGTGTATCATTAAAGGTTGGGGTATAGTTAAAGGTTGGTGTATCATTAAAGGTTGGTGTATCATTATAGGTTAGTGTATCATTAGAGGTTGGTGCATTATCATAGATTGGTGCATTATTAAAGGTTGGTGTATCATAAAAGATTGGTGTATCATTAAAGGTTAGTGTATTGTTAAAGGTTGGTGCATCATTATAGGTTGATGTATCATTAAAGGTCGGAGTATCATTAAAGGTTTGGTGTATCATTATAGGTTAGTGTATCATTAAAGGTTGGTGCATTATCATAGATTGGTGTATCATTAAAAATTGGTGTATCATTAAAGGTTGGTGTATTGTTAAAGGTTGGTGTATGATTTAAAGTTGTTGTATCATTAAAGGTTAGTGTATCGTTAAAGGTTGGTGCATCATTATAGGTTGATGTATCATTAAAGGTTGGTGTATCATTAAAGGTTTGGTGTATCATTATAGGTTAGTGTATTATTAAAGGTTGGAGCATTATCATAGATTGGTGTATCATTATACATGTAGATTAGTGTACCATTAAAGGTTGGTGCATTATCATAGATTGGTGTATCATTAAAGATTGGTGTATCATTAAATGTTGGTGTATCATTACAGATTGGTGTATCATTAAAGGTTGGTATATCATTAAAGGTTGGTGTATTGTTAGAGCAGTTCATTCCATTTTAACTGAGGAATAGAAACATTGAAAAGCTTGTGCAAGATGGGTTACTCATCAGCTAACGAACAAATTAAAAGTTGTCCATAAAACACAGAAAAATAGCACTGTTCAAGAAAAGGAATGACGCCTGTTGGATGTTCGACCCTAAGTACGTGACATTGACCTTGATAGTGACCTTGACCTATATTGGGTGATGAGTCTTATCATGCTTTACCATCCCTGCAAATTTAAAAGAGGTCTGATGTACATCAAGAAAGTTATAGCCAAATATGTGAAAGTATGACTACCAGACAGACAGACAAACGCCAGACAAAGTGATCTCTATATGTCACTCTTGCCTTGCAGGCAACATAACAAAAAGACTTTGAAATTCAAACTTAACCTTGATGTTCTCATGATGTGTCAAGATACAAAAGATCATTCAGAAAGTATGTCATTAATGCAATGATATTGCATTTAAACCGAATGATAACAGGACAGAAGCGGATTAAGCATTATATGCTCCATACATCTTACAGTGACAATATAATTTATCGTCTAAATTTAGGTATCAAGAAGAATCTTGGTTCTATTTGAAGCATTCGTTTATTTTCATGTTACATACCTCATCTTTTGTCTTGTAGCATGGGGGGTTGGAGTTTGGATCAAAGTCCATATCAGCTGGTATTGACTGAAAGAAACAAAGTAAAATATATCACGTATACATTTACTTATCACTATAGATTTAAATTATGTCCTTCAGTCGATGTCTGCATAGTAAACAGCAAGACAATCAGCAGTGACAGATTTATGTTTATGAAAATGTTTCAGCACTATCATTGTTAAGCTGGTATTCAACCCCTTTTCATGAAATGTCTTTATGCCCTCTTTCCAAAACAACTTTTTACTTGCGAGGACTTTATTTTAGCGTAATTTCAAAAAAAAGTCCATTCAAAAGATAAGAAATAATGTATTTTGATTTTTCAGATATTTTCAGTGCAGTCTTTTCAGATCTTTTCTTTATTTCAAGAAAATTGTGTGATAAAAGATTAGATACCATACTAATTTTTCGTGGTACCTAAATACTTCAGTGTAGCACCATATGTTTTCTGCACATTCTATTAAGAATCAAGCCATTTTTGACATAAAGTATCATAATAACTTACGTGTCTGGAGATAAAACAAGAAAGAGGTCCTATCTCGGTGAACAATCCAACCTACAAATCAAATACGTCAATCAGATTAGAGATGATCAACAGATATTTGACAAAGGCTGGCGACTGATAAATGTCAAAGACCGCATCAAAATTTTTAAGACATGGTTACTGAAACGATTTAAATTCTTTTAAAAATGGTCACTCAACCATGAACCCTTGGTAAAATGAAACTTCTGCAACCTGCATTTCTTCTACAAAGAAGTTATTGATGAAAAGTTGACTTTGAAAATGAATCCATGTATGTAGATATCACCGAAAATTAAAACAAAATTTATAGATACAGACACTTCATGAGGTATTTCTTCCATTTATGCCTACAAATGATCTCTCTCTCATCATTTTATCTACCAATTTAAAAACTTCTCAAGTCCATGTCAAAAAAACATCAGTATACATTTACCCTGACCTGCATTCTGGTTGTCATAACTACATATATTAGGCCATGTAAAATAAATTCTATGTTTCTCAGATAATTGGGTCTAAAAAAGTGGCAAGGTAGGTAGGGTTTTTATTTTTTTTCTCTCCATCAAGAGTGCTCTTTTTATTCATGTAAGGCAAAGAAGTCGTCTGTCCTGTTTACCCCCCCCCCCTCCCCCCTCCCCGCATTATTCATGAAAGGCAAAAAATCTTATGCTCCCCCCCCCAAAAAAAAATTATGGCTTTCTCCTGTAAAAAGGTTTTGATTTTTTTTAAAGTAAAATAACCTATTCCTCCTGAGAACGGGGAGACGTAGCTCATCTGTCTGAATGGAAGAAGCTAATCAATTCAAAATTTGATATACGAAGTTAGTATAACATGTTTTGATTGCCGTGAGTATTTAGTAGAATCGCGTAAGAGACTCGACGGCTGTTATTTGCTCACATCTTGATTAAATCCAGTTCAAATTAAATACGACCCCTCACTTCCTCAGATGGATCCGTTCATATGATAAATAAAAAATTGGCCGATAGCGTATATCTTCGGAAGTCAAGTCTGGATGAAGCAGAATCTTTAGAAATCGAATGAAGTGTTCAGCATTAACCACCGTCTGATAAAATACTGTACACGGCCCGGGTACAATATACATTTGCATATGCTGTGGAGATCAATAAAGAAAAATATACGAACGTTTTAATACATGTAATACTCGATGTATTAAACACGCGAATAGCCAGCCGTCCAAGTGTCCGCGACACGTGTCGGCACGTTGTTAGTATATCCTATACAATTCTTTACTCGTAACGTAAATACGGAACGCGCCGTGATTTATACGGGCTTTTAAAAGTATTTATTCATCGGGTACAGTTTTGACGATTTTACAGGACAATAAACATGTTCAATGAAATAAATGGATATTTCGTTTTTAATCGACGATCGAGGATGAGACATGGCGGATATTTTTTTCTGAAGTTGCATAAAAAACGTCTCGTCAGCGGCAAATTAAAGCGCGCAGCGGTGTCTGAGAAACATAGATTTTATTTTACATGGCCTTATCCTTGCGAATTTGGGATCTCTGGCACTTATGATGTCTGAAATTATATCTTCTTAAAGTGTTATATTCTGTAAATTTAGAAATGTTCAAAATCTATTTACCTTATTGACTTGAGTAACCACTGCATCGAGAACTTCACCTTTGAAAGGTCTGAAGACAATGGCTTTGTATTTGACAGGATACACTACAAAGCCCCTCCCCGGCTGTATCATCCCAGCACCAATATTGTCAATAGTTGTTACGGCTATCACAAAACCATACCTGTCAGAATAATTATACTGATTACGATGTCCATTTTCCAGATAAAAGATATAATCGTTCCTAACCTTGATTTTATACACACAGACACCAGACATCACATCATTTGGCAAAATTTTCCATTGTGCATCACATCTGATCGCATCATCTTAAAGCACCTTGATGTGTTGTCATGCTTTTCATTTTGATGTCACAATGAAAATATTACGAAATATTGTGATGTCTGTTGTTTGACTGTCTGACAAGTAAAACAAACATTACTTGATCAATTTCGACAGCACTGGCTCTCAAAAATTCAAGACTCCCCAAAGGCATTAAATTACCGAATTTATAAGGACAAGTTAGAATTTGAAAATTATTTTAATTTCCTTTCAGACAAAGATGCACTCACTCTATGTAGATTTAGAACCTGTAACCACTATTTACCGATTGAAAAGGGTAGGTGGGCAAACATTCCAAGAGATCAAAGAAAATGTAGACTATGTCAGACAGACGGACTAGGTGACGAATTTCATTATTTGTTAGAATGTCCCGCCCTTCAGATCGAAAGAAGACTCATGCTTCCAAATTATACTTTAAGGCACCCTAATATTATCAAATTTAATAGAATCATGACTTGTAAGAAACAATCAGTAGTTAAGAAATTAAGTGCATTTATAAGAATAATATTTAAGAAAAACCGCGATAAGAATTTAACATACTTATTGGAACTCTTCTCTCTCTCTCTCTCTCTCTCTCTCTCTCTCTCTCTCACATATAATTAATAGATCAAATGTTTAATTTCGAACTTCACATGGAGCCTAGATCAAAGAAAATGCATTTTGTTCATTTATATTTTTTGTTCTCTCTGTAAGCATTGTATTGTCACCTGTAATTGTCAACATGATCTATACACCATTTCTGTCCAATATTATATCCATGTATAACATTTTTCTCCATACCATTGTATTAACTGAGGTGATAAGATGATAATAAACTTTAAAACAGTTCACTGGAAAATCAGCTAATGAATGGAGAAGACTAAGTCAAAAATTTTAGAGATTCAATCGCTTATGACTCTCTCCACAAAAACCTAACACAAACCACTTCTATCAGACAAAGTAAAGACCAGGCAAACTCATTGTATAATCTGGACCTGCTTTTTCATGGTATAATAAAAGCAAACATTTTAAATCTGAACAAAAGAGTATGTCCCGATTCTTGTAAAGAAAAGCTTTACCAAAATGGAGGGTTTTTTTTTTTGTTTACATTTTTTACATGTATATCATTTTTTACATGTATATCATTTTTTACATGTTTATTATTTTTTACACATATATTATTTTTTACACGTATATCATTTTCCTTAGAATTTGAACATTCTACAGAAGATGTTAACTGAAATCAGAATCAGTTTATCAGTTTTTAAACTTGTACGCTAACTGTAACAGCAACTGACATACTTTCCTGTGCATGTTCCCTCCACTTCTGTAAATAGTTTCTGTTTGACAATGTTCAACAGATTTGGACCAAAATATTTGGGATGGAGAAGGATCTCATGTTCTAGGGATACCTGAAATAATTTTTAGAATTGAAATAAATTTTTAGAATTATATATACAATGTATATAAACATGTATAATATATTTCACAAAACATGTCGATACCGTATAAAAAATCTTGTGAGGTTTTGTTCACTGTGCAGTTTTTTCCTGGGGTTTTTGTTTTTGTGAGTGAAATTCTGCCTTTTTTTCACCTTTTTTTGTCACGATTTCTGGACAAAAATTCTCATGAAGGTAATATGAGCAAATTGAAAAAAAAAAAACAAAAAAAAAAAAAACGAGAGGCCAAAGCGGGTCTTTATGGCCCACCTGAGCGCAATGAAATTCAATAAAGAGAGTGTGAATTTGACAAACCATAACTTGGTTACATCTTCAAGATAAGATGAAATTTTGAGAAGAAAAGATAAAAGCAGATACATGTACATGTACTTGGTTGAAAGATTGAGTTAAAAAGAAATTTTGGATAAAGCTAGACATTGAGTATCGGTTCACAATAAGGATCATCATCAAACAAGATTAGCCTTATTCTAAAGCTTGCTGCATACTGGTGATGAGCAATCGAACAAATTTTACTTTCGATTATCGGGACACTATCAGAAACTATAAAACTATCAATAACAAACTATATAGCTTGCTGCCTACTGTCCTGTTCATCAAATCCAGAGCATTCCATTTTGATGATTTTGTCCGAAATATACTGTTATCTCATTGTTATCTCATAAACTGATACCTAGTCTCGGAGTTTATGAATGAGACCTAAACTCCACAGGACATTTGTCCCGCTGGCGCAGTTAAATGAAAATTCTTAAAATCCACTGGACAAAGCTAAAAATTACCGGACAAATACAAAATGATTATTATTACAAAGGGGCAGGGCCACGAAGCCCCTTAAACGGCCCTGCAATTTTCATTAAAATTAAAATCGATGATAAATAATTGATATATCACATGAAATATAATGAATGTTTCCCGCTTTTAATAAAATCAACATATCACGGACCGAGGCACCATAGGAAGACTTATGACGTCATCAAGTGACGTCATTTTGATGTTATTGACAGAATTATGGTCAAAAATGCTCGAAAATGTGTCTTTCGTGGAGAATTGGGACGTGGCCACATTCGTCGACAAATATAAAATTTTCATTACAAGAAGATATCATTGTTATCTTTCATTTGTAATTTTTTTATGTTTCTCGATTCATGTGGCCAATGCTAATTTTAACGAAACATGTAGGTTTTGCAGCAATTTGACAGAAAATGACCGATTTTGGGGTTTTCATAGGGCTCATAGTTGCTGATGCATGCATTATTTACAAAATCTTAACACATAATTTAGTAAAGAAGTTAACAAAGTATCAAGTCACAAAAAATATTCAATCAACTCAAATGTTAAGAAAGAGGGCCGATTTAGGGGTTTCGTGGCCCTACCCCTTTGCTGTTTGAACATAGAAAAGAAGTTGACATGGAAAAGTGTACGAACTTCAAAAAGAAAACTATTTGATGTAGTACTCACGAATATTGTATAAATGTCCAAGACGCATGGTGGCACGTGTTCAGTGTCTTTATATTGTCATGATTGTAAACAGGTACAATAACTAAATACAATCATTTACAAAATGGGATGTACATGTAAGCATTCTATTGTGCCCAGTGTTCTAGGATCCATTACCCGCCCCAAAGGACATGTACAAGATAATATTTTAGCAGTCATCCTCAGCTATATTTTAAGTGTGACAATATTTCTGGACATAATAATTTACTCTCATGGTAATGGCTAGGATGCTCGATAGAAAATTAACATCCCCTTTTTATTCTGACATTTTTGTTTGGGTAAGTGAGTTTACTTGCTTGGTAAGCACATATTTGGTGGGCACTTGACCCTGTTGGTAAGTGGATTTTTAATATAAAATAAATGACTGGTCATGCCATACTGAAAACTTACATCACTGAACTGAAATATCTATAATTGCATACTTTTTATAGACAGATTTAATAGGGCAAAATAATTTCCTTTAAACATGTTCAATAAAATTGATACTAGTAAATACTTCACACTTAGCCAACGGTTGATAATTTGACATGGCAGATATTTTTTATTCTGAAGTTACAAAAGAGCATGGCAATGTCAGACTCGGAGAAAGAAATTTAACATGGCATTACCTGTCTTTATTGAAAGTCAAATACTATAAATGTTCAAAGGATAATGTAGTGTCATTATCTTGGAACAAATCAATTAATTTGGACATTTTTTCCGGATCCAAACTGTTACCAAAAACTGTCAGACATTTGAAATATCAACCGGGGATCCCTGGCAATCAGGCACTTTTTGGAAATCTATAGTCTATCTTAGTTATCATAGAAAATGTCCACCTTTTGGTTGTGCGTAACTTATTTAAAAAATATCGATGACGGAAAATAAAATGTCTACAGGGATTTTCTGTGGTAAAAATGACTAAAATATGTGACTTCAGACACCATGATGTCAAACTTTACCATTGTTGATACAGAGAAAAATATGATGGGTGGCCTAAAATGAACATGGATAGCTACATGAAATTTCCATGATGGAAATTTCCCATACTGGTTGAGCAGATAATTCCGAACGATTTTTGCAGATTTTCGTCAATAACTTAAAATTGGCTTCTTTACATCCAATTACCATGAAACTCGGGAACAAATAATGCTTCACCCTCTATACAAATGCCTATGTAACAGTAATTTTGAAAATCGTCCTATAAGTGCTGAGGGTCTTTTCATACCCCCTTAAATAGCCATTTTATGCAAGTTACTTAAGGTACATGTATTTCCAAATGCCTTTTAATTCCTCCTGGGGTCAAATATGGATCAAATGTTTCAAAACTTTCCTATTTTATCCTTTTTTTCTTATTGAAGAATTCTATGTCAACATATATCATAACACTTTTACAAAATTTATTTCTAGAGCGACTTTCTGAACCATGATGCTGTAGGTTTATTTCTTACTTATTTCCAATGATTTTGGTATTCAAACACATGAAATTTATACACTTTTTCGTGAATATCCTGCTCTGGGCCCCTCTCAATGCAGGTTTTCATCAATCAGTTGACAAGAATAGATTTTTGGATTGATGACTAGAAGAATAGATGACTCCGCAGCTAGGTCAAGATATGTTCTTAACACAATGACGATACTGTAGTAAAATGGGGGTACTTGACCTTTAACACCGCGTAAGGATATGCCAATATGGGGGCATGAAAGGTCAATCTAAGCGGTAAGCCAATCAGAGATAACCGCAGCAGTGCACAAGCTTATACGCTCGCTCTTTGGATTCAGCTTGACGGGTAGGCAGACGTGTTTTGAGGGAGACTGGGTAAAACGATATGGGGAAGGGCAGAATAGTTGAGGAACACTAGAGAACAACAGACAGACGTCACTCACACACAAGAAGGACGGGGCGAGTACAATAGAAGAATAAAGATGGGAAAATGCAGGGTGAGACGCCTTACTATAGATGCTGAGCTGAGCCGGTGAGTACCACTATTACTTATTTGGTCAGTTACAGACTGTCTACGGAGATATGTCGGGTTGGTAAAATCTATGGAAGGCGAGGCGAAGCCGAGCCTTCCATAGATTTTACCAACCCGACATATCTCCGTAGACGGTCTGTAACTGACCAAATAAGTGTTTTATTTTGCCGAGGACCCCTTCATCACAAATTTCCCTTACCTTTGTGAATTAAAAAGTGTGTCACAACCTACATAAACGAGTCATCAGCTAAAAATAGATTACGTGTAGTCTGAGCTATATAAACAATATTTTTTACCTATGTCCATAAGCATCGGTGGTTCAGTGGTAGAATGCTCGCCTGCCACGCGGGCGGCCCGGGTTCGATTCCCGGCCGATACTGTTTTCATATTAACTTTCGCCATCTTGGATTTCCCACTTCGAATTTTTGTCTACTGACGGTCTATAAGAAAGTCTATAGAGTTATAGACCGCTTCCACGTGACGGGCTCTATCCAATCAGTTTTCGACATTCTAGTCCAAGGCGAAATAAATTAATATATCTAGTAGTTAGGCGCCAATTTTCTACAATACTTTCCCCGGCTCCCAAAGAGACAAAAGTTAGAAACAGCAGGAGAAACAAACACTAAAAATATACTAAATTAAGTTATTTTGAGATTTTCTTTCGCATGTTGGTTATTTTTCTGAATATCTATACGTCTGTATCACAAAAATTGTGAAAAAGTAACTCCAAGTAACCGGTAACCGAACTAGCAAATCGTTCGGAAATACCTTCAGTTCGACCAGTAGCTGATTTATTTACGTACAGCAGCTTTTAAACAGTTTAATGCACATTTCCTGTTAGGACTAAAGGAGGTCAACCTATAGATACGATGAATAATTGGAAAAATTTCTCTAAGACGGCAGAATAAAGATCCAAAAACAGGGTGCTCTGGATTTAGTGAAGTCGGAAAAGTGGATTTGGGAGCTAACTTCTCACATCATTGACATTAACAGGTGCCTGTGCATAAATAAAATATTTTGATTTTTAAGGACATTTGAAATAAAATAAAACTCACATGATAAAACATCTTCGAGAAAGCCAGAAAAAGTTCGGTCTCTAGAATAAAGCGCTTGAATATGCAATGTGTTTAATCCTTTCACCAAAACGTTTTCTTGTACCCGCATAAGTGATAGGTAACTTCGCACAAAAATGTTTTCTTGCCTCAGAACTTTCGCATTCGGGAAATTCCACAGTGTTCCATTAAAATTAAGTTTAAGATGCATATATATATCAACTTGCTTCATTGGTGGAATATGATAAATAGTCGAACTACAAGTTAAAGAGGAGTGGTGTATGTTTTTTTTTCGGGAGGGGGATGTGATGAAATAGTTCTATTTATTCCTTGGAAATTTTATCATGTAATATTTTCCCCAAGAACTTTTATTATGTATCAAAAATTTCAAGAGGAAATTTTATTTTGTAATGTATCTTCCATGATCATAATAAAAGTTCTAATACCATGGAAAATATATTACATAATAAAAATTCAGTCCACAATCTGATTAAAACCAGATCTCTACATGCTCCCGATTTTGACGTACGCGACATAACTGACAAAATCGGGAGCATGTAGAGATCTGGTTTTAATCAGATTGAAAATTCCACTGATTTGGATTTTTTTAAATGTTCATGATAAAAGTGCTGATACTAGTTCCAGGGAATACCCTGGATTTGTAAAGGCAGGGGCCATTAAAATGGGCCAATAGCCCCTCTGAGTCTCTTTATCCAATGTTACAAAATTAAAAAAAAAAAAAAAAAAAAAGAGAGAGGCCATTTGAAAAAATAAGGGACCATTTAGCAAAATTGAGGGGCCGATGAACTCTTATTTGGGGTCCTAGACTAAACGTTGACTAAATGGCAGTAAATGCATATAGTTTACATTGGGGGCTCTTTCATATTTGAAGTCAGATTTCTCCTATCTCGCATATTTTTTCTCATAATTTCACAATGGCCCCACCCAGGATTATCCCTGCTACATGTACATGTATAGTACCATGGAAAAATCCATCGTCGGAAACCCACGGCACCTTCTCCGTTGTACTAGCACGTAATCGTAGGGCAATAGGCTATGGGTTTCCGACAACGGGAAAAATCTTACATAACAAACATTTCAATAAGAATTGACCCTTCCGATTGCGGGAAAAAAATGCAAAATTTCGTGACGTCACAACGTCGTATATGTGCATAATGATTGTCACTAGAAAAAATATAATAAAGAACTTATTTGAAAATAGATTTCAAAATTAAATCAAATGTTTTTCAGAAAAAAAACCAGATGTCTCCCCCCTCCCTCTAAGTTACTTTGACCTTGGGCCAAGACGATGTGAAACCTTTGAGTCATGGGCAACATCATACTCAAACATGAAAGTGATTCATTGTATTGTTTGAGGTAAAGCCCAAACATGATTAGCATATACAATTTCATATTTAGTGAAATATTGACTTTGGTCACATGACCTTGGATATAGGTGATCTTGAAAAATACATTGTATGGATCATGCGCAACAAAAAACTGAAGTAGTGATTGGAATTACACGATTCAAAATATAAAGCCTAAACATGATTAGCATAACAATTTCATTACCAAAGTAAGAAGTGACCTTAGGTTACAGTAAACAGTTTTTTTCATGACGTCATCCCTTGACGCGCACCCTAAACCCAGCGTCATATTATACTATCATAAAATACATATACCTATCAAAGTATATATATGGTTAAAAAGAATAAATCTTACACTTTATCATGCTTACACAAGATTATACCTATATCTTATAATAAGATGTAGAAATGTGCTCGACAAAGGGGAAAATAGTAAAAATTTGACGGTACCGCGGGGCAACTTCTATAGCGGAAACGTAAGTAAGTAAGTATTTATTCAGTAAAACAATGTCATGGTTAACAACTCATATATCATTTAAAATAATGAATATCACAGTCTAAAAGCACTTTCATATGTAAAATAATCCAAACAGACCAAACAATGTCTAAGAGTATTCCTTAAAAATTAGATGATCTTAATTAAACTCAATTTACACATAAAAATGAAATACCTGAAGTATATATCACATATGTAGCTTTAAAAGCACTTTTCAACAATATGGCTTTCAAATTTGGATTGAAACATTTACTTTGATGAATGAAAAAATGAGAAAAGGACATTGTAATTACTAGGATAGCCCATTAAAGCCCTAAGGCTTATTTCCAATGGGGTCCTTATACAATCAAAAAGTGTGATGATGTATGGTAAGAAAGAAAGAGAAGAAAAAGGGTGAAATGAGATAATGAGTGAAGAAAGAAGAAGTAAGAAAGTAAGAATGAGTAAGAGGGAAAAAGAATGAAAGAAAGTGAGAGCAAAAAACTTTGGCAGTTTATATCAAGTCATTAAAAGAATTAATTTTGGTTCATTAAAAAAAATTTCAGTGCTTTATGCATGACATGTTTTATATCACAATAAGACCCATAAAATTAATAGTACACGATATCACAATTTAGCTCAGAAAGCCCTTTTTTAAGGTGGAACTCTTTCACAAGTTGTTTGAAATTATCTTTGCACTTTGTTTCTTTAATACATAGAGGCAAGTCATTCCAGTCTTTAATGCCATTGTAAAAGAATGAGCCTTGTTCACATGTCTTTATTCTTGGAATGATAAAATCAAGGTTAACAGATGACCTCGTAACTCGAGATGTTGAGGATCTTAAAACAAAATGATCTGGTAAGTATGATGGTGCTTTCCCATGAAAGATGAAACATGATTTAACCTTAGTTGTTTAACCCTATCATTAACATTCAGAAAACCAAGAGATTTGAGTACACTATAGTCTACAGTTTGTCTTGGAGACATATCTAGATCGAATGAACCTCACTACCTTATTTTGACATATCTGTAATTTATTTTTCAGATTTTTTGACAATCCAGCATACCATGCACTGGCAGCGTAATCCATATGACATTGGATCAGAGCAGAACATATAGAGACAATTTGCTCTTTACATTTAAAAATTTTGCCTGTCGATACAGAAATCTCAGTCTATTGTTCATCTTTTTAACAATTGATTCCACAATATGTTCACCATTCAAAAACTTATCTATAAATACACCTAAATACTTCACTTTTTCACATGATCTGATAATATGTTCATTGTATTGTATATTAAAATCTTCATAAAGTTTCAACTTTTGTTCGGGTCCAAATAAAATAGTTTCTGTTTTGCCAGACATTGTTCCGTAAATATTTGGGGAATAAAATTCATATCAAAGAAAGAGTGTATCTATATCAATAAAATATAAAAGTGAATTAGGGATTGACCGTGTAGTTAAGGAGAAATCAATATGACCATCAAAAACACTGAAAATGATGATGTCCCCTTTGGCGCCCCTTACTGTGGTAGACTCCTTTAATGAGCCCCAGCTCATTGCCTATGAACACGTTTTTTCAGAAAATGAAAATTTCCCATAATCTTGCAAATATCTTACAGATTTTAATGATACCTCATAATATGCCATTATTTTAATTTTCATGCATACAGTATGAAGATCAAGGCTCAGCTCTTATTATTAAAAAATGACCGGGGCCAAATCAGGTTAGAGATTATACGAAACTGTTTATTGAAACCTTAATCATGTGACATTGGGACAATGTGATAAGAAACATTTAGTCCTGAGAAACAACGTATTTAAATATGAAAACAATTGTAAGAAGGGTTCAGCAGATATAGCCCAGACAAGATTAGTACGTACAATTTCATTAAAAAGAACTAAATGATCTTGACCTTGGGCACATGACCTTGGGTCAAGATGATAAGAAACCTTCCAATCCTGAGCAACAGCATTCTAAAGTATAAGAGCGATCCAGTATACGATTCCACAGATATAGTCCAGACTCAATAGTATTTACAATTTCATTAAAAAATGTAATATCTGACCTTGACCTTAGTAATATGACCTTGGATCAAAGTGGTGTGAAACCTTTGGGTCATCAGCATCATCATACTAAAATATCAAATGATCCGATTACAGTTCAAAAGACTAAGCCTAGACATAATACACATAACAAATACAATTTCATTTAAAATACATGTATACTAATTGACCTTGACCTTGGTCACATGATCTTGAGTCAACGTGATGTGAAACCTTCGGGTCATAAGCAACAACATACTAAAATATAAAGCGATCGTGCAAACGGTTCAAGAGATATAGCCCGAACAGGAATGCATGTACAATTTCATCAAAATTGTACTACATGACCTTGACCTTGGTTACATGACCTTGGGCCAAGGTGATGTGAAATCTTTGGGTCATAAGCAAAAACATACTAAAATATGAAAGTGATCCGGCAAACGGTTCAAGAGATATAACCCAGACAGGATTGTATTCATAATTTCTTTAATTATGCAGTAAGTGACCTTGACCTTGGTCACATGACCTTGGGTCAAGGTGATGCAAAACCTTCGGGTCATAAGCAACAACATACTAAAATATGAAAGTTATCCGGCAAACGGTTCATAAGAGATCTAGCCTGGACATGAATGTATGCATAATTTCATTAAAAATGCACTAAGTGACCTTGACCTTGGTCACATGACCTTGGGTCAAGGTGATGTGAAACCTTCGGGTCATAAGCAACAACATACTAAAATATGAAAGTGATCCGGCAAACGGTACAAGAGATCTAGCCCGGACGAAATGTATGCATAATTTCATTAAAAATTGACTAAGTGACCTTGACCTTGGTCACATGACCTTTGGTCAAGGTGTTGTGAAATCTTTGGGTCATGAGCAACAACATACTAAAATATGAAAGTGATCCGGTAAACGGTTCAAGAGATATAGCCTGGACAGGAATGTATTCATAATTTCTTTAAAAATGCACTAAGTGACCTTGACCTTGGTCACATGACCTTGGGTCAAAGTGAAGTGAAATCTTTGGGTCGTAACCCAGATAGCATGACTACGTTGGGCCAATGTTGGTAATATGTTGTATGGTTGGCCGGTGGTTGGCGTTGGCATGTCAACGTTGGATCAACATTGGCCCAACATTGTATTTGTCGGATATACCAATGAATTATCGCTGTTGTTGGACTGGGGTTGGGCCAATGTTGGTCCAACATCACATGTTCAAGATAAAAGCACCGATCGAATTATATAATTTTACAAATGAGATTTGAAATACACACCATCATTGAAAAAGATCAAAATTTTGTTTCAAAATAATAAAACGAAGCCATAAGAGTCAAAAGAATAATGTTAATTTATGACGTTGGTTCTATGTTGGGTCAACGTTGGTCCAAAAGAAAGAAAAAATGTAAAGATTCAAATGAAATCTAATTTAATAAAAAGTCAATCTGACTTTTGTAACTGGACAATATTAACTGAATTTATTCCTCTTTAACATTTTTACATTATTTGCAATAATGGTATGAATGGGTTGCCGTTGGGCCTACGTCGGACCTACGTATGTTATACCAAGGTTAATTTTCAAAATATCGTTTATTTTTCATTTCCGAAAAGTCTTGAACTATGAAGTTTTCAAAAATTTTCATATACTAACAAGTCTTTAGATAAGAAATTTGTGTCCGTCAAAAGAGAACATACTTTTTGCGGTACTGCAAGACGTTGGGTCAACGTTGGACCATCGTAAACATTGGGTAAAGAAAACATAAAAAAAACAGCAATTTTTCATAAAAAATATTAGATCATGTCTATAATGTGCATAGTTATTTCACAATGATACATACATGTATATAATATGTCAGTAATTCAAGGTTCCTGTATTACTTTATAAAATTCAACTCATCATAAAATTAACTACCGAAGTAACTGTGAGATAAGATCTAGGTCAGTGCTTGGCCGGTCAAGTCATAATTAACACCAGATGTCTGACCAGTTTCTAAGGCAACGGAGCTAGATTGCACAATCTGATACCGGACGTTTCTTATCTGGGACGCAAACTACAAGGTTTTAAGTAAAGATACATTTGAAATAGAGTGAGAGCGGTCAGTGGACGCTAAAGATTTGTAAAGTGTAGGCAGTAAAAGTAAGTACATTATGATATTTATTATTATTCATGATTGTTGGCAATTCGTATGTATTATTTTATTTATTTATGTTCATATCGCATTTGTAGAAATCAAATTAACTAGTACATGTATCATTAATCATGTTAATTTATTTAAATATCTGATATTTTTGTATCTTTTCTCTTTTGCAGTAATATACCACGATGAAATGGAGATCGGTTGATCGAATGATTTGGAGATAGTATTCGACTTGATGAGAAAGAAAGGAAAAGTGGAGATACCAAATGACCACAGTTGTGTTTGAAGTCGGATAGTTAACATTGAGTGATTTATGTTCAGACTTGTGGATCAATAAATATGAGGATATTTATTTTCTACTTTCAGATCACCAATGGATCTACGGCCAACATACCAACAAAAAGCCAACGTTCAGCCAACTATTATTACAATGTTGGATTGACGGTGGACCAACAAAAATCCGATATATATGTTAAACAGGACCAACGTTGGGCCAACGTATAAACATCCGAGGTCTGACATCGGCCCAACAGCGACCCAACTTGTGGGGCCAACGTTGGGCCGATGAGCAACATTGCATTGGCCCAACATTCATTGCCAATATTGGCCCAACGTAAATGTCACCGATGGACTTGCGTTGGGCCAACATCAGCATGCTATCTGGGAAGCAACAACATACTAAAATATGAAAGTGATCCGGCAAACGGTTCAAGAGATATAGCCCGGACAGGAATGTATGCATAATTTCATTAAAAATGCACTAAGTGACCTTGATCTTGGTCACATGACCTTGGGTCAAGGCGATGTGAAACCTTCGGGTCATAAGCAACAACATACTAAACTATGAAAGTGATCGGGCAAACGGTTCAGGAGATATAGCCCGGACACGATGTGTGACAGACGGACAGGACAAGGCAAAAACCAATATGTCTCCTCCTTCGCGGATTATATTTTGTTTGTGCATCGGTTTTTGTCTATACATCGATAGACAGAAAAATTATTACAGTCATTCTTATAATTTAATTAAATCACTATTTAATCATCTAGTTTATTTTGCAATTGAAGTCATTTTAGCGTGGTTGATTTTCAAGTTCAAAATTGGCAACGTGATATTTGAACAGGCCTAACGTAGCGGCGCTCGCCGTTAGTGACGTCATAATAGGTGACATTGTCTATACAGCTATAGATAAAATTTCGTGCCGTACGTTTGCATAGGCGTTATACAGACATTACGGGAATAGTTAAATTATATACTAGTAGAAGAACATTATAGCGAGCGGAGCTCGCCGCAAAGGCCCGAAGGGCCTTTGAGAGCGAAGCTCGCCCTTATGGTAACGCGTATACACTTGAAAAAGGTGCTGAATCAGTGAATGAGAATGTATTACTATGCTTTCAAAAATTTTCGTCCTCTCGCAGAGTTGCTGCGGAGATGCTGGATATTGCCATTTACAATTTTTCGACATGCAAGTTGAACTATTAGCTATACTCAATTTTTGTTAACAAGTTAAATTTATTGACATAATTTTTCGTAAAGCAGATTACGAAATAGCATCAACAACTCGGCGTAACCACGGAATCTTTTATGAAAGCCGACATTTCCGTTTGAGTATTTGTTTACTGTGCTTCTATGACGTCATTGACGTCATCGCGCCAAATCGCTAATGTCATTTTGACGTCGTAAGTTTTTCCTTTAATGGACGTATTTTGCTTGACGTAAACGTTTTTAAAAAGGTCAATAATCCGGCCAAAGTATTCGTATGGGCGATTTTGTGCTCTGAAATCCGGATGGCTCCACGGTATTAAATAATTTTGAAATCTGATATTGAGTGGTTTTCTTTATTGAAATGTTGTGAAACACAATTTGGACGATTATGTCTGACATCTGCGAGATGTTCTTTTTTTTTTCTTTTGTTCGATATGCAATAAGTTATTCATTTTCTTTTAACACTTTTCTTACAAAATTAAAATGGCTTGAATTTAAAAAAAAAGATGTCGACCTCTAGATGAGCACTGTCTACTGAGAGTTTTCAAAATCAGACACCTTTTGTCTTTGCACGTAGTTTTCCGTGACTGGACCCCCCCCCCTCCCAACCTCAGTGGCGGATTCAGCCAAGGGAGGGGGGGGGCACGGGGGCACGTGCCCCCCCCCCCCCCCCCGGCAGTGCCCAACGAAGGGGCACTTATAACATGCTTTTGGAAGCATTAAACTACTGTTTCCCAAAATAGTCATGAAATTAGTCAAAAATAGCCCTAAAACACCCCAGAAACCACTGATTTGAATAAATTTTCCAAAAATTTCTCTGGGATAGATTACAAAGTCGGGAAGGATGCATTGCTGCCATGTCCATCGTCTGTATGTAAACATACACGTTTCGGAAACAACCTACATTGAATCACATTCATATAGGATTTTCTCCATCTGAGGGATGAATCCAGAGTAGAAGTCCTATGCAAGTCATAAAACACACAAAATTATTTCTTAAATTACGAAATCTTCGACAGTAACCCTCTATAAAATAGACAATTTTTTACTTTTTAAAGATCGGTTGTTTTTTTAGGTAATGATCAGTCTTTTTAAAATGAACAGTTAAAATTGTTTTGGCCAGATTTGGAACGACTAGTTCCAAATCTTTGGCAAAGAGTCAAAAATGCATGTTTTCATTATTTTTAGATTCGAATTGCCAATAAATAATTATATATAATTATATACCTTTCTATCTGGACGATGCAGAGCATGGGGCACCCATGATCTCTTGTTTGTCAAGGAAATTTATCATTTACTTATTTTCTTCTCCTTATAAAGATTAACAAACGAGCGCGGGTCTAAAGTGATGGTTAGGGGGGTCAGGTCCCGTCTGGAACTTGCAAAATTGCTGATTTTTTTCCTAGCTTTTACGTGAATTTTAGGCTGGACCCCCTCCCCATTCCACCCCAATGGGCTGACTTCCCTGTCCTTTCAAAACTTTTCTTGATCCGCTCTTTGCTTAGAAAATCCTGAACAAGTTGACTTTTGCATGCCGTGCAAAAACAACACAGCATCAGATATTGTCGAAAATTTTTAAGATATACTAATAATCGTTACTGACACTGACTGAATCATGCGCGCCTAATCATTTCTAAATTCAGTTCAAATACGCTTCATATCCCACCAAATTGCTTCATTTTTTTTTCAAAATTTTCTCGGGGGAGGCCCCCGAACCCCCTCCCTCACCCTCCCCCTCTCGGCCCTTCGGGCCTCGCAAGTTATTCACATCAAAAATTGTATGTGCCCCCGGCAGTTGAGGTTCTGGATCCGCCCCTGAACCTAATCTAATATTTGCCGGTCTGGGTCAAAACATGGACGTATAACTAACCATATTTTAAGCCCCATCCCCACCCCTTAGAATGTTCACCTGCTGGTCGCTGTGTTACAAATGTTACAAATGCTTCCGTATTTCCACTCGTCTTTTACTGCTTTTTTTTTGGCAGTCATTAAACAGAAAGTTTTGTAAGATTAGATAAGGTCCGTGTACTAAACCACAATTCAATTTTCCATTTTGGAAATGTTAATGAAAAATGGAAAATTGAATCAATTTTGCATTTTTCATTTTCAATTTAGTAAATGAAAAATGGAAAATTGAACCATTTTTCCATTTTTCATTTTAAAATTTCAAATTGAAAAACGGAAATTGAAAATGGACTCAAATACGCTGTATTAAACCACAATTCAATTTTCCATTGCAAATGTAAAAAACGAAAATGGAAAATTGAACCCATGCATTTTCAATTTTCAATTTTCATTTTGAAAATGAAAAATGAAAAATTGATTCAATATTTCATTTTAAAAGTGAAAAATGAAAATTGAAAATGGGTTCAATTTTCAATTTTCATTTTTAAAATTTTATTTTCTTAATGAAAAATAGAAAATGGACTGTAATAGGCTGTACTAAACCACAATTCAATTTTCCTTTTCAAAATCCGTAATGGAAAATGAAAAATTGAGTCAATATTCCATTTTTACACTCTGCGCGCTAATGCAAAAATGAAAAATGAAAAATTGAATCCATTTTCAATTTTTCATTTTCGTTTTAACTACACACGACCTGCACACCCCTATCTCTATAATCCAGAGGTCCAGCGATTAGCCAATCAGAGCGCTCGTTTCAAACGTAAACAAAAGTCTCTATCGGCAGCTTGCCCTTCTCTCGCTTCGCAAATAAACAGCAAATGAAAATAAAAGTTTAAAATATGTTACTGAAACCACCATGAAAGTAACATAAAAGTAGCCCATGTTTCAGACTTTCTGTTGATTTTATTGTATCAACATAGAGGGCACGTCTTGCACATGAAGTCCAACGGTTCTGTAACGTGAACACGCTTTGAACAGGGACGTATATAAAAGGGGATATGCAACTCGCTCTAAAACTGAGAACGAGATTTGACGATTGTATGTTGTTAGAATTGCGCATGCGCAATCAATCCATTCCGCCATTATGTAAACAAATCCTTCGACTCGATATTTTTCAGGGCTTGTATAGCCTAAGAAAATACTGTATTGATGAAAAGTCCATCTATATTGTTGTTATTTATTGATAATTTTCATTTTAAGAACTTAGAATGATGATGCAAGCTCTTAATCATAAGAAATGAACACATTGCAGGTGGCCCTTATGTAAACTGGGTCAACTTCACTCGTACGGGTCAAAATTTCTAAACTCCTTTAATATTAAATGACATTGACGTTGACTTTACTGGAATAAACACATTCTAGGTTTCAATCACAAGTTAAACTTGAAACTGAGACAAGAAGTATCGTTTTTAAGGTCAGATTTGCAGAGAAAATTGTTTTCAAACCTGACTTGTAGCCATCGCGTTTTCGAGAGACACGACTACCTCATGTCAGGGTACCTTAGTTTTCAATAAATAGAAAGTATTTTTGGCTGTAAAAAATCGAAAAAAATTAAGTGGATTCTTCAGTTATTTTTGTACAAAGAACAAGTTTTAATTTTCGGATTTTTTTCTTTTCTGATTTTTAATTGTAAAAACTGTAGAGCCTATATTTACCGACATTTTGTAAAACCCTTACATCAGCTAAACATTGTTTGCATGAGTGCATGTATAATTACTTTATAAACTTGTCCGCAGAATAGCCAAATGTGGTGTTCTCACTTTGAAATTTAGGATAACATTCCGTTGATCCGCCCATTTTGAACATTAACAATAAAATCGGACATCGGAAACTGTCATGAAAAAAGTAAACAAACAGGATATTACCAGGGACGTATATGCGTCCCTCTTATCTTAAAAAAAAACTTATTTACAACTGTGTTTATTTGATCTCAACCCTCGCGGTTATTTTTAATTTCTTTATATATATAACCTACATGTATGTCAGATTCCTCACAGTTGAGCTGTCTTTTTTCCAAAATCAAGATGAATATGTCCCGACTTAAAAGTATCTTCGAATGAAAAAGTCCATCTATTCATGCTAAAAGCTAGCCGTGATCTAATTTTTGTAATCGCCGATCTATTGTTCACACCTTGCACCTGGGGTAAAATATTACGCAATCCTCAAGCCTACCTGCATGTGACATACCTGCGATCACTACAATTGGAATATACAGCCTGGACATACTGACACGAGAAACCACAGGTTAATTAATATACCCGGCTAAATGTCATCATGATAAGTAAATTTAAGCTATGTTCCTGTTCAGATTCGGTAAAAAATCAAAGTGACAAACAAGTGAAAAAAGGGTAGTGAAAAAAAAACTTCGTACACTTGACAAAATCTCGGATCGACCAAATGCTCGTCATTTTGAATAAAAAAAATAAATAAAAGAGAAAAAATAATAATACATAGAAAAAAAAAGCTCCGTTTACTTGTCAAAATTTCGAATCAACCCGATGACGGGTCATTGAAAAAAAAGAGCAATAAAAGAGAAAATACAGAGTCAAAATGAAATGAACAATGTCGTTTTAAAAGACATTGAATATACTTGTTTCAGTCTGACAGTCAATAGTTAAATTGGCGATTCAATAAACGGAGTCACTGCTAATTAGATAATTGGATTAACGCAGGGGTAGACGTTGTTTGCACGCACAGCGTTGCTGACATCAAGCGAGCATGATCGATTCTCAAGCCGATTTTAAAGGTAATGGTGCTATGCATGGTCAAAATCAAAATAAATCGATTCAATAATCCTTGTATATCTTGGAAAAAAATAAACAAATAGACCCAAAAAAATCTAAAATCGTACGCGAAATTTTCGGATTTTTATGACAAAATGGTGTAATCCGAGGCATTTTTAAAAATCGTTTTACATTCCCCATATTTTGATTTTAAAATTTAATCGGACTTCACAGATTTTTCACTTGTATAAAAGCGCGAAGGGTTTGTGATTTAAATATTTTTTCCCATGAAGAATTTTACTGGCAGTTTTTTTTTTCTTTTTTTTTGCGCAAAAGTTATCCGTTTGTAGGTTTGCCAAACCATGACACGACGCATTCATGGCCGGAACAGAGAGTACAGATTTGCTTGACTTTTTTTTCAAAATATTCTCGGAGAGGCCCCCGAACCCCTTTCCAGATGTAGGGAAATCAACTTCCATTATACCCTCCCCACATAGACCCCTCATGCCTTGCGAGTCATTCCACAAAAAGTGTATGATTATGCACCCCATTTGAGGATTTAGGCCCGCCGGCCCCTGCTAACTGTCCACATCGAAGCTATACGCCCGGCACTGATCAATCAATATCATAGACGGTAAACTAATATTTTAGTGAAAAACCGGCAAAGTGATCAACCCCCCCCCCCCTTTTTTTTTACCATATATTTTTATATGCAATATGTACAAGAATATTTGATTATTACTGAATAGAATACATTTATAAAAGAAACCAAATACATTACAGTTCCAGGCACGTATCGTCCTGATAGTACTTGTTAAAGCTGAACTAAGTCTTTAAAAACCCCCATGACGTAGTAAATTTTTTTAGGGAACGGAAATTGTTAGAAGTGAAACTAACAATCTCCGTCCCCTAGCTAAAAATACACTTTGTCATGTGTTGATTTGAACTTTCCCCCTGATGACGTTTTGCATACTAATGTATCGTGACCCAAAATCCACTACCTCGGGTACTCGAGCGGTATATAAAGAAGCCTGGACGAGTGGACATTGTCATTTGTATGAGATGTCGTCTACCTGTAAAGATGAGTTCAGAAATTAGAAAATTGCATAGAAAACCATACATTGAAATAGAAAATGGGTAAAGAAATCATGAAATCTTCAGTTTTACTGAAATAATTAAAAGACGGGTGCGTAATCTTGGGAACTTGTGGAAGGGGATGGGTGGAAGGGGGTTGTTTTAGAACGGGATGGGGACGGGACCGGGTGGGTAGGTGTTTTCATATGTTTTATATGAAATACTGCGAACCAAAAAGATGAATTCAAAATATCCATAGTTACATGTATTTACAATGTCAAAAAATTATATGCTACGGTTTACATTGATCAAAATTTGGTACATATGTGAAATAGTGGTGGGGTGGGATGTTGTTGGATTCAAGTATATCATTCAAACCAACAGACATGAAAATAAATTGAAATGATTTATCACAAGCAAAGGAGATCAAATATACATGTAGATTAAGAGGGAGCCCAATGTTTATGATCAACCAAGACATGTTGGGCCGGAAAGGGGGTGGGGGGGGGAAGGGGCGGTTAAGTTATTGAAAATTTATATTATCTGAAGTGAAATAGTATATTGATTAGACGGAAGATTAGTTGGGAGGGGGATGCCGGTGTGTGTGTGGGGGGGGGGGGGGGGGAGGGGGATGTTATATCGAAACATTGTCATGCAAAAAAGCACAATAAAAGTACATACATTAACATACTAAAATACGATAGTTAAATTCTTCTATAATATTCTATTTTCATTACATACGATTTTGTTACATATACCTGTATACTGTGAAAGGCAAGTACATAGCTGTTTCTCTGCATTTTCCTCATTTCAAAATTTCTTTTAGAAAATGTAATTATAATCAGCTAAATTTCGAGAATACAAAACTGCATGATAATTATAGTGTTTTACTTACATGATATTTTAGAAAATACAATCCAATACAGGCCAATGGTCGGTATACAATTTTCTACAACAAACATGACCTCATTGTGTAGACACATGTGAAAATCGCGTGTTCGATTAGACTATTCGCACAATGAAAATGGGCTTTTATAAATTCATATCAATTAAAATATACATGTATACTAGTTACCGAATATTTGAATAAGCTTCATTATCCATTGGAATTTATATTTATGATCGTTTGTATGATTATTTCCATTGATGTGGTAAAGGGGGGCGTGAACGTGGAGACCTTGGGATGCAACAGATGGAATTCGCTTCGGAAATGGGAAAGAAACAATTTATAGAATTCTTGACAATCCTATTTATCAATAGTTTATAGGTTTCCTTTGTGTTGAAACTATTTTTTTTTTGTCGAACAACTCTACCTGGGCCATGTCTTGGATCCGTTTTCTCCCAATATCCCCATCTCAATAACTACCCCCCCCCCCCCAATCAAATTCTGTGTAGCCCTTTCTTTTCAGGGCCGGGTACAAAATTTATGTTGAGGGAATGGGGAACATAGTGGCCTTACAGTCTACACAATTTCCCGATACCATAACCATGACTAGGTCAAAGCTCCAGGTCAAGGTCACTAGGTCAAATGTTAAGGCATAAATTGAAAGGTCTTGTAATGGGCAACCTTCATGTATGATATAAAGTTTCTACTGCGTAATGTTCCTCATATTTTGCTGCAACCAGAAACTTTAACCAAAATGTTGACAACAGACGGACAGACAGACAGACAGACAGACAGACAGACGGACGGACGGACAGACAGAAAGACAGTCAGACAGACAGACAGACAGACAGACGGACATCGTCAATCTATAGACCGGAATTGCTTTGCAATCCGGCCAATTAAAAGTGGCGAGTTGGAGGGGTTTTGTTTGGTCTAAATCATCCATGAACGATCATCGATCATATGCACTACTCTGAAGCAGAAATGTTGGAAGAAAGAGTAAAATTACTTTGAATTTCTGTGATTTCTTTAAATCCACATTAAAAGTTTAGGAATTGGAATTTAAAATTAATTTCATCTTAAACTCATCAAAGCTTTTATACATGCATTCACATGGTTTCATTTTTGAATATCTATTCCTTTTTTCCCTTTTATCAATGATTTTCGAATGCGTGAGTTCCCCAAAACTACTGAACGTCTCGTTCTCAGCGAGGCATGTCTGTCTGTAGGCATGGTCCATTTAATATTAGGGGGGGGGGGGGCTTTGGATTTTTTTTGTCGGAGCATGATTATTTTTTTCGCCCTATACCGGAGCAAAATTATTTTTTTCTTGCAAAGTTGGAGCAAAGATTTTTTTTATAATAAGTGATGTGCAATATATAATGAATGTTTGTGTTTTAATAGAAATTCTTGATTTTTATTCAAAACTCTAATAAAATATTACTTTATTTTTATGAAAAATTTAATTCACTTATAAACACAGAGATAGAAGTATTTACAAAATAAATTAGGGGAAAAACTGAAGTTTTCCTTCGAAGCTTGTATATGAAATTAGACTCTATGGTGAAACATGCATCTATTGCATGTAATAGTAGTGCATTATATTCATGGTATATTTATAAGCCTCTAAGGAAGCCTTTTTTCCCCATTAACATGCATTCTTTTGATATTTTCAAATATAATCTTCGCCATCAAAAATTAATGTTTTGATAGAAAACTACAGCTAGCGAAGCGAGCCAAAATTTTTTTTATATAAAATGAAAACTGTGACGAACGAAGCGAGCCGGAAAATTTTCAGGAATTTTTAGCGAAATTTTAAGGTAATTCCTCAAATTTAGACTACTTGTGAAAACAAGATTATTTTTTTCTGACACACCATAAGCAAATTAATTTTTCCATCAAAATTCAGAGCAAACTTATTTTTTTCGAAAAAAAAACCCCAAAGCCCCCCCCCCCCCCCCCCCCGAATATCAAATGGACAATGTCTTAGTTTTTCGAATTTTATGAAACTTTTGTATATATTGAAATAAGTTTTGATATGTGAGTATATCTTAGATTTATAAAGATAGAGTTTTAGTCTTGATTCCTTTTTACACGTCGAAGAGTACATATTACATTCATAATATTTTAACTTTTCTGGACTTTTTTCCTTCATTGTTGAATCTATTGTACTACTTTTTGGTACTAGTATGTGAATATATATGTCGGTGTAATTCATAGGAAGTTCAAATTAGTTTCAATTGACCTATTTGTACAAGAGTTCTTGTTCTTGGACTTAGTAAAATTCAAGTTTTTCCTAGATTTAAGAATTCAGACTTTTTTTACTGTTACATGTATTGCAAATGTTGAACTGTGTTTTGGTTTGTGATAGATCATGTTCAATATTTGCTGAAGCTGACCTAGTTTTAATAGAGTTATTACCCTTTGACTTTGTTATTTTCATTACAGTTTCAGATTTCTTGTCTTTTCTTTATTGATACTATTACAGATACCGAACTGGTACTTGTCTGCACATGCATTGAGTTCAGTATTGGTCTCAGATTTATACCGGTAGGGGATTTGTATCGCTTTACGATAAAAAAGGTTGTTGGTTCTGAGTAAAAATAAAATACTCCCAATATGTATAAAATATTCTAGTCCATGAGCGTGTATTTCCTACAGAAGCCATTTCGTACCATGTCATAACTCGTAGTTGCGAGAAAAATAGTGGTAGTTACGAGAAAAAAAAATTCGTAGTTACGAGAAACAAATTTCGAAGTTACGAAAAAAAAAAATCTCGTTGTTACGAGAAAAAAAATGGAGGTAAAAACTATTCATTTTTATCAAAAATCGCTGAAAAAGGAAAAACTCAATAATTTCACCGTCTTTTGGACAAATTCACATCAGATTCTAAAGCTTTAGATATGTGTAAAATATGGTAGACTAACGTAATTTGAAAGTTAAAGTTTGATATTTGCACTTATCTTTGGAAATTTTGTATTTTTTTGGAAATATGGTATCCCCATATAGATCCGATTTCTTCAAGATGTATTACTAAAGCTCTAATCGAACACGCGGTTTTTTCACATGCGTGTAAAATGGTAACATGTGTACCGATTATTTGATAGGATTGTATTTGCTTTATCAACATGTAAGTAAAACCATGCAATGTGCAGTTTTTTATTCTGATACGATTTTAGAAGATTGAGACAATGGACTTGTTAAAAATAAATTTTGAAATTAGAATTTTTTTTTGTATTTTAGACGTTTAGTAAACAGGTACAATGTAAATATATAATGTGGGTCACTATAAAGTGTATTTATGTAATTGTGTAAGATACAGCTATACTGAAAATGAATATTTTATAGGCAGACATAGCTAAGAAGCATTTCAGTATGTAAAGAGTGTTATTTTGAATTACATTTGGAGTATGCATTACTTCCTCCCTGTAACGCGCACCTATCCCCCCCCCCACCCCACCCTCGAACTCGAAACCTCACAACGCTTCTTTTTCCCAGATCTTTTTTCGACCGGATCTTTTATGTAAATTACAAGCAAATAATATTTCGCTTCATATATTTTATTTCAACGCTTTGATTTTGGGCTACCATTCGATCACCCCCCCCCCCCCCGAACCCCAAACCCTCTTGATCTGTCCAAATTTTGAAACTTTGAGTTCCCTACATGCATATGCATTGTGATAAGTTTGTGATCATGTTATCTTTGTAAATAATCATTTGTTATTTACTACATTTCATGATGATTTACTTGTAGCAAATCCCCCCCCCCAAACTTTTCCAATCTGTACCTTAATTTTGATTTTTTGATTTATAGTACTTGTATATATCATTATGCATACGCCTTAATTTCTTTTGGAGGTGCTGTATATGTGAAACATGTACCGGACCCCCCCCCCCCCCCCCCCCCCAACTCCCGTCCCCCGAGTTCCCCTCCCTCTATCACGTACCCGGGGCAGATCTCATTCATTATAACTATATATGAGAAAATAATTTTATTCTTATTTAATTGAAAATTATATATTTTAATGTATGATTTTCTATGCAATTTACTAATTTCTTAACTCATCTTTACAGGTAGACGACATCTCATAAAAATGACAATGTCCACACGTCCAGGCTTCTTTATATACCGCTCGAGTACTCGAGGTAGTGGATTTTGGGTCACGATACATTAGTATGCAAAACGTCATCAGGGGGAAAGTTCAAATCAACACAATCAACTTAATATCATTCAAGAAATATACAATTTCACTCCTACAGTAAATCTATCATGTGGATAACATGTAGAGGTGATAATTACATTTTTGTACTATGAAAACAGTATTAATGTTTGAAATACATGTACATGTGTCATGGAGGCAGGCGATGGAGAAGATGGAAAACTTTATCAGTGACGGATCCAGCTTTTGAGTTGGAGGGGGCGTAAAATTAGCGAGGGGTCCTGGGACCGCTTAGGTCCCCAGCGGGTCCAGGGCAGAGCCCTGTTAGGGGGACCACTTCGCCCCCCGGAAGCTAACGATTTCAGCCTTTTTGGACCCATTTTCATGACTGAAATTGATTAATGAATTGAAATTGATGCATTTGACAATTATATTAACTAACAAGTAGTTAATATTTACTAATATTAATAATTACTCTTTGTTTATGGAAAATGATCGTTTTACCTTTGATTTGCAGATTTCACTGGTTTTTGGTTTAAACATATTTTATTCAACGTAAACATTGAAATGGATCGGGCAACAAGTTTTACAACATTAAGACAGCCCTCTCCAAGTACAACACAATAAACACAACAAAATGTCACAAGTGGCATGAACAGATATGATGATAATTACAATATTTCAACCAATTTTGAGGTGCAGGGGAAAAGAATCCAGAAGGGTGAGAGTAAAGCGAAATTAAGTGGAGAAAAAGGGGAAGGGGGGGGGGGGTGAAGGAGGAAATAATTTTGCCTGACTAAATTTCATACTCGAAAACCTCTGAAAAAGATACAGTTTCTAAAACCTACCACTTGATGAAACAAAGTCTTGTAATGCTAGTTGAATATATATGTTGTCCGTGACTGTAAGATCATCTTTGCCATATAGAAGTTGGTCCAGACTAATAGGTTGATTTAAAAATGGACGTAAGCGATTCATTAAAGTTGTTCTCTGAGTGTGATATAGTGGACAGTCGAGGAAGAAGTGGTAGACATTTTCAATGGGATAGCGACAAGAACATATTGGCGAGTTTGCGAGGTTTACTCTATATAGATCATCATTTAAGCTACTAGAAGCATTTCTTAGTCGTGTTAAAAGAATATTGTCTTTGCGAGCACCAACTAGAAAATATTCGGGTACCTGCTGTGATGGATATGAAGAGGAAAGGGATTTTCTAAACACTTTCAAAGATGGCTGAACTTTTATTTCATAATCTAAATCATTCCAAAGTGAAGTAGCTGAAGGGAAGAAAGATTTAATAGTGCTCTGTAAACGATATTGAGGTTGTCGGAATTCATCACTGTTTCTTAAGTTATAAGGAGTTGATTGGTGCACTCGATCAGGGAGAAGATTTGTTAGATATTCTGGTGTTTGACCGTTCTGTATTTTATAAAAGAGAGATAATTTGCGTTTTTCCCTGCGGACTTGTAATGTCTCCCACCCTGTTTCGCGAAGAAGAGATTCTTTACTTGCATAAAGAGGCAAACCAGTTACAATCCTGGCTGCATGGTACTGAATTTGTTCGAGTTTAATGCTTTCGTAGTCGTTACATCCGTCCCAGAGCTCGCAGGCATATTCCAAAATAGGTAGTATGAAAGTAGTATATATTTTTCCGAGAGATTTGCGACTTAATGTGAATTTTAGCTTTTTAAGAACATTTATTTGTTTAAGGGCTGAGTTACTGATGTTATTGATATGTGCTGTCCATTTTCCATCCGAACTAAATGTTATGCCTAAATGTTTATGTGTTTCCGTTATATTTGGGTGTGAGTCTCCGAATATGATATTCAAATTTGGAACTGATCTATTACTTACAACTAGAATGTCTGTTTTTGCAGGATTAAATGTAACAAACCACTTTTTAGACCAATCATGAACTTTTTCTAAATCACTATTAATTGTACGCTCAATGTCGTTTATCTGTTTAGAAGAATGAAGTAAGGAAGTATCATCCGCGAAGAGGCGAGCTAGACTAATGAGATTTTCTGCAATGTCATTTATAAATATTAAAAATAAAAAAGGACCAAGAACAGATCCTTGGGGAACCCCAGCGCCTAATTTCAAGAAGGAAGAGCGATGATTTTTTAGAATGACAGCTTGTTCTCTATCCGATAAATAGTCTTGAAGAAAATCTAGAAGATGACCAGAAAAACCGAAAGATGAAAGCTTTTTTATCAGACCACGATGCCAAACCTTATCAAACGCTTTTGATATGTCACAGAAAACTAGACATGTATGCTCGTTTCTTTCCCGGTTAAGACAAATATGATGATATAATTCGATTAGCTGATAAGTAGTGGAGTGATTAGGAAGAAATCCAGATTGAAATTCATAGAAAAGTTTATTGTCTAACATGTAATTGTGGAGATATTTGAAGATACACCTTTCAAACACTTTACCTACAGTACTAAGAAGAGAGATCGGGCGATAATTTGAGGGTAAATGTTTATCATCTTTTTTATAAAGGGGCATAACTAAAGCTTTCTTCCAGAGGGATGGGAATTTATGGGATGAAAGAGACATATTAAAGAGTAATTTAAGTGGATTAACTACGGAGTTAATTGTAAATTTCAGCATATGATGACTGATTTCGTCTATTCCGTTCGCTTTACCCAGTTTTAAAGTTTTCAATATATCAATTATGTCAGATTCACTAATAGAAATATTGGATAAATGGTTAGAAGTTTTCATGTCAATTTCGGGAACATCAGCATTTAAATCATCTATATTTGATATACTTGCAAAGTACCGATTAAGAAGTTCAGCTTTAGCCTGTTCGTCAGTTTCTAATTCAAGATTTTCGGGATTTAGAAGAGGCGGAATACTTTCCAATTTACCAATAGATTTTGTTAAAGTATTAATTAATTTCCAGAATCCTTTTGAATTCTGTGTAGATAGGTGATCTACAAAGCCGTCAACATTTTGATAAAAAGATTCTTTTGCTGATTTTTTTAGGTTATTTACATGGTTTCTTTTATCTTTATATTGTCTTAAATGAGATTCATTACCAGATTTTTTTGCTTTTCTTCTTAAACGATCTCTTATTCTAATTTCACGTTTGATGCGAGAATTAAACCAAGGTTTATCCGTTGTTTTGACTGTTACTATTTTAGATGGGATGGTTTCGTTTACAAAAGCTAAATATATTTCAGTAAATTTTGTGCAAGCTTCGTCAGTATTTTCACAACTTGCAAAAAGGGATTCCCAATGGAATTCATTTATTTTGTTGTTTAATGTTACAAAATCTCCATTTTCATAATTCCAAATTTTTCTTTTAAAAGATTTCGGGTTTATATTACATAACGGAATATCAATTACGGTAGCTTCATGATCAGATATATTGCGATCAGTGGGGATAACTTCTGCGAAACTATTCGAACACTCAGTAACGAGTATGGGATCAAGAAGTGATTGTCGCGCATCGCTAATTCGTGTAGGGGACTTTATAACGTTAGTCAATTGGTAATGATTTATTATATGGTTTAGTTTATGATTAGTTTCTACAAGTAGGTCAACATTCAAATCTCCAAGGATGATGATATTAGGATTCATATCAAAGGCAGCATCTAAACTATTTTCAAAGGATGTCCAAAATAAGTCACCGATATTTGGTGCTCTATATGCAGTACAGAGAAGGTAAGTTTCTGAGCGAGATTTAATTTCTATCCAAACAAACTCCGATGAGGTATTTTGAGATTCAAGTTGATGAAGGCGTTTAAAGAACAGATTTTTGGAAACATAGATAAGAATTCCTCCACCATGATTTCACTGGTGGGGGGGGGGGGGGGGGGAGTACACCCCCTACGCCCCCCCCCCCCCCCCCTTGAATCCGCCAATGTTTAACATTTATTTTATCATAACGTAATCAAAATATCGGAATGAAAATTAGATATCTACCATCTAGATACTAGAAATCAATATCTATCAAACCATTTAAGTTTCAATAGGGCGGATTTAGGGGGTGGGTGGTGGTGGTGGGAACCCCCCCCCCCCCCCATGGGAACCCCCAGGGTTTCGATTTATTTTGATAACATCAGCAATCGAGAAAACCCTACAAAAGCATCAGTAGAAATTGCTCAATGTTCAGCAGAATTCACCAGTTAGAAAGATTTTGTTTTAATGTATTCACCTTATTAGAGAATTTATTGAGGTTGTAAATACAATTCTTTTTAGGTTCTAAATTTGTTCGTACAAACAATATTTTATTGCGAAGTTTTGTAATGTACATCGCACAGGGGGGTTTCTGTTATGCCCGAAAATTGGTCCTTATTCCAAGTAGTAATCATATCTTTCATTTCAATTTCTACATTTTATCGGAAATGAACAATCATATAAACAAGTCAAATGATTTACAAAACATGTAAATGGTACGGGGATTATAGGAACCTTCACGCTTTTATGCCTATAGAAGGATCTTTTTTTAATCTTCACATTTTGTTTAAAACATATAAATGTACATGTATTATTATTAAACATTGGACTTGGAAATTATGTAAAAACAAACAAACAAACTAAAATGAAGAAAACAAATTTTACACCATATCATACCAATATTCTAATTCTATATCCATGTAACTGCGGGGACAAATAAACAATAAGTATTAAAGTACAAATAATCTGAAAAAAAAGATCGAGATAAACCCAGGCTCTCCCTATTAATTTGAAAGGGTAATCCTAAAATGGTCCTGATATTCGAGATGATAAGGAGAAAATATGCCTCAGATTGCACAATTTTATTCTTCTTTTTCTTAATTCCCGGGGAGGAGCCCCGGACACCTCCCGTACCCTCCTCCACTCGGCATTTCGTACCTCGGATCGACCCTTTGGGCCGATGCAACACCCACCCTCCCGCTTTCCACTCTAGATCCGCCCCTGATAGTGTACAACCATCCAAAGGATTACCGGATATACAGCGGTGGCAGTAGAATAACCTTTTGACAACACAGACGTCAACCGTGTTATGAATTGATAAAAAAGGGATTACTTTATAATTCATACTAATTAAATGTCCATAGTTCTTTTTATACAAAAAAAGCACAATTCTGGTAGATTCACTCGAAATATAGGCGATAACTCAAGGAAACTTTTTTTTAAAAAGTCCATGATCCTTTAATAAGCTTATTGCATTGCCTTGTCATATAGCTATGTTATAAAAAATACGAGAGAGCTGCATAAATGTGTCTAAGATAACATACTTCATAATATCATTTTAAAAACAAAACATATAAAATGTAATTTCCACAAAATTAATTCTAATGACTGTTTATTTGCGAAGCGAGAGAAAGGGCAAGCTGCCGATAGAGACATTTGTTTACGTTTGAAACGAGCGCTCTGATTGGCTAATCGCTGGACCTCTGGATTAAAGATATAGGGGTGTGCAGGTCGTGTGTCGTTAAAACGAAAATGAAAAATGAAAAATTGAAAATGGATTCAATTTTTCATTTTTCATTTTTGCATTAGCGCGCAGAGTGTAAAAATGGAATATTGACTCAATTTTTCATTTTCCATTACGGATTTTGAAAAGGAAAATTGAATTGTGGTTTAGTACAGCCTTTTACAGTCCATTTTCTATTTTTCACTAAGAAAATAAAATATTAAAAAGGAAAATTGAAAATTGAACCCATTTTCAATTTTCATTTTTCATTTTTTAAATGAAAAATGAAAAATTGAATCAATATTTCATTTTTCATTTTGAAAATGAAAATTGAAAATGGGTTCAATTTTCCATTTTCGTTTTTTACTTTTGCAATGGAAAATTGAATTGTGGTTTAATACAGCGTATTTGAGTCCATTTTCCATTTTCGTTTTTCAATTTGAAATTTTTAAATGAAAAATGGAAAATTGGTTCAATTTTCCATTTTCATTTACTAAATTGAAAATGAAAAATGAAAAATTGATTCAATTTTCAATTTTTCATTAATGTTTCCGAAATGGAAAATTGAATTGTGGTTTAGTACACGGACCAGATAAACCGGCATAGTCTATAATGCAAGAAAATACAAAAAAAAAAAAAAAAAAAAAAAAAAAAAAAAAAAAAAAATTGAAATTTTATATGTACATGTAGTCATATTTATTTTCTCTCTGCTCGCACAAAAAGGCTTTGCCTTTATTCATATTATATAGTGTAAAAATTGCGATGTTTTAACAAAATTAATTTCTAAATTTAATATATTTCCACTGTTTTGATTTCAATCTTTCAAATATACTAGTATTATCAGGGACGTATATAACTAAGTTATATACGTCCCTGGTATTATATATATATAAACATAACTTTATTAACTTATTTACTTCTCTGATATACTGTATTTCCGCCTGTTGCAGGAAGTTCGAAGAAGATATAATTTATTTGATAAAATTTTAATGGTCTAAAAATATACCAAGATAAGTTTTGAAAAGAAGCCTAGATCTTCATTGAATAAATGTCTTTTTAACCAATGAAAGTAACGTCCGTTGTTGTGTTATTTTTATTTATTTATTTTTATGAACAGAAAAACTAGTGGATCCATACGGACGGCGATTTCTATGGGAGACCTGCAAGGCGATCAGATTTTTGTGCGAAAAGATTTTGGTGCGAATATTTCCTTTACTCAAAAAGACAACTTGCGTCAGGGATATTCGTCTTGCTGCAGCGATCACCTCCGATTATGACAACATGTTACTCTCATTGTGTTCCCGATGTATGACAGAATTTAGACAATGTCGTCGGTTTATCTCGCTGAAAACTGTAAGATTTCTCACGGAATAGACTACTGGACTATGTTACAATTGCATTAATATCGAATTTCCTCTGCTGCCACTACTACTGGACGATTTTGAAGGTTTTTCGGGGATAACTTCTCCGTACATCAATGGAAAACATTCAAATTTCTCTCAATTAATGCTATGTCCTTCCCACAGATACTCATGTTGAAAGAAAATATTAAATCTCTCAAGAAATATGGTTTTAGACCGATTTTATGACCCTATATTTTGGCCATTTTTCGCAAATCACTGGAACAGTTTCCGGACACCAGTAGACAAAACTAATGTAATGTACTGTCCTGTTCACTAAATCCAGAGCACCCTGTTTTGGCGATGTATTCTGTGGTCTGACAAATTTTGCTATAAATTATTGATTCCAAGAACTGACCTCCTTCAGTCGTAACTGGAAATTAACTTCAACTTACCGTATCAACTGCCTTCAAACAGCAATATGAAAAATAAAATGTCTACGAAAATTTCCATGTTAATTTCAAGCCGCCGCCATATTGTTCTCTGTGTCAACAATAGTACACAGTGATGTCAAAGCCTCCAACGTCACACATTTTCAGCGATTTTACTATTAGAAAATCCCCGTAGACTTTTTATTTTCCTTCTTATTTCTAACTTAACTGACACAGAGTCAAAACAATGGTATTTTCTGTTACGACTAAAGGAGTACATGTACTGGGTGTAATCGGGAAAAAACAAAAAACACAGTGCAGAAAAAATCAGAATACGCAGTGTTTTTCAGGTGTTTTTACCTGAGCCATCCTAGAGTGACTTTACCTGTAGTAGGGTGTTATTGGGGATGTTCATTACCTGAGCTAATTAACAACTCCCCTCACCTATATAGGACATACAGATGTATTGTCACCTTTCTAAGGAAGAATTTTTATTGTTAAAAAGTTATTCATGCATTCAGTAGAAATTAAAACAAACAAACAAACAAAAACCAAGTTATCATTTTTGTTTCATATTTTGAAAAAAAAAAAAAAAAAAAAAAGTTATCATTTTTTTTTTCATATTTTGAATTTAAGTGATCCCAATTTTTATTATTTTATTATTCATATTTTTAAAAATTATATTCAGTATTTATTATATTATTCGAATTAAAGTTATCCTTATTCATGATTTTCTAAATTAAATAAAAAGTGTATGGGTAAGTAGAAATAAAATTAAAATCATATATTTACAAACTTATCATTTTGATTTTATATATAAATTTATTTAAAGGGAAGAAAAAACCATAGAGTAACTGAAAATAGAACAAAAATTTCATTCTTACATATACATATAAATCATTTTGATTTGTTTACAGTTTACCAATTTAACTATCTGACTATATACAGAAAGTTTATAGATCAACTCCGTCTTTGAATACGTGTTTGGTGCCTGGCATCTTTCTTACGGACTTTAAAATTCTAGGTTTAAACATTTTTATTGAAAGAAATATTTGTGATTTATGTTCGGCCATGGACTCCGACCTCCTAATTTTCAAAGAAGTCGGTATTTGAGCTCCTCTTGTTTCTCTAATTTATTTTATTTAGGCCTGGCCATATAAAATTCATTCGTTGTTTCCCAGACACCACCACACGCTATAATTTTTCACCGACGAGACGTACGTTTTTATGAGAAAAAAAAATCCGTCATGCCTAGTTTACGATCGTTCGTTAATTTCCGATCGCATGTTACTATCTATCTATCTATTTATCTAAGGAAATAACATTGTCCTGTAAATCCGTCTTTAAAATAACAAAATGTTCCAACGTACAATCAGCGCGCCGTGACAAGTCATTTTACGGCAACGTCTAATCTGCGAGTATAAGGTGTACGATAGAATAGAAGGCTTTCTTAAAGACTTTATTCACGCACTGTAAATAATATTCTAAGGAATTCTAAAGATATTGTTCACGTTGACGATTCAGCTCGAGCTATTGGCCACTTGTCGGTGAAAAGGTGAAAATTACATGTAAAAGGCTCTGTTCGCGTGCGCAATACATTTTTATTTACTTTTTATGAAAAGTTACTAATCACTTTTCTTTTCCTTCCTCTATTCTATTCCTTTTACTTTATCTTTATTTATTTTTTTTTTTATTCGTCGTTCCCCAAATAAGTTGAAATTTAAAAATTAAGAGAGTGAATATTAAGAGAGAGAGAGACAGAGACAGAGAGGGAGGGGGGTGAACTATACGGAATGCCATATCATCAAAATTGACAATAAAATATCCCCTATAGTAATGACTTATTCCATACCAAAAAAAAAAACCCCACAGATATCCCCGACTCACAACACTGTCTACTGTATTATAATTCTAAAAACGGTAAATATCCCACCCATTGCTTTTCTTAAAAAAGGGGGGGGGGGGGGGGGGGGGGGGTTCGTGCGGGCACGGTAATGCGATTATATTTTACAGGTATGCAGGTACAGTAATCTTCTATCTTCTGGCAGAGGGGTTGACAATCAACTTGTTTTTCACACCTTTTTGGCTGACTGTGCAGAGTATAACGACTGTCCTTTGCTTTACTGTTTTGATCATTTTATATATGTCTTTAAAATTAATTAGAAAAAAAGCCCCACACGGCATTGCCGGTAGGGGACTAACAAAAAAAAAAAGGGGGGGGGGTAGCTAAGTTTACAATTGCTTTTGAATAAGGGTGTTCAGGTCTACGTGCGGTAATGGAAATAATTTGGTAATCGCTGTTATCTATGTACTTTGAGAAAGACAACAAAATTAAACTATTAGGTCCTAAGAAGCCCCCCCCCCCCCATCTTTGGACCTAATCGTTTAATTTGTAGAGTCTTGTAGTCTTTTGTAGAGTTTTGCAGAGTTCTTGAAATCTTCCAATAAAATTTCGGACATTTAGGGATTTTTATCTGTCCAAATAAAAGATATAACGTGCGATTTTATTTTTTTGGAGGGAAGGTAGACTGCGACTTTGTTCTTAAATTAAAAAAATATATCGAAAAAACAAAATTACCGGCCCGAAGCGCCGACGTAATATTCGCTATTTTATTATAAAAAATATTATGAAAAAAAATGTAATTGCAGAAATATTTAGATGCCGCAAATACATTTCACGTAACTCTCTCATTCCCTAATTTTTTTACAAAAAAAGCAAGGGTAAAGTGTTGGGGGGATTGTCTATTTATCATGTTTATCTTGATATTGAATATCTGTCGATACCACGACTCTCTTTCACACCTGTACGGCTCACTGAACGCCACTTTAATAATCTCCGGCGACGTAGACGGCACCAACTAAAATAGCGTAGTCGCCCGACTTGCCAGGTTTTGAGAACATAGTATAGGTACAACCCTCCCCCCCGCTTTCGTATCCAATGTACTCCATGCTGTAAATTCCTAGTCTGTGGGATAAGTACACGATTGAACGTCAATGAAATGTCCGTGATGGTAAATTTCAAAGATCAATATATTATATTAAAGGTCCTATTTAGACGGGAAATTAAAAGATGATAAAGTCTACGGTGTCGTTTTTCTAGGGACCAATCTTGTAAAACTAATAAGATTGTTTAAAAGACATAAATACCGCGCTGTGTTTATTGATTTATACCTGGTTCCAGGTGTTAAATGTCTTGTAGTCCACAGCAAGCTTGTATTTACCAGAGAAACGGCTTTTGTGGCTTCTACCTGTACTACGCACGTACGTTAATCTCATTTTCCGTCGTACTTTAAACATTTTCCTTCATTAAATGTATGATGAAACGTGTTACATTATCAAAATACATGTGTACATTGTATATTGACATATTGACATACCCCGCGCTACGAGAAAATGTTTACATGTATTGCTTGATTCACGTCGTACCGTCACGTGTCATAAGTTTATCGCGTAACGATATAAATGTTGTTGTCAGTTAAAAAAAAAAATCTGACTGTTACAGGAGCGCAAAATAATTTACCCATCTTTAGTATTTATGAAAAAAAATCGTGACATTTTTTACTTAAAATCTGGGAGAACTTGATATACAAACACTTTATGACTGTTTAAACGACATAAAATATATATCAAACTCCAATATCCCGGCCATAATTGTGAGGACTCTAAAATTTATAATTCATGTGTTTTATCTAGTTCATAATCTGAGGCGTGGGAAATCATTGTCCGGAGAAGTCACCTAAGCTAAACAGTTAATCGGATTAACGCAGGGGTATATGTTGTTTCAGTGGCGGATCCAGAGTGGCAAGCGGGGGGGTTTTGTGTCGACCCAAAGGGTCGATTCGAGGCACGAAGTGCCGAGCGGGGGAGGGTACGGGAGGGGGGTTGCCCCCTCCTGTAGGTGGGGGTACGGGGGGCCTCCCCCGGAAATTTTTTGAAAAAATGGAATAAAATGGTGCATTCTGGAGCACATTTTCTCCTTGCCTTCTCGAATATTCAGACCATTTTCCCACTCAATTTATGTGGTTAATAAAGATTTCTAAATGAAATAATTTCTCCTTTACTGCTGGCAGGGGCGTAGCCAGGGTATTTTCGATGTGGAGGTCTATAAAGAAGGGTTGGACCAAGAACTTCAGCTGTCCGGGGGCACAGACACTTTTTGGGGGGATGACTTGCGGGGCCCGAAGGGTCAAGTGGGGACAGTATGGAAATATGTTACCCATCCCCTTGAAGGGGGTCCCCCGTGAAAATTTTGAAAAAAATGAAGCAAATTGCTGACCTCTGGAGCGTATTTGAGCTGAATTTAGATGGGATAACGCATATGATTCGATGTCAGCAGACGATGAGCCGTATTTAAGATGAAGAAAACTTGAGATGTGAACATGACATTCCCTGAATACTTATATATGTACGTCCACATAAAGTCTTTCCAGTCGACCGCTAGGACTTTGTTAGCGATCGTTGTATTATGCGCGGATACAGCATTTTTGGTCAGAGGGGGTCCAAAATTTAAGGAAGTCTACCTATTATGTAGGTACATATATATTGGTGCACATGATGGGGAGGGGGCAATTTTGTTAGCTTTCTTTTCGCATTTATTTTCACGAAGAATTGGCGAGCGTAGCGAGCCAGAAATTTTTTTTATATGAAATATTAATTTGTCTTGATTTGATCGAGATAATTATTTATAACATTGAATATTTCACTCCTTATATCGGCGAGCGGAGTGAATTTAATGAGAATAAATAGATAAGAGATGCGTCATTTTCCAAATAATCAGACATCTTAAAATGACAAAACCTTGAAAAAAGATGAAGGAGGTTACTTCCTATGAAGTAATGGACTGTTCAAAATATGAGTTCCTGAGAACCAAGACAATTATATAAGATTAGTTAGTATGAACAATTGATAATATAAATAATTAAGGAATTTTGCAGAAACAATAGTTTTGTATTTGTAAATGGCGAGCGAAGCGAGCCGAAATTTTAGGTTTCAAAGCCCTTTCATGCATTTTAGACCCATTTCAATTAGAAATGGGCCAAAGCTGGACCCCATCTCCGAAAATTTCAGGGGGTGGGGGAGTCCAGACCCCCGGTCCCCCCTCTGGATCTGCGCATGGTTGTATTGAGTTCTAATGAAACACGAGAAAATGACGAAAAATGCATTCAAATCGGTGGTTTCTGGAGTGTCTTTGATCTATTTCTGAACAGTATTTTGCTTTAAATACTATTTCAAAAGACCCTCCCCCTTCTTTTTGGCAACTGGGGGAGGCGCTCTCCTTTTTTTTCGCGAGACGATGTGGACGTTTTTGCGTACAAATGTACGCCTGGCTTCGCCCTTGGCTTGTTGATTTGTCCTTGCTGTAACATGTACTTAGAATATTGGTACGATATCGAGTAAAAATGTTGAGTATCATTGGGTTTTGGCTTTGAAAAATTGAATGCTTAGGTATAGGCCCCCGGAGCATATTCGAGCTACATGTATATACAATGTTAAATAGTTGCCCATTTTTGCGGTTATTTCAAAGTATGTTTTTAAGAAAATTTGTAGATGACAAAAATACTCAAACCGGGTATTTGAGGACAGAAACGTGTAGGTTTTGATCCCCGTACCATTTACATTGATTATTTGACACACGTACATGTTTTGCAAATTATTTGAACATGTTCATATTATAGAGGACGCAGTCCGCGCCGCAGGCGCGGACGTAGTCCTCATCAAGGTAACACGTGTATATATATAGGAAAAATGGTGTTTTTCAATTGAATTCTATGCTATACCTATAGGTTCCAAAACCGTGGTCAATGACGTCATTCTCCCCATTGCCCATTTGAGCGGCGTGAAGCGAAAGCTTATTTTTTTGACAATGTCACTTGACGACAGAATGAAACCCATCGATGACCAAGATTTCTCGATCTCCTTTGAATATTCTTCGTTTGGCTTACTCCTCCAGTGTCCCAATGTATGATTTGTACTTTGCTTCACGTTATTCTGACATTGCACCATCATTTCCAACATATATCATGTTTAGTCCGAATATCCTCTTTGAAAATTACAACGTGACGTCAGCATGCGACGCGACGTCAGCATACAACTTTGTTTCGCTGACTTTCTTTCATCGACAGATCCCTCAGAAAAATCCATGGATAAACTTATGTACTCATAATGCTGGGAGAAAAAAAAAAACAAACAAAAAAATATCAGCGCGATCAGCGACTTACCGAACTTCATTCTGCTTTCGAGGATGATTTGCAGCTGATATTTTGATACCTGTAGATCGAATAATGTGGTTTCTCTCCACATATATAAGATCTACATGTAGAATATACAGGAAATCTATGCAGTGTAAATCCCAACACAAACTTCTAAATGTCTGCTGCCTTTGGTTCTGTTTACAACGCGTCACAACTTACGTCATCATTTACAGTATTTAGTACAAATAGGTCAACACAGCTGGGGCTCTGTTCAAAGCATGAAGTATATTTTTTTCTGTCAGAAATAAGGCTGGATATTTTTTCCCTTAGAGGTAAATCATAAGCGGATCCAAGGTAGAGGGGTGAAGGCTTCAGATTTTTTTTTAGAAAAGTGGGGGGGGGGGGGGGGTTGATTGTATTCAAGAGTGGGGGGAGGGGGGGGCGGAGAGGGGGTAGATTTCCACTAACTTCTCTCCCCTGTCCCGCTCCCTTCTCCCACCTCCTAACCTCTCCCTCCCTCCCTTCTGCCTCCCTCCAGCTGCCTCCTCCCCCCCCTCCCATTCATCCTTGCCTTTTATGGGGGTGGGGAGCAGACATGGGGTACCCGCTCTCTCCGTCCCCTTATCTCCCCTCCCACACCCTTCCCATGTGGAGAAATGATGCCACTTCTCTCAGTCACGTGACGAAGTTCGGAGAATCTCCCATTTAAATCAGTTAGTAGCTTTTCTCCGTAAAATCTTCGTTTTATTTAATTTCTGTTATTCATATTATTTTCAATTTGTTATGTAACGATGATTCATGACCTATTTTCAATTCTATAAGAAAACATAATGATTTTATACTAGTTAATCGAGGAAATTTTGTAGAAAGAAGGAATTTTTGAAATATGTGGGAACCGCCAAAATCAGCTATCCGAAAAAACGACGATACCTGACTTTATGTATTTGTTATAAACTTTCAGTCGCGATGCCCGGAACCCGAATTATTAAACTAGAAACCTAAGAAAACGTACATTGAAGTTGCCAAAACTCGCCAAATCATGCTGTCTTCCTATGAAATTACTGTACAGCCTATGGACAGAATCTTACTAATTTTTAACTCATGTGGGAACCGCGAATTTAACACGGAAAATAAAGTTTTTTACATCAACTTCTTCAGAAAATAGCGGAGTATCATATCCAATGCCCAGAAGCCGTTTAACAATCTTAGTTACAGTGATGCCCAAATACGACAATAGTAATTTCAAATCTGACTGCGAGCCGGGCCATGACGCGATGTCAGAGTGGCATTATTTCTCCGTATGCTTCTTCCCCCCTCCTCCCGCCCCTCCCCCTCCCTTTCACCCTCTTTTAAAGTAAAGGAATGAACAAGAATTTTGTCTTCAATTACATTGGAAAATCATTTACATTATTTAGAAGGGAAAATCCTGTAATACTAATGTTATACTAGCTGTATTTAATTTGTAAGTTTTAACCCCCTTTTCCATATCATCCCATAAAACGATATATTGCTGATAACACTATAGAAGGCGCCGAAAAGGTAGTTTTCTCTCTCTTCTACATTTTGAATGCTGATTTTTCCGGTGAAAGTAAAAGGGGAAAAGGATGGGTGGGTGCAAGCGGGGGGGGGGGGGGGGGGGGGGGGGGGGGGGGAGGGGGATATATATTCCTGATACGACAACTGACATTTCATCACCCAATGAAATTTAAAAAGTAAACATTTAAAAGTCTAATTGAATTCATTGAATAATCAAGATACATGTTAATCTTACAATATATAAATACTTCAGAGAACAGTAAAATTCTTTTTTCTTTTTTTAATTTTAATGGTTTGTGCCCACAGTTTTCTTGCCCGAGTTCTCTTTTCCTTGGTTTTCGTCAAGGTCCAAGGAATTAAAATGTATAGATTAAGATGACATCACTTGATCTTTTCTTATCTGTCATTTATGTTTCAAAATTAAGCATTGCGATTTCATGTTTACTGATTGTTTTGTGACATTGAGAATTGCTTCCCCGCATTTATGAGTTATGTGCATGCTGTCGATCTAGAAATTGTCTGTAATATCCCCTCTCCTGTAGATGATTCTGGATTTCAAGAAAAAAAAAAACTAATGTAAGGCTGATATAAAGACGGTAAAAATGATGCTGGAAAAAATAACAAGAACACATATTGTATGACATGTTTTATTCTTATTAACTTATTTAAAAAAATATTCAATGATGTATGGTGAAAATTGGGTATTAATTCATTGAAATTATATTTCATCTGCGTCCTCACAATGGCTTTGCCATAATTCATATTAGTATTTGTTAATGTTAATTTTCGGGAATAAAGTAAACAGAAAACCCCCTCTGCGACGTACATTACAAAAACTTCGCGATTGTCTATATGAATCCACAGATACGGTATCAAATCGATATGCGACAGAATGTATCAGAAAATTTTTGTAAATTTTGTTTCAAAATAGTGAATTCTTGTGGACATTAAGCAATTTTTTATTACTCAGTTTGCAGGGTTTTTTCCGAGTTCTTATGTTACCAAAAAAAAAAAAAAAAAAAAAATTGGGAAACCGGGGGGGTTTTCCCGAACCCCCCCAAACCCCCCTAAATCCGCCCTTGTGTTTGCACAGGCAGCGTTACCGGCTGAAAGTATTGGACAAATTCATGAGAGGGGGGGGGGGGGACACCGACCCTGAAATTGATTCTTTGACATGTTTGAAAAATATGTTTCAATTCTTAAAAAGCTTTTCTTTAATTGAATGAAATTTTGTATAATTACAAAGTACAATAATTTTTTTTATAATCATTGTTTTGTTTTTATGTATATTATTTTCTTTCAGATATCCATATGTAAAAAAAAAAAAAAAAAAAAAAAAAAAAAAAAAAAACAGAAAAATAAAAGAAAAAGAAAAAGATAATTATAAACTAATTTTATCTTATATTTTAGCATGTTTTAATTTCAGTTTTTGAATGTCCAATATGTGAAAAAAAAAGAAAAAGAAAAAGTTAATTATGGATATTAGAAAGAAAAAAAATGTATAATTATAAAATAATTTTATCTTATATTTTACATGTAGCATGTTTTAATTTCAGTTTTTGAATGTCCAATAACAAACTTCAATTTATTATAAAATTAGTGGATATTATAAAGTTTAGATTATGAAATTAAAATACTCTTTAATACATGTTAAAACTTCAAGTGTTTGTTAAGTTTTGAAAAATAAACAGAAAACAGCCTTCATACATGTAATGGTATCTAATATTTCCTTCTAGTATAAATGCCACTACCTGGCCTTTTGTCAGGGTAACTTCCACACCTGAGCGATTTTCACACCTTCCATCAGAGGGGCATATAGCAGCTACAGAGGGGGATGAAAGTGACAGAGGGGGAATACAATAACACTGTGTTTTCTGATTTACCTGTAGAAAACACCGGAAATAAATACACTGCGTTTTTTGTTTTTTCCCGATTACACCCGGACCTGTCTGTATAAAAGTGATATCTTTTTGGAAGACGTTATAATATTTTAGAGAAAACCGGGGAAAACAGGGTGTTCTGGAATTTAGTGAACAGGAGAGTAGTAATCGGTGTAATGCCTAAATCTTCGTCTTTCTGGTTACAGCAAAACTTTATGTGATTGAAAATTCCTTGATCTGGTTTGCTTGCTAGTTCTAGACTATAGTTTATGATCCTAGGGCAAATTAATCCCTTTTGTGATTTGGTCACAGGCAGCTGAGGCTGTTTTATTATGCTGCTGTTGACTGATTGCCCTTACTGAATCCCTTTTTAACTATTCATTATTTTATTTGGGGAGTAGGCCCTGATGAATCTGCTCGATTCGCAGGCATATTGTGACATATATACCTAGGCATGTGCAGAAAGTAAGTCATTCCCCGCTTCCTGACATGCATATTTCCTCTTCCATCTACGATATTCATTGCATAAAATCCCTCTTTTAAATGGAGAAACGACGGTTTCCAATAGAGCATTTTCACATTACCGCTAGACTTGCATTCCAAGACTGGCACACCAAGACCCGATATCACAGCTTTTGACATTGGCAGACTGATGAGTCGCTTACATCCAATCACAAGCATCAATCTTTCCACGTTGTGATCACATGTCGCAACAACAATATGGTGATTATTTGATGGGACTCAACTTTAATTGTTTTTTTTCTCTGAAAAACGTTTCGTGGTATGTATTGGGGAAGAACATATTGTGATGTACAGGTTTTATCACACAGTACTACATTGTATTAGTGACAAGATTTATACATGTATGGCAGGCACCATCATAATACTGTATAAGTTGAATCTTTCACTGGTACTTACTTTCCTGGCTTTATAAAAATAAACCCTCTAGCATGGATGATGATTTGCAGTCTCAGTGACTTATGCCTTTGGTACAATTACTACAAATGCATTAATTCACAGAGAGGAACGTTCTGCAAAAGAAAGAACGGATGGATAAGCAGATATTATACACACAGTAGAAGCGATGGATAATACACAGAAAATGATTCTACATTTACAGCGAATTTTCTCTTTTTTGGAGGAACATGGTCAGTTCCAATACGTGGGGAAAAATATGTGCGCGAACTACTCAAAAGGGGAACTTTTTTTTTACCAAATTTAAATTCTTGAAAAAAGTGTATTAGATAGCATCGGCTGTAAGTACAGTCAGGTACATTAAAGGAACCATATTCTACTATTTGGATTCTGATTTTATTGAATTTTACACACTATTTTTGGCCAAAGAAAAAATCTTTTATGTTTGGGGAGAAATTTCTCTGACAGGAGGGAAAAAATATTAACTCAAGAGTGGGGGGAATGGGGCCGAATATCGCCAATTTTTTTTTTTGGAAAGAAAAACACTGATTTACTATATCTAAAATTTGTTGAGTAAACGAAGTGCTAAACATGAGGTTTATTATAATAAAACCTATCTAATTTTACAGAGAAATGTGAGCACAAGCTGTGATAATCAACAAGCCAGTAAAGCTACACCAAGTAAGTATAAATACAACAAGAAGCTACAAAAAATAGATAAAACTACAAGTTTACTACAACAAGTAAAACTACAAGTAAGTAAAACTATACCAAGACAGTAAACCTACAACATGTAAGTAAAATTACAACAAGTAAGGAAAACTACAACATGTAAGGAAACTTACAACAAGTAAAACTACATCAAGTGAGTAAAGCTACCGGTACAACAAGTTAGTAAAACTACACCAAGTATAAGTAAAGCTACACCAAGTATATGTAAAGCTACAACAAGTAAGTAAAACTATAACAAGTAAGTAAAACTATAACAAGTAAGTAAAACTACATCAAGTAAGTAATGCTACAACATGTTAGTAAAACTACACCAAGTATAAGTAAAGCTACACCAAGTAAGTAAAACTACACCATGTAAAACTACATCAAGAAAGTAAAGCTACAACAAGTAAGTAAAGCTACAACAAGTAAGAAAAACTACACCATGTAAAACTACATCAAGTAAGTAAAGCTACAACAAGTAAGTGAAACTACACCATGTACATTTTGTAAAACTAAAAAACTACAAAAAACTACACCAAAAACTACATCAATTAAGTAAAGCTGCAACAAGTAAGAAAAAATAGTTAAACTATAGTAACTGCAAAATCAGTGCACCAATTTGAAAATAGACTGAGAGGTATTGGGAAGACCATCCCCTTAGATACAATTATTTACATGTAGAGGAATACTGACCATAAAAACTGTATGAAAATAGTACAATAGTGCAACTAGAGCTGCCTATAGAGAACCAAGAGGTACTATGGGCAGAATCACCATAAGGTAACATAAGGTGTTAGTACCAAACATACCTGACCCTTTGTTCCTTAACTTAATATAATCATGTATAAAGCTCGTTACGGTGTAACTTTTCATTGCGTCACAAACGCATTTTGTCATAATCTTACGAGCTAAAGTTGAATTGTATCATTTTTTAGGTAACATAATTGATTCACAAATATTGGGGAGCAGGAGAGCCTTACCAGTGGTAACTTCCCGAGAAATCCAGTTTCCAAATAAATACCGAGAGCCCAAACAAGCATGGCTGGAGAGTTTATCCCAACATGAGGATGAGAAGCTGGGTCTAATAGACCTACATCCAGATATATTTGGAGCTTATCCAAGGTATTTATTCAAATTTGAACTAGTACAGAATAACTTGCTATTATTATCACCCTTCTTCCAACAAAGAAAAAGACGAAGGAATGTCTGTTTGTCTGTCTTACTGACTTTCAGTTGGTCAGGCCAGTAGGTTATCTGTCCTTATTTTCTTTCATAAGAAAAGGGAAAAGGGAGGTATAATGTCTATCGTAATAAATCTTGTTGGAATTTTTTCCCTTCAGTCAAAGTTATACATGTACACTATTGATTTAAGGTCAAAACTCAAGGACATAAGACTCTGATGACAATAATGAAATACTTTAGAATGACTTCATATATTTCCTTCTTTTTAATTCAGTTCAGATCAACCATCATATGGGAGTTGAAGTGAACACATTATAAAAAAAGTACTTGAAAAAAGTTGAAGGAATTCATCTGTCCGATCCTTACGTAAAACTGTACTTGAATAACCTTTCTAGGTATGTTTGATAACAAAAACAGATGCCTGGTGATGACTGTCGATGATGACCACTTGGACTATACATATATCAATTTTTCATTTATTATTACAGAATAGATGTCTTGCATCGCAATGTGAAGTGGCAATCCCTTTATAGAAAGATTGTAAGTTAAATCAGTATCAGTTTAACATGTAATATGTTTAGTAAAGCAGTATAATCATTTTCATGTAAAATGTACCTTGAAGCAGTAAAGTAAAATTTACAGCAAAGGATGATAAGTTTTGCATGTAAAATGTACCTTAAAGCCATGTAGTTTTTATATAATTACATGTATATATATTATGTTTAGTAAAGCAGTATCACTTTTACGTGTTAAATGTTCTGTAAAGCAGTATCATTTTTAGCTCTACTTGTCTCAGACAAGTTGAGCTTATGCGATACCACGTTGTCCGGCGTCCGTCCGTCGGTCCGTCCGTTTGTCCGTAAACAATTCTTGTGCTCGCAACTCTTCTGAAACCATAGGAGATAGAAAGTTAATTCTTTTTGCATCCTACTTGGTATGTGGTCTAGTTGTGCACCTGACATTTGGTTTCAGCCCCTGACCCCCAGGGTCTTAGAAAATGGGCGTGGTTATGAAAATCTATGTAATCTTGTGCTCGCAACTCCTCTGACACTGTAAATGATGGAGACTTAATTCTTTTTGCAATATGATGGGGCTGTGGTCTTGTGCACCTGATACTTTGTTTGAGCCCCTGACTCCCAGGGTCTTAGAAAATGGGTGTGGTCATTTTCACCTATATAACTCTATTAATCTTGTGCTTGCAACTCCACAGACACTATAATTGATGGAGACTTAATTCTTTTTGCAGTATGATGGGTCTGTGGTCTAGTTGTGCACCTGATATTTTGTTTGAACCCCTGACCCCCAGGGTCTTAGAAAATGGGTGTGGTCATTTTTACCTATATAACTTTATGTAATCTTGTGCTTGCAACTCCTCTAACACTATAAATGATGGAGACTTAATTCTTTTTGCAATATGATGGGTCTGTGGTGTAGTTGTGCACCTGATATTTTGTTTGAGCCCTTGACCCCTAGGGTCTTTGGAAATGGGTGTGGTCATTTTCACCTATATAACTTTATGTAATTTTGTGCTCGCAACTCCTCTTACACTATAAATGATGGAGACTTATTTTTTTTTTGCAATATGATGAGTCTGTGGTTAAGTTGTGCATCTGATATTTTGTTTGAGCCCCTGACCCCCAGGGTCTAAGAAAATGGGTGTGGTCATTTTCACCTATATAACTCTATGTAATCTTGTGCCCGAAACTCCTCTGACACTATAAATGATGGAGACTTAATTCATTTTGCAATATGATGGGTCTGTGGTCTAGTTGTGCACCTGATATTTTGTTTGAGCCCCTGACCCCCAAAGTCTTAGATAATGGGTGTTGTCATTTTCACCTATACAGGGTTTTTTTTTTATGCCCCCCTTCGAAGAAGAGGGGACATATAGGTTTGCCGCTGTCGGTCGGTCTGTCGGTATGTCGGTCTGTCGGTCTGTCGGTCGGTCCGCGACATCAGTTTCCGTTCAATATCTCTGGAATGGATTCATATATTGAAATGAAATTTTGTATACAGACACATCAAACAAAAATCTAGGTCAAGTTCATATTTGGGTCCGATCAAAAAAATTTTGACAGAGTTATGCCCCTTGCATTTCAAAAAATACCAAAATTTCAGGGTTTCCGATCAATATCTCTTGAATGGAGTTACATATTGAAATGAAATTTTGTTTTCAGACACATCAAACAAAAATCTAGGTCAAGTTCCTAATTGGGTCCGATCAAAAAAATTTTGATAGAGTTATGCCCCTTGCATTTCGAAAAATACCCAAATTTCAGGGTTTCCGTTCAATATCTGTGGAATGGATTCACATATTGAAATGAAATTTTGTATACAGACACATCAAACAAAAATCTAGGTCAAGTTCATATTTGGGTCCGATCAAAAAAAAATTGACAGAGTTATGCCCCTTGCATTTCGAAAAATACCAAAATTTCAGGGTTTCCGTTTAATATCTCTTGAATGGAGTTACATATTGAAATGAAATTTTGTTTTCAGACACATCAAACAAAAATCTAGGTCAAGTTCATATTTGGGTCCGATCAAAAAAATTTTGACAGAGTTATGCCCCTTGCATTTCGAAAAATACCCAAATTTCAGGGTTTCCGTTCAATATCTCTTGAGTGGAGTTACATATTGAAATGAAATTTTGTATACGGATACATCAAATGACAATCTAGGTCAAGTTCATATTTGGGTCCAATCAACAAAATTTTGACAGAGTAATGCCCCTTGCACTTCGAAAAATACCCAAATTTCAGGGTTTCAGGGATATCTCTTGAGTGGAGTTACATATAGAAATGAAATTTTGTATACAGACACATCATATGAAAATCTAGGTCAAGTTCATATTTAGGTCCGATCAAAAAAAATTGGAGAGAGTTATGACCCTTGCACTGTGAAAGATACCAAGACTTCAGGGTTTCTGTTCAATATCTCTTGAGTGGAGTTACATATTGAAATGAAATTTTGTATACAGACACATCAAATGAAAATCTCCTAGGTCAAGTTCATATTTAGGTCCAATGAACAAAATTTTGACAGAGTTATGCCCCTTGCACTTCGAAAAATACCAAAATTTCAGGGTTTCCGTTCAATATCTCTTGAGTGGAGTTACATATTGAAATGAAATTTTGTTTTCAGACACATCAAACAAAAATCTAGGTCAAGTTCATATTTGGGTTCATTCAAAAATTTTTATGCCCCCTTTGAAGAAGAGGGGATATATTGCTTTGCCGCTGTCTGACTTTCTGTCTATCGGTCCGTCGGTCGGACCACGACAACAGTTTCCGTTCAATACCTCTGGAGTGGATTCACATATTGAAATGAAATTTTGTGTACAGACACATCAAATGAAAATCAAGTATAAAGTTGTGACGGACTTTAATCACAGAAAGGGTAGGGGGGCATTAATGTTTTACAAACATGACTTTTAACTTGTTATTTTGGGGAAGGTGCCTGTGCCTGTCCCATTTGGGAAAATTTGCGACAATTTGCTAAAATTGGGAAAATTTTTGTACAAATTCTCACCAAAGTATAACCTTAAAGTATCATTTATTAACACTGATAATCCATTGATTTGCTTGAACTGAACATGGGATGAATAAAAAACTTTAAAAAATGCACTTAGAAATAGGACATTTTGTGCTGACTTTCATGTTTTGGGTCTTATTTTCTAGGGTGATTTTTTCATAATTCCTCTTTGGGAATTTCTGGGTGATTTTTTGGGAAAAATAGAGGAAATTTGGCATTGGGAAGGGGCCGAAATTCGGCCCCAAAACAAGGGGAAAAAAACCCTGCTATATAACTCTATGTTATCTTGTGCTTGCACCTCCTCTGACACTATAAATGATGGAGACTTAATTCGTTTTGCAATATGATGGGTCTGTGGTGTAGTTGTGATTCTGATATATTATTTGAGCTCCTGACCCCCAAGGTCTTAGAAAATGGGTGTGGCCATTTTCTCCTATATAACTCTTTGAATCTTATTTTTTGTGTCCTTGAGCTAGCAGCCCCTGGCCACTAGGATATTGAAAAATGGTCATGGCATTCTTTTTTGAAATATTATGAATTCCATGAGTGAAATTCTAGTTGCAGTCTAATGGATATGTTGTTTTGTTGTGCAATGCTCCTTATAATTTGTTAAAGCGCCTGCTTCCTTATAAAAAAAAAGGAAATTGATCTTTTAAAACAAAACAACCAGGAGAGCTACAGTCTCGTCAGAGACTTCTGGTTACATACAAATTGTACAGTAACAAGCAATACCTCTTTTACATATGAAATGTACAGTTAAGCAGTTTCACTTTTACATATAAAATGTACAGTAAAGCATTATTACTTTTACATATAAATTATACAGTAAAGCAGTACCTTTTTTACACATAAAATTTACAGTGAAGCAGTGAAGCAGAACCACTTTTATATATAAAATTTTCAGTAAAGCAGTGTCACTTTATCAGTATACAGTTTTACATATAAATTGTACAGTCAAGCAGTTTCACTTTTACATATAAAATGTACAGTAAAGCAGTATAAATCTACAGTAAAGCAGTATCACTTTAACATGTAAAATGTACTGTGAAGCAGTACCACTTTTACATATAAAATGTACTGTCAAGCAGTTTCACTTTTACATATAAAATGTACAGTCAAGCAGTTTAACTTTTACATATAAAATGTACAGTAAAGCAGTATCACTTTTACATATGAAATTTACAGTGAAGCAGTGCCACATTTACATATATAATTTACAGTGAAGCAGTGCCACATTTACATATAAAATGTACTGTCAAGCAGTTTCACTTTTACATATAAAATGTACAGTCAAGCAGTTTTAACTTTTACATATAAAATGCACAGTCAAGCAGTTTCACTTTTACATATAAAATGTACAGTAAAGCAGTATCACTTTTACATATGAAATTTACAGTGAAGCAGTGCCACATTTACATATATAATTTACAGTGAAGCAGTGCCACATTTACATATAAAATTTACAGTGAAGCAGTATCACTATAGGTAGGAATGTACAGTAAAGCAGTATCACTTTACATATAAAATTTACAGTGAAGCAGTGCCACATTTACATATAAAATTTACTGTGAAGCAGTCTCACTTTTACATGTATCATACTGACATACTATTTTGTCCTCAGAATTACGATAAGACCCCCAGCAGAGCTGAAGTGAAGGGCACAACCAAGAAACCATGGCCACAGAAAGGGATGGGTAAAGCCAGACATGGTGACAGGAAATCTCCACTATGGGTAGGAGGTAGGTGTTGATCTGTTTAAGTGATTGACAAGAAATCTCCACTATGGGTAGGAGGTAGGTGTTGATCGTTTAAGTGGTTGACAAGAAATCTCCACCGTGGGTAGGAGGTAGGTGTTGATTTGTTTAAGTGGTTGACAAGAAATTTCCACTGTGGGTAGGAGGTTGGTGTTGATTTGTTTAAGTGGTTGACAAGAAATCTCCACTATGGGTAGGAGGTTGGTGTTGATTTGTTTAAGTGGTTGCAGTGTTCTCCCCAGGCCATTTTAGCGTGGCGGCCCCGCCACGCTATCGAGATTTACCGCCAAGCTATCAGGATTAGCACCACGCTATATTTTACGGCCGCCATGCTATATTTTTTCCCCTTAAAATTTGTGTATTAACTAATTTATGTACCCCTTTGCGTTAATTGATTGATTTAACCGCTGCATTCCCGGTTAATTAGCCCCGGCTGTATACAATCTGAGGCGTTAAACGTCTTGTAGCCCCCGCAAGCTTTATTTACCTGAGCTGAGAACGTGTCTGGCTTCTACGGCGCACATCAATCAATCGGACATTTAAAACAACTGCGTTGTCAAAGTCTATCAAGTGACCAACAAAAGACAACCATTCTATAACGTAGTTCATAAAAACGTTTTCATCTAGTACATGTATAATCGCTAGATCGTGTTGACTGGCACGTGTTATATAGTTACAGCATGACGGTAAATTGGAAATAGAAAATATGCTATATCAGATGTCATTAAAACATGTTTTTAATCCGTCTTACTGTTCGATGTATTACCCAACCTTGCCGTCTTTGTCATACAAAATAATTGACGCTTTTACGAAATAAGAAAAAATGTTATCTCGCTCGCGCAAAATCATTTTACTTTGAATAAATAACGAGTCGGTATGTCCGTATTTTTTTTTTTTTTTAAATACGCTTGAATCTAGTTAATAAGAAGTTTAGATGGATGGATGAAATTAATAATCAAAACACAACAATTTGCATGGACCATCGTTTTATTGATGAGTCTGGGCGCAATATAGAAGGCTTTGTATACAATCTACATACAAGATAGATCTTGATTTCTTGGGAGAGGGAGGGGGGCAGGTTTGCTCCATGTTGTGGGCAAAGTAGAACAATTGTCAGCTTTCTTTGCCAGAGATTACCTCCACATTGTTGCAATGGCTAATAAGGAGTAAATGTTTACATCCTTGGACCCAATTTTTCAAGTAGGAATTTGTATAAAGATAATTTTCAACCTTTTTTAAAAAGTGAAACTTTTCCCTGAACCAAAAATTCAGAACTCAAGGTTAGACTCCCTTTTCATAACACACTTAGATTCACTAATTTGAGTGATTAGGAAGGACAGAGAACATGCACCATAGTCCCATTAATTTGCAAAATGGCCCATTGAAAACTTAGTACTTTTTAAAAAGAAATGGCCCATTGATATTTAAGAAATTATGGAAAATGGCCCATTCACAGAATTCCCTTACAACATGTTCAACTCAGTGTAATATCATGCTAAATTCTTACACTAAGTTACCTGGAGTTATGGTCATGAGACAGTTTCAAGATAATTTTCTCGAAAGGCCCAAAACTAATTGGGTTTTAAAATTGTCATGAATCTCTCTTTACAAATAGAACACCAATGATCTCATTCTCTAAATTTTAATGATAATTGGTATGTAGGTAAGAATGTAGTACTTTTAACACATCTATTTCATTATCAAAATTATTTTGAACAATGTAGTAATAAAGCAACAACAAATGAAACAGTACGCAATGATGCAACGCGCAATTAGGCATCTAAACGCAAGGTGCACCGTGAAGACTTAGCACCATGCTATCTGAAATTTCTGGGGAGAACACTGGGTTGACAAGAAATCTCCACTATGGGTAGGAGGTTGGTGTTGATTTGTTTAAGTGGTTGACAAGAAATCTCCACTGTGGGTAGGATGTAGGTGTTGATATGTTTAAGTGGTTGACAAGAAATCTCCACTGTGGGTAGGAGGTTGGTGTTGATTTGTTTAAGTGGTTGACAAGAAATCTCCACTGTGGGTAGGAGGTTGGTGTTGATTTGTTTAAGTGGTTGACAAGAAATCTCCACTATGGGTAGGAGGTTGGTGTTGATATGTTTAAGTGGTTGACAAGAAATCTCCACTATGGGTAGGAGGTTGGTGTTGATATGTTTAAGTGGTTGACAAGAAATCTCCACTATGGGTAGGAGGATGGTGTTGATATGTTTAAGTGGTTGACAAGAAATCTCCACTGTGGGTAGGAGGTTGGTGTTGATTTGTTTAAGTGGTTGACAAGAAATCTCCACTATGGGTAGGAGGTTGGTGTTGATTTGTTTAAGTGGTTGACAAGAAATCTCCACTATGGGTAGGAGGTTGGTGTTGATTTGTTTAAGTGGTTGACAAGAAATCTCCACTATGGGTAGGAGGTAGGTGTTGATATGTTTAAGTGGTTGACAAGAAATCTCCACTATGGGTAGGAGGTTGGTGTTGATTTGTTTAAGTGGTTGACAAGAAATCTCCACTATGGGTAGGAGGTTGGTGTTGATTTGTTTAAGTGGTTGACAAGAAATCTCCACTGTGGGTAGGAGGTTGGTGTTGATTTGTTTAAGTGGTTGACAAGAAATCTCCACTGTGGGTAGGAGGTTGGTGTTGATTTGTTTAAGTGGTTGACAAGAAATCTCCACTATGGGTAGGAGGTAGGTGTTGATTTGTTTAAGTGGTTGACAAGAAATTTCCATTATGGGAAGGAGGTAGGTCTTGATCGTTTAAGTGGTTGACAAGAAATCTCCACTGTGGGTAGGAGGTAGGTGTTGATTTGTTTAAGCGGTTGACAAGAAATCTCCACTGTGGGTAGGAGGTTGGTGTTGATATGTTTAAGTGGTTGACAAGAAATCTCCACTGTGGGTAGGAGGTAGGTGTTGATTTGTTTAAGCGGTTGACAAGAAATCTCCACTATGGGTAGGAGGTTGGTGTTGATATGTTTAAGTGGTTGACAAGAAATCTCCACTATGGGTAGGAGGTTGGTGTTGATATGTTTAAGTGGTTGACAAGAAATCTCCACTGTGGGTAGGAGGTTGGTGTTGATATGTTTAAGTGGTTGACAAGAAATCTCCACTATGGGTAGGAGGTTGGTGTTGATTTGTTTAAGTGGTTGACAAGAAATCTCCACTGTGGGTAGGATGTAGGTGTTGATATGTTTAAGTGGTTGACAAGAAATCTCCACTATAGGTAGGAGGATGGTGTTGATTTGTTTAAGTGGATGACAAGAAATCTCCACTGTGGGTAGGAGGTAGGTGTTGATTTGTTTAAGTGGCTTTAGATTTGATTTGTTATTAATTTAAAATGAAATTTCACTTTCTGATGGAAAAGTTCACTTTCCCGATTACCAGAACCTTTTAATTTAGCCTCAAGAATTTGGATTGTTAGGGTCTTCTCTTGTGAAAATTTTCAATATTTTATCCCCTCAGGGCTGTTGCTGGGTATTTTTGGAGTTTTACCCCTCAGTCCTGTCGCTGGGTATTTTTGGAGTTTTTACCGCCTCATGGCTGGGTATTTTGAGATTGGAGCCAAGGCCTTTCAAGGAGGTAGGGCCACGAAGCCCCTAAAACAGCCCTGTGATTTTCCTTAAAATCAAACTTAATAAGAAACACTTGATGATATATCATAAAAAGATAATGAATGTTTCCCATTTTTAATGAAAGGGACATATTACCAACCATGTTTCTTGATGCATTTGGCCAATGCTAATTCAAAAACATGTACTAGGTTTTGCAGCAATTTCACAGAAAATTTCCAATTTTTGGGTTTTCAAAGACCTTAAAGCTACTGATAAATGCATTATTTACAATTCTAAACACAAAATTTAGTAAAGAACTTTACAAAGTATAAGGCCAGACGTAAAATATTTTATGTTTGCTGTTAACTGACTCTACCCTTTTACCTATGGGTAGGTAGGTAGGGAAAATATTTTATTTTATTTGAAAATAACTTTATAAATACTTAGCCACACAAGACTAATCCTACATTCAACATAAAATCATTTTGCTTATTTTTAATGTTCTTTGAACTAAAATTAAAAGAAGCTTATTATAGCATACTGAAGCATGGCATTGAGAAGTTTAGAAACTTTCTGGTATATGAGTAGACATGACCTTAAATTTTATTTTCATATTCATCATTATATGTATTGCGTTGAGACATTTTTAAAATCAGTTTCATTATGTACATGAATGATTGTTTCAGTCTGCATGCTGGAAGAATTTAAACTTACTGAATCCAACAGACTGATGGTCAATGAAAGCTCTTTTTATGCCCCCGTAATCAAAGATTGGGGGGCATGTAGTTTTTGTCCTGTCCATTTGTCTGTCTGTTTGTCCTCAAAAACTTTAACCTTGGCCATAACTTTTGAATGGAAAGGGATAGGGCTTTGATATTTCATATGTGACAAAACCTTTCCATTGATACCAAAATTTTTGACCTTGTGACCTTGACCTTGGAGTTTGACCATTCTTACTGACAAAGATGCCAATGGGGGCATTCATGTTTCACAAACATATGGGTTTTTTTTCAAATACTAGTAATTACAAAAGTGACAGATAACTGTTATATGCACACTGTCTATTGATTAATAGTCAAAATGAAAACAAGTTCACACAAAATGTAGCACCTCCATGCATGACAACAACATTAAATTTTTAATTTCTTTTTTATTTCCTTTCATTTGTTATCTAAAGACTGTCGATAAGGTAATCTATTTCTGTACATTGTGACCTTGACCTTTGAGCCTTGACCTTCAAAATCACAAGGTGTACTCGTACATAGTCCTTGACCCATGGGCAACTCACATGGAATTTTGAAGAGCATCAAAAGTACACCATATAGTTCTGCATTATTGCCTATTGTGAACCTTGAAACCAATGGGCGTCCCCTCCCCTGCACCATTGGCAGCTTGCATGCAAAGTTTGATGAACACCTTATTAAATTGCAATCTCTAGAGTTGATCTAATATTGCCTAATGTGAACTTTGACCCCTGACCTTGAGACCAAATAGGTATCATCCTCTGGCTCTGAACATGATTAAGTCAATGCATAGATTGAATATTGATTTCAAAAGTAAATTGTGATCTTTAGACTGTCCACAGAGTTTTATCATTACCAATAGTGATCTCGATTTTTGACTCCTGACCTTGAAAATCAATAGATTAAATCCTCTCGCCACTGTCTAGAAGTGTCCACGTGATTGCACAAACCCACTAGAAGTTGAACGAGGGGATAGTTGGAGCGTTGTCATTATTATTATTGTCATTTTGGTTCAACACACGATATCCAATTTTTCAACATATGTATTCGTTCAGGAACAGATCCTGAAAACCTATTCCAACTGGTATTCTGCGAGTATGAAGTGGGGGAGTTTGGAGACCCCCCCCCCCTCCCCAAAAAAAAATATGGATCATTGAAGCAAACCGTGCACTCTGGCGCTGAAGTCTCATGGAATTTCCTTGCTCATTTTACCAAAACTTATACAAGAGCAAGCAGTAAATATTATTTTAAGCACAATCTAAGTGTCCAGTATTAGCATCCCCCGAAAGAAGTTTCATTTTGCATTTGTTACAACCACTTCAGTTACGCGAGCTAGTAATGGGGGGAGGGGGGCTACAGATAATACGTTGCCATTGTTGATCGGAACCTGGTATATAAATCAACTTTTTCACATGTTAAAATTTTTAATTTTTTTTAAAATCAATATTAGTCTAGGTGCCATTCATGAAACCCAAAAATTTCTTACGCACAAAATGTTTTTGCATGAAAGTGTTGTCAATACCCTCTTATTTGATAATCCGGCGGATGCCACTCTGGCATCCTTGGGCATTTCGAAATTTTGGGGTAAAATGATATTTTTCGAAGAAAAACCATTGAAAATAGGAAAAATTCAATTACATTTTCCATGCTGCAGCTAGATCAACAAAATTGGTACCAAAAGAACGAAAATTTAATTGTCTTTAAGTCTCAAGCTCAATTTACCAATCTACTTGTCAATAAAATTGGGAAAACTATGGATTTTCGATGAAAATTGGGAAAATCCAATATCTTTTTTTATTCTGTAGCTAAATAAACAATTTTGGTACCAAATGCACAATAAAAGTATTGCCTTTCATTTTAAATAATGCAGAAGTCAGATTCGCAATTTGCTGGTACGAAAAATTGGTTAAACAACTACTCTTGGATATAAAACGCTGAAAATGTGCAAAATACAATCAACCTTTTCAAAATGTAGTTAGTATGAGGTACAGCAATTATGGTACCAAAAGAATTTTTTTATTGTCTTTTAGTCTGAATTCGTATTAAGCAACTAGCCCATAAATAAAGTGGGAGAAGACCAATGAGGGAGAGAACTTTGATTTTTGAAGGGTATTTTCCATTAAAAGTTGGGACTTTGAAAAATGCAAAAAGTCAACACTTTTTTAAAACAATTTACTGGTACATGGAGTCTTGTAGCGAGCTTTTGAAAGACGTGGGTGAAATTAGACACATTGTTCAAAAGAAAGCGGCTACTGTCTATGATACATAACGTGCATGTCTGGTCCACGCTATTTTAGATTAATCTGCTTTTAAATGATGCTAATGAATTTGAAGGCGTTTAACATTTGTACTACTTGGTGAGTGTCACTGCTGGTGGACCAGGAGTCCCTTCGAAAATTTCTGTTTACGAAATTGTCACAAATTTCTGAAACCTGGGTCCATATTTCAGTCATCTTGCTACGTCTTTCGGTATATTTTGGACATAATTATCACACATTTTGGCGATATTTCATTGTTTGGATTGAGGATCACTGACGAGGGTTAAATACCCGAAACGTGCATGTCTGGTCCACGCCGTTAATTAATCTGCTTTTAAATGATGCTAATGAATTTGAAGACGTTTTTAAAACATAGATGATTTCTGCCAGGGTTGTGTAGTTGTTTTCAATTATTGAAGTGGATCTTGAAGACCTGCTTAGTCATGACGTTGTTCTAGTTCCTATGTCGATGTTGTAAAGATGACATCGGTTTTGCAACTTCCAAACTTTGCACTGTATTTCTTTAAAAGACAGTGCATGTATTTTATATCTTCTTTTCATTTTCGTGCGTGAACATCGATGCGGGTGCGGCTAGCCAACAGGGTTTGCTTAATCCTCCCGGGCACCTGGTGCCACCTCTAGCTTGCTAGGGGTCCGTCGATGCTAAATTTTGTGCTCTAATGTGAGTGATTATCGTCAGGATCTTCTTTAACTCATTCGAAATATGTTTTTAAAATAAGTTCCAGGTTATTCATTCCACAAGAATGCCTAGGAGCTGATGATCGACTGATGTATGCAGGACTCTCATTCATGAAGAATTAATACCTTGAATGTTTATGGTCGTATATTTCTAAAAATAACTAAACTCTTCAGATGTTCAATAATAAGTGTTCCAACTATTTACCTTCTTGAAGAAAGTTTTAAACCAAATTTGATGCACCAGACACGTGTTTCGGAAAGAAAAATCCTCATTAGTGATGCTTTCAGTTACTTCATGACACAGCCAAAATCCTCTCCAGCAGCGCCCCTGGCCATATTTTCTGAACTTAAAATTGCTATCACTTTGCAGAGAGCAGATTGAAATGATACTATATTGACCCCTACTCACCGTCACAATGACATAAAATATTCAGTCAGGAAAGCTACATCTCAGGAAAGGAAGTGCAACTGATTGATATTACATGTACTTGCAATCAGTTGATCGAGAAAGCAATCCGATTGATTAAGAACTCACATTCTACACATTCTGAAGATTAAGGTATTGAGAACAGATCATGATGATGGGTATCATCAACATATGATGGTATTGAAGAGACAAAGTTTGTTCTGTGGGAAGTTTTTAAAGTGGTGTACCGTGTCAAATTTCAGAGAAGTTAATTCAGATATTGAAAAGATGGTGACTGAGGCCATGATATTCCAAAAAGAATTACTATGGTTTAGAGAATCTAGACAGTATATCTGATGTCAGGTTCAGTGCATGATTGAATGAAATGCGCTATAAGAATTCAAAACTCTTAAGACGACCATTGCCACCAACAGTTAATTGAATAATTTCGATAACATGTCAAGAAAAACTAAATATTTTAGCCATGCATAAGGAAACATTCTTAAGATACAGTTCAATCTAACCTGGATCTGCTGAAAGAATTAAATTTTTTAAAAATGTGGAGACCTATTGTGATAATATTTTGCCAATCGCGTCTGAACCTCTATCTGTTATCCTGTTGATTTATTGCAGTCGCACATGAAATCTGAGTTGTGTAACAAACAGATGTGACAAATTTTGTGCTAATATTTCTTTAATTCTGTAAATGTTTTGGAGTAGAGAATTGTCAGAGTACGATGTAAAGGAGGCATTTTGATCAACCATGTAAGAGGGGTTCTTTGTTGTTAGAAGTAGTTGCACACAAGTATTACAATTGCATGTTGATGAAACAACATGGCAATAAGAAAGGAGGTGATCTCCAACAAAACTGGGTTGCAGCACCAATATCAACACATCAAAACACCTCAAGTAAAAACACAGAGAAGTCACACACAGCAAGAGAAACCAGAGAATCTAGAGTAGAAAAAGGGTAATAAGAGAGTGCAAATCTAAAACAATCAATATGCGATCATTTTGATACGTAAATTGTTGTTTTAGAATCTCTTTAAACCGATTATATTTTTACAATTTAAAACCTTTTTTTAGCAAAAAAACCAACAACAACAAAACATAACAAGAAGATTCCATTTGCTTGGAATTCTGAATTTAAATCAATGAAATAATCTTCTTGTCGTTGTTCAACCTACAGCATGAAAAAAGCATTGTAATATCCCAATTTCCAGCGATTTTTCATTCAAAATGCATCCTTTTCCTCATATTCGTACTTGCAAATTGCTAATCTGATATTTAAAATGAAAAGCAATACATTTATTGTGCGTTTGGTACCAAAATTGTTACTTTATCTACAGTATGAAAAAAGATATGACATTTTCCCAATTTTCAACGGTTTTTCATCGAAAATCAATAATTTTCCCCATTTTATGGACGAGTAAATTGATAAACTGAGCTTGAGACTTAAAGGCAATGGCGTTGCTGTTCTTTAGATACCAAATCTGTTGTTCTAGCTACAACATGGACAAAGTAATTGCCTTTTTCCAATTTGCAACAGTTTTTCTTTTAAAAATCACACCTTTTCCCCAAAATTTCGAAATGCCCAAGGATGCCAGAGTGGCATCCGCCGGATTATCAAAGTAGACGGTATTAACATCACTTTCATGCAAAAACATTTTGTGCGTAATATTTTTTTGGGTTCCCCCCAAAATAGCCATTTGGCAACTAGACTATATGATTTAAATAGGACCATCTGTCTTGTGGGCATTTCTTGTCATTGAAATGTGGTAAGTAGTTATTGATTTTTCGCGGTCGTACATGTACATAAAATACGACTATCAAACATCATTTATAGGGACATAATACTTACAACTGTCTCTTCACTGAAATTGCGCCCTGTTAAATCTAAAGGTTTTTTTTTCATTTTGAATAATCATATCCAAACTGGACATTCCAAAATCTCGGGAAGAAATAATCAATAGAAAAAAATATCAGAATGAAAATGGCAATAAAATTCTCCGAGTCGCGGCAATTTTCGTGGGTCGGTCGGTTAACGGCAAACAAACTAAATTTTATTTTAGGCCTAAAATTTCAAAAAATATTCAATTTATTTAAATGTTAAGAAACTGCCGATTTAGGGGCTTTGTTGCCCTACCCCTTTGGAATTCAATGGTATTCTTAGCAGAATTAGGAATTTTACAATTGAAACTAAATATCAAGTTGTTCATTTCAACCTTTCATTCAGGCAAGATTCTCTACTGATAAATGGTGGAATATACATCAAACAAAAACCACAAAGAATTGGGAATATGTAAGGCTTAAATTCAGGGAAAAAGAAACTGGGAACTAGGCCGAATATCAGCCCAAAATTAGCTTTCACAATGGCCCTGCTCCTTCAGGTTTTATTTTGTTCATTATTAGAATCATGTTTTTGGCTTGGAAAAAGGAATCCAGCAACAATTGAGAATTTGCCAAATGCCGGACATTGCATCTGTTGGGGTGCTGAAACATGTTGACGTCATGATCAAATTTCTCGTCGAAGTACTATTTATTAAGACCTTGATTGTCAGTTCATAACATAATTTAAAATGTCTTCCACCATGCACAATGTCGGACATTTGTCGATTCAGCGATTTGTTGATTGATCAGTGGTTTGCAGTCAACAAGGGCTCGTAGATTCATTGGATGTTCTAATGATATGCAAAAAGGGATTTTCCTTTTATACACGAAGTAGCCAAAGTTTTTAGATCAAAGGACATGTTGTTATCAGCAGAGATGTAAAAATCTGTTTTCAATACTAGTATGATGCCAGTTAGGCAGTAGGACAGGCTTTGTCAACAGTAGACCACTTGCAGGAATGGATAAAGGGTAAAAAAGTGGGTAGGAACTTTTTCGCGCTCTTTCATTGTTACATCATAATGGAATCTCTTCTTTATAACAGTTACACCATAATGAAGAGAAAAAAAATTTATGAATCGCAAGTGATATAAGTCCCCTACCGGCATTAATCCATGTCCTTAAACTCTGCCTTGACCTGTACTTACACGAAAAGATGAATCCAACATCAAAAAATAAGTTCAATATGTGTATTAGAAAAAGGTCTGGAAAACAGGAAAATTTAATGAAATTTGCTATAAGGCCATACCTTTTGTAAGAACAAATAAATCAAACCCAACTTCAACTTATTCTTTATCATACTATAATGTATCTGCATACCAAAAATCAGCTCAATATCTACAACAACAGGCATGAAAAGACTGGAAACTGAGAAGTTCATAAAATTTGCTAAGTTCAGGGGCCATAACTCCTGTAGAAATGGGTCAATCAAATTGAAACACGAACTTGATTTGTATCACACTGAGATATATTCACATACCAAAAATGATTTCAATATCTGCAATACCATGGAAGAAAAGTCCAGAAAACTGAGAATTTCATTAAATTTGCTAAGTCCAAGGGCCATAACTCTGAAAATAGGTCAATCACATCCAAATTCAAACTTGATCTGTATTACACTAAGATGTAGCCACATATAAAAAATTATTTCATTATCTACAACAATAGCCGAGAAAAGTCCGGAAAACTGAGAATTTCATCAAATTTGCTAAGTCCAGGGGCCTTAGCTCTTGTAAAAATTGGTCAATCAGAATCAAACTCAAACTTTAGCTGTAGAACACTAAGATGTAATCACATATAACAAATTATTTCAATATCTGCAATACCTTGGAAGAAAAGTCTGGAAAACTGAGAATTTCATGAAATTTGCTAAGTCCAGGGGACATAACTCTTAGGTCAATCGGAACCAAACTCGAACTTGATATGTATCACATTGAGATAAATTCACATACGAAAAATGAGTTCAATATATGCAACGACAGCGAAAAAAGTCTGGAAACTAAAGTGTGACGGACAGACAAACAGGGTGGAAACTCCCGCGAGCTGGTAGGGGACTAATAAACAATGCTAAAACTCTATTATTTTGAGCTTCATAAAATTTTTTTTAATGAGATGCCCCATTTAATTTTAGCTGTGTCCAATATTATAGATCGTTGGTGATAGTAGAAATTGTTCTAGGTACTTTAGGCTACAGTGATAGGTTATAGGCTACGATATTATAGTTACAGAGGATAATCTTTAAGACAAGTTATTTGTTTAAATAGATTTATACGTCTCGTTTACTTTCAGAGGGCAAATTTCTTGGTAAATAATAACATACACATAATTATCTTGTTTTTATTCAGGGGGCAAAGCACTTGGTCCAAGAGGTCCTAAGTCCTATTTTTACATGCTACCAATGGAGGAGCGTGTCTTGGGCCTGTGTACAGCTCTATCTGTAAAGTACGCTCAAGGCTACCTACAAATCGTGGAATCTCTAGACATACCAACAGATGATCCCCAGGTATGGTCCTATACTTAGGTTTACAAAACATTTTGTAGAAATTCAGAAAGAAATGCCAGATACATATGCAATTTTGCATTTATTCGTGGAGCATATCATAGTTACCATGCAGTTCACATGGCAAATTTTCTGTTGAAGTGTTCTCTGAATGTACAGCTTTTTCAGACAGAATGGGTTACTATCATATAAATGTTATTGATAGCCATATGATAGGCCTGAAATTGATATATATATAAAGTAGATACTTTGTTCAAACACTCTAAAGCGAAGGGTTTTCCCGTAGAACATATCATTTGCATATCACAAGTTACATGTATGTGACTGTGATTGTATGAGCAACATATTCACTAACTAGATTTTGTGTCGCCTGTGAAGCATAGCGACACTTAGGGATCACTTTGTCCATTGTCCTTCTGTCTGTCACACTTGCATTGCACACCTTATAAAAGTGATTCCGGAGTGTTGCTATGTTTTGCAGGCGACACATGCATTCCTTAGAATGATTTTGAGTTCTATGAACAAATTCACAAATTTTGTTTATTTGTATGGTTGAATGACTCCCTGCAGATTTATTGTTTGACGCATGTTTATTATCTTTACAGTATCTGGAGGATTTGTTTGATGTACGATTCTGGGGATTTTCTGCGTTATTTGTTGATGAGTAAGTACAGTTAAGAAACATTTCATAAGAAGACAATATATTAAGATTTCTGTAAAGTAGATTTATCTGTATCTAGAACCTTCCAGGATTCAGACTACAGATAAGAAAACAAATTAATTCTTAGATTTATTTAGACAATTTTTATCACTTTTAAAATTTAGAAGATGCTGTAAATAGTCTTTAGAAGATGGTGTAAATCTTGACTTTTCTGTCTTCAATTGCAGTCTTCACAAAAATTTTTTCAACCACTAGCCCGGAGACAAATTTTATCAGATATTTCGTTAGTTTATATAGTGAAATTCTACTAGCCCGGCAAAATTTCTACTATCCTCAGGCGTCGGGCTAGTGAGTTTTTGTGAAGACTGAACTGTACATCAAATATATCAGGTACAATACCTTTAGATTTGAATTCATTGAAAATAATTTTAAAGTAGATGTACATTCTTCTTTTGTTTTCAGTACTGATCAGATGCCTGAGAACATTGCCATAGCAACCAGCCATATCCCACAATACAATTTGATGCCTGTGTATGGTGGGTGATTTTTACCTCTAATTTCACATGTTTTTGTCAATAGGTCAAGGTCAAGTTCAAATTAATCAATGCTTAATAATGAACTTTGTTGGTAAAAAATAAACTTAGGTGTTCACAAACTTTCAAACGATTGTATGATGAAATGGTTTCAATATATCGTATTGTATATAGGATCTTAGGAACAAATGTACTTTTACACAAAATAGGTATTAATTCTTCAAACTTACATGTATGTTCTTTTTGCATTCAAATCAAGAAACTTTTTCCCATTTATTGTTCGAATGCCATTTTTCTTACACTGTATGGCATATGATTTTGAAATAACATCTTTGACATAAATTTAGATTTGAGTATTCATGAGGTATTATTAGGTCTTTTTAATGACAAGCATAAAATATTAGACACAATTATTTGTTTGATTAAACAACATATTTACAGAAGAAAAGAAGAAAAAATGTATTCCAACCTTTGAGGGTGCAAAAGTCTCTCTCTCATTCCTAATTTATTTTTTCAAGAAAATTGAGTAAAATAATTAGTACCATATTTTCAATTTACATAAAATTGTAGTTCATGTGATGTCAAGAATTTGTGTGTAATGTGTGTATGTTTATACAGTAATGTCAATGATGTGTATTTTTGTATTGTCCTCTGTTTTCTTTATTGTCACTGGTGTTGATATTACTTGTATGTGTATGCCTGTGTGTATGTCCGTGTAAATAATATGCCAAAGGAAAATAAAAATTAAGAAAAAGGTCAAGTTTAAAGCAATTTAATAAAAAGATACAGCCCAGACACGATTTTTGACAGACAGATGGACACTATTTCTGCCCATTTGTCATAAATTGTGTCTGGACTTCAACTCTTAAACCATTTACGTTATCAATTTCATGTTTTATCATATTGTTTCTCATGACTTGAAGGTTTTACATTTACTTAATCCAAGGTCTTGTGAATAAGGTCAAGGTCACAAGAAGGGGGGGGGAGACTATGTTGTGTATTCCTTCAAAAACAATATTTTAATTTGTTTTCTTCTTTCTCATTTCAGGATTAAATGTGTACAGTATGCTGAAACACGAGACCTTAGTCCTCACATTAGCCGCTGTTGAAAAATTGGAAGAAAAACTCTTGTATCAACTTAATAAAACAAAGTTAAACCTTGCTTTTAATAGAAAAGACAAATACAATGTCTCATGAAGAAACATTCAAGACTAGAAAAAAATTGTATGTACTTAAACTTTATTATAAAGAGGATTATAAAGAGGTGAATTTTGATTAGTTATCAGTTGATCATGTGAATATGACAATAAATAATTTTTATATCCTTTAATTTCCTTTGTTATTATTAAGAAACAAAGATTCTGATTGGCTTAGAAATTTTGTTGATAAATCAATCAACTAAATTTCTCACGGACATCTATTAATGGTACTATTTTTGGAACTGGGGATTCCGTAAAACGTGTATCGGCTTGTAGCTGAAAATACAAAATGTTGATGTTTGCTTAAAATTTCAAGGGTACAATTTCTTTCCTACTTGCTAAAAATCTCATGTGCTTGTAGGATTTCCTCAAACTCGTTCTTATTCCAAAGATACAAAGATACTATTGTTCGATGTTTGAATTGTGGCGGCTGCCATAACTCGTTTCATAGCTTTGTGCATTGATGCAGTTTTCTGTTCAATTTTTTTTTGGGGGGGGGGGGGATACCTGCATCAACAGAAAAAATATAAGATTTATTTCCTAAGTCCCATATTATGGATTTTGGACATGCTCTTTTCATCCTGTCTGTTCATTTGTGTATTTGAAACTTTAACTGTGTGCATATTTTAGGGCCACATATTCAAATACAGAATCCTTCAAGAAATAATGTTTTCAAACTGTCTGTCAGTCCATCTGTATGTCTGTCAACATAGTGGTTATAACGTGATTACTCAAATAGTTTTTAGCTCACATGAGACAAAGGATCAAGTAAGCTCTTGTCCATGTGTAAACATTTTAGCTGAGTCTCAAGATTGGCCTACTTATTAGTTTATTCCCCTGCCAAAAATGCTGGGGGGCATAATGATGCCTTTGTTCGTCTGTCTGTCCATCTTTGTATTAGTCCTGTACGCAGTTTCTGGACATTAAAAAGAAAAATAATATAGAGGATCAATTCATTTCTTGGATATTGCTTTTGCACAAACTTCGAGAATTACAGGTCAAGTTTGAATATGGGTCATGTTGTTCAATTATGTACAGAGTTATGCCCCTTGAAACTGAAAAATTCAATACTATGTCATTTCTGGTCAATTAAAGGAAATCTATTACATTGAATCAATTCAATTTTGGAAATGGCTTTTACAATAAGGTCATATTGCTCAATTATGTGCAGAGTTGTGCCCCCTTGAAACAATGAAAAATTCAATATTTTGTGATTTCCAGACTTTTACAGAAATTCTGTTTATTTCTTGAAAATCGGTGTAACTCTTATAAAAGATACAGGTCAAGATCAAATTTCATTCATGAGGTTTCCAAATGTTAACTCCTTTCCAATCCAAATACTTAACAGGGTCAATAGATAGACTAAATAGTCATAGTGCTGGTAGTGTAGTGGTTATAGCGCGGTGGACTATGAACCCATAGGTCGTGGTTTCGAATCTCACCGCCGCCGGACTTTACAAAACCATTGTAACCTTGGGCAAGTTAATTTAGACTACGTTGCACCTTGTTGACTAAACTCAATTTGTCTTCCTGATGGTTAAAGCAGACGTATTCAGAGATAGAAAGTTGACAGATGATGATTTTATTAATTTATTACTTATTTGCACGTTCATTTATATATGTGTGATGTTTTGAGTATTTATACTTGCAGGACACAAAATGAATTAATTAATAAAACATTACTTATGCACAAGAACAAAATGAACTAATTAATTAAACATTATACTTATGCACAAGAACGAAATGAACTTATTAATAAACCATTACTTATGCACAAGAACAAAATGAACTAATTAATAAAACATTACTTATGCATAAGAACAAAATGAACTTAATAATAAACCATTACTTATGCACAAGAACAAAATGAACTCATTAATTAAACATTACGTATGCACAAGAACAAAATGAACTTATTTAAAATGATACATTACTTATGCGCATGACCATTTTTGTGGGATATTTGCAGCAGGTACATCGGATTGTGTACTTGTCGGGAATAGGTTGTATTGACAGCTCAGCGAAAGTAGGTTTTCCCCAGTAACGAATTCAAAATTCCTCGGATCAAGGCATTCTCTCTGTGATGGCTAAAACATACATTTGTAAGTGGCATAAAGGTTCTGAGGATATTTTGCCGAATAGAATGACGACTTGTTGGAAATTACTCAAAGAAATGCTTTTGCTGTGATGATCGATGCGGTTGTCTTCAATGGAGATCCTTTTAATAAAAATTCTTTAACTCATTTGTGTCAACACTTATGCCCTTTGCCGTGTGGAGCTCGTAAAAACGTTCCCCGCGAGGGGTTTGACAGTAAGTGTTTTGAATATTTTCCCCTGACATTGTCGCCATAGCACTTTCTTTATAGACATAACCTCAGACAGTGCATTTATTTTAGTAATTGCGTGGACATCGACGGCGGGTGCGGCTAGCCAACAGGGGATACTTACTCCTCCCGGGCACCTGGTCCCATCTCTAGCTTGCTAGGGGTCCGTCGATGTACCATTTGGTGCTTTATTGTGAGTGATGTTGAGATTATCGTCAGGATCTTCTTTAACTCATTTGTTCTAAATGCAACTGAAACCATTTAAGCCAAGATATTTGAATTTACACCAAAGTTTGGCAAGTACTAGTACTGTATTGAAGTGGCAAGTAAAGCAGCGTGCTTTGTGCCTACTCTTGTAGTGTACTCGCTTAAATACAATACGGAAGTGTTCCAACTCTATACCTTCATGAAGAAAATTCAAAACCAATTTTACCTGCACCAGACACGTGTTTCGAATATTAAATTCTCATCAGTGACGCTTTCAGCGGAGTCACCAAAATTCATTTCGGTAGCGCCCTCTTTAATATTTTGAATTTAGATTTGTATATTTACTTTACAGAGAGTGCGCGGCTCCACATTTCCTGTAGGGTCGATTCAGTAGCGTATAAAAAAAAAATGATCAAAATAGCATAGGAGGGATGGTGCTAAGATGTTAACCTCCTTCCTTTAATTTCGGTGATATGTTAAGTACCAGTATTACACTGCGCTCACAAAATCCAATTTTACACTAATCAAAATGTATGACTTGTTTAGGGAGTATCAGTCTCTGGCAATTACAATACCAGCATACCTTTGATGTCCCTTTCGCGTCTCTTGCTGTGTATGTCTTCTCTGTGTGTTCACGTGGGGTGTTTTGCTGTGGATGCTGCAACCGTGTCTTGTTGGAGAGCCCCTCCTCTAATAATTGCATATAAACATAATTTCCGACAGCGTAATGTCAATCTCTCACTTCGGAAATCAGTTTTACTTGAAATCGTGCCTTTGCGTTCCTACCCTGTGTCTCTAGGACCTTTGAAGACACCAGCAATAATTTTTGCTGATGCCTCGTGTCACAGATAGTTTATCATGTATAGATGAGAAGGGATTGTATTTAACTCTATTCCATCTTTATTTATATGTACTTGTAAGAAGAGATGTATCTTCTTAAATTACAGGAATGTGGATGGTGGTTTAATCCCCCAATTAGTCTTTACGAATAATTGACAAAACAGTCGATTAAGAATCCAATAAACTGTACCAGATATATTCGGTATGCCTTTTTGGTCGAACCATTAAGAACCACGACTATTGCAGAACAAAAATAATTGAATCTTTCCATTTCTTTTTGCACTTATTTTTAGCATGTGGCATCAACTGTGTAACATGCTCCGAAGGCATCGGATTTAGAATACATTGACATGTTTCTCAAATTCAGATCGAGTTGACTCTCGTGAGGCTTAGTGGCATCCTTTTGAAATTTTCTGTGGTCATGGGTCGTGTGGCATCATATCCACCCATTCTGCTACGTCTTTCGGTACATTTTTGGACTGAATTTTCACACTTTTTTGCCATATTACATGTTGTACATTGTTTAGACTGAGGATCACCGACGAGGGTTAAGTACCCGAAACGTGCATGTCTGGTCCATGCTGCAAATTTATCTGGTTTTAAATGATGATATCGAATTTTAAGACTTTTAACATTCGTTTTCAACGTATATCAATGGATGATCTTCAAAAGTATGATATGATATGATATATGATTCTTAAATTCACTATTCTGTCAAGGTTTCGGAAAAATAAAGAAGGGAATAAAAACCCACCTGTCAATCTCTATTAAATTAAAGGAGAGATATATCTTCATTTAAATGTGATTAATTTCTGGTCATCAAGTGTCTAAGAATACAAGTCACATTCAGTCATTTCTTCTCAACACGAAAATTGAAAATTATCCATGACGGGACGCATCAGCAAAGGTTATTGAATGTGCCATGAAAAAAACCCCAGAGAATCGCATATTGTATGCAAATAATTCCGTCACATATCGATGACCTTGACATTAATATTAAGGAAGCATACTTTAGAACAGTTCCGTATATTCTATATGCTGCAAAAATGGACTGAACAGAGTCATCATCCACAGAGTCATCATCCACAGGGATTTATCACGCAAATAGCGGTTGCTCGATAATTACTATATATACTATATATAGAGCAACCGCTATTAATGTGATAAATCCCTGTGTCATCATCATATCATCAGACACCAATGTGACTGTTATAATATTAATCATGAGGAAGTTGTACCGAAGAAATATGGATCAAGGCAGGTATCCACAAACAACACGTTTAATATCCATCCACATTATCTCTAAAAGTGTTGGATTTGGTGAGTGTGATGTAATACCGGCAGTTTACATGTTGGCAGGATCGATACTATTACACTGCAAGAGTAGGTACAAAGCGAGCTGCATTATACTTGCCACTCCAGTACAGTACTTTCAAGACTTTAATTTTATTTCTCGTGAACTTGTTTCAACTGCTAAGGAGTAGTAGGTACACGTTTTTTAAAAAAGGATTTCCATTGAAGACAACCAACAAGCAAGTCGTCACTCAATTCGGCTTCACATTCTCAGAACTTTGTATGCCACTTACAAATGTACTAGTCATTTTATCTTTTTTTATCACAAAGAGAATGCCTTGATCCGAGGAATTTTGAGTTTGTTGCCGGAGATAACCTACTTTTAGCCGAGTTATCACTACAACCTATTCCCGACTAGTACACAATCCGATGCAATTGCTCAAAATGTCCCATAAAGAGAAGTTATGTGTTTAGTTCATTACCAACGAGTGCACCATCGGGTGCAACCTTCAAAATTTCATACAGAGAGATGTTCATGCGTAGAAATAATGAGTTATTTTTGTAAGTGTTGTGTCAGTAGTTCAGAATCATGGTGTCAAAATCAATGCTGATATTCTTATGGAAGATCTTCATGCTTTACAGATATTGGAAGGCTGTGATATTCTCTCAAAGGTCATTGTTCTCTCCTTTGCATAAAGGTAATTGTGCTAATTTCGACAAACATGCTGTCATCCTTGATGTACCCGCTTCTTTTATTTAAGGTATTCATCTCATAATGCACTTTCAACAATGAATACCAGAAATAAGAATTTTCAATCTTTTCAAAAAGAACGCTTTATACATACTATTCTAGCTTAATATTAGGGGTTACACTTCTCATACCATGATATACTATGTCACCCCGCAATTTCCCGATCATGAAATCATCGGCATTTGTCGGGAACTTTTGAAAATGTGCATAGATTTTAACCGGAAGTATTCTATCAGGATGCGGGATCCTTAATTGCGTTTTCCTCTATTTTTCTTTTTTTCGTTAATTACAGGGTGTGTATTAAGCATATAATTATGTATTTCATAGGTTTTGATCGATGGTTAACACAATACAAATATATCGACAATTCATATAATTGGATAGGCCTAATACTTTGGAAGATATTTGCAAGCAGAAGATGCTTACTCTTCCTGGGCACTCCCATATCGGGAGTTCGCTTCTTTTCATGGTGGAGGTTTTTGTTTGTTTGCTTTGGTTCCTGTTTTATCCTGATTTTGTATGCATTCGGTTTCTGATTTTCTGAATTATCGATTTTGCGCTATATACAGGGATATGGTCATTATCCATATTTGTCAATTGAACTTTTCTATTCCCTATCCCCTTTCTTTTATCTTTTCTTAGTTTGTGCCAAATTTGAAGTGGTTGCACTTTTCCTGTTTCATTTTGTTGTAGCAGTAAGGCGGCTGTTTCAGGTGTACATGTTTTCTTTTTATATTGCATGTTCTTTGATTTTAGGAAGGGTAACATCTCGATAAAATTTGTTTAATATATCTACATAGCCTCTTAAACAACAGCAATGAAATCTCACTTTCAGTCCTAGGCAGTGACAAAGTACCTATTTTGCATACCTATATTTTGTAGATTTCAGATAACTGCATAGTACCTTATAAACATTTTGATGGGTCAAACATCGGAATACATAAGTAGGTCAAACACTCCAAGAGAAATGACACATATAATATCCCTGCCCACTAAAAATTGTACCTCAAAAATGTGGTCATTGACCTTCAAAAGGACCAGTTTCTCAATGACTGCAAAGATTCAAAATGTCCACCCTCATTTTTCTTATAACTTCTTTCACCAAACAAGACATATTTGATCTGTACATCAAATGTACATCGAGACAATAACCGAATTTAACAGGTTTCCATGGAGCTGTTGCGACGGATGTTGCATGCAATCAGGGGACGCTGACACTCCCCGGGCACCTGGTCTTACTTCGGAATGTTGTTCATTCCGGGGTTCGCAACCATTCCAATGGGAATTCTCACCATTTGGCCTTGCCTTCTCGACTTGAGACTGAATGATTGTTAGGTACTTCTTTGATGTTTATTTCCAATGATATGAATAGAAAATTCGGACCTTTCGTATGCACACGAAAGCCATCCTAGCCCAAGGACTAAGAATTATGTTAAGGTCTATAGGTCAAAGGTCACGATTGTTGTCTCATTATTAAACCCGCTATATTGATTTTGGTCATATGTTTTACAAACAGCAAGAGCTGTGATGTAACATTGCAATGTCATAAATCTTAAAGGAAGCAAGAACGTACTTAAAGTTGTCTACAAAGTTTGTTTGCTTCAAACCTATCTATCTACAAATATGATTGCTTAATGCTTTGATCGACTGGAGAATATTTGAATACATCTTTGCAACCACTATATGCAGATATAACCAAATTTTTAGCGAGTATTCATAGCCCCATACCGAGTCGAAGTTTTTCAGGTAAGCCTTTTACAAATATGGCTTGATTGGATGATCAATACTTTGAAATTTCAAAATTGTGGGTCCTGGGATCACTTTTGTCTCTTCGTGTAACTTTTTCCCACTTAGACAAAGGAATGACGTCATACCGCTCTAAACCGTAGCATGCACTGCTGCATGATGACGTCATTTCACTGTTTTGAGTGGAACAAATACCTACGAAGAGACAAAAGTGATCCAAGCCAACCTTATCGTGAAAGGATATATTTTCATGTTCTCCTTTGAACAAAATTTAACTAATTCTTATAGGAGGCAAGTACACATGTTATTCTAAATGTGTGATTAATGTTGCTGATAGGGCTCTCATTGAGATTGTCGATTTTTCCTCGCCAAATCTCAGGAAACTAAACGTCTTCCACCAATTTTGTTTTTATGCCCCAAGAATCATAATAAAAGAGGAATTAAAAGTTTGCTTATTATGTCCTTACATTATTTAGTCAATCTATCACACTTGGTGCCGATTTGGACCATGAATAAATCAACCAATTTCAATAAATTCCAAACGTCAGGCCATTCATTTTTTAACACTTTCCCAAGCATTTCCCATCAATGATTAAAAGTCAGATTTAACAAAAGCGTTAGATTATGATTTCAAGCTTCAAGTAGTAAAAACGGCAAAACAAATACACAGAGGAGGATATACAAACAATGTTTAATTATCCTCCCAATTACATTTTTGTGGCATTTGGAAAAAAATGTTTTCCATTATACAACAAATCGTCGGGATTCCAATTGGTACACATTTTCCCTTTTCTCTTGCCGACCTTCTCTCTTGCACACGAAACCAAATATATTCGATCATTGCCTTTAATGACAAAAAGCAGCAATCCCTTCATGCTAACTTCACCTGTAGATGCAAAGATGACTTGCTGTCGATTGCTTGAAATACTTTCATCGTAGTGAAGTTAGCAAACCCCCCGAAAGCAATGCATATGCTTTGTAGTTTTATGTACTACAATGGTTAAATGAAAACTCTTTTCTCCATGTATGAAAAACATAACAATTTCAATATCAACATCACAAGCTACCAATTTCTAAAGAACAAAATACCATCCTCGTCTGCTAACGGAACTTTCATTTCCCATCCAGTCAATTTTCTGTACAAGAAAACCTCAACATTATATTTTTTGTCTCAAGAGAAAGCGTCTTTTAGACAAACTTCTTTTAAAGGGAAACATTTATGAGGACCGAAGTTTTATGTTCGTTATTAGGTACATCCATCCCAATGACAAATATGGACAATGACCATATCCCTGTATACAGCACAAAATCGATAATTAAGAAAATCAGAAACCGATGGTATACAAAATTAGGACAAAACAGGAACCAAAGCAAACAAACAAAAAACCTCCACCATATGAATAGAAGCGAAGTCCCGATATGTGAGTGAGACCAGGTGCCCAGGAAGAGTAAGCATCTCCTGCTTGCATGCAACACCCGTCGCTTCAATTCGGTAGAACTGTCACATCCGGTTACTTCCATTTCGGAAGACATAGAGTACAATCTTTGGTAGGATGGTTCAAATAGTCTATGACAGAATATCATCCACCATTCTGGAGAGTAGGACATCATAGTGTATGACGAGTTCCCCATATCGACCGTAGAACTTCCTCAGTGACGATGTTAGTCGGTCACAAACATATCCCTGACTGAGAAGCTTATCTGAAAGACGCCTAGCTCTCAGAACAAAATCCGTAGATTTGGTACTTGCTCTGGCAAAGGGTATCAACTGAGATATGAACACGCCATAAGCAGGCGATGAAGGGATGTTGTTACTCAGAAAAGGAAAGTTTGTAATTTGAAGTCGTCACGTTTGTCATAGAGTGAGGTGTTCATGTGACCATCAGTGTCGTAGGACAACATTATGTCCAAATAGGATGCTGAATTATTTGTCTCTGTAGTTTCTTTGACTTCAAGCTCCGAAGGATAGATACTGCTGAGGTATTTGGATTATTGATGGACAACACATCGTCAACATCTGTAAGTGAAGTTGAAGTCAGAGGCTAAGTATCTTTTCCCTTCAGAGACCAAAGATTGAATGAATTCAGCTTCGTACGAGTAAGGAAAATGTCGGCAAGGAGTGGGGCACAATTGGTCCCCATTGGAATTCCGACAATTTGCTGGAAGACTTTTCCTCCAAACACCACAAAAATATTGTCGATCAGAAAGTTTAACACCTGAATTATATCTGTTTCATTGTACTTATTTTCAGAATCGGACTTTTCTTTTACAAAGTAGGTTTGTCATAGTTAACAACAATAAATTTGTATTTGCGATTGCCGTTCTTACCTGTAAACGCATTACTTATAATTTTTGCGAGTCTTTCTTTCAATTTAGAATGTGGGATTGTAGTGTAAAGTGTCCAGATTTGATTTCAGATCAAACTCTGGTGAGTAAGATATTACATCTCATTCTCAATAAAACACTGTTGAAGTTGAGCTTCTGTGAAATACTGGTTCATCATATTCCATATTTTGTAATTCCCGGAATCGACATCTTCAATTGACCTTCTTCATATTACAGTTAGACTTGCATTTAAGACGCTCCAAGATCCGACATCACTACTTTTAATGTTACATTTGTATTTCTAATTGTGACGTAATAATTCAGATACGACGTCACAGTTAAAAGTTACGTCAAATGTTGTCATGACGGGTCTTATGATGTATAAAATACAAGTCAACTGCGGTAATATGACAATCGTCTATTTAACATAATGGAACGTGATGGGAGCAAGCAGAAGATACTCTCCTATTATTAGAGATGTTTAGTTATAAGTTTTAGCGCAACTTGTACGTATGACGTCATCACTCCCTACGATCTTTGATCAAATGACGTCATGACGTCATGACGTGACGTAGCTACACATTATGAACATGTAAATAAGTGGAAAGGTTCCAACTCTTTACCTTCTTGAACAAAATTTTAAACCAATTTATTATGCACCAGACATGTGATTCTAATATTGAATTCTCATCAGTGATGCTTCCAGGCAAAGTGCTTTTCATAAGCCACACAAATTTATTTCACTAGCGCCATCTTGTTTTATTTTTAGTATTTAAATTTTTGTACTTACTTTACAGAGAGAACGCGGTTCCAAATGTTCTGTACGGTGTGTTCAAAATAACATTGGAGGGATAGTGCAAAGATGTTAACCTCCTTTAATTTCGATAATATTTTGGGATGAAATGACAAGTTTCCTAAATAGCCGAATAAAATTAATAATGTCAAATCGATAAAGTGCCAAAACAAAGCTTCTTTCAGGCGACAGAGCTGGAAAGAAGTACTTATTACACTAAAAACATCCAATGCCACGGGGAAGGATTTTAACTGCTCCACACTGCAATTAACAGGAAATTCGTGTTTATATTAATGATATGTATACGGCGTTCTACCCGTAACAACAGAACGGGTAATGTCTTTGAAAATTTCCACATTTCTCATTGATCGAATTTCCAGTGTTCGCTATTGTAAAGCACGTTCTGGATTCTTACTTTCATTACGTCGAGATTTTACGAATTTCGATACACATTTCTCGCAGATTAAACTGATTGAAAAGAAGCTAGCTACACGTACACCTTACCACATAGCTTTACCTAGATCTACTCCGATTCGTTCGTATAACTAAGCGACGTCTTTGGATTGTGACGTCAAGCTATGACGTGTAAATGTAAGAAATACGTACACATTGAATAGCATTTTTAACTAAACCTCTCTAATATTTCGGTGTGGTTCTTTTTCAAGATATAGTTGACCTTGTGTTGTGTTCTAGCTGTTCCAATTATCTTTCTCCAGAGTTTGTAAGTCCATGACTTTACTTATAGAGTTTGTAAGTCCATGGCTTTACTTTTTTTAATAGAATAACTGTCTTTTGGTATGTGATTATACTGCGATAACCTACAATGGTCATTATCGAGGAATTCTGAGGAACATTATTCCTGGATCCATTGTAGGTTATCACAGTATAATCACATTCCAAAAGACGACTTTCCCCGACACATTCCCGTTCAAAACACAATTTCTAACTTTAACGTATCTCATTTGTCATCCAATGATCGTATCGGCTTAGAGGAAGCCTATATTTCTCGTTTTGACCCAGCCTTATCCAAAAGTGTCGCGATTGAAATTAAGATTTATATTACCTAAAAAGTGGCTCTGGATAGCCAAGAACGGCACAATTGTATCTCGTTTGCGTTGTCGTCACCGTAACATTCTGATCAAAAGTATTTCAAATTAATATCAGTGCGAGAAAATGAATGAAATATGTACAGATCCTATTTGAAGCGTCGCGTGGTCGTAACTTGGTCATAAAGAGCATGAATAGGTAGTAAAGATCAGCGAACATTAAATCTACAGCGGATAGATCGAGGTAAGAGTGCAGAATTAACGAATAAAGATCGGGAACAGGGCGTAATTAAAGCGTATTCTATGCGTGAGGAGAGCAGGGTTTCGTTAAATGCCAATCAGACAATGCTCAATCCACGCTCTTACCCGACCAGGACACGATTAACCTAAACTGTACCCCCCGACTATCCCGATCAAACTTCGACCATTTCACGACCACCAAGAGACAGGTTGAAAAAATATGGGAAACTTTTCCCGACCTCTAGAGAGTGCATGCTCTAATACCAATCGACTTTGGACCAATATACGCTGTACCAGACCAAGATACGACTAAGGGCCTTCCTCTCCCGACCTGGCAATTTTCGGAGTCGGGAATGAGCGTAGGTACAGCGGGATTGCAGTGGAACATTTGACTCCAGTGAGTTACACTTTAACTCTTTGACTCTATGATTTCTTTATCACTATAACTGTTTGTACACTCTGCTACTTTTGACTCCAGTAATCTATTTACCTCTATTGCTTATGAGTTCAGTGATATATTCTTGATTGCTTCTTTTGCCTCCAGTAATTCATTCATCACCTCTACTTTTAACTCATTATTAATCATCAAAATTTTGTATCTGTGCGTGCACCATATCATAACATGTGGTGACGATTGAAAAAATTTTGTTTAAGTGTTCTCCAAATATGCGTCTATTCTTGACCAGAATAGATTACCATCATATTACTGATGATAATGGCCTTATGATAGGCCTAAAGTTAATTCATATAAAGTAGACTGAGACAGTATTTACTTGGTTTAATCATAGGGGATTCCCGTGAAACATATCAATTGCATATCACGTGATATGCCACAGTGTTAATCACCGTTACCTTTCTTCAGGTAAGCTTCTTCTAAGCATTAGAAAAGGATTAAGAAGAAACGATTCTAAAAAGATTTTATTTTAAAAAAGTGTGTTTATTGACAACAATACACCAATTATTATAGTTCAATTTAATCTTCAATCATATCGATACAGCCAAGAGCTCACTGAAAAAAAAGATCATAAAATATCAGCAAATTTTGAAAAAAATCCTTAGGAATGACATAAACTAGAAAGTTCATGAAATCAATCTGCAAACGAGAAGATAAATCTATTAAACAAACATTTCAAAGATCATTAAAATGAAAACCTTAGTGTAAGTTACTCCCGAATGCTGAAATTGACACTAACACAAAGTCGCCTCAACAGCCATGTTTACATCCAAAATAATTCTTAACACAAACATTGGCTTATAATTTAATGATGTTTGAAATGTTTTTATGTGAGGTGAATAAGGAGTAACTGATGTTTTTCGTTGGATGAAAGTAAACCACACATAGGGATATTTGAAACCGACCTTTCACAAAATCTAGAAACACATTTTAGTCAATTTTTGTGAATACAAGTGATCTTCCTATCGAATACACGTTTTGAGTGTCGGGAATGTTTACGTGCCAGTTCACCTCATGTTAGATATATGAAATTACATGTAGCAATTTTGCCAGATACTTCCATCTTTTTAGATACATAATTGAATTATGCGCGAAAAACATTTGTATAATTCACCAGTACTAGTCGGACTTTCCGAAAAATACCTTCTTGATTTTCTGAATGTACATATGTAACAAGAGGCCTGTAACAAGAGGCCCAACGTTCACATTGCCCACATTAGTTGAAGATGAAGGGACGAAAGTGGCCATTTTGGTAGAAGACTTGCCTCCTGAAAGGTTTGTAAAATATTCTACGCAGCAGTTAAGAGGAGAAGTCGAAAATGCTTCAGGCAATCAGAGCCCTTGTGGGCCATATTTATAAGTTGACAAATTAGCACAAAAAACAACCTTTGTAAGGGATTTGAGTACTTGATTCTTGTAAGATTTCTTGAAATTCTGTGCAGCAGTTGCAGAGAAGATGTCGGAAATGTGTCAGCCAATCAGATCCATTGGCTGATATAACTGAGTTTGTAGAGAACTTTGAGTACTTGTTTCCTGTAAAGTTTCATTGAAAATTGCAAAAATTTGCACTTTTTATTAATTCAGAAAGAATGAATATTGCAGTTACCTGGTAAGAAAAAATGGCTAACGTATATCTTAATTTTGCATGAGGGTAAATTTCAAATTCTACTCTGTCGGGTAAGTGCATATTATCAAGGGGCGTCTCTCCGATAAAAAAAGAATTGAATCGGTCGGAAACTATTTACGACTGCAAAACATTCCGGATTCACCTCAATTTTTACACTCTCTTGGAAATGATCTAAGAAAGTATTAGATGTGATAGCTAGCAGATATAATACAAGATGAAGTAACTTGATAAATGACCCTCTAAATTTTTGTATGTCAAGTTAAACTAATAAAAATTCACGAGCAGGGTGTGGAAGGAAATCGAAAATTCTCTTAAGTTCACTAAGTTTAAAACATTTTGGGAATACATTTCGAAGGGAATGCAACGAAATACTCACAGGGATTATCTAGTGAAGCAGATCTCCTTTTACGCCCTGTGGCATAAGATACTGAATTTCCATATCCGTAGTTAGCAGACAATGAGTTTGAGTTTCCTTTACTATGAGCCTGACTGAATGCATGTCCTCCTCCATGTGTCAGAGCCTTTGAGTTTGCTCCATATACTCCATGAGCTGCTGAGATGGCGTGTCCATGCAGTGTCTTTGCTCCTGATGTAGCTGTTAATCCTACTGACTTGGCGATGGCATTTTGACCATAGTGACCGAGGGACAATGCCTTAGCTGCTCCATGTACGGCCAAAGAGTTGGATACAACATTATGTTTTCCACCGAATGGGTAATATTTGCGACCTTTAGGATATGCTGAAATGATTTTAATATGTACACTTAAAAAATACAGACGACATCATGAACATATAATGCACTAAGTAATTACGAGAGAACATATAATGCACTAAGTAATTACGACAGAACATATAATGCACCACGTAATTACGACAGAACATATAATGCACTAAATGATTACGACAGAACATATAATGCACTAAGTAATTACGACAGAACATATAATGCACTAAGTAATTACGACAGAACATATAATGCACTTAGTAATTACGACAGGACATATAATGCACTAAGTAATTACGACAGAACATATAATGCACTAAGTAATTACGACAGAACATATAATGCACTAAGTAATTACGACAGAACATATAATGCATCAAGTAATTACGACAGAACATATATTATCATGAGCATAAATGATATAAAATGTTTTGAATTGTTTCGTTTGGATGTAGAGATGACACTTAATTATCGGCATTTAATTAAGTACCACTGATGCGGATTTACTACCCGAAACACGTGTCTGGTGCAATGAAATTTGTTTGAAATTTTCTTCCAGAAGTCATAGCTTGAACACTTCCATATTATCATTTGATATGATCTTTTCTTTCTACAGGTATCCCTAGCTGTTTTATTGGCACGTTCATGAGTAATTCAAAAGCTTTTCTGATTAAAAATGTGATTCAAAAAAGAATCAAAAACAGTTTAAGAAATCCGTAATGTTTGAATATTCCTTCTATTAATCGGGATTTGTGTTGTCATCTGTGTAACAGGACTGCGTCCGTATAGAAAACAGAACATTATATTACTCAGTCTCTTGGGGCTTTGAAACTGTATCACCAGAAATTTTCTGGAGTATCAAATTTCGCGATTTTATGGTAAAATAGGGTGTCTTTATTTTCGCCAGTACACTTTTTTCGAGATTCCTAAATTACAAGCAAATATGTACATATGATTTCACTATATTGTAACATACATTATTAAAGTTTTAGTTATATCTATCCTAAGAATACACTCGATTTACTTCTCTATATGTTTTATCGAGATTTGTGAAGAAGGACACATGTACAAATTAAGAACAAAATGTAACTGATATGCAAATTAATGTTATACCTTACCAAACACAATATTTCGCGAGAAAATGTTTTTGCACTTTGAAATCCCTCACGAAAATTAGTATCTCGCGAAAATTTCTAGTTATACCGTATTTGACTTGCTAATTTTGTTATCCTTGTTCCTTTTAGGTCTATTTTCCTGCTTTTCTACTCTGTGATTTTGTGTAAGAGTGTTTCAGTGTTTTGCTGTTTGTGCTGCGACCTACGTCTCGTTGGAGATCATTTCCTTTCTTTCTCGTAGTGAGGGCAACCATTTGATACCATGATATTAGGGTCAATGCCCTTAACCTTGAACTTTCGGTTTGTTGTTTCTTCAAAGGCATTCCAAAATTTCTGTTTACAATTTTTCTCAAATTTCTGAAACCTGGGTCCTGTAGCATCATATTCCAGTCATTTTGCTACGTCTTTCGGTATATTTCGGACATAATTTCACAAATGTTGGCCATATTACATTGTTTAGATTTAGGATCACTGGCGAGGGTTAAGTACGCGAAACGTGCATGTCTTGTCCATGCTGTTAATTTACCCGCTCTAAAATGATGCTAATGAAATTGAAGACGTTTAATATTTGATCCAATTGAAAATCTAGACCTCCAGATGAAGGGGATTGTCTCCAGCTGATATCTCACATGAACCTATCTGGTACTCCGAGCGTTTAATGATTTTTTATTTTGAATAAAAAATCAGCTTCTTATCTTTTTTAGATGCATATAAAATGATTTAAATGGTTTATACTAAAAACACAAAAACGGTTACTAGTATATATTTCTTTTCAATATGCAAATCTTTTTACCCTATAAGCATTGTATCTGATTTTTTTTTTTCAGCTTACAACATTGCTGTTTATTTACAAAGTATGATTGTCTAGAGAACTAATATTTATTGTTTTTAATAAGATTTGTAAGAGAACATTCTATCTAATTCTTTGTAAAAATCTGTTTCCGGATTTGATTAATTTATAAACGAAATCATTCTTTTGGATTCAGTTTAAAATCTTAAGTAACGTTACTAGAGTAGACTTTTTCACTGAATCAAGAAAAAGATATCAGTTGTATTAAACTTGAATCAAATGGAGGTTTTAGCTCACCTGAGCCAAAGGCTTAAATAGAGCCCATCGTCTGTCCTCCATCCGTCGTCCGTCCATCTGTCTGTCCGTAAATTTTTTTTTTACATTTTTGACTTTTTCTCCAGAAGCACTGAAGGGATTTTGATGAAACGTATTAGGAATGAAGTACTTATGGTCCCCTATAAGTATTGCTGTTTTTTGTCCGGATCCGTCAACTGGTATTGTAACTACGACAAAAATAGGTTACGGGGGTACCCTCCTTTGAGAAATTTCTTCAGAACCTTAGCACGTATCGACAAACCGAAAGCATTAGGATGATCTAGAAGGATGTGTTCAGAAGTATTGTTATTTTTGGTTTCATTCAGACGTCAAATTTTTGATGCGTTTTTTAAATGTCTTTTCGTGTTTTTTTTAATGTAATTTATGTATGATAAGTAGACTACTTTTTGTACAATTTTGCAGCATTTAACATCATAGAAAATCAAAACTATTCTTAGTTTTTATTTCTACATTTAGCCTCTTCCAAAGATAATAGGACTACATGTTTTTGATTCTCCCATATCTATATATACATAAACAGAGAAAAATGATGTAAAAGTAAACATTTTAACATACTGTAAATTGCTTTATTTTCGTCAGTACAAATTTTCGTCAATTCGTTTAAAATGACCATTTTGTCAGTACGTAAATTCGTCATCCAAGGGTCCCTAAAATGTAAATTTGTCTGTTCAAATGCCAACTTAACATTTAGATCCGCCTTCAAATCGTCAAATCTGCCGCATGTGTTTGTTTTCATTGTTTAAGTTTGTTTAATAATTATCAGTAAACAAACAATTGGAAACATGTATATCACCTAGCTTTCTGTGTAAACAGATCATTTGGTAATTAGACACATAATATGCGACTTTGTGTGCGTATTCAGTTTTCATTGAATTGTCATTTGCCTGTCGTAATAACACTCTTTTTTACAATATATTGAAACTCGGAATCTGCAGTTTCTTCCTCATTGCTCTGCAGTGTTCCCGGCTTATATTTAAGTTTACCAAGAGACAGATTCAATTTTTCCTTACTAAACATTATTTTTTGTCAAGAGTATTTATATTCGTCGGTTCGTAATTTGGTCAATACTGACAAAAATGACGAAAATTGGTACCTGACGAATTAAAACCAATTAACAGTATAAAACAAAGCCTCTGAATATGTATATGTTTGTTCAAAACGCGTTTTGAACAGCTCTTATATTACCGAGGGGAAAATGCAACAGTTATTCTGTGTGTTTCTATTAGTTGCTGTTAGAAAAACATTTTCGAAGAAAATTGAAAATTACTTTAAAAAATTCTTTTGCTTTAGAGGAGTGGCCCATTAGCAACTTGAAGTAAAAAAGCAGACGCTGCCCGGGAACATGAAGAAAAACTAAAATAATGTCGAAGGGTTCCAACTCTATACCTTCTTGAAGAAAATTCAAAACCAATTTCCATGCACCAGACACGTGTTTCGAATATTAAATTCTCATCAGTGATGCTTTCAGCTGATCCACCAAAAATAATTTCAGTAGCGCCCTCTTTAATTTTTTGAAGTTAGATTTTTACATTTACATTACAGAGAGTGCTCCAATTTTCCTTTGGGGTCGATTCAGTAGCATATCCAAATAAAATCTATGTTCAAAATAGCATTGGAGGGATGGTGCTAAGATCTTAAACTCCTTTAATTTCGACGATATTTATCGGTGAAATGGCTAGTTTCCGAAATAGCAAAAACATATATATGATTTCAAATTGTTAAAAGGCCAAAACAATGCTTCTTTTAGGTGACAGAGCTGGAAGGAAGTAATTTATACACTTGACAACGTGAAATAAGTGTCTATATTAATAATGTCGAAGGGTCTAAAAGTCCAACTTGGCTTCCTGGGGCTTTATTCTGGATATCAAATTCCGCCTTTTCAATGTTACAGGTATATATGATTTGTGCAGGTATCTGACGTAATGTAATGCTGGTTTCTAATGGATTTGATGACGTCATGTACCTGTACAAATTGGAAGTAACGTATAATTTCGAAAATGCCGAATTTCTATTTGCGTTGAAAGACATGCATGTATTGGATTATTAAATAAAATTAAAAAAAAAAACAAATAAAAGGCTCCCCAACGTTCAAATTCTAAATTTTCTAGAAAAACTAGTTTCTTCCAATAGGATTGCGTATATCATGTCAAATGATTACCTCCTATGAGGACATAGCCTACCCCCTCATCCAGATAGAATGCAATGGCGGCCTAATTCGAGGCGAGGGCAATAATATGACTACCTTTTACATAAAGAAGATAACAAATCAGATCATGTTAGCCACAAACTCAAACAAGAAGACGTTCATTTACTTAAATTAATGGTTTAAGAATTACATCTTCCTTTCTTAATTCAAAATAATAAGTTGTTCGTGTATAATGTTACGTTTCCAAGGTCAAATGCTGACGCCACTGATGTAGCGATGAAGTAGGAGACAAGCGAACGCGCACCAAATGAAAAGACACGCGTTTATTTTTTGAAATAACCTTTCAGTTTTATTTTATTTGTAAATAGATCTTGTCCTCGATGCAATCAATTCGTAATTAGGTTATTAACTGACCTACCATGGAAATATAGGGGGTAAGCTGTGATCATTTTGGGGCTCCGCTTCGCCTCGCCGCACTATGCTCACAGCCTTCACTCTATATTTCCATAGTAGGTCAGAGGGCACATGTAACCAAGTTCGATCAACTTCGGTTGATCGTCTATCTCTTCAACGCACTCGAAAATTTCTGTTATCAAAAAATCTTGAAATGTCTAAAACGTGGGTCCTGTAGCACCATATCCCACCAATCCTGCTACGTTTTTCGGTACATTTTTTGGACATAATCATTTCACACTCCGGTCATATTACATTGTTTAGATTGTGGATCACTGACGAGGGTTAAGTACTCGACACGTGCATGTCTGATCCATGCTGCAAATTGATCTCTTCTTAAATGATGCTATTGAATTTGAAAACGTATAACATTATACTTGAGTATCAAGTAGCTCATGTAAGATGACATGCTGGCAGATGGACGCCAGTTGACGCATATTGATAGAATTATACTTGAATCTCAAGTAGATCATGTAAGATGACATGCAGGCAGAAGGACGCCAGAGGACGCGTATTGATAGAATTAAGCTTGAATCTCAAGTAGTACATGTAAGATGACATGCGGGCAGAAGGACGCCAGAGGACGCGTATTGATAGAATTATTCTTGAATCTCAAGTAGTACATGTAAGATGACATGCGGGCATAAGGACGCCAGAGGACGCATATTGATAGAATTATGCTTGAATCTCAAGTAGCTCATGTAAGATGACATGCAGGCAGAAGGTCGCCAGAGAAAGCGTATTGATAGAATTATGCTTGAGTCTCAAGTAGCTCATGTAAGAAGACGTATAATATTATACTTGAGTCTCAAGTAGCTCATGTAAGATGACATGCTGGCAGATGGACGCCAGAGGACGCATATTGATAGAATTAAACTTGAATCTCGAGTAGCTCATGTAAGATGACATGCGGGCAGAAGGACGCCAGAGAAAGCGTATTGATAGAATTATGCTTGAATCTCAAGTAGCTCATGTAAGATGACATGCGGGTCGATTGACGGCAGAGGGCGCGCTTTGACAGAAGCATGATTGATTCGTGTATGAATGACAAAATAGAGGTTTTAACTTACGTTGTTTTCCAATTGGATAGTCCCCTGCATACTTGTCTTCAAGGAAAACAAGAAAGGAAAGGTTTGTAAGTAAGTGATAAATGGACACCTAAAGGATATTTGACGTGGATCCATGCTCCACGTAGGTGGCACGTGGAATATGTTAGTTTAAGTTGTCATCCTTGCCGTTCACGGTAATGTGTAGGTTTCCATTAGAATTAAAACTGGAGAGCTGTCGTATCTTGGAAAAGATTAATGAGAAGAGAAACTTGAGTTTAAGATTGGGCTTTTACTTTCTTTCTAGGAATGTGGTGCCCCTGAGATACGCATTTGAAAATTTCTGTTACAAAATTTCTTGAAATTTCTAAAACGTGGGTCCTGTAGCATCACATCCGACCCATCCTGCTACGTCTTTCGGTACATTTACGGACACAATAATTTTCACACTTTTTGGTCAAGTTACATTGTTTAGATTTAGGATCACTAACGTGGGTTTAGTATCCGAAACGTGCATGTCTGGTCCATGATGAAAATTTATCTGTTCTTAAATGATGCTATTGAATTTGAAGACGTTTAACACCTGTACCTCTTGGTGAGTGTCACTGCTGGTGGACCGGGAGTCCCCGATGGCACATGTAGCCAAGTTCGATCAACTTCGATTGATCGTCTGTCTCTTCAACGCATTTGAAAATTTCTGTTACAAAATTTCTTGAAATTACTAAAACGTGGGTCCTGTAGCATCATATCCCATCCATCCTGCAACGTCTTTCGGTTTAATTTTTGAACACAATAATTTTCACACTTTTTGGTCAAATTACATTGTTTAGATTGAGGATCACTGACGAGGGTTTAGTACCGGAAACGTGCATGTCTGGTCCATGCTGAAAATTTATCTGTTCTTAAATGATGCTAGTGAATTTGAAGACATTTAACACAGCATAATCAGACTTTTGCGCATTACCTTAGCACAATCTACCCTTGTGAAACAGACCGAGAAAATACCCTGACGTCATGTTTATGTCTCATCTGTGAATGAACATCAGACACAAATGTTGAATTGAGATTTAAAAAAAACACAGTCAAAAGGCTTACAAAACTAGAATTTCTTTCGAGAATTTCACACAGAAAGATGGAGACAATAACACAGCTCAATAGACACATGCTATTTTTGACAAAAGCGACGATTTCAACTCTTTTCCTGGGTAGTAAATAACCCTATTCCCCTGCCTATGGTGTATTCCAGAGCAAGCTCGAACTACAATCAATTCGTTCTGTGGATAAGCCGTAAAACTGACTTACTAGTCAATCATAAACATATTCGTTACCGACTGCATTTATCATTGCAAAATGTGTTCGACTAAACAATGGGAACATAAAACGCTTTAACAGCTCGGTATTCGCAATGTTGAGAGATATTTTAGGTCAAAACATCCGAAATATAAGGTTTGATACATACACCGGCTTTTAGATTTTTATCGCGGCCATAGTACGAATGTCCCCGAGCACTGGTCCTTATCTCCATTGAACCTTCGCAAACTATTTAGATGTTTGGTTTGGTTTTCTAATTTCCATGGTTATAATATATTCTTATAGAGTATGATTGTGGACTCTGTTGTTTGACTTTCATTCAATGATGAAGATATATCCTATTTTCGAAAACCAGAGTTACTTCCCATTTGAGACGGTATCTGACGTAGACTGATTATGACGTCATCAAATTCTATGGTAACAGTCCTTAAAGTCTGGAAAATGACGTGTAAAATCAACGTTGCCATACCATTTCCATGACGTCGCAATGGTTTTACGTCAGATACCGTCTGTAAGGGGAAAAACTCTGTATTCAATATATAGCTCTGAAAAAAAAATTTTGTTCAGTTGGTTATGTCTAATACGGTTTCTGCCTTTCACAAAGAAAATGACTTTTCTCGACAGAGTCGGTCGCTCCAATTTTTCCAAAATGTTCAAGGTCTATTCAATCTGTTAAAGAATTTTTGTCTAATTAATTTCTATATTTGTCTCGTCGATGAATTTAACACCGGGAAAATAAGCAAAAAACCATGTTCATAGCTTCTACCTCTGATAAGAAATGAACAAAGTAGAGAAAAATGAAGCTGTATATCAAAACGTCGTATTGGAGTCTTTTGTATCGATTCAAAGCTTGCTGTCACTCTTTTAATTCATTATAGAGCAAAAAGTTTAAACATTTTTATACATTTACAGAACCATTTGGAAAGGTTGAGAGTTGAATTGTGATAGATAAACATATGAATTTTATGATAATTTGATTTTATATTTATGTACTTGAGTAGACTGTCATTTTGTAGCAAACAGTCAGTGTCGACTCTGAACAGAAGATGCTTACTAATTCCAGGTATTGGAATTTAGGGATTAAATCCACAGAGAAAGCGGAGAAGCTGGAGTAATTTAGGTATTTTCTAATCTCCAACATCGTATCAGTTGGCGGACTTTTATTGGATGTGATAAGCCGTGAAACAATTTGTTAAAGACGTCGTTTTGTTTAAGTCCACCAAAAAGTGCGACGTTGGATATTTATCGACCCCTTAATACCAGATCCTAGGATGGGTGAGCATCTGCATGAACATCGACGGCGGGTGAGGCTAGCCAACAGGTGATGCTTACTCCTCCTAGGCACCTGGTCCCACCTCTAGCTTGATAGGGGTCCGTCGATGCTCAATTTTGTGCTCTAATGTGAGTGCTATTGAGATTATCGGTTCATTACCCGAAACGTGCATGTCTGGTCCATGCTGTAAATTTATCTGCTCTAAAATGATGCTAATGAATTTGAAGACGTTTAACCTCAGGATCGTCTTTAACTCATTTCCGTTAACATCAGACGTAGGTATACGATAAAAGAAAAATATTCTCAAAATTCATACCATAAACAGATCGCCTTTTACGTCCAGTTGCGTATGAAAAGGCAGCTCCTCCTTTTCCATAGTTAGCTGCCAATGAGTTTGAGTTTTTAAAACTATGAGAATTGCTAATTGCATGTCCTCCTCCGTGAGTCAGAGCCTTTGAGTTAGCTCCGTATTTGCCATAAGCTCCTGAGATAGCGTGTCCGTACTGGGTCAGTCCTGCGGATGAAGCTGTTAATCCTACTGCCTTGGAGTTGACATTTTGACCGTAGTGACCGAGGGCCACAGACTTAGCTGCTCCTTTTACAGCCAAAGAGTTAGATACAACATTATGTCGACCCCCGAATGGACCATAGCCATAATCTGAAATCATGTAACATAAGCGAGTATTGAAATAAATTTTGTGAATTACTTTATGCTCAATCACCATACTTCAAGTAGCCTTTTATCAAAAGTTTTCGATTCATAATGCTAAGAAGCCGCGTTTGCACATTATAAATCCCATTAGACATCATTAGTTTAGGATCAAGGAGAAAAAAATAATGTATCAATTTATAAGTTATATGGACAATTATACGAAACTATTTATAATTTATACATACATTTTAATCCTTTTCTTCCTGTACAAAAAAAAAAGAAAAAAAAATTCTTAAAATTACGATACTATAGTAAATTTGTCTATGGTTATATATAAAATGTAACATATAAAATGCATCATGAACAGTGACAATTCAAGAGATTACATACAACAATGTTTTTCTTTTTGTAAACCCTGATAGGAAAATCGTCAAAATATATATATTAGGTAATATCTGTATCATTTTAAGATCGTTATTCTATGTATAATTGGTTTATAATTTGAAAAGCCTGATATTCATAGAGTATTCTAATAGGATAACGATTTTCGAGGCCACTGGATTCGGATATTGCAATATTTCTACGATTAAATCAACTGGATATGTTTCGAATTTCTTTTCTTCTTTTACCACTTTCACTGTCACCTTTAAATATGGGGAAAAAGAACTAATTCATGGGCTTCAAGCCTCGAGTTTTACGAGATTTTGAGACCCCTCGGATGTAACCTATGTATCTCTCATAGAAAATCACGAAATAGTCTTATGATATCCCCAGGAATGTCGCAACAGACCCTCGAATTTCGAAGGTGTTTAAGAGATTTCGGATACCCTGAAATTTGCCAAAACGCTGTTTTTTTCCTAGATTTAAATACGATTTCTATCTTAAAATATAGTGAGTCCCCTCTTGATGGTTTGGGCGAAAAGACAATAAACCACAGAAGATTAATAGAAATTAAGGAAGAAAATTCTCTACTATCATTTTCAAGATATTATCAGTTGCTAAGTAATTAACGTATAACTAGCTTCTGACGTTATCTTTGCGGACGGTAAAGGCTGATTTTACGGTCGCAAACTGATTTTTTCTGGCAACGCGTTAGCGGAGCCAGAAAAATGGATGTTTGCTCCGTAAAATCAGCACTTACCGTCCGCAAACATAACGTCAGTATCTAGTTATTCCCATTCTAATGCAAAACTGTGAAGTTAGTAACGTCTGCCATAACCAAGGAGCAAACAACCGATGAAATTCGACGTTATAGCGACTTGCATTTACACTGGTTGCTTGTATAAGCAGATAATAACATGATAAGACACGATATCAGTGCTGATTCCAAATGGTATAATATCCTATGTACAATAATTATTTCATGCTACTGTGTAAGAATAGTTCCTTTAATTTTCATAGGATTTAATTTTCGTGTATAAATGAAAATGAAAGTTCAATAATCTTACTATATACTGATCTCTTCTTGCGCCCTGTTGCATAAGATACTGAATTTCCATATCCGTAGTTAGCAGACAATGAGTTTGAGTTTCCTTTACTATGAGCCTGACTGAATGCATGTCCTCCTCCATGAGTCAGAGCCTTTGAGTTTGCTCCATATACTCCATGAGCTGATGAGATAGCGTGTCCGTACTTGGTCAGTCCTGCTGCTGAAGCTGTTTTTCCCACTGATTTGGCGATGGCATTTTGACCATAGTGACCGAGGGACAATGCCTTAGCTGCTCCATGTACGGCCAAAGAGTTGGATACAACATTATGTTTTCCACCGAATGGACCATATCCATAATCTAGAATCATACATTATGAGGGCTGATTAATATGTTGTGAGCCTCGGGGTTGCAGAAGCTATTTTGCTGATAATTATCCCAAAAAGGACAACCAATTAATGGCATATACTATGCTTCACTTCTGAAACAACTTTGGGAAAATATTAAACTTATGCGCCGCGGAAAGCTCACTAGTTTAAGGTGTGTTGTTCCATCAGGAAAATGCTCCTGTTCACAAGTCTGTCAGTGCCATGACTGCTATTCATGGTTTTAATGTGATTGAGCATTCGCCTTATGTACCTGATCTTACTCCATCACACTTTCATCTATTCCCAAAACTGAAAGCAGCTATTTCTAGCTCTCACTTTCAGTTCGATGATGACGTCATACTTCCAGTGTATAGCTTTCTGACCAAGATAAGGAGTTTTTAAATTGGTATTGAGGCCCTTAAAGACCGTCGGCAAAAGTGTATAGATACTGAAGGGGATTATGCAGAAAAATAATGCAAAATGTCTTATAAAATTCACATTCACGAGGCTCAAAACATATCAATCAGCCCTTGTTAATATTCGTAAAGTAGATATATAAAAAAACCCTCATCATTGTATTTGTTGTATATTACTCATGTCCTGCGACGTGTAGAATTAACTTTACTAATTTCACCGTCTGCTACTGACGTGACAGATTGCCGTTCTAAGTCGCCACCGATCGCCCATTGGTTTATATGTAGTCATTTGTGTTTGATGTTTCTCTGTGATTAGGCGTTCCTTGTACGATTTGCGTCACTTTCTGTGCTTGTTTTCTTTGTGTTTTTACAGTGGGCGTTTTGGGGTCAGTCGAGGCTCAATATTGTGAGAGGTGTTGAGAATATCGTCAGGATCTTCTTTATCTCATTGGGGTGTTGATATTGGTGGTGCAGCTAGGTGTTGTTGGAGATCACCACCTTTGCTTTACTATATCTTCATGGCTTTAGTACTACTTAGGTTACATGTTTCTTATACGTTAATGCCTCTGATGTTTATATGAATCGGAGGACTCTTGCGATTATTTTTTGACCAAAATGTCCTGATTTCAAAGCGTTAGATATTACAATACACAGAAAGGCTGTAACAACCGTGACAACCAAGGGTCGTTACGCACATTTATGGTACATCACTCCTTCTGTTAGTTAATATGGTAAGAAATCATAATAAATTTATTATGATCGTGCAAATATTATACCTAAGACGTCTGAGAAGTCCACACAATTTAAAAATTTAAAATATAATATTCACAACGAAATCAAAGTTTATCATTCGTGAGACTTTCTACCTAGTGTTTTCAGTATGATCAGACTTTTGTGAACAACCCAGCATCTCTGGTTCATGCATGAGGACAATAGGATGATGTCTTAATTTAGAAATTAAACACAAATGGAAAGAAACGCCTTTGGTTGAAGTTTCAAACTTTTATTTCAAAATAATAAAAAAAAACCCTCCCTGAGTTGTATGAGTTATAGCAATGGCTCGAGATGGCTTTGATGCTGGCGTTACTCATTTTTTAAGAGTTAGACATTTTGCAAAAGAATAAGCGACCCAAATTATAGATAACGAAGAAGTTGAATATATCCTTGACTGACGGTAAATAAAAGAGTCCTGTGGTAAAACTCAGCATAAATAGATTCAACAATCCCTTAGCTGTATTAAACATCAAAGAAGTACATATCAGTTATTCAGTCTCAAAGCCGAGAAGGCAATTCACAATCAATATAATTTCTATTGGAACGGTTGCGAACCTCGGAATGAATAATAATCCGAAGTGAGACCAGGTGCCCGGGGAGAGTCGGCGTCTCCTGATTGCATGCAACATCCGTCGCAACAGTTCCATGAAAACATGTCATATTCGGTTATTGTCTCGACTCACACATTGATGTACATATCAGGTAAATATTTCTTGTTTGGTGATGATATATATGAAAATTATATGGGAAAAATCCATGCACAGCTACAATGGACAGCGGATTACAACCGCACGAGAGGTTATATTTCGTTCATCTATGTTACGGACCAAGTTTCAGAACTATTGAAAAATCATACTTACATTTTCCCTTTCTTCCTAGTAAAAATCAAATGAAGGATATTAATGAAATGTATCACAAACGTGTTAACTTTCAAGAAAAGTTAAGAATTTAAAATGAAAACATCGACTAAAGAATTAATTTCGTATAAGATTTATATCAACACTTTTCTGTCTTATATGAAGAATGTTCAAAAGATTAATTTTTAAGGAAAAAATGTTCGGAGACCAATGATGCCCCCGCCCAGCTTATTTAATACACACGTAATCAAGTTACTGATTGTATGTCAGACAGTGTATGTATGTTAGATATTGTATCTATTTCGTGCTTGTGAACATCGACGGCGCGTGTGGCTAGCCAAACAGGGGATGTTTACTCCATCCGGGCACCTGGTCCCACCTCTAGCTTGCTAGGGGTCCGTCGATGCTCAATTATGTGCTCTACTATGTTTGCTGTTAAGATTATCGTCAGGATCTTCTTTAACTCATTAGAAAATTTAAGTGTATATAAGGAAGGTTTTAATGGCATGAATCTGCACATGAATATGTTAGTTTAAGTTGTCATCCTTGCCGTTCACGGTAATGTGTAGGTTTCCATTAGAATTAAAACTGGAGAGCTGTCGTATCTTGGAAAAGATTAATGAGAAGAGAAACTTGAGTTTAAGATTGGGCTTTTACTTTCTTTCTAGGAATGTGGTGCCCCTGAGATACGCATTTGAAAATTTCTGTTACAAAATTTCTTGAAATTTCTAAAACGTGGGTCCTGTAGCATCACATCCGACCCATCCTGCTACGTCTTTCGGTACATTTACGGACACAATAATTTTCACACTTTTTGGTCAAGTTACATTGTTTAGATTTAGGATCACTAACGTGGGTTTAGTATCCGAAACGTGCATGTCTGGTCCATGATGAAAATTTATCTGTTCTTAAATGATGCTATTGAATTTGAAGACGTTTAACACCTGTACCTCTTGGTGAGTGTCACTGCTGGTGGACCGGGAGTCCCCGATGGCACATGTAGCCAAGTTCGATCAACTTCGATTGATCGTCTGTCTCTTCAACGCATTTGAAAATTTCTGTTACAAAATTTCTTGAAATTACTAAAACGTGGGTCCTGTAGCATCATATCCCATCCATCCTGCAACGTCTTTCGGTTTAATTTTTGAACACAATAATTTTCACACTTTTTGGTCAAATTACATTGTTTAGATTGAGGATCACTGACGAGGGTTTAGTACCGGAAACGTGCATGTCTGGTCCATGCTGAAAATTTATCTGTTCTTAAATGATGCTAGTGAATTTGAAGACATTTAACACAGCATAATCAGACTTTTGCGCATTACCTTAGCACAATCTACCCTTGTGAAACAGACCGAGAAAATACCCTGACGTCATGTTTATGTCTCATCTGTGAATGAACATCAGACACAAATGTTGAATTGAGATTTAAAAAAAACACAGTCAAAAGGCTTACAAAACTAGAATTTCTTTCGAGAATTTCACACAGAAAGATGGAGACAATAACACAGCTCAATAGACACATGCTATTTTTGACAAAAGCGACGATTTCAACTCTTTTCCTGGGTAGTAAATAACCCTATTCCCCTGCCTATGGTGTATTCCAGAGCAAGCTCGAACTACAATCAATTCGTTCTGTGGATAAGCCGTAAAACTGACTTACTAGTCAATCATAAACATATTCGTTACCGACTGCATTTATCATTGCAAAATGTGTTCGACTAAACAATGGGAACATAAAACGCTTTAACAGCTCGGTATTCGCAATGTTGAGAGATATTTTAGGTCAAAACATCCGAAATATAAGGTTTGATACATACACCGGCTTTTAGATTTTTATCGCGGCCATAGTACGAATGTCCCCGAGCACTGGTCCTTATCTCCATTGAACCTTCGCAAACTATTTAGATGTTTGGTTTGGTTTTCTAATTTCCATGGTTATAATATATTCTTATAGAGTATGATTGTGGACTCTGTTGTTTGACTTTCATTCAATGATGAAGATATATCCTATTTTCGAAAACCAGAGTTACTTCCCATTTGAGACGGTATCTGACGTAGACTGATTATGACGTCATCAAATTCTATGGTAACAGTCCTTAAAGTCTGGAAAATGACGTGTAAAATCAACGTTGCCATACCATTTCCATGACGTCGCAATGGTTTTACGTCAGATACCGTCTGTAAGGGGAAAAACTCTGTATTCAATATATAGCTCTGAAAAAAAAATTTTGTTCAGTTGGTTATGTCTAATACGGTTTCTGCCTTTCACAAAGAAAATGACTTTTCTCGACAGAGTCGGTCGCTCCAATTTTTCCAAAATGTTCAAGGTCTATTCAATCTGTTAAAGAATTTTTGTCTAATTAATTTCTATATTTGTCTCGTCGATGAATTTAACACCGGGAAAATAAGCAAAAAACCATGTTCATAGCTTCTACCTCTGATAAGAAATGAACAAAGTAGAGAAAAATGAAGCTGTATATCAAAACGTCGTATTGGAGTCTTTTGTATCGATTCAAAGCTTGCTGTCACTCTTTTAATTCATTATAGAGCAAAAAGTTTAAACATTTTTATACATTTACAGAACCATTTGGAAAGGTTGAGAGTTGAATTGTGATAGATAAACATATGAATTTTATGATAATTTGATTTTATATTTATGTACTTGAGTAGACTGTCATTTTGTAGCAAACAGTCAGTGTCGACTCTGAACAGAAGATGCTTACTAATTCCAGGTATTGGAATTTAGGGATTAAATCCACAGAGAAAGCGGAGAAGCTGGAGTAATTTAGGTATTTTCTAATCTCCAACATCGTATCAGTTGGCGGACTTTTATTGGATGTGATAAGCCGTGAAACAATTTGTTAAAGACGTCGTTTTGTTTAAGTCCACCAAAAAGTGCGACGTTGGATATTTATCGACCCCTTAATACCAGATCCTAGGATGGGTGAGCATCTGCATGAACATCGACGGCGGGTGAGGCTAGCCAACAGGTGATGCTTACTCCTCCTAGGCACCTGGTCCCACCTCTAGCTTGATAGGGGTCCGTCGATGCTCAATTTTGTGCTCTAATGTGAGTGCTATTGAGATTATCGGTTCATTACCCGAAACGTGCATGTCTGGTCCATGCTGTAAATTTATCTGCTCTAAAATGATGCTAATGAATTTGAAGACGTTTAACCTCAGGATCGTCTTTAACTCATTTCCGTTAACATCAGACGTAGGTATACGATAAAAGAAAAATATTCTCAAAATTCATACCATAAACAGATCGCCTTTTACGTCCAGTTGCGTATGAAAAGGCAGCTCCTCCTTTTCCATAGTTAGCTGCCAATGAGTTTGAGTTTTTAAAACTATGAGAATTGCTAATTGCATGTCCTCCTCCGTGAGTCAGAGCCTTTGAGTTAGCTCCGTATTTGCCATAAGCTCCTGAGATAGCGTGTCCGTACTGGGTCAGTCCTGCGGATGAAGCTGTTAATCCTACTGCCTTGGAGTTGACATTTTGACCGTAGTGACCGAGGGCCACAGACTTAGCTGCTCCTTTTACAGCCAAAGAGTTAGATACAACATTATGTCGACCCCCGAATGGACCATAGCCATAATCTGAAATCATGTAACATAAGCGAGTATTGAAATAAATTTTGTGAATTACTTTATGCTCAATCACCATACTTCAAGTAGCCTTTTATCAAAAGTTTTCGATTCATAATGCTAAGAAGCCGCGTTTGCACATTATAAATCCCATTAGACATCATTAGTTTAGGATCAAGGAGAAAAAAATAATGTATCAATTTATAAGTTATATGGACAATTATACGAAACTATTTATAATTTATACATACATTTTAATCCTTTTCTTCCTGTACAAAAAAAAAAGAAAAAAAAATTCTTAAAATTACGATACTATAGTAAATTTGTCTATGGTTATATATAAAATGTAACATATAAAATGCATCATGAACAGTGACAATTCAAGAGATTACATACAACAATGTTTTTCTTTTTGTAAACCCTGATAGGAAAATCGTCAAAATATATATATTAGGTAATATCTGTATCATTTTAAGATCGTTATTCTATGTATAATTGGTTTATAATTTGAAAAGCCTGATATTCATAGAGTATTCTAATAGGATAACGATTTTCGAGGCCACTGGATTCGGATATTGCAATATTTCTACGATTAAATCAACTGGATATGTTTCGAATTTCTTTTCTTCTTTTACCACTTTCACTGTCACCTTTAAATATGGGGAAAAAGAACTAATTCATGGGCTTCAAGCCTCGAGTTTTACGAGATTTTGAGACCCCTCGGATGTAACCTATGTATCTCTCATAGAAAATCACGAAATAGTCTTATGATATCCCCAGGAATGTCGCAACAGACCCTCGAATTTCGAAGGTGTTTAAGAGATTTCGGATACCCTGAAATTTGCCAAAACGCTGTTTTTTTCCTAGATTTAAATACGATTTCTATCTTAAAATATAGTGAGTCCCCTCTTGATGGTTTGGGCGAAAAGACAATAAACCACAGAAGATTAATAGAAATTAAGGAAGAAAATTCTCTACTATCATTTTCAAGATATTATCAGTTGCTAAGTAATTAACGTATAACTAGCTTCTGACGTTATCTTTGCGGACGGTAAAGGCTGATTTTACGGTCGCAAACTGATTTTTTCTGGCAACGCGTTAGCGGAGCCAGAAAAATGGATGTTTGCTCCGTAAAATCAGCACTTACCGTCCGCAAACATAACGTCAGTATCTAGTTATTCCCATTCTAATGCAAAACTGTGAAGTTAGTAACGTCTGCCATAACCAAGGAGCAAACAACCGATGAAATTCGACGTTATAGCGACTTGCATTTACACTGGTTGCTTGTATAAGCAGATAATAACATGATAAGACACGATATCAGTGCTGATTCCAAATGGTATAATATCCTATGTACAATAATTATTTCATGCTACTGTGTAAGAATAGTTCCTTTAATTTTCATAGGATTTAATTTTCGTGTATAAATGAAAATGAAAGTTCAATAATCTTACTATATACTGATCTCTTCTTGCGCCCTGTTGCATAAGATACTGAATTTCCATATCCGTAGTTAGCAGACAATGAGTTTGAGTTTCCTTTACTATGAGCCTGACTGAATGCATGTCCTCCTCCATGAGTCAGAGCCTTTGAGTTTGCTCCATATACTCCATGAGCTGATGAGATAGCGTGTCCGTACTTGGTCAGTCCTGCTGCTGAAGCTGTTTTTCCCACTGATTTGGCGATGGCATTTTGACCATAGTGACCGAGGGACAATGCCTTAGCTGCTCCATGTACGGCCAAAGAGTTGGATACAACATTATGTTTTCCACCGAATGGACCATATCCATAATCTAGAATCATACATTATGAGGGCTGATTAATATGTTGTGAGCCTCGGGGTTGCAGAAGCTATTTTGCTGATAATTATCCCAAAAAGGACAACCAATTAATGGCATATACTATGCTTCACTTCTGAAACAACTTTGGGAAAATATTAAACTTATGCGCCGCGGAAAGCTCACTAGTTTAAGGTGTGTTGTTCCATCAGGAAAATGCTCCTGTTCACAAGTCTGTCAGTGCCATGACTGCTATTCATGGTTTTAATGTGATTGAGCATTCGCCTTATGTACCTGATCTTACTCCATCACACTTTCATCTATTCCCAAAACTGAAAGCAGCTATTTCTAGCTCTCACTTTCAGTTCGATGATGACGTCATACTTCCAGTGTATAGCTTTCTGACCAAGATAAGGAGTTTTTAAATTGGTATTGAGGCCCTTAAAGACCGTCGGCAAAAGTGTATAGATACTGAAGGGGATTATGCAGAAAAATAATGCAAAATGTCTTATAAAATTCACATTCACGAGGCTCAAAACATATCAATCAGCCCTTGTTAATATTCGTAAAGTAGATATATAAAAAAACCCTCATCATTGTATTTGTTGTATATTACTCATGTCCTGCGACGTGTAGAATTAACTTTACTAATTTCACCGTCTGCTACTGACGTGACAGATTGCCGTTCTAAGTCGCCACCGATCGCCCATTGGTTTATATGTAGTCATTTGTGTTTGATGTTTCTCTGTGATTAGGCGTTCCTTGTACGATTTGCGTCACTTTCTGTGCTTGTTTTCTTTGTGTTTTTACAGTGGGCGTTTTGGGGTCAGTCGAGGCTCAATATTGTGAGAGGTGTTGAGAATATCGTCAGGATCTTCTTTATCTCATTGGGGTGTTGATATTGGTGGTGCAGCTAGGTGTTGTTGGAGATCACCACCTTTGCTTTACTATATCTTCATGGCTTTAGTACTACTTAGGTTACATGTTTCTTATACGTTAATGCCTCTGATGTTTATATGAATCGGAGGACTCTTGCGATTATTTTTTGACCAAAATGTCCTGATTTCAAAGCGTTAGATATTACAATACACAGAAAGGCTGTAACAACCGTGACAACCAAGGGTCGTTACGCACATTTATGGTACATCACTCCTTCTGTTAGTTAATATGGTAAGAAATCATAATAAATTTATTATGATCGTGCAAATATTATACCTAAGACGTCTGAGAAGTCCACACAATTTAAAAATTTAAAATATAATATTCACAACGAAATCAAAGTTTATCATTCGTGAGACTTTCTACCTAGTGTTTTCAGTATGATCAGACTTTTGTGAACAACCCAGCATCTCTGGTTCATGCATGAGGACAATAGGATGATGTCTTAATTTAGAAATTAAACACAAATGGAAAGAAACGCCTTTGGTTGAAGTTTCAAACTTTTATTTCAAAATAATAAAAAAAAACCCTCCCTGAGTTGTATGAGTTATAGCAATGGCTCGAGATGGCTTTGATGCTGGCGTTACTCATTTTTTAAGAGTTAGACATTTTGCAAAAGAATAAGCGACCCAAATTATAGATAACGAAGAAGTTGAATATATCCTTGACTGACGGTAAATAAAAGAGTCCTGTGGTAAAACTCAGCATAAATAGATTCAACAATCCCTTAGCTGTATTAAACATCAAAGAAGTACATATCAGTTATTCAGTCTCAAAGCCGAGAAGGCAATTCACAATCAATATAATTTCTATTGGAACGGTTGCGAACCTCGGAATGAATAATAATCCGAAGTGAGACCAGGTGCCCGGGGAGAGTCGGCGTCTCCTGATTGCATGCAACATCCGTCGCAACAGTTCCATGAAAACATGTCATATTCGGTTATTGTCTCGACTCACACATTGATGTACATATCAGGTAAATATTTCTTGTTTGGTGATGATATATATGAAAATTATATGGGAAAAATCCATGCACAGCTACAATGGACAGCGGATTACAACCGCACGAGAGGTTATATTTCGTTCATCTATGTTACGGACCAAGTTTCAGAACTATTGAAAAATCATACTTACATTTTCCCTTTCTTCCTAGTAAAAATCAAATGAAGGATATTAATGAAATGTATCACAAACGTGTTAACTTTCAAGAGAAGTTAAGAATTTAAAATGAAAACATCGACTAAAGAATTAATTTCGTATAAGATTTATATCAACACTTTTCTGTCTTATATGAAGAATGTTCAAAAGATTAATTTTTAAGGAAAAAATGTTCGGAGACCAATGATGCCCCCGCCCAGCTTATTTAATACACACGTAATCAAGTTACTGATTGTATGTCAGACAGTGTATGTATGTTAGATATTGTATCTATTTCGTGCTTGTGAACATCGACGGCGCGTGTGGCTAGCCAAACAGGGGATGTTTACTCCATCCGGGCACCTGGTCCCACCTCTAGCTTGCTAGGGGTCCGTCGATGCTCAATTATGTGCTCTACTATGTTTGCTGTTAAGATTATCGTCAGGATCTTCTTTAACTCATTAGAAAATTTAAGTGTATATAAGGAAGGTTTTAATGGCATGAATCTGCACATTGATCGCCATGACCCATATTTGAACTTGACCTGATTTTTTATGTAATAGCTATATCCAAGAAGTAAATCGATTCCCTGTAACGGCTTTCCTTTAAATGTCCGGAAACCACAAATTTTGATTTTTTGTTTTTTAAAGTGACATAACTCTGCATATTGAGCGACATGACCCATATTCGAACTTGACCTGTATTTCTTGGTGTAAAATCAATTTATGCCCTAAAACGACTTTCCTTTAAATGTCCGGATCACACAAAATATTGAATTCTTCTACGTTTAAAGGGACACAACTTTGCATATACTTGAGTGACATGACCCGTAATCGAACTGAAAGAAGCATTGTTTTGGCCTTTTATCAATGTGACATCATATATATTTTTTTGCTATTTCGGAAACTAGCCATTTCAACGATAAATATCATCGAAATTAAAGGAGTTTAACATCTTAGCACCATCCCTCCAATGCTATTTCGAACATAGATTTTATTTGGATATGCTACTGAATCGACCCCAAAGGAAATTTGGAGCCGCGCACTCTCTGTAATGTAAATGTAAAAATCTAACTTCAAAAAATTAAAGAGGGCGCTACTGGAATTATTTTTGGTGGCTCCTCTAAAAGCATCGCTGATGAGAGTTTAATATTCAAAACACGTGTCTGGTGCATGGAAATTGGTTTGGAATTTTCTTCAAGAAAGTATAGAGTTGGAACCCTTCGACATTATTAATATAGACACTTATTTCACGTTGCAGTGTGGAGCAGTTAAAATCGTTCCCCGTGGTCTGATGTTTGTCAAGTGTATTAATTACTTCTTTCCAGTTCTGTCACATGAGAGAAGCATTGTTTTGGCCTTTTATCAATGTGACATAATATATATTTTTTTGCTATTTCGGAAACTTGCCATTTCACCGATAAATATCATCGAAATTAAAGGAGTTTAACATCTTAGCACCATCCCTCCAATGCTATTTCGAACATAGATTTTATTTGGATGTGCTACTGAATCGACCCTACAGGAAATTTGGGGCCGCGCACTCTCTGTAATGTAAATGTAAAAATCTAACTTCAAAAAATTAAAGAGGGCGCTACTGAAATTATTTTTGGTGGCTCCGCTTAAAGCATCACTGATGAGAATTTAATATTCGAAACACGTGTCTGGTGCATGGAAATTGGTTTGGAATTTTCTTCAAGAGGGTATAGAGTTGGAACCCTTCGACATTATTAACCTGTATCTCTTGGTTTTAAAGCTATATACAAGAAATGAATTGATTCCCTTAAACGGTGTTCCTTTAAACGTCATCGCATGTGGGATGGATGCACGCACTGTAGGACGAGAGGACATGTTCATCACTAAACACCCTGTCTATTTTGGCGGGGGTAAAAAATCCATCTAATCTAAACATATTCAATAAAACATATCTAATGAAATATAGATATTAAACTAGAGGACGCAAAAAAACGTTATTTCATATTTGCATACTGCACAGTATTCAGATTTTTTTTGTGTCAAGAAGACTGCTCTCTGACTGTAGGGCTGGGACTCATGGTTTTCTTTACCACCAGAGTGCAAAAAACTCTCCTGAACCGCTTATTAATTCTAAGAGCTGTTATCGGCCATTGAGTGGTGCTAAATTCTGTGCATGACCAAAACGAGACTAGAACGAGACTATAAGCCCCTACCTTTTTTACCTTTAAAGCACAAGCGTATCTACATGATATATGATACATGATATATGCTTTGAACGTCCACTGTAGGGACATGTCAATTTATGCTTTTACAACCGTCCGCATCACAAACTATATATTCGAATGCTATGACAGGTCTCGATATAGGAAAAAAGCTGCACTTAGCTAGTCAATTCATCATAACAAAGAAATACTACATATATTGTGCTGTCAACATAAATTAATCACGAACTTTCTATTTGCAATGATATGTATAATTTTAAAAAGACAACGGAGTCTGATATTTCCTGTAACATGTTGGTCCATCTATGACAAGTCTGACGACTTTAATAATTTCAGCATTTCTAATTCAACATCTCTAGAATGTATCATCCCATTAGATTTTATAGATAATACTCTCTTATTGAGAAACTTCACAAAAACTTCGTTTTGAAGGCGAAGGGACACTCAAACACGACTCACAATATGTTGCATTGTGTCGAGATAGGTAATCTAAAACTTCTTACTGTATATTGATCTCTTCTTGCGGCCTGTGGCATAAGATACTGAATTTCCATATCCGTAGTTAGCAGACAATGAGTTTGAGTTTCCTTTACTATGAGCCTGACTGAATGCATGTCCTCCTCCATGAGTCAGAGCCTTAGAGTTTGCACCATATACTCCATGAGCTGCTGAGATGGCGTGTCCATGCAGTGTCTTTGCTCCTGATGTAGCTGTTAATCCTACTGATTTGGCGATGGCATTTTGACCATAGTGACCAAGGGACAATGCTTTAGCTGCTCCATGTACGGCCAAAGAGTTGGATACAACATTATGTTTTCCACCGAATGGGTAGTATTTGCGACCTTTAGGATATCCTGAAAATTGAATGAAAATGAAAGATGAAAAACAAGTGTTATTAACTCAATCCCATCATGAAGAAAATTCCAAACCAACGTATAATAAAGAAATCATATTCTTAGAGTTCATGCACAGCTAAAAATACGATGAGGTTATCTATATTATGTTAAGTGTGGATAAGAAGCACTTTGTTCCCTCGAATATCTATCAATTAATCAATCAACTGCTTTGCAGATGGTCTTCAAATTGCTCGAGGCGATTTATTTCTTGACCAACTCCCATCCCCACCTTCGCCGAATCAAAAAAGGAAGATAGAAAACACATACACACACGAATATCAATAATTTGATAATATTTGTGTCCTTATTTTTCTCAAATTTCTGCATTCACCACTTTGTAAAGTATACATGTTCGCTTGTGTGAAGGATATATATCCAGCTGTAATTACATTGGGAAAACTTCTTCAAGCCGCTATATGAACGGAGTATTTTTCCATGTATGGTGGTATGATACTATTAAATGAAATTCTGACCAAATTAAATTTCATAAGACAAAAAAAGCCATCTCAGTATTTGAGGTATCGGTTGTACAAATAAATTTCAAGTGTATCATACAGTTAGAATTATTGAATATTTTTACCAAAATATACCTTATACAACATAAAAAATGGTATCTATCATCAAAGGTCGACATGCCAACCTTCGCTCAATCCACGGAAACTATCGAGACACTGCCGAAGATTACCGAGATAATTTTAACACTGTTTAAATGGACGAGACGTCCGCGAGATCTCCATTTGTACAATGGATACGTTAAGGTGTGCTTTTTTCTGCGAATTTGTTGATTTGGGAAATCATTATATATTTCAACCAAATTTGCTACCCCTATAACATTCTTTACCGACCAAGTACTAGGGAAATTCCTTCAGAACATACATATGGAGGCTGATCTGAACACATTTCAAAAGAAAAAGTACAGCAAAAGTTTAAAAGGTTTTTCTTCAGTCTGATCCTTGTGTGGACCTCTACCGAACATCAGACGTCCGTTTAGGATAAAAGAAAAAAATATCAATTCTCAAAATTCATACCATAAACAGATCTCCTTTTACGTCCAGATGCGTATGAAACGGCATGTCCTTTTCCATAGTTAGCTGCCAATGAGTTTGAGTTTCCTTTACTATGAGCCTGACTGAATGCATGTCCTCCTCCATGAGTCAGAGCCTTTGAGTTTGCTCCATATACTCCATGAGCTGCGGAGATAGCGTGTCCATGCTGGGTCAGTCCTGCTGCTGAAGCTGTTTTTCCCACTGCTTTGGCGATGGCATTTTGACCATAGTGACCGAGGGACAATGCCTTAGCTGCTCCATGTACGGCCAAAGAGTTGGATACAACATTATGTTTTCCACCGAATGGACCATATCCATAATCTGAAATCATACATTATGAGGTCTGAATAATATGTTGTGAGCATCTGGAATGCAAAAGCTATTCTGCTGATAGATTAGTTGCGTATGAAAGGGCATGTCCTTTTCCATAGTTAGCTGCCAATGAGTTTGAGTTTCTAAAACTATGAGAATTGCTAATTGCATGTCCTCCTCCATGAGTCAGAGCCTTTGAGTTAGCTCCGTATTTGCCATAAGCTCCTGAGATAGCGTGTCTGTACTGGGTCAGTCCTACGGCTGAAGCTGTTAATCCTACTGCATTGGAGTTGATATTTTGACCATAGTGACCGAGGGCCACAGACTTAGCTGCTCATTTTACGGCCAAAGAGTTAGATACAACATTATGTCGACCCCCGAATGGACCATAACCATAATCTGAAATCAGCAAATCAATGAGTCCTATGTCCTTTTACGAACGATGCAAGGGATTTCAATGTATCACTGAACAAAACTTTACTTTAAAATTGAAACTTATTCTAAACATTCTTTTGTATTCTTTGTATTCTTTTGAAACGATTAAACGGACTACTAAGCTTAGATATGTTTTGTATGGCTCGTGAAAGTTCAGCATGCTTGGCGGTAGATCCCAGAAAAACCTGCTAAAATATTCTAGATAAGCGGTAAATTGTGTTTTAAGCTTACGAGTCTGTTACAAAGCAAGAGTAGTGTGACATATTCATTGTTTAAAAATCTTAAGGTTTAATCGTTTCTAGGCTGATTATAGAATATGATTCAACCTGTCCGTTTTCGGCTTTCTTTGATGTGTCTACAATAGTCACTGCGCATGACTGTCTGTGGACTTCCGTGTGAGTTTAAGATAATCATTCTTCATTTTGACCAGTCTACTAGGTTGTCAGTAATGACATATGATTTTTCTCGGATTAAAATCAGGAAATCACCTTTGCTGATTTATACGAACTTCTCAATCTAAAGGTTTCAAAATCCATAATACAAAAAGGTGCCATTTTTTACGTTAGAATTTAGTCTTAAATTACCAACTTCCATTTTTCATTTTCATTTTATTTGTCAATAAACATATATTTCCTTTGATTAAAATTCAATGGCTCTTGTGGCATTTTGTGATATTTAAAATTGAAAATGTTAAAATTTTTAACGTCTTCAAAATGCATCATTCAAGAGCAGATAATTTTACAGCATGGACCAGACATGCACGTTTCGGGTACTTAACCCTTATCAGTGATCCTCAATCTAAATGTCAAACGTCTTGAAATTCAATGGCATCATTTGAGAGCAGCTTGCCTAAGAAAATGTGAAAAATATTATGTTTAAAAATGTACCGAAAGACGAAGCAGGATGGATGGGATATGATTCTACAGGACCCACGTTTTACAAATTTGAAGAAATTTTGATAACAGAAATTTTCAAATGCGTCGAAGAGACAGACGATCAACCGAAGTTGATCGAACTTGGTTACATGTGCCCTCGGGGACTCCTGGTCCTCCAGCATTGACACTCACCAAGTGGTACAAATGTTCTACATCTTCAAATTCAATAGCGTCATTTAAGAGCAGATAAATTTGCAGCAAGGACCAGACATGCATGTTTAATTAATGACAAATATATACAATTACCATGTCCAAATATACAGTACAAACATCGATAATTCAGAAAATCATAAACCGAAGGCATAAACTAAATTATGTAAAAATTAACAAGCTTTTACACTCGTATCCATGGCAGCGAAATATCCGAAGATGGCTTATTTCATCATTTTTAAAGTGCTATAAATATAATGACCTCGTTACCATGGCAACCAGAGTTTACATTGACCGAAATTTGTTATTTTCATCGTCAGTACTTAGTGTATACCAATTATATCGAAAATTATCAAAGTACATGGCATGCCGTGCCACTCGATTTTGGTCCTTACAAAGAATGGCTATTAATAGCTATTCTCTGTAAGCATTTACAATTTTATGAAGGACGCATGGCACGGCATGTCTCAGATTTTGATAAAATTTGTACATAAGGTTGGGTCTGACCCGAAAGTAAAAATTTGTTATAAATTTTCTTAATTTCACATCCGGTTGCCATGGAAACGGACTTTGAATATTGAAAAAATGTATTTTGGGGCGTTTTTGAAGTCACATACATAATTTATGCAGCATAATCTAAAACAAACACTAATGAATTATCAGTACCCTATAATTGCTCTTTCAAGTTAAGTAATAATAATGTTGGGTTTATGGTCTTATCTATATGTTTCCATAGCAACAGCACAGTTACCCTATCAAAATAGTATTTTTGGCATTTTTTTCAAAATTCAATGATAAATTACTTACATTTTGGGGGGGTTTTATGCAAATATAACAAGCATTTACATTGGGACAAAGTCTCTGTTCGTTGATATGGCAACATGACCTCAAATCGCAAAAATGAAAGCAATTTTGGACAATATTTAGAGTCCTTTTTTTACTAGATCATTGAATTTTAATTCAAAGTGATGAAAATTAATTAATGCATTCAAGTAGATCTTTCATTACACGAAATAATTTAAAAAAAAATATTCAGGAAATAGCCCGTTGCTATGGGAACGATTGTGTAAAATTGCACATAGGCCCACTTTGAGTCCTTGGAAACGGGCATCAAATGTAATCTGAATTTTTTAAAATCTAAAATAAAGTTTAGATTTTGCTTTATCCTATATGTAAAAAAGGTTGTGTAAGCCTGTTTCGTTTTTTGAGGAAAAGGCTTCGAAAATCAACAAAAAATGCTTATTTTTATAATGTATGGCCAAATTACTATAGCAACCATTAATTATGTGTAACTTTTTTTTATTATATTTTGATAGAGGCTTACTTGATCTTTATTGTTATTAAATTTGAACTTCCTGGGATTAATAATTACTGTTTTATGAAAATAATAAAAAATGGTTGCTATGGTAACATATGTTCCCCATAGCTTTTTCACGGTTTTTGAAAGAGCTCTTTGTGTTGAACCCTATTTCCCAACAGTTTTTATCTGTTCATCATGATGCAAATTTTTTAAAAATGACTCTGAAGTTGCAAAATAAGTAAATAATAAAACATTAAAGACCATAGTAACCGTTGCCAAGGTAACTTATGTACCTAGCAACAAGTGGGTTTATCTTGAATTTGCTCATTTTATAAAATAAATCCTATTTCCTTATTATATACCCATCAAGAGAGAAGAAAAATTGGAAAATACAAACAGCATTTTGAAATCAATATATCAAAATTAGCTAATTATGTTGTCATGGTAACCAGCCTTTTTTACAATATCAGACACTACTAGTGAGCTTATTTAAAATTTTATGTCCTATTCTTTAGGATGCATAAAAAATTTTCCATTGATGTCACATATAGACCAAATAATAGAACTTCAAATAAGCTCAATTTTGCCAATTTTTCAACTTTAAAGGCCGTTGCCATGGTAACCAGATGACCTAGAATAACATTTTTTGTCAAATTTTCCTTTTTTCAATTGTCCCTACTTATGTGTGAAATTTCATGAAAATCGGAGAACATGCGTGCCGAAATTGCTTAAATGGTTATAGAGAATTGCTATTAAATCTTAGCAAGAACATGTTTCCCTGATTTTTTGTGCAATAGTGATTTTTTTCTCCTATGTATGATTTTCAAACAGAAAAAGAGAAAGTATACATACATGATAAAATAATTATAGAAGAATTATGCATAGACAGCTTTTATAAAATCTGACATGTCGAGAATTTTGTACATTTTTTTTATTATGCCCGTTCATTTCTATATTATTTACGTTGTAATTATAAGAGTATAACCACGGTGCCTCGATTTGAACTATGACGTCATATAGTGACAGAACCATAGCAATGGAGTTTAAACATATTTTAACGTCATTTCAACGTAATAAAATGGAATGTAAATATGTATAATAACTGTTTGATTGAAATGTGATTATACTGTGATAACCTACAAAGAAATTCAGGAATTATATTTCTCATAATGTCCTAATGCGCATTATCACAGTGTAGGAACGCTTTAGTACGAAATAAGTTTTTTTTGCGATTGCCGAGGCAAGAAATTTACATGTGTCAATTTAATATCCATCTATCGCGTGTGCGCTAGAAGGTATACTGTTATAGATTCAGTATAGAATATTTTCTTAAGACTGATACTTCATAGACAGGTAGTACTTCGTCATTGCCGTGAAATTGCAACTTTAACAATACAATCACTTGAATATAGTGAAATTCTATCGTTTTATTGTGAGTTTTGAGTCCCCAGGTGTGTCCACTGTGACAAGTTCTATATTAAAAGAATGCTTACATTACCTAGTACTCCGTGAACACAAACTTGATTGTATATTTATAGAGAAAATTGTATGAATCGCAAGCGATATAAGTCCCCTACGGGAATTGATCCATGTCCTTCAACTCTGCCTTGACCTGTACTTACACCAAAAGATGAATCCGACATCGAAATAAGTTCAATATACGATTTAGAAAAAGGTCTGGAAAGCAGGAAAATATTATGAAATTTGCACTTTCTACATAGAGATAACCTCAGACAGTGCATGTATTCTATACATTGTTTTCATTTTCGTGCGTGAACATCGACGGCGGGTGCGGCTAGCCAACAGGGGATGCTTACTCCTCCCAGGCACCTGGTCCCATCTCAAGCTTGCTAGGGGGTCCGTCGATGCTCAATTTGGTGCTCTATTGTGAGAGCTATTGAGATTTTCGTCTGGATCTTTTTTAACTCGTTTGTTTTACACTTATGCCCTTTGCCGTGTGGAGCGCGTAAAAAGTTCCCCGCGAGGGGTTTGACGGTAAGTGTTTTGAATATTTTCCCTGACATGGTCGCCATAGCACTATATAGACATATCCTAGTGCATGTATGTAATATATTGTTTTCATTTTCGTGCGTGAACATCGACGGCGGGTGCGGCTAGCCAACAGGGGATGCTTACTCCTCCTGGGCACCTGGTCACCTCTAGCTTGCTAGGGTCCGTCGATGCTCAATTTGGTGCTCTATTGTGAGTGCTGTTGAGATTTTCGTCAGGATCTTCTTTAACTCATTGCTATTAGGTCATACCTTTTGTAAGAACAAATTAATCAAACCCAACTTCAACTTATTCTTTATAAGACTATAATGTATCTGCATACCAAAAATCAGCTCAATATCTAAAAGAACAGGCATGAAAAGACTGGAAACTGAGAAGTTCATGAAATTTGCTAAGAGCAGGGGCCATAACTCCTGTAGAAATGGGTCAATAAAATTTAAAGACGAACTTGATTTGTATCACACTAAGATATATTGACATACCAAAAATGATTTCAATATCTGCAGTACCATGGAAGAAAAGTCCGGAAAACTGAGAAATTCATTAAATTTGCTAAGTCCAGGGGCCATAACTCTTGTAAAAATAGGTCAATCGGAACCAAACTCGTACTTGATCTGTATAACACTAAGATGTATCACATATAAAAAATGATTTTGATATCTGCAACGGCAGCGAAAAATTGTCTGGAAAACTAAAAGTGTGACAGACCGACAGACGGACAGGCAAACGGGGTGGAAACTATAAGTCCCGTCCGGCGAGTGGGTAGGGGACTAATAAAGTTTAAGTAATGAAAAAATAGTAAACATGAACTGTGCGGTTATATGCAGCCACTGTAGGAGTTCTGTACTTATCATATTTTTTGGCACCTTACACACCAGTATTGAGTAAATCTCCCTCAACTTCATTATAGGGGGTATAAAACAACATAATTATAACACTTGAGAATATACTAGGAGTTAGGTAATTCTAGTCAATAAAATTCAGGAATTTATCGTATATGTATGGTACCAATGAAATATGCTTACTGTCCTGTTCACTAATCCAGAGCACCCTGTTTGGGCGATTTATTCTGTCGTCTGAAGAAATTTGCTATAAATTATTGTTTCCGAGAATTGACCTCTTTCAGTCGTAACTGGAAATTAACATCAACTTACCCTATCAGCTACATTCCAACCGCAATATGAAAAAATAAAATGTCTATGGGAAATTCCCATGTTAATTTCAAGCCGCCTCCATATTGTTCTCCATGTTAACAATAGTAAACAGTGACGTAAAAGCCTCCGACATCACACATTTTCAGCGATTTTACCATAGAAAATCCCCGTAGACTTTTTATTTTCCGTCCTATTTCTAACTTAGCTGACGCACAGCCAAAACAATGGTATTTTCTGTTACGACTAAAAGAGTACTATAGAATTGATATCTAATTGGAAGATGACATTATCATATTTTAGAGAAAACCGGGAAAACAGGATGCTCTGGAATTAGTGAACAGGACAGTAGTACAGGTTACTAGTCGTGAACAGGAGCGTTCCTACACTATGGAACATAATTCGTGGATCCATTGTATATTGTCACAGTATAATCACATTCCAAAAGATAGTTATTCTATATATTAATACAAAAAATAAATCGTAATGAAATCACTTATCATGCAAAGAAACTATCGTGAAATATAGGATGTATAAAAACAATAAACAGTGCATAGCTCTTTAGTGAAGAAGGAGTAAATATACTTACATGGCCTATGCCGCCTCTCTGCAATAAAACCAAAAACAAAAAATGATGAGAGGAGATTGTTCATCAAAAATAGGTCTTAGTGTATCAAAAGAAACTTTCGGGATATCTTTATCTACACATTTGAATACTTTTTTTTTCAAAATAAGAGCTGTGATAACAATACTTTTACACATTTGAATACTTTTTTTTCAAAATAAGAGCATTGATAACAAAGGGAAGGACAGGGAGAATAGCTTAATAAGACTACCCTACCCTAACAATATTACACGAAATACAGTGGGAATACCGGCAAGATTGCGACAAAACAAATAACATCAGTCAAAACTATGTCAAGAATAGGAGACGATCTCCAGCATGACCATCCTGCACCCACCCAGCGAAACAAACCCACAAGAAAGTGATACGTAAATGACATCAGACAAAACTACAAACGACAAAAAAAGACACACCAATATCCACTAGAACATCATACAAAACGTACAGAAACATCAAACATTAATTTAATTACAACGCATAAAAAGAAGGAAACTAATGTGCACCCGGCGCCGACTTTGAACGGCCATCTAATATAAGTAAATGGTGTGTTTATCCGGAGTACGTGAGCACAACCCTCCTACTTATCCGGATACTTTGGCTTTCTTCAACCCTGTTTGACATTACGTACCACTGACGAGGATTCAATATCCGAAACACGTGTCTAGTACAATAAATTGGTACTTTAGACGTGTCTGGTGCATAATAGATTTGTTTTTTTCTCAATTTTTGAAGAAGGTATAGTGTTGGAACACTTCCGTATTATTCAGAACATTTATTTCAATATTTACAATCAAACAGCACCAAGCCGTTTCCGTCAGTTTAGTCCCAGGACTTCCACCTGGACCGAGAGAGACGATGGTATAGCACAGACAGGGACAGTATGATACTTGTTGATATCTTGTAATCAAGAATACAAAAGTAATGCATTTTTATTATATATTCAAAGAAGGGAGGAGATCTCCAACAAGACCCCGTTGCAGCATCAACAGTAAAACACCAAAACACCCGATGCAAAAACACAAAAGAGGAGTACAGCACGAGACGGAAAAGAGACACACGACATGTAAACATCAAACATAAAAGACTACACATAAACCGACGAGACCAATGGGTAACCGGTGCCGACTTTGGACGGCCATCTGTCACGCAAGTAGCAAATGGTTTGGTTATCCTGGATTACGTGCGCACAACCCTCTCACTTCTCCAATTACCCAGAGGTCTCGAAGAACGTACAATTGTGGTGTAAAACAACCTCCTCACTGTAAGATGACCTCAAAACACTCAATTAAAAAGAAGTATTGGGATCTCCTATTGGACTCGTTTCATCACCAGCTTCACAACACCGAAGGACACAAACGCGAAAAAAAAAAACACCCCATTAGACAGAGACACCAAAGGAACAATGATGACAAAACATTAAAGACAACATAATAATACGGAAGTGATCCAACACTATACCTTCTTGGAGAAAATTACAAACCAATTCATTATGCACCAGACACGTGTTTCTGTTATTAAATCCTCATCAGTAATGCCTCCAGTCAAACTTATTTTGAGGAGCCGCCAAAATTCATTAGTAGCGCCCTCTAGTTTTATTTCCTGAATCTAAATTTGCGCATTTACTTTACAGAGAGGGCGCGGCTACAAATTTCCTGTAGGGTGTATTCAGTAGCATATCCAAATGAAAACTTTGTTCAAAATAACATTGGAGGGATGGTGCTAAGATGTTAATCAATAAACACAAAAGACTACACATAAACTAACGACACAAATAGGATATCAGTGACCAACTGAAAACGACCATCAGCAAAAGTGTAGTTTTTCGGACTATGAGTGAAAACCCTCTCATTTATCCGCTAACCAATTGGTCTTCAAGAACTCAGAATTGTTTGCTCTGTCCTTTGCTGGGGTTTACTGGTACTACTGACGAAAATTCAATATCCAAAACACGTGTCTAGTACAAAAAAATGGTACTATAGAGCATATATTTTGAACAATATTGCGATTAAAATAGATATGATAAGCATATTGGCATACCAAAAACAGCCCGTATCTGCTGATAAACTGAAGCATACAATGACAAGGGAAATCCAGGTCTTAAACGTGTATGACAGGGACTGTTATAGAGTCTGCTTGTCGGTCAGTCAATCAGTCAAATTAAGATGGTAGTCTCAGGGTAAGGGACGTAACTCAAAATTGATCTCGCGAACGTTTTTGTCTGGTGTAACGTTACCATTGTTTGTTTTCACGACAAGCATCTACATGACTTAATAATGACGTCACAGTAGGGGAATTTCCCGCGCGGTGCACGGAGGTAACTGTTGCTCTCTATTATTATCTATTTTCATCAGTATGCATTTCATTTGATAAGAAGTGCATCTACAAGAAAAAAAATGTATCGTACTAGAAAGAGGGTAAATTGTCCGGCTCGGCAATCTGGGACAATTGATTTCTATTTAGAAAAAAAAATCGGGAAAATGATAAAGTTGTACGAATCTGAAAAGGAGAGGTACAGGATGGGGGGTCGGTTTTAAACAACTCGACTCAATCTATACCCGCACATTGGACAGTCCATCCTATTTTCCCTTTTTTTTAAAATTTTCCTTCTTATTTTTTTTTTAAATTTTACTTTTTGTTGGCTGTTTCTCGTGTTTAATTGGTTATCCTCGACGTAACGTATCGCGACGTTTAAAAAAGAAGGGGTAAGGGTAACCCAAATGGCGCTAACTCGGTAAAAATAGGTTCGATTTCCCTGTTATTTGCACAGATTTAAGATAGGTAATTAATCTCTTTTCCATTAGTTTTTTATTGAAATTAAATGATACGTTTTTTCGTGAGCTATGTAAATGTGAAAATTTTCGGAACTTCAGATAGGTACATGTTTATCCTTATTTTCTATAAAAATCGCTTCTAAAATGAGTATGGTGATATTAAAACATCAAAAAATTACTAAAAAAGAATAATGTTTGTATTATCTTTGAAATGAAAAGCTGATAATTAATAAATTTAAAGGCTCATTGAATATCTGCGAACAAATCTTGTTGCAAAGTCACCATTTTCTGCATCGAACTGGGGAAAAAATTTGGAGATTTTGAATTGCGACCCACGCAAAACAACTGATTCGATTTCTTTCAAACTTTAGCAAATGACGCATGACATTATAATTAATTAATATTGCAATAATGAAGAAAATTGAATGCAGGGGGTATGGTGAGACTACCACCTTAATAGATACATTCAGAATGATGGACACTTTTCACAATCTTATCCAGGAGTTTTCACAAGTTGACCCGACAATTAGACGCTAAGATGTTCTTTGGTTAACCATTTTTGAATTAATGACTTTTGGCATTTCTATAATTCCGAAGTTTAATTGAACAAGTGTATTTTAAAGTCTTACTGTATATTGATCTCTTCTTGCGGCCTGTGGCATAAGATACTGAATTTCCATATCCGTAGTTAGCAGACAATGAGTTTGAGTTTCCTTTACTATGAGCCTGACTAAATGCATGTCCTCCTCCATGAGTCAGAGCCTTAGAGTTTGCTCCATATACTCCATGAGCTGCTGAGATAGCGTGTCCGTGCTGGGTCAGTCCTGCTGCTGAAGCTGTTTTTCCCACTGCTTTGGCGATGGCATTTTGACCATAGTGACCGAGGGACAATGCCTTAGCTGCTCCATGTACGGCCAAAGAGTTGGATACAACATTATGTTTTCCACCGAATGGATAATATTTGCGACCTTTAGGATATGCTGAAATGATATGAATATGTATATTTTAAATAATAAAGACGACATCATAAACATATAATGCACTAAGTAATTACGACAGAACATATAATGCACTAAGTAATTACGACAGAACATATAATGCACTAAGTAATTACGATGCCTTAGATGCTCCATGCGCGGCCAACGAATTTGAAACTACGTTAAAACGACCACCTCTTGACCTGTATGCTGAAATGTATTTCCGAAAAATATACTAAGAGATGAATTTTCTAAACACGAATAAGAAACAATGTTAAAAATAATGTTCCTTGTGTAATACTAAAGGCTAACAAATTATCAGTTGTACACACTATTCTCAATTTGAACTCTATGAATAATGTCGAACTGTTGTGAATGATCCCCCAACACAGCGACGCTGCCATGGTCACAACTCAACACACACGCATGTAACGTTAAAAAGGCAGTACATAGACAGAAGGAAACCACGAGGAAAAGGTAGTACACAGACAGACGGAAACAACGAGAATAAGGTAGTACAAAGACAGACGGAAAAACGAAAAAAGGTAGTACACAGACAGACGGAAACAACGAGGAAAAGGTAGTACACAGACAGACGATAACAACGAGAAATCGATAGTACACAGACAGACGGAAACAACGAGAAAAAGGTGGTACACAGACAGACGGAAACAACGAGAGAAAGGAAGTAAACAGATAGAAGGAAACAACGAGAAAAAGGTAGTAATCAGAAAGACGGAAACAACAAGAGAAAGGTAGTACACAAATAGACAGAAACAACGAGGAAAAGGTAGTACACAGAGAGACGGAAACAACTGGGTAAAGGTAGTACACAGACAGACGGGAAGAACGCGGAAAAGGTAGTACACAGACAGACGGAAACAACGAGAGAAAGGTAGTACACAGACAGATGGAAACAACGAGAGAAAGGTAGTACACAGACAGATGGAAACAACGAGAAAAAGGTAGTACACAGACAGATGGAAACAATGAGAAAAAGGTAGTACACACAGACAGACAGAAACAACGAGGAAAAGGTAGTGCACAGACAGACGGAAACAACGAGAGAAAGGTAGTAAACAGATAGACGGAAACAACGAGAAAAAGGTAGTACACACGGACAGACGGAAACAACGAGGAAAAGGTAGTGCACAGACAGACGGAAACAACGAGAGAAAGGTAGTAAACAGATAGACGGAAACAACGAGAAAAAGGTAGTACACAGACAGAGGGAAACAAGAGAAAGGTAGTACACAGACAGACGGAAACAACGAGGAAAAGCTAGTTCACAGACAGACGGAAACAACAAGAGAAAGGTAGTACAGAGACAGATGGAAACAACGAGAGAAAGGTAGTACACAGACAGACGGAAACAACGAGGAAAAGGTAGTACACAGACAGACAGAAACGCCTAGGAAAAGGTAGTACACAGACAGACATAAAAAAGGAGGAAAAGGTAGTACACACAGACAGACGGAAACAACGAGGAAAAGGTAGTACACAGACAGACGAAAACAACGAGAACAATCACATTACGTGATTGAGACATGAAGGCAACACTTTTCCTACTTACTTCAGACTGAGAAATCTAAAATTTTTTCTCGAAAATCGATCTCATCCTCTGACATTATAGATCTGACCCTCATCGATACCAAAGCACCGTTATGGAAGTAATGCCACAACAGATGATAACAACAAACACTATAAGTTGTTTTTACAGTAGACGACATGGGAGAAAAACATTCAAACACCACCACGAGGGAGGGATAGCTAAGCAAGCAGATACATAGACTTGCAAAATTTGTACACTGGGCTTGAGAATTCACCATCCCTTTCTCATGGTGGTGTAAGATTATATTAATCTCCTCAGCGTTTTATTGAAAATGGCGCCTCTGGAATAAATCATTACAGCGCTTCATAAATTGAAATCGTCTTATCAGATATGCCCAAACAAAGATATAAATGAATTCGGACAATTATCATGTTGAAATATTATTCTATCGTAAAAACTTAGGAAACTATTGCGCATTTCTACAAACACTGTATTGATCACCAGTTAAGTTACGATCACCAGTTATGTTACGATCACCAGTTATGTTACGATCGCCAGTTATGTTACGATCACCAGTTATGTTACGATCACCAGTTATGTTACGATCACCAGTTATGTAACGATCACCAGTGATGTTACGATCACCAGTTATGTTACGATCACCAGTTATGTTACGACTATTGTATCGAATCTTAGAAACTTGAACTTTATAAATAATCAGATTGCGTCATATCAATATAAAGGCTTTATTCGGTCGATGAGACACAACTGTGTACTTTTTTTGTATTCATATCTGAAAATAAATACGACCTTTGTATGGCTTGCCAGTGTTTAAAATAGAAGCCTGATACAATAAACTCTGAGTAGTTTCACTATCAGCGCATAGATAAAGTAAAGATGGATAAAACTACTTGTCTTCTTTTATTTCGATCGATGTCATTTTTTCCATATATAACTGATTTCTTCTACTTGCTTTTCTTCATTTTCAGATATTTAAATGACACAATTTCTTTAAACATGTCTGTTTAACTTCCTTCCATTTTATAGTCAAACATTGTACTTTATTCCCTCTTAAAGAAACAATATAAAAACAAAATTCAAATGAGAAAGAAATACACCCCCCCCCCAAATTATATTCTAAACAAACTAAGAAAAAAAAACTAAGTATAAATTAAAGAACCAACTAAGAGATAAAGATTCCCAAATTTTTTTTAAAAGTTGTATTTAATTGATACATGAGTTGAGAGGAGCCTTTAATTATAACATATGTAATTAAGAGGTGAACGTTACTAATGAGAATTTAATATTCGAAACACGTGTCTGGTGCATGTTAATTGATTTGGAATTTTCTTCAAGAAGGTAGAGAGTTGGAACCCTTCGACATTATTAATATAGACATTTATTTCACGTTGCAGTGTGAAGCAGTTAAAATCGTTCCCCGTGGCCTGATGTTTGTCAAGTGTATTAATTACTTCTTTCCAGCTCTGTCACCTGAAAGAAACTTTGTTTTGGCCTTTTATCAATGAGACATAAAATATATTTTTTTGCTATTTCGGATACTAGCCATTTCACCGATAAATATCATTACGATTAAAGGAGTTTAACATCTTAGCACCATCCCTCCAATGCTATTTTGAACATAGATTTTATTTGGATATGCTACTGAATCGACCCTACAGGAAATTTGGAGCTGCGCGCTCTCTGTAATGTACATGTAAAAATCTAACATCAAAAAATTAAAGAGGGCGCTACTGAAACTATTTATGGTGGCGCCGCTGAAAGCATCACTGATGAGAATTTAATATTCGGAACACGCGTCTGGTGCATGTAAATTGATTTGGAATTTCCTTCAAGAAGGTAGAGAGTTGGAACCCTACGACATTATTCTTATTTACGGAATTGCATACAGTAATTATTGAACGCATCTGCGCGATTTTGCAAGTCTATGAGGATTATGATTGAACTGGACTTTGAACATAATAATATAGCTCGACCATGGCTGTGAATAGGAACTCTTCCGAATCTTGTCCATCTGTCACAGGCAGCTGAGTTCTTTCCTCTTTAGGGTAAGATTTCGACTTTGTAAAGTGCCCGTCAAAAGAATATTTTTCATTTGAGTTGTTATTACATTGATATCTCTACAGTTTTCTCTTATACAATGGTTTCCATAAAACGCTGCAAGTTAATCAGGTATGTCAATACTCGATTTGCTATTCATAAAGAAACGTGTAACGTAACTGGATACATATTTACCGGCAGTCAGTCATGATGACTGCCGGTATACTGTAATCATTCGTAACGTACTTGCACGGATAGAATACCTCATTGCAATATGGTTGGCTGACATTTTCGAAAATGCAAATATTCGTGTAGGTTATTCAGAATCTGTACATTAGATTCTTTCATCATGTCGGCTTAAGAGTCTAGATGACCTGACAAATGAGAGTCATTTCGTATCAATGCATTTTCTTCCAAAAGATGCATCGAAAAGTCTTAACGCCGATGCGACCAATAACAATCGCAGATCATCTGAAATTTCCGTCGATTTGAATAGGCAATAAAAACGTAAAAGCCTTGAAATGTGCGATTGGTTTAACTAAAGAATTCCATTTTTTTCTTAATAGAAGTTACAACATTAAAAGTCAGTTAACTGACGGCAAGCTTTTTGTAAAAGCTAATACTTGTCCCACTATTTCTGAATAGAGCGTCAATGATGAGACATCGTTTGTTAAATTAATTGAATGATATTTAAGGAAATCAAACCAATGCTGGTCACATATTTTATTTAGCTATGCTACTGAGTCCACCCTACAGGAAAGTTTGAGCCATTAACTCTTTACAAAGTGCTGAAGGAACAAACATTCAAAAAATCAAACTAGAGGGTGATACTTAAGTGAATTGGGCTGTCTAAAATTCACCTTGGCTTGAATTAACACTGACGATGATTTACTATGCGAAACACTATCTTGTACATTGTAATTGGAAAACGAGGCAAGGTAATGAAAGGTTAGAAATGTTGATCAAAACGGTACTTAGATTTTTTTGTCTACCTCCACTGAATAACTTTTCATGTCAACAAGTCCGTATAATATAAAAGAAAGGAGGGGATCTCCAACAAAACATAGTTGCAGCACCAACAGCAAAACCCCAAAACATCCAGTGTGTAAAAACACAAAGCAAAAACGCACAGAAAGAGACGCTGATGGTACAAGGAACGCCAAATCACAGAGAAACATAAAAAAACAAATGACTACACATATACCAACGAGATCAATGGGCAATCGGTGTCATTGGTCATTATATAATATACATGAAAGTCATCGGTCTCCGATAGATTATGTTTTGTCCTTCTCGTTTCGATGGTCATTGTCATATCTGTTGTTTGATTCGGTATAAGAGTTGTTAAGTATAGGTCCACGTAAGAATTAGGCAGGGGTGATACATCAAAAATTTTTGAAAAACTTTTTAATTCTGTTTTGAGACATATATGTTGTACAAATCAAACATACGATATTCATTTCTCATGATGGCGATGTTGAAGCGAAATATTCACCTCATAATTTATAAACGATTATGAAGGAAATTAATGGCGGGAAAATTCTTTCTATATAATTCAACCAAATTTGCTACCCCTATAACTTTCATCACCATCCAAGTATGAGGAAAATTCCTCATATGGAGGCTGATTTCAAGAGAAAAAGTTCTGCAAAAGTTTTTAAATTTTTCAATTGCCTTATGCTTACGTGGACCTGTACTTAAGACATAAAAGATATGATGGTAAAGACATTAATTCTCTTCTGTCGTATATGATATGGTTTAAGGTCAGGGTTACGAGTTTTAATAGACTTGAGGTATGAGAAAGATGGATATGTCCACATGCAGAGGAACATAACTAGTAAGACCTAAAAATCAAAATTTGAACGTCTCATTTTTTGTCTACAAACTCAATTTTTGCCTCTATGAAAATTTTCGTGATTTGTGGAGAATGCCACAACATAACTTGCCATGCCTATGTAATTCATGAAATTTCAAGAATTCTTATACAACCACTTTTGCTGTGATTCGTTTGGTTTGTGTATGAATTAAAGAAAAATTCTGAAAAAGTCGACAGTTTTAAGGGGAGTATTTTTTATGAATAAGATCTTCTGGTTGCAATGGCAACAACTTGCGATTTTAATTGATGTCTAGAATGTCTAAAGGGGCGTATTTTTTCAACGCATAGAGCAATGATATTCCTTTTTGTAAAGTATCAAACAAATATGTACCCGAATTAGATTTTTGGGCAAAATGACTACTTCTATGAATAGACAACAATTTATGCCAAAAATCAACATTTTGACCCAAAATTCTGAATTATCTTTTTTTTATAGGTATAATAAATAGTATGTTTTCTGATGTTTGAATCTTTGATAGCAAAAGAATTACGAAAATGAAACTCATTAAAATGAAAAAAAGCCTTTTATGCTCTGTGATTTTTCATAAAAGAAACTATGTATTTCACCTCAAAACACCCATTTAGCGATGAAAATTCAAGAAAGGATTTTTTTTCTAAAATGATGATACAAACTGAGGTCATGTCATTTATCGTTAATGTTGGTTTCAAATATTACGTGATATGAAAATATAGGTATCTCGTTGTAGTCGCAACCTGAACCTTTAGGTATTTTTCTGTTTCATTCAACTTACATTTATGTACATGAAGACAAACACCGAATATTGCAAGTTTTCAACTTTCGAGCTATTTCGACGGGTGTTACATTCAACCAAGAGACACTGACTCTCCTCGGGCACATGGTCTTCACTTCGGAATATTATTCTTTCCGAGTTTCGCAACCGTTCCAATGGAAATTCTAATGGCTTGCCTTCCATTCTCGACATTGACACTGAATAACTGTTAGGGCTTTTGACGAGGTCGTGTAACGTTCAAAAAATTGTTATATTTAATATTTCTGTATGCAGAATTAAACCATAAATTTTTAATGTCTAACACTTTTTGATGACGTAGTAGTTGTACGTAATGTCCCCTCTTTAGGTCTCATAAATGTATGTTGTCATCATTGCAACGATGTCTGATTGAAGAATAGCCATATGCCCGACATTATACCTGATGGAAGACATTTATACATGACGTCAAGTATAAAACAATATCTGTCAATGTCTATAAATAATGTCTGCCAGACAGACCATTGAGTATGACGTCATATTGCATGGTACGTTAGCAAGTACGATATTGGAGATATCCCATACTATGAAATCTCCTTATTCCCTTTGCTTCAAGATTAAGGAACGGTTCTCTACGAAAAAAAAAAAACAACAAAAGAAAAACCCGATGCACGAACGGTGTAATTTGCGTATACCACAAATAAGTGTATCGTTTTTAAATTTTTTTTTCTGTAACTTACAATTTTTTAGGAACATCCCTAATGATTTAATTCACAATAGAGAATAAATCGTTCTGAATTATTTCTTTTTGATTTTATCAAAATCGTCTGCGTAGGAATATTAAGTTCCAGTAAGGGGAAACTGTCTTTAAAATTTTCATGTAAAATAACCAAATCTTCTAGGGCAATGAAAATCCAATGCTTATGTTACTAATTCTTTTGTTTTTGTAATGTTTGCATCAAGTCGAGAAATCTCACAACAGAAACATGGTAGACTGTATAATTTGTCAAGCAAATGCAGCCAGAAAAGTTATCGATTTCGCGCTGTTTTTTCCCTTTAATACGTTGTTTAACATACCGGTATGATTTTCTTGAGGAAACATTCATAAAGGTTTACAGCGATTCCCAAATCAGAATATTCTTTTTTTTCCGAATATGAACCATAAAAGCTTCTTTTTGTTTAAGATTTAAGGTACTTTGAACTCAGCTTATATAACATAATCATGTTCGTGAAACGTAAATTATAGAAACAAAACCAGTTATGTTGTGTGATTATGCCTTGTGCAATAAGCATTTTGCCAATCTATTCTGTGAACTTCAATATGCAAGATGCGTTGCTACCCATGGAAAAAGGAATGAATAGAAGTGCGTCATATTGAATTGCAATAATGAGAACGCTTGCGCGACAAGCTGTTGTTATACATTCACCTCTATTTTGACATATATTAATCATATAAGAATGAAAAGAAAAGATCTCAAACAGACAATTTTGCAGTGACCAACGCATAATGCACGCATATTTACTTTCCCTCATTAGCATTGTAGCTAAACTTGAAGATGAACGCATATTTAGTATCGCAATGTTATGGTCTCATTTGCGTGATTCGTTCTATATGTTCATTCCATCCATCAAAATACTTATCCAATTATAAATGCTTCGATGACAACTTGGCGGTTTATTCTTACCGATCAAGGGTGCGTAACAAATCATACTTACATAATCATACATGCACGGAGTAACGCATATTTTAAAATAACTACTCATAGTTTGAGTCGTTAAAAACGTTTCCTTCTCTACGGTGATAAGAGAAATATCTATTCATCACATTGCATTTATTCATGTTATGGCGTGATTCGGAAGAAGGAATTGTATATGTCTTTCCGGAAATCTCTACACCGTGATTGCACGAAAGGAAAACGGTTAAAATTTCTGTCACTACTTTCTGAACTGAAATAACGAAAATTAACATTTCGTTTGTTTTCAGAAGGAATCTATTCGCATAGCAAGATTGTGTCGTGCAGCTAGGTTTATAAAGCAACATATGCAAGCATTTGAAGGAGAAAAGAAAACTAAAGACAAAAGCCAAGGTAGGTATGATAAGCGGAAGTTTCTGCTCTAAGGAGGTAAGGGCTGGATCGGGTAGCTGTGGACGCCATGGAAAAACTGTACTTACGTTGATATGCAGACCTGCGTTTGCGACCATGAGCAACAGCGAATGAATTTCCAGTTCCAAAATTAAAAGCATGTGCGTGTGCATGACCTTTCAGTGATGTTGCTTGTGAAATAGCATGCCCTCCACCAGTGGTCTTAGAGATTGATTGAGCTCCAAAAACACCAAGTGCATTCGATATAGCATTTCCCTGCTTTGCTAAGGCTCCTGCGGTTGCAGTTTTCCCAAGGGCATTTGCTAATGCGTCCTGATTCAGACGACCCAGGGAGAGAGCCTTAGCCTGCCCTTTGGCAGAGAACGCATTTGACACAGCTTGTGATCTCTTCGCACCTGAAAATGATCACGTAAACTTCAATACGAACCAAAAACAGTCTAAATCCATCATCGCTTGTTTCTAGTATACTTATTTTGTCTTTTCAGTTTTCTAGAATTCTGATAATAAATATCATGTTTTTCTCAACGGTAAACGATATAAAAACTTTGCCGTCACCTACCATATGGATGGTGGCGAATATATTTAAGGCACCAAGTTCTGCAGTATGTTGCTCTTCTGTATTTAAGGTAACATTTCTTATAAAGGCTGGTATATCCTGTAATAAAACTTTATCGGTAAGAGGTCAAGATGAAAAAAGACTTCGGTCCAATGTCATGGAAATTAAACAGAATCAGACGAAAAACATTATTCATCTATTTACGGAGACTTGTTAACTGAGGGAATAGTTCGATGTATTGAATCTCTTGATAAAGTAGCATTTGAATTTGAATTTTTTTCAATATTATTTATCGATTTGATATGAATAGTTAGGATACTTGTAATGAAGATATCTTAAAACATTTGTCTAATCTAACTTCATGAATTTCTAATATAATTTCATTTCAATATCATGTCATTATATGGAATAAGGAAGGGGCTGTGTCGAAACGACGGTACGAACGTACCGTGACAGCTATCCATGAGCAATTGCCTAAGCAATCAAGACATGATGAATAACCACTGATGAGAATTTGTTATCTGAAGCATTGACAAAATGTCCAACAGTCTGCTACCTGGTAGAATTTTCTTTTTCCTAACTACATAATTAGATATTTTTTTCGAACTACTCCTATGAACTCAAACCAAAAGAAGGAACTGAGATATCAGACAAATTGAATAAACTTATAATTGTCTTTGATGTGTTCATATCCACCAAGAGAATGTAACTTTGTTTTGCATAACGCAACTTCAGTGCCTAGTTCTAATAATTTTGCTTGCTAAATGAGTTAAAGTCGTAGGTATTTCACGTCCTGCATAGATAATTCAAAAATTCAGATAACGCTTAAATAAAACTATATGATAACAATTCTTTTTGTCACAAAATGATTCTAAATTTTGAGTCATTTCTAACATAGGGATAACGTAATTAACTATATTTTGCGTTTGTGTTTTGAATATCCTTAATTCAAAAGAAAGTCATTCTTGTTGTGAATGAACAACGAATGTAATTCACGAATTACATAGCTGAAAATAATAGAAAAATCATGAATCAATATTTACCTCGGAAAGTACTGACCTCTCAACTATAGATGCATAATAAAACAAAGTAGGCTCAACTCGAGTAAAAGTAGCATCTCTTTATAGTAAGTCTATGCTCAAGACAAAGATAGAGAAATATTTACGTTTGAAGTATTTGTAAGAATCATTTTCAAAAGACAAGTATTTAACTATATTTAGAGTAAAGAAGAAAATCATGCATATAGTATCGATATTCAAGGTTTAAAAGCATCTTGGTTTGTGTAAGGAATGACCAATACCCAGGAACAAATGAAGGAAGCTTAGAATATTAAATTTTCAAAGCGCAAAATGTGGTTTTGGTGGCAGAGTGGGCACAATTTGTTTTTCTTTGAAATTCAGAGACTGACATGCAAGATCTGTCGAATGACAGCAGTTTTCTATTTGACATATTTCGACGTGTTACAGACACTATGTACTTCATGCTATCGTTTTGACGTGGATTTTTCGCGAGAGATTTTTTTCGGAGTAATATAAAACGTTCAACACCTGTTTATGCCAAACGTTGAATCGAAGATAATATCGGTTACTTTGTAAACATACGGAATCTCATAAACCGACTGTTCACTTCAACAGCTAATATCATGAAACACAAAACACAATTCGATTATCAAGAGTTCTTCTAATAAATCAAAATAGTTAATTAAACAAAGTTAACATTAACAACAAATGAATGGAATGCTACTTACGTTTGCCGTAACCTGAAGAAGTTAAATGAAAATTAAATTAAAGCAGAAGAATATTAAAGTTGCATTAACGATTTTTTGCATATCTTCTGTACAACTCCGGATCCCTTGGAGTAATGATACCAATGATCAAAACGTAAACTTGTTTAATTAGGAGATTTGAATAGATTCTTGATATTCCTTAAGGAGGATTAGTTTCTGTGCACGTTTCTCAGGTATAACACCAAATTGTTTTGTCCACTTTGAATACTTTTAACTCAAGTATAAGTGATAATTTCATCTTCAGATACATGCATGTCTAGTGCATTTACACAGCCAATTATGCAAATTATGAAATTCATATCAAATGAGCATCATGTAATTTCACATGAAAGCTCATGTGAAATTCATGTAAATTTTACATAGAATATATATGAAAATAAATTCACATGAATTTCACATAAATTTTCTCCACGTGAACTTTACATGAAATTTTCTTTGCTGCCTTCAAGCAAAATGGACTTTACATTCAATTCGTTTTGAATTTCATGTGAAAAATTTCATGTAAATTTCATGTTCGTGTTCGATTCACATCAATTTCATGTGAACTATTATGTAAAGTTCATTTAAAGTTCACATGAATTTCATATGAGGCACAATAGGCTATGCACATTTATTTTGTTAACAAGGTTGGTCTCTGGCAATAGAGTTGGACGACACTTTGATTAACTTTTATTTTCTCTAATTGTTCAATTCATGAAGATGTATTTCTGTACATGTTAATACTGATGTGTCTACTACTGTCTTCGACTTTAAATATGATGAGTATGAAAACTTAACACTTTAAAAACAAGCGACCATATGATTAAGACAATGGAGTTTTCTCGATGACTCCTCTTTTATTTCATAGCTCACAGGATTTATATTGAAAGCAGTTACACAGTAGCTAAAAAAGTATTCAAGAACTAATAGCCTTCTTATATTTAAAATTGATATTAATTTCTAAATTTGTGTGATTTTGATGTCATGTAACTTCAGACAGAGAAAAGTACAGATTGAACAGAGCATCAAGTATATAGAAATCGAAAACTGCGACATACAAGACGTGCATATATAGAATCATCATTAATAGGTGAAACCTCTGCGCTACCTTACGAGGTTAGGAGGATGTAGAAATCTAGTTTTTATCAGATTGCAAATACATTTAGGAAACTCTTACTATTGTCATACTCAAAATGATATATGTTTTTGAGTTTCGGCTATTTGGGTAAATGCTACGAATGTTCTGTAATGAAGAGATGGGATGTCGATATGAACAATGGGGTTTGTGTATTCTTTACTTACCAGCACAGGCCGAAGCAACAAAAAGTACTAGGAGACACCACTTAAGCATTGTGTTGGTCTTGTAGTCTCTCAGCTTCCTGCTCAACAGCCCTTTATATACCCCATGTCATGAACATATGGCTCTACGCTATTGGAATCTTATTATGAAAAGAAGGTGTTAAATATGATCAGAAACAAGGATAAAAGATTTCATAGGAGTATTCATGCAGATGAACAATGGGCTAAATGAAACTTAATCCTTGTTTACATGGTATTACTCCTTGTAGGCAAAAAATGTCTCAGAATATGGGAGTTCACAACTTATATAAAATAAATATTTCTGGTATGGCTTTCATGACAATACACATCTTCGTACTCAGGAAAGAAATATGGTGGCATATTCAGGATAGATCATTATCTTATCAATGAAAGGATTAATAATATGTTAATCCACGGGGAATTTTTTCTGAAAGAGCGAAAAATGATATACCTGTTAAGTTATAAGGTGTTACAACTCTTTACCTTCTAGAAGAGATTTCATGCACCAGACACGTGTTTCGGTTAGAAAATCCTCATCAGTGGTACTTAACTAAATGCAGAACATTAAAATATCAGACACAGCGAAATATGTTTTAGAAGCGCCCTCTGATTATATTTTTAGAATTTCAATTTTTGTATTCAGCAAAAAGTGTGCGGATACAAATTTCCTGTAGGGTTGAATCGATGCAGTAAGATAGTCAAATAAAAATATATACCCAAAATAGCATTGGGGGAATGGTTCTAGGAATCTCCTTTAACTTCGATGATATTTTTGTTTGAAATGACAAGTGTACGAAAAAGCAAAATAATATCCGGTGTCAAATTATGAAAGGGAAAAAACGAAGCTTTATTTTCGGACGAAAGAGCTAGAAAGAAGAAATTATTACACTTTAAACATCCAGTCACGGTGAACAAGGTACAAAAATGTAGAAACTTAAAGATATCAAACGTCTTTTTGGTACATTTTTGTGCTAATTTCCTTGCAATTATTCTTTGGTGTTTGAAAAATTCTGTCGGGAGCAATTTTTTTTGCCTCAAGCATGACACTGAAATTGAATGAGGTGGGAATGTTCGGAAAAAAAATCATATTGCCAGGCTTCCTAGTCTACATATTCACACGGGGAGTCCCTTTTGAGTGCGGAAAAATCGGAAATGTATGCCTGAGGGTCCCTGTTTTTGTCATACTACTTCATAAAACATGACAAATCAGAGAACAGACCTAATACATAACAATACGGAAGTGTTCCAACTCTATACCTTCATAAAGAAATTTTCAAACCAATTTTTCCTGCACCAGAAACGTGTTTCGAATATTCAATTCTCACAAGTGATGCTTCCAGCGGAGCCACCAAAATTCATTTCAGTAGCGCCCTCTTTAATGTTATGAATTTAGATTTGTCCATTTACTTTACAAAGAGTGCGAGGATCCAAATTTCCTGTAGGGTCGATTTAGTAGCATATCGAAATAAAATATGTTCAAAATAGCATTGGAGGTATGGTGCTAAGATGTTAACCTCTTTTAGTTTCGATGATAGTTTTGAATGGAATGACAAGTTTTCGAAATAGCAAAATGATATTTCTTATGTCAAATTGATAAAAGCCAAAACAAAGCTTCTTTCAGGCTATAGAGCTGTAAAGAAGTGATTAATACACTTCTATTATTATTCTATTTAGTGTTATTGCGAAGACCTAAAAGCGAAGCGAAGACGAAGCGAAGAGAATAACAATATACAGTGTGTCTGTGTGTGTAATGTGTGTAAGGGGGAGACATGCATAAACATCAAGTCATGGGGAACGATTTTAACTGCTTTTAACTTGTGAATCTGAAGGATGTAAGATGAGGTGCATATATACCTCTTCATTGATAGATTGGGACATGGGTTTTCACTACCTTTTTGTTCTTCAATTTGTCAATTGTTAACTTTTGTTTGAGTCATACTTAACTTTTGAAACCCTATAAGTGACATCAAGGTCAAATTACACGCACGCTGTCTAGCTATATTTAACTTTGTCTAAATTCAGATGGTACTTTGAAATCATCTTAGAATCTGCCCTACATCTTTAAGTGTTATTGCGAAGACCTAAAAGCGAAGCGAAGAGAATAACAATATACAGTGTGTCTGTGTGTGTAAGGGGGAGACATGCATAAATGCTCCGAATATCATTTGCATATAATATTCTCAAATGATCATAGGTTATAAAATTGAAAACAAATTCTCGTCTAAATTGGTAGGCAGACATCGATGTCAAAATCATTATTAATCTCCGGCAGAAATCGATGATTGCTATTGATAGTTCTGTATTTCCGCCGAAGTAGGACAACTCAAGATTCAACATTGTCGTTGCCACTTAGGTTGCTGTTAGGCTATGCAGTTTGACCTTCTCAATTTGCGGCGTTATGTTGATAATAACGCCACATGCATACGAAACCTTTCCATATCAAGAGTAAAACCATAGGACTGAACTTTGTCCTTTTCAGATAAGAATTCCAAGATGGTCTCCGGCTTATGCCCTGAAGAAAAGAAACGTATAGTTAAAGTCGGGGACCATCTTGGAATTCTTAATTGACTGAAATGGACATATTATACTTTTCACAATTCATAGGATCACATTGACCGCCTATGATTGGTAAAGTTTAAATTACAGGTACTATTTTGTACCTGAATTCTTTCGTCGATTTGATGTTTTGCATCAATAGTTTTCTTGTCTCAGTTTTATCAGTAAATTCTGAAGGCCGTGTTAAGATACTTCATTTACTAAGTTTAAAATTTTGTACTCAGTAGCCACAACGTTTACTTACAAGCTAGTACTTGAAATGATTATATAGTAAACTGAAGCAAATAGCACTGTGTCGCGAAATTATGATACTGTTGTAAAAAAAGTTGGTTATTCAGCCGGGTACATGTATTTAAAAATGGCGGCGATTATGAAAACTACTTCCGTGGAGAAATCTTTTCAATTCGTAGCATGTATTTGTCCTTTCTTACTATGGGCCTTATTTTCCATATCATAAATACATGTTTCCCTTAAAGCTTGATTAGAGCAAGCGGGCCCTTCGAGCAAAGTATTTTTTCTAGCAGCAAATATATAACTTAAAAAATCAGCGACCTATAAATCAAAGTAAGCATATGGTTCTGCATATACAATTAATATCATACAGACTTTCATGGATTGATATAAAGCCTAGACTATCTTAAAAAGAAGAAAAAAAAAGGAAAATACTTTATCTTCCTCAATTGACTTAAGTATTTGTACTGTAGATAGATCCAGTATCATGTATATTATTGTTTGATAATTTCAGGAGCATAACCATAGTATCGAAGGAGATTTACGATCCCTTTACAATTTCGATTAAAGTAAAGAATTTAGATCATTCTGATTGTTTTTCAAGTCACCAAGGAAAGACATCGAAATTCCAAAGAACCATACATTTGGGCTTGGATTGTCCTAATTTTAGAAAAAAAAAATCCACTGTTATTTCTTGTTTTTTTTACAAGATTATATTGATCTTAGATGTTTATTATTATATTTAAGTCCAAAATGCTAATGCAGGCGCTAGCGTATATGAGTTGAAAGATATATATTCCGTCAAAAGGCAGTAATGCAAAGTAAAATTTACCTACCTAAGTAATTTTTATTCTATCTGGTCTGAATTTCTCTAGATTTTTATTTTCTAGGTTTTAAAGGTGTTTTCAAGTCATCGGTATTAATTTAATCTAAAGTAAACATTCATAGATTAAAGAAATCCAAAACTAGAGGCGCACATATAGTATCCATAGGAAATCAAACAACTTGTCTAAAATCATACAAAATCGGGATAAAATAGGTACCAAAGCAAGTAAACAAAAAATTTCCAGCACATGAAAAGAAGTGAACTCTCAATATTGGAGTTGGACCAGGTGCCCAGGAAGAGTCAGCATCTCTTGCTTGCATGCAACATCCTTAACATCAATTTGAAAGAACTGTCACATCCGGTTACTTCCATTTCGGAAGATATAAGCATATTCTGTGTTTGGATGGTTCAAATGGTCTAAGACAGAATATCATCCACCATTCTGGACAATGGGACATCATAGTGTATGGCGTGTTTCCCATATCGACCGTAGAACTTCCTCAGTGACGATGTTAGTCGGTCACAAACGTATCCCTGATTGAGAAGCTCATCTGAAAGAGGTCTAGCTCTCAGAACACAATCTGTGTATTTGGTACTAGTTCTAGCACAACGTATCAATTGAGATGTGAACATGTCATAAGCAGGCGATGAAGGGATGTTGCTACTTAGAAAAGCAAAGTTTGTGATGCTGAAATTGAAATCTGCAGAACTGTAGCTGCACAGTTCAAATGGTCGTCGTGACAAATATAGATGCCGATTTTTTTCTTAAAAATAAAGATGTGAAAATTTAGATGTTGATGTACAAAAAGTAGAATTAGAATAAAATTGGAGTATTAATTCTGCAGAACGGCAGATTTTCAAGAATGCTTCTCGTCAAATCCAATATCGCCGAAAAACTTTTGTCAATACCCCGAAAATCAGCCAATGATTTATGCTCATCCTATTTGGCGGTTTGCATGTTATATTGAAATACATGTCCTGTTATACAAATAAAAACACAAACACTCAGATACACAAATTTTCGGCCCCTTGGCCTTTATCAAGTGTAAAAAACGACGATCTATAACAATTCAAGGTAAAAACCATCCTTGCTTCTCTGGCGTTCATTGCAAATGTTTATGTTTGTCTATGACGTCATAATATTCGCGGCACATGCATGCATTTCGCGTTACCCGCGAAAAGTTACAAAGTGCCCTGTACCATCTTCTCTCGGATCGTTCATTATTACAAAGACTTTGTAACTTTTCGCGGGTAGCGCGAAATGCATGCATGTGCCGCGAATATTATGACGTCATAGACTAACATAAACATTTGCAATGAACACCAGAGAAGCAAGGATGGATTTTACCTAGAATTGTTATAGATCGTAGTTTTTTACACTTGATAAAGGCCAAGGGGCCGAAAATTTGTGTATCTGAGTGTTTGTGTTTTTATTTGTTATCATCCCTTCCCTCTGGAAGAAATATTTGAATCTACTGCAATTGTCCTGTTATAAATTCTCAGTGCAACATATGCATACCCAAAAATTTATGTCTCATCAGTGACACTAAAGGCCGAAAAATAATACATTTCGCAGTGGAACAAAAACGATGATGTCACTCTAAGAGCACGGAGAGTTTCAAAATGTTCTTATTTGAAGACTGAATCAATACATGATGTGATATTGTTAAAAATCATCGGCGATCTTTAAAACAGTTTTATCATACAATATCGATATCTCAATTAATTTCAGCATTTGAGTATTTTATGATTTTTCTATTTCCCAACTAATTGTAATGCGAAAGAGACATGTGTAGTCTGTCGATTCAATTGTGTGTTTGTTTAACATAGAAAATAAGTGCCTTCTCTATCGAGGATATGATTCTAGACTCATCAAAGTAACTTTCGGTACAATTTTCGACATAATAACTTTCTAGCTTTTTGGCCATATTGAGGATCTCTGACGAGGGTAAATTACCCGAAACACGCATGTATGGTCCATGCTGAAATTTTATCTGTTTTTAAATGATGCTATTAAATCTGAAGACGTTTGACATTTGTACCACTTGGCCAGTGTCACTGTTGGTGGACCAGGAGTCCCTGAGGACACAGGTAGCCAAGTTTGATCAACTTCGGTTGAAACTTCGTTTCTTCAACGCATTCGAAAATTTCTGTTATCAAAATCGTGGGTCCTGTAGCATCATATCCCACCAGAACGTAGGTCTTGTAGCATCATATCCCACCAATCCTGCCACGTCTTTCGGTACATTTTTCGACATAACTTTCTAAATTTTTGGCCATATTATATTGTAAAGATTGAGGATCACTGACGAGTGAAAAGTACCCGAAACGTGCATGTAGGGTCCATGCTGAAACTTTATCTATTCTTAAATGATGCTTTTAAATTTGAAGACGTTTGACATTTGTACCACTTGGCCAGTGTCACTGTTGGTGGACCAGGAGTCCCTGAGGGCACAAGTAGCCAAGTTTGATCAACTTCGGTTGATCGTTTCTTAACGTATTCGAAAATTTCTGTTATCAAAATTTCTTGAAATTGCTAAGACATGGGATCTGTAGCATCATAACCCACCAATTCTGCCACGTCTTTCGGTACATTTTTCCACATAGTAACTTTTTGGCCATATTACATTGTTAAGATTGAGGATCACTGACGAGGGTTAAGTACCACCCGAAACTTGCATGTCTAGTCCATGCTGAAAATTTATCTGTTCTTGAATTTGAAGACGTTTAACATTAATCAAGATACTGGACCCATCTACAATTTTGTGTCAGCATCTTTTTCAGCACCGCACATTGACCAACCAAGCCGACTGCGACTCAAAGACTTCAGATGTCAGACTCTCGTATGTGAAACTTGATCTCGATCCATTGTCTTATCAAAGAGTTGGTCGGCTTTCTCGGGTAATAAATAATCAGCTCGCTTCAGAAGCAGAACTTGGACTGTGTTCGTATTAACACTATCTTTAATATCTATCTACATATTTTTGTGTCACTCAGGGCCCAGAGGTATAACTGCCTTGTTTGTGATGTCACCTTACAATAAGAAAGCATTGTGATTTACACTAACTGTAGGCCTCTCAATGCCCTGTGCGTATCACGGTGTATTGAATTTGAGGGTTGTTCGCACATAGTTAGGATAACCACACCATTTGCTATTATCTAGCGTATGACCGTCAAAATCGGCACCGGTGTCACCTAAGTCTTTCTAAGATTATCTATTGTCATCCATGTCTCTTGTTTTAGTAGGTCTGCTTTGATTGTAGTGCTGGTAGCGTAGTGGTTAGCGCGATTGACTACGAATTCAACATTTAAGTGTTCCAATTCTTTGACATATGATCAAATTTGGAATCTCAAAACGTGCAATTTAAAAATAAAGGGGGATTTTCGTATATTTTCAGGTCTTCACCAACACAGCTGAGTAGAATATTATGGACGTGGTACGTATGAAGAACTTATGGTTCCCTCCAAGTGTTGGGGGTTTTTTGGTCAAAATCAAGGTAATGCTGCCAATGAATAAAGTAGTATACGGAAGCAGTTCTATACCTTCATGAAGAAAATTTCAAACCAATTTTTCCTCCACCAGACACGTGTTTCGAATATTAAATTCTCATCAGTGATGCTTCCAGCGGAGCCACCAAAATTCATTTCAGTAGCGCCCTCTTTTATTTTTTTGAATTTAGATTTGTATATTTACTTTACAGATAGTGCACGGCTCCAAATTTCCTGTAGGGTCGACTCAGTGGCATATCCAAATAAAATCTATGTTCAAAATAGCATTGGAGGGATGCTGCTAAGATGTTAGCCTTCTTTAATTTCGATGTTTGAATGGTAACAGGGGATATCCTCTATTGACAAACTTCCTCAGAACAGAATATATCGACAGACTTAAAGCCTGAATTATTAAGATAGATATTGTAAGAGGCACTGTTTATTTTTTGTTCTACTCTGAAATTCAACATTTGACCTGTTTCTGACGATTTTTCAGACTCTTTTAATACTCAGACATTTATGCATTGCATGCGCATTGCAGATATTTAGGGAATGAATTTGAAATGGCTCTTTCGATTCTAAATAATTGATGTGTGCTTTCTTTTATTTCATGTTTATTTGTGATGTTTGCATAATCATCAAAGAAGTGCTTGTTCAGTCTCAAAGTCGAGAAAGCAAGGCAAAATCATTAGAATTTACATTGGAACGGTTGCGAATTTCGGAATGAATAACATTCCGAAGTGAGATCAGGTGCCCAGGGAGAGTCAGCATCTCCTGATTGCATGTAACACCTGTCGCAACAGCTCCATGGAAACTTGCCAAATTCGGTGATTGTATAAATGTACATATTGGTGTACATATCAGCTAGATATTTCTTGTTTGATGATGAAAGCCATTCAATTTCGAGGCATATTACTTACTAGAATCAAGGACTTTTTTTTAAATTCACTACTAATTCACTACTAATGAAGTCTTGTGCACAATAATGTATACTGTTCGGTATAAAGCCTTCTCTTTACACCAGGAGGGAGTTACTACCAATAAAAAGATATACACGGAAATATAATTACGGGTTGAAAAGGTAGGGGTACTTATGAGAGGAATGTCAAAAATCGAGCGAAAAGTCACAAAAAATACATTTGTTTACACAAATTTGATGTTAATTGTATCTCTCTATCAAATGAAATGTCAAACTTGGATAAGAGAAATTAACCTTGAGGTTAATTTATCAATATCAACAGCAAAAACAGCAATCCGGAAACTGAAAAGCGGTACTATGTCGTATTTATCAGCCACATATCTATCTTTCAGGCACGAAATGCGCAAAGTAAAGAAAAAGACAATCTTCTCGTTTATTTCCTTCCTAACGGTTAAATATTTGATAGGAGCTCAATCTGAATAGATTGTTACATGATATAAAAAGAAAAGATGGTTTTAAAGACGGATTCTAAAATAGTCATCCATCCCTTTTTTGTTTGTTTTTCGCCTGTGGAACATTGCCCCCCCCCCTCTCGCTTCAGAACCACACTTGGTCAGAAAAATTGTTTTATTGATATATACCTTTGGTAAAAGTGGCATTCTGAACCGAGGGGGGCAATGTTGTAGAAAACTTTTCCGTTTTCCATTGATTTCTAAAGGAAAATCGCTTATTTAGACACAAAAATCGGTCTTATTTTAAATAATTTATCCAACCTGACAGAAGATCCATATCTGAACAAAGTAACCTCTTATTTTTACCGAATAAAAAATTCTTAATTTTTGTATTTTGAAATTTCGACCTTTCAGGGCAGATTTTACGCCTTCTCTTAACAGCTCCTTTGTCTAGTTGGCAAATTCGCGATTCATTGAAAATTTGCATGTCACTATCTGTTCTTAAATGATGTTATTGAATTTGAAAACGTTTAACATCTGACGTTAGACAGTCATAACTTAAATGTTTCATTTGTATTAAATTCTAGAGGCTCTTATTTGTATGAGCATCGCCAATATTACGTGTAACAACGTCAAAAGTATCTTGACGTGACGTCACAGTAGACAACAAAAATTATAGGAATATATTTCCAGTTGCCCAATGGGCGTTTAACTTTGGGAATGTACTAATAATGTGAACATAATGAAATAAAAGACAGAACATCTTATCAATGTCTCATGATTTATTGTTACATAGTTAATGCACAATTGATCATAAATGTACATTTATTCAATTATATTGCCTTGGTTTTCATCTGCCCAACATCATAGACACTGAAAACAAAACATAAATATATCAGTTATGAAATTGAAAAAAAAATCAACAACAAAAATTTTTCAATTTTTATTCATTGTAGCACGGTCTTGTATTTAGAAAAAAAGAGATTAAATTCCCATCATGCCTGAGGGAAACAGAATCACCATGACAAAGCCAATGTAAAAATCATAAAGCATCCATATTGCGACAGTTGTATTTTTTTTCTATTTTCGTTGGAAAGTTCCCTGAAGAATACATTTTTTTCATTACTTTCATAAACATTAACATTAATTTAATTTAATCTAATTTATATTTTGGGGAAATTTAGATATTTTTTCTCACAAAAGGAATGTGATACAGTGTAAGAATGGCTTAGCTATGGATTTTCTCCAAAATAAGAGAAATGATATCTTTTTTTAAAGCACAAAAGCGGTCGGCTATTTTTATAAAGATCGAAAGTGAAAGTAGAATGCCGATAGGTGTTGTGCAGAATTAAAAGCGACTTTCCCTCCCCATAATTTTGGATTCGATTTACAGCTAGCATAGCCTAATCTTGCATCACATTCTTCTTTTTATGCCCCCCGGGGGCATAGAGTTTTTGGTCTGTCCGTCTGTTTGTCTGTTTGTCCGAAAAACTTTAACATTGGACATAACTTTGGAATGGAAGGTGATATTTCATATGTGCATTCCATGTGACAGGACCTACTTCTGAAAACTGTATTGTCGTAGCAAAGTTACCTGACCGGGCGGAGCTAACTCAATCAAGCGAATGAGACGAGTCAATTAAATTTTAGGATAGCTAGACTATGAATTGCATGTAGTAAATAGTCATTACCAGTTATTTTAATAGCTTATATCATCTAATCAGAAGTAAGCTCTTCTGATGACCAGGTGAAAATAAGCCCCACCCGGTCAGGTCAGATTGCCACGACAATGACATTGGGTATAACTTTTGAATGGCAGGTGATAGAGCTTTCATATTTCACATGTGTAATTCTTGTGACAAGACCTTTCAATCAATACCAAATTTTGTGACCTCGACCTTGACCTACTTTTCAAAAAGTTTAATATTGGGCAAAGCTTTTTGATGGAAGATGATACGGTTTTAATATATCACATATATATTCCTTGTGATAAGACCTTTCCATCGATACCTTTTTTTACCTCTTGACCTCGACCTCGACCTTTGACCTACTTTTCAAAAGCTTTAACATTGGGCATAACTTTTGAATGGAAGATGATACGGCTTTCATATTTCACATGTGTATTCTTTGCAAAAATACCTTTCCATCGATACTACCCTATTTTTTCACCCCGTGACCTTAATCTTTGATCTACTTTTGAAAAACTTGTAACATTAACTCTTGCCTGTCGATTTGACCTGCTTAATAGAAAATGATTTTAATACTAAGAAAGATGCTGCGGGGGGAGTTTCGCATTTCACAAACACAGATTTTAGTTTACTGAGATCTATTAATTATCTATATTACCCGAAAACATAGGTAAAATAGAATAATATACGTTGCTAAATTACCCACCACGAATAAGGCGAATGACATATATGACACGTTCAATATTTGAGAAATATCTGATTCTGATGCGACATGCAATAGGCCAGTTGCCAAAATACATAATGAAGGACCAATGACGAAGAAACGTTTGTGCTCTTTTATATTCGTAAGTAACAATAAAATCACGTGACGTAAGAAAAAAAAAATGATGCCGCCGAAAGACGTTGACTCGGAAATTTAATGCTCATAACATGATTTGGAAATGATCTATTGGGAAACGAAAATAACTTAAAAAGTTGTTGTCATACAAGCGAATCCTCCGTCAGTAAAAACGCTTACGTTCATAATCTGCCATCCCGCCGTTTCTATGAACGGTGCTAAACCCATTTCATATCATTGTTGACCATTTCCCGGTTTTTTTTTTTACTACAATGCCATATATCATGTAGTATATCAAAATGTCTGTTACAAAGTGAAGAACACTTTTACAATAAGAATAAGTTCAAGTATTTCATATGCTATCAAAAATATTTCATATGGAGAAATAGCGCCACTTCTCTCTGTCACGTGACGTAGTTCGGTGCAACTGCCATTAAAATCACCTACTAGCTTTTTTCCATTAAAGCTTTTTTCAAGTAATTTCTGTTTTTCATATTACTTTCAATTTGTTATGTAACGATGATTCATAGCCTTTTTTCAATTCCATGCGAAAATATAATGACTTTATGCTGAAATATAGAGGAAATTTCGTAAAAAAGACGGAATTTTTTAAATACGTGGGAACCGCCAAAATCAGTTATTGGAAAAACTGAAGGTGTCTGACATCAAGTATTTGTTAAAAACTTTCAGTTGCGATGCCCAGAACATGAATTATTACACTAGAAACCTTAGAAAACGGACATTGAAGTTGCCAAAACTCGCCAAATCCTGCTGTACTCTTATGAAATTACAGTGCAGCCTATGGGCGGAATCTTACAAATTTTCGACTCGTGTGGGAACCGCGAATTTAATACGTAAAATATTTTTTTTTACATCAAAATATTCAGAAAATAATAGAGTATCATATCCAATGCCCGGAAGTCATTTAACAATCTTAGTTACGGTGTCTGCAACGTTTGAATTAATGATGCCCATATACAACAATACTTATTTCAAATCTGGCTGCAAGCCTTGACGCATATTATGACGTCATAGCTCTAATGCTAGAGTGGCATCATTTCTCCAAAAATTGTGAAATCTAATAAATTTTGCCAAGAAATCTAGAGATTAAGACAATTCCATTTTAGCTAAAGAAATAGTACTTAAATGATTATACATTTAATAATTCAGGGCATGCTTATGCTGCATCCTTCAGAAAATTGCATCGGGAATTCACCTTGAACTTAACTACACAAATACACATATATTTACTATGAAAACGAAAGTAGACTTGTGACACGTGTAGATACATGTAAGCACGTAACACTGTAATTATCTATTTTGTAGAGAAATAAATATTGGCATGTCCTTCTTTATTGTATTATTGTATTATTTAAATTGATTTATTTGTTTGAAAAAGAATCTGTAAGACCCACATATTTCTAGGCAAAATTAGTGAGATTTTCCCCATGTTTGAAATTCATATTAAATATCCGAACTTTTGCATCGTATATGTTTTTTTCCTTCAGATTCCGGCAGACATTTTGATATACAACAAGATATAACTTCAAACTATGTAATCAGACAGGAAATGATAAAATGGTTTTAAACAGTAATATGAATTTGTGTTTAGTGCCACCTAAACAACATGGAAAGACAAACAGTTCTGGCGGGCATATCTGTCTGTCCATGGGTTAACATACAAAGATATGTGCAATTAGAATTTTAGATATGCTACTTACTTAATTCAAGTGAACGTCTATAACGTCTTGCTGTGGCCACTACATGCCCTCCACCACCACTACTAGAATGGGCAACAGCGGGTCCATGAGAAGATTGAGCGTGGGATCTTGCGTGTCCACGTTTTGTGTGAGCGTGTGCACCGGCTGAATATACTCCCGATGCATGTGATAGGACATGGCCAGAGTGCGAAGTAGATATCGCCGATGCAGTCAGTCCTAAGGCTTTTGAATAGGCATTTTGATGTTTTGCATTGGAAACTGCCCCTGCATGTCCGAATCTGGCAAACGCACTGGACGATACCAATCCATTCTTAAAGTAATCTTTACAAAAGACAACAGAAAAAACTGTATTTATACTTTATGTATAAGCCATTCGAAACATTCTTATTAGCCATATGAGATAAATGTGAAGAATTTTAATTTTTAACTAATTTCATACGTCAAAAATGTTAAAAGGGATTGCAAAAGTTGCTCTTTTTTTCAGAATATGAATGAACGAATACACAAAGATGAAATAGATTTCAACATGACTATTTTGAGCAGAAGACAACTAAAAGCTTGTTCAACTTCTCGTTCTATATACTTTTCATCAAATTACATCTCTTTTTAAAAAGGTATAAAAGCTTTGGCATTTAGAGAAACTTGATTTTTAGAATTGTTGTTCCAATTATATAGCATCCGTGTGACTTTAGCATTGAAACACAAAGTCTTAAAATAACAAGTTAACAGGTGTCAAATTAATCCCATGCTATTTGAAAAAAGGTATATAATTTCAAAGAATAGACGGACAAACAGACTTAATACTATCAGTCTATTACAATACATGACGCTGACGTAAGCCATGGTTCAGGTTATTTGAAATGGAAATTTCAGAAATGAAAGATTCATTTGACATATTTCTAGTTGTGTAGTGGTAAACAAAGTGTTGATGTTCTGTACACATTGGAAACATTGACACTTCTAGAATGAAATGCAAGAAGGTATGCACCGAATCTATTTCTTCAACAAGAACACTTTAAAGTTCGTGCCTGTCAAATAAGTTTCAGACGGTACACTATATCTTCTATAATTCTGATACATTCTTTATGTGAAGTGTTTTTGACGTCGTCTTTTGATGCTGGGTCACAGGAAAAGCGATCTGAATTAAAACTGCAACAGAATATAGACCTGTAGAATATGAATAACACTGTTCACAAGTTATAGAAAATGTAGCTAATCCAAAAATGATAAATGAGAGAACATAAAATCAGGCAAGTTGGAAAATAAAACAAAGAAAACAGAATTGTCTGCTGGGCAGAACTGAACTCCAAAATATTGACTGAATATAAACATCAAAAAGTGACCCAACAGTTATTCAGTCTCAAAGTCGAGAAGGCAAGGCCAAATCGTGAGAATTCCTATCGGAACAGCGAAATCTTCAGCTCAGGAAGAGAAGGCATCCACTGTCAACACTACACAGTCAATTGTGCCTCATATGAAATTCAAATGAAATGGGCATCATGTAAATTTCATTTGAAAGTTCAAGTGACATTCAAGTGAAGTTCGATCAACTTCGGTTGATCGTCTGTCCCTTCAACGCATTCGAACATTTCTGTTATCAAAATTTCTTGAAATTTCTAAAACGTGTGTCCTGTAGCATCATATCCTACCCATCCTGCTACGTCGTTCGGTAAATTTTTGAACATAATAATTTTCACACTCTTCGGCAATATCACATTGTTTAGAATGAGGATCACAAAGATTTATGTGAAAAACATTTCGCATGAATTTCATATAAATTTACATTAACATGAATTTCAAATGAATGTTTCTTTTTGAGCTTAATGCAAAATTGAATTCACAAAAAAATTATGTCAGAAACTTTACATGGATTTCATGTAAAAAAAAAATTTATGTAAATTTCATGTTCGTGCTCGTTTCACATAAATTTCATGTGAACATTTACTCAAAGTTCCTGCGAATTTTACGTGAATTTCATATGATGCACAATTGGCTTTGTAGAGTTGTTTCATTCGGAGGGAGAGAATACTATATGATGAATTAAAATTTTATGAATTTGACATCGAATCTGTCTCCATTTATTGATATTGTAAACTGTATTTAGGTTATTTAGGTTAATGAATTCAATACTTACACACTCCATCTGCGCAAGAAAAAAGAAAGCATTGAAATTTTCGAATTAGAATAGAAACATAGAATAATTCTTATATAATATCTTATGAAATAATCTACTAAAATAATGAATGTTTTGAATGGAAATTGATTAGTTACTATATGAAAAATGAAAAGAATATACAATACTCGGCTGAATTGTCATTTATGCACAAAAGCAAATTGAAAGTGAATGATATACATCTAAAATCATAATTAAGATTTGTCTATCTGCATCATTTTAAAAAGAAATAATACATATGCATCTTCTTAATCCATGTACGCATAATATAAATGTTCTCCTGTTTTATTTGCTGACACATAACATTCCTGTGCTTTTTTTCAAATACATTAACTAATAAATAACTAATGATCATATTTGGAATTTGAAATTTTCATTTATATTTATCTAATTTAGATTCGTCTTGGAAAGATTTTCAAGGAAATGAATCTAAATGAAACGTGTATTAGCCTCGATGTACCGGAAAGTTTTGATAGCTCTCTCAAATAGAAATATACTTACAAGTATGGGATATACAGAAAAATAGTATAATACAGAGCTTGATCATGTTTGTATGTTACCAGCTATGGAAGTGTGCGTGTTACCGCGAGGTTTACGATACTTAAACATAGTAGACATCTGGTAATGAAAGGTCCACGTAACCAACCCTTTGATGTTAAACAATATTGGCAAATTATCATACTAAGAAACAAGTAAAGTATGTTACTCCCTATTCTTAGCAGGTGTGAGTACAGTATTTGAATAAAATGAAAAAACGTCCCATTTTTCTGTTAAGTTCAACCTTATTGAGGAAACAGCAAATATATATATATCCAGTTTTACAACGCATGACCTACAGTTTGAGCAACTTTTCAAACAAAAATTTAAAGCGCATGACACATCTTTTAGATAGTAAATCCTCATCAGTGGTTCCATTGTGTAGCATCACGTGACTTAAGTTGATGAAACCATGAATAAAGATCATTCCAAGGAATGCATGTGTCGCCTGCGAAAAATAGCAACACTCAGGAATCACTTTTATAGGTTGTGACATTCAAGTGTGACAGACAGACGGACAAAGTGATCCCAAAGTGTCGCTATGCTTCGCAGGCAACACAATATAAAAAGCTCTGTTGGAGGAAAGAAAACAGGAACTCTAATTCTAACTGCTAAACTCCAAAATATCCCTATATGAAAACATATAGCAGACAAGTACGACAAGAGACGCAAAGGAAACAAGCAACACAAAATAGGACATGAAGTACACAAATACACCAAGGAAAAAATCTAGTCAACAAAGGAGGGGATCTCCAACCACACCAGGTTGCAGCATCCACAGCAAAACCCCAAAACACCCAATGCAAAAACACTAAGCAGACAAGCATAGAAAGAGACGCATAAGGGACAACGAACGTCAACGCACAACACAGAAACATCAAACACAAAGGACCACACATAAACCAACGAGACCAATGGGCAACCGGTGCCGACTTAGGACGGCCATCTGCCACGGAAATAGCAGAAGGTGTGGTTATCTTGGATTACAATAAACATTCAAAATGGTTGTAAATCTCATGAACTTTACATATTTCATTGTAACCAAACAAACCAGTATTATATTATTTGAAACTATACGATGAAGAAGTGATTGTCTATGATTATTTCTTCACCAAAGGAGGAGTCATGATATTCTACACTCACTAGTATTTCTATGTACACATGAAACAAGTCACTTCCACTTCTACTTACGTAGACAATAGGCGTTCTCTAACAAGACATAAATACGCGGGGATACATAAACAAATAGGGGATGCTGGTGACCAGGAGTCCCCGAGGGCTACGTCTTTCTGTACAATTTTTGACAAATAGCTTTCACACTCTTTGGCCAATGGGGACCAATTATGCCCCACTGATTGCCGACATTTTCCTTTACTCGTACGAAGCTGAATTCATTCAATCTTTGGTCTCTGAAGGGAAAAAATACTTAGCTTCTGACTTCAACTTCACTTACAAATACATAGACGATGTGTTGTCCATCAATAATCCAAAATTCGCAGATTACCTGAGCAGTATCTATCCTTCGGAGCTTAAAGTCAAAGAAACCACAGAGACAAATAATTCTGCATCCTATTTGGACATAATGTTGTCCTACGACACTGATGGTCACATGAACACCTCACTCTATGACAAACGTGACGACTTCAATTTCAGCATTACAAACTTTCCTTTTTTGAGTAGCAACATCCCTTCATCGCCTGCCTATGGCGTGTTCATATCTCAGTTGATACGCTATGCCAGAGCAAGTACCAAATATACGGATTTTGTTCTGAGAGCTAGGCGTCTTTCAGATAAGCTTCTCAGTCAGGGATATGTTTGTGACCGACTAACATCGTCACTGAGGAAGTTCTACGGTCGATATGGGGAACTCGTCATACACTATGATGTCCCACTCTCCAGAATGGTGGATGATATTCTGTCATAGACCATTTGAACCATCCAACCAAAGATTGTACTATATGTCTTCTGAAATGGAAGTAACCGGATGTGACAGTTCTACCGAATCGAAGCGGCGGGTGTTGCATGCAAGCAGGAGATGCTTACTCTTCCTGGACACCTGGTCTCACTCCCATATCGGGAGTTCGCTTCTTTTCATGTGGTGGAGGTTTTTGTTAATTTGCTTTGGTTCCTGTTTATCCTGATTTTGTATGCCTTCGGTTTCTGATTTTCTGAATTATCGATTTTGTGCTGTATACAGGGATATGGTCATTATCCATATTTATCGATTTCACACTCTTTGGCCATTTTCCATTGTTTAGATTGAGAATCATTGACAAAGGTTAAGTGCCCGAAACGTGCATGTCTGGTTCATGCTTCAAATATATCTGTTCTTCAATGATTCTATTGAATTTAAAGACGTGTAACATGATTATGTAATGAGAATCAAAAACATAAAGTCGAACGCAAAAAAAACCCAGTCCGTGCTCTGTTGTCTAGAACCGGAGAAGTCCGCCCAACTTTCAGAGAGGACATATAGTTGAAACCATGTCTTTTTTAATCCTGATAATGTAATGGTGTTTATATCAGGCGTCTTGGATTCCCGTCGTTAAGTCAGTCAGAGTGCAACATTCAAGAATATGCTGGTACAAGGTTGATAATAGGTCAAGAGTCTCTTTCCAGAGACAGAACGATCATATTGTCAACGGTTGATAATCGACGCATTCTCTGTGGAAAATAAGGGAGGGGACCTCCAACAAAACCTGGTTGCAATGAGATAAAGAAGATCCTGACAACAATCTTAACAGCACTCACAATAGAGCACCAAATGGAGCATCGACGGACCCCTAGCAAGCTAGAGGTGGGACCAGGTGCCCGGGAGGAGTAAGCATCCCCTGTTTGGCTAGCCGCACCCACCACCCACATCAATACATAAAAAAACCCACCAAAAGTGAAAACACAGAGAAGACATACACAACACGAGACGGAAAGGGACAAGGAGCACTATCAAATGCCATCAAAATACCAAACACGAAAGACTCTACATAAACAAACGATATTCTAATTATTTTTACCCTTATTTTGTAACGGTTGTGATATTACCAAAGGTAATATACTTTCTTTTATTTGAAAGGAAGCTCTTATTGTATATGAAAGGAGCTCAGAGTATTTTTGTAAAATTTCCAGACAGTCTTAACTAATTCATGAAAGCGGACACCTTTAAGTTTCTTGGAAGACCAAAAACAACACAGAAACATCATACAAAAAAGTCCACACATAAACCAATGAGACCATTTAGCAACCGGTGCTGACGACAACCAGCTACACTGTAGCAAGTTGTGTAGTTATCTTGATTATGTGAGCACAACCCTACCATTTTTCCGGTTACCAAGATGTCTTGAAGAATGCAAAATAGTAGTGAAATAACCTCCCCATTGTAGAATGACCATACAATTAAGACAAGAATGACGCAGAGGCCAAATATAAGAATCAGAGATATAACGAATTATTATGTTTTTATTTTTAGAATCGGAACAAAAGATATAATAGTGTTTTTCTTAGAAGTATTATCAATCTTTGAACTTATTCTTAACGTATTTGTGTATCAAACGTATTTTGATGCAACATGATTTATAAGTTTGAAGAAATCTAATTAAAGCTCATCTTGAAATAAAATAAATCACTTTCTCTCGAAAGAAAGTGATATACGGGGTGTATATCTTTTTATTTCTTTGCAGTGTGAAGCATGTGACATAGTAAATAAATAGAGCATAGAGAAAATTTAGCTAAGACCTTTTTTTTAACTCGTTGAAAACTTAACTTGAACACATTGAGCAAAAATTGATTCAAAAGTCGCGATGTTTGATATTCCATCTTAGTAAACTGCTTTACATAAATAAATATTACCATAACATGGGAGCAGTCCGATACTATAATGAGGTATTAATAGATATTTAGGTAAATCATAAAACAGAATAGTAAAAAACTCAACTCTTAACATTTATTCACATTATTCAACTGAACCTGAGTAAACGAAAAAAAAAAAAGCAAACTGCATGGATAATTCACGTCGTTAATGAGGAAAAACAATAGGAAAATATGACTTTTTCATACATATTATGTAATAATTCTACATATAGGTCCCATAGCGTCTGAGAAAGTGTTAACACCTCTGCCAATGAAAAAAAACCAATCAAAGTGTAATTCGGCAGTTTTATAATTAAATATGTTTGAAATAGGTAGCATGGAATTAGTACACCGTTCTTGCGTAGGCTTCGGGAACATCTTTTTAAGGAATCATTGGAAATAAAAACCTGATCTAAGACCTATATATTTCTCTGATCAACTAACCTGAAGTGAACGGACGGTTTGTCACTTTCAGATTACATGATTTCTATGACTCTATTAATATCATACTGTACCGGATGAAAGGGATTTAAAATTTAAACTTTATTTATTTTACAACGTTTAACAAACAAGTTACACAACTTATATTAATGTCTCACGTTGGCTCAGATGTTGGCGTGAGGGGGTCCAAGGAGCAGGAGGAAACCGGAGTACCCGGAGAAAAACCTCCTGCAGAGGCCTGGGTGGGGGACCACCTACCCTCCCACATAAGACCCTTCGCCGAATCTGGGATTCGAACCCGGGACCTTAGAGGTGAGAAGCGAGCGCGCTACCACTGCGCTAAAGGGATTGTAGAGCACATATATAGTCCGACTAACCCTTCGACATTAGTAATATAAACACTTATTTCACGTTGCAGTGTGGAGCAGTTAAAATCGTTCCCCGTGAACTGATGTTTGTCAAGTGTATTCATTACTTCTTTCCAGCTCTGTCACCTGAAAGAAGCTTTGTTTTGGCCTTTTATCATTGTGACATCATACATATATCTTTTGCCATTTCGGAAACTAGCCATTTCATCGAAATTAGAGGAGTTTAACACCTTAGCACCGTTTCTTCAATGAACATAGATTTTATTTGGATATGCTACTGAATCGACCCTATAGGAAATTTGGAGCCGCGCACTCTCTGTAATGTAAATGTACAAATCTAAATTTTAAAAAAATCAAAGAGGGTGCTACTGAAATGATTTTTGGTGACTCCGCAAGAAGCATCACTGATGAGAATTTAATATTCGAAACAAGTGTCTTGTGCATGGAAATTGGTTTGGAATTTTCTTCAAGAAGGTATAGAGTTGGAACCCTTCGATATTATTAAGTACACCTCTTCCCTTCCTTCTGCTATAACTCTATACAATTATTGACTTTTGATGAGGTCTACTCGTGACTATACAGACCTGGTCAGGTTTTGGTTAACCGAGACCGAAGGCAGAAGCTTCCACTCGACCGTTTCCAAGACCTGTTGCAGTGGAAACAGCAGAATCATGCACAGAAGCAGCATGGGGTCTAGATTGTCCTCACAAAGAAACTGCATAAGAAAGCAGCTACATGGATCCCGCTCGCCAGTGAACCTACGTTCCCAATATGTGACGTTGAAAACGGCAACCCCGGTTAGCCCAGAAAATCTAGATATGGTGTGTTGGTGTCTTGCTTAAGAAGCAGTTTCTGCATGAGATTTTCGAGAGTAGGTTGATGCCGCTACTAGGCCTCTTTGAAAGCAATGTTCTCTAGGGTAGTAGCGTGACCTTGGATAGCCGTGAGGCTTTGGGTAGTAGTCTGTAAAAATAATCCTAAATTAACAAACATAGAGCTATTATGTTGTATTCAACATAATATAGCATAATGATTTGAGTATGCTTATTTCTTTAATGATAACACGGAGACAGGAAATATGAACAGTGGTGCTGTCATAATTCAGTAGCACCAAATGCGTCTTTAGTCCGGTCATTTCTTTCAATTCTATGTCATGCCAAAGTCCCAATAATACGGAAAACTGTGCCAAGTTTTGAACGTCTTCAAATTCATTAGCATCATTTAAGAGTAGATATTACAGCATGGACCAGACATGCACGTTTTGGGAATTGAGCCCTCGTCAGTGATGTTCAATTCAAACAATGGAATTTGTCCAAAATATACCTAAAGACGTAGCAAGATAGCAGAGATAAGATGCTTCAGGACCAATGTTTCAGATATTTGAGAAAAGTGTGTAAACAGAAATCTTTGAATACGTTTGAAGAAACCCAAATTGATCGAACTTAGCTACAGATGCCCTCACTAAGTTGTACACAATGTACATATATTAAACGTCTTCAAATTCATTAGCATCATTTCAGAGTAGATAAGGCCGTGAAATTTTATTTTTGCCAGTCAGGTAAATGTTACTAACAATCATACTTCTTTTAATGCTTATCTCTCTTGTTTGTGATTTTCTCCCTGTCGTGAAGATAAAATGGTATTCATTCTAAACCAATATATTGCTTCTTTTAATAAATATTCAAGGTTATTTGAGTATCTTTATTTATATTCCATGGAAAAATTCTTCAAGACTGTCCTATTTGTTTTCATGCTCTAATGTAAACTTTTCCATAAAAACAACGATAAAGTTGAGCATGACAAGGGTTTAGTACCCGAAACGTGCATATCTGGTACATGCTGCAAATTTATTTGTTCTTAAATGATGCTATTGAATTTGAAGACGTTTAACATTCATAGATATACGTCGAATTATGACAGGAACAACGCCACTCATGCATATCTGGATATGCAGAGTCTACAGACGCTCGGTTATGTGAATCTAGATTAACCATTTTACAAATAAATAAAAAAAATATGAACAGCAGGTGAATCTTGTTTCTGAATAAAATCGAAGAAACTCATATATGACAAATAAAAACACAAACACTCAAATACACACATTTTCAGTCCCTAGGCCTTTATCAAGTGTCAAATAATTTGCAATAAACGCCAAAGAAGCAAGGATGGATTGTTATAGATCGTCGTTTTTTACACTTGATAAAGGCCAATGGCCAAAATTTGTGTATTTGAGTGTTTATGTTTTTATTTGTTATCATTCCTTCCCTCTGGAAGATATATTTTAATCATATATGACAGTTTTTTTTTCAAAGATGCCATGTTAGGTCATCATGAACAACTTAAGTATAAAACAATTACAATTGAAGTGCATGCTATTCGTTTGCAGAACAAAGTAACATTCCACCTCGGGGTTTTTCTTTAGAGAGGGAAACAATAAGCCGAAGGATGTAGTACATACATGTACAATTATTGTGCATGTTTTACTACACGTATACGCAAGAACCTTGTCTTGTTTAATGTAAAATGGTGTACGTCAATATCGATTTAATTGTAAACTACGTAGACCCGGAATGTTGCACGCTTATTGTATGACGGCATCAACCACTGACTCGTAAAAACATGACTTATAACATGATTATACATTAACATCTTGGTAATGATGTAAACAGGGTTGAGTTTAAATGTTTTTATATAGCTTGATCAATAAAGTGACAGTGTGAAAAATGTTTTCAAGTAGCAGTCTAATTTCTGTCCTCTTTGTAACTTTGTTTTATTGTTTGATAGGTGAGTCTGGATTTTGTTTATTTCATTTGAATTAAAACTTTATGTTTATGTAAATGCAAGATATGTAAATATGTAAAAAAAAAAAAACATTTTTGTATGTTTTGTTGTTTGAAATACTGTTGAAATTGTGCTTATAAAAATGATTCTTCATGCAGACATATAACTTCTGTCTTAGTCTTAGGCTTGATTCATAAAATTTTTGTCAGACAGAGGACGCTCTCCAACAAGACTCATTTGAAGCAGCCATAGCAAAATACCTAAATACCTCCTTGCAAAAATACGAAGTCATACACACAGCAATAGACTCAAAAACGACAAGGAACACCAAATACGACATCATCAGTTTTATTTTCCTTGCATTCTCGCGGTATATACACATATATGAGAAATACTTGTTGTAAGCAAATATGAGGATATGCCATACTCCTAAATCATGGAAACCGTATTTCGGGTTATTTTCGCGTTTGGTAAATTTCGCGAAAATGACCATAAAAAGATGTGTCTTTATGATCCTATGAAATGATCCTATAATATGATCCTAATGTCACAAGACGGACACTAGACTTGGTACTAGACCGATCTACAGTCTTGTACCAGCGCCTTCTTGAAACTTCTCTCTGACTGACTGTGACGATGGGACTCTATGAAGGGCCCTGTCCAAAGCTCTTTAGAGAAGACAGGGTCCCTACCACCTGTCCTCTCTGAATGTCAGTCGGACTCCTCGGATGATAACAAACATGAGCTCGCGGCAGCAGAGCACGGATTGTATTGCGTACGCCCTCTTTTTATATCTATTTACATACTCATCTGTGTTACTTGGGCCCCTGCGTTTTGTGGTTTTGTTTGTGTGTGGTCATCTGACAGTGAGGAGGTTGTTTTACACCACAATTGTACGTTCTTTAAGACCTCTGGGCAATCGTAAAAGTGGGAGGGTTGTGCGCACGTAATCCATGATAACCACACCTTCTGTTATTTTCGTGGCAGATGGTCGTCCTTAGTTTGCACTGGTTGCCCATTGGTCTCGTTGGTTAATGTGTAGTCCTTTGTGTTTGATGTTTCTGTGTTGTGCGTTGACGTTCTTTGTCCCTTTGTCCCGTCATGGAGTCCCGTCGTCACAGTCAAAGTGCAAGTTTTAAGAATCCGCTGGTACAACACTGTATATTGGTCAAGTACCAAGCCTAGTGTCCGTCTGGTGTCATTAGGATTATATGCAAGGTATACAAGGCGTTTCTGACGCATTTTCGATAGTTATGTTGTCTATCTTTGATCCTTCTTATCTTGTTAATTTTGTCACCATAAAATGCAGGTTGTGATATACCCAGAGTAATATACTCTGTTGCCTGTATTGATCCGAATTTCAAAAGAAGTTTACAATATATTTTTTTTAATATCCAGAAAGTCTTTACTAGTTTGTGAAAGCGAAAACCTTGTCCTAAAAAATTCTTGAAAAGTCTTGTCTGTTTATGTGTAATCTTTTGCATTTGATGTGTACATGTCGTATGTCTCTTTTCCGTCTCATACTATGCTCGTCTTTTGTGTTTTTGCATCGGGTGCTGCAACAGGGTCTTGTTAGAGATTCCCTCCCTTCTTTGGTAATTTGTAAATTTCTACTATGAAAATCCAAAACATCTGTACATGCTCTAGCATACCGGATGAGCTGTGAAATGTAGATACCATAGGGCGGTAATCTAGGAACATCACCGTAAAGCCAGGGGAAAATACTATGTTGAATCCAAAATCATCTCTTTTGTCATACACACTTGTTTAAATCTCTCCATTAATAATTTTGATATTTAGGTCCAAAAATGGATGTTACTGTGTTTGTAGCGTTTGCCTTTTTAAGAATGAATTCTTTTGGATAAATAACATGTTTAAACTTTTCACAAACAGGATTGTCGATAGTAAGAACATCATCCAGGTACCTAGAAGTAACAATGAAATATTTCACATCATCATTTTTCTTTGCTTTTGAAGATTTTGGATAAATTCCTTTTCATACATGAATAGAATAAATCTGCAACAAGAAGCGCACAATTAGTACCCATAGGAATCCCAACAACCTAATTGTTCTCACCAAATCTTACATATATGTTGTCCAAAAGGAAGGACAAGGCAATACACAGGTCACAAAATACGAACGGAATCTTATTTCGGAATTCCTGAACCGAAACCGAATCGAACATTGCCGAACCGCGGGAATTAGAAATATTTTCCTTAGAATTTGACTCCTAGGCACTTACCGATCTTCATGTCCAAAATGAGTAATTTCGAACGAATTTTTCAAATATCAGTTACAATAATAAATAGTTTTCTTTTTTATTTGCAGATATCCAATGTCGATTTCACCATCATCATCACTACAGATTCTCTCTATTTCATCATCATCATCACCGCCGCTATCATCACCGGCATCGACATCATTGGCATCTGCATCACAGACATTTATTGAGACGTTTGATCCTACGTCGTATTTTACACCACCGAAGACATTATTTGTCACAGCACCATGACAATCAATATAGAGAACAGGAGGACAGTGAAAGCGAAAAGACAGCGCCACAAATAGAGAGCCACACCTTTGGTTCTGCGAATCCGAACCTGACTTCAGATGCTTCCATAGGTCAAGGGCACGCGCATGCGTATACCGGTGGTCACGCCCTTGTTCGCGTGTATGATACGCACTCTTTCTCTCATGTGGTTGATTCCAGCGGGAAACATGGATCTGCAACTTTTGTACATAAAGTTGGAAACAAAGTCTACAAATTTTCTCATAACTGGCGTAAAAAGTGAATCTATGTTTGTGTTTATTATGATTATATTTCTTGTCCGATGTGTATTTTCCTATTGAAAAGATTATACAGGTATTTTTTGATAAAAGATTACCATTTTCGAACCTATGATTCACATTTATACAATATTCAATACCCTTTCATTTTAAAGGAATGCATTGCAAATTGAAACCTTGGTCCTGTGGCATCATATCCCACCCATCTTGCTACGTCATTCGGTATATTTTGGACACAATTTTCACAGATTTTGGCCATATTTCAATGTTTGGATTAAGCATCATTTGAGAGGGTTAAATACCCGAAACGTGCATGCCAGGTCCTTGCTTTAAATTTATCTGTTTTAAATGATGCTATTGAATTTGAAGACGTATGACAATAATAACTCATGTATTTACAGAATGTTTATTATCTTAAATATCATAATTACGTATAATTTAAACATCTTTCCATTTTGATCATGATTATAATATTTAACTCAATTATTGAATTTGTTGTTTCCATTAACATTCAACAGAAAAGAGTTTAAGAAGATCCTGACGACAATCTCAACAACACTCATAATAGAGCACAATATTGAGCATCGATGGACCCCTAGCAAGCTAGAGGTGGGAACAGGTGCCCGGGAGGAAATAAGCATCCCCTGTTTGGCTAGCCGCACCCGTCGTCGATGTTCATGCACGAAAATGAAAAAAAAACTGTCTAAAACAATGCACTGTCTGAGGTTATGTCTATAAAGAAAGTGCTATGACTACCATGCCAGGAAAAATATTAGAAAAGTAATTGACATGCATATACGAGTCTCAAGTGCTAATGCCAAACCTACTGCATGGAGTACCATTGATGAATCTGCCTATATGTGAATCCAAAACGGATGAAGTTATTCGTACATCACATTCTAGCAAATTCATACAAATGATTAACCGAACATGATGAAAAATAGAAGAAAAGATAGCTGAATTAGCACAGACATTCCTAGAAATGATTTAAGAAAATAGATGAAGAATATAACATAAAATAGAAATCAAGAAAAAACGGGACGTTTCGATGATATGGAGTCTTCAAATTTAATAGCATGATTTCAGAACAGATAAACCATGCAGAATTAACCAGACATGCAAGTTTTGGGTACTTAACCCTCGTCAGTGATCCTCAATCTAAACAATGTAATATGACCAAAGAGTGTGAAAATTATGTCCAACATTTACCGAAAGAAGTAGCAGGATGGTTGGGATATGATGCTACAGGATCCACGTTTTAGAAATTTCAAGTCATCTTGATAACAGAAATTTTCGAATGCATTGAAGAAACGATCACCCGAAGTTGATCGGACTTGGTTACATGTGCCCTAGGGGACTCCTGTTCCACCAGCAGTGACACTCACCAAGTGGTACAAATGTTAATCGTCTTCAAATTTAATATCAACATTTCAGAACAGATAAATAATTCCATTCTTACATATATCAACATATGATTTATATATTATTTAATTAAGCTATAAATTTGGATTCATACCCATGTGAGTGTGGCAACCTGTCATTTTGGTCCTTTTTAATGTCGTTCAATTTTGCTAGGAAAAATGAAGTATATGATGAAATATATGGTACTAGGAGGTTGACATCTGAACACCATCCCTCCAATGCTGTTTTGAACATAGATTTTATTTGGATATGCTACTGAATCGAACCTACAGGAAATTTGGAGCTGCGCACTCTCTGTAAAGTAAAGGCGCAAATTTAAATTCAAAAAATAAAAACCGAGGGCGCTCCTAAAATGATTTTGGCTGTGTCTTAATATCACTTTGGCTGGAAGCATCACTGATTAGGATCTGATATTGAAACACGTGTCTGGTGCATAATAAATTGTTTTGAAAATGATGGTACAGTGTTGGAAAATTTCCGTATTATTATTTTATATTTATTATTATCTGAAAACGAAAAACGTTGAAAAAAAAAATCTAAGACATTTGTAATTGATACTTATGAGATTAGCAATGGCTGTGCAAATTTTATTTTAGGCGAAACCTGGTACAAGCTTATTTCTGAAGACCTGATTCTTTGTTATTTAGGTATTTCTATGTTTTTCGTTTCTGGTGTTTTGGTGTTTTACACTTCGATGTTCACTTTGTTGTTATTTTAAAATAGCAGCTTCCACAAGAAAGGAGAGGATCTCCAACAACACTAGGTTGCAGCAACCACAGCAAAACCCCAAAACACCCAATACAAAAAACACAGAACAGAAACCCACGGAAAGAGACGCAAAAGGGACAAGGAACACCAACTCACACCATAGAAACATTGAACATAAAAGACCAAACATAAACAAACGAGACCAATGGGCAACCGGTGCCGACACAGATGAATATGTAAATGGATATGAAAAGAGGACGTGCGTAATGCAGTCCGTGCTCTGCCGGCTGTAGCGAGCTCATAAATATTATGTCATCACCCGAGGAGTACGACTGACATTCAGAGAGGACAGGTGGTCGGGGCCCTGTCTTCTCTAAAGAGAATTGGACAGGGCCCGTCATGGAGTCCCGTCTTCACATCAGTCTGAGTGCAAGTCTTAAGAATGCGCTCGTACAAGACTGTAGATTGGTCAAGAACCAAGCCTAGTGTCCGTCTGGTGACATAAGGATCATATTATCACGGTATTAAAGGCGTTTGATGACACTGACGCATTTTCGATAGTTATGCTATCTACCTTTGATCCTTCTTATTTTGTAAATTATATCACCATAAAATGCAGGTTGTGAAATAAAAAAAATTATTATGTTTGGCAGGCTTTGAAAAACAAGAATTGCATTTTAATCTATAGTGTACGTCTTCATTTATCAATTTAACTTATTCTGTAACGCCACCTTTAACAAGTTCGATTTTACAGTTGATATAATTGACTGTTATGTCTTGATACAGTTTTTTACGGAAAATATTCTATGGATTTATTATGTAGTCAGAATGTATTAGGAGTTTTCTTGTTCTGATTTATGATTCAACTGCCATAGTACGACGCCCTTTCAATTTTTTCATCTTTTTTTTCAAATTGAAATACATCGCTTGTAGTAAGTTATGCCATCTATAGTACCAGGGCTGATTGATATCTTATGAGCCTCTTGGATGCAGAAGGTATTCTGCTGATAGATTATCTCCAAAAAGGACAAACAATCAATGACACATACTATGTTACATTTCGGACACAGTTACGGGAAAATATTAAACTTAAGCGCCGAGGAAAGCTCACTAGTTAAAGATGTGTTGTTCCACCAGGGCAATGCTCCTGTGTACATGTCTGTCATTCATGATTGATTGAGCATCCGGCTTATCATCCTGATCTTGCACCATCAGACTTTCATATATTCCCAAAACTGAAAGCAACTATTTTTAGCACCAACTTTAAGTTCGATGATGACTTCATACTTGCAGTGGATGACTTTTTGACCAGTTTAGATAAAGAGTTCTTTAAAAGTGGTATTGAGGCCCTTAAACACCGGTGACAAAAATGTATAGATACTGAAGGGGATAATGTAGAAAAATAATGCAAAATCTCTGATGAAATTCAAATCCACTCATACGAGGCTCACAACATATCAATCAACCCTAGTATATTCCGTTTCTAAACTAGACTCTTTCTATGTTGTCCTTCGTGTTTCTATGGTGCTGTTTTATTGTCTTCGTCTGTTTATCCGCATTTTCTTTTCTAATTCCGTTGTTATCACCATAAATGATCTCCTCACCATCTTTACTTTAATATTCCAGAATTTAAATGCATATTAGGTCAATGTGGTTATTGCGTTCATAATCTAATTAAAACTTTCTTGAAATTTTACCAAAAAAAAAAAAATACGGTCAGCTTCATTCAAAATTCAACAAATATGGCCGCCAAGAGCTTTGATTGGCTGACACATTATCGACTTCTCGTCTACAACTGCTGTACAGATTTCACGAAACCTTACCGGAAAGAAGCACTCAAAGTCCTCTACCCACTTTGTGTTTTTCGTGCCGATCGATCATCAGATATGGCCGCCGATGACTCTGATTGGCTGAGACACATTTTCGACTTCTCCTCTGCAACTAGTGCAGAGAATTTCACGAAATTTTACAAGAACAAAGCACTCAAGGTCCTCGACCAAGTTTATATTTTTCGTGCCGATCGGTCGACAAATATTGCCGATTGACTCGGACATTTTCGACTTCTCTTCTTCCAATGCTGCAAAAAATTTCATGAAACCTTACAGGAAGGAAACACTCAAGGTCCCCTATTCAGGTTTTGTTTTGTTCTTGTTATTGTTGTTAGTTGGTTTTGTTTTGGTCGGCCGATAGGTCAACAAATATGGCCACCGAGGGATCTCGTTTCTCACTTCTCCTCTGCAACCGCTGCACAGAATGTCATAAAACCTTACAGGAAGCAAGTACTCAAAGTCCTCTACCAAAGTTTTTTTGTTGTTGCGAATCGATCAACAAATATGCCACCAAGGGCTCTGATTGACATTTTCGATATCTCCGAAACTGATGCACAGAATTTCACAAAACGTTACAGAAAATAAGAACCCGAAGGTCTCCACCAAATTGGCCATTATTGGACCAATTGGCTTTTGTCTACAACTCAGATGAGCAATTTGACCTCTTTTTTATTTTCATAATGATAATTACAAACGATATTTTATAATATTTATTAGATATACATTTTCCCAGATTTATTGTCTTTCGTTGGAACTTTACTGAATGTTCCCATTCGGATCTTTGATGCCGTATCTGTTGGATAATGATAAAGTAAGGAATTATATAATACATCATAGTTATATCTTAAAAATTGGTGCAAAAATAGAAACATATGGAATTTTCTTGGAGCTATTTAGAAAACATATTCAGCATTTGTGTGTATAACTGTATAAAAAGTGTCTTTATTTCAAAAGGTCTTCCAAAGCATTTTTTAATATCAAAGAAAAGTATGAATCTGGTATACGTACAGTAAATATTGAATTGCCCTTCGTTTTCTCCAATGATGTATCCTTTTAACGATGACATTTCCAGATCTATGTGTCGTCGAAATTGAACCATGTCGTTTGTCCTTTGAGAGCGCATGCGCAACTGATACATGTTTATGAACTCGGACATGGGCCGTCCCTCCTCGTTCGGAGTGAGCTTTTGCGTGACCTACAGTGGTTTCAGCATTTGTTATACCATTGCGTCTTCCTGTTTCTATTCTTATTACCTTTATTGAATTCCGGTAACCACCATAACGGCTTGGGTAACCTCCATAATGGCTTGGGTAACTGCCATAACGTCTTGGGTAATGGTGTGAATGATAATGTTGATGATGGTGATAATGACGATGATACCGGGGGTATGGCCATGCCTCAGCCAAATCTGTAATAAGTGTAATGTTTAAAATGAATGTAAGAAGTCTGCAAGTGATCGCATCATATATCAAACAGGTCAATTTTACAGAATGGACCAGATATGCACGTTTCGGGTATACAACCCCTGGTCAGTCAGTGATCCTAAAGCCAAAACAATGAGTATCAAAGCAGTGAAAAAAATATTCAAAGGATTACAAAAGAGTGAAGGGAAGGATGGAATATGGTGCGAAAGTGCCCATTTTTTTGGAATTTCGTGTTATTCTATTATCAGTGAATTTTGAATGCTTTTGAAGAATACGATCGACTTTTGGTCCACCATCAGTGATACTCATCGAGTGGTGCAAATGTAATAAGTCTTCAAACTGGTCAAGATATGCAACTATCACAGCATGGTGCTAGGCTTGGTTTAGAAGTCTGAAAAATACTAATGTGTAATTTAAAATTTTATATAAATTTACCAATGCGCAAGTTTGATTGTTAATTGAAAGAATGTAGTTTATAAAACAACAACAACAACAAACAGCATCTTGGACATTATCGATGCAACAAACTTTTTTCGTGGAGTTTGAGGGTTTGTCTCTATATCAAACCTTAAATAATTGAAGCTACAATGTCCGAACATTTAAAATATTTACTTCCTGCAATTAATGAAAGTTAAATTATCTAAATAAAATCATGTAAACAGTAATCTTGTCATTATCAAGCTAAATGATAAGTAAAAATGGCGTTTTTTAAAGAAAAACAAAAGATCCATTCAACCTGCACCTTTGTATGCGAAATTTTATCATAAAATCTTTATTAAGAATTAATTTTATATTCTTTTATACAAATCGGCACTATAGACAACTATTATTTTTCTTTATTGGACTTAGTTCATTCGTATCATGCAAAATGGTGTCAGTCATAAAGAGGTGAAGGTCGCCGGAAACGAAAGCATACGGTTTCAAAAAAAAATTGAATAGTTAATGTTAATAAAATGTTTTATAAAAAAATCTTTTATTAACATTATCACGTATGGTATTGTATTCCTCCAAATTATATTAAACATTTTTATTGGCCGAAATAAAACAAAATCATACACCGCTGATCAATATTGGAAGGCAAATATCCTTGGTTATATAGGAGGTTTTGAATTTTATGTATCACATAAATCATTTCAGACGCACCAACTACAACAGAACGTGTGTCCTGAAACTTCAGCTAGCCCTGCAAAAGTCATTTTTGTATCACATAAAGATGCACAGTTACCATTTCTCGACGGATGACATCCTCTGCAGTCAGAATATATTTTGGAAGTTCTCTTATCGGTGTTTAGATAGCATGACCATATTAGGACAGAATTAAATTGTTCCTTTGAATTTATTTGAACCATTTTGAATTTTGATTCCCTAGAGTAGCTCCGCCTATAATGAATTTCATACTTACATTTGATTCTGTGAAGATTGTTCACAAAGAGTGTTACGTCCTTCATGTTTTATGGTACAGTGTCTCAGTCTGTTGGTCCCCTTTTTTCTAGTATCGTGATAGTGCGTTCCGCTGTTGTTAATGTTGAGAGTCTCCTCAAAATCTTTCTTTTGCTTTGTATTTATCATGAATTAGAACCTATTTCTGTGTTTTAAGGAATCATTGTAATATTTTTTTATTGATCGAGGTATCAATACCAAAAATTGAGGGGAAACTTGCATTTTCATTTGTTTACGATACAGCTAAGAGGAGCTTTGAACTCGCGCCTTCCACACTGATGAATTAACGTAGCTCGCGGGGAAGCTTTCATCACAATCAAATGTGTACGCAGGTTTCACCCTCGAATTTTTTTATGTGCACATCTACGCTATGACGTCATAAACCTTACTTGATCGTAACGTCACGTTACGTTGCGCGACATTTATCGATAGGGCGCAAATAATGGCGTTTTTTAGTACTTATATAGTATTTTTGATTTTTCTAGTGAGCGTAGTGAGCCGAAATTTAAACACAAAGTTTACATTTTGTCTTAATTCAATGTATAGATTGAGACACGCTTGTAATGAGAACCGGAAACTTCAAGGATGTATGGTTATAATTTGACTATTGAATGCTTTATGAATGCAATTTTTTTCTTCAAATATTACGTTGGAAATTAATGTTCTTTCATCCACCCTCCTTCATCCTTATCTATTTCTTTATTTTACCATATAGACGGATGGAGGAGGTATTACTTTTGATCACTCTTTTTGTCGTTCCTTGTTGCTTGTTTCTGTGCACAATTGGGGAAAAGGGGTGCGACAGAGAAGGAGGAGGGACTGCCTTATAAAATAGAATTAATATTATCTTTACTTTTTAAATGATATGCAAAGCGTTGGAAGTTCAATTATGGCGTAAGACTAAGATTTTTTTATATACAGTGTATATCAGCAAGCAGAGCGAACCGGAATTGTTTTGTTTTATAGAATAAGAATCTTTTGATATCGTTTAGTTTTTTGTTTTTGGTTTGTTTTTGATGGGTATCAACACACCACATCTAATCTCCCAACTCTTGTCATAAAAAATCTAAAGGTGAAATATTGAAAATGTATCAAGTTCAAAGATTTTGAAAAGGTCAAACTTCAAGGTATATGAGACTAGGTCAAAGGTCCAGGTTTTCATTGAAAGATTATGTCACAAGGAATTCCGGTGAGAAATGTATAACCCATATCCCATCAACAAATTAAATGAAGATGCAAGCTTTGAAAGAACTCTAATGTCAAGGTCACAAGTTCAAAGATGGGACAAAAAATATTAGCACACAGAGTCCATTCCGCCTTTGTTTATCTCCTATTACAATTACTTTTCAATGTTCCTTATATTTTTTCTCCCGCTGTTGACTAAAACACAAATGTCTTTTCTATCTCAAGGTCATATTGATGCGCTAGATTTGTCTTAGTATGGTATGTTTTATAAAGCTGATCCGATCAGTTTTTATTCAGCAGAATATAAAGGGGGTGCGGACAGGGGGTACATCTCTCCCCCTCCCATACCCTTACCTCCCCCTCCTTTTTCGCCCTTCCTTTTCCTCCTCCTCCCGCCCCCTTCCCCTTCTCCTTCTTCCCATCCTTCCCCCTCTCTCCCTCCTCCCGCCCTCCTTCCCTTTCATCCTGTCCACCCCCTCATATAACTTAACAGCTTCCTCAGAAATGTTGAAGCACAAAAGTCAGACGGATGGCTGACGGACGGACAGAAAGACGCGGACCTCGCCATTTCATGGACCGGATTTTGCTTCGCAACCTGATAAGAATATATGGAAAATCAAAGATTTTTCACAAGTAGGTCATACTCCAGAGTCAAGGTCACGGTGTTAAAAATTTGGGATCCACGCATGGACTTGCCAAAGAGACTACATATGTACAAGTTGTTTATTTGGATTCTTCTCTTTTTTTACCGTATTGCCTTCTTGAGGAAGTCCTGAACTCCGAGATTGAAACGGAAATTTCATTTCGATAATACATGTATATATAACAACAATCGAGGCGGCTGAACGTAGTGATAAGAAAACGAGCATGAAATGAAAATCACAATGTATATCTTATATGGACCGCCCCTCCCCAGCCTTTTTCCGATATTATAAAGTACATGTACATATAAACAAGAGGGAATTTCTTTTTGCATACCCCGCCAAAACATATCGGATTAAATAGTAATGAACATGTCCGTCCGTCTGTTCCGTATGATGTTTTCAAAAATTTGAAGAAAAAAATGTTATACATGTACGGAGAATAAATTTATTTTTACATTAAGATAAAAGGTCTAGTTCGAATACGGCCCATGTAATTGTTGCATTATAATCTAAAAAATAAAATAAAATTGGGTTTCTGGATGTTTCAAAGTAGACCGTTACAGAGAATAAAACATTCCGCATAAATCCTTGACGTCATGTTGACACTTGCGATCTGAACACGCTGTGACTTGACGTTGCGAGAAAAATTGACGCCGAAGACACACAAAACAAATTTTCAATCTTGAATTGCAAAAAATCTGCCGAGAAGACCTATCGATGTTTTTATATTTTCAAATTCAGCGGATTCTCTACTTCTACGTGTAAGAAGGGCTTTAAGGATCGCCACAAATTAATGGAGAAAGTGGAAATGAAGCAAGCCGTGTGTTGCCTTTTGAATGTGTGCGTATTTTTGAATAATAAGTTGAAAAATGACGATAAAAATTGCAAATTTCCCCCAAGATACATAATAATCAGTAGAAATACAATACTCAACATGGCAACAATATTTTCGGTCTCTATTTTCACCCTCCTTGGTCAATTTTCTAGATTAAAATTATTTTTGTTCAGAAAATGCATATTTTCCAATAGAACGTCAATGCCGTCTTTGAAGCTTTTAAAATCTCGAAAACTTCGTGGAATAATTACATGAAAATTATATCAAAGATTGATAAAATCTTAAACTTCATGTAGACAAATTTTCAGGCTATGTCTTCTCGCAAAGTTCTGCGTGCCGTAACGCCGCAATGTACCTTAAGAAGAAGTTGATTTTTTAGATGTTTGTATGAAAGGCTATAAAAATTTATGAAAATTTTCACATTGCCAAGTTAGCTGAAGCGTTAAAGATGTCTTTCTTCCAAACAGAAGGTACCGGGTTCGATTCACGAAAAGGATTTTTCCCTCGTTTGTATCTTATCTTTTGTTTTATGACATGATAAACCTTTTATCCTGCGTTTTTGAGAAAATATTCAGAGGTTGATAGACTTGTTTTTATTTTCATTATGTTTTATAAGTCACAATGATTATTATGCAAAATTTGGCAGATGTTTATCTTTTTCCCAAAATAATTAGGGGTCATTGATAATCGCATGTCTTCAGTGTGCACTGTGTCCAGCTCCTATTTTTGCAGCACGTTCCTTTAGAAATTCGGTCTTTTCGAAATACAGAGTTGCTTCCCATTTGTGCAGGTATCTGACGTCAACGCATTGTGACGTCATCAAATTCTATGGAAACCAGCATGAAATTCAGGGAAACAGGGTTACATATATGACGTTTTCAAAGAAATTTAATGACGTCACAATGCTCTTACGTCAGATACCTGCACAAATTGAACGTACGCCAGTAAAATCGAAAAGACGGAATTATGTTTGGCAAACTTTAAAGTAACTGGTTGGTTTCATATTTTTTCAAATTATACTTAACATGTTCATCTGACCGAAATAAAAAAAAAATTGGAAGGCAGTTATCACTGTTTAAGTTTGAAGTTTTGTATTTGTGTGTTGCTGCACTAAACTCATTTCAATTGCGCCACCAACGGAATGTGTTTCCTAAACTTTTAGCAATCCAGATAGATGTTTTGTAAAAACCGTTCATAGCATTTTAATATATATATACATACATATAGTAGAAAGCATACCAATTCGCACTTTATCAGTCTTATTATGATTAATTTTGTTGTCAGTTCAAAAACATCTCTCTAATTTGTGTGACTCTCATGGAACCACAGCTCAGCCTCAATTCCCATCCCTTGCATCCAAATAGACATTTTTCACCGTGACCAACTTTGCACTTCGTACTTCGAACTTCGCACTTAAATTACAATAGAAAGTTTTATAAATGGCTTGCCAATACTACAGAAAGTCCAATATACCAATTCCATTGAGTATGCTACTCAATATGTAGATGACTCCGCTTATGAGTTTATACATGGACGGCAGCTACGCCACCGATTCTTCAATGTTCGAAGAGCGAAGTACGAAGTTCGAAGTGCGAAGTCCGTAACGGGGAAACATAAATATTAAGAATCATTCATACACACCGAGTATTATAAGCACTGTACATAATAATCAAACGGAGGACGGATCAACCACGGTTTTATTGCACGGAACGACTAGCAGACGGATCGTCTAGAAATCGTTTTTAGTTGCTTTTACTTAGTGCCATTTTCGTGATTTGGACTAAAATCATTCCTTCAATCCTGTAGGTCATTTTTGTTAATGTGTAATACATGTATTCACAAAACTTCCTGGAAACAGATGCGGTTTTATTCTAATCGACATGCAATGGACATTTATCCTCTGTTGGCTTTGATTTGATCATATCTCATCGATAGGTTTACTCGATAATGACTTAATATTTCAAGACTTACCAGATAGGTAAAAAGCAGAAACAGTGCCCAAGATCACATATATGTAACCTAACATTTTTGGAGATTCTAGGAAGAGGTTGCGTGTTGTGGACTCTAAATCAGCGTATTACATTATCAGATATCAACCGTGTGGAAAATTCTCGTGTAATAATATTGTAATGCATTGTAATAAATCCAATTAGGGATAAATGCAACATGTGTTATTTGTGGATATGAATATTCATCATGGTTTCGTTTCATATTTCGCTTATCTCAGCATCAACAAGAAATCAAACTTGGAGATTTATGGAGACAACAAAGGGTTTACCATTTTGCCACAGTTTGAAATATTTAGCTGATATTCATAGACCATTTGAACCATCCAACCAAAGATTGTACTCTATGTCTTCCGAAATGGAAGTAACCGGATGTGACAGTTCTACTGAATTGAAGCGGCGGGTGTTGCATGCAAGCAGGAGATGCTTACTCTTCCTGGGCACCTGGTCTCACTCCCATATCGGGAGTTCGCTTCTTTTCATGTGGTGGAGGTTTTTGTTTGTTTGCTTTGGTTCCTGTTTTGTCCTGATTTTGTATGCCTTCGGTTTCTGATTTTCTGAATTATCGATTTTGTGCTGTATACAGGGATATGGTCATTATCCATATTTGTCATCATTACTATGGGTGCGTTTAGGAACGTAGCGGCTACGTAGCGCTACAAAGTTCTACGTAGCTGAACGTACTGCTGAGCGAGCCGCTACGTAGCGCTATGTAGCCTACAAATTCTATGCTACTTCTCGCTACGTGTCATGTCATGCTATAGCAGCGACGTCAAGTGAATTACAAACATATTAATCCCATACTTTTATACCATTTTCATCGGAATATCTTTATTTCTTGTAATAATGCAGGTGAGAATAAGTTTGCGGGAATTTCCATCTTAATTTCTGCCTTTTCATCAAAGTTAAGCAAAAGTACTGGCAGAGTTATAACCTCAAGGTTAGCTACTCATTGATCAGCTACGTTCCTGAACACACCCATAACTTTTGTAGTATACTAAAGCAAGAAAGATCAGAAAGGGGGAATTTAGAAGAACGACGACTGAAAGAGTTATACTTGTTCTTTGACAGTTACTCCTAAATATCTCTTTCGAGTTTAACAGACAAGTTCTCTAAAGGAATCGTACATTTGATTTCAATAAATCATGATATATACAATGCATTTCTACATAGATGGATATATAAAACTTTTTTGAAAAAAAGAAAACATGTGCTAATTCAGATTCAATAGCAACATTTAAGATCAGATAAGTTTACAGCATGGACCAGACATGCACATTTCGGGTACTTAACCCTCGTCAGTGATCTTCAGTCTAAACAATGTAATATTGCCAAAAAGTGAGAAAATTATTAGTTCCAAAAATTTAAGGAAAGACGTAGCAGAATGGGTGGGATATGATGCCAAAGGACCCACGTTTTCGAAATTTCGAGAAAATTTGTAACAGAAAAGGAGTAGGTGCGGTAACCTGGAATTTCGGCCCTATTTTCAAAATTGTTCATATATCCATAATATTTTAGTTTAAAAATGTCAAATGTATGGTGAAAACAAATCAGGAAAGCCTGTTTCGATTTCACAGTCCTATACTGAATAATACGTCGCACAAAACGTCTAAAAACGTTGGAATCATTAAAAATTCCAAAAAAATGAGCGAAATTTCTGTATAAAATTATGAAATCAAGAGGCACTCCATGCCTTGCCCCTGATTTATTTTGTACAAATCGATGGATTTCTGATCGGCCTTTTAATTTGTATAAAAAATATCGAGGGCGAGGCCTGGAGCTTAGATGAATTTTGAAGATTTGTGTAAAAAGAATACGATGATTCTTCCTTTGTTTTGCGTCATTCAGGGTAAATGACGTCAGAACATGACGTCATACATCACGCGCGTGACTTGCAAGGGTTCAAAATTATGACGCGGTATTTTCTCAAACATTCAACATTGCTAAAAGTGATAATTCATCATTCGTTTATCAAAAGCATTTCTTGTCGAAATTATAGTGCTAATATTAGGGGTTAGCGCACCTAGCCCTTTCCAATGCGTTCAAGAGACAGACAGAACATTTTGTAGGTACTAGAAAGAAAAATAGTGTCCGTACTATGATAACTTTAAGCAGTATTGTTAAATACTGTAAATGTACATTAGACTTGCCTGGTCCGGATGATGAATCTCAAATGAATCTTGAGAAGCCAATGAATTGAGGAAGTGTTTTATATTTCATTTCCAAACTGAAAGCTTTATTTTTCAAAAGTGGAGCCAATCGAATTATATGTAGGCACTTTTATATTTGTAAGGTAAAAGATACATGGTCAAATCAATTGGCGGGAAAGCGCAATGTTAATAACTTCTTTGTCTAAATTAGTTACTAGATAATCCCGAAAGTCGTCCTGAAATACTTCATGTTCTTAGTTTTACATTTCGTATCCATTAGCCACAACGTGTACTTAGTAAAAAGCTAGCAATTGAATTCAAATGAAACGAAAGTAATTAACAGCGAAATACACATCGATAAGAGAAAGGGAAACGAAGATCACTTTGTCGCAAATAAACATTGTACAGAAAATTGAAATGAACAATGATGTCTCTCGTGGTTTTTTTTTTCAATTTTGGTAGATTTGACGTCACAACGCTAGAGCAGTGATGTTTGTAGGGAAAATTTCATTTACCGTATGAAAATTGTCAGAAAATTAGCTCAAGGTGGTTTCTGGAAACATCTATTTAATAGAGCATTGACCGTTGCATTAAGAAATATTCGTGATCAATTGTCATAAAAGATCGTCATAAGTCATCCGGGTATATCAAAATGGCTGCGCCAAACAATTACCTTTCTTGTTGAAATGTTAAACGTCTTCAAATTCAATAGCATCATTTAAGAACAGATAAAATTTCAGCATTGACCAGACATGCACGTTTCGGGTACTTAACCCTCGGCAGTGGTCCTCAATCTAAACGATGTAATATGGCCAAAGAGTGTAAAAAATATTATAAAAGGTTTTTGAAAGCTTCAATATGTATCTTAATTTTTTTTTCCTATTTTGTTTCATTTTTCTTCTTTTTCGCATTTATATATATTTCTATTAAAAGTTGCTCATATCAAGCGGGCCCTACGGGCCATAACTTTAATATTTTACAATCAAATGGCACGTTTCAAATATAAGGTATGTCATTTGGATACAATTTCTTCATTAGGTATGCAAAGCGCTTTTTTACATGTCCTGAAAATTTCATAAAGAATTAAAATATATACTGGCGTGCCGTATCCTTCAAACAACATAACATACAAGAAGTGTTTGATTCTAGATAAATTTAGTGTTAAACAAGTACGTAGAAATTGTCTAAGTAGGGAAATGTAAATCTTTGTATTTGGTTTTACTTAATTGACTCTTTACTAAAGGACAAATTTTGATCGTGAAAGGCCCACAACTTGTTGAAGGATGTTGAAAAGATATCCAGAAAAATGATCCTTTACTGATCACCTCGGAGCACATCTTCAGGATTGTAACAATCATTTAAAGAATGGAGGACATCTAGAGCAGGATCCGGATGCGGTACCCACAGCAAAACACCCAAGCAAGCTAACAGAGGGAACGAGTGAAGCGGACAACAAAAGACAAAAAACAATCAACACCAAAGACTACACATAAACCAACGAAATCAAATTCAGATGGCCACCCACGGCGTAAATAGCAAACGGCGTGGTTATCCGGATAACTCGCGCACTACCTTATCATTTTCCAGTTACCTAGTGGTCTTAAACGCTCAATAGGTGTATATGGTAGACATTCGCTGTAAGATGACGAACAACTATTGTACCCATGTAACAACATAAGAATATATACATGTAACTGGGTATCAAAATCAAAGGCCATACGAAAATCAGTCCCTGTTCTGCTGGTTGAATTGATCTTATTTATGTAACCATTCAAGTGATCCGACCAACAGGTGGTCAGGTCTGGTCATCTGCCGATGTTTTGACAGATCCCTTCAAGGAGTTCTGTCATCACGGTCAGTCAGTGCGCAACTCTTGAGAATTCGCTGTTGCAAGGGTGTAGATTGTCAAGTACTATAATCGGGGATGTATCACGAGTTGGGTGCAACTCCCAAAGTAATATACTATGTTGCCTGTAAAAAAATTACATTCAAGTTTCTTGTACCAACCCTATATTTTTGTTTTCACAGTTTATACCTATCTGAAATATTCCTGTTTTGTATTCTTTTGTTTTCTATGAGTAATGAGAATATCATTAAATGTATAATTATAATTTATGTGATGAGTTACTTACACAACCGGAAAATTGTGACATAACTACAAATCTTACGAAACAAACATTTTTAGCTTACTCGGTACAATAACTGAAGTGTCCAATTTCCATCGAATACGCAGCTTTTTGGACATAATAACTTTCATCCTCTTTGGCCATATTACACTATTTAGATTTTTTTATGATCACTGACGAGGATTGTGTACCCGAAACGTACATGTTTAGTCCATGTAAATTTATCTGTTCTTAAATAATGCTATTGATATTGAAGACGTTTAACTTTTAAAATGTTTTGATCGCTGAGCGATATAACTCCCCTACCGGCAGCATATATTTATGTCCTGCAACTCTGCCTATGAACTACTCTTCAATTAAACATGAGTTTTAATTAAACCGTGCAGCTCAGTTCTGAGGTTTTATCTGCTATATCGATTCAAAAAAGAGGTCAAGCGTGACGAAAGTCGAACTTGCTCTGTAACTATCCAAAACTAAGCCGAGTATCAAATTTTACCTGAATATCTCTATTCGTTGCAGAAAAAAAGTCCGGAAAACTGACAAAAACTGAATTTTCCAAGTCATCAAGGGGCATAACTCATCGAAAAATTGGTCAAGCATAACGGAAGTCGCACTTGCTCTGTAACTATACAAGACCAAGCTGTGTATCAAATTTCACCTGAATATCTCTATTTGTGCAGAAAAAAGTCAGGAAAACTGACAAAAATTGAATTTTCCAAGTCATCAAAGGGCAAACCTCCTCGAAAAAAAAAAGGCCAAGCGTGACGCAAGTCGAAATTACTCTGTAAGTATCCAAGAGTAAGCTGTGAATCAAATTTCACCTGAATATCTCTATTCAATGCAGAAAAAAGTCAGGAAAACTGACAAAAATTGAATTTTCCAAGTCATCAAAGGGCATAACTCCTCGAAAAAAGAAGGCCAAGCGTGACGAAAGTCGAACTTGCTCTGTAACTATCAAAGACCAAGCTGTGTATCAAATTTCATCTGAATATCTCGATCCATTGCAGAAAAAAGTCCGGAAGTCTGATATTCGGACACACGGACAGACAGACAGACCGAGAGGAAACAAAGAGTCCCCTTCGGCGTTGCCGGTAGGGGACTAAATAAAATTGAAATCAGTGTACCTGCTTTCCTGTTTTCCAACTACTAATGTACATGGCAAAGTCAAGGACTTAGTTGACAACTTCAAGTGAGTCTGTGCATAGAAGATACCTTCAATATTTTAAAAATTTTGAGTATTGAAATAAATGTTCTATTTAAAAAGAATTCATCGCACCATATGCGCATTTCAAGTGATGCTCGAGGCCGAAATGGAGGGAATCTAAATATTGAAAATATAAAGAGCTAAATTCGAAATATGACTTAAAAGTTTTGCAAGCTAAGGACAGAGTTTTGCCTTGATTACTTGGTTTGAAAAAGATACCTTAATTTAAGGGAGACACAATATCTGTCTACTTCTTGATTAACCGCTTAAAATCCAAATATCAATTCGTCGTTTGATGACTTTCGTTGATACAGGTAAGTGGGAGCATTATGCGCACACAGTTCCATATAACCTCACAATTAGCCATGCATGTAGCATATGGCCGATTTGCACAAATCAGGCATTACTGATTTTAGAATTCGTCAGTGCAGTATTCCTTTTATTTTGTTTTAATATAAGCAAAATAAAACACATAAAAGATATCTGAGGAAACAACAGTAATTGTATTAGAATACTCTTAATGTGAGTAAAAGTCTGACGCATTCAACAAACGAATAGTATGTAAGCTGCAATCAATTAATGTTTTAGTAACCCTAGAAAAGGTACCAAATTTCCAGATAGGACAAAGGATCAGGCCCTGTCACCTTTAATAGTAGCGGCCATGGAATCTCGACAGTATGGTTGTTCACTGTGCAATGCTGGGAAACAAGCTGGTATACTCAATTTTTAATGCGCCCAGTATTATTCACATTTTGTAATTTGTGTTCAGTGGTAATGGTTACAATGCGCCATATGCGCTTTTATAGAATAATATCTCATCAGTTATGTTCATTGACAAAATAGAGGCAATAGAAATAGATACTAGTGAAGAGTGAAGTTTTGAAAGTATCCTAAAATATATTCCTTAGAGCCAGTTAATATGCATTCAGGGAGATACACAATAGTTTTAGAATAGTTTTAAGTTAGAGAATTGAATTAACAATATACAACTTAAAAGTAATTCAAGACAGTGCAGAAACACTGTTACCTAGCCGAACTATATCCTCGGAGATGGAGAGTTCATGGGCAGTGGAGCAAACCTAGTGTTTGAAATTATCAATTTTGATATACATGTTTTAAAAAGTTATTACCTATCTTTTACAGATACAATTTATTTCAATAAGCCTTTGATTTATCTTATCTTTATTTTTTCGAAGTAAGTATTGCATTGAATAATCAAGATAATAGATATTTTTTTATCTTTAATTTTGACATTGATATGGATTATTCAACATTCAAATTGTAGAATATTATTTTGATTTAACAATAAAAACATAACTTAAATTTCTACTTTTCTTAACGGACAACAATCTTGAAGGCGAGGTATTCATGGAGATATAAATTATGCAGATATAGTAAAAACTTCTAACGAAATCAAATGAAAAGATATCAACAACTTTTTTTATAATTCTCTGTCATTTTTTCCATGAATGAGTAATTTTGAACACTTTCCCTCCGATTTTCTGGGATATGGAGATAGATCCAGCCCGTCCCCAGTTTTTAAGTGCCGTAGCTTCTGAAGAGTCACCAAATACACTGGCATGTGATTGTCCCGCGCCTTTAGTGTGTGCGCGTGCATGCTTGAAACTGGCATCAGCAAACGCTCCATGGCTCCGTCCAGTTATGTAGTTACTTTTGAACATACTATGCCATGCAGGGGATTTCGCTGTACCTTTAATAAAAAAAAATCTAATGTTCTAATATTCGTCAAACTTTTATCGACGGCGGGTGCGGCTAGCCAAACAGGGGATGCTTACTCCTCCTGGGCACCTTGTCAAATCTATAGCTTGCTAGGGGCCCGTCGATGCTCAATTGTGAGCTATATTTTGAGTGTTGTTGAGATTCTTTTACTTATTTGTGTCACACTTATGCCCTTTGCCGTGTGGAGCTCGTAAAAAATGTTCCCCGCGAGGGGTTTGACAGTAAGTGTTTTTAATATTTTTCCCTGACATGGTCGCCATAGCACTTTCTATTTAGACGTTACATCAGACAGTGCATGTATTTTAGATATTTTTTTCATTTTCGTGCGCAAACATCGACGGCGGGTATAGCTAGCCAAACAGGGGATGCTTACTCCTCCCGGGCACCTGGTCCCACCTATAGCTTGCTAGGGGTCCCTCGATGCTCATTTGCGTGCTATATTGTGAGTGTTGTTGAGATTATCGTCATGATCTTCTTTAATTCATTAAAAACGATTATCTTTAAAACATGAGTACAAAAGTAGAATGTGGCTGATTAGTTAAAATTCGAAACATCTTTCTTTCAATATATTTCAAAGCATCGATGTATTTCCAAGAAATCGTTATTCTATTATGTGTGTCGCATCAATCACGTATTCTTCATACTACTACTGTTTTGAGCGATGAAATCGGCGATACATTTAAAAAAATTTCAATACGCTAGCGTTAGTGCAAAGACGTAATGTCGGATAATAAAGAGTGTCACTGCTGGTGGACCAGGAGTCCCCGAGGGCACATGTAGCCAAGTTCGATCAACTTCGATTTATCGTCTATCTCGTCAACGCATTCAAAAATCTCTTATCAAAATCTATTGAAATTTCTAAAACGTGGGTCCTGTAGCATCATATCCCACCCATCCTGCCACGTCTTTCGGTACATTTTTGGACATAATAATTTTCATACTCTTTGGTCACATTACATTGTTTAGATTAAGGATCACTAACGAGGGTTAAGTACCCGAAACGTGCATGTCTGGTCCATGCTGTAAATTTATCTGCTCTAAAATGAAGCTAATGAATTTGTAGACGTTAAACATTTGTACCACTTGGTGAGTGTCACTGCTTGTGGACCAGGAGTCCCCGAGGGTACATGTAGTCAAGTTCGATCAGTTTTGGTTGGTCGTTTCTTCAAACGCATCTGAAAATTTCTGTTTACAAAATGTTTTCAAATTTCTAAAACCTGGGTCCTGTAGCATCATATCCCAGCCAACTTGCTACGTCTCTTGATATATTAAGGACATAATTTTCACAGATTTTGGCCATATTACATTGTTTAGATTGAGGATCACTGACGAGGGTTAAATATCCGAAACGTGCATGTCTCGTCCATGCTGTAAATTCATCTGCTCTAAAACGATGCTAATGAATTTGAAGACGTTAAACATCCTCCCTATCTTATCATCGGCCATTTAATGTGAAACGTCTTCAAATTCAATAGCATCATTTAAGAGCATGGACCAGACATGCACGTTTCAATTACTTAACCCTCGTCAATGATCCTCAACCTAAACGATGTAATATGGCCAAAGAGTGTGAAAATTATTATGTACTAAAATTTACCGAAAGACGTAACAGGATGGGTAGGATATGATGCTACAGGACCCACGTTTCAGAAATTTCAGTAAATTTTGATAACAGAAATTTTCGAATGCGTAGAAGAGACAGACGATTAATCAAAGTTAATCGAGCTTTAATATATGTGCCCTCGGGGACTCCTGGTCCACCAGCAGTGACACTTACCTAGTGGTCCAAATGTCAATGTCACATCTGATATCAATATTCCAGAAAGAGTTGCTTTTAACCTGTCCGTACAATTTCTCAGAGTATTGCTTCGTACAATTGCAAAATATTTGTTCAAACATGGGCAAATCTTGCTTTCTAAAGCTTACATTTGCGATAATATGTGCCTTTATATTCAAGGAAGTGAATATGTTTATCTTGTATTTTCTAACCTATCCCAAAGGCCGACATAAATATCTTTTTTCGTTCTCTTTTCAAAATATACATATGTATCAGGTAATGTTTTGTTTCTCAGGGAACAATGCTCCATTGTCAAATGGAAGTGTTCCAACCCCTCTTGAAGAAAATAAAAAAAAAACAATTTTCATACACTAGACGCGTGTTTCGGATAGTAAATCCCTATCAGTGGTACTTTATTAAATTGAAGTAAATGACGAAGTTAGTTGCAGAGAGAGCCAAATGTGTTTCAGCAATCAGTATGAAAGTAATTAATATTAGATTAGAAGAAGGACAGCTATTTCATACGGTATTCATCCAACGAGTACAGTTATTTTTGTTGGAATTTTTATCACACAAAACGCATCTGACAGTGTATCTGCTTAATCTTTACGTTTAAACCCTTTTCCTTACAGGAGATTCAATCAAATCTTTTCACTTATTCTAAAACATCAAAATGGTTACCAAATAATATTATGGTCAGTAATGAAGCAGATTTCAGATGCTTGTTTTTATAGACGTCCTCATATGAAAGTTTGACGAAAAACCTGCAGTGAAATGGACATAACTTTAATACTCTTTGGCCATATTACATTGTTTAGATTAAGGATAACTAACGAGGGTTAAGTACCCAAGGCGTGCATGTCTGGTCCATGCTGCAAAATTATCTGTTCTTAAATGATGCTATTGAATTTGAGAGTTTAACATTTGTATCACTTGGTGAGTGTCACTGCTGGTGAACCAGGAGTCCCCGAGGGCACATGTAGCCAAGTTCGAATAGGCTGATCGTTTCTTTAACGCATTCGAAAATTTCTATTATCAAAATTTATTGAAATTTCTAAAACGTAGGTCCTGTAGCATCATATCCGACCGATCCTGCTGCGTCTTTTTGTACATCTGTTATGTTTTGGACGTAATAACTTTCACTCTCTTTGGCTATATAACATTTCGATTGAGGATCACTGACGAGGGTTAAGTACCCGAAACGTACATGTCTGGTCCATTGTGAAGATCTATCTGTTCTTAAATGATGCTATTGAATACAACACGTTTAACATTCTAAAGCACTTTGTTTACAATACACATTCTGATTTATTGAACGATGAAAAAACTACAAGGGGATCACGTTTACTGCTGTGTCACTATGATGTCATATGTTCCGATGCGACGTCATTTGAAACAGAAAACGTTTTCTAGACCATAACTGACTAAGGCATTAGAATAGGGTCACCATACTGATGTTTTACGAAACCTGTAAATGGTGTCAGCGAATCAACTGTCAGATATATCCGTTTTACTGTTAAAACCATGTCAGATTTTTGAAAAATACATTCTTATTTTCCACTTTATTTCGGCAGACAGTCAGACACTGGACGAAATGAATTAGTAAATAAGATTTTACTTTGAAATTTTTTTTATGAAAGATGCATTTTGTATGAATGATGATTTAAGTAGCTACGGTTTGTTGAAATACCTGCCAATAAAAAAAAATAATCTGAACAAATGTTAATCGATACCCATTTTTCTTGGAATGTTCATATTTATAATACTTCATCTGCTGCATGAAAGGAAGATCACAATAGAAAATATGCTTACATGTATTAAGAATTAAAACCCAAACAAGAAGTAGGATAAATTTCAAGTATGTAATTCCTGGAGATCTCATAATTCACATTCAGCCTACTCAAATCCCGCTTCTGTAATACTGTAAGGTCAATTATATTGTGCTCTATCATTTCGCTTGGTTAGTTCAATGAAATTATTTACATTGATACTTCTTGTGAACAACAAGAAGGAGTGGAAATTGAAGTAAACAAGCACAGCATAAAAGGTCAGTAAATGTCATGAATATAATTGTATTCACCTTTTATGTTGATGATCGAAGGAGGTCATAGGCGAAGCTTCTTTTGACGTCATCAATCATTTATCTTACAAAGTATAAGACATAAAACAATTATTTCATCCTAAGATTTTATTTTTCCAACAAATTTCAAATTAAAATCATTATTGACATCAATAACAAACGTTTGAAATAACATAAAAGAAGACAAGGAACATTTTCACACAAAAGTGGTCGATCCATCATAAGATTATTTGATATAGGATATCTAAACAGAGATAAACAAAACGTCAGTGCGTTTCGATAAATACAATTCAGAAACCCGAGATCTTGATGGAGTTGTTAGCAAACAGGAGATGCTTACTTGCCCTGGGCACCTGATTACATGTCCTTAATGGATCTACTTTTTCTTCTTTGCGGAGCCTAGGTGTTAATTTTATTTTTAGTTGTGGGAGAACCTTGTATTTTCTATGTCGTTCAAAATTGTCGATGTAGTAGTCATCTATGTTCACTGTGTTGAAGTTTTGCTGTGGGTGCTGCAACCGGGTGTTGTTGGAGATCCCCTTATTTCTTCTAGTTTTAAAATAGCGCATTCAGCAAAATAATAATATGTTTGGCAGGCTTTGGGCTCACCGGAATTGCATTTTTGAATTATAGTGTCTATAGTGTCAACAATGAATTTAGGTTGTTTTCTGATTACGAAATTGAAGAAGTGTAGCATTTCTTATTTCGGGGCCATAGTACGAAGTACCCTGTTTAACGAGATATCACACGCGTTTCATTAGCCTCCCTTAGACGAGAATTTTAAAGAAATCTCCACGCTGAAGATTTCCGATTTTCGCAACTTAAAATGTCTTGATATTCTGGCTTTGTTATAATCGCTCAATCGGCAAGGCGACCCAATAGCACAGAGGTAGAACTCTTGCCCACCATACGGGAAGACCGCGGTTCGAGCCTGAGCGCAGGCCTAAATGTCAGATTATTATTCGTATGTAAATTCGCATGTTTTTTTTTTCTTTGGAAAGTAATGGTAAGCCTAGAGTGACCAACAATAGTCAAATTTTTGCTGAAATTGAACTTATTTGAAAATTTTGTTAAGACTTTTTTACTTACATACATATGTCGTATCTATTCAGAAATAAGTCAGGTGTCAGTAAAGTGTTTGAATGTAGAGAAACTTATAATATTATAGTTACCCTTATGGTACATGTAATATCATTACACATGTGCACACACTGTCGTGTTATCACACAAAATCTGTATTCGGTTCTATCTATTTACATATTGACATCTTTGTGAGTGAAGGAACACTGCTGTGATATATCAAAAAGATGATAATATAAATTCGGATGCTTTTGTCATTGGTCACATGGTAAAGAAAGATAACTCGAATTGCACTTTTAATTTTTTACATGATAATTTACACATTCAGTCAGATTTTGCAACATATGACGTGGTCATTGAATGATTTCTTTCTTTAAGAATTTGCACAATATGATGAGGGAATCATATGTGAAGTTTTATTTGAAAATCTTGGGCTGAAAAAATAATATAGCCAAAAAATGAGCATTTCCATTACAATCAATGGATGGCTAAAAAGTCTGATCAATTTCAAAATCTCAAAATTTTGGATGGTGACCTCCTAATATTGTCCCTTACATCTGAATTAAATTAGGAAATCAGAATTATGCCTTTTTTCTGAAAATAAATGTTGTATAACACGAAACGTGTGATATCACCTTAAAGTAATATATAAAAACTTGAGCTTCCTTTTCAATCCCACATAATAATACGACAGTGTTCCAACTCTATACCATCGCCAAGAAAATTTCAAACCAATTTAGTATGCACCAGACACGTGTTTCGGATATTTACTCCTCATCAGTGATACTTACGTAATAATAAACTTATGTTTAATTCTTTTGCTGCAAATTTATCTGCTCTAAAATGATGCTATGAATTTGAAGGCGTGTAACATTTCAATTCATTTAAATAAGTAATATAGAAGAAATATAGCATACAAATTGATATTCTAAGACGTAAATAAGAATGATATACTGTCAAAGACAAGGCCAACCCCCCCCCCCCCCCCTTAAGATTTCGTTGCATTTCCACTACTGAGAAATAGACTATATCCAACGTTATGCAAAAAAAGTAACAGATGTAATTTCTTCATTTTGCATATCTTATTTCATAGGATACTGTACCGGTATACAGATAAGGGGAAATACGCGTACAGGTACATACACTTTTGTTAAGGGCAAAGTTATCGCGTAAAAGATAAAGGGTATTCATTTCTCATATAATATTGCAAATAAAATCAGCCCTACTACGGGGACGGCCCGTTTACACTCATTAATGTCGACATACTATTTATATAACTACAAAGACAAGCATCTAATAAGAATCAACAGTTAAAAATCAAAACAATTGACATTCTCCCACTAGATGAAAGTGTTCCCTATAGAAAAAGACCAAACATTAGTGTCACATTTGGGGTATTACATAAGGGAATGTACTTAAACTCCTAAAACTTTGATTTATACCGTTTCATAAGAAAATAGTCGAAATTTCAAAATATTCTTCAATAGACTTGTCAGGCAAAGCAATACATATTGGTTAGTAAGGAATGTTAAACGTCTTCAAATTTAATAGCATCATTTAAGTACAGATAAATTTGCAGCATGGACCAGACATGCATGTTTCGGGTACTAGACTTAACCCTCATCAGTGATCCTTAATCTGAACAATGTAATATGGCCAAAGAGTGTGAAAATTATTAATTGTCAAAAAATGTACCGAATTTCTTTGCAGGATGGGTTGAATAAGACCCACATTTTAGAAATTTCAAGAGATTGTGATGACAGATGAAATTTCGTTGAAGAGTTGAAGTGACAGACGATCGAAGTTGATCGAACTTGGCTACATGTGCCCTCGGAGAGTCCTGGTCCACCAAAAGTGACACTCACCAAGTTGTATAAATGTTAAACGTCTTCAAATTCAATAGCATCATTAAAGAACAGATAAATTTGCAGTCTGGGTCAGACATACACGTATCGGGTACTTAACCCTCGTCAGTGATCATCAAAGACGTAGCTGGTTGGCTGGAATATCTATATACAGGGATATGGTCATTATCCATATTTTTCATTCTATCAATCATAAGAACAACTTTGAATAAAAAACTTTCATTCACTGATTAGAGACAACGGGATGTTAAGAATTTCACTTGTTTAAGATATCAAACAAATCAAAGGCGATCACAGGCGAATGGAAATTGGATCTACAAGTATTTTCATGCTATTGATTGAAAACCTATTTCATAACAACGACAATGTTCGTACGACTTTAACAGTACATACGTAGTTACCTTTCCTGTATTGTTTATATTGGAGAAATGAAAGTATTTGTCAAATTGTTTATCTAATACATGGTTTATTTCACAAGAATTTGGTATTAAACAAACTCTTTCAAGCTGTTGTAATTGATGTAATATTATTTTGCGCACTACTTCTTATATCAGGTGCATCTATTACACTGTGTAGCATCACGTGACTTGAGTTGGTGAAACCACGAACACAAAATGGAGGCATACCACTCGTTTGTAAAGAAAACGGGTACTGTGATGGTTATTTTGATTCAATTTTATCTTTTCATAGCCGAGGTCCTTGTAAACAATGATATTTTGATGATTCCTTGTTTGTCAATCAAGAGAAACCATTGTAGTTTTTACAAACATTCTGGCGAAAGGAATGTCGTGGTCGAAATATGTTAAACACTATGTTGTGGTGGTTTCCACGCACAAATCTACAGCTTTTGTCACAATGTTTGTAAAAATAACGGCGTTTTACTTACTAATGAGTCCATAATTTTAAAAGTATTTGTTTAGACAAGGATATAGGCCATGAAATGATAAAATTTAATCAAAGCAAGTATTGCAGTTCCTGTTTTCTTTTCTCCAACTGAGCTTTTTATTTATTCGTGGTTTCACCAACTTTAATCACGTGATGCTACACAGTGATTAGGCTAGCGAAGAAATATGTACAACCGAAATGTGTCATATGGGAAAGATTTCTTCCATATTGCCCCTCGACCGGGGACGTTGGTAATGGCATAGTGGGATACATTTAGTACCAATTGGAATGCTGAAAATTTTTGACATCCTTTCATCCAGAATGACACGAAAATGCAATCAATTAAAATAAAAACCTCTAATCTGTCTTAGGAAGGTTCTTTTTAGCACTAGAATTGTGCTGGTGCTAGTTTTACATGGTAATCTCCCTTTTTATTCCGTCTTGTACATGTGTTCTCCTCTTCAACAACTGCAACACCGTCTTGATGAAGATTCTTCTCTCATTGAAAAGGTCATTGTCATTCTCGTCTAGGATGCACCACTGAATACTGAAGGTTTCTTCAAGAATGAGACGAAAGAAATGAATTGAATATGGTCTCCATCAACGCTACTGCAATTATATGTTAGTATATTGTGAAGAATATTTAATTTTCTTTCGCTAATTATAAATATGTAGACACATTTGTACTTTTATTGTTTGTCTTTTTAAGTCTTTCCTTTTATTTGAGAGGGTTTGTTTCTCAAAGTTGAAAAGAAGATGGTGAATGGAATATATGAGTTATGCGTTGTTTGTAGCCTAATAATTGGATATCCAATGAGTTAAAGAAGATCCTGACGATAATCTCAACAGCACTCACAATAGAGCACAAAATTGAGCATGGACGGACCCCTAGCAAGCTAGAGGTTGGACCAGGTGCCCGGGAGAAGTAAGCATCCCCTGCTGACTAGCCGCACCAGCCGTCGATGTTCATGCACGAAAATAAAAGCAATACATAAAATGCATGAACTGTGTGAGGTAATGTCTATATAGAAAGTGTTATGTCGACCATGTCAGGGAACAATATTCAAAACACTTACTGTCAAACCCCTCGCGGGGAACTTTTTTACAAGTTCTGTCGTCGTTGGTGCAGAAGCTTAAGATATTACCGTTTCGCTTTTGATGGTAATACTTACGGCCCTCCTTCTTGGTAAACTTCGAACTGTCATCTTTCATTAGCTTTTTTCAACCTTCATTTTTTAGGCCGGCAGATAAAATGACTCTTGGCATGACGTGTAGACATCCGATTAAGTTAATTGGGATCATGATAGGATTTATCCTTTTTATTCCTCTTTACAGAAGCTGTCAATAGACATATTGATGTTTGCGTACTTTGTACTGCGGACAACGTACTTCAAAGGGACTGTGTCACAAGTGTTGATGTTGTCCCGATAAACCTAGAATACCTTGTGTGAAGAATGTGTTTGTTTTCATGTGTGAATATAAATATCTAAAGCTCCCCAGTTTCATTTCGTCTGTTGTGTGTTCAAATTTAACTTTAACTCGTAAAAAAGTTCCCCGCGAGGGGTTTGACAGTAAGTGTTTTTGAATTTACTTCCCTGACATTGTCGCCATAGCACTTTCTATATAGACAAAACGTCAGACAGTGCATGAAGTTTTTATATTTTCATTTCCATGCTTCATAAACATCGACGGCGGGTGTGGCTAGCCAACAGGGGATGCTTACTCCTCCCGGGCACCTGGTCCCACCTCTAGCTTGCTAGGGGTCCGTCGATGTTCAATTTTGCGCTCTATTGTGAGTGCTGTTGAGATTATCGTCAGGATCTTCTTTAACTCATTTATTAATCGCACTTGATTCCTTTCATCACTAAACAAGGAGTTTAAAATCTTTGCACCATCCCTCCAATGTTATTTTAAACATAGATTTTATTTGGATACCCCTACATGAAATTTGGAGCCGCGTACTCTCTGTAATTTAAAAGTACAAATCTAAATTACAAAAAAATTAAGAGGGCGCTACTGAAATGATTTTTGGTGGCTGGCTCCGCTAGAAGCATCACTGATGAGAATTTAATATTCGAAACACGTGTCTGGTGCATGGAAATTGGTTTGGAATTTTCTTCAATAAGGTATAGAGTTGGAACCCTTCGACATTATTACCTGATTTCTAAATCAATATGTACGTCGAGACAATCACCGAAACGACAAGTTTACATGGAGCTGTTGTGACATGTGTTGCATGCAATCAGACGACGCTGACTCTCCACGGGTACTTGGTCTCACTTCGGAGTGTTATTCATTCCGATGTTTGCAACCGTTCCAGTGATTTTGCCTTGCCCTCTCGACTTTGAGGCTGAATAACTGATAGGTACTTCTTTGTTGTGTATTCCTTTAATATGGTCCCTAAACTTGCGAAGTCCGGAGTGCCAAGTCCGAAGTACGTCAACTTAAAAAAATGTTAAGTACTAGTACCTATATTGGTTAATCACTGTCGGAGAGCTATACATTGTGGAAGCGTAGATAGCAGCTCCTCTCGTATTGTTCGAGCTTTTCTTCATCAAAGGTCTTTGTTCTGCACATCGGCTTAAAGCAAACTCGCCCTCAGCTCATCGTATCCCGTGTGCATCGTGTCCATCTGCAAAAGAGGCAATTGATATAGACACAATATTTTAACAAATCAAAACGAAATATATTCTGAAAAAAATTAATATCACAGTATGTCAGTCTGCGTTACTGAAGGTTGTTGGTTCAAAACGCAAATTCTATCTTATTACTAGTATATGTATGTCATTTCGAACATTTCAAATATGTCATTTCATTCTTACTTATGAAACGAAAATACCTTAAATTAGCAACTGTTAACTTATGAAAATGTAATGGTTTAGATATCAAACTATTACTCGAATATTTTGAGTAATCACACATTCACGTCAATATATTTTTTTATTGTCTTTATTATTTAACTTTATCATACCTTTAAAAAAGGCAAAGACATTCTATTAGATAACGAAATCATAACTCATATATCGTTCCTATGGTGACATACTTCTGCCCCTTATATGCGAGATCTTTAAGTAAAGATTATGTTAATATGTTGACATGCAAGATAATTTTGTTGACATGCAAGATAATTTTGTTGACATGTAAGACAATTGAAATGCATGTTGACATATATAAGTTGCATGTCGCCATAAATAAATCTCATGTTAACATAAATAAGTTGCACGTTAACCTATTGAACTTGCATGTTGACATAATTTGATAAAAAAATTCTCGCATGTAGGGGGGCAGAAGTATGATACCATACCTTCCAATAGGCAATTTGATTTTTTTAGAAAGTCGGAACTTGAGTGCAATATTCCTAACGAATTTTATTCGCTGATAATCTAACTAACGTACTTGATTGCAGTTTTTGGACATTGTCATCAACTAAAGTAAAATATTTTACTCCATGTTTTCACATTGGGATGTTTTAGTGTTTTACTTAGAGCATTGCAACCGCGTCTTTCATTGTTTTCATTTTCATTCTTTAACATCGACGGTGGGTCCGGCTACCCAAACAGGGGGTGCTTGCTCCTCCCGGGCACCTGGCCCCAAACTCTAGCTTGTTAGGGGTCCGTCGATGCTCAATTTGGTGCTCTATTATGATTGCTGTTGAGATTGTTTCAGGATCTTCTTTATCTCATCTGTTGAAGAAATTTTTCTATAATGAAGCCGAAACACTTTCTTATGTCATAAGGTTGTCTGAAAGTCTCTTTTGACAATTTCATTGTCTATGTCGTAAAAGAAGTATTTTTAATGTATCAGTTTTGTTTATGAACTTTTTGCAAAAGTTGCTCCATGCATAGTCAATTTTCTAAGTATATTGTTACATTTAATAACCAAAACGAGAACTTCAAAATTTAAACTTAGGTAGAGCATGTTATCTTTTTTCATGAATATTACGTATGTCCAGTCATGTCATGTCTGTTTGAAAGAGCGATATTATTATTACATGAAACCAAGGTCAAGTTTTATGCATATTGTGCTGTGATTTGAATATCATATGTTACCGGATAAGCGGCTTACTGTAATATTGTTGGACATTGTAAATGAGCTCAAATCCTTACTAACAAGTGTTTCATACTATGAGATCAAAATGTTTCTTCGATTAAAAATTTCTGAATGCATAATTTACCTTAAATGAAGGAGCAAAATGGGGTAACGTTAGGAAAAATAACATGTGAATGTCGAGTATCATAAATATGCTTCTAGATAAATTTGGCATTTTTCGGGTTATTTTGGTAGTATCCATTGTTTTCTCTGGTAAGTTTGATACTTTAAGTTTTGTCTTTTATGTGTCGATTAATTGCACACTTCTCTCTTTTTTATTATCTCAAATGTGCATTTAAAGCAAGATTGACTATCGGTTTTCAATCCTAATAAATAATTAATTCAATTTGACGCCTGCTATAAAGTAGTTCAACATCTAATAAAGCAGGGATTCATTTTTTCGATTATTCAATTTTCTGAGCTTGAAAATTTTTCATTTTTCCATTGCAATTGATTTGAATTCAATTTCGAGTGATTTGTGGCGTGACGTAATTTTAGCATGAACACGTGCGTCATGAATTGCGATAAAAGTCTGACGGAAAGCATATAATGGCAACCAAATGACGTCAATGTGGGATTGCTTATTGTCCTACATCGCACCTGCTGGGCTACTCCGACATTATGACGTCACAATTAATGACCCATCAGACAATGCTTTGAGAGGTCATTGATTGTGACGTCATCATGTATGAATCACCTAACAGGTGATATGTCGGACGTTAGTAGATCCACTTTTGTTTGGCCATCGGAACTTGTCCTTAATTTGTTTTCACCAATAATGTAAAAATAAGATATTTTCATGAAAAATTGTACATAATCTCAATTGAAAGCTTTCATAAACTTGAAAAAGTTGGGAACGGTATAGATGTTCACAGGGACTAAGGCGAAAAGGATACATGACTTTTAACCAGTGTGCCTCAAAGAAAAAAGACAATTAAACGCATATGTAAATTTTACAAACAACTAAGAGCTTCACAGATTCCAACAAAAACATTGTATCTGATGCACGTATGACATAAGCGATATCTATAACTAGGTAGTTGTAATGAAGATAGCATAACCAACCTCGACTATCTCATCTTTACTATGACCGAGAAAAAAACAAGACATGGCGGCATTTGAACTTTACTTCCCTCCAATAATAATTCTAATATACATGTATCTACATAGTACACGGAAGAAAAGGTTACAAGGTAGACGATGCAGTGGACATAAATATCTACATTATTCCTGGATTTCCGGGAGAATTCCCTAACGGTTACGACAGTATGGACATTGATAAACATGCTCATGACGTCGGTAATGATGTGATTGAGATGGCCAAAAATAGCGGGTTTGATATTGGATTAGGAGCTGATGATTTTCTTAAGAATGAAGTGAAAGGTATTCAAGATCTTGTCAAGCATGATGTGAGTATATTTTAGATCCTTTTTTATCATTTTGTGCTTTCCTTTTTCAATTGCAACTTACGAAAACAGTCTGTCCAAAAGAAATACGAATCAATACCTGAGTATATAATTTTTCGGCCAGATGGCCTTTATGTGGTGCAATCATGTGATCATGATTTGCATACTGTAAACATGGAAATATGATGGGGGTAATTTTTGCGCTTTTTGCACTTGTTTTAATATCGTGAAAATAGAAATGTTTAGAATTCATTACGTGTACGGGCACGTGTACGGGCACGTGTACGTGTAGACGCAATAAGTGTGTATGACGTCATTATTTATTGCGTACGGGAAATCGCAACAAGTTGTCCCTAACGTGTATATCACGAGCTACACGTACGTTCATTCGTTTTAACATTTTTGTTTATATGGCAAAAGTATTTTATGAATACTTGTACCGGGTATATTTTATAAGCTTTAATTCATCATTTTATCAGTCTCGTATATGTTTGAATATGTATAATTTTCGTCATCGCAAAGGGCAACAGTACACGTGCACGTACTCTTTAATTTCATAAACCTCTGCTGTGTCTTCGTGAAGATGTACTGGTAGATTATACGTACACGTACCTGTACACGTTAGCCACCTAAACGTCTCTAATAATTACAGCCAGCATATAAAACTAAACGAAATACGCCTGATTTCGCCAATATTACCCCAACGCATATTGTTACAATGGATGACAAATATGGATAATGACCATATCCCTGTCTACAGTACAAAATCGATAATTCAGAAAACCGAAACCGAAGGCATACAAAATCGGGATGAAACAGGAACCAAAGCAAACAAAACCAAAACCTCCACCATATGAAAAGAAGCGAACTCCCGATATGAGAGTGAGACCAGGTGCCCAGGAAGAGTAAGCATCTCCTGCTTGCATGCAACACCCGTCGCTTCAATTCGGTAGAACTGTCACATCCGGTTACTTCCATTTTGGAAGATATAGAGTACAATCTTTGGTTGGATGGTTCAAATGGTCTATGACAGAATATCATCCACCATTCTGGATAGTGGGACATCATAGTGTATGACGAGTTCCCCATATCGACCGTAGAACTTCCTCAGTGACGATGTTAGTCGGTCACAAACATATCCCTGACTGAGAAGCTTATCTGAAAGACGCCTAGCTCTCAGAACAAAATCCGTATATTTGGTACTTGCTCTGGCATAGCGTATCAACTGAGATATGAACACGCCATAAGCAGGCGATGAAGGGATGTTTCGCGAAAATTTACCCCAGCGAAAATAACCAAGTTTACAGTATGAGTTATCGATTTTGCACTTGATAAAGGTCGACGGGTGCTTGTTGGTTTTATTTTTATCATTTCTTACCTATGGAAACATTTGTACTGTCTACAATTTATTTCATTTTTGTAGTCTATCCTTTTGCTATAATAAGGTTGAACTCAAATATACTTTGTGTATATGTGTTTGTTGGTTTACAGGTAATTTCTGTGTCCAGTTGTCTAGAAAAATCTTCTTCGATTTTTTCATTTATCATTTACTCCTTTCGTATCCTTACCTAAATTCTACAGAAAATCAACACTTATATATCTGATAATATATTCAACTGCTTCAGAAATTTGATCAATATAAAGGCGTAATTTTCAGACGATTATCAAATCAGTACTTTAATAAGATTGAATAAATATTGTAGCAAATTCAACAAAAAATCAGAAAAGCAGCAGATTCTTATAGAATTTATTGGATCTCGAATGTTTCGTCGTATTTTGACTTGATAAAACTCAAGGGGCCAGAGGTTTCTGTAACTGAGTGTGTGTGTGTTTGTGTAACTGAGTGTTTATCTTCAAATTCAGTAGCATCATTTAAGAACAGATAAATTTGCAGCATGGACCAAACATGCACGTTTCGGTTACTTAACCCTCGTCAGTGATCCTCAATCTAAACGATGTAATATGGCCAAAAAGTGTGAAAGTTATTATGTCCAGAAATATACCGAAAGACTTAGAAGGATGGGTGGGATATGATGCTACAGTACTCATGTTTTAGAAATTTAAAGACATTTTTATAACAGAAATTTTCAAATGCGTTGAAGAAACGATCAACCGAAGTTGATCGAACTTGGCTACATGTGCCCTTGGGGACTCCTGCTCCACCAGCAGTGACACTCACACTCAAGTGTGTTGTGTATTTTGCTTAGATATCTACTATCATATCGTCCTTTATGCACTTGATAACGGTGCATTGTCCATAATTTGTGTAACTGATTGTTGGTGTTATTTATTTTAATAAATAGGTTTAAATCTTATTCTGTTTACACAAAACGTTTAAAATTCAGAAAAGGACTTTATATGGTTTATATAGTAAAGTGGCCCCTTTCAGGGCAAAATCTGAAATCTTGAAATAATGAATTCGTACCAAAATGTATTCTACAATGTAAGCTTCTTATGAAATGATACAAAACCTTTCATTTCCTTTCTCCATTTCTTAGAATATGGGCTTCAAAAATGGTATATTTTGCCATATTTCGAGAAAAACGACATTTTAGGGCTCATTTTCGACACACTTCCTGTAAATTAGTATCGAACAGGCTTCTGAACAACTTTTATATTTTGATATGTTGTTGCATTTACACGTCTTTAAGTGCATGCAAAAGGAAAAAGTTGTTCACGATCCCGCTCGATGTTATCTGAATGAAAATAATTAAGAATTATGCTATTTTTCATTAAAAATTGACAAATTCGCCGTTTTTCATGATATTTATGCAAAATTTACAATGTCTTAAAAAGCGAGTAGTAGTTTTTATGACTTGATATCTCAAAATAAAGATATTTTACTCTCTTAAAAGGACAACAAAATTTAATATTGGAGAAGAAGATTTTAGGGGGACCTCTTTACTATTTAAAACATAAATACTCCTTTCCTCATATGCTTATCGAAATCCTATTTAAGAAGAAGTAAACAGACCTTACTCCAGAATTTGAGCGGAAAATACTTCTAACCTTCTACATATATACTATTAGATACACGGTTAGTTAGTGACCTGATACGGAAAAAAACATGGTGTGTAAAGAAAACCCGTATCGGGCGAGGCGAAATCCGAGGTCGATACGGGTTTTCTTTTCACACCGTGTATTTTTCCGTATCAGGTCACTAACTAACCGTGTAACGAATTTATCACGTCGAAGACCTCTTACTGTGTGCGTGGGGGTCTCTGTATCATACAATTCACGACGTCATAATAAACTACTCGCCCGATACGGATTTACAAGCCTGATACGGCTTTTTTCACGGCGTCATGTGACCATGATCTGACCAATCAGATTCCAACATTTTTGTCTAAGGCGTGATAAATTACTTTATTTCTATTGTAGGAGAAGGGTCTCCATACTTACAACCCGAAAACACATCTTGCAAAAACAGTAGAAAAGGAAGATAAGCATGATAAAGCTGATTCAAAAGCTTGTATGGAGGGAATCGGTGACCAGAATGTGATAACAAAGGCCATCTCACACCATGGCAATTCACTCTCCTCGGCTGTAGGGCACGGTAAAGGGGATGCCATTGCGATATCTGGGGATCAAGATCCTTCTGACGTTATGAAAGCCTTCAAGAATTTCTTCAAAAAATAATTGTAGGTAATGTTTGTTTATCGAGTTTATGTTTGAATCTGAGATGAGCTTGTGTGATATTTTGTCATTGTGCTATGTTTTCGTCATCGTCGGTGTCTTGTAAACAACTCGATCCACTTTTTCATTTTACTACGCTTTTGATTAGGGCTTATCCACATAGATACCTGTATTTAAAATTGAATTGTGTATTATCTATCAAGAACTATCTTTTGGAATGTGATAATCATACTGTGATAACCTGCAATGGATTCAGAAATTATGAGAAAAATAATTCCTGGATCCATTGTAGGTTATCACAGTATAATTACATTCCAGATACACTTTTATAATATATATTTACATTCCAGTTTTTTGCCTCTTAAAAGACGTTTAAATACGTTTAAAACCCCGTTGCTAGATTCTGTCCTACGTACGTGACGTCATAGTTCAAATCAAGCCACCGCGGTCATACTCTTATATTCAAAATGTTAATTCTTTACATGTAAATATATAGTAATAATAAATGCATAATATAAATGTGTTTACCCTATGTCAACATGTGAGCGTCATTCCGTGAAATCAGTAGCCAACTGTGTGGTTATCTAGAACACCTGCGCACACATTTCTGGCATAACAGGATACACACAGTTGTTGTATTTGAAAGGAAAAAATCAACAAGTGCTTGAAAATCATACAAAGTTATAACTAACCAGACAGAGTTTATCCCTAATGTACGAATTTTCGAGACGTAAATTTTGTCCAAAGAACAGACGATTATTTCCAGCATCGAAAATTGAATGGGTGTTATTTTTAAAAAGAATTTATCAGTAGATTGAAATATTTCTTCAAGAGGGAAGGAATGATACAAATAAAAACACAAACACTCAAATATACTAAAAAAAATGTCCCCATCTGATAATTTCAACAATGGTTACTATAGATAGTGCAATGCAGGTATTTAATATATTGTTTTTATTTTCGTGCATGAACATCGACGGCGGGTGCGGCTAGCCAACAGGGGATGCTTATTCCTCCCGCGCACCTGGTCCCACCTCTAGCTTGCTAGGGGTCCGTCGATGCTCAATTTGGTGCTCTATTGTGAGTGCTGTTGAGATTATCGTCAGGATCTTCTTTAACTCATTACAGAGATATAAAACTGGCAGTAGGATCATTTCACAGCGCCAATGGGTTTTGATCAAGAACTTAACCCCGCCAGCTACCATATTCACGAGTTACGGTGATTGATTTGCTTCTCTACTCTTCTCACCTTGACCTTGACCTACTACTTTTACATTTTGTGGTCTTTGTCATGATTGGCTCCTTATGTGTGCCATGGAACCAATCAGGATTCATGTATCATTGACTGTAACCTAACAAGCCAACTATCTGGTATCGCCTTATTGTTTACTTTACAACCAAAGCCACTTAGAGCTAATCTCATTAGTCAATCCTTCCAGCTGAGAGTTATCGATCTTCCGCTGGGCGGCGCTGCGGAGCCCGCGAATTGTAAAAGTAGTAGGTCAAGCTGAGAAAAATAGAGAAGCGAATCAGTCACCGCGACTTGGGAGGATGGTTATCTAATATAGCTATTCGTAAGTTAAGCTCGAAGTTGTTTGGGGGGATTTTCATTCAGAAATTATATTTTGCATACACATAGATAATTTAATTCTTTTTCTTATACCATGTGATCTGCTTAATGATGACCAAACAACTAGCAGGCAAATGTACTGATGGCTTCACTAAAGAGGATCGAAGTAGAAAAGGAGACTCTTTTTAACTGCTATTAATCGTGTATCTCATAGTCTGTAGTAAATCACTTTAGTGATGTACATAACTATCGATGATTGGACCATACCTGGTGATATGCAACCAATACGTAGCAGCCCAGCTTATGAATGGCTACATTACTCTGATGGTTGTATATGGTGCATATAATCATTACCATATATTTATATATGCCAATTCATTTGAATAGAGTTTACATTGTGATTTTAGGAGTATAACCACAGAGGTTTGATTTGAACTACAGTGTATGACGTTATCAAGGGGCATAACTCCTCGGAAAATGGGTCAAGCATGACGAAAGTCATGCTTGCTCTGTAACTATCCAAGACTAATCTGTGTATTAAATTTCACCAGAATATCTCTCGACAGTGTGAAAATGATCCTACTTCTACTCCTATTTCTTATTTTCTCTTAAGAGATTAAGAGAGAGATATAGAGAAGTTTTATTTAAAATCAACTCATTTTATCTCATCTCATCTAAATTTCATCAAGGTGATTTAACTTTCAGAATTCTAATTCAGCTTTTGTGTTCATTTTTTTCAGGTCCAACAGTTTTATTATTGAGAAATTTTCACCAGGATATCATCTCGTCATCGTATTGTATTAAAATGAAAAATTACATTTTGAAAGATTCGATTTTGAATAAATATATTATGATCAATCTCATTTATGACTTTTTATTTATGGCAACAAGATATAATATGCTAGTTTGGAAATGAACCCTACAGAAAATTTGGAGTCATGCACGCTTTACAAAATAGATACACAAAAAGATGTCGCTACTGAAAATAACTTTGACTGGAAGCATGACTGATGATGATTTACTTTCCGAAACACGTTTCTTTTGCATTAAAATTGGTTTGAAATGTTGCACCATAATGTTACGAGTTGGATAACTTCAACCAATCAAACATTGCAAATATCAAACACTGGGACTTTTGTTAACAGAACATCTTAAATGAATAACATTTGGCATATGAAATAACAGCCCATTTGTTGTGGCTGAGGCGAGTTCGACATTCAGAATTCAAGAATGTTGCCCGATTATATTGATAAGATTGTTGGCCAGGACTTATCTTACATGTATCATCTTATAACTGAACAGATTCCTATAAGCAAGCCCGTCGTCATTTGCAGGCAAGAATTTATCGTCTGTGAGAAAGACGATCTTTTTTTTCATCTTTTGGCCTTCATATTTCATGTATGAAGTCACTTAAAATGATAATAAAAAATGAAAATCAAACCGACGTCGACTAATTGATTAAAATGGCCTTAATCGATTTATGTGTATGAAGTTTTAAAAAAGACTCTGGATGATACTTTGATGCTTACTCCTCCCGGGCACCTGGTCCCACCTCTAGATTGCTAGGGGTCCGTCGATACTCAATTCTGAGCTCTATTGTGAGTGCTGTTTAGATTATCGTCAGTATCTTCTTTCATATCGGGAGTTCGCTTCTTTTCATGTGGTGGAGGTTTTTGTTTGTTTGCTTTGGTTCCTGTTTTGTCCTGGTTTTGTATGCCTTCGGTTTCTGATTTTCTGAATTATCGATTTTGTGCTGTATACAGGGATATGGTCATTATCCATATTTGTCATTTACCTCATTTGATATCGCCTCCCATAAAGAAGAAAGCGTATGTACATTTACATTGTAGGAAGGTACGGAGTTCCATTCCGATTGAGTCTTCGTTAACTCCCGCGATACTAATACATTCAAATGAAGAAGAATTCTGTATCGTTTCATTTTTATGACATCATGGAGATCACACACTTAACTTGTTACCAGAATGATTTAATCCAGATTATCCAGGAATAATCTTTATGAGGCCTTTGAAACATGGTTTTGTTACTGATTCCCCCCCCCCCCTTATTTTCATACCATCCTTTCGATGGTTTAGGGACTGAATATTTCATTCAGTTCAGAATGCTGAATAGCCCTACAAAGCATCTGGAACCGCTCCACCTTCAGTATACATTTTCTTGAAATTTCAAATATTCAATATTTTATTTTCAAAAATATTTATAAAGCTACTAAACATTTTGGCTTCCCTTAATTAGTATCGATTGTATTATCATTGGTCAGGATTCATTTATGATCTCTAGGATTCATCATTTTTCTTGAACAGACGTGCCCGGTACTCTGTTATTGACTTTTTTGTCCTGGATGTTGTTCTCATGTAAAAGGGTTGTGACAATGCATTTGACATTACCAATTTATAATATCTTTCTTATACTAAATCTCAATTTTTTGTTGAGAGTAATGTTATTTCAGAATTATAAGAGTCCTCTGACATACTTCTCCGTTAAACCAAGTTGAAGATACATGCACCTTTTACAACATCTTGGTCATGAACACATTGCTGAAATTATGAGCTTTTTCTATTTGTTAAATATTACATTTCGATTTTGACCAGTGGGTAACCGGACAAGTTGGATGATTGTGTGCATGTAATACAGATAACCACATCATCTGTTACTGACGTGGCAGATAGCCATATTAAAATAAAGGATGGGATCTTCAACCAGACTCGATTACAGTACCCCATTCATGAGATTAATAGAATCTATCATCCCTTTGTACAGGGACAGGGAAATCCCAACCGAGTATCGAATATTTGCAGTCCACGACGAAGCTTGCTGAGTCGTGGACGTTACAAATCTTTGAAACGAGGGTAGGATTTCCCTGTCCCTGTACAAAGGCGTGATTGATTATTTCTCTCTCACCCATATATTTTCACATAATTCATGAATAAACATTGCTTGTTTTGCGTTATATGTTGCTCCATGGGACGTCAAACACTGCTAAACCTACGTAAACGTCTATGACGTCGCGATAGGGGGTTCGAGACAAACATCCGGGGGTGCGAGACAGAGTTGTCTGAGAACGGATAAATCTGTAGATATCTCTGTCCGGGGTTAGAGAAACAGAAGATCATAACGATAATCTCAACAGCACTCACAATAGAGCTCTTAATTGAGCATCGACAAACCCCTAGCATGCTAGAGATGGGACCAGGTGCCCGGGAGGAGTAAGCATCCCCTGTTGGCTAGCCGCACCCGATGTCGATGTTCACACACGAAAGTGAAAACAACATCTACAAAATATGCACTGTCTGAGGTTATGTCTGTATAGAAAGTGCTATGGCAACCATGTCAGGCCAGGAATTTAGATCACTTACTGTAAAGCACCAAAACATCTTATGCGAAAAAACAGAGTAGACCAGCACAGCAGGAGACATAAAAGAGACATACGTCACAGAAAACATGATACACAAAATACTACACATAAACCAACGAGACCAAAAGACAATCGGTGCAGACTAAGGACGGATTACCGTTATCTGGATTACATGCGCACAACTCTCCCACTTTTCCAATTTCCCAAATTCTAGGATAACGCACAATTTTGTAGTGTAAACTAACCTCATCATTTTCTTAAGATAACCACACAAACACGACAGCAAATCGCAGAGGTCAAAGCAACACTAATAAATATGTAAATGGATATGAAAGGGGGCGTACGAAATGCAGTCCGTGATCTGCCGGCTGTAGCGAGTTGGCTAAGATTGCTCGTTGATCCCGTAGGTTTATGTGTAGTCTTTTGGGGTTTTGTAATTTGATATCATATTTGATGTTTTTTCCCTTTCCTTCTCTTGCTGTGCTTGTCTACTCTGTGTTTTTGCATAGAAGATTTACTGTGTTTCGCTGTGTGTACTGTGAGTCTCGCTGGAGATCCCTCCTTTCTTTAATTTTTGATTTTAAAGTTAACATTCATGTAGCTATCTTGTTGATGAATGATTAGTATTACCAATGACCATATCCCTGAATACAGCACAAAATCGATAATTCAGAAAATCAGAAACCAAAGGCATACAAAATCAGGATAAAACAGGAACCAAAGCAAACAAACGAAACCCTCCACCACATGAAAAGCAGCGAATATGGGAGTGAGACCAGGTGCCCAGGAAGAGTAAGCATCACCTGCTTGCATGCAACACCGGCCGCTTCATTTCGGTAGAATTGTCACATCCGGTTACTTCCATTTCGGAAGATATAGAGTACAATCTTTGGTTGGATGGTTCAAATGGTCTCTGACAGAATATCATCCACCATTCTGGAGAGTGGGACATCAAAGTGTATGGCAAGTTCCCCATATCAACCGTAGAACTTCCTCAGTGACGATGTTAGTCGGTCACAAACATATCCCTGACTGAGAAGCTTATCTGAAAGACGCCTAGCTCTCAGAACAAAATCAGTATATTTGGTACTTGCTCTGGCATAGCGTATCAACTGAGATATGAACACACCATATATGTTGCTACTCAGAAAAGGAAAGTTTGTAACGCTGAAATTGAAGTCGTCACATTTGTCATAGAGTGAGGTGTTCATGTAACCATCAGTGTCGTAGGACAACATTATGTCCAAATAGGATGCTGAATTATTTGTCTCTGTAGTTTCTTTGACTTCAAGCTCCGAAGGATAGATACTGCTCAGGTAATCCGCGAATTTTGGATCATTGGTGGACAACACATCGTCTTTGTATCTGTAAGTGAAGTTGAATTCAGAAGCTAAGTATCTTTTAATTATATTATTGATTGTGGAATTTTAATTAACACAATCTGTATAATTATCAAGATCATTAAGCTTGTGTTTTGGATTGATGTATTTGGTGTATATTGCGCTTTGGATTATCTTTCTAATTATTTTAAACAGAGAAATAAGCTCATTAACATATATATCCAAATGCTTCTCCCCGACTCGTAACGTGGTAATCGAAATTTTAGAAGTTTATTATCATTACACTATGCCACTATCCCACAAATTATGTTTCAGCCATGCTTATATACTACTCTTTTGAATTTACCTTCCTCGAAATCGTGAACCACTCACTCCTGAAAATATAAATGCAGTTTCAAAGTTTAAAAGTTGGGCGCCTCTGAAATAATTACACTTCTTTGAATATTTTGCGTAAGTACCACTTACATTTATCAATAGATAAAAGAACAAATGAAAGAAATATATACAAGAAGAAAAAGAAATGCATTCATCAGAAAAAGAAAACCGGTGGCGCGGCGAAAAAAAAAATTGATGTGCTGAAAGTATATATATATTGTTTATTGTTGAATTTTTGACTTTCTAGATAAAGTAATGAACGTTTATTAATAAGAGAAAAAATATTTAATACGGGCATAGACAGATTTCTTAAAGAGCTTTTAGAATAGCCGGATATGCATGTTCCAAAGACTGCTCTCCGAAGGATGAAGAATGACACTTTGTTTTGGATTCTTTATAATTAATGTTGACTTTGAGATGTTGTACAAGAAGAAACGCTTCAACTTTCTTATTTTCTTATTTACTTTTGCAGTGTTGAGCAGTTCGAGACGTTCCCCGCGATTGAATTTTTCAGGTGCATTAATTACTTCATTTCCAGATTATTACTATCGGATAAAGAATGTTAAACGTCTTCAATTAGTACTTAACCCTCATCAGGGATCATCAATCTAAATAAAATATGACCAAAGAGTGTGAAAGATATGTCCAATAATGTACCGAAAGACGTAGCAGGATGGGTGGTATAAGATGCTACAGAAATTTTGATAACAGAAATTTTCAAATGCGTTGAAGAAACGATCAGCCGAAGTTGATCGAACTTGAATACATGTGCCCCCTGGGACTCTTGATCCACCAGCAGGAACACTCACCAAGTGGTACAAATGTAAAACATCTTCAAGTTCAATAGCATCATTTAAGAAAAGATAAATTTGCAGCATCGACCAGACATGCACGTTTCGGGTACTTAACCCTCGTCAGTGAAACTCAATCTAAATGATATATGGCCAGAGAGTTTGAAAGTTATGTCCAAAAATATACCGAAAGACGTAGCAGGATGGATGGGATATGATGCTACAGGACCCACGTTTTAGAAATTTCAAGAAATTTCATAACAGAAAGTTTCAAATGCGTTGACGAAATGAACCGAAGTTGATCGAACTAGGACCTTGGAACTTAGAAGTTTTTTCTTGATCCTATATAAAATTTACATTATATATTACTTTGCAATTTTGAAAACTTATCATTTCATTCAAGGTTAACGTCCTTGCACCATCCCTCCAATGCTATTTTGATAAAAGTTTTATTTTACTATCCTACTTACTCGAGAATTCTGAGCCGCGCACTCTTTACAGATACATCAACTTTTTTAAAATTCAAACTATAGGGCGCTTCAAAAATAAATATGACTGTTTCTGAAAATCACTTTGGCTTGAGGTACCACTGATTTACTATCCAAAACCACGTTCCTGGTGCATTAAAATCGGTTTCAAGCGTTTGTAAGAAGGTATCGAGATGTAGCACTGAAACTTTCTTCGATATCTTTTCCGTCTTGTTCAAGATAAAAAAAACTTTTTGTTGTATAGACACGAAAAGGTGATAATAAACACGCAAAACATTTATTTTTCACAGATTGTGCTGATTCCTTAAAGATATGATTAATGTATGGTGACCGCGAGATTTATGATAAGGAACAAGAAAATTACACATATTGTCGTAGTGCTTGTTACTGAATAGATCTGTCCTTCCGTCGTCCCTCCGTCCGCCCGTCGTCGGAAAGCTGTTCACATCATGATAATCCACATTGTACAGCTATGTTGTTTACATTGTTATGAATAAGTAAGTTTGGATTTAGCGTCAACTGTAACCTAATTTATGCCAATAATCGCTGACACAATAAATTTACCGGAGAATGTAATTTTTCATATTGAAAACACAAAGATGTTTATCAATATCATAGATGTACAATTCATACTTGGATTTTTAATTGTGTATATTAATCCGAGTCAAGGTTGGTATTTATCTTTCTATATGATAAGATTATTATCATGAAAAAAGGTTATCATAGATAACTATCATTCATAGATAATACATAAGGATAATTTTGGTGCTTTAATAATAATTCCAATTATGAATTATCTTTTATTTTGATATCAGCTTGCAGTTTTTTTTATACTTACTTATTCATTTATTGCCTTTATTTTTCTGTTTTTAATGTTCTTTTTGTGAAAAGAAAACAAGATCGAATGTTCTTTGTATACATAAATTCGTCAAAGAAGGGAATGGAAATGCAAATGAACGGATACATAGATCCCTCTGTTTCTATCTTCAAGTGCCTGTCATTTATAAATGATATCTACATACCTGTGTCAGATTCACCGTCCTCTCTGCCCACGCGTTACATGACGTCAAACATTTGAAATGCTCCGAACACGATGATAAGACAATATATTTTGAAATATATGAAGTTCTCAATTCCCCGCATCCTCTTTTCGTTCTTTTTTATGCTTTAAAATATATCTTCATATTGCTTCTAGCTCACCTGGGCTTTTGGCTCACATGAGCTAAAGGCTTGAATGAGCTATCGTCTAAGCGTTTTGTTAGACTCCGTCCGTCCGACGTCCTTAAACTGTTTATATTTCATTTTTTTCCCCAAAAAAAGCACTACTATAAAGATTTGCACGATATGAGGGAAACATCAAGCAAGAATACCCTACACAAAGAACAGCAAATCACACCTGTAGCATGTTACTGACAAACCAAACATAACGAAAAACAGGTGCCGTTTTAATTACTATTCATTTTCCCTTTTATTTTATATAATCTTATTTTTTATATCAAAATAATTTTATTTGGAATATCAAAAATTACAATTTTTGATGTCATAAAATCTTATCGAATTTTTGATATCACAAATTCGATTTTTATATCAAATAATAGATCTTGTGATATCAAAAATAAGATTAATTTGTATTCGCCGTTTTACTATTTATTCCCTATATAAAAATAGAATTTGTGATATCAAAACAATCAAAGTAGACACTCCAAAACATGAAACACGAAAGTCAATTGATAAACTAAGGAAGAGAGATGTACATACGGTGCTGACTTTGGACGTTCATCCGCTTTATAACAGCGAATTGATTGATAATCCAGATAACACAAATACACAGAGATCTTCAAAGACGTACAACGGTGACAACTGGTGTATGAACAAAACAGTCCTCTCACTGAATACGGCATGACAAACAAGTCAGTTATAAGGTCCTGATGCAACACAATGTCATGTTACATCAAAAACCGTCAAAGTCCGTTCTCTGCTGCTGAATGGAACTCATGAACCAAAGACTTAAGAACTCGTGAACCAAAAACTAAAGAACTCCGGCCAACTTCCAGATAAAACAAGGAATCCGTACAGGACTCTGACGTAATTTCGACAGCGCCTGTTTTGGGCCCAGCATTTACAATGAAGCAAAATATGCTGTACAAAACTGTATATGGATCATTTGATGACCTCAGAATGACGTCAGGTCCTATTCAAGGGTCAAGAAAGCGAACAGGAGACAATCACATAGTTATTAAGGTTCATTGTAAAGGGTGTTTTTGTGTAAATAAAACCCCCGAGAGCTCTTATTAGCTGGTTCTTTTAATTTCTTTAACCACTGTGAAGAAATTAACAAACCTAACAGAAGCATGTACTCAATGTCCTCTGTCTTAGTATATGCGGTAGTAATTAGTCAATTGGTTACTAAAAATGTCCGCCAAAGGTTCTGATTAACTGATGCGCCATTGACATCGATATTTTCGAATACTCATTTGCAACAGCTGAATATAGATCTTCGCGGAAACTTAGCATGACTGTACCATATTTGTGTTACTTGATCAGTCAACTTACTGAACTAAGTACTCAATGTCATCTATATAAGTGTATGCTGTATGAGCAGATCGATTACAAAAATGGACGCCAATTCTAGGGCTGTGATTAACTGATGAGCCATTTTATATCTTTTCTTGATTTTTTCGAACATGCCTTTGCAACAGCTGAGTAGATGTTCACGAAAGGAATTCTGCCATATTTGTGTTCTTTGATCGGTCGATCACTAAACAATGGAAGCAAAATATCATTTTCTCAATTTCACTCGATGCCATAGAATGTGATGACAGCAAAAAGTTTGGGTAACGTTCTATGTAGGAAGTAACTCTGTTTGTCGAAAAAATTGTCATATTGTTGCGTCGTTACTGGCGATAAGTATTTAACAATTTTGAACGTATGTGCAGGGTTATGAAGCTCATTTTTAAGCAAAATACTTTTTAGATGAAGGTTATCCTTGAAAACAAAAGAAAATAAAAAGTATGTATCATGCGCTGGCAAAGATACATCTTTTCGCCCATTTTATGCCTCCAAGATAAGATGCATTCTTACAAAACCATTTGTGGAATTAGTATACCAAGTCGGTAAATTTCAAATTACATACAAAGCAGGCCAATTGCTCATACCCTAACGCAATGGTTTCCACCTTAAATGAGTCGTTTGTATGGCGTACATATGTTCGGCCTGCTACAAACATTGGCAGTACCGGTAATGTTTTTATCAACATTAAAATTTGATTGCTCTTGGATCAATCTAAAATAGCGTGTCATGTTCTCTCCTGACCAGCGAACACAAATATAGGTACAGATGCCGTACGTAATTTTGTGTATGACGTTTTTACCTTTACAGGCGTTCTCTGATTAAAAATGAGAGCATCTGCTGCCTCGGTTTGACCAAAGTACAATCAAATTCAAGCAATTATATCTTTAAGGAATAGACTTAACAGTATTATGTTTTGAATCTTGTAGGTCAGTATGTCAAAGTTTCGAATGATCTACAGTAAAACGTTTCTTAAATTGACCCTCTTTTTAATTACTTTCTGCTTTATGTGACCTTTTTATTGCTCCCGAGCAATTTTCTTATCAAATTAACCTGTATACAGTGACAACCTGTCTAACGCGACGTCGATCGTGATTTTCTGTCCCGTACCGATTTCCGAACCTGTATATTACGACTTTTAGTGTTGCAAAGGACCCGAAACTACATTCTATTTTGTCTTTCATAATTAAATACTCTGTGATGTGATAAATAAAATCTAATGTAATTTTATATGTACAACACGATTAATCATATATCAATAATATTCCTTAAAGATATCATTGAATACGAAAAGATGGTGTAAATCAGAAGGAGTCGAACCGCATGCTCTGAATGACTGGTAAAACCTCATTTTAGATATAACTGATATTCGAATAGATAACTTCTATGAAAACCCTCATCTTTTTCAAAATCCACGTTCCAAATCAGAAAGATATTTCAAATCCAAACTAAGTAAGTTACATGAAAAATATGTCTTTGCACCAGCTGATAAAGCAGTCAACAACACCATTATCATTTGAAAACGTTACTACATATCAACTTTGGTTTCGGAACTTTCGTCTACTAATACATATATCAAAAGCAATGAAAGAGTATCTAACATTTTAAGCAAGCATAACAGTGAACTGTCTTCATTCAATGTCTCTATTTCTAAATTGGATCTCCCAACACTATATTGCATACCGAAACTGCACAAGTCTCCTTATAAATTTCGATTTATTGCTAATTCTAATAACTGCTCCACTACAACTTTGTCTAGAAATCTGACGTCAGCACTTACTGCTATTAAAGAACACATAACTAGATATTGTGAAACGGTTCTAAATAGGAACGATGTAAATTTATTTTGGTCTATTAAGAATTCAGGGGATGTGATTGACAAAATGAAATCTGGAAATTTCCAAGCCAATACGATTTCTTCATACGACTTCTCTTATATGTACACCACACTTCCTCATGACAAAATTAATGATCGATTATCTCATCTCATTAAATGGTGTTTTGATCGAGAGCGGAAAACTTACATTTGTACATCTGAATCGAAGGGTTTCTTTTCCTCGACAGACTACAAATCATACAAATCATGGACATGTAGTGACCTGTGTAATGCTTTGTCCTTCCTCTTGGACAATATTTATGTTAGATTTGGTGAGGATCTATACAAGCAGGTTGTGGGAATTCCTATGGGTACTAACTGTGCGCCTCTTGTTGCAGATTTATTTTTATACACTTATGAAAAAGTATTTATCCAAAATCTTCAAAAGCAAAGAAAATTTGATGCTCTGAAATGTTTCAATAATACTTCTAGGTATCTGGATGATATTCTTACCATTGACAATCCTGCTTTTGAATTATATAGGAATGAAATTTATCCACAAGAATAAACACTTAACAAGGCAAACGTTACAAATACAGAAACACCGGTTTTGGACCTAAATATCAAAATTGTAAACGGAAAGATTCATACAAGTGTATATGACAAAAGGGATGATTTTGGATTCAACATAGTAAATTTCCCCTGGCTTGACGGTGATGTTCCAAGATTACCGTCATACGGCATTTACATATCACAGCTCATCCGGTACGAAAGAGCATGTACTGATATTTTGGATTTTCACAGTAGAAATTTACAAATTACCAAAAAACTTTTAGGTCAAGTTTTCCGCTTTCATGAACTAGTTAAGACTTTCTGGAAATTTTACAAAAATTACAGTCAACTTCTTTTAAAATTCGGATCTATACACGCAACAGAGTACATTACTTTTGGTATTACACAACCTGTCTTTTATGCTGATATGATAAACAAAATTAGAAGGATCAAAGGTAGGCAGCATAACCATCGAAAATGCGTCAGAATCATCAGACGCCTTTTATACCGTGGATATGATCCTAATGTCACCAGACGGACACTAGGCTTGGTACTGGACCAATTTACAGTCTTGTACAAGCGCATCCTTGAGACTTGCACTCTGACTGCCTGTGACGACGGGACTCCATGACGAGCCCTGTCAAAACCTCTTTAGAGAAGACAGGGCCCCGACCACCTGTCCTCTCTGAATGTCTGTCGGACTCCTCGGGTGATTACATACATGAGCTCGCTACAGCCGGCAGAGCACGGACTGTATTACGCATGCCCTCTTTTTATATCCATTTACATATTCATCTGTGTTTCTGGGGCCTCTGCTTTTCGCGCTCTTGTTTGTGTGAGGTCATCTTACAGTGAGGAGGTTGTTTTACACCATAACTGTACGTTCTTCGAGACCTCTGGGTAATTGGAGAAGTGAGAGGGTTGTGCGCACGTAATCCAGGATAACCACACCATTTGCTACTTGCGTGACAAATGGCCGTCCAAAGTCGGCACCGGTTGCCCATTGGTCTCGTCGGTTTATGTGTAGTCTTTTGTGTTTGATGTTTACATGTCGTGTGTCTCTTTTCCGTCTCGTGCTGTACTCGTCTTTTGTGTTTTTGCATCGGGTGTTTTGGTGTTTTACTGTTTATGCTGCAACGGGGTCTTGTTGGAGATCTCCTCCCTTCTTCAATAAATATACGAATGGATATATGCAGTGATTCATTTAATAGTATTGCATTTATACTTCAAAAATTATGTAAGATCAGGAAGAACCTGTATTCAGTGACCACCTGTCGCATGTGTCCGCACTTGCAAAGTCACATAAGACAGGTTTGACTGTATACATAATAATTTATTTAGGGTGGCGCCACTTACAATTGATTTCTGTCATTCTGTGGCAAATGCGAAAGTGTGGGTTACATTTAGACAGAAAATGGGGTGGGCTTTGGGCTTCCTTTTTGGTCCTACCTACCTGGATACTATGTACTTGCATTAGTTATGTAACATGATTCATGTGATACATGAAAATAATTAGTACCGCGAGTTTTAACAGCACAACCTACAATGCATTCTACAATGTATTCCGCACTTGCACTGAAGATTGTTCATCAGATAAGTTGTCCTTCATGTTTCTGTGGAGCTTGTGTCATTGTATCCGTCTGTTTGTACTATTTTCTTTTCCTGTGAATAAGTTCTGTTTTGATTTTTTTTCCAATATTCGTAAGTCTTTCGATTGTGCTTTTTTTGGAATCTGGTTTCAGCTTTTTTGTTTGACTTCCATTATCTAATAATAAGATTAAGATAGAATACATTTGGATATACTATCATTAATTTCCGTATCCCATTTCAGCCTCCTCTACATATGATGATGAGTTCATGGGAGAGTACGAGGGCGACCAGTACAACATGTTATCTATGGCCAATGACTTGTTTGGAGACAGTGTGGGAACCAACTCCTACAACAACATGCTTGACCCAGAAAACAGGTTCACTAATGCGCATGCCTCCATACAAGATGTAGGGCACGCTCAAGCGCAAGCGTCGATGGGAGGTGAATCACATGCTTCAGTTTACGGTCAAGCCGCTTTTGCGCATGCCATAACTAATACCGGAAACCATGGAACATTTTCATTCGCGGACCAACTATTTGGACAGTCTTACCATTATGACTTTCATTGGAGACGGAAACGATCATTATTTCTCTCAAGACTTCGTCACTAGTGATGATTAATGGTTTAACTGTCGCAAACTATAGTTCAGTCATGTAAACATTATTTGAAATATGTCAAAACGATTTTATAACAAATAAGACCTCAGTCATTTATGAGGAACTGTGGTGTGCAGGTCACTGTAAGATTTTAATTTCAGATCACAATTCAAACAGAGGAAATACAATTAACTGATCAACATACTTGCAATATGCTCCATATTCTTATCAATGACTTACATTCAAATCTTGAGTCTCATTATGGTTTCTTCACATATGTTACAAAATAAAGTCTTTAGGTTATTTATGTGATTGAATATATAATAAATCATTTTAAAATAAATCAATGCATGTTATGGTATTTAAGTTTCTTTCTTCAAAGTAATTTTATTTAGGAGTTAAATAGATGTGGAACGCCAATTCTTGGTATAAAAGGAAGAATTACATAATGTTAACAATCCCTTTTCTTGTAATCTCCTGGTAAACATATGGCACATATTGTGTTGATTTCTCCGCTTTCGAGTGGTTGAAATGTGTTACAATAATTATGACAGCTACTTCTAAATGACACGTGAACTTTAGCCCAGGCATGGCTACTCTTTGGTTTCTATGGTCAGTTTGTCTGTACCTTTGTTTATGCCAAAAATATGGTGAGTATTGTTACACATATATTTGTCGTAAAAGAATATAGACTGATGTGTTAGTTTTTTCTCAGTTTCGTTTTGAGCTCTCCTACTTAAAATATCGAAATACGGTAATTGAACATATTTTACTGGGATTTGTATTTTAACAGATTTAGCACTGTTACGATTGTGCTAATTAAAGACTACGCTAATTCATTCAACTGTCGTTAATTGTAATAGAAAATATATCAGTTGCGCTATTCATGATTACGCTTTCTATTTGCCTTATAAAAACTTACCCTGCTTCTGCTAAAATTTGATTCGGAAAAATAAGTACAACTATTTTGAAAGATTAAATTAATTTTTTTATTCACTATCGATCCATGGATACCCGAACTGGGAAGTTCGATACGTATACTGAAGTTCGCATTATCCCTGAAAGGAACCTTTCTCTAAATATACCTAGAGGAACGGTTTGCTATGGCAACGATAAAACGATAAGAACAATGGTCGTGGGGTTTTTTTTTTCAATAAAACATGTACAGCGAGAGAAAGCAAAATAAACTTTTTAGTTTCCTTTTTGGCCATACTTACTGTTAAACGTCTTCAAATTCATAACATCATTTAAGAACAGATAAATTTGCAGCATAGACCAGACATGCACGTCTCGGGTACTTAACTCTCGCCAGTGATCCTCAATCCAAACAATGAATTATGGCCAAAGACTGTGAAAGTTGAGTAAAAAAAATACTAAAAGACGTAGCAGGATGAGTGGGATATTATGCTACATGACCCACTTTTCAGAAATTTCGAGAAAATTTTGTGAACAGAAGAAACGATCAACCAAATATGATCGGACTTGGCAGCATGTGCCCATGGGGACTCCTGGTCCAACAACATTGACACTCACCAAGTGGTATAAATATTACACGACATCAGATACTTTAAAACATTGATGTGACGTCATGCCTTTGTTCGAACAGTCCGAAATTTACCTTTGACTGCCCAATATCAAATCTAGGCAGCGTTTATTAGAAAAAATATACGCGACCTAGATAAAATATTTGACAGTCACAGGTAAATGTACTTTGACAACTACAGGACAACCGTTACAATCCTTATTTAGAAATCACGTGACAAGATTCCAATTTTTGTTATTTTTTCCGGAGTTGACAAAATCCATCTTGTATATCTAAAGAATTGGCCGTTGTGTCGGAAATGATAATGTAAGAGGCACTATAGTTCAGTCCGTTATCTCTTTTCTTTTTTCGGTCTTTATTTTTTTTTTCCATCTGATCAACTTTACTTATAATTAAGACTTTTGCTCGACTTCTTCCAGTCCGAAAAACCTTACCTAAATCCATCCTTTGACGGTTATTTTGACCCAGTACCCAGCCCCCCTCCCCCCCCCCCCCCCGTGCAAATAACCGTCAAAGGCTATATTTAGGTCAGGTTTTTTGAACTGGACTCCTTAAAAATATATTCCTCAATTGTATCTTTCATTTAACCTTGCACATATTAATTGTTGAACGTCCCCACTGATTTCTTTTCGGTATTTAAAGGCACTATATTATTTCTTCTTGTCCGGAAAACGACAATTTTAAAGACATGCCCTTTTATTCTATATAGATCCAAAGAAGCTTAAACTAAATCGTCATCTCGTTGATTTTTTCCAAAAGATACATCCAATTTCGTCTCGGTTTACGGAATCTGCGTCATAATTTGTCACAACTTTTTTTAAAAATTGAAAATTCCATCTCCATTATCTTCTTTCATAAACGACTCCCTACTGCTACAGTGCTAGAAGCGAGAATGTTATCTAGAACCTGGAGTGATTACATTTCGTTACAGTAGAGGCAATTAACATGCGGGCCTCAAACTGTCCAGTATCTTTAAGAATGAATTGTTTTCGGCGTATATCCAATACATACTTTCATTACAATATTTTCATTATACATATGTAACATGATTCATGTGATATTTGAATATATTAAAACTTTGCAAATTAGCCTGGTGCGTTTTTAAAAATATATTTCGTAACTGCACTGGACACTGGAGATTGTTCATTAGGTAAAGTTGTCCCTCGTCTTTCTATGAAGCTGTGTGATTGTCTCCGTCTTTTTGTCCGATTTTCTTTTCTCATGAGAAAGTTCTGTTTAATTTTTTTTTCAAGAATTCGTATACCTTTTCATTGTGCTTTTCGAATCTGATTCCGGTTTATGTGTTTGACAGGAGATGCCGACTCTTCCTGGACACCTGGTCTCATTCCAATATCGGGAGTTCGCTTCTTTTCATTTGGTAGAGGCTTTTGTTTGTTTGCTTTGGTTCCTGTTTATCCTGATTTTGTATGCCTTCGGTTTATGATTTTCTGAATTATCGATTTTGTGCTGTATATACGGATGTGGTCAATATTCATATTTGTCATTTCATTCACTGATTGAACACGCAATTATTTTCATTTAACCATTTTCTCCATAAGTTATTTTTTATAATTGATAGGCCAACAAACATGTCCTCGCACATTAAGGTGGCTCCCTACTCGAATCGTTATAGGTTTTTCCTTATATGCAGCAGTCTGCGTATAACGTTTTACAATGGCTGGTGAGGGACGAGCGAGCGCATTGAAAAACACAGACAGAAGATCTTAATGCCAAAAGAAGCAAAAGATGGTGCAATCTATCAATGTCCACACCAATCATATAGTATAATTTCTTAGTTGAAAATGTAATGAAATTATAAGGGGGTACCCCTATGTTTGTAGCCATATCTTGATCATTTATAAAATTGTATACGTGTATACGATTTTTTCACCATCTATATATATTATCGTATAAAATGATACAATCTGAAGAAATTCCTTCTGTTGTTTTTTGCACAAAAATGTGATATACTATATATTATTTGTCGAAAATATGATATCATTATAAGGGGGTACCCCTATGTTTGGAGCCATACCTTGATCATTTCAAAAATTGTGTACCTGTATGTGATTTTTTCTTCATCGACATACATAATTTTATAAAATGTTACAAAATGAAAAAAATTCATCTGTTATTTTCTGCAAAAAGTTGGATTTAGTACATATTCTTGGTCCAAAATGTTATGAAATTATAAGGGGGTACCCTAATGTTTGGAGATATATCATACTTAGATTTATGTTACAATATCATTTTATGTGTTGTATTTCTTCTATTTGACTTGTTATCATAAGATAAAACAAAACAAATAAACATATTCATATCATCACTGAATTTGGAGGATTCAAAAGCATACGATGGATATTTGTTATTTCTCAATTTTTAAGTTCTAGGGTACCTTTCTTTAATGTACTGTATCTTTAATGAAAACAAAATTACCTATCTATGTCTGTGTTCATTATGTCATTTTGACTATAATGTATAGAAAATAACCTTAAAATACAAAATTCATCTGTTAAATTCACGAGTAGGGACCCACCTTAAGCCATGCCGTTAACCTACGTAAAGTGCCGCTATAGCGAACCGTTCGTCGTAGATGGGGGATGTTAAAGACTACCGTAGAAATTTAAGGAGAATACAAACGTCTGTCGATAAAAACAACGAGCGTTTGCATGATGTACTAGTATATGGAAATTCAGGATGGTTGTGACCTTAGTCAGAAACAAAACTGAACGAAACTAACTCTTGTTACTTACAATTGGTATTTCTATCTCCATCTATGAAATATGATTATATAAAAAATAAAAATATCATTATCGAGAATCTTAACGGAAGGGTTCAAATATCTGTTGTCTACATGGTGTTGGTATTTCAAAGATCAAACATTAGCTAGAAATCTAGAATAAAATCCGTAGCCTAAACCACTAACATAAATCATCAGTATTGAAAATTATTTTCTATCGTCTTAATTTAGTGCACAATATGCGCAATTCCACCAATAATTTTTCATAAGTGATGTCCGAGGCCGAGGGAGATGAAATCTAAATGATGAAAATATGAAGAGCGAAATTGTAAAAAAAAATCACATTGTCACTGACGAGTACTCGAAACGTGCCATCTGGTCAATGCTTCAAATGTATGTTTCCTATATGATGCTATTGAATTTGAAGACGTTTAACATGTTTGCCAAAGATCCAACTAATGACAGAGCTATCATCACAATAAGCCAATTTAGTGACAGATTTTTTTCAAATACATCTCACGGTGAAACTAATTCTCATGACTAGCAGTCAAATACCAGAGATACTAATTTATCTATATTGAAATATACATCCGATCGTAATAACTCGGTACACAATATGCGCATTTCAACAAATCATGTCTGAACAATTATGGTCGACATAGAAAGAGAGGTAAAGTCAGCCCTTTCTCAAAGCATGTTTTAATCACTGTTCATTCCAAATGTACATATACTACTTATCATTTTTTTCTTTTCTATCTTAATCTTGGCTCATATCATTTGACAAAATCCCTTAGCTTGAACTCTGGTCATTTATATAAGAATTTGTAATCATTATATTTTACTATGTTTAACGTCTTGAAATTCATTAGCATCATATTCAAGAGCAGATAAATTTACATATATATAATTACTTAATTTTCTTCTAATCTTTTTGTTTGTTTAAAGATAAATTTTTCTATTGGAGAATGCTATATCGTAGAACGTCATAACCAGACCCATCACCTGACTGTCTACGGGGAGGCGGAACCACATGTCCACTCTGAGGCTCATATTGGTCACGCGCATGCACATTCTAAAGATGGTGGTACTGCGCATGCCATCGTCAATGACGACCACTCCATATCACATGCAATATCAGCTGACGGCAAGCATGGCTCCGTAACATTCACTCATAAAGTAAACGGTGTCATCTTTACGTTCACCCATCGCTGGAAGAGGGCAATAGAAAGATTCTTCAGATACTTGTAAATATTTTAATTATTGAACATTTACTATTAGATAAATTATGTGTAAAACTAACAAGCAAATTGAAGTGTCCAACAATGTAGCCGGAGGGCAGCATTTATAAAACCGATCCACCCGACAAGAGTGCATAGGTGTTAACCTCCTCTAGTTTGATGATAATTTAGATTTCAATAGACTATTGTTTAAATATAAATGTTGAATTAATTTGTCGTTAAAGAAAAGAGTCTCTCTATTCTAATAAGTTATACTTAACCATCAAAGTTAACTGCAATTGAGGGAGAATAGCTGCAATGCTTGTCACATCATTATACATTCATGCATAGTAAAGATAAGTTAGCTTGGAATAATCTTGTTTTACAGAACAGGGCGAGGAAAGGATAAAGCTCTTGATCATGAAAATGGAGACTAGATTACAAACTGCATATATATGTCTATATATTAAATCTAGAATTATGATTTCTGTTCCTTTTTATCTAGAGTAAAAAGTAAAGGTCAAATATGTAATTCCAGAAGAAACCAAATGGACAAACTAAACATAGGTAATCACAGATTACGAAGCTCACCTCGTGACAGCAAAATTCAATTCAAACATATTTCTTAGTACATGTATATTGGCTTTTAAAGGCAAAACCACTCAAGCAGAAAAAGTAGGTCGAGGTCATATTATGAAAGTTTGATCAAAGATACATCTAATATGCAAGTTTGGAACATCTAGCACTTATACTTTGCTCAATATTGGCTTTATAGAGCAAAATCACTCAAGCGGAAAAAGTAGGTCAAGGTCATCTTATGAAAGATTGATCAAAGATATATCCAATATGCAAGTTTGGTACATGTATCACTTATACTTTGCTCAATATTGGCTTTTAAAGGCAAAATCACTCAAGCAGAAAAAGTAGGTCGAGGTCATATTATGAAAGTTTGATCAAAGATACATCTAATATGCAAGTTTTGGAACATCTAGCACTTATACTTTGCTCAATATTGGCTTTTAAAGGCAAAATCACTCAAGCGGAAAAAGTAGGTCAAGGTCATTTTATGAAAGATTGATCAAAGATATATCCAATATGCAAGTTTGGTACATGTATCACTTATACTTTGCTCAATAGTGGCTTTTAAAGGCAAAATCACTCAAGCGGAAAAAGTAGGTCAAGGTCATTTTATGAAAGTTTGATCAAAGATACATCCAATATGCAAGTTTGGTACATGTAGCACTTATACTTTGCTCAATATTGGCTTTTAAAAGCGAAATCACTCAAGTGGAAAAAGTAGGTCAGATGCTGCATCCGATGCATGGGTCCATCTCGGCATCCAAAGATGAATCACTTGTGCCAGTTTGGTTACTGTAGCATTAGTACTTTGTCGGATACTGAGCTACCCCAAACTTCTTATCCAAATCACTCAGGCGGAAAATGTAGGTCAGATGCTGCATCCAATGCATGGGTTCACCTCAGCATCCAAAGATGAATCACTTGTGCAAGTTTGGTTACTGTAGCATCAGTACTTTGTCAGATACTGAGCTACCCCAAGCTTCTTAACCAAGTCACTCAAGCGGAAAATGTAGGTCAGATGCTGCATCTGATGCATGGGTTCACCTCAGCTTCCAAAGATGAATCACTTGTGCAAGTTTGGTTACTGTAGCATCAGTACTTTGTCAGATACTGAGCTACCCCAAACTTCTTAACCAAGTCACTCAAGCGGAAAATGTGGGTCAGATGCTGCATACGATGCATGGGTTCACCTCAGCATCCAAAGATGAATCACTTGTGCCAGTTTGGTTACTGTAGCATTAGTACTTTGTCAGATACTGAGCTACCCCAAACTTCTTAACCAAGTCACTCAAGCGAAAAATGTAGGTCAGATGCTGCATCCGATGCATGGGTTCACCTCAGCATCCAAAGATGAATCACTTGTGCAAGTTTGGTTACTGTAGCATTAGTTCTTTGTCAGATACTGAGCTACCCCAAACTTCTTAACCGGACGCGGACGCGGACACGGACGCGGACACGGACGCGGACGAGGACGCGGACGCGGACGCGGACGCATGGGGTTATAGCATAAGCTCACTCAACTTCGTCGAGGTGAGCTAAAAATGATATACGTATAGGCTGAAATCTTCTTCAGGACAATGTTGCGGCAACCACGGTAAAACACCGAAACACCTACAGATACGAAAACAATTCATGTTTGAAATAAAAACACAAACACTCAGTTACCCAAATTTTCGGCTCCTTTGCCTTTATCAAGTGTAAAAAAGGCGCTATATATTACAGGTACTAGTAAGTAAAATCTTTCATCTGCTTATCGAGCTTTTCGAACGTTCATTGAAAAAACAACTTTATCGATTTAGCAATTAACGCTCAAAAAGCAAAAGATTTATCTTACTTGGCTGTCATATACATCGTCGTTTTTTACACCTGATAAAGACCAAGGGGTCGAAGATTTGTGTACTTGAGTGTTTGTGTCTTTATTTACATCATTCCTTCCCTCTGGAGAAAGGAGGGGATCTTCAACAACACTCGGTTGCAGCATCCACAGCAAAACCCAAAAACACCAAATTTAAACCACAGAGCAGTCCCGTCACACGCACAGAAAGAGACGCAAAAGGTACAAGGAATAGGCCTTTCAACGACCGCTAGGTTTCGACTGAGAGTAACGACAACTCGTACCCTAATTGTCAGAAATCGGGACATTTCGAGCTTCTTCATAAACATAATGGGCAAAAATCACTTCGAATCATGAAATTTCTCATTTATTTATCTCTTTTTGGCTGTTGGACAAAGTTGGTATGATTCAGCACACTACTTTGATTTGTTTCATGTACTTAAGATAACAAATGGACGAAGAAAGATAGCACAAATTTGCACATTCGATTTTTAGACCAAAAAAAATTTTCCTTCTGGTAAAACAGTTGAAGGGAGGTAACTCCTTAATAATATATGTAAAACTCGAGGGCCTTTAAACTAAGAGACGAAATGAAAAGAAAAGAAATGAAACGAAAAATAAAATTATAAATTTTACCGTTAAATCATACGTTTAAGATCAAATAATGGTGATATTTCTTGTATTCTCCTCCCGTGTGCCGCGGAAACCAGTGCGTATCATAGTATCTACATTTCAGCTCTGTTACGCCCCCTTCACACTTTCACGGATCGGCCCACGGATAGCTACGGATCGAGAAAAAATTATATCCGTAGCTATCCGTTGCAATCCGTAGCTCGATCCGGCACTAGTCGTGGCAAGTCGTAGCTATCCTTAGCAATCAGAAGCTATCCGGGCTGAGACAGAAATTTTTTGAACATGTTCAAAATTTTCTACGACTCCGCTACGGATAGATTTGTCGTAGCGGAGTCGTAGGGGAGTCTTAGCAACCCGTAGTGGAGTCGTAGCTATCAGTAAGGGAGTCGTAACAACCCGTAACGCATCCGTAGCAATCAGGGACCATTTTTGTGATAAAAATAGTCATACGACTCCTACGGATTGCTACGACTCTCCTACGGATTGCTACGACTCCCCTACGGATTGCTACGGATTGTGTCTGATATAAACTTAAAACCTATCTGTATTGTGTGCGTTTTTTGTCAATATATGAGTTAATACTTCAACTATTCACTTTTTTCCAGATTTTTATTTCAAATCATAGGTATGACAAAAAAGAATTGGCTGAGCCTTCATAATTGATCATCGATTACAAACGGTTGGTGATCCGATACGATTTTATCGATTTTTTAATCGGTTACGCAGAATTGTATCATTTACACTCAGTCTGAAAAGTGATTTTTTTACGAGAATAATTACTGCAGCACCTCAAATGAACTTGTTTTGATACATTTAAAGGCTTAATGTTGAAATACACTTTCTCTGGAAAAAAAAGTCAGGTTTCACTTATTTATATATATTTATTTTCTTAAGGCAAACAAAACAAATTAAAGCAAAAAGCAAAAAAAAAAAAAAAAGAAAAAAAAAATTCTAACAAGACTTGAGATTGTTTCCCAATATGTACTATAGAACTCGCCTGGTGTAAAATCTCCAACAAACTTTCAGTTCGCCAAGCTCTGGCCATGCACGTACAACAGAGATCGTGCAGAACAATATTAGACCAGCTAGCTGTGATTTGTTGTCCAGTAATTCCCCTCGTCGCATGAACCAATGAAATTATCACCTCGCCGTTTCGCGGCTCGGTGATAATTTCATTGGTTCATGCTACTCGGGGAAGTATTGGACAACAAACCACAGCTGGCTAGTTGTTATTTCTTAAAAAAGAAAAAATGAAAGATTTTGTTTTTACTTCTTTCCATACTAAACTGACTGGATTTGCTATATCTGGGGGTCGGGTTAGTTCTTTGGTTATTTTCACCTGTTTGAATATTTTTCAGAGACTTCTGCGTTTTAACAGTTCAAGATTGCTATACTGATACCGTTAAGTGTTTACCCTTAAAATACTGACATACGTACATGTAATTTCATTTGACAGAAAGGAGAAATATCTGGTGGAAGAGGAGGGGATAGAAATATGTAAAAAAAAAAAAAAAAAAAAGAAAGAAAGAAAAAAAAAACATATCTAGCTGTCTTGTAATACACACATCCCCAACTTGTTTTCATAAACGCACCGAAATTTGGTTTTTAATGTGATCGTTTATTTGTAAAAGAAATGACATCGAAGTGTATATGTACATTTGTAACGGCTTTCCTGATAATAGATTAATTCTACAAATAATCTAGCTGTAATAGATAAATAAAGGATGTATGAGCACAAAACGCGAAACAAAACAAAAGAAATATACATGTAAATGAATAATCTTCCTGCATTCTTATGAGAGAAATTGTCGTAGATGGCGCCACTGAATAATTTTTTTTTTTTTTTGCTTATACCATGAGACAATTCAGAGTATTTTTTTTTCATTGATTGATTTTCATTAGTGTTGTATAATCGTACAAATTTCATAATCAGAATTCTAATCGATGTTTTAAAATTCAATTGGATTTTAATATTTGATATTTTCACCAAAAAGTTACCAAAATGAATTATAAAACTTCAATAAGTAAGATACTTCTATGCATGGCAAAACAGTCTAGAAAATATTTCTACTACAAAATGATAAAAATTCGCTCTTTAGTTCAAGCAAAGAACGACTGAATTGGCAAAACTAAACTATCACTGAGCTTGTCCTTACCTCTGAAAAAGCTCTGTTCGGTCGGCATCACTGTTTTCTCCGTTAATGTTTAATGTTACGTATGGGGGGGGGGGGGGGGGGGTTTCATCCAACCTAAGTGTCTTGTTTAAGTGATTTTATGGGAACAAAGCAAAAAATAAATACAATTTTCAAGCGCATGAACATCAATAACCTACATGTATTATTTAAATTCTACGAAGCGTTTGGTCGGTGTAACTTTTTTTCCGTTACGCATCTCGAGTTGAGGTCAGGGAACTTCGTACTTGTATCTTGAGGAGAATCCGGATCCTATTCATGGTATTACTGGGCTTACAACGAAACTGACAGAAAATGTACTGGACCTTTCAAATTATTTACGGTACGCATGTAGGTTGAACTCATGGATACTGTACCCGAAGGTACAATGTCATGTAATATAATCCGGTTACTTTTCCTCCTTTTGTACGTTTTGAATTTCTAATTATAAAAATCTGTATAAATATTTTCTTTGCAAAAGAAAAAAAAATTCGTTTCGTTTCGTTACTTTTCATTTCTTTTCTAGTGCGTTTCATAATTTAAAGAAACCCGTTAAACTCGGTGAATCTAGAGGTGTCCCGGGAACAAAGTGTTAGTCAAATAATACAGTTTGAATTGTTTCCCTTCTTAAGTAGATTTTGTTTAGAATTTGGTATTTAAAATACATTAATTTTCGAAAATTCGCTTGTCTTTATCAATTCAAAGTTCTTTAATGCTCTTCAGACACAGATTCAAATATCGTGAATCACTTTTAAAGAAACATTCTTGGATTTGAAAATTTAGCTGAAAGGCCTACAAGGAACACCAAATCAAATAGAAATATAAAACACAAATGACTACACATAAACCAACGAGACCAATGGGCAATCGGTGCCGACTTAGGACAGCCATCTGCCACAGACGGTGTGGTTATCAGGATTACGTGCGCACAACCCTCCCACTTTTCCGATTCCGAGGTCTCGAAAAAAATACAATTGTGGTGTAAAATAACCTCCTCACTGTCAGATGACCATGCAAACAGGACAGCATGACGCAGGGACCAAGAAACACACAGATTAATATGTAAATGTATATAAAACAGAAAGAGTACAAAACACAGTCTTAGCTCTTGCATGTTATCATCAGAGGAGTCCGACTGAGATTCAGAGAAGACAGGCGGTCGGGGCCCTGTCTTCTCTAAAGAGGTTTGGACAGGGCCCGGTGTGGAGTCCTGTAGTCACAGTCATATCAGTCAGAGTGCAATTCTTAAGAATGCGCTGGTACAAGATTGTAGATTTGTCCAGTACCAAGCCAAGTGTCCGTCTGGTGACAGAAGGATCATATCCATGGTATGAAAGGTGTTTGATGATTCTACCACAATATTCTACCTTTGATCCTTCTTATTTTGTTAATTATGTCACCATAAGATGTGGGATGTGAAATACCCAAAGTAATATACTCTGTTGCTTGTATGGATTCGAATTTCAAAAGAAGTTAACATTAATTTTTGTGAAATTTCCAGAATTTGTTAAAGCGAAAACCTTAACCTGAACTTTTCTTCGTGATTTGTAAATTTCTACGAAGAAAATCCAAAGCATCAGTACATGCTCTAGCATACCGAATGAGCTGTGAATTGTAGATCACGTATGACGGTAATCTAGGGACATCACCGTCAATCCAGAGAAAATTTACTATGTAGAATCCAAAATTATGTGCAATAGATGGAAGAAATATGTCATTCTTCTGCAATTTCATGTCCATTCAATAATTTGATATTCAAACATTCCACAAAAAAATTGACAAGCACAACCATCGACATCAAAGAGGCAAGAAAGACCAAACAGTAAAGAGAAAATCAATAGGCAACCTCTGCCGACGTAGGACGGTCATCTGACACGTTACTGGAAAATTATGTGGTTATCCGGAGACGTTTATGTCTCGCAATCTGGAAAAAAAACTGTCAATAATAAGGTAAATGGGTAAAACATGTTTTAAAATATTTTGCCTCTTGAGTAATGCTAATTCTCAATTCTAAAAAATATGATCTATTATGAAAATTTCAGTGCAGCATGTGCGTATATCAACAAGTTATGTCGCTATATGTCTAATTGTTGCACGGCCATGTGTTGTGGTCATTGTCACGCAGTCTAGATGGATACCTTTCCATGTCTTTTTTTCATGATGAAATCTTATTAAACAAGAAGATGGAGTCAGTAACTGTTATTGAAAGAGGTCAGTTCTTTTACAGAAAGCAAAATATACACGTTAAGTTCGTCAGGAGTACACGAGTATGATTTTTTACCATTGATCTAATGGACAGAATACTAACAAATAAATTCGTTATCCTGTACAAGGGTAAATTATTTAATGTACACCACGTGGGATCGAAACGTATGGTATTGTGATTCCTTAGACATTTTTGTGGGGTTTTTTCATTTTCTAAGTTAAATTTTACAAAAAACTGAGCCGTTGCAGTAGGACAATGCCTAATAAATCAATCCATATCGTCTAGGTATATGAAAAGTTAATGGGTTTTCTTTTCTTGCATTTTTGCAAACACTTGAATAGTAGTATAGATTGAAATATTTCTTCCAGAGGGAGGGTTCATGTACAATTCGTCCTTTATATCCATCGTCGTTTCAGGAGTGTCAGCAAAATTGCAGTAGATTGAAATATTTCTTCTAGACGGAAGGTCCTTCCCTCTGGAAGAAACACTTGAATAGTTCGTCGACGACAGAAACGTTCTTGATCTAGCAGAACTCTTGAAAGGTATATAAACGATATGGAACTACTTTTTAGGCATTACCCTACTGCAACGTCTTATCAGTTTTTATGCAGTATCACCTAAATGATTAGAAAACAATCAAAAACCTCCGTTATGAGTCACAGCATCATACGTTTTGTTATAGGTAAAGGAACACTTTTCCTCTTTCACCCTGGGTAAATATGTATCAGGAAATTAGTAAGGTATTGTCGTAGTAATTTCCTTTAAAATGTGCAACGTAATATATCTTCCTTGTATAAACTTATTTTATCTTTTGCACTAAACATAATTAGTTTCCTGGTCGGAGTATTTAAACGATCTTTTGAGGAATTTCTGTCTCACTCTATCCACCATGAAGACTGTTGCCAGATACGTAGGTTTTCTGATGCTGTTTCATTTCGTCGATGGTTTGCGGATAGGTGCATTCAACATTCAAGAGTTTGGTAAAAAGAAAGTTGGCAATGAAACCATTATGAAATATCTAGCACAGGTGAGTGAAAGAAGTATTTCTTGTTTTAACACGAAAAGTACATGCAACGAAAAAATTACATTTACTATTCTTTAAAGAAGCTGTAAAGAAAAAAAAGAGATTCTGAGAGCATGTTACACGGAAGTGAAACACAACACCTGCGATGTCAGACAACTATGAAACGCAAAATATAATAGTATTGTTACAGTATAAATTGTAACACGCGGACACACATAAGTACATCGAGAACACACAAGAAATGAACAACCATTTTGATACAAAAGATAAAAACACAAACACTCAAATACACAAATTTTCGGCCCCTTGGCCTTTATCAAGTGAACAAATAAAAACACAAACACTCAAATACACAAATTTTCGGCCCCTTGGCCTTTATCAATTTTGACTATTTTGATATAGTCAATATCGTACTAGATAGGACAAAAACACTATGAATTTGAAACACAAGACATACTTTCCGTGTTATGATTGCACAAATAGAATATACAAACTATTTGACATTGTGAAGGTCATACAAGGAAACAAAGAAAGACTATAACAAAAAGTCAGTCACCAACGAAGGGCATTCAAAAAATTACACAAGAACGTCGAAGTACATGTTACACATAGACATTGTAAGGAAGACAGACATAATGTCATTATGGATATATAACGAAGAGAAACAAATACTCTTTTATTGTGAATTGACAGTAAGTGTTTTGAATATTTTCCCTGACATTGTCGCCAAAGCACTTTCTATATAGACTTAACCTCAGACAGTGCATGCATTTTATATATTGTTTTCATTTTTGTGCGTGAACATCGACGGCGGGTGCGGCTAGCCAACAGGGGATGCTTACTCCTCCCGGGCATCTGATCCCATCTCTAGCTTGCTAGGGGTCCGTCGATACTCAATTTGGTACTCTATTGTGAGTGCTGTTAAGATTATCGTCAGGATCTTCTTTAACTCATTTGTCAATATTGAGATACATATTATGTTCTTTCTTAAATTTTCAAAGTCATGTCTCATAGTGATGTTTGAGGTCGAAAAAGAGGACATCCATATAATATGAAATTATGAAAATCAAAAATCTAAACTTGACCTAAAATGTCTGCCAAACAACCTGTTAAGCCATCAAGGAGATACGCCTTAATTTGAGGATATTTTCTTGATTTTTTTTAATGGCAGAGAATGTTATTTAGTTATCATTTGATAACAACTATTTTCAATTGTTATGTATTGTTAATATCACACAATAAAGTCAATTAAACACTTCGTCTTATGTTTAAGGAGATGACATACATATTGCATCAATGTTCTTGTCCTTTTTTCCTCTTTGATTCGTGATGACATGCCTTGCTGTGGTTATTGTCATAAAGTCGGATTTATGATTCTTAGAAAATCTGACAGCAAGCCAGAGAAGGATACCTTAATGTGTTAACAGGAATGGTACATTGATTTAAGCAAACATCCATTTGCCCTTTGCAATCATTTTCATTATCCTTTTATCATACTTAAAAGAATACTCATCCTCGGTACCCCGGGCTATTTGCGCTTTGGCTGAATTCAGTCAAAGCGCAAATAGCCCGGGGGTACCGAGGATGAAGAATACTGTCAATTCAGTGTCCTCGTGTTAACTAAAGGATCTCCTCCGAATTCTTTAAAGAATATTGTACATGTATATAATTGTCCGTCTTACTACATAAACTATTGGAAGTATATTTCAAGATTATGGTTGTTTCACATTACAGATAGCAGAAAGATATGACATACTTTCGGTAGAAGAAATCCGTGATTCCTCAGGAAAATATCATCCATTAGAGAAACTGTCAAATCTTGTCAAACAAACGTAAGTTTTACAAAATAGTATCTTTAATATTAAGAAATGCTTTAGATTCAAGAAAATTCTAGAACTTTCTTTACACAGTTAAAGTATATCATTGGGGGAGTTAGCATGATTCTGGTTTCCCGTGACTAGACCTATTTTCCGAGGCGAAGCCGAGGGAAATAGGTCTGGTCGGGGGAAACCAGAATCATGCTAACTCCCTCAATGGTATACTTTGACTGTTTTATTATACCGTCACGCGCTGTAGCTCCGCCCCATTTTGAAGCTATTTCCCTAGGGAAATAGTCTTCTCAACTAACGCACCCTTTGCAGGGAAATAGTCATCAGGCGAGTTACAGCTAGTTTTAATGAGTATCTTTTTTATATAGGAAAAAACAAGTAGAGGTATGATAATATACAGTTAAAGTATACCATTGAGGGAGTTAGCACGATTCTGGTTCCCCGAGACCAGACCTATTTCCCGAGGCGTACAGCTAGTTTTAATGAGTCTCTTTTTATATAGGAAAAAAATCAGTAGAGGTATAATAATTCAAACTATGAAATACAAACTCTTTTCAAAGAAAAGAATGCAACATATCCAAGAAAAGCACATTTTCATAATTTCCCGACAAATACCGATGATTTCATGATCGGGAATCTCCGTGGTGACAGAGTAAATTATTGTATGAGAAGTGTAATCTCTAATTTTAACTAGAATAGAATGTAAAGCATTCTTTTTGAAGAGAACGAGAAGTCTAATCTCTGGTATTTATTACTGAAAATGTATTAGGGGTTGAATACCTTAAGGTAATAAAGAATCATTCCATTTTATCATCCTTTGACTATACGTCTTGTAACGTAATGTACGTATTAATCATTTCCTTGAACAGATCAGGAAAACAATACTCAACAATAGTAAGCGAACCACTAGGAAAGGACAAAGAGCAATTAGGATTTATTTACAGGTTAGATTCTTTCTTTTCTTTTTATCAATTATTTGAATTTTAGCAACTATCTGGTCGTGGTTTATCAGACAATCAAGTGTGTAAACGAAAATCGTCATACAGAGTATACATAGTAAACTGAGATTTTTTTCGGTGGCGCCATCTACAATGAACTACGTTTCTGTTTATGTGCAAATCATTTAAACTTCGTTTTGTCTTGTTTGGTTGATTGGGGAGGTGGGTTGTTTGTTTTTGTGTTGTTGTCTACTGTTTGTTGGTGTTGTAGATTTATAAGTACTCGTACTTTTATAATGTGTTGGCCATGTCCAATTTCATGTCTTTAATATGTTGTATTCCTATCTGATGGCATAAATTCACTGAACTAGAAAAAAGGGATTTCTTAATAGACCAAACAAACATTGCTGAGTTTAGCATGATTGTGTGGTTTCGTTTTAAATTAACAAATCTTTTGTTGAGTCAATTTCTAAAACTTAAGTTTTGCATGGGCGGATCCATGATTTTTTTCAGGGGGTGGGGGGGAGTCCAAGCACACACCAGAAAATAAAGTCCTTATTTAATGATTTTCAGTTCTGTTTCGAAAATAAAAAAATAAAGCAGATAACTGGCGCGAGCAATAACGAGCAAAAAGCTTAAGTTCTTGAATTTTCACATCATAGTACTTTAGGTGTAATCCAAGGAAATCGTTTTAGCAGGGAATCCCCTCAGTTTTGACTGGTGAACAGGGCAGAATAAAAGGTGTCACACTATTGGTCAAAACTATTGAAAATTTAAAAATAGCACATGAAATCAATGTACCATTCCCTGTAGTCGGGATAAATTGAGCTTTGAACCTGTTTTGGTCTTTTATGCAATCTATAGATCGATTTAAAAAAAGATGAAATTTGTAAAATTTTCGAAACGGATAGAGGGGTGATGTAAAAAAGTGGAGTTTGTGAGAAAACGGTATGCATGACCCCCCTTTTTTCTGTTATTTTGAAGTGTGTCAAAGGTGTCCAAATCCAACGAGACCAAATTCATAATTATTGAAGGATTGGAAGTCACTCAAATTGAGCTAAATGATTAATCATACAAAGAAGGCTTTTATTTCCTTGGATGACACCTATAGGGGAAAATGGACAAAAACTAGTAAATTGGGTTTTATTGTAGATTTTTCCAAGAGTTGGAACAAAAAGTGGATACATGCTTTTGATATCGATAATGTATTGCCTTAGTGACATTTTCAAAAAGTTATCGATGAACGATCGAAATAAACGGTCATACTAATTAAAGAGCATCAATGTCAATGTATGAACAGTTATGACAGAACAAATATCAAACTTCAAATGCGAGAACTTCTCGAAAGAAAGACTTTTAGACTTATATACATCGCTCTGCAGGTATTTCTGTAAGTGTTAATCTGATTAAGATCCCCGCTGTGCAGATAATCACGTAAAGAGATAGTATAATGAAGTATCTGGACGCAGCCTCTCAATGCATTTCGACCACATTTTAAACTTAATTGGCTGAATACGGTGAGTTATTGACTATCTACATCATTGTTTTTCTTTGTAAATTTATTATTTTGATATTTTTTTCAATTAGAAACATTCAATTGTACCGATTTCTCGTTATTTTTGCAAAAATCAAGAACTTTTACCATATATGGTCTTCTTGCTCCTAGAATTAGTCTATTTATTTGCCTTTGGGGATTTTTCTTCACGTATACTGATAGTAGACTTGTCTCCTCCAAGAAAATTACCAAATCAAAGTTTTGATATGATAAATAGGGCCTGAATTCGATAAAATCGTATGGTACACCATGTGATGAATGTTCGAGAAAATGGAATTTTTGTTGAAATATAGCTTTCAAAAAAGAGTCCATTACTCCTCGAAAGAAAGTTAAATAATCGTAAAAACTGCTGGTGCCGATGTAAAATAGTTTATTTAACAGCTTCAAGGCTTAAAATCATGATGTATGATAAATTTGACAAATCTATAGGTGTAATCCAAGGAAATCGTTTTAGCAGGGAATCCCCTCAGTTTTGACTGGTGAACAGGGCAGAATAAAAGGTGTCACACTATTGGTCAAAACTATTGAAAATTTAAAAATAGCACATGAAATCAATGTACCATTCCCTGTAGTCGGGATAAATTGAGCTTTGAACCTGTTTTGGTCTTTTATGCAATCTATAGATCGATTTAAAAAAAGATGAAATTTGTAAAATTTTCGAAACGGATAGAGGGGTGATGTAAAAAAGTGGAGTTTGTGAGAAAACGGTATGCATGACCCCCCTTTTTTCTGTTATTTTGAAGTGTGTCAAAGGTGTCCAAATCCAACGAGACCAAATTCATAATTATTGAAGGATTGGAAGTCACTCAAATTGAGCTAAATGATTAATCATACAAAGAAGGCTTTTATTTCCTTGGATGACACCTATAGGGGAAAATGGACAAAAACTAGTAAATTGGGTTTTATTGTAGATTTTTCCAAGAGTTGGAACAAAAAGTGGATACATGCTTTTGATATCGATAATGTATTGCCTTAGTGACATTTTCAAAAAGTTATCGATGAACGATCGAAATAAACGGTCATACTAATTAAAGAGCATCAATGTCAATGTATGAACAGTTATGACAGAACAAATATCAAACTTCAAATGCGAGAACTTCTCGAAAGAAAGACTTTTAGACTTATATACATCGCTCTGCAGGTATTTCTGTAAGTGTTAATCTGATTAAGATCCCCGCTGTGCAGATAATCACGTAAAGAGATAGTATAATGAAGTATCTGGACGCAGCCTCTCAATGCATTTCGACCACATTTTAAACTTAATTGGCTGAATACGGTGAGTTATTGACTATCTACATCATTGTTTTTCTTTGTAAATTTATTATTTTGATATTTTTTTCAATTAGAAACATTCAATTGTACCGATTTCTCGTTATTTTTGCAAAAATCAAGAACTTTTACCATATATGGTCTTCTTGCTCCTAGAATTAGTCTATTTATTTGCCTTTGGGGATTTTTCTTCACGTATACTGATAGTAGACTTGTCTCCTCCAAGAAAATTACCAAATCAAAGTTTTGATATGATAAATAGGGCCTGAATTCGATAAAATCGTATGGTACACCATGTGATGAATGTTCGAGAAAATGGAATTTTTGTTGAAATATAGCTTTCAAAAAAGAGTCCATTACTCCTCGAAAGAAAGTTAAATAATCGTAAAAACTGCTGGTGCCGATGTAAAATAGTTTATTTAACAGCTTCAAGGCTTAAAATCATGATGTATGATAAATTTGACAAATCTATAGGTGTAATCCAAGGAAATCGTTTTAGCAGGGAATCCCCTCAGTTTTGACTGGTGAACAGGGCAGAATAAAAGGTGTCACACTATTGGTCAAAACTATTGAAAATTTAAAAATAGCACATGAAATCAATGTACCATTCCCTGTAGTCGGGATAAATTGAGCTTTGAACCTGTTTTGGTCTTTTATGCAATCTATAGATCGATTTAAAAAAAGATGAAATTTGTAAAATTTTCGAAACGGATAGAGGGGTGATGTAAAAAAGTGGAGTTTGTGAGAAAACGGTATGCATGACCCCCCTTTTTTCTGTTATTTTGAAGTGTGTCAAAGGTGTCCAAATCCAACGAGACCAAATTCATAATTATTGAAGGATTGGAAGTCACTCAAATTGAGCTAAATGATTAATCATACAAAGAAGGCTTTTATTTCCTTGGATGACACCTATAGGGGAAAATGGACAAAAACTAGTAAATTGGGTTTTATTGTAGATTTTTCCAAGAGTTGGAACAAAAAGTGGATACATGCTTTTGATATCGATAATGTATTGCCTTAGTGACATTTTCAAAAAGTTATCGATGAACGATCGAAATAAACGGTCATACTAATTAAAGAGCATCAATGTCAATGTATGAACAGTTATGACAGAACAAATATCAAACTTCAAATGCGAGAACTTCTCGAAAGAAAGACTTTTAGACTTATATACATCGCTCTGCAGGTATTTCTGTAAGTGTTAATCTGATTAAGATCCCCGCTGTGCAGATAATCACGTAAAGAGATAGTATAATGAAGTATCTGGACGCAGCCTCTCAATGCATTTCGACCACATTTTAAACTTAATTGGCTGAATACGGTGAGTTATTGACTATCTACATCATTGTTTTTCTTTGTAAATTTATTATTTTGATATTTTTTTCAATTAGAAACATTCAATTGTACCGATTTCTCGTTATTTTTGCAAAAATCAAGAACTTTTACCATATATGGTCTTCTTGCTCCTAGAATTAGTCTATTTATTTGCCTTTGGGGATTTTTCTTCACGTATACTGATAGTAGACTTGTCTCCTCCAAGAAAATTACCAAATCAAAGTTTTGATATGATAAATAGGGCCTGAATTCGATAAAATCGTATGGTACACCATGTGATGAATGTTCGAGAAAATGGAATTTTTGTTGAAATATAGCTTTCAAAAAAGAGTCCATTACTCCTCGAAAGAAAGTTAAATAATCGTAAAAACTGCTGGTGCCGATGTAAAATAGTTTATTTAACAGCTTCAAGGCTTAAAATCATGATGTATGATAAATTTGACAAATCTATAGGTGTAATCCAAGGAAATCGTTTTAGCAGGGAATCCCCTCAGTTTTGACTGGTGAACAGGGCAGAATAAAAGGTGTCACACTATTGGTCAAAACTATTGAAAATTTAAAAATAGCACATGAAATCAATGTACCATTCCCTGTAGTCGGGATAAATTGAGCTTTGAACCTGTTTTGGTCTTTTATGCAATCTATAGATCGATTTAAAAAAAGATGAAATTTGTAAAATTTTCGAAACGGATAGAGGGGTGATGTAAAAAAGTGGAGTTTGTGAGAAAACGGTATGCATGACCCCCCTTTTTTCTGTTATTTTGAAGTGTGTCAAAGGTGTCCAAATCCAACGAGACCAAATTCATAATTATTGAAGGATTGGAAGTCACTCAAATTGAGCTAAATGATTAATCATACAAAGAAGGCTTTTATTTCCTTGGATGACACCTATAGGGGAAAATGGACAAAAACTAGTAAATTGGGTTTTATTGTAGATTTTTCCAAGAGTTGGAACAAAAAGTGGATACATGCTTTTGATATCGATAATGTATTGCCTTAGTGACATTTTCAAAAAGTTATCGATGAACGATCGAAATAAACGGTCATACTAATTAAAGAGCATCAATGTCAATGTATGAACAGTTATGACAGAACAAATATCAAACTTCAAATGCGAGAACTTCTCGAAAGAAAGACTTTTAGACTTATATACATCGCTCTGCAGGTATTTCTGTAAGTGTTAATCTGATTAAGATCCCCGCTGTGCAGATAATCACGTAAAGAGATAGTATAATGAAGTATCTGGACGCAGCCTCTCAATGCATTTCGACCACATTTTAAACTTAATTGGCTGAATACGGTGAGTTATTGACTATCTACATCATTGTTTTCTTTGTAAATTTATTATTTTGATATTTTTTTCAATTAGAAACATTCAATTGTACCGATTTCTCGTTATTTTTGCAAAAATCAAGAACTTTTACCATATATGGTCTTCTTGCTCCTAGAATTAGTCTATTTATTTGCCTTTGGGGATTTTTCTTCACGTATACTGATAGTAGACTTGTCTCCTCCAAGAAAATTACCAAATCAAAGTTTTGATATGATAAATAGGGCCTGAATTCGATAAAATCGTATGGTACACCATGTGATGAATGTTCGAGAAAATGGAATTTTTGTTGAAATATAGCTTTCAAAAAAGAGTCCATTACTCCTCGAAAGAAAGTTAAATAATCGTAAAAACTGCTGGTGCCGATGTAAAATAGTTTATTTAACAGCTTCAAGGCTTAAAATCATGATGTATGATAAATTTGACAAATCTATAGGTGTAATCCAAGGAAATCGTTTTAGCAGGGAATCCCCTCAGTTTTGACTGGTGAACAGGGCAGAATAAAAGGTGTCACACTATTGGTCAAAACTATTGAAAATTTAAAAATAGCACATGAAATCAATGTACCATTCCCTGTAGTCGGGATAAATTGAGCTTTGAACCTGTTTTGGTCTTTTATGCAATCTATAGATCGATTTAAAAAAAGATGAAATTTGTAAAATTTTCGAAACGGATAGAGGGGTGATGTAAAAAAGTGGAGTTTGTGAGAAAACGGTATGCATGACCCCCCTTTTTTCTGTTATTTTGAAGTGTGTCAAAGGTGTCCAAATCCAACGAGACCAAATTCATAATTATTGAAGGATTGGAAGTCACTCAAATTGAGCTAAATGATTAATCATACAAAGAAGGCTTTTATTTCCTTGGATGACACCTATAGGGGAAAATGGACAAAAACTAGTAAATTGGGTTTTATTGTAGATTTTTCCAAGAGTTGGAACAAAAAGTGGATACATGCTTTTGATATCGATAATGTATTGCCTTAGTGACATTTTCAAAAAGTTATCGATGAACGATCGAAATAAACGGTCATACTAATTAAAGAGCATCAATGTCAATGTATGAACAGTTATGACAGAACAAATATCAAACTTCAAATGCGAGAACTTCTCGAAAGAAAGACTTTTAGACTTATATACATCGCTCTGCAGGTATTTCTGTAAGTGTTAATCTGATTAAGATCCCCGCTGTGCAGATAATCACGTAAAGAGATAGTATAATGAAGTATCTGGACGCAGCCTCTCAATGCATTTCGACCACATTTTAAACTTAATTGGCTGAATACGGTGAGTTATTGACTATCTACATCATTGTTTTTCTTTGTAAATTTATTATTTTGATATTTTTTTCAATTAGAAACATTCAATTGTACCGATTTCTCGTTATTTTTGCAAAAATCAAGAACTTTTACCATATATGGTCTTCTTGCTCCTAGAATTAGTCTATTTATTTGCCTTTGGGGATTTTTCTTCACGTATACTGATAGTAGACTTGTCTCCTCCAAGAAAATTACCAAATCAAAGTTTTGATATGATAAATAGGGCCTGAATTCGATAAAATCGTATGGTACACCATGTGATGAATGTTCGAGAAAATGGAATTTTTGTTGAAATATAGCTTTCAAAAAAGAGTCCATTACTCCTCGAAAGAAAGTTAAATAATCGTAAAAACTGCTGGTGCCGATGTAAAATAGTTTATTTAACAGCTTCAAGGCTTAAAATCATGATGTATGATAAATTTGACAAATCTATAGGTGTAATCCAAGGAAATCGTTTTAGCAGGGAATCCCCTCAGTTTTGACTGGTGAACAGGGCAGAATAAAAGGTGTCACACTATTGGTCAAAACTATTGAAAATTTAAAAATAGCACATGAAATCAATGTACCATTCCCTGTAGTCGGGATAAATTGAGCTTTGAACCTGTTTTGGTCTTTTATGCAATCTATAGATCGATTTAAAAAAAGATGAAATTTGTAAAATTTTCGAAACGGATAGAGGGGTGATGTAAAAAAGTGGAGTTTGTGAGAAAACGGTATGCATGACCCCCCTTTTTTCTGTTATTTTGAAGTGTGTCAAAGGTGTCCAAATCCAACGAGACCAAATTCATAATTATTGAAGGATTGGAAGTCACTCAAATTGAGCTAAATGATTAATCATACAAAGAAGGCTTTTATTTCCTTGGATGACACCTATAGGGGAAAATGGACAAAAACTAGTAAATTGGGTTTTATTGTAGATTTTTCCAAGAGTTGGAACAAAAAGTGGATACATGCTTTTGATATCGATAATGTATTGCCTTAGTGACATTTTCAAAAAGTTATCGATGAACGATCGAAATAAACGGTCATACTAATTAAAGAGCATCAATGTCAATGTATGAACAGTTATGACAGAACAAATATCAAACTTCAAATGCGAGAACTTCTCGAAAGAAAGACTTTTAGACTTATATACATCGCTCTGCAGGTATTTCTGTAAGTGTTAATCTGATTAAGATCCCCGCTGTGCAGATAATCACGTAAAGAGATAGTATAATGAAGTATCTGGACGCAGCCTCTCAATGCATTTCGACCACATTTTAAACTTAATTGGCTGAATACGGTGAGTTATTGACTATCTACATCATTGTTTTTCTTTGTAAATTTATTATTTTGATATTTTTTTCAATTAGAAACATTCAATTGTACCGATTTCTCGTTATTTTTGCAAAAATCAAGAACTTTTACCATATATGGTCTTCTTGCTCCTAGAATTAGTCTATTTATTTGCCTTTGGGGATTTTTCTTCACGTATACTGATAGTAGACTTGTCTCCTCCAAGAAAATTACCAAATCAAAGTTTTGATATGATAAATAGGGCCTGAATTCGATAAAATCGTATGGTACACCATGTGATGAATGTTCGAGAAAATGGAATTTTTGTTGAAATATAGCTTTCAAAAAAGAGTCCATTACTCCTCGAAAGAAAGTTAAATAATCGTAAAAACTGCTGGTGCCGATGTAAAATAGTTTATTTAACAGCTTCAAGGCTTAAAATCATGATGTATGATAAATTTGACAAATCTATAGGTGTAATCCAAGGAAATCGTTTTAGCAGGGAATCCCCTCAGTTTTGACTGGTGAACAGGGCAGAATAAAAGGTGTCACACTATTGGTCAAAACTATTGAAAATTTAAAAATAGCACATGAAATCAATGTACCATTCCCTGTAGTCGGGATAAATTGAGCTTTGAACCTGTTTTGGTCTTTTATGCAATCTATAGATCGATTTAAAAAAAGATGAAATTTGTAAAATTTTCGAAACGGATAGAGGGGTGATGTAAAAAAGTGGAGTTTGTGAGAAAACGGTATGCATGACCCCCCTTTTTTCTGTTATTTTGAAGTGTGTCAAAGGTGTCCAAATCCAACGAGACCAAATTCATAATTATTGAAGGATTGGAAGTCACTCAAATTGAGCTAAATGATTAATCATACAAAGAAGGCTTTTATTTCCTTGGATGACACCTATAGGGGAAAATGGACAAAAACTAGTAAATTGGGTTTTATTGTAGATTTTTCCAAGAGTTGGAACAAAAAGTGGATACATGCTTTTGATATCGATAATGTATTGCCTTAGTGACATTTTCAAAAAGTTATCGATGAACGATCGAAATAAACGGTCATACTAATTAAAGAGCATCAATGTCAATGTATGAACAGTTATGACAGAACAAATATCAAACTTCAAATGCGAGAACTTCTCGAAAGAAAGACTTTTAGACTTATATACATCGCTCTGCAGGTATTTCTGTAAGTGTTAATCTGATTAAGATCCCCGCTGTGCAGATAATCACGTAAAGAGATAGTATAATGAAGTATCTGGACGCAGCCTCTCAATGCATTTCGACCACATTTTAAACTTAATTGGCTGAATACGGTGAGTTATTGACTATCTACATCATTGTTTTTCTTTGTAAATTTATTATTTTGATATTTTTTTCAATTAGAAACATTCAATTGTACCGATTTCTCGTTATTTTTGCAAAAATCAAGAACTTTTACCATATATGGTCTTCTTGCTCCTAGAATTAGTCTATTTATTTGCCTTTGGGGATTTTTCTTCACGTATACTGATAGTAGACTTGTCTCCTCCAAGAAAATTACCAAATCAAAGTTTTGATATGATAAATAGGGCCTGAATTCGATAAAATCGTATGGTACACCATGTGATGAATGTTCGAGAAAATGGAATTTTTGTTGAAATATAGCTTTCAAAAAAGAGTCCATTACTCCTCGAAAGAAAGTTAAATAATCGTAAAAACTGCTGGTGCCGATGTAAAATAGTTTATTTAACAGCTTCAAGGCTTAAAATCATGATGTATGATAAATTTGACAAATCTATAGGTGTAATCCAAGGAAATCGTTTTAGCAGGGAATCCCCTCAGTTTTGACTGGTGAACAGGGCAGAATAAAAGGTGTCACACTATTGGTCAAAACTATTGAAAATTTAAAAATAGCACATGAAATCAATGTACCATTCCCTGTAGTCGGGATAAATTGAGCTTTGAACCTGTTTTGGTCTTTTATGCAATCTATAGATCGATTTAAAAAAAGATGAAATTTGTAAAATTTTCGAAACGGATAGAGGGGTGATGTAAAAAAGTGGAGTTTGTGAGAAAACGGTATGCATGACCCCCCTTTTTTCTGTTATTTTGAAGTGTGTCAAAGGTGTCCAAATCCAACGAGACCAAATTCATAATTATTGAAGGATTGGAAGTCACTCAAATTGAGCTAAATGATTAATCATACAAAGAAGGCTTTTATTTCCTTGGATGACACCTATAGGGGAAAATGGACAAAAACTAGTAAATTGGGTTTTATTGTAGATTTTTCCAAGAGTTGGAACAAAAAGTGGATACATGCTTTTGATATCGATAATGTATTGCCTTAGTGACATTTTCAAAAAGTTATCGATGAACGATCGAAATAAACGGTCATACTAATTAAAGAGCATCAATGTCAATGTATGAACAGTTATGACAGAACAAATATCAAACTTCAAATGCGAGAACTTCTCGAAAGAAAGACTTTTAGACTTATATACATCGCTCTGCAGGTATTTCTGTAAGTGTTAATCTGATTAAGATCCCCGCTGTGCAGATAATCACGTAAAGAGATAGTATAATGAAGTATCTGGACGCAGCCTCTCAATGCATTTCGACCACATTTTAAACTTAATTGGCTGAATACGGTGAGTTATTGACTATCTACATCATTGTTTTTCTTTGTAAATTTATTATTTTGATATTTTTTTCAATTAGAAACATTCAATTGTACCGATTTCTCGTTATTTTTGCAAAAATCAAGAACTTTTACCATATATGGTCTTCTTGCTCCTAGAATTAGTCTATTTATTTGCCTTTGGGGATTTTTCTTCACGTATACTGATAGTAGACTTGTCTCCTCCAAGAAAATTACCAAATCAAAGTTTTGATATGATAAATAGGGCCTGAATTCGATAAAATCGTATGGTACACCATGTGATGAATGTTCGAGAAAATGGAATTTTTGTTGAAATATAGCTTTCAAAAAAGAGTCCATTACTCCTCGAAAGAAAGTTAAATAATCGTAAAAACTGCTGGTGCCGATGTAAAATAGTTTATTTAACAGCTTCAAGGCTTAAAATCATGATGTATGATAAATTTGACAAATCTATAGGTGTAATCCAAGGAAATCGTTTTAGCAGGGAATCCCCTCAGTTTTGACTGGTGAACAGGGCAGAATAAAAGGTGTCACACTATTGGTCAAAACTATTGAAAATTTAAAAATAGCACATGAAATCAATGTACCATTCCCTGTAGTCGGGATAAATTGAGCTTTGAACCTGTTTTGGTCTTTTATGCAATCTATAGATCGATTTAAAAAAAGATGAAATTTGTAAAATTTTCGAAACGGATAGAGGGGTGATGTAAAAAAGTGGAGTTTGTGAGAAAACGGTATGCATGACCCCCCTTTTTTCTGTTATTTTGAAGTGTGTCAAAGGTGTCCAAATCCAACGAGACCAAATTCATAATTATTGAAGGATTGGAAGTCACTCAAATTGAGCTAAATGATTAATCATACAAAGAAGGCTTTTATTTCCTTGGATGACACCTATAGGGGAAAATGGACAAAAACTAGTAAATTGGGTTTTATTGTAGATTTTTCCAAGAGTTGGAACAAAAAGTGGATACATGCTTTTGATATCGATAATGTATTGCCTTAGTGACATTTTCAAAAAGTTATCGATGAACGATCGAAATAAACGGTCATACTAATTAAAGAGCATCAATGTCAATGTGATGAACAGTTATGACAGAACAAATATCAAACTTCAAATGCGAGAACTTCTCGAAAGAAAGACTTTTAGACTTATATACATCGCTCTGCAGGTATTTCTGTAAGTGTTAATCTGATTAAGATCCCCGCTGTGCAGATAATCACGTAAAGAGATAGTATAATGAAGTATCTGGACGCAGCCTCTCAATGCATTTCGACCACATTTTAAACTTAATTGGCTGAATACGGTGAGTTATTGACTATCTACATCATTGTTTTTCTTTGTAAATTTATTATTTTGATATTTTTTTCAATTAGAAACATTCAATTGTACCGATTTCTCGTTATTTTTGCAAAAATCAAGAACTTTTACCATATATGGTCTTCTTGCTCCTAGAATTAGTCTATTTATTTGCCTTTGGGGATTTTTCTTCACGTATACTGATAGTAGACTTGTCTCCTCCAAGAAAATTACCAAATCAAAGTTTTGATATGATAAATAGGGCCTGAATTCGATAAAATCGTATGGTACACCATGTGATGAATGTTCGAGAAAATGGAATTTTTGTTGAAATATAGCTTTCAAAAAAGAGTCCATTACTCCTCGAAAGAAAGTTAAATAATCGTAAAAACTGCTGGTGCCGATGTAAAATAGTTTATTTAACAGCTTCAAGGCTTAAAATCATGATGTATGATAAATTTGACAAATCTATAGGTGTAATCCAAGGAAATCGTTTTAGCAGGGAATCCCCTCAGTTTTGACTGGTGAACAGGGCAGAATAAAAGGTGTCACACTATTGGTCAAAACTATTGAAAATTTAAAAATAGCACATGAAATCAATGTACCATTCCCTGTAGTCGGGATAAATTGAGCTTTGAACCTGTTTTGGTCTTTTATGCAATCTATAGATCGATTTAAAAAAAGATGAAATTTGTAAAATTTTCGAAACGGATAGAGGGGTGATGTAAAAAAGTGGAGTTTGTGAGAAAACGGTATGCATGACCCCCCTTTTTTCTGTTATTTTGAAGTGTGTCAAAGGTGTCCAAATCCAACGAGACCAAATTCATAATTATTGAAGGATTGGAAGTCACTCAAATTGAGCTAAATGATTAATCATACAAAGAAGGCTTTTATTTCCTTGGATGACACCTATAGGGGAAAATGGACAAAAACTAGTAAATTGGGTTTTATTGTAGATTTTTCCAAGAGTTGGAACAAAAAGTGGATACATGCTTTTGATATCGATAATGTATTGCCTTAGTGACATTTTCAAAAAGTTATCGATGAACGATCGAAATAAACGGTCATACTAATTAAAGAGCATCAATGTCAATGTATGAACAGTTATGACAGAACAAATATCAAACTTCAAATGCGAGAACTTCTCGAAAGAAAGACTTTTAGACTTATATACATCGCTCTGCAGGTATTTCTGTAAGTGTTAATCTGATTAAGATCCCCGCTGTGCAGATAATCACGTAAAGAGATAGTATAATGAAGTATCTGGACGCAGCCTCTCAATGCATTTCGACCACATTTTAAACTTAATTGGCTGAATACGGTGAGTTATTGACTATCTACATCATTGTTTTTCTTTGTAAATTTATTATTTTGATATTTTTTTCAATTAGAAACATTCAATTGTACCGATTTCTCGTTATTTTTGCAAAAATCAAGAACTTTTACCATATATGGTCTTCTTGCTCCTAGAATTAGTCTATTTATTTGCCTTTGGGGATTTTTCTTCACGTATACTGATAGTAGACTTGTCTCCTCCAAGAAAATTACCAAATCAAAGTTTTGATATGATAAATAGGGCCTGAATTCGATAAAATCGTATGGTACACCATGTGATGAATGTTCGAGAAAATGGAATTTTTGTTGAAATATAGCTTTCAAAAAAGAGTCCATTACTCCTCGAAAGAAAGTTAAATAATCGTAAAAACTGCTGGTGCCGATGTAAAATAGTTTATTTAACAGCTTCAAGGCTTAAAATCATGATGTATGATAAATTTGACAAATCTATAGGTGTAATCCAAGGAAATCGTTTTAGCAGGGAATCCCCTCAGTTTTGACTGGTGAACAGGGCAGAATAAAAGGTGTCACACTATTGGTCAAAACTATTGAAAATTTAAAAATAGCACATGAAATCAATGTACCATTCCCTGTAGTCGGGATAAATTGAGCTTTGAACCTGTTTTGGTCTTTTATGCAATCTATAGATCGATTTAAAAAAAGATGAAATTTGTAAAATTTTCGAAACGGATAGAGGGGTGATGTAAAAAAGTGGAGTTTGTGAGAAAACGGTATGCATGACCCCCCTTTTTTCTGTTATTTTGAAGTGTGTCAAAGGTGTCCAAATCCAACGAGACCAAATTCATAATTATTGAAGGATTGGAAGTCACTCAAATTGAGCTAAATGATTAATCATACAAAGAAGGCTTTTATTTCCTTGGATGACACCTATAGGGGAAAATGGACAAAAACTAGTAAATTGGGTTTTATTGTAGATTTTTCCAAGAGTTGGAACAAAAAGTGGATACATGCTTTTGATATCGATAATGTATTGCCTTAGTGACATTTTCAAAAAGTTATCGATGAACGATCGAAATAAACGGTCATACTAATTAAAGAGCATCAATGTCAATGTATGAACAGTTATGACAGAACAAATATCAAACTTCAAATGCGAGAACTTCTCGAAAGAAAGACTTTTAGACTTATATACATCGCTCTGCAGGTATTTCTGTAAGTGTTAATCTGATTAAGATCCCCGCTGTGCAGATAATCACGTAAAGAGATAGTATAATGAAGTATCTGGACGCAGCCTCTCAATGCATTTCGACCACATTTTAAACTTAATTGGCTGAATACGGTGAGTTATTGACTATCTACATCATTGTTTTTCTTTGTAAATTTATTATTTTGATATTTTTTTCAATTAGAAACATTCAATTGTACCGATTTCTCGTTATTTTTGCAAAAATCAAGAACTTTTACCATATATGGTCTTCTTGCTCCTAGAATTAGTCTATTTATTTGCCTTTGGGGATTTTTCTTCACGTATACTGATAGTAGACTTGTCTCCTCCAAGAAAATTACCAAATCAAAGTTTTGATATGATAAATAGGGCCTGAATTCGATAAAATCGTATGGTACACCATGTGATGAATGTTCGAGAAAATGGAATTTTTGTTGAAATATAGCTTTCAAAAAAGAGTCCATTACTCCTCGAAAGAAAGTTAAATAATCGTAAAAACTGCTGGTGCCGATGTAAAATAGTTTATTTAACAGCTTCAAGGCTTAAAATCATGATGTATGATAAATTTGACAAATCTATAGGTGTAATCCAAGGAAATCGTTTTAGCAGGGAATCCCCTCAGTTTTGACTGGTGAACAGGGCAGAATAAAAGGTGTCACACTATTGGTCAAAACTATTGAAAATTTAAAAATAGCACATGAAATCAATGTACCATTCCCTGTAGTCGGGATAAATTGAGCTTTGAACCTGTTTTGGTCTTTTATGCAATCTATAGATCGATTTAAAAAAAGATGAAATTTGTAAAATTTTCGAAACGGATAGAGGGGTGATGTAAAAAAGTGGAGTTTGTGAGAAAACGGTATGCATGACCCCCCTTTTTTCTGTTATTTTGAAGTGTGTCAAAGGTGTCCAAATCCAACGAGACCAAATTCATAATTATTGAAGGATTGGAAGTCACTCAAATTGAGCTAAATGATTAATCATACAAAGAAGGCTTTTATTTCCTTGGATGACACCTATAGGGGAAAATGGACAAAAACTAGTAAATTGGGTTTTATTGTAGATTTTTCCAAGAGTTGGAACAAAAAGTGGATACATGCTTTTGATATCGATAATGTATTGCCTTAGTGACATTTTCAAAAAGTTATCGATGAACGATCGAAATAAACGGTCATACTAATTAAAGAGCATCAATGTCAATGTATGAACAGTTATGACAGAACAAATATCAAACTTCAAATGCGAGAACTTCTCGAAAGAAAGACTTTTAGACTTATATACATCGCTCTGCAGGTATTTCTGTAAGTGTTAATCTGATTAAGATCCCCGCTGTGCAGATAATCACGTAAAGAGATAGTATAATGAAGTATCTGGACGCAGCCTCTCAATGCATTTCGACCACATTTTAAACTTAATTGGCTGAATACGGTGAGTTATTGACTATCTACATCATTGTTTTTCTTTGTAAATTTATTATTTTGATATTTTTTTCAATTAGAAACATTCAATTGTACCGATTTCTCGTTATTTTTGCAAAAATCAAGAACTTTTACCATATATGGTCTTCTTGCTCCTAGAATTAGTCTATTTATTTGCCTTTGGGGATTTTTCTTCACGTATACTGATAGTAGACTTGTCTCCTCCAAGAAAATTACCAAATCAAAGTTTTGATATGATAAATAGGGCCTGAATTCGATAAAATCGTATGGTACACCATGTGATGAATGTTCGAGAAAATGGAATTTTTGTTGAAATATAGCTTTCAAAAAAGAGTCCATTACTCCTCGAAAGAAAGTTAAATAATCGTAAAAACTGCTGGTGCCGATGTAAAATAGTTTATTTAACAGCTTCAAGGCTTAAAATCATGATGTATGATAAATTTGACAAATCTATAGGTGTAATCCAAGGAAATCGTTTTAGCAGGGAATCCCCTCAGTTTTGACTGGTGAACAGGGCAGAATAAAAGGTGTCACACTATTGGTCAAAACTATTGAAAATTTAAAAATAGCACATGAAATCAATGTACCATTCCCTGTAGTCGGGATAAATTGAGCTTTGAACCTGTTTTGGTCTTTTATGCAATCTATAGATCGATTTAAAAAAAGATGAAATTTGTAAAATTTTCGAAACGGATAGAGGGGTGATGTAAAAAAGTGGAGTTTGTGAGAAAACGGTATGCATGACCCCCCTTTTTTCTGTTATTTTGAAGTGTGTCAAAGGTGTCCAAATCCAACGAGACCAAATTCATAATTATTGAAGGATTGGAAGTCACTCAAATTGAGCTAAATGATTAATCATACAAAGAAGGCTTTTATTTCCTTGGATGACACCTATAGGGGAAAATGGACAAAAACTAGTAAATTGGGTTTTATTGTAGATTTTTCCAAGAGTTGGAACAAAAAGTGGATACATGCTTTTGATATCGATAATGTATTGCCTTAGTGACATTTTCAAAAAGTTATCGATGAACGATCGAAATAAACGGTCATACTAATTAAAGAGCATCAATGTCAATGTATGAACAGTTATGACAGAACAAATATCAAACTTCAAATGCGAGAACTTCTCGAAAGAAAGACTTTTAGACTTATATACATCGCTCTGCAGGTATTTCTGTAAGTGTTAATCTGATTAAGATCCCCGCTGTGCAGATAATCACGTAAAGAGATAGTATAATGAAGTATCTGGACGCAGCCTCTCAATGCATTTCGACCACATTTTAAACTTAATTGGCTGAATACGGTGAGTTATTGACTATCTACATCATTGTTTTTCTTTGTAAATTTATTATTTTGATATTTTTTTCAATTAGAAACATTCAATTGTACCGATTTCTCGTTATTTTTGCAAAAATCAAGAACTTTTACCATATATGGTCTTCTTGCTCCTAGAATTAGTCTATTTATTTGCCTTTGGGGATTTTTCTTCACGTATACTGATAGTAGACTTGTCTCCTCCAAGAAAATTACCAAATCAAAGTTTTGATATGATAAATAGGGCCTGAATTCGATAAAATCGTATGGTACACCATGTGATGAATGTTCGAGAAAATGGAATTTTTGTTGAAATATAGCTTTCAAAAAAGAGTCCATTACTCCTCGAAAGAAAGTTAAATAATCGTAAAAACTGCTGGTGCCGATGTAAAATAGTTTATTTAACAGCTTCAAGGCTTAAAATCATGATGTATGATAAATTTGACAAATCTATAGGTGTAATCCAAGGAAATCGTTTTAGCAGGGAATCCCCTCAGTTTTGACTGGTGAACAGGGCAGAATAAAAGGTGTCACACTATTGGTCAAAACTATTGAAAATTTAAAAATAGCACATGAAATCAATGTACCATTCCCTGTAGTCGGGATAAATTGAGCTTTGAACCTGTTTTGGTCTTTTATGCAATCTATAGATCGATTTAAAAAAAGATGAAATTTGTAAAATTTTCGAAACGGATAGAGGGGTGATGTAAAAAAGTGGAGTTTGTGAGAAAACGGTATGCATGACCCCCCTTTTTTCTGTTATTTTGAAGTGTGTCAAAGGTGTCCAAATCCAACGAGACCAAATTCATAATTATTGAAGGATTGGAAGTCACTCAAATTGAGCTAAATGATTAATCATACAAAGAAGGCTTTTATTTCCTTGGATGACACCTATAGGGGAAAATGGACAAAAACTAGTAAATTGGGTTTTATTGTAGATTTTTCCAAGAGTTGGAACAAAAAGTGGATACATGCTTTTGATATCGATAATGTATTGCCTTAGTGACATTTTCAAAAAGTTATCGATGAACGATCGAAATAAACGGTCATACTAATTAAAGAGCATCAATGTCAATGTATGAACAGTTATGACAGAACAAATATCAAACTTCAAATGCGAGAACTTCTCGAAAGAAAGACTTTTAGACTTATATACATCGCTCTGCAGGTATTTCTGTAAGTGTTAATCTGATTAAGATCCCCGCTGTGCAGATAATCACGTAAAGAGATAGTATAATGAAGTATCTGGACGCAGCCTCTCAATGCATTTCGACCACATTTTAAACTTAATTGGCTGAATACGGTGAGTTATTGACTATCTACATCATTGTTTTTCTTTGTAAATTTATTATTTTGATATTTTTTTCAATTAGAAACATTCAATTGTACCGATTTCTCGTTATTTTTGCAAAAATCAAGAACTTTTACCATATATGGTCTTCTTGCTCCTAGAATTAGTCTATTTATTTGCCTTTGGGGATTTTTCTTCACGTATACTGATAGTAGACTTGTCTCCTCCAAGAAAATTACCAAATCAAAGTTTTGATATGATAAATAGGGCCTGAATTCGATAAAATCGTATGGTACACCATGTGATGAATGTTCGAGAAAATGGAATTTTTGTTGAAATATAGCTTTCAAAAAAGAGTCCATTACTCCTCGAAAGAAAGTTAAATAATCGTAAAAACTGCTGGTGCCGATGTAAAATAGTTTATTTAACAGCTTCAAGGCTTAAAATCATGATGTATGATAAATTTGACAAATCTATAGGTGTAATCCAAGGAAATCGTTTTAGCAGGGAATCCCCTCAGTTTTGACTGGTGAACAGGGCAGAATAAAAGGTGTCACACTATTGGTCAAAACTATTGAAAATTTAAAAATAGCACATGAAATCAATGTACCATTCCCTGTAGTCGGGATAAATTGAGCTTTGAACCTGTTTTGGTCTTTTATGCAATCTATAGATCGATTTAAAAAAAGATGAAATTTGTAAAATTTTCGAAACGGATAGAGGGGTGATGTAAAAAAGTGGAGTTTGTGAGAAAACGGTATGCATGACCCCCCTTTTTTCTGTTATTTTGAAGTGTGTCAAAGGTGTCCAAATCCAACGAGACCAAATTCATAATTATTGAAGGATTGGAAGTCACTCAAATTGAGCTAAATGATTAATCATACAAAGAAGGCTTTTATTTCCTTGGATGACACCTATAGGGGAAAATGGACAAAAACTAGTAAATTGGGTTTTATTGTAGATTTTTCCAAGAGTTGGAACAAAAAGTGGATACATGCTTTTGATATCGATAATGTATTGCCTTAGTGACATTTTCAAAAAGTTATCGATGAACGATCGAAATAAACGGTCATACTAATTAAAGAGCATCAATGTCAATGTATGAACAGTTATGACAGAACAAATATCAAACTTCAAATGCGAGAACTTCTCGAAAGAAAGACTTTTAGACTTATATACATCGCTCTGCAGGTATTTCTGTAAGTGTTAATCTGATTAAGATCCCCGCTGTGCAGATAATCACGTAAAGAGATAGTATAATGAAGTATCTGGACGCAGCCTCTCAATGCATTTCGACCACATTTTAAACTTAATTGGCTGAATACGGTGAGTTATTGACTATCTACATCATTGTTTTTCTTTGTAAATTTATTATTTTGATATTTTTTTCAATTAGAAACATTCAATTGTACCGATTTCTCGTTATTTTTGCAAAAATCAAGAACTTTTACCATATATGGTCTTCTTGCTCCTAGAATTAGTCTATTTATTTGCCTTTGGGGATTTTTCTTCACGTATACTGATAGTAGACTTGTCTCCTCCAAGAAAATTACCAAATCAAAGTTTTGATATGATAAATAGGGCCTGAATTCGATAAAATCGTATGGTACACCATGTGATGAATGTTCGAGAAAATGGAATTTTTGTTGAAATATAGCTTTCAAAAAAGAGTCCATTACTCCTCGAAAGAAAGTTAAATAATCGTAAAAACTGCTGGTGCCGATGTAAAATAGTTTATTTAACAGCTTCAAGGCTTAAAATCATGATGTATGATAAATTTGACAAATCTATAGGTGTAATCCAAGGAAATCGTTTTAGCAGGGAATCCCCTCAGTTTTGACTGGTGAACAGGGCAGAATAAAAGGTGTCACACTATTGGTCAAAACTATTGAAAATTTAAAAATAGCACATGAAATCAATGTACCATTCCCTGTAGTCGGGATAAATTGAGCTTTGAACCTGTTTTGGTCTTTTATGCAATCTATAGATCGATTTAAAAAAAGATGAAATTTGTAAAATTTTCGAAACGGATAGAGGGGTGATGTAAAAAAGTGGAGTTTGTGAGAAAACGGTATGCATGACCCCCCTTTTTTCTGTTATTTTGAAGTGTGTCAAAGGTGTCCAAATCCAACGAGACCAAATTCATAATTATTGAAGGATTGGAAGTCACTCAAATTGAGCTAAATGATTAATCATACAAAGAAGGCTTTTATTTCCTTGGATGACACCTATAGGGGAAAATGGACAAAAACTAGTAAATTGGGTTTTATTGTAGATTTTTCCAAGAGTTGGAACAAAAAGTGGATACATGCTTTTGATATCGATAATGTATTGCCTTAGTGACATTTTCAAAAAGTTATCGATGAACGATCGAAATAAACGGTCATACTAATTAAAGAGCATCAATGTCAATGTATGAACAGTTATGACAGAACAAATATCAAACTTCAAATGCGAGAACTTCTCGAAAGAAAGACTTTTAGACTTATATACATCGCTCTGCAGGTATTTCTGTAAGTGTTAATCTGATTAAGATCCCCGCTGTGCAGATAATCACGTAAAGAGATAGTATAATGAAGTATCTGGACGCAGCCTCTCAATGCATTTCGACCACATTTTAAACTTAATTGGCTGAATACGGTGAGTTATTGACTATCTACATCATTGTTTTTCTTTGTAAATTTATTATTTTGATATTTTTTTCAATTAGAAACATTCAATTGTACCGATTTCTCGTTATTTTTGCAAAAATCAAGAACTTTTACCATATATGGTCTTCTTGCTCCTAGAATTAGTCTATTTATTTGCCTTTGGGGATTTTTCTTCACGTATACTGATAGTAGACTTGTCTCCTCCAAGAAAATTACCAAATCAAAGTTTTGATATGATAAATAGGGCCTGAATTCGATAAAATCGTATGGTACACCATGTGATGAATGTTCGAGAAAATGGAATTTTTGTTGAAATATAGCTTTCAAAAAAGAGTCCATTACTCCTCGAAAGAAAGTTAAATAATCGTAAAAACTGCTGGTGCCGATGTAAAATAGTTTATTTAACAGCTTCAAGGCTTAAAATCATGATGTATGATAAATTTGACAAATCTATAGGTGTAATCCAAGGAAATCGTTTTAGCAGGGAATCCCCTCAGTTTTGACTGGTGAACAGGGCAGAATAAAAGGTGTCACACTATTGGTCAAAACTATTGAAAATTTAAAAATAGCACATGAAATCAATGTACCATTCCCTGTAGTCGGGATAAATTGAGCTTTGAACCTGTTTTGGTCTTTTATGCAATCTATAGATCGATTTAAAAAAAGATGAAATTTGTAAAATTTTCGAAACGGATAGAGGGGTGATGTAAAAAAGTGGAGTTTGTGAGAAAACGGTATGCATGACCCCCCTTTTTTCTGTTATTTTGAAGTGTGTCAAAGGTGTCCAAATCCAACGAGACCAAATTCATAATTATTGAAGGATTGGAAGTCACTCAAATTGAGCTAAATGATTAATCATACAAAGAAGGCTTTTATTTCCTTGGATGACACCTATAGGGGAAAATGGACAAAAACTAGTAAATTGGGTTTTATTGTAGATTTTTCCAAGAGTTGGAACAAAAAGTGGATACATGCTTTTGATATCGATAATGTATTGCCTTAGTGACATTTTCAAAAAGTTATCGATGAACGATCGAAATAAACGGTCATACTAATTAAAGAGCATCAATGTCAATGTATGAACAGTTATGACAGAACAAATATCAAACTTCAAATGCGAGAACTTCTCGAAAGAAAGACTTTTAGACTTATATACATCGCTCTGCAGGTATTTCTGTAAGTGTTAATCTGATTAAGATCCCCGCTGTGCAGATAATCACGTAAAGAGATAGTATAATGAAGTATCTGGACGCAGCCTCTCAATGCATTTCGACCACATTTTAAACTTAATTGGCTGAATACGGTGAGTTATTGACTATCTACATCATTGTTTTTCTTTGTAAATTTATTATTTTGATATTTTTTTCAATTAGAAACATTCAATTGTACCGATTTCTCGTTATTTTTGCAAAAATCAAGAACTTTTACCATATATGGTCTTCTTGCTCCTAGAATTAGTCTATTTATTTGCCTTTGGGGATTTTTCTTCACGTATACTGATAGTAGACTTGTCTCCTCCAAGAAAATTACCAAATCAAAGTTTTGATATGATAAATAGGGCCTGAATTCGATAAAATCGTATGGTACACCATGTGATGAATGTTCGAGAAAATGGAATTTTTGTTGAAATATAGCTTTCAAAAAAGAGTCCATTACTCCTCGAAAGAAAGTTAAATAATCGTAAAAACTGCTGGTGCCGATGTAAAATAGTTTATTTAACAGCTTCAAGGCTTAAAATCATGATGTATGATAAATTTGACAAATCTATAGGTGTAATCCAAGGAAATCGTTTTAGCAGGGAATCCCCTCAGTTTTGACTGGTGAACAGGGCAGAATAAAAGGTGTCACACTATTGGTCAAAACTATTGAAAATTTAAAAATAGCACATGAAATCAATGTACCATTCCCTGTAGTCGGGATAAATTGAGCTTTGAACCTGTTTTGGTCTTTTATGCAATCTATAGATCGATTTAAAAAAAGATGAAATTTGTAAAATTTTCGAAACGGATAGAGGGGTGATGTAAAAAAGTGGAGTTTGTGAGAAAACGGTATGCATGACCCCCCTTTTTTCTGTTATTTTGAAGTGTGTCAAAGGTGTCCAAATCCAACGAGACCAAATTCATAATTATTGAAGGATTGGAAGTCACTCAAATTGAGCTAAATGATTAATCATACAAAGAAGGCTTTTATTTCCTTGGATGACACCTATAGGGGAAAATGGACAAAAACTAGTAAATTGGGTTTTATTGTAGATTTTTCCAAGAGTTGGAACAAAAAGTGGATACATGCTTTTGATATCGATAATGTATTGCCTTAGTGACATTTTCAAAAAGTTATCGATGAACGATCGAAATAAACGGTCATACTAATTAAAGAGCATCAATGTCAATGTATGAACAGTTATGACAGAACAAATATCAAACTTCAAATGCGAGAACTTCTCGAAAGAAAGACTTTTAGACTTATATACATCGCTCTGCAGGTATTTCTGTAAGTGTTAATCTGATTAAGATCCCCGCTGTGCAGATAATCACGTAAAGAGATAGTATAATGAAGTATCTGGACGCAGCCTCTCAATGCATTTCGACCACATTTTAAACTTAATTGGCTGAATACGGTGAGTTATTGACTATCTACATCATTGTTTTTCTTTGTAAATTTATTATTTTGATATTTTTTTCAATTAGAAACATTCAATTGTACCGATTTCTCGTTATTTTTGCAAAAATCAAGAACTTTTACCATATATGGTCTTCTTGCTCCTAGAATTAGTCTATTTATTTGCCTTTGGGGATTTTTCTTCACGTATACTGATAGTAGACTTGTCTCCTCCAAGAAAATTACCAAATCAAAGTTTTGATATGATAAATAGGGCCTGAATTCGATAAAATCGTATGGTACACCATGTGATGAATGTTCGAGAAAATGGAATTTTTGTTGAAATATAGCTTTCAAAAAAGAGTCCATTACTCCTCGAAAGAAAGTTAAATAATCGTAAAAACTGCTGGTGCCGATGTAAAATAGTTTATTTAACAGCTTCAAGGCTTAAAATCATGATGTATGATAAATTTGACAAATCTATAGGTGTAATCCAAGGAAATCGTTTTAGCAGGGAATCCCCTCAGTTTTGACTGGTGAACAGGGCAGAATAAAAGGTGTCACACTATTGGTCAAAACTATTGAAAATTTAAAAATAGCACATGAAATCAATGTACCATTCCCTGTAGTCGGGATAAATTGAGCTTTGAACCTGTTTTGGTCTTTTATGCAATCTATAGATCGATTTAAAAAAAGATGAAATTTGTAAAATTTTCGAAACGGATAGAGGGGTGATGTAAAAAAGTGGAGTTTGTGAGAAAACGGTATGCATGACCCCCCTTTTTTCTGTTATTTTGAAGTGTGTCAAAGGTGTCCAAATCCAACGAGACCAAATTCATAATTATTGAAGGATTGGAAGTCACTCAAATTGAGCTAAATGATTAATCATACAAAGAAGGCTTTTATTTCCTTGGATGACACCTATAGGGGAAAATGGACAAAAACTAGTAAATTGGGTTTTATTGTAGATTTTTCCAAGAGTTGGAACAAAAAGTGGATACATGCTTTTGATATCGATAATGTATTGCCTTAGTGACATTTTCAAAAAGTTATCGATGAACGATCGAAATAAACGGTCATACTAATTAAAGAGCATCAATGTCAATGTATGAACAGTTATGACAGAACAAATATCAAACTTCAAATGCGAGAACTTCTCGAAAGAAAGACTTTTAGACTTATATACATCGCTCTGCAGGTATTTCTGTAAGTGTTAATCTGATTAAGATCCCCGCTGTGCAGATAATCACGTAAAGAGATAGTATAATGAAGTATCTGGACGCAGCCTCTCAATGCATTTCGACCACATTTTAAACTTAATTGGCTGAATACGGTGAGTTATTGACTATCTACATCATTGTTTTTCTTTGTAAATTTATTATTTTGATATTTTTTTCAATTAGAAACATTCAATTGTACCGATTTCTCGTTATTTTTGCAAAAATCAAGAACTTTTACCATATATGGTCTTCTTGCTCCTAGAATTAGTCTATTTATTTGCCTTTGGGGATTTTTCTTCACGTATACTGATAGTAGACTTGTCTCCTCCAAGAAAATTACCAAATCAAAGTTTTGATATGATAAATAGGGCCTGAATTCGATAAAATCGTATGGTACACCATGTGATGAATGTTCGAGAAAATGGAATTTTTGTTGAAATATAGCTTTCAAAAAAGAGTCCATTACTCCTCGAAAGAAAGTTAAATAATCGTAAAAACTGCTGGTGCCGATGTAAAATAGTTTATTTAACAGCTTCAAGGCTTAAAATCATGATGTATGATAAATTTGACAAATCTATAGGTGTAATCCAAGGAAATCGTTTTAGCAGGGAATCCCCTCAGTTTTGACTGGTGAACAGGGCAGAATAAAAGGTGTCACACTATTGGTCAAAACTATTGAAAATTTAAAAATAGCACATGAAATCAATGTACCATTCCCTGTAGTCGGGATAAATTGAGCTTTGAACCTGTTTTGGTCTTTTATGCAATCTATAGATCGATTTAAAAAAAGATGAAATTTGTAAAATTTTCGAAACGGATAGAGGGGTGATGTAAAAAAGTGGAGTTTGTGAGAAAACGGTATGCATGACCCCCCTTTTTTCTGTTATTTTGAAGTGTGTCAAAGGTGTCCAAATCCAACGAGACCAAATTCATAATTATTGAAGGATTGGAAGTCACTCAAATTGAGCTAAATGATTAATCATACAAAGAAGGCTTTTATTTCCTTGGATGACACCTATAGGGGAAAATGGACAAAAACTAGTAAATTGGGTTTTATTGTAGATTTTTCCAAGAGTTGGAACAAAAAGTGGATACATGCTTTTGATATCGATAATGTATTGCCTTAGTGACATTTTCAAAAAGTTATCGATGAACGATCGAAATAAACGGTCATACTAATTAAAGAGCATCAATGTCAATGTATGAACAGTTATGACAGAACAAATATCAAACTTCAAATGCGAGAACTTCTCGAAAGAAAGACTTTTAGACTTATATACATCGCTCTGCAGGTATTTCTGTAAGTGTTAATCTGATTAAGATCCCCGCTGTGCAGATAATCACGTAAAGAGATAGTATAATGAAGTATCTGGACGCAGCCTCTCAATGCATTTCGACCACATTTTAAACTTAATTGGCTGAATACGGTGAGTTATTGACTATCTACATCATTGTTTTTCTTTGTAAATTTATTATTTTGATATTTTTTTCAATTAGAAACATTCAATTGTACCGATTTCTCGTTATTTTTGCAAAAATCAAGAACTTTTACCATATATGGTCTTCTTGCTCCTAGAATTAGTCTATTTATTTGCCTTTGGGGATTTTTCTTCACGTATACTGATAGTAGACTTGTCTCCTCCAAGAAAATTACCAAATCAAAGTTTTGATATGATAAATAGGGCCTGAATTCGATAAAATCGTATGGTACACCATGTGATGAATGTTCGAGAAAATGGAATTTTTGTTGAAATATAGCTTTCAAAAAAGAGTCCATTACTCCTCGAAAGAAAGTTAAATAATCGTAAAAACTGCTGGTGCCGATGTAAAATAGTTTATTTAACAGCTTCAAGGCTTAAAATCATGATGTATGATAAATTTGACAAATCTATAGGTGTAATCCAAGGAAATCGTTTTAGCAGGGAATCCCCTCAGTTTTGACTGGTGAACAGGGCAGAATAAAAGGTGTCACACTATTGGTCAAAACTATTGAAAATTTAAAAATAGCACATGAAATCAATGTACCATTCCCTGTAGTCGGGATAAATTGAGCTTTGAACCTGTTTTGGTCTTTTATGCAATCTATAGATCGATTTAAAAAAAGATGAAATTTGTAAAATTTTCGAAACGGATAGAGGGGTGATGTAAAAAAGTGGAGTTTGTGAGAAAACGGTATGCATGACCCCCCTTTTTTCTGTTATTTTGAAGTGTGTCAAAGGTGTCCAAATCCAACGAGACCAAATTCATAATTATTGAAGGATTGGAAGTCACTCAAATTGAGCTAAATGATTAATCATACAAAGAAGGCTTTTATTTCCTTGGATGACACCTATAGGGGAAAATGGACAAAAACTAGTAAATTGGGTTTTATTGTAGATTTTTCCAAGAGTTGGAACAAAAAGTGGATACATGCTTTTGATATCGATAATGTATTGCCTTAGTGACATTTTCAAAAAGTTATCGATGAACGATCGAAATAAACGGTCATACTAATTAAAGAGCATCAATGTCAATGTATGAACAGTTATGACAGAACAAATATCAAACTTCAAATGCGAGAACTTCTCGAAAGAAAGACTTTTAGACTTATATACATCGCTCTGCAGGTATTTCTGTAAGTGTTAATCTGATTAAGATCCCCGCTGTGCAGATAATCACGTAAAGAGATAGTATAATGAAGTATCTGGACGCAGCCTCTCAATGCATTTCGACCACATTTTAAACTTAATTGGCTGAATACGGTGAGTTATTGACTATCTACATCATTGTTTTTCTTTGTAAATTTATTATTTTGATATTTTTTTCAATTAGAAACATTCAATTGTACCGATTTCTCGTTATTTTTGCAAAAATCAAGAACTTTTACCATATATGGTCTTCTTGCTCCTAGAATTAGTCTATTTATTTGCCTTTGGGGATTTTTCTTCACGTATACTGATAGTAGACTTGTCTCCTCCAAGAAAATTACCAAATCAAAGTTTTGATATGATAAATAGGGCCTGAATTCGATAAAATCGTATGGTACACCATGTGATGAATGTTCGAGAAAATGGAATTTTTGTTGAAATATAGCTTTCAAAAAAGAGTCCATTACTCCTCGAAAGAAAGTTAAATAATCGTAAAAACTGCTGGTGCCGATGTAAAATAGTTTATTTAACAGCTTCAAGGCTTAAAATCATGATGTATGATAAATTTGACAAATCTATAGGTGTAATCCAAGGAAATCGTTTTAGCAGGGAATCCCCTCAGTTTTGACTGGTGAACAGGGCAGAATAAAAGGTGTCACACTATTGGTCAAAACTATTGAAAATTTAAAAATAGCACATGAAATCAATGTACCATTCCCTGTAGTCGGGATAAATTGAGCTTTGAACCTGTTTTGGTCTTTTATGCAATCTATAGATCGATTTAAAAAAAGATGAAATTTGTAAAATTTTCGAAACGGATAGAGGGGTGATGTAAAAAAGTGGAGTTTGTGAGAAAACGGTATGCATGACCCCCCTTTTTTCTGTTATTTTGAAGTGTGTCAAAGGTGTCCAAATCCAACGAGACCAAATTCATAATTATTGAAGGATTGGAAGTCACTCAAATTGAGCTAAATGATTAATCATACAAAGAAGGCTTTTATTTCCTTGGATGACACCTATAGGGGAAAATGGACAAAAACTAGTAAATTGGGTTTTATTGTAGATTTTTCCAAGAGTTGGAACAAAAAGTGGATACATGCTTTTGATATCGATAATGTATTGCCTTAGTGACATTTTCAAAAAGTTATCGATGAACGATCGAAATAAACGGTCATACTAATTAAAGAGCATCAATGTCAATGTATGAACAGTTATGACAGAACAAATATCAAACTTCAAATGCGAGAACTTCTCGAAAGAAAGACTTTTAGACTTATATACATCGCTCTGCAGGTATTTCTGTAAGTGTTAATCTGATTAAGATCCCCGCTGTGCAGATAATCACGTAAAGAGATAGTATAATGAAGTATCTGGACGCAGCCTCTCAATGCATTTCGACCACATTTTAAACTTAATTGGCTGAATACGGTGAGTTATTGACTATCTACATCATTGTTTTTCTTTGTAAATTTATTATTTTGATATTTTTTTCAATTAGAAACATTCAATTGTACCGATTTCTCGTTATTTTTGCAAAAATCAAGAACTTTTACCATATATGGTCTTCTTGCTCCTAGAATTAGTCTATTTATTTGCCTTTGGGGATTTTTCTTCACGTATACTGATAGTAGACTTGTCTCCTCCAAGAAAATTACCAAATCAAAGTTTTGATATGATAAATAGGGCCTGAATTCGATAAAATCGTATGGTACACCATGTGATGAATGTTCGAGAAAATGGAATTTTTGTTGAAATATAGCTTTCAAAAAAGAGTCCATTACTCCTCGAAAGAAAGTTAAATAATCGTAAAAACTGCTGGTGCCGATGTAAAATAGTTTATTTAACAGCTTCAAGGCTTAAAATCATGATGTATGATAAATTTGACAAATCTATAGGTGTAATCCAAGGAAATCGTTTTAGCAGGGAATCCCCTCAGTTTTGACTGGTGAACAGGGCAGAATAAAAGGTGTCACACTATTGGTCAAAACTATTGAAAATTTAAAAATAGCACATGAAATCAA